>CM035128.1:139432514-140698348 GCA_020205605.1 Panax ginseng
ATGATGGAATCCTTATAAGGAGGGAAGGATGTGACAACCCGAATTTTCATAAGTTATTAAAATAAGAATATAATAATTGAAATTCTTATTACAATATGATTAATGTAACAATCCAGAATTTTAATTGTAATTATAAATATTTATTGAATTATATAAATATTTAATGGATGTGTTTATTGTTGAATATATATTTATTTAATTTGATTTGATTTGATTTGATTTGGTTAATTATTTGATTAATAAATAATTATTGTGTTAAGGAAATTAATTGTTATGAGATAAGATTCTAATTTAATTTAATAATTAAGTTAGAGAGTTTAGAATGATTAAATGATTTATTCAATAAATTGTTATTAGAATTAATTAAATTAAGTATAAAAACTTAATTAAATAAAGTGTGATAAATAACTATATGATAAAGGAGTTATTAAAATAAATTAAAGGAGTTTAATTTAGTTTTGCCAAACAAGGCTTAAATATATTAAGTCTTTAATTTTTAAAGAGTTTTGCTAAACGGAGCCTTATGGCTTTTGGATTTTTAAAATTTGAATTATTAATAAAATAAATCAAATAACAAATAATATATATTAAGTTTGGTAACTGATAAAATTAATAGGGGCAATTATTAGAACGTTAGTTTTTAAAATGTTTGAAAAAAAAATCGTGCGTTGATTTTTGTTTTGATATTTTCGTATAGTGTATTTGGCCTATACTGATAACTAAGAAAAGGAAAGAGCTTTCAGAGAGTTTGAGAGAGCCTGAGAGAGAATCAAGACTTTTAAATAATTATATGTGGTGTTTAACAAGGTATGTCACATAACCTTAACAAATATGTTTTACGCCATATTTCCTAAGTCTTTGTGTTTCTAAATTTGGTTGTAGTATAAAAATTCTTTACAAAAAGTGTATGTAATCCATATGTTTACTAATTGATTATGGAATCATGTGTTTTGGTAATAACTAGCATAGATATATGACTATAGTTTGCATGTACGTTCAAAAAGAAGAGAAATGGTTTTTACAGTGAGTATATGTATGAACATAGTTTGAATATAGGTATGAATGTATATATATTGTAAGACCCCAACTTTTATGAATAAAGATGATTTTTCTATAATTATCATTTTTGAATATTATGGAATAAATTTGTTATAATGTTATAGTTGTCGGTAGTATTTATAAATTCTGCAAAGTATGCAAGTTGTTATATTATATTCGATTGGTCGGAAAATATTCGTTTTAGTAGGGAATATTCGTACAACGGCTCAGTCATTGGTGGACCCCACAACAGAATTATTATCGGATTGAGAAAACGACAAAAATATATTTATGAAAATAACGGCGGAAGTTTTACCGTTAATATTGTTGAACTACTCAATAGTAAAAGTAAAGAATGATGTCTGGCGTGGTTGCATAGCACACGGTATTGATTATTGATGCTTACGTGAGAAGTCACTCGATTATACTCAATTATTGCTTTCTACAAGAATTTCGCATCATATATCTCTCATATTATTGATTCGATTATTATCACAGTATCATCTGCATAATATGT
The DNA here is from genome assembly GCA_020205605.1 of Panax ginseng. Lineage (NCBI taxonomy): Eukaryota > Viridiplantae > Streptophyta > Magnoliopsida > Apiales > Araliaceae > Panax > Panax ginseng. The sequence goes on from CM035128.1 coordinate 139,434,070, forward strand.
TATTTTATTAAATCAATAATGGAGATGACAAAGTTATTCATAATATTAAATTGAAATATTTACAATGTCTAGAAGTTCTGTCAAGGAGAGGTTTGGTCACCTATTTGCGCGCCAATGGGGAGAAATCCTTATTGGAAAGCCCCCTCTTTCCTGGGAAAGACCTGGTTGATAAATATTGTGAGTTATAATATTAATGATTAATGTTATTAAAATTGAAGTTGTGTTCGGAGTTGAATTTGGAGACGCAGACGTGATATTTGAGTCCAAAACGTTGAAATTAGTAAAAATAGTCTATAAACACAAAATTTTCCGGGATTAACTTTTTGGTCAAAAAGTCAACAGTTAACTTTTTCGGGAAAAGTCAAACTTCAAAATTTCAAAATTTATATTATTGATAAAAATAGTTTCATTGTGTTGGAATTATTTGTGTTTGTGAAAATCGACATTTATTTCGATAATAATTGATGTCTGTAGGTTATATTGACCAATCGGGTATTTAACCGGATAAATGAGCAATTGATTGCTATTATTTCACATGATTATAACTATTTCTTCACATGTGTATACTATTGTTTCACATTCTTGTTACTATTAGGGGAGTTAGTGCAAGATTGATAATACTTGCATGACTAAGTTAAAATGGAGGTATAGATGGAGGTACTATCTTTGTAATTCAGATTTTCACATGTCTAGAACTATTGATTCACATAATTTACTATTGAATCACATTATTTACTATTAGGGGAGGTGGTGCAAGTTTGATAATACTTGCATGACTAAATTAAAAATAAAAGAAAAGTTGGAGGTATTGTACTGTAATTTTTCGAGCCCTAAAACGTGCAATTATTGAAATTATATTTTTCTTTAAATAGAAGCTCATTCTTCCTTCATTTCTCACCAATTCACTAAAGCTATAGAGCAATTATTATAGAGAAAAATTGTAGAGAGAAAATCTATAAAATAAGAGAAGCATGCTACCTCACTATTCCAGTATCCAATTTCTTTTGAGGTAAGGGGTATTATTTCTTTTGTATTCATGAAGAGAACTTCTGTTATTCCATTCTTTATTATTATGTTGGAATAACCTATCTATGCGAAGTACCGCATACATGGTGAAATTCTTCTATTATTTCAATATTTACCATTCCGTTGGAACATCTTGTCTGTGCTTTACGCATGACCTAGTTTCGTCTTTATTATTCTATTGGAATATCCTGTCTGTGCGTTTTACGCCGGACCTGGTTCCATCTTTATTATTCTGTTGGAATATCCTGTCTGTGCGTTTTACGCCAGACCTGGTTCCGTCTTTATTATTCTGTTGGAATAACCTGCCTGTGCGGTCTACCGCATGCTTGGTGATTTGTTTTGTTATTCCATTCCTTATTATACTCAGTTGGTTAAAGTTTTGACTTCTATACTCCATGAAATTAGTGGAATATCTTCATCCAGTATCTTTTCATGGAAATATTCTTCTGAGCATTCTTGAATTTTACTCTACAAAGAAGTATCATGTTGACAATTTGGACGTTATTAGTTCCTGGATAAATTAATTCGTGAACTTGTTTGATTGAATTCTTATATCATTGTCATCATCCTCATGTTTATATTTTTTTGAAAGTCATCTGTGGCCTGTAGTGCATAGATGGACTTGGTATGATTATGACAAGGGATTATTCGGTAATCATGATCGTAATGTTACAAATGATGTGATAAAAGTCCTCATTGGCCCATAGTGCATTGATGGACAGTTGTTGGCATGATCATGACCATTGATGAATACACGAATGTCCTTGGCCCGTAGTGCATGGATAATTTGTGGTCATGATACTAAAGAATATCCTTGGCCGTAGTGCAGGGGTCATTCGATGATGTGGATTATTTAATAAGCTGAGTCTCAGCGATAAAAGTGATGAAAACCCTTTTAAATCATAAAAGATAGTAGATTTTATTCTCTACTTGACTCTTTTAATAGATTGCTTGTCCCGCTGCAGTTAAACTTGATCTCTATTATATTTTATCAGTTTAAAATTGTTGTAGACTAATGATAATTTATCCTGCATTATCTTAGTCATAATATCTCTTACTGGGCTAGTTGAGCTCACCCTTTCTTTCACTATTCTCTTCAGGAAATGAGAATATAGCTGGGACGAGTAGGGGAATGGAGTGATGGACCAGATGATAGTATTACTAGTCCTCACTATTCTGTTAAATAGTGTGACAATAAATGTAATGAGGACTTATTTGAGAGTGGATATTATCTTGAAGACAATATTTGTATTAAAACTCACAGCTCTCTTCTTGTATATTAAAGATTGTATTTGTATTCTGTACCATGTATTTGGCGACTCAGAATAGGTGATGTATACCTATTTTGGGGGCGTCACAGTTGGTATCAAAGCTTAGGGATATGATTCCTGGCTAAGATGTGAGACAAGAACGAGGGGAGAGACGAGGAATTCCTTCGCTAGTATGACCTACCTAAGTTTATTTGGTATTTAATTGGTCATCGAGGAGTATAGGGATAATATGTGATATGTTAATTAACCCTTGTTTTGTGGTCAGATTTGAAAATGGCATCCGAGAATGTTGAGAACATCAATGGAGCACAGGAGACCGTTGAGTATCCACAGATCAATAACCAGGACAATGTGCATCAGGAAGGCGACAATCCTCGTGTAAACAACAACACTAACCAAATGATGAACGATGGAATGTTCCGAGGCTTCATGCAATTCATGCAACATCAAAGTAGAGCGACTCACGTCCAAAATGCAGGTGGAAACACTGGCAACTCTCGGACGGTCACCGCCAAACAGTTCAAGGAGTTGGGACCACCGGAGTTTTTTGGAGAGCCAAAACCACTTAAGGCGGAGACGTGGATAAAACAGATCAACAAGATATTTGATGTCTTGGGTTGCTCCGAGGAGCAAAAAGTTCCCTTCACCACCTTCATGTTGCAGGTAGAGGCAGATTACTGGTGGGAATCTGTAAAGCGTACCCAACCTGTGGCACTGAAGATGTCTTGGGAAAAGTTTCAAGAACTGTTCAACGACAAGTACTTTCCCGAAAGTATTCGTCACATAAAAGAGGTAGAGTTCATTAAACTAGAGCAAAACAACATGATCGTGTCGCAGTACGAAGCCAAGTTTGCCGAATTGTCTCGGTTTGCGTCCCATTTTGTTTATAATGAGGAGAGAATGACGCGAATGTTTCTAAGAGGTTTGAAACCTGAGATACGTCAATATCTTATCTCTCATAAATTGTGTTTGTATTTAGATGTTGTTAATAGGGCTCAGTTATTGGAACGCGATAACGAGTCAACCTAACCAAAAGAGAGCAGCCGACAAAATGATAATACCAGTGAGAGCAGTCATCGACGCAGTGACAACAAGCGTGGACGGAATCAGCATGCCAGAAATGGTAACCACTTTGGTGGTAATCAGGGCCAAAAAAATAAGAATGGACATTTCAAGAAGAGGAGATTCAACAATGATGGAAAGACGTCAGCACCAACACCCGTTGTGATGGAAGGAGAACGACCACCTATTATATGCTTCAAATGCGGAGGGGAGGGACATATCAGTCCAAACTGCGCGATGTCATCCAAAGCATGTTATAATTATGGAAGAGAAGGTCACCTAGCCCGATTTTATCGTTCACCGAACACAAGTTCAGCTAGGATAGAGGCACCAAAGGCCGTCCCAGAAAAGTCAAAGTCGGTAGTGCAAGGGAGAGCGTTTGTTGTGACCTCCCAGAAAGCAAGGAACCCGAACGAGGTCATCACAGGTAAGCTTATCATAAACTCTAGCAAAGTCTATACCTTATTTGATACCGGTTCTACCCATTCTTTTATTTCTCCCATCAAGCGCTCAACGCTTAAATTTGACTCCGGAGAAATTGGACTTAGACTTATCTGTTAAAACTCCATTGGGAGAAACCTTCATTACATCCACTGTTTATAAGTCTTGTTTAGTTCAAATCGGTACCCTCACATTACCAGTCGATCTTATTTCTTTGAAAATACTTGTATTTGACGTAATTCTAGGGATTGATTGGTTAACTACTCATCATGCAAAAATTGATTGTTTTCGTAAGGTTGTTAGCTTTCATATTCCTAACTAACCTATTATGCGAATTCAAACAACCAAACCAATAAAATCAATCACTATCATCTCAAGCCATAAAGCTATTCGTTTATTGAAAAACGGATGTCAAGATTTCTTAGCTCATGTCACGGATCTAAATAAAAATACGTCCGTTTTGAATGATATTTCTATTGTTAATGAATTTCCTGACGTATTCCCTGAAGAACTTCCTGGCCTACCCCCATAGAGTGAAATTGAATTTTGTATCGACCTTAAACCTGGTACAAAACCTATTTCCAAAGCCCCATATCGAATGGCTCCTATTGAACTTCAAGAGTTAAAGACCCAACTGCAGGAATTGTTAGACATCGGTTTCATTTCGTCTAAGACGTCTCCTTGGGGTGCTCTGTTCTATTCGTGAAAAGAAAGATGGGAGTATGCGACTTTGTATTGATTATCGGGAGTTGAACCATGTCACCATAAAAAATAAGTACCCATTGCCACGTATTGATGACCTGTTTGACCAATTATAAGGAGCCAAATTCTTTTCAAAGATTGATCTTCGTTCCGTTTATCACCAATTGAAGATTAGAACCGATGACATTCCAAAGACGGCTTTCAGAACTCGGTACGGGTATTATGAATTCCTAGTCATGTCTTTTGGATTGACTAATGCTCCTGCTACCTTCATGGATATGATGAACCGAGTATTCAAGGAATATTTGGATCACTTTGTGGTTAAATCTTTATTGATGACATCCTTATTTATTCCAAAAGCCGTGAAGATCATGAGCAACACTTGAGGCTGATACTCCAAAAGCTTCGTGAATATAAGTTTTATGCCAAGTTGAAGAAATGTGAGTTCTGGCTTGAGGAAGTAGCATTCCTTGGGAACGTAGTATCAAGTCAAGGAATATCATTGACCCAAAGAAAGATTGAAGCTATTCAAAGTCGGGAGCAACCCAAATCGATGGATCAAGTCACGTAACTTTCTCGGCTTAGCTGGTTATTATCGGAGATTCGTGGAAGGATTTTCTCGAAACGCTACTCCATTAACTCAGCTGACTTGAAAAGATACAAAATTCGGTTGGAGTGAGGAATGTGAGAAGAGTTTTCAAGAACTCAAGAGGAGACTCATTTCAGCACCTGTTCTAACAATACCATCTGGATCGGAGGGATTTGTCATCTACAGTGATGCTTCGGGCAAAGGGTTAGGTTGTGTTCTCATGCAACATGGGAAAGTCATAGCCTATGCCTCACGACAACTCAAAGAATATGAGAGGAATTATCCTACTCATGATCTAGAGTTGGTAGCAGTAGTTTTTGCACTAAAGATTTGGAGGCATTATTTGTATGGGGAGAAAGTGGAGATCTTTATGGATCATAAAAGCCTCAAATATTTCTTCACTCAAAAGGAACTCAACATGCGACAGCGATGTTGGCTTGAACTGTTGAAAGATTATGATCATACCATCCAATACCATCCTGGAAAAGCGAACGTGGTAGCTGACGCATTAAGTAGAAGATCATATGCGGGTACGAGTACGATATTGTCAACGCAAAGGCCCATTTTGTATGACTTGCAAAGGATGGAGATAGAGATAAAGACTCAAGGGACCCACGTGATGATGGCGAATATACGAGTAGAACCGACTTTAATCGATAAGGTTAAAGCTGCTCAAGCTACAAACCTGGAGCTAATGCGTATGAGAAAGAAAGTACAAGAAGGTGCTATGTTGGAAGCAAGAATCGATGAAGAAGGAATACTTTGAGTCAACTCCAGACTTTGTGTTCCTAACGACCCTGAGTTAAAGTATAAAATCATGATGGAGGCGCACAACACACCGTTTGCAATCCATCTTGGGAGTACCAAAATGTATCGTGATCTTCGACATACATTTTGGTGGAGCAATATGAAGAGAGAGATAGCGGGGTTTATCTCAAGGTGTTTAACTTGTAAAGCGAGTCAAGCGGAGACATCAAGTGCCAAAAGGTCCATTGCAACCACTTGAAATTCCGGAATGGAAGTGGGAGCACATTACCATGGATTTCGTTCATTGGTCTTCCCAAGGTTTCTCAAGGCATATATGCGATTTGGGTCATTATTGATAGATTGACCAAGTCCGCTCATTTCACCGATCTGAGAAACTTATACACTTGAACGTCTTGCTAGTATATATATAAACGAGATTGTAAGATTGCATGGTATGCCAGTATCCATAGTTTCTGATCGAGACCCAAGATTCACTTCAAGATTTTGGGTTAGTTTGCAAAAAGCTATGGGCACAGATTTACGATTTAGTTTGGCATATCATCCTCAGATGGACGGAGAATCAGAGAGGACTATTCAAACTCTTGAAGATTTATTAAGACTCTGTGTCCTTGACTTCAAGGGAAGTTGGGATAATTTCTTACCATTGGTGGAGTTTTCCTACAACAACAGTTATCAAGCAAGTATTGGCATGGCTCCATTCGAGGCGTTGTATGGAAGAAAGTGTCGTTCTCCAGTATGTTGGGATGAGGTGGGTGAAGCAACGTTGTTGGGACCGGATTTGGTACGTATACCTCAAGTCAAAGGGAGAAACCACGACGTGGAAGAAATGACTTGGGAGTTAGAATCTGAGATGAAGTCAAGATATCCTCACCTATTTGACATACCAGGTACGTACCCTAATTCCGAGGGCGAAATTTCATAAGAAGGGGAGGTTGTAAGACCTTAACTTTTATGAATAAAGATGATTTTTCTATAATTATCATTTTTGAATATTATGGAATGAATTTGTTATAATGTTATAGTTGTGGGTAGTATTTATAAATTCTGCAAAGTATGCAAGTTGTTATATTATATTCGATTGGTCGGAGAATATTCGTTTTAGCGAGGAATATTAAATACAAACGCAATCATTGGTGGACCCTAATGTAATTATTGTCGAATTGAGAAAACGACAAAAATATATTTATGAAAATATAAATGGAAGTTTTACGTTAATATTGTTGAACTACTCGGTAGTAAAACTACTGATGTCTGGCGTGGTTGCATAGTAGTACACGGTATTGATTATTGATGCTTACGTGAGAAGTCACTCAGTTATACTCAATTATTGCTACAGTAATTGCTGCATCATATCTCTCATATTATTGATTCGATTATTGTCACAGTATCATCTGCATAATATGTTATTTTATTAAATCAATAATTGAGACGACAAAGTTATTCATATTATTAAATTGCAATATTTACAATGTCTAGAAGTTATGTCAATGAGAGGTTTGGTCACCTAATTGCGCGCCAATAGGGAGAAATCCTTATTGGAAAGCCTCCTCTTTCCTGGGAACGACCTGGTTGATAAATATTTTGAGTTATAATATTAATAATTAATGTTATTAAAATTGAAGTTGTGTTCGGAGTTGAATTTGGAGACGCGGACGTGATATTTGAGTCCGGAACGTTGAAATTAGTAAAAAGTCTATAAACACAAAATTTTCTGGGATTAACTTTTTGGCCAAAAAGTCAACAATTGACTTTTTCGGGAAAAGTCAAACTTCGAAATTTCAAAATTTATATTATTGATAAAAATAGTTTCATTGTCTTGGAATTATTTGTGTTAGTGAAAATTGACATTTATTTCGATAATAATTGATGTTTGGAGGTTATATTGACCAATCGGGTATTTAACCGGATAAATGAGCAATTGATTGCTATTATTTCACATGATTATAACTATTTATTCACATGTGTATACTATTGTTTCACATTCTTGTTACTATTAGGGGAGTTGGTGCAAGATTGATAATACTTGCATGACTAAGTTAAAAATGGAGGTATAGATGGAGGTACTATATCGTAATTCAGTATTTTCACATATGTTCAGAACTATTGATTCACATACTTTACTATTGAATCACATTATTTACTATTAGGGGAGGTGGTGCAAGTTTGATAATACTTGCATGACTAAATTAAAAATAAAGGAAAAGGTGGAGGCATTGTACTATAATTTTTCGAGCCCTAAAACGTGCAATTATTGAAACTATATTTTTCTATAAATAGAAGCTCATTCTTCCTTCATTTCTCAACAATTCACTAAAGCTATAGAGAACTTATTATAGAGAGAAATTGTAGAGACAAAATCTATAGAAGAAGAGAAGCATGCTACCTCACTATTCTAATATCCAGTTTCTTCTAAGATAAGGGGTATTATTTCTTTTGTATTCATGAAGAGAACTTCTGTTATTCCATTCTTTATTATTATGTTGGAATAACCATTCTATGCTAAATACCGCATACATGGTGAAATTCTTCTATTATTTCATTCTTTACCATTCCGTTGGAACATCCTGTCTATGCTTTATGCATGACCCGGTTCCGTCTTTATTATTCTGTTGGAATATCCTGTCTATACATTTTACGTCGGAACTGGTTCTGTCTTTATTATTATGTTGGAATAACCTGCCTATGCGGTCTACCGCATGCTTGGTGATTTCTTTAGTTATTCCATTCCTTATTACACTCAGTTGGTTAAAGTTTTGACTTCTATACTCCATGAAATTAGTGGAATATCCTTGATATTTGTGCTTCATCCAGTATCTTTTCATGAAAATATTCTTCTGAGCATTCTTGAATTTTACTTTACAAAGAAGTATCATGTTGACAATTTGGACGCTATTAGTTCCTGGATAAATTAATTCGTGAACTTGTTTTATTGAATTCTTATATCATTGTCATCATCCTCATGTTTATATTTTTTTTGAAAGTCATCTGTGGCCTGTAGTGCATAGATGGACTTGGTATGATTATGACCAGGGATTATTCGGTATAATCATGACCTTAATGTTACAAATGATGTGATAAAAGTCCTCATTGGCCCGTAGTACATTGATAGACAGTTGTTGGCATGATCATGATCATTGATGAATACACGAATTTCCTTGGCCCATAGTGCATGGATAATTTGTGGTCGTGATACTAAAGAATATCCTTGGCCGTAGTGCAGGGGTGATTCGATGATGTGGATTATTTATTAAGCTGAGTCTCAGTGATAAAAGTGATGAAAAACCTTTTAAATAATAAAAGATAGTAGATTTTATACTCTACTTGACTCTTTTAATGGATTGCTTGTTCGGCTGCAGTTAAACTTGATGTCTATTATATTTTATCAGTTTAACATTGTTGTAGACTAATGATAATTTATTCTGAATTATCTTAGTCATAATATCTCTTATTGGGCTAGTTGAGCTTACACTTTCTTTCACTGTTCTCTTCAGGAAATGAGAATATAGTTGGGACGAGTCGGGGAACAGAGTGATGGACCAGATGATAGTATTAGTAGTCCTCACTATTCTGTTAAAAAGTGTGACAATAAATGTAATGAGGACTTATTCTGAGAGTGGATATTGTCTTGAAGACAATATTTGTATTAAAACTCACAGCTCTCTTGTTGTATATTAAAGATTGTATTTGTATTCTGTACCATGTATTTGGTGACTCAGAATAGGTGATGTATACCTATTTTGGGGGCGTCACATATATGATTGTGAACTAATGGTGAAATTTAACTGTGATTATGTTAATTAGTTGTTAAGAATTGTAGAGAACGTAGTTGAAAGGAATCAATTTGATGTATAATAAGAATTACAGTGTTAAACTTTGTCAAACAACGTCAATAAAGGAGTTTGGTTTTTTAAAAAAATTGGCTTTCAAGGATTTAAGTTTTCTAAAATTTTTGTTTAGTTGTTTAAATTGGTACATATATGGTTAGTAATATTTATGTGTGCTTTACATGGATTACACATGTTAATTGGTGTTAAAAATTAAGACACAGTAGCTTGGTTTTGTTTCTGGTTTTTGGGTGATCTGTAATTCGGCGCCCCAGAGCAAAATTTCACGCCCAACACCAAAAATAGGCCAGAAGTTCATGCCCAAAAGAATTCGCACCTTCAAAGATTGAATTCACGCCCGCCACTTTCTTCGCGGTATTTGGAATTGTGAATGCAGGTCTGGACTGACAAAGATTGACCTCCTGTAGTAAAATGGTCATAACCTTTTCATACAAACTCCGATTGAGGTGATTCAAGATGATTCGGAACAAGGAAGAATAGACCTACAAATTTTGTTCTTTAAGTTTTTCAATTTGAGATCGGTAACAGGGGTCAAAATGGTCAGTTGTGGTACTGATATGTATTAGGAGGCAATGGAAGGGCATCGGGAATGCACATATGCAAATGTAGTGCTCCTGAAGATAAAAGATGTTGTCCTAAGTTATAAAACATGAATATTAGTAAATATAATGATGCTTAGCATTAATAAATGATGTATTAGATAAGTTGTATAAGCATACTAAGCACACATGAGAGAGACGAATCAAAGGTATGGACGAATGAACGTCGAAACGCCGTGCCAAGTGTTAGTGAACTTAAAAAGTGTTTTGATTCAATTGAAATGAATATTATAAGATATGGAATGGATTTATTATAAAACTAATAAGTACTCCTAGCAAGACTTAAGCACTTGAATGAACTTCGAGTTTGACTAAGAAGAAATATAGTGAGTTATAAGTCTAAAGTTAACACAATCAAATTGAACATTGTGTATTGATTAATAGGAAGGGTTATAGGATGTAGATTAAAGTTTATATTATAACTACTATGCATTGCTATGTGACTAATAGTTAATGTGAATTATTATATAATTGTGTAGGGCACGTGAAGTACAGATAACTGTAAGCTGTTAAACTGTTATTGGTAAACAACGATCAAGGCAAATCTTTCAGTTCCTATTTGCTATGTGAATTTGATTGTTTTAAATCTTCATTGCAAAGAGCATGATGTGTTATATATATATATATGTTGAATGTATGAAATGTTAAAGTCAATTTATGACTACGTTGTTTGACTAAAGCATGTTGATTGAGTAAGGAACTCAATCTTTATAATTGTTATATGAATTATAGCATGTATGTTATGTTAGTCTGATGTTTATGAGATATATGTTGAGCATGTTATTATGTGCTACGTGATGCATGAAAACTGTTAGATTTTGCTGGGCTGTCAAGCTCAACCTTGCAAATAACCACTTTTGCAGGTTCAAGATTCAAGGTAAAGTTATGTCTTACTTGAAAGACATGAGTTAGATGTGATACTTGAAGAATTATATACTTTGGCTAAGTTATTTTTATTTGAACCATGTTTAAGGTTCCGAACAATGTATAAATGTTGAATTGTAATAACGTTTTGTGATGTAAACTATTGTAGTATTAAAATGATTCTGAGATATTTAGATGTAAAGGTTGAAGGTTTTGGGAACGAGGATAGTTTGTAATAGAAAATTTTAATTATTCCGCAAATTTCAATGGTTGTATTATCGTTTAATGATGTAAAATTAGAGGTTGAATGTATTATTAACGACCGAAATCAAGAATTAAATTGTCTGAATTTTGGGGTCGTTACAGTTGGTATCAAAGTTGATAGGTTAGAAACCTTAGGTAAGGGTACCTTAGGCTATAACCTTAGAGAAGAGAGGTTAAGATAATGAACGAATAAGCTCAAATAGAGTTTGAACAATAAGAAGTAATTTAAGAAATGTTTAAAGAAAGGATTAAAACATGCGTGTGAGGATTCAAAGAAGAATCTCGCAGAGTTATAAGGAATATGAAAGTGGGGTTACCCAACTCCAATAATAAGGATGTAAGGTGATAATAAATAGGCAATATCTATAAGAAGAGAATGATAAAGAAGTTAAGAATCAAAAGGTTATATTTAAGTATGGTACAATTGTATTCTTTAATAGTCGATGTATGGTATCTGGGCTAAACAATTCCTTCATAGAGCGGAGGTATATACAAACTAGCAACTCGGAATCTAGTTTGTTGGTTGTTTGTGGGAAACCACTCAGCGTACCATATTGAAACTGTTAGAGACTCGATATGTACCAAGTATAGAAAGTGGATACGTATGATGAAAATGTGGAACTTAACTGAAATGTTGAGTAATGTAAATGAAGTTAGAAATCCTTAAAGGAAGAATTGTTTATAAACAAGAGAATTCAAAGAAGAATCTTGAAGAAATATAAAGATAAGATATGGGAGTTGCCTAACTCCAATAGCCAAGATAATGAATAATGATGAATAGACAAAGCCTGTAAGATTAAAAGCATAAACAAAATCGTAAATGATGAAAAAGGAAATAAAGATGATCGTAAAACAAAACGATCATGAGTTAAGAAAAGAATTTTAAGGGAGATGTTTATAGAATAAGATCACGACGTGATCTATTTAAGTTATAAAAGAAAGATGGTCTATAATGTTTGAATAATTATAGCTTGATGCTATGAAGGTAATGTACTATGATATAGTACAAGATAACTCACGAGGAGTTATAGATGATGTGGTATGAAAAATTCGTATTGAGCAAAGAGCAAGTTAGGATTAAGATAAAGTTAGGTGGGATTTCAATTGAGGACTCATGTGATGGCTAAGTTGTACAAATCTTTGTATGGGCGAGGGTTTTGTGCTTGCACTCAGTTTATTACATTGATAATCATTGGAATGTTGGTGTCGCGCTATCAATGCATATGTGGTGAAAAGGTGATTCTTTTCTCATGTGTATATTTGATAGTTAGAAACTATTAAGATTAGTCAGATATTATTAGGATTAGGTGCGGTTCTTAAAACTAATGCATATGGTAAGTTTGTGACTCATAATAATATGGTATGTTTTGAACCCCTCAGCGAATGGACGCCTATGGTCTGACTAGGATAAGTTCTTAAACTCATATTATTATGGCAAGTTCCTAAACTTCCAATGTGCAGTAAGTTTGATGAACTGGGGTATAATTAAGTGTGAATGGAGTATTGAGGATGATAGGAATAGATAGACCTATTAAGCAATGGATCATTATAGAAAGTGGAGTTGATGGAGAAAATTAGGTATTCCAAATCTTCTAGCTTTGCTAGATTTTCGAAATTTATTGACTTCGTGCCGATGGTTATACTTTTGATTTTTGAAAAAAAAAATGTGTTTGGTCACACTAGTGAACCAAAGAAATTTTAAAAACAATGCTATTATTCGTATGTTTATGCTAATTGCTTTGGCTAGACAAAAATGATTTGAAATATATCAAAATATATATTTTATTTATATATCATCAATGCATCATGGAACCTGGTGCAGAGATGATAAAAACGATGGAGTCATCAATGCAGTATTACTTAGTGTTGGATGTGATCTAAGGATCGTCAGCCCACTATGGTATGATGTAGTATGATAAAATCACCAAATGGCGGAATCCTCAAACGGACTGTAAATGCAGTGCGGTATCATGACGTCATAAAAAGATTTTTGATATTTCTTTAAGATATGAGAATATATTTATATATATATGTGTGTGTGTGTGTATGTATATTTCGATTGATGTTCGAATTGTTGTAGAAGTCTATGCTATTTGATTCAGCTAGACGATTATTGAAAGATGTTCATTAAATTCAAGCGTTTATTGAAAAGTTATGCTAAACCAAATTGTTTTGGTGCGGATTCAGATGTTGAAAAGCTGAGGTGAATAACCCTATAAGGGGACATGTTTTCGGGGACAATGGTTCCGAGCCTAACGCATATAGTCATTACAAAACACTACGTTACGGCCCAACGTAGTGGTACAATAGGCTGGCTACCTAGTGTATGTGTGGAGGGTGTTTTCAGTCTTTGTGATTGATAAACACTCTGGTTTGTAGTGTGAAGGATTGAGTTGAAGCACTAGTAAACCGAGAATAGAGTTCACGGTCTTGTGACCCCTCAACATGATTTGGAACCTTTTAAATTCTTGTTATTCATATCGCTTCCCAATTATTGAGCAATTGTGGAACATTCTTATTATTCTAAAAGGTGAAAGTGGAAAGGATGAGAAAATTAAGCAAAACATAATAATTTCAAGAAAGAATTGAAACTCCAGAAAGAAGAGAAATGTGAAACTCTTAGAAGAGGAAGAGGTGAGGAAAATGATGATCTTAGAAAGATCATTAGAGAAAGAATTTCATTGTAGAACCCAATGAATGAATAAAGTATTAACGTAAAATCTATTTTGATAGATTGAATGAATAAAGATTAATAGGTAAAATTTCGAGGATGAAATTCTTAGAAGAATGGGTGAATGTAATATCCTGAGTGTTTATGATAACGATCCTTAGTAAAGGAAATGAATGGGTTAAAGAGTATATAATACTCAAAATATAATTGAGTTCAAATGAAAGTTATGAAATAAAACCTAGAATTTGTTGAAGTAATGAATGTAGTAGAAAATATAAAATCTATATTAAAGTAATGTGTTGAAAATATTCAACGATAAATTTTTGAAAAGAGATTTGGTGAAAACTGAGTAAGGGAGGTTTCGTTGATTCCGAGGATGGAATCCTTATAAGGAGGGAAGGATGTGACAACCCGAATTTTCATAAGTTATTAAAATAAGAATTTAATAATTGAAATTCTTATTACGATATGATTAATGTAACAATCTAGAATTTTAATTGTAATTATAAATATTTATGAAATTATATAAATATTTAATGGATGTATTTATTGTTGAATATATATTTGTTTAATTTGATTTGATTTGATTTGATTTGGTTAATTATTTGATTAATAAATAATTAATGCGTTAAGGAAATTAATTGTTATGAGATAATATTCTAATTTAATTTAATAATTAAGTTAGAGAGTTTAGAATGATTAAATGATTTATTCAATAAATTGTTATTAGAATTAATTAAATTAAATATAAAAACTTAATTAAATAAAGTGTGATAAATAACTATATGATAAAGGAGTTATTAAAATAAATTAAAGGAGTTTAATTTAGTTTTGCCAAACAAAGCTTAAATATATTAAGTCTTTAATTTTTAAAGAGTTTTGCCAAACGGAGCCTTATGGCTTTTGAATTTTTAAAATTTGAATTATTAATAAAATAAATCAAATAATAAATAAAATATAAATAATATATATTAAGTTTGGTAACTGATAAAATTAATAGGGGCAATTATTAGAACGTCAGTTTTTAAAATGTTTGAAAAAAAATTGTGCGTTGGTTTTTGTTTTGATATTTTCGTATAGTGTATTTGGCCTATACTGATAACTAAGAAAAGGAAAGAGCTTTCAGAGAGTTTGAGAGAGCCTGAGAGAGAATCAAGACTTTCAAATAATTATATGTGGTGTTTAACAAGGATTGTCTGAGCAAATTGAAGGTATGTCATATAACCTTAACAAATATGTTTTACGCCATATTTCCTAAGTCTTTGTGTTTCTAAATTTGACTGTAGTATAAAAATTCTTTACAAAAAGTGTCTGTAATCCATATGTTTTACGAATTAATTATGGAATCATGTGTTTTGGTAATAACTAGCATAGATATATGACTGTAGTTTACATGTACATTCAAAAAGAAGAGAAATGGTTTTTACAGTGAATATATGTATGAACATAGTTTGAATATAGGTATGAATGTATATATATAATTGTGAACTAATGGTGAAATTTAACTATGATTATGTTAATTAGTTGTTAAGAATTACAGAGAACGTAGTTGAAAGGAATCAATTTGATGTATAATAGGAATTACAGTGTTAAACTTTGTCAAACAACGTCAATACAGGTGTTTGGTTTTTAAAAAAATTGGCTTTCAAGGATTTAAGTTTTCTAAAATTTTTGTTTAGTTGTTTAAATTGGTACATATATGGTTGGTAATATTTATGTGTGCTTTACATGGATTACACATGTTCATTGGTGTTAAAAATTAAGACACAGTAGCTTGGTTTTGTTTCTAGTTTTTTGGGTGTTCGTAATTGGCGTCCAATACGCAAATTTCATAACTCCAAAAATAGGTTAAAAGTTCGCGCCTAGCTACTGGAATTGTGGTCCTGGCAGGGTGGTCCTGATTTTGACCTCCTATAGTAAAATGGCCATAATATTTTCATACGAACTCCGATTGAGGTGATTCAAGATGATCCAGAATAAGGATAAATAGACCTACAACTTTTGTTCTTTAAGGTTTTCAATTTGAGGTGGGTAACAGGGGTCAAAATGGTCATTTGTGGGACTGATATGTATTAGGAGGCAATCGGAGGGCGTCGGGAATGCACATATGCAAATGTAGTGCTCCTGACGAAAAAGGATGTTGTCCTAAGTTATAAAACATGAATATTTGTAAATATAATGATGCTTAACATTAATAAATGATGTATTAGATAAGTTGTATAAGCATACTAAGCACACACATGAGAGAGATTTAATCCAAGTGTATGACGAATGAACGCGTTAAAGCGCCGTGCCAAGTGTTAGTGAACTTAAAAAGTGTTTTGTTTCAATTGAAATGAATATTATAAGATATGGAATGGATTTAATATAAAACCAATAAGTACTCCTAGCAAGACTTAAGCACTTTAATGAACTTTGAGTTTGACTAAGAAGAAATATAGTGAGTTATAAGTCTAAAGTTAACACAATCAAATTGAACATTGTGTATTGATTAATAGGAAGGGTTATAGGATGTAGATTAAAGTTTACATTATAACTACTATGCATTGCTATGTGACTAATAGTTAATGTGAATGATTATATAATTGTGTAGGGCACGTGAAATACAGATAACTGTAAGCTGTTAAACTGTTATTGGTAAACAACGATCAAGGCAAATCTTTCAGTTCCTATTTGCTATGTGAATTTGATTGTTTTAAATCTTTATTGCAAAGAGCATAATGTGTTATATATATGTTGAATGTATGAAATGTTAAAGTCAATTTATGACTACGTTGTTTGACTAAAGCATGTTGATTGAGTAAGGAACTCAATCTTTATAATTGTTATATGAATTGTAGCATGTATGTTTGTTAGTCTGATGTTTATGAGATATATGTTGAGCATGTTATTATGTGCTACGTGATGCATGAAAACTGTTAGATTTTGCTGGGCTGTCGAGCTCAACCTTGCAAATAACCACTTTTGCAGGTTCAAGATTCAAGGTAAAGTTATGTCTTACTTGAAAGACATGAGTCAGATGTGATACTTGAAGAATTATATACTTTGGCTAAGTTATTTTTATTTGAACCATGTTTAAGGTTCCGAACAATGTATAAATGTTGAATTGTAATAACATTTTGCGATGTAAACTATTGTAGTATTAAAATGATTCTGAGATATTTAGATGTAAAGGTTGAAGGTTTTGGGAATTAGGATAGTTTGTAATAGAAAATTTTAATTATTCCGCAAATTTCAATGGTTGTATTATCGTTTAATGATGTAAAATTAGAGGTTGAATGTATTATTAACGACCAAAATCAAGAATTAAATTGTATGAATTTTGGGGTCGTTACATTTTCTGAAATGATTAAACATGGGGAGATGGCTGAGATGGGATTGAAGTCTACAAAGATTCAAGACCTAGCTGCCCTTAAAGCTGTTGCTGAGCACATCCGATTCAAAAATTCTGGAAACAACCCCCGGAGGGTCCATAAAAAGAAAGAGGAGGATGTTTCCCTGATACTACAGGGTCAAAAAGGCAATCAGAATATGCCTATCCAGAAGAGAAATTACACTCCCTTTCAAGCATAGTCTTCAAACCCTCCATTTGCAAAAAGGTGGAGAAGTCAAACGCCCTCGAGTGTTCACACCCTTAGGGGACTCGCTCGAGAACATTCTCACTCTTCTGACAACTCAGAAGAAAATTATGTATCTTCTTCCACCAGCCAACCCTAATAGGAGGGGTTTCAATGCTGCTCGAAAATGTGCTTATCATGCCGGGGCACCTGGACATGATACTCAAGATTGCTGGGCCTTGAAACACAAGATCCAAGATTTGATAGACAACGGTGAGATTGTGGTCAGCAAACTAGATCAACCTCACGTACAGGACAACCCTCTTCCCCAACACAAAGAGGAAGAGATCAACATGATTAATTAGAGTAGTGGATGGAGCTCCAATTTTAATGATGAATCCTCCCAGACCCTCAAAGATGGTGTTAATAAATGGGATTGTGCAAAGTTCCAGTTCGCAATGGAACGAAAGATGAAATCTCTATGTAAACAGATTGAGCAATTTGCAGAACTGGTGACCTATCAGCATTAAGTCACACGCCAATTAGTCAGCAAGGAGCATGCTAGTCTGCTCCCTTTTGTTGTGAATACTCCCTCGTCACCTTCAGATAAAGAAACACTGGAAGACAAAGTGACGAATAGAGCAAGTGCCAAAGCCCGTATGGATTTTGCCAACATAATGGAATTTACATACCTGGGCCAACCTATGAAGGAAATACTTCAGATGCTGATCAATGAAGGAAGGATCACTTCCCTTCTACCTCCAATCAATCCCCGTTCAGGACGGTTTAATTCTGATGGAGTATGCCAATATCACTCCCATTCTCGCGGTCACAACACTGAAGAATGTTGGACACTCTGCCACCTCATTCAAAATCTAATTGATAGCGGTGTCCTGCAGTTAGCAGACGACGATACGGTGCTATTTGAGAGTGAGAATACTTGTCCTACTAAATGGAAGGGATTGGTAGTAGTTATATCCACTGAGGCTGATGGGACTGTCAAACCTCTCACAATACAAATAATTCAACTCAAAGGAATTGACAATCCTTTGAAAGTGGCTGCTCCCGAGCCAATCAACTTGCCATTCAGACCACAATATCCTGTTATCAGCTTACAAAAGGTCCCATGGAATTATGGAGAAGCTGAGGGATCCACCTCTCATACAATTGTTGCAGTGTTGAAGGAAAATCCACTGTATCTTCCCCAATGGGTGATAAAGTCCACCGTCAAGTCAAAGGGGAAAATACCCATGGAGAAGATTGAAGAATTCCTCCGCACTATGGGTCATAACGAAGCCAAGGTGGTTTTAAGCTTAAGAGAAGCTCCACATCAAATTTCAATCCTGGACTTGGTTTTAACTTCCGAGGATCACAGGAAGATCTTACTGAAGGTTTTGGAAGAAGCCTAGTTACCGACATTAGTAGATGTAGAAAAATTTTAACATTTGGTTGATCACATTTTTAACAACAATGTGATATCTTTCACTGATGACGACATACCGCCCGAAGGGACCGGTCATTGCAAGCTGTTGCACATTGTGGTTTTGTCCTCCGGATATATGCTAGCTGGAGTTTTGATAGATGGAGGTTCGTCTCTGAATATCTGTCCTTACGCTACGTTGCTAAAGATGGGTGTCAATCTCAAATGGATCCGAAGCAGCCACACGATTATTAAAGCTTTTGACGGAGCCCGCCGAAATTCAGTCGGAGAGATTGAGCTACCAATTGAGATTTATCCCCATACATTATGCGTATATTTTCACGTGCTCAAAATAGATTCAGGATACAACCTGCTATTGGGAAGACCATGGATTCATATGGCTGGGGCAGTCCCCTCCACTCTTCATCAGCAACTGAAATACATCATTAATGACAGCCTAGTCACGGTTAACGCTGAGCTAGAATGTCCTAAACAGAGTGACATACCCCTCATTAGCTTGAATTCAGAAGTTGAGCTGGTCAGTTTTTATGCCCTGGAGGTGAGCAACAATCACTACCACCCTATTGGGGCGCCACCTCTCACACCCAAGATTTCTGTCGAAGTAATGTCGGCTACTCAAGAAATGATATGTTTGGGTCATCAGCCGGGACAAGGACTGGGTAAGAGTCATCAGGGTATTAAGCACCCGATTCAAGTTGTTAACCAAACTGGGACAGCTGGACTGGGCTATTCTGCCCGTTCCAGTCACAGGAATCCACATAAACATCATAAGATTCCTCCAGCTTTAGTTACATGACGTTTATCTCTACCTACAACTTCTGAGTCCACACAACCTCCTGTAAAGGTGTCATCCAGTGTCATGGCTATGTTATGCCCCAAGCCGATATCGGTAAGGGAGAAAGAAGTCTTTGTTCCAGACCCCAGAGTGGAGGAAGAGAAACAAAGAATTAAACAAGACGTTATCCGGATGATGTCGGCCATATTCATCATTGTCTATGATGAACATACAAACAGATACACCCCAGACAATGATTACCCAGATATAATCGTCATCATTCAGGAGAAGGAGGACGATGACAACCCCTCCATCACTGCAGTCCATCAGGACTTTGCCCTGGATAATTGGAGCAGCACTCCTTGCATTTGTCGATGAGGGTAAAGCGGGCAAAACCTCTTTCTGCCCTGTAGATATAATAACTGCTTATTTTTCTGTACAGTATTAGCAGTTTTTTGTCAGTACATGCTAACACTTTGTATGATTAGACCATTTCATATATACTAAGTGAAAGCATTTTTTTTTTAGGACTCTGAATTTAGATGTGCCTGTACTTGCTGATAAGGTGCCTCTTCTCCACAAGGATTGTAGCTTTGATGTAAAGTTGGATTCTGCCTTGATGGAAATAAATGAGGACATTGAGGTGCCTCCAAAAATTCAAGAATGGGTTAAAGACAAACCTAAACCCAACCTTGATCAAACCACTTCCTTCATTCTCAGAACCTTAAAAATCCCTAAGTTAATCCAGATTGGTTCAGACCTTACCCCAAACCAAAGGAATGACATGGTTACGCTACTAACACAATTCCAGGATGTGTTTGCATGGTCTCATGAAGACATGGTTGGTTTGTCCACTGACATTGTTCTTCATCGCCTTCCCATTAAAGAGGGATTCAAACCAGTCAAGCAGAAGCTCAGGCGATTGAAACCTAAGTGGAGTTTAAAAGTGAAAGAAGAAATTGTGAAACAATTTCAAGCTGGTATTATCATGGTGTCCACATATCCTGAGTGGATATCCAACATCATTCCCATGCCTAGGCCTGGAGGAAAGGAGCGAGTTTGCGTGGATTACCGGGATCTGAACAAATCTTTCCTTAAAGATAGCTTTCCCGTGCCATTTATCCATATTCTCATTTGAAAATACTGCTCAGTACGACATGTACTCCTTTGCGGATTATTTCGCTGGATACCACCAGATTATGGTTGTTGAGGAAGATTGTGAGAAAATTGCTTTCATCACGCCTTGGGGAACATTTTGCTATAGACGGTTGTCATTCGGCCTCATCAATACCGGAGCCACCTATCAACGAGCTATGATGCCTCTTTTTCACGACTTAATGCACAAGGAGATAAAGATCTATGTGGATGACATCATTGTCAAATCCCGAAGGGAAGATAACCACTTAGGCCATCTCATGAAGCTATTCAACAGGTTGCGTAAGTACAACTTGAAGTTGAATCCAGCCAAGTGTGCCTTTGGCATTAAATCAGGCAAGTTGCTAGGATTCATAGTTAGCCACAAAGGGATTGAGCTGGACCCCACTAAAATCCAAGCCATCACAGAAATGCCCATTCCTCAGACAGAGAAGGAAATACGGGGATTTTTGGGAAGAATCAACTTCATTAGCAGATTCATTTCTCAACTCACAGTAACCTATGAGCCTATCTTCAAGTTGTTAAGGAAGAACTCCTCCATGAAATGGAACGACGAGTGCCCGGAGACCTTCCTCACTATCAAAGAACAACTAGTCAAAGATCTTAATTTGGTACCACCCAGGGATGATGTTCTCATGTTCATGTATCTGTCCATAAGTGACAATGCCATGGGTTGCATGTTGGGACAGAAAGATGATATAGGCCAAGAACGAGCTATCTATTACCTCGCAAAAGATTCAGCAGCAGTGAACACAAGTACACTCTGATTGAGAAGACTTGTTGTGCTTTAGCATGGGCTTCCATGAGGTTACAGCATTACCTCCATGGTCATACAACCCATCTCATATCCCGCGTGGATCCTCTCAAGTACGTGTTCAACAAACCCATGTTGAATTGACGGCTGTCTAGATGGCAGTTGATCCTACAATAATTTGATATCGTCTATGTGACACAAAAGTCTATCAAAGGTCAAGGAATTGCGGATCAACTGGCTGCCGCACCTTCAGGGGATTTCAAACCCTTGGAAACCTACTTCCCCGATGAAGGGGTAATGACAGTTCAGCAACACTATCAGTATGATACATGCCATACATGGAAAATGTATTTCGATGGAGCTGTTAATGTGGAAGGTTAAGGCTGGAGCCGAGGCGATTACCGTATCCGAGACGGAAGCAGATATCCGTCGCCGTTAAATTGCGATTTGTCAAGACGACAAACAACACAGCTGAGTATGAACGCTGTCTCATGGGGCTAAAACTTGTCCGTTCAATGGGCATCAGGCGGTTAACTGTCTTTGGGGATTCAGAGTTGGTAATCAGACAATCCACGGGAATCTATCAAACTAAAGAGCTACATTTGCTGCCTTACCATCAACAAGTTTTACAGATGGCTTTGGAGTTCGAAGAAATCTTCTTTCTACACATTCCTCATAATAGGAATGACTTTGCGGACGCGTTAGAAACTTTGGCCTCCTTAATTCACATGCATGACAAGGAACACATTCCAAGCGTCACATTTGCCCTGCACAAGGCACCAGCCTATGGGAACTATGTTGGAGAAGTATCGAATGAGCTACCTCCCATCCAGCATCCTTGGTATCAGCATATCAAGGAGTACCTACGAGATGGATCTACACCCGCTGAGGCAAGCCCGACTGAGAAAAGGTGGATCCATCGACCTGCTATAAAATTCTACCTGAGCGGAGATGCACTCTATAAAAGAGATGCAGGACTAGGTCTCCTCAGATGTCTGGACAAGGACCAAGCTCAGAGACTCATGGACGAGGTCCATGGTGGAGTATGTGGCCCACACATGAGCGGCCCCCTGCTAGTCAAGAAGATCCTCAGAATAGGACATTACTGGCTTACCCTCAAAGCTGACTGTGATGATCACGTCAAGAGGTGTTATCAATGCTAAATTCATGGAAATACCATTCACGCCCCTCCGAGGGAGCTCCACAATATGAGTTCACCATGGCCCTTCTCAATGTGAGGAATGGACGTGATCGGATCCTTCGATCCCAAAGCCAGTAATGGGCATCGCTTTTTATTCACCATGATCGACTACTTTACCAAGTGGGTAGAAGTAACCTCCTTCCCCAGGGTTACCAAAGAAGTCATCATTGCTTTCATCAGAAACAATATCATTTGTCGATATGGATAACTAGAGGTAATTGTGTTAGACAATGCTAAGA
This sequence comes from Panax ginseng, assembly GCA_020205605.1. NCBI lineage: Eukaryota > Viridiplantae > Streptophyta > Magnoliopsida > Apiales > Araliaceae > Panax > Panax ginseng. Next base: position 139,457,294 of record CM035128.1, read on the forward strand.
ACCTCAACAACAAATGATGGATGAGTTATGCAGTAAATTCCACATCAAACATCTTAACTCCATCATCTACCGTCCAAAGATGAATGGTGTTGTTGAAGTGGCTAACAAAAACATCAAGAAGATCATGCAAAAGATGTCCACCAACCACAAAGAATGGCCTGAATTATTGCCTCTTACTCTGTTAGCCTACAGAACATCAATGTGCACTTCCACTGGGGCAACCCCCTATGCATTAACCTATGGGATGGAATCAGTGCTCCCCATAGAAGTGGAACTGGAATCCCTTAGAGTGTTGATAGACGCTCAGCTGGATGAAGATCAATGGGTACAAGACAAGTATCACCAATTATCTCTAATAGACAAAAGGCGAACCGCGGCTATCTTCCATGGTAAATTATATCAACAAAAGATCGCCAGATCCTACAATAGAAAAGTCCGGCTACGGCATTTTAAGCAACATGACTTGGTTTTAAAGAAGATCCTTGACAACCACGATCAATCCAAGGGAAAATTTGCCCCTAACTGGGAAAGCCCGTTTGTTGTCAAGGAGGTACTGACAGGAGGTGCTCTCAGATTGCATGAAATGGACGGCGATGAATTTCCACAACTCATCAACTCGGACACCGTGAAACGGTACTATGTCTGAAGTTACCATCAAATAAGCATCCTGGTGTTGGATCATCAGATCATCAGTCATTTCGGTTCTTTAACCCTTCATCACATACAACCCATTTTCACACTTTGCCCCTCAGGTAAACATACTCTTCAAGCCAACAGCGTGGTTTCACTACGTTCATACAATTTTGGTTATCCCACCAGGGATTGAACCTTTTACACCTACAGTTTATCCTGAAGACGGAATTAAACTTTTCTACGCTTGTAGTTTATCTTGAAGACGGGATCAAACATTTTCACACCTGCTGTTTGTCCCAATCATGGGATCAAACTTTCTTCTCCCCGCAGTATAGCCTGCACATGGGATCCATACTTCTCTTCGGCTGTGAATCGTCCTGAAGGGAGAACTACGTCGACCTGATCTCCTCTTCAATAAGAGTACGTAGGAAACCATTTTACATGGCCCGATCACAATAAAACAAAAACAACAAAAACATTTCTTACACCCTTCTACTTACAAAAACAAAAAATAATAAAATCATTCCTACAACCATTTCTGCCACATACAACGTTGAACCTCTTACACCAGGTTCGAACTACACAGACCTAATCTCCTCTTCAATAGGAGTACGTAGGCAGCCATTTATGGTTCGGTCTCACCCCCTACCAAAACACAAACACTTGTCAAATGGTATTGGGATCATACTTCAATCCATCACATCTCATCGACTTCAGACCAAAGGGATGGAACTACCTGAACTCCTCCTAAATAGGAGATTCGGCGACCATCTAAGTTGTGGTTGTGACTCAAAGAGCAACACCAATCAATAAGAGATGCAATTAACTAGGCTTCTCACAAATAGAAGTACTAGCGACCATCTGTGGTGCGGTCAATCTCAGAGAGGAAAGCCACACTCCTATCCACATTTCCATACAGAAACCAGTCCCAAGACACCAAAGATGGTAGGATACATACAGATCAATGATCCATTTTGAACTATCTAGTGACAACTCAATGTCCATCCATCAAGGAGGAATTTAGAATACATCAAGATCACAAGCTCTAAAGAAGTAGGCAAAATATCAAGCAAGCATCCAGACATATCTAAAAGGGAAGTGATCCAAAAATATATTTCCCTGCTATATATACAATGTTGTTTGATATACACAATGTAAACTGTATATGACAAAATGGCTAAGCTAGTCTGTGCAGAAAAATACAACCCCATCTACAAATCGGTGTATATGCGATCTATCAAACCTAACATGGCATCCCTCTCAGCAGAAGGAGGTAAAGCGGTGGTCTCCTGTACAATGGTATCCATGCGAGCTAACAGATCTACAGCCATCTGCATGGTGACTCTATGCTCATCAATGTATGTGCTCATCTCTGCAATCATGCCAGTGGTAAGGGATCTCACTGTAGTACCATCTGTAACGGCTACATCCCGGGTAGATATGGTGATATCCCTCTCAACTATCACAGTATCTCTGGTTGATCTGGCCTCATCCTACTCAACAATAGCGGTGTCCCCACGAGCTAATGCCTCGTCTTTCTCTAACAAAGTTGCGTCTCTCCCATCAAGGGTTGTCAACATCAAGGCTCTAGCCTGATCTCTCTCAAAGGTCATCAGATGAAGATTTTACTCGAAGTACTATGCCGAATGTTGGATCACAACAGTGCTAGTACTGGGAGAATCTAAAGAAGATGCTGGCAACCTAGTAGACTGTTCCTCCTTGATGTGAGAATCAACGTCCTCCATTGGCTCTCCATCGTCTGAATTACTACTCGGCACTGTGGATACTACCGCGACCGATGAACTCTTTGTCTCCATCCATGCAGAATACTCTGGCGAACAGCCTGGATGGCTAATAAAGAAAGCAACTATCTCACATTGATCCCAACATTCATACACATGGGTCGGTCCTCTGCTAATAGATGGCGAGAAGCTAAACGCTGATCTAGTGCCCCCTCAAAAGGATGGAAATCCTGAAACTAGTCAAACTGCGACATCACGGCTAGCGGGTTATAGGTAGTCATGCCCCTCAAACTAGCCAGAGGGAGATAGTCCATGCCTGGAACATGAGTAATGAAGCTGTATGGTGAACCAAGCCCTGTGCAAGGCAGAATGCCAAACGGATCTCTGATATCCGCTAAGAACAGCGACCAAGACATAGCGCATGTACACTCCGATGGCTAAAAGGAGTAAGACATAGCTATATCATGGGTGAAGCAATACCCATATCGGGGAAAGGTCCCAATCAGTCTCAAGTGTGACATAAACCACACGTATAGCATGACCGCACTGCCCGTAAACACTCTCATTGGATAGGTATAGCAGTATGTGGCTGACCTCAACGTCTCTGCCACGATCATCGGTACAATGGAGTGACCCTCCCTGAGAGCTCTCACTGCCATGATGACTCCAATTTCTATCTCATCCATGTACTTTGGCATATATACATATGACAGCACGCACAGTAGTAGGACATCTACTCTGGCCGAGTGCCAATGATCCTCCGGTGCGGTGAAATCCCCGGAGTGTCGTGTATAGCTATCCTCAGAGCCAAATTTGTCAAACAGAAAACGTTGGGATATAACGTGACTAGATGTCAGCTCATCCTGTACCACCCTACGCCGCAGTCCGATGAGGGTCATAAATTGTCTGCTCATATCTCCAATAGTGATATGCACGCAAGGTCTGTCTAATGGTAGCATCGTCAACCATGCATACTCCTCCAGAGTCGGAGTTAACTCATGGGTACCAAATCAAAAAACCTACCTCTCTGATACCCAATGCTCCAGCATGCCCTTCACGAATCCTGTGGGAACCTGAAACATCAACAGGGTCATAGTATGCTGCAACAAATTATCTACGGTCACCCTGTCTGATGGTGACATGTTGTCATACCACAATCACATACCAGATGCCACCAATAATGGTGATGTATGATCAATACGGCTAACTATCGAAGAAGACATCTGTACGGGCCGTGTCATAAGACCATCCAGGGGTCAATGCTGAATATCTCTGGAAATACATATATATGCATAACATGATACATGCATTATAGGTAATAGATGGCTATATGATATAAGGAATGAAAAATAGTACGTACATTCCTAAGTATATCATTATCTATATACATCATCTATGTATGACTAAAATATACAGGAAATGAGGCACGACGCTTCATAACTAATGAGAGGCCTATCAAAAGATATAGCGAGAATGGGGCACAACCACCCAATATCTAACAGAGGCCTATCAAAAGAGATAACAAGAATACACATCAGAAGAAGACAATGGTGTCAATATCTACATCATCAATCCTGTCCACCTGATGTAACTCCTCCTGAGTCACTGAATCTCTATCAACAGGGATGTCAGGCCTATACAAAGGAGGATCTATGCCAGCAAAGCCAAATGGGTCATCTGAGGGGCCAGCTATGAGACCCCAAATTTTATGAATAAAGATTTAAATTTCTCAAAATATATTTTTTAAATATTATGGTGTGGGTTTGATATAATGTTATAGTTGTGGGTAATATTTATAAAATTTGCAAAGTAAGCAAGTTGTTATATAATATTCGATTGGTGAGGAATATTCGTTTTAACAGGGGAATATTAAATGCGATGGCACAATCATTAGTGGACCCCACAATGTAAGTATTATCGTAGATGAAAATGGCAAATTATCTTTTATAAAAATAATGGCAAAAGTGTTACCGTTAAAACTGTTGAACTACCCGGTAGTAAAAGTATAGTAATACGCGTGGTTGCATAGTAGCACATGGTATTGATTATTGATGCTTACATAAGAAGTCACTCAGTTATACTCAATTATTGCTATAGTAATTGCTGCATCATATCTCTTATATTATTGATTCAATTATTGTCAAAGTATCATCTGCATAATATGTTATATTATTAAATCAATAATTGAGACGGCAAAGTTATTCATATTATTATTTATAATATTGACAATGTCTAGAAGTTCTGTCAAGGAGAGGTTTTGGTCACCTAATTGGGCGCCAATAAGGAGAAATCCTTATCGGAAAGCCCCCTCTTTCCTGGGAACGACCTGGTTGTTAAATATTGTTAATTATAATATTAATGATGAATAAGTTCGTGTTGATTAAAGATGAAATTGATAGTTTCATTGTGTTGGAATTATTAGTGTTAGTGAAAATTGACATTTATTTCGATAATAATTGATGTCTGGAGGTTATATTGACCAATCAGGTAATTAACCGGATAAATGAGCAATTAATTGCTATTGATTCACATGATTTTAACTATTTGTTCACATATGTGTACTATTGATTCACATTCTTGTACTATTAGGGGAGGTGGTGCAAGATTGATAATACTTGCATGACTAAGTTAAAAATGGAGGTATAGATGGAGGTACTATACTGTAATTCATATTTTCACATGTCTAAAACTATTGATTCACATGATTTACTATTAGGGGAGGTGGTGCAAATTTGATAATACTTGCAGGACTAAATTAAAAATAAAGGAAAAGAGGAAGGTATTATACTGTAATATTTCGAGCCCCAAAACGTGTAATTATGGAAACTATATTTTTCTATAAATAGAAGCTCATTCCTTCATTATTTTTCACCAATTCACTAAAGCTATAGAGCAATAATTATAGAGAGAAATTATAGAGAGAAAGAAGATGAGAAGTCTGCTACCTCACTATTCTAGTATCCAGTTTTCTTCTGAGGTAAGGGGTATTATTTCTTTTGTATTCATGAAGAGAGCTTCTGTTATTCCATTTGTCTAGCAGAATCAAGTAGCTTAGACCATACCAATAAATTGGATATCAATGTGAAACATTCATCTAGTCAACTCAATTGACATCGACTACTTTTGTAAATTCTTTTTGCAATACATCAAAACGTTTTATGACGTCATGATACCGTACTTTTCACAGTACGTTGAGGACTTCATCAGTTTCTCACTTCGTCATTATACATCATACCATAGTGTGTTGTTGATCCTAAGATCACATCCAACACTAGGTTCAATTTCATTAATAACTCCATCCTTTTACCATCCTTGCATCAAATGCATGATGATATAAAATTCATTTTATATTTCAAATTAATTTCATCTGGCCAGAAATGATTAGCATAGACATACCAAGAATAGTTCTTTTAAAAATCTATTGGTTCCAAAAGTTGAACCAATTCTTTCATTTCCAAAATGCGAACACATAAGCACGATTTCAATAAACTTTGAAATCTAGCATAGCTAGATGACTTGGAATATCCTATTCTCCATCTTCCTTCATTGTCTTACTGTGACAATACTTAATCTTCTCTAGAACCTTCAATACTAAGCCTACAAAAAACAACTTATTTTCAGTCTAAACATCCTTATACCTTAGTACAGTCCATCAACTTACCACACATTATGAGTTCAGGAAGTTTCCACAATAATATGAGTTTAAGAACTATCTCAGACAGACCATAAGCGTCCATTCGTTGAGAAGTTCAAAAACCTACCATATCATTATGAGTCAGAAACGTACCATAAGTATGAGTTTCAAGAACTCGCACCTACCTTATCGTTCTCTACCTATCAAGTATATACATGTGAAAAGATTCACCTTCTCGTCATATACATCTTGACAGCGCGACCGATTCCAATGATTATCACTGTAATAAGCTAAGCAGTTGTTACACCAAGCACAAACCTCTGCCCATAACAAAGGTTCATACAACTCAGCTATCACATGAGTCCTCAATTAAAATTTTACAACCTCTAATTTTCTCTTTACTAAATACGAATTTTCTTTAATTCATATACTATCCTTCACATCTCAATCTGAGTTCTTCTTCCCGTACTACTTCGTAGTACTATAAATCCTTCATCGTTTAATAGCTCACCTGTTACTACGATTCACTATGATCACGTGGTGATCTTCTTATCCCTCTCTCTACGATTATAGTCTTAGATATTCTTACCTAAGATTTATAACCAATCAGCTTTGATACCAATCTGTAACGCCCCGAAGTCCGATCTATCTTCACAACTGAATTCTGTACGTCACGATCCCATCTTCATCCAAACATATATCATTATATACTGAAATATAACAATATACATTCTAAATTCCCAAGTTCTAAAACCTTATAATCCCTTTCATTACAAATAATGATAATTACATTATCCTTTACATCTTAAACGAGTGACTTTCATCCGCCACTAAGGATACATAACAGTTCATTAAACTAATCTAAAGTTCATTTAACTTATTTTATATTACAAGTCTTCATTTGATCTTCTCACTCATTCCTATTCTGAATGGCATTTCATCTGGATACCGTCAGCTTGATCTTTACGGGATCCTTAAGTTCTTCTAACATCGCTCGCTGAAAATGTTTTTCATTTAAAGCAAGTGTGAGCATTCAATTGCCCAGCAAGTCATCACAATTGAACAAACATCTTCAAGAGTTCAAACATTCTTTTAAGACTTCAATAACCGAACAAAGGTTATGAGGCAGCTTGAATAATAGGAATAATCTCGATTCCTATCATTTAAAAACAATATTCACTTTCATTCTAAAATACTTTCATTCTTCTACTTTTTTCATACACATTTTATCTGGCTAGAATCATTAGCACAGACTTAACAATAACGGATCATGTATAAACAGAGCATTCTCTTATTGAACAGTTAAATCACAGAACAGTTCATCTCATAGAAATACCGAAGTGTTCACATTGTGACTCAAGGCCTCATACGTTCTACCACCTTGTAAAAACATCACACATTAGCACATAGACAGAACTTCTCAAGTTCAACATCTAAGAAGTTTAAGAAACTAGCATTCATTTAAAATATGAATGAAGTTAGGAAACTTGCCTTACGCACAGCTACAACTTACGCTGAACTGCCCATTCCAGTTATTTATGTAGCACATAAGAAAAACAACATATACACTAATTAGTCATGTATATTGACTTATGCATTAGTTTGCTTAACTTTACTTATTAAGGTTCGCGTTCTTATAACCTAAGTTTACACGACCACTTTCATTACCGTTCTACGACTTCATGACATACAGAGATGTCTTACTTTTACTATCATCATCTTTGATGTTTTACATCTTATCTTCTTCTTATAACTTCTCTAGGACTCTGCACACATCGCTTCTCTGCTAGTAGTCCATATGGTACTCTGAGTGGTTTCCCACAAACAACCAACAAACAAGTTCCCGTCTCATCTACACTGCCCATAATAGTAAGTTAGATCGATTGCCAGTTTTGTATATACCTTCTCTCTCTGAAGGAATTGTTTAGCCCAACTCCCATATGTCAACCTTCATTAAGTTAATTTCTCATTCCTTATGGCTTCTTGGCAACTAAATGCCACCCCTCAGGATTCATTCTTATACGACTCACCTTCAGCTTTCATTAATCTTATTACCGTTCATTATGGCTTTCTTAATACCATTCGTATCTTAATTAATACTTTCATTATCCCTTACTTGAACCCCATGTTCATTAGTCATTCTTATTGTCCAAGCCATATCGTTCGTTTTATGCTAAGACCGCTCGTTTATCGCAACAGCGTTGCGTACACAGCGTCTATACGCTTCACACTTAACTCACACTATCATGACATAACATCGAAATGTTATTCATTACCCTCGTCACTCAACGTCTAAGGAATCACAACCCTAGCAATCCCTCACGTTCGTTCATTGTGACTACGGTCCCTGGACATCTGTTATGTAACTCGCGTTTAAATTCTTTGTCTTTTAATCTCGTTTAATCTTTTTGTTCAACCTTCATTTAAGGTTTAAATTACTTGCTTAAGTGTTACATTAGTTGAACATTATGTTCTTTATCTTCCCATACGTTTCCTCCCAAGAGTTGAGCAGTTAAAAGCTCTTCTCTGGCTTTTTCCCTACATTGGTATTGTATTTCACTCTCCTTCTATCTTTCATGCCTTGCCACGAATTTGCGATGCAGACTCACTGTGCCGGAGGCTGTAGCTTACCTTTTCAAGGCATGGCTGGCGCCACGGCGCCAGGCCCTAACCCTAGAAAATTTCTTTAAGTGTTAAATCCAATTTGAGACGCTTACTTCCCGCTTTCATAACTTATTCGTTATAACTCAGAACGAGGTCATTCCAAAGCCAATCTCTTCCTTATCTTATGTACTTCAATAGCCCCCAGACAGAACTTCATTCTGAATCCATTAACGTGTCATTCGATTGGCTTGATCTTCACCTGTAAGTTGGTCATCCGAACTCAGAATTCGTTCGTTCTTGAGGCCACGACACATGTTTTTTATGTTCTCTTACATTCTTATGAAACCCTACACGTTCGGGTTCATTTACTAATTTTCTAATTCTCGTTTGTCTTTTACGAAATTTTCGTCATAACTTCGTTATAGCTAAGTTTTAATCCGTTCTTCATAAACGTTTCTATAGTTCCTAACCAAGTAATATGCATCTAACTTATACGCGATGGTTTTAAACTTGTCCATGAGCAACAATTATCCTACGATGGTTTTAAATTTGTCCATCAACAACGTTCTTCGTGTTCTTCGTATGTTCTTTGTGTTCTTCGTTCGTTCTTCATTTTAATCAATATTTTGGATTACGATTTCACTTTTTATTGGAATTTGATGTTATAGAACATCATTCCTTACTTATTTCACCTACTTATTCATATAATCCACTTGGATCGTTCTAATTCATTACGAATCTTATACTTCCTTAAGAAATTTATAAACTAAACTTCAAATTCTTATTTTCATTATTTCTCATGATTTCAACAATATGAAATCATTTCTAATATCATTTACTTCTTATTCTTATTAATCTATGTTTTGAACATAAAAACTTAAGAAAAGTTAACTTAGGAGTTAGGTTTAAATACCTTTCCTCTTTATTTTTCTTCCGCTAGACAAAACCGGCGATTTGCTAGCTTTTCTATTTCATGAACACTTTCGATCCGATCAATCATGTTCATGCTCTTCCTTCTCCCTCTCCATCCGAACTCTCTCTCTCTCTCTCTCTCTCTCTCTAGTTGTAGGATTTTCAAAAATCTCATTTAAATGAAAGCTAGCTTCCTATTTATAGAAAATCCAAGCTAAGGGTATTTTAGTCATTTCACCCTATCCAAATATTTTTGGATATTTCGTATTTCCTTTACCGATTAACTTTTATGTATTCTTCGAATTTTTTAAAAACTGAAAAAAACTTTTTGGCATTAAGCGTTTTCCTTCACGTTTTACCCTAACATGGCTAAATGAATTAATATTACATAACAGTACTTTTCGTCATTTTTATTTCGTCCGATTTTTGCACGTTTTTTGAGAAAAACTTTTATCGGCTTACTTAACTTTTCAAGATATATTATTTTTAAATCTTTCGATGGAATGTCATTTCGACATACCGAACTCTCGGAAAGGTTTAGGTTATTCAAACCCTAACCCTTAGGTTTCGTCGGGTGAATAGTGTGATAACCCGAGATTTTAAATAATCCAAATTTCACGAAATTTTTTTTTATTTAATATTGACATTGACTGTTAATATTGTATTGTGTATCTATGATATGGGTATCGAGAATTAGTCAATTTGCGTATTGACTGAGAAATTAGAGTAGAGTTGTGCTTAACAAATTTAGAACCCCTAACCTTAAGATTAGATAGGGATTCGGCAGAAATTGCAATTTTAATAAGAGAAGCTAAGGTAACCTAATTAGAAATTAGGAATGAAAAATTAAATAACCTAAGGGTTATGATACGAGAAAATATTAGTATATAAAATATATATTAATTCTAAGGGATTTATTTTATATATCTCGGTTAATTAATTTTATAACCTAATTATAGCAAGTCTAATTGGGTTAAGGAAATAAATGTGCATGAGTAAGAATTTATGTTATAATTGAGGAAATGAAAACCCTAATTAAATTATTTGGGTTGGATAAGAATTAAGGTATGGCACTATGTAAATTTTATAGCCCAAGTGTTGGCCCAATGAAATTGGTTAGAGGCCAAGCAATACATTAATTGAGTGGCCCAACTTTTAGCCCAATTGAGAGGGGGTATTATGGACCTTATGTATGCTAAATAAGAGATAAAAAGAAAGAAAAATTGGGAGCATAATAAGGCCACATGGCCGGTTATTAGAGAGGAAAAAGGAGGGGGGAAGAATGTAATGATTGTCTACCTTAGTTGGTGAACAACTCCTACCTACTCCTCTTATGTGTCATCTTTTTATTTTGCCAACATATTTGTTCAAGCTTGCAAGCAACCACTTGGTAATTGAGTGGGAGAGAGAAGAGCTAGATATGTTAGTAGATTAGGGATAGATATACCAAATATATCTATACTTACTTTTCCAACAATCCAAATCTAAGTCTTATCTTTTTCTTTTCATCTTATTTTTTAACATAAACTAAGAAAGAAAGAGAGAGACAATAGAGAAAGAGAGAGAAAAAGCTACCATTCGGCAGCTCCAAGAGGAGAAGGAGAAGAGAAGACTTTGATCTTCATACACCCAAGATCCATCTCATATTTTTGAAGGAGAAAGAAAATCAAGCAAAGGTATAAACCCCCTTTTTATTTATGTAATTTTGATTATCAGAATCAAACCTTGAATCTATAGTTCTAAACTCAAAAACCATGTATATACATGTTGATGCGTGTTTTGTGTGTAGATCTACCCTTATTGGGTGTTGATTTGGTTGAAATCAAAAGAAATAGAAAAATAGAATTTTTCGAAAAGCTTAAACTTCAAAGTATGATCTAGCTTTTGATTTTTGAAATCTATGATGGATATTTGTGATTTATATTCTTGGGATGCTAGATCTATGTATGAAGGATAAAACCTCTTTGGAATCACTCAATTAGGTTGAATATTGAGCAAGTTATGGAATTTAGCCCAAACTACTAAAAGCTAAAAAAATTGTTAGAATAACAGTTTTGATCATCCACTTCCGGGTTAATTTTCGGGAGTGTAACATGTCCAAATATGGATTATGATAGATGCAAATTGTAGATCGGAAAGATATGAATCCAACAAAATTGACGGATCGTTAATTGGAGTTATAGATTTCATTTTATTTAAGTTTTAGTAAAGGACTCCAAAACTGCTAAAGGACAAAAGTAAACTGTCCAAAATTTTAAAGGGGCTATTTCGGCCACTTAGTTTGTGAGATAAATTCCAGCCTTTTGGGACATGAAAATATATGATATAAAGTACATGCTGTCCAAAAATGAGCTCATTCCGACCTAAAACGACCAAGTTATGACCATTTTAATTTTTGTGATTTTTCGACGAAAACGTCTATAACCGAAGTTCTATAACTTCGATGGCCACAAAATTTAAACTGAAGGCTCATGTTAATACATATAAGATTGTGTCAAGAGATGGGGATTTCTGGAGTTGAGCATGATGGGGCTAAATTCTTAAGCTACACACTAGTTTGAAAAATACTAAAGGATGTTGGAAAATTATGGAAAAATACTTTCTATGTATGAAATATATGTATATATGTTTGGACAAAGGATAGAAAAATAATAAGTTGATTTGGTGTTTTTGTGAAAAGGATATGGAATCCATCTTGCTGGATTGAATAATTTATGAATCCAGTTTGTTAGATTGAAAAACAGTTTACTGAATTGAAAATATGTTGAATCCAGCTTGCTGGATTGTAGTTTAGATTATTTGGATTTAGAATTCAAAGTTCTTCGGATTTGGAATCCAAAGTTCTTCGAGTTGGCAATTTAGTTGCTAGACGTAGAATCCAGTTCTTTGGATTCAGTATTTGACTTATTAGATGTTAAAGATTAACTTATGAAATGAAAAAGGTAAGTGTTAAATCATAATGTATATGATATAATGATTAAAGAATTATCAAAAGATGATAATAATGCTAATGTTGTAAGGTGTTATCTAAAATTTAATTATGTGATTAAGTGTTAGATAATTGATTGATAAAGTAATTGTATTATGATACAAAGTGTGATATGCTGATTAAAAGACCAATCTTATTAATGATAGGTCTTACAAAAGAATTTAACTTAAATTGCGTAGTAGTAGTCAACGAATCAGGCAAGTTCCCTAACTCAACCTTGAGTTAATATTGTTTAATTATTATTGGTGGTTAATTATTGCTAATTAGACCACGTCCAGGGATTTATTGTTGATATTTCGCAGTTAGTGCATGTTTAATAATTCAAATTGAATTACTGATTAGGAATATATACATTCGTAGAATAACTGTTGTTGGATATTCATATCCGTAGAAGCTAGAATTGACAGTATAGATAATTCTTGTTTATTGTCAAGATTATATTGAGAAATGTCTTAGCCAATTATTCTGGTTAGACAAATATTTGTTAGAACTTGATAGGTTCTAGAAGAGAAGAGAAGAGAATTTAATTATTATTGATAGATCAATGCCAGTTCTTTCGGCTAGATCAAAAAAAGAAAACTTGATAGGTTTGAGAAGAGAAGAGAAGAGAAGCAAATAGAATTTGAAATCACAGTATTTCGTTGTTAAATCAAAATCTTGATTCTGAGATTGAGAAGAACAACCTTTTTTATAAAAGGGAATATTTTGATCGTATATTCAATCTTTGCACGCGACTTAAGTATTATGCATAATATAGGGTACAAAGAGTTAGTCGGCTCTGAGTACTTGTAGAGGGGTATGATTTAATCTTTATGGTTAACTGATACACCTGAGTATATATCAATGTAAATCTTTAATAGATACCCGAGAAGATAAGTTCAAGATCTTTTGTGATCACAAAGCATAAATCTGGAAAACATTCCACTTTGTTATTGCGCATAATTGATTCTTGATTATTCCTTTGAATATCGTAGAAACATTGAAAGCGTTGTACTCTTTCATTATTGAATTATTGTGTTGTATAGAATACGAGAAGACTTGTTATTGAATAACGATTTGTTCAGCTATTTCAAAGTTCCCCGAACTTTGGTTTCATTCTATCAAAATAGATAGTCTGTTGTTTTGAATTCTTATACATTTATTGTATATCTTAATTTGCGGAGCAAATTTGTTGCTCACCCTTGTTAAATAAAACTTTTTAGCTAGGGACGAAGTGGCAGGAGGTGCTGTGAAGGATAAAGGCATAGGCATAGTTATTAATTAGTTATGATTAGCATATTTATTATGTTGTATTGGAAGCCCTTTTTGTATATCTAAGGGATATGTTTGTAATGTTAAGGTTAGTAGACCTGGGATTAATGTATTAACAGCGTATGTTAATGTGGTATGTATTACTATTCATATATTAATGGGTAGTTAGATGTTATTATATTGTGGATCATGAACACCAAACTCGGGGGTCAGGTAACCGGGATTTGGGGGCGTCACAAATAGTGCATATTTCGTCTTTTTCCCAGCAAATATTTTTGTTCCTGGAAAATTTTTATTTTTGTCTTGAAAATTATTACTCGTTCAGTCTAGCTCATAGCCAGAATCCTCCCGACTTATAATCATCCTAGGTTCTAGAACGATTAATAAACATATAACACATAATATTATTAATAAAAATTCATTTTATTAATAACTAATTCTTTAAACATAAATTCTGGACGATCCGAATTTTCGGGTCATTACACTCTTCCCTCATAAAAATTTCAACCTCAGAATTTCTTAAAACCACACCCTTACCCGGGTCATCACATTCACCCCTTCTTTACAAAATTTCATCCACAAAATTTTAGCCTACCCCTCTTCTTAACTTCTCTTCAAAGAAGTAGAATGAACAACGAGGAATATAAGAATTCCTTTAAAATATTTCATACTTTTGCTGAGGGGTCAAATCGACCATGAACTCTTACAAGGTTTAACAACATAACGCCATATCCTTTCTTCCATGGTCAGTTTACAATCACAAAGAAACCAAACTACCTCTTAACCATTGTATACCCCATTTCGGGATATGTTCACCTCAGACTAAATCATTAGATTCCGCACCAAAACAATTTGGTTTGGCACAACTTCTTCAAAGAAAGCTTGATTTTCTTTTAAACATGACATACCATTTGTCTAGCAGAATCAAGTAGCTTAGACCATACCAATAAATTGGATATCAATGTGAAACATTCATCTAGTCAACTCAATTGACATCGACTACTTTTGTAAATTCTTTTTGCAATACATCAAAACGTTTTATGACGTCATGATACCGTACTTTTCACAGTACGTTGAGGACTTCATCAGTTTCTCACTTCGTCATTATACATCATACCATAGTGTGTTGTTGATCCTAAGATCACATCCAACACTAGGTTCAATTTCATTAATAACTCCATCCTTTTACCATCCTTGCATCAAATGCACAGATGATATAAAATTCATTTTTATATTTCAAATTAATTTCTGTCTAGCCGAAATGATTAGCATAGACATACCAAGAATAGTTCTTTTAAAAATCTATTGGTTCCAAAAGTTGAACCAATTCTTTCATTTCCAAAATGCGAACACATAAGCACGATTTCAATAAACTTTGAAATCTAGCATAGCTAGATGACTTGGAATATCCTATTCTCCATCTTCCTTCATTGTCTTACTGTGACAATACTTAATCTTCTCTAGAACCTTCAATACTAAGCCTACAAAAAACAACTTATTTTCAGTCTAAACATCCTTATACCTTAGTACAGTCCATCAACTTACCACACATTATGAGTTCAGAAGTTTCCACAATAATATGAGTTTAAGAACTATCTCGCATGCACTATAAGCGCCCATTCGCTGAGAAGTTCAAAACCTACCATATCATTATGAGTCGTAAACGTACCATAAGTATGAGTTTCAAGAACTCAAGACCTACCTTATCGTTCTCTACCTATCAAGTATATACATGTGAAAAGATTCACCTTCTCGTCATATACATCTTGGACAAATATGACCGATTCCAATGATTATCATTTGTAATAAGCTAAGCGGTTGTTACACCAAGCACAAACCTCTCGCCCATAATAAAGGTTCATACAACTCAACCTATCACATGAGTCCTCAATTAAAATTTTACAACCTCTAATTTTCTCTTTACTAAATACTGAATTTTCTTTAATTCATATACTATCCTTCACATCTCAATCTGAAGTTCTTCTTCCGTACTACTGTAGTACTATAAATCCTTCATCGTTTAATAGCTCACTGTTATTACGATTCACTATGATCACGTGGTGATCTTCTTATCCCTCTCTCTACGATTATAGTCTTAGATATTCTTACCTAAGATTTATAACCAATCAGCTTTGATACCAATCTGTAACGCCCCGAAGTCCGATCTATCTTCACAACTGAATTCCGTACGTCACGATCCCATCTTCATCCAAACATATATCATTATATACTGAAATATAACAATATACATTCTAAATTCCCATGTTCTAAAACCTTATAACCCCTTTCATTACAAATAATGATAATTACATTATCCTTTACATCTTACACGAGTGACTTTCATCCGCCACTAAGGATACATAACAGTTTATTAAACTAATCTAAAGTTCATTTAACTTATTTTATATTACAAGTCTTCATTTGATCTTCTCGCTCATTTCCATTTTGAATGACATTTCATCTGGATACCGTCAGCTTGATCTTTACGGGATCCTTAAGTTCTTCTAACATCGCTCGCTGAAAATGTTTTTCATTTAAAGCAAGTGTGAGCATTCAATTGCCCAGCAAGTCATCACAGTTGAACAAACATCTTCAAGAATTCAAACATTCTTTTAAGACTTCAATAACCAAGAACAAAGGTTATGAAGCGGCTTGAATAATAGGAATAATCTCGATTCTATCATTTTAAAATAATATTCACTTTCATTTTAAAATACTTTCATTCTTCTACCTTTTTCATACACATTCTGTCTGGCTAGAATCATTAGCACAGACTTAACAATAACGGATTATGTATAAACAGAGCATTCTCTTATTGAACAGCTTAAATCACGTAATGTGTCATCTCATGTAAAAATCAAGTGTTCACATTGTGACTCAAGGCCTCATAACGCTCTACCACCTTGTAAAAACATCACACATTAGCACATGACGTAACTTCTCAAGTTCAACATCTAAGAAGTTTAAGAAACTAGCATTCATTTAAAATATGAATGAAGTTAGGAAACTTTCATACATACGCATTACCACGAATTTTACGTTGAAGCCGCTATTATTCATTTTTTATAAAGACATAAGAAAAACAACACATACACTAATTAGTTATGTATATTGACTTATGAATTAGTTTGCTTAACTTTACTTATTAGGGTTCACGTTCTTGTAACCTAAGTTTACGTGACCACTTTCATTACCATTCTACGGCTTCATGACATACAGAGATGTCTTACTTTTACGTCCATCATCTTTGATGTTTTATATCTTATCTTCTTCTTATAAATTCTCTAGGACTCAGCACACATCGCTTCTCTGCTAGTAGTTCATATGGTAGTCTGAGTGGTTTCCCACAAACAACCAATAAAAAAGTTCCCGTCTCATCTACACTGCCCATAACAGTGAGTTAGATCGGTTGCCAGTTTTGTATATACCTTCGCTCTCTGAAGGAATTTTTTAGCCCAGCTCCCATATGTCAACCATCAAAGGTTACGATTGTACTACAACTAAACTTATCTTAACTTATCCGAACTTATTAAACTATAATCTTCGTTAAGTTAATTTCTCATTCTTTATGGCTTCCTGGCAACTAAATGCAACTAAATGCCACCCCTCAAGATTCATTCTTATACGACTAACCATCGGCTTTCATTAATCTTATTACCATTCATTACAGCTTTCTTAATACCATTCATATCTTACTTAATACTTTCGTTATCCCTTATTGTCAAAGCCATACCGTTCGTTGTATACTAAGACCGCTCGTTTATCGCAATAGCATTGCGTACATAGCGTCTATACGCTTCACATTTATCTCGCACTATCATGACATAACATCAAAATGTTATTCATTACCCTCGTCGCTCAACGTCTAAGGAATCATAACCCTAGCAATCCATCACGTTCGTTCATTGCGACTACGGTCCCCGGACATCGGTTATGTAACTCACGTTTAAATTCTTTGTCTTTTAATCTCGTTTAATCTTTCCGTTTAACCTTCATTTAAGGTTTAAATTACTTGATTAAGTGTTACATTAGTTGAACATTATGTTCTTTATCTTCCAATACGTTTCCTCCCAAGAGTTGAGCAGTTAAAAGCTCTTCTCTGGCTTTTTCCCTACATCAGGCCATTTGCGCCACTCTCCTTTCTATCTCTCGCATCATGCTTGACGAGTTTGCGATGCGGCCCCCGCTCTCTAGTATCAAGAAGACCACCTTTCAAGGCATGGCTGGAGCCGCGGCGCCAAGCCCTAACCCTAGAAAATTTCTTTAAGTGTTAAATCCAATTTGAGACGTTTACTTCTCGCTTTCATAACTTATTCGTTATAACTTAGAACGAGGTCATTCCAAATCCATTCTCTTCCTTATCTTATGTACTTCAATATTCCCCAGATAAAACTTCGTTCTGAATCCGTTAACGTGCCATTTGATTGGCTTGATCTTCACCCTTTATTCATTTTACGTTTTTAACGCTCTTCGTTTGTTCGTCCGTAATTCGGTCATCCGAACTTGGAATTCGTTCGTTCTTGAGTCCACGACTCACGTTTTTTATGTTCTCTTACATTCTTATGAAACCCTACACGTTCGGGTTCATTTACTAACTTTCTAATTCTCGTTTGTCTTTTACAAAATTTTCGCCATAACTTCGTTATAGCTAAGTTTTAATCCGTTCTTCATGAATGTTTCTACCGTTCCTAACCAAGCAATATGCATCTAACTTATACGCGATGGTTTTAAACTTGTCCATCAACAACAATTATCCTACGATGGTTTTAAATTTGTCCATCAACAACGTTCTTCGTGTTCTTCGTATGTTCTTCGTGTTCTTCGTTCGTTCTTCATTTTAATCGATATTTTAGATTACGATTTCACTTTTTATTGGAATTTGATGTTATAGAACATCATTTCTTACTTATTTCACCTACTTATTCATCTAATCCACTCGAATCGTTCTAATTGATTACGAATCTTATACTTCCTTAAAAAATTTATAAACTAAACTTCAAATTCTTTTTTTCATTATTTCTCATGATTTCAACAATATGAAATCATTTCTAACATCATTTACTTCTTATTCTTATTAATCTATGTTTTGAACATAAAAACTTAAGAAAAGTTAACTTAGGAGTTAGGTTTTAATACCTTTCCTCTTTATTTTTCTTTCGCTAGAAAAACTGGCGATTTGCTAGCTTTTCTATTTCACGAACACTTTCGATCCGATCAATCATGTTCATGCTCTTCCTTCTCCCTCTCCATCCGAACTCTCTCTCTCTCTCTAGTTGTAGGATTTTCAAAAATCTCATTTAAATGAAAGCTAGGTTCCTATTTATAGAAAATTCAAGCTAAGGGTATTTTAGTCATTTCACCCCCTTAACCTCCTTACTATTCATTACTTAAGGACTAAGTTAACTTACTCCTTAAGTTTACTTAACACTTAAGTCTACTTAGCCTTTAAGTTTGCTTAACTCTTAAGTTTACTTAACACTTAAGTCTACTTAACACTTAAGTTTACTATTTCCACCTCCTTAGTTAACCTCCTTACTATTCATGTAAACTTAGCTTTTGTAAGTTTTGTGGTTAAAATCTTCGGGTTTCATCCAATGCTTTTAAAAGCTGCGATTCTCGTAATCCAAATATTTTTTGGATATTTCGCCTTTCCTTTACCGATTAACTTTTACGTATTCTTGGATTTCGAAAAACTAAAAAAAAAAAAAGTTTTTTTTGGCGTTAAGCGTTTTCCTTCACATTTTACCTAACGTAACTAAATGAATGAAAAGTACATAATAAAGATTATTTTTGTCATTTTTATTTCGTCCGGATTTGCACGCTTTTTTGAGAAAAACTTTTATCAACATACTTAACTTTTAAAGATATATTATCGTCAAATCTTTTGACGGAATGTCATTTCGACATACCGAACTCTCGGAAAGGCTTAGGTTATTCAAACCCTAACCCTTAGGTTTCGTCGGGTGAATAGTGCCTATTTCGTCTTTTTCCCCAAAAATATTTTTGTTCCCGAAAATTTTTCATTTTTGTCTTGAAAATTATTACTCGTTCAGTCTAGCTCGTAGCCAGAATCCTCCCGACTTATAATCATCCTAGGTTCTAGAACGATTAATAAACACATGACACATAATATTATTAATGAAAATTCATTTTATTAATAACTAATTCTTTAAAGTTAAATTCTGGACGATCCAAATTTTTGGGTCATTACAACAGGGATGATTCGATTTTATTTATTAAGCTGAGTCTCAGCGATAAAATTATTGAAAAAACTTTTTAAATCATAGAAGATAGTAGATTTTATGCTCTACTTGACTCTTCTAATGGATTGCTTATTCCGCTGCAGTTATTGATCTAAAACTTGTTGTCTATTGTATCCATCATCGGTTGTTATATCGTTGAAGGCTAAGGATAATTTATTCTGCATTATCTTAGTCATAATATTTCTTACTGGGCTAGTTGAGCTCACCCTTTCTTTCACTGTTCTCTTCAGGAAATGAGAACGTAGCCGGGACCCCAAATTTATGAATAAAGATTTAAATTTCTCGAAATATTTTTTTTAAATATTATGGTGTGGATTTGATATAATGTTATAGTTGTGGGTAATATTTATAAATTTTGAAAAGTAAGCAAGTTGTTATATAATATTCGATTGGTCGAGGAATATTCGTAAATGCAAGACAATCATTCAGTGGACCCTCATTAAACCAAGTATTGTCGTAGTTAGAAAAGCGGCGTAATTATCTTTTATAAAAATAATGGCGAAAGTGTTACCGTTAAAACTGTTGAACTACCCGGTAGTAAAAGTACAGTAATACGCGTGGTTGCATCGTAGCACATGGTATTGATTATTGATGCCTACGTAAGAAGTCACTCAGTTATACTCAATTATTGCTACAGTAATTGCTGCATCATATCTCTCATATTATTTATTCAATTATTGTCAAAGTATCATCTGCATAATATGTTATATTATTAAATCAATAATTGAGACGGCAAAGTTATTCATATTATTATTTACAATATTGACAATGTCTAGAAGTTCTGTCAAGGAGAGGTTTGGTCACCTAATTGGGCGCCAATAAGGAGAAATCCTTATCGGAAAACCCCCTCTTTCCTGGGAACGACCGGATTGTTAAATATTATGAATTATAATATTAATGATGAATAAGTTCGTGTTTATTAAAGATGAAATTGATAGTTCCATTGTGTTGGAATTATTAGTGTTAGTGAAAATCGACATTTATTTCGATAATAATTGATGTCTGGAGGTTATATTGACCAATCGGGTAATTAACTGGATAAATGAGCAATTAATTGCTATTGATTAACATGATTATAACTTTTTGTTCACATATGTGTACTATTGATTCACATTCTTGTACTATTAGGGGAGGTGGTGCAAGATTGAAAATACTTGCATGACTAAGTTAAAAATGGAGGTATAGATGGAGGTACTATACTGTAATTCATATTTTCACATGTCTAGAATTATTGATTCACATGATTTACTATTAGGGGAGGTGGTGCAAGTTTGATAATACTTGCAGGACTAAATTAAAAATAAAGGAAAAGAGGAAGGTATTATACTGTAATATTTCGAGCCCCAAAACGTGCAACTATCGAAACTATATTTTCCTATAAATAGAAGCTCATTCCTTCATTATTTTTCACCAATTCACTAAAGCTATAGAGCAATTATTATAGAGAGAAATTATAGAGAGAAAGAAGAAGAGAAGTTTGCTACCTCACTATTCTAGTATCCAGTTTTCTTCTGAGGTAAGGGGTATTATTTCTTTCATATTCATGAAGAGAGCTTCTTTTATTCCATTCTTTATTATTATGTTAGAATAACCAGTCTATGCGAAGTACCGCATACATGGTGAAATTCTTCTGTTATTCCATTTTTTATTATTATGTTGGAATAACATGTCTATGCAAAGTACCGCATACATGGTGAAATTCTTCTGTTATTCTATTCTTTATTATTCTGTTGGAATATCCTGTTTGTGCGAATTACGCTAGACCTAGTTCCATTCTTTATTATTCTGTTGGAATAACCTGTCTGTGCGGTCTATCGCATGCATGGTGAATTCTTTGTTATTCCATTCTTTATTATTCTGTTGGAATATCCTGTCTGTGTGAATTACGCTAGACCTGGTTCAATTCTTTATTATTCTGTTGGAATAACCTGTCCGTGCGGTCTATCGCATGCATGGTGAATTCTTTTGTTATTCCATTTTTTATTATTCTGTTGGAATAACCTGTCTATATGGATTAACTCATGCATGGTGAATGATCCTTCGTATTCATTCTTTATTAAATTGTGGAAATGATATGTCTACGTGGATTACCTCATGGCGGGTGAAAATCCATTTGCAGTTTCGTATATTCTAGTATACTCATCTGAGATATCATTTCTTTTGTACTCGTCATGCAATATCATTTTTTTTGATTTTTTTTTACGAGTTACTATTCATGGGTTACTATTCACTCAGTTACTATTCACTCTAGTATTATTCACTCGGGTATTCGGGGCACTTTTCATGTCGGAGTACTATCCACGAGTTACTATTCATGGGTTACTATTCATCCGATTACTATTCACTCTACTATCATTCACTTGGGTATTCGGGACACTTTTCGTGTCAGGGTACTATTCACGGGATACTATTCCTGAATTACTATTCACGGGGTACTATTTACCCAAAAAATATATTTCTTTTCTGTCCAATTTATTTTTGGTACATGAATATTATTCTTGAATTTTACTCTACAAAGCAGTATCATGTTGACAATTTGGACGTTATTGATTTCTAGATAAATTAAATTATAAATCTTTAAAATTTATCCTTGAACTTGTTTTATTGAATTATTATGTCATTGTCATCATCCTCATGCTTATACTGTGATTAAAGTTATCTTCGGCTTACGTGCATAGATGGACTTGGTATGATTATGACCAGGGATTATTCGGTATAATCATGACCGTAATGTAACGAATGATGTGGTAAAAGTCCTCATTGGCCTGTAGTTCATTGATAGACAATTGTTGGTATGATTATGACTAGAGATTATTCGGTATAATCTGACCATTGAGGATTACATGAATATCCTTGGCTGTGGTGCAGGGATGATTCGATTTTATTTATTAAGCTGAGTCTCAGCGATAAAATTGTTGAAAAAACTGTTTAAATCATAGAAGATAGTAGATTTTATGCTCTACTCGACTTTTCTAATAGATTGCTTATTCCGCTGCAGTTATTGATCTAAAACTTGTTGTCTATTGTATTCTATCAGTTGTTATACTGTTGAAGGCTAAGGATAATTAATTCTACATTATCTTAGTCATAATATTTCTTACTGGGCTAGTTGAGCTCACCCTTTCTTTCACTGTTCTCTTCAGGAAATGAGAACGTAGCCAGGACTAGTTGTGACGCCCCCAAAATAGGTATACATCACCCATCTTGAGTCGCCAAATACATGGTACAAAAATACAAATACAACTTAATAATACAGTTGTCGTGTAAAATACGACAAAACATAAATTGAGAGTTTTAATAAGAATATTGTCATCTAGACAATATCCACACTCAAAGGAGTCCTCAATACATTTATTGTCACGCTATTTAACAGAATAGTGAGGACTACTAATACTATCATCTGAACCGTCACTCCGTTTCCTGACTAGTCCCGGCTACGTTCTCATTTCCTGAAGAGAACAGTGAAAGAAAGGGTGAGCTCAACTAGCCCAGTAAGAAATATTATGACTAAGATAATGTAGAATAAATTATCATTAGTCATCAACAATGTTAAACTGATAAAATATAATAGACATCAAATTTAACTGCAGCGGAACAAGCAATCCATTAAAAGAGTCAAGTAGAGAATAAAATCTACTATCTTTTATGATTTAAAAGGTTTTTCATCACTTTTATCACTGAGACTCAGCTTAATAAATAATCCACATCATCCCTGCACTACGGCCAAGGATATTCATTAGTATCACAGCCACAAATTATCCATGCACTACGGGCCAAGGATATTCGTGTATTCATCAATGGTCATGATCATGCCAACAACTGTCCATCAATGTACTACGGGCCACTGAGGACTTTTACCACATCATATGTAACATTACGGTCATGATTATACCGATTAATCCCTAGTCATAATCATACCAAGTCCATCTATGCACTACAGGCCACAGATAATTTTTAACATAATATAAACATGAGGATGATGACAATGATATAAGAATTCAATAAAACAAGTTCAAGAATTAATTTATCCAGGAACTAATAACGTCCAAATTGTCAACATGATACTTCTTTGTAGAGTAAAATTCAAGAATGCTCAGAAGAATATTTTCATGAAAAGATACTGGATGAAGCGCAAATATCAAGGATATTCCACTAATTTCATGGAGTATAGAAGTCAAAGCTTTAACCAACTGAGTATAACAGAATATATGAAACTGCAAATGGATTTTCGCCCGCCATGCGGTAATCCACGTAGACAGATCATTTCCACAATTTATTAAGAAATGAATACGAAGGGTCATTCACCATGCATGTGGTAATCCACATAGATAGGTTATTCAAATAGAATAATAAAGAATGGAATAACAGAAGAATTCACCATGCATGCGATAGACCGCACAGACAGGTTATTCCAACAAAATAATAAATAATGGAACCAGGTCATGCGTAAACGCACAGACAAGATATTCCAATAGAATAATAAAGAATGAAATAACGAAAGACTTCACCAGGCATGCGATAGACCGCACAGACAGGTATTCTAACAGAATAATAAATAATGGAACCAGGTCATGCGTAATAACGCATGCATGTGATATTCCAATGTAATAATAAATAATGAGAACCAGTCATGCAAAACGCACAAACAGGATGTTCCAATAGAATAATAAAGAATGGAATAATAGAAGAATTTCACCATGTATGAGGTACTTCGCATAGATAGGTTATTCCAACATAATGATAAAGAACGGAATAACAGAAGAATTTCACCATGTATGCGGTATCTTGACATACAAAGTTATTCTAACATAATAGTAAAGAATGGAATAATGTAAGTTCTCTTCATGAATACTGAAAGAAATAATACCCCTTACGAGTACAACAAATAATATCCTTTACCTTAGAAGAAACCGGATATAGGAGTAGTGAAGTAGCGAGAATACTTTTCTTCTTTTCTCTATAGTTTCTCTCTCAGAGTTTCAAGTTGAATTAAGTAAGAAATAATGAAGGAATGAGCTTTATTTATAGGAGAATGGACCTGAATAGTAACTAATTCATGAACGGTCCAGATTGATTTATTTTTAAAGCAGATTATCCA
Source organism: Panax ginseng (assembly GCA_020205605.1). Lineage (NCBI taxonomy): Eukaryota > Viridiplantae > Streptophyta > Magnoliopsida > Apiales > Araliaceae > Panax > Panax ginseng. The sequence goes on from CM035128.1 coordinate 139,482,420, forward strand.
TATTGATTTATTATGCAAAGATAAATAAAATATTCTAATAAAACAAAATCTTTTAAATAAAATATAATATATTCTATTTATAATCTAATAAAACGAATAACTTTATAAAAGTATTCATTTTTATATAAAAGATTTTACTATCGCAGCACTATGCAAACACTATGCATAATAAAATATAATATATTCTATTTATAGTCTAATAAAACAAATAACTTTATAAAAGTATTACATTTTATATAAAAGATTTTACTATGTAAAATACTATGCATAATAGAATATAATATATTCTATTTATAATCTAATAAAACATATAACTTTATAAAAGTATTTACATTTTTATATAAAAAGCTTTTCTGTTTTATTACATTAATAATACTAGTAAAACAAAAAATTTATATATATATATATATAAACTTCCGTGACTTCATAAAAAGACACCTCAATATATTTAACAACACTTATCATCATTATTATAATTCACAATATTAATCGACTGTGTCGTTCCGTGAAAGAGGGGCTTTCAATAAGGATTTCTCCCTATTGGCGCCATGCAATTAGGTGACCAAACCTCTCCTTGGCGTAACTTCTAGACATCGTTAATATTGCAAATAATAATATTAATAACTCTGTCATCTCAATTATTGATTTAATAATATATAAAATATCGACAATAATTGAATCAAATAACGTGAGATACTATGCAACAATTACTACATCAATAATTAAACAAAACTGAGTGACTTCTCACGTAAGCATCAATAATCAATACCGTGTGCTACTATGCAACCACGCCAGACATCGTATTACTTTACTATCGAGTAGTTCAACAGTTTTAACGGTAAAACTTCCGCCGTTATTTTCATAAAAATATTTTTGTCGTTTTCTCAATTCAACAATAATTCTGTTGTGGGGTCCACCAATGATTGTGCCATCGTACGAATATTCCCTGTTAAAACGAATATTCCCCGACCAATCGAATATTATATAACAACTTGCGTACTTTGCAAAAGTTATAAATATTACCCACAACTATAACATTATATCAAATTTACTCCATAATATTAAAAAAAAATTGAGAAAAATTAAATCTTTATTCATAAAATTTGGGGTCTCACACTAGTCGGGGAATGGAGTGACGGTCCAGATGATAGCATTAGTAGTCCTCACTATTCTGTTAAATAGTGTGACAATAAATGTAATGAGGACTCCATTGAGTGTGGATATTGTCTAGATGACAATATTCTTATTAAAACTCTTAGGTTATGTTTTATCATATTTTACACGACTATTATATAATTAAGTTGTATTTGAATTTTGTACCATGTATTTGGCGACTCAAGATGGGTGATGTATACCTATTTTGGGGGCGTCACACCAGCCTTTGAGCTGGAAGGATCAAACGAATCTGCCTCTGCCGGATCTCTGCCCAAATACCGGATAAAGAAATGTGCCCGGTCCAATCGCTGGGCCAAACTATCAATTTGTGTCAAATGAGTCGGATCTCGGACACCGGCTAACCAATCCGTCGTCATCATGGATCTTGGAACCATATCCCCCATGAACTGAGTGGCACGAGACTGGGCTCCAATAGTGCGAGGGGACCACCAATGCTGGAATATCTCCTAAATGCAGGGACCCTTTGATAATGCAAAACTGTCAACCCCCAACAATGGGATATCAATGACAGGTGACTGCAACATAGGCCAATAACGCTTGGCAGGAGGCAATATCGACATACGGATCTCTCATGTGGTGCTCCTAATAGCACGTTCTCCTAAATAGAGCTCCCATCCTCCATCAGTAAAGAGAGGAACCCTACGGGTGGAAATCACTTACTCGACACCAGTCAGGTACCAGTCCTCAAATCCCATGGCCAAGTGCTCCCCATAATAGGGAATCCATGTGATGACATCAGCTGTCAACAACTCCAGCTATAGGCGGCAATGAGTAAAACCCTTAGCAACAAGGACCTCCGCCAGTATGGAATGATGTCATCGTCGTGCTCGTGGATAGGTATCTAAACCTAACACGCTCACAGGACGCAAACATGGAAGCCTCTCATAGGCCCAAAACTGCCAACACAAAGGCAAACATCTGCGGTCAGTAAACACTCTTAACCTACATATGGGAAACTACAAGAGAAATACTCACCAGCAGAAATGGGTAGAATCCTAAGCAAGCCTCGGTCAAGCCCTGCGAACGCATACACATGCCCCTGAGGAAATAGGAAAAGGTGTAGGAACCCCAGTCATACTCTCATATACGGTCCACATGCCGCGTGGGGCTGATCAAAGCGAATGACACCGTAAAAGAGTTATCTGCTATGAAGCAGCCTCTAATGATCATCAGGAACAATCGCCGAAGAATGTGATCCCTGACACTGACATCGTCTGGCATGGGCTCGCTCAACAGCCCACTCATAGCATCTACGCTCAAAGGACCCATACGGACAAACCTACCCTTGAGCGCCTCAACCAGAACTCCTATCAAGGATCTGACGGCAGTAGGGGTAATATCCGCCATACAAGGCATTAGTGCCCCTCCAAACTCCATACCTATGATAAACCACCAATCCATCGGCGTCATCATCACCTCACAGTCCAACAAATGGAGTGAGTGAGTCTGGTGAAACCAGAGCTTGAACAATGCCCTGAGGTAACCCCAAGGATAAAGACGGGGAAGGATGGAGAAAAATGCCTCAAATCCCTAGTCATGCACAATCACTCTATAGTCAAGATGCAGAGCCTGGTACATGGAGTTAATGCTGAACCAGTTCCTTCGAGGCTGTGTAAAGTCGGGAACCTACATGAAATGCATATCAACATCAAAATCCTTACTCCTCATCAATAGGAAAGAAGGAAGATTAAGATCTCATGTCGTACCTCGTTAGCGTGCAAATACATCGAGGGATGTCGACTCAAATCACCCAGAAGCTCTGGGTTTGCCACCTGAATACTCGGGAGGTCCCTACGGGGAACATGTGCAGCAGGAACGGGGTCTGCAACTGGAACATCCTCATCCTCGTCCTCGACGTCTGACACATCAACCCGGACTGGACGTATCACCGCCTCCACCAACCGATGAGGCTATCTAACAGAACGGGGTCGAGGCACTTCAGAAGCCCTCATCCGTATACCAGAAGTGGTTCTACGGGAACTACTCGGCTGATCCAAATCCATAATATCTGGACAAAAGTCTCCAAATCACCTCAGAAAGGGTGTGGTAATTTCTAACCTGGAGATTTCTTTTCAAAATGCATTTTATGACTACATGCATGCATGTATTACTTTAACATACATCTACAGTTGAGTTAAAAATGCATGACTATTCAAATGCCTACATTTTGAAAAAAAATTCCCATAGTCCCTTTTGTAAATAGGACTATCCACATGCACATAGGCATGACTAGGTGGCCATTCAGTAATACACATGCCCACAGTCATATACATACTATATACATAAAAAGTCAAAGTCATCAATCCATAAGGGTAGTTTAATTACCAGGATTACTTTGGATTTTTACCTTTTACTCATTTGTCCTCAAATAGGATAAGAAATAACAGAAAAGGGTGCCAATTTGACTGTCTCAAAAGTCAAATATTTTCATATCATTATGTTCAGCATGGTTTAATACTAAAATTTACTATGTTGAATATTTTTTATCAAGTCATATCAGCATGCATATTCACTACTATGTGTCTAAATGCATTTCATGTGATAAGTCATTTTCTAACAGATAGAAACTGGAAAAAAAATACATGCATATGTTACCAGGATAGTGAAGAACACTTGTACGATGGCAGAATATACAGAAAGTCATCTGAACTCAACAGATCTGAAGAAGAGCACTCAGATTTCCTTCGCGATGCAAGTTAAAAATGACTCGGGACATCAACCAGCCCATTTAAGGGAAGTCACGGTTGGCCACCAGTCTACCTGCGGCTGCTGTAGTTGTACCTGCGGCATCCCTACATGGGTCCCACCTCTCCGTCTTAGTCCAGTTCGAGTTGCAACGGAGTTCTCATAAGCTGAAAAAGCCAAATCAGGAGTAAAAACGGTACGCGATTGAGCGGAATAGCTTGTCATCCTGATTTTCTCAGACCACGAAGTTGGCCTGCACATCACTCATTGGTATTCACCCAAGCACAGGGAGCACTATGCCGATGATCTCAGTTGTTACAAATCACACTCGGTAATACCTGACATAGGTCTAATGCCGCCAATTGAGGGTCATAACCCTAATCATTCTCAAGGAACCCCGGCAGGGGCATCACGCATTTGTATATGTCGAAGTATATATCCTCGGCGGGGGCATCACACATTCTATATCAACACCCCGGCGGGTGCATCACGCATTTCATGTCAAAGAATATATCCCTGGCAGGGATTACAACGTAATGTCATCTGTTGACACACATATCAACGAAGGTCAAGAAGCCTTGACATCACTGTAACCGTTGGCAAGTAAATCCAACAAAGCGTCGGAAGCCATCTGATGGTTTTAGCCATTCATTCACACGTCAACGGGGATCAAAAAGATCCCCGGCGGGGGTTACAAGGCAATGTCATCCGTTGACACACATATCAACGAATGTCAAGCAGCCTTGACATCACTATAACCGTTGGCAAGTAAATCCAACGGAGTGTCAGAAGCCATCCGATGGTTTTAGCCATTGATTTACACATCAACGGGGATCAAACAGATCCCCGGCGGGGGTTACAACGGGATGTCATTCATTGACATGATCCCTGACAGGGGTCATAACGCAGAATACAGAATATATCCCTGGCGGGGGTCACAATGCGTGTTTATCCATTGACACACATATCAACGAAGGTCAAGCAGCCTTGACGTCATTGTGACCGTTGGTAAGTAAATCCAATGATGCATTGGAAGCCATCCAATGATTTCAGCCGTTAATACACACATCAACAAGGATTAAATGAGATCCCCGGTGGGGTTACAATGTGTTCCCCGGCGGGGGCATCATGCAGTCTCAAAATGAGATCCCCAGCGAGGGTTACAACGTATGTTACGTTGATACACACATCAACGAGGATCAAAGAATTCCCCCAGTGGAGATTACAATGCGTGATCCGTTGATTCACACGTCAATGAAGGTCAAGCAGCCTTGACACCATGCCCAACAGGGGCTTTATCCGGTGATGCACACATCAGCGAAGGTCAGGCAGCCCTGACGACACATACTATTGGCAGTAAATCCAACAGAATAATGAAATGTCATGGCGATACAAACTAGGGAAGATCAACATCATCGAGGAGGATCGATGATAGATTATGTTATACACATTCTCAAACAGATAAAGCTTTATCCCCACAGATCTCTTGTATGCGAGAGGCACGTCTTAAGAATCAAGTCTGTATCAAGGATTAAGGACTTTGGTGATAACAACAACATCAACATCCTAAAAGATGTGGATCACACATCCAATCTGGTCATCATTTCCAATCCCCGGTAGAAGCAACAGGGAGCCGACAATCATCCCCAGCATGTTGGGCAACAACCCTACACACATGCATCATACATTTGCATCATGTTGCTGCACTTTGCATAATGTTTATCTTGTTGCATTTCAAGTGTCTAGGATTCTTTATCCTATCCATGCATTGCCTTGCATGAATATGATAAAGTGGGGCATCTGTAGACACTCAAAATTTTCTGTACACCTATCACTGACACTGCAGGAGGGCAGATTCGTCTTTCAAAGATAACCCTGGAAGACAGCTCATATCCATTCTGGATACTACCAAAAGTTCAACCTCAACCCCAGAACATACACCGTGAGTATCAGGTCTAACCTCGGAGATAACCCCGAGGCATGTAATTCCTACACCGGAAATTCTACTGGAGAACACTGATCCATCTCGAAGATAACCCTGAGATATTCAGTCTCAGTCCCAACACTAGGAGTAGCAGCTACCAACCTTGGAGATAACCCTAAGGAATGCAGTTCCGACGATAACCCCGAAAATACTTGTTTCAAATGCAATCAGCTTCAACCTCGGCACTCACACCGAGGCACTCAGTACAAGACCTGGCGATAACAACGGGAAGACAGGCACACCTCAGAGATGACACTGAGGACCTTCAACACTTGCAGCAGTCCAATCTCAAAGATAACCTTGAGCAACATCTTCTTTATCAGCCCAAACTGGCGATAACCCCGGTGAGGGGCACAGTCGTCATCTTGCCACCTTGACGCCACATTGCGCCGTCTCAACATTTCATACATACATTTCTACACAGCAATGTCCCACAAGAACCAAGGATGTCCAATCTCGAGTGACTATTACGCAGGATAACGGATATAATTTGAAGCATAAAAAACGGAGGACATGGTCCCATCTTCCTGACTTTATATAACCTCTAATCCCATATCATTGCGTAACTCTCAACAACGGCGGTACAAAATAGGTCTTACATACCTCAGTCGGAAGCCCGGATTGCAATTCAGAAAGTTCAAGTGGATATTACAGTGCATGCATGCACGTACTTCGAGACAACATGACCCATGGCCTGGAGGCAACTCGACGACCCGGCGTAGTACAACTATGGCACTCTGGCTGGCCCCTCTATAAATAGAGGGCTTGGGGTGGCCATTTTGTAAGAGAAAATGGCGAGGAAGCCCTGTCAAATTTGCTATGTACTCACCCTACACTGAGTGCTTTCTAATTTTAAACACTTGTGAGCTCACATATTGCTTCTTTTTGTACCGGCGGGAGCCGAGTGTTCTTCCCTTTAAAGATATAGAAGTCTTCTTTGGCAGCCCATTGTAAGCCTTCTCACACACTTTAAAGCCTTTCTCTTCATCTTTGCACACACTTTTCTTCACGTTGAGAGTCGTGTCATGTGTGTTTGCCGGACTTTGATCGTGGTTTTATTTCATTTATATATATATATATATATATATATATATATATATATATATATATATTTACATTCAATCCCGCCCGGAGTTTACTTCGTGGCGGTTGACCGTCTTTATAGCTTTATTTACTTTTCGTCCCACCTGGAGTTTACTCCGTGGCGGTTGATTGCTTTTACAGCTTTATTTACATTTTTGATCCCCCATGGAGGTGCTTCATAGTGGCTGATCATGTCTGTATATATATATTTACAGCTTTTATATATATACATGCTTACTGCTTTATTATCAATTACGGCATCATGTGAGCCTAGGAATCATGTGATCACAGATTCAGTTTACTGGATCTAGATTCAGTTCCCATGATGGACATTTTCAGTTGTAAGTAGCTTGTAAATTTATTCACGGTGTTCGGATTTCCTCAGATGGTTATCATACCCACGAGGAGTTCGGCACTATTTTGTATATTATTTACTTGAAGATGCTTTGCATCTTTAAAATTAAAAACAATCAAGCCGAATAGTTAATAAAAATGGGAGTGTAAAAGGTCTCAATTACTATTGAACAAAAGGGTTTGAAAAACCTCTTTTCTAAAACATCACTGCCATATCTTGTTAAAACTGAATTTTTACACAAATTCAAACCATGTGTATATAGGTACGAACGAGGCCTCGCACTACTTCCAAATAATTGCACATTGATCCACACGCACACATTCATATAACAATTTCTTGAAAAGAGGCGGTCATCGTGGTAACACGGATGTCAGGGGGTGCCTAACACCTTCCCTCCTCATAATAAAGTCCCCGAACCCTAATGAATCTCGGTTTCACCGACCCGTTTAGCAGTGCCATATCACTGGGTCAATGTGCAAACCTTTTCTCGGTTATGTTGGTACAACCATATAAAAAACCAACTGGTGACTCTTAACAGTCCATCGTTGACATTATACACGTCAGACCTTTTTCACTTATTTTTTCAAACAAATCTCACCTAAAATGAGAACACAAAAGAAAAAGTAACAGAAAGGGACAAATAAAAATCCCGACGTTGACAGGAACATTAAAACCTTGCTATACAGCAAGGGTTTCAATCCTTGTTTGAACCTTCTCGCCTTGCGCTCATCCGTATTGACTTGATAAGTAGCAAACCTTGCCAACTCGTTAAACTTTGCAGCATATTCTGGCACCGTCATGGTTCCTTGCTTCAACTCCAGAAATTGCACCTCCAACTGATTCTTAGAACTCGCTAGAAAGTACATTTTGAAAAACATCTCCTTAAATCTATCCCACGTTATCACTCATTGTCCCCCACGAACCTTATTTGCTTGCCACCAGTAACTAGCTTCAAACTTCAGCATGAACGTCGCGAACGCAGTCTTCTGATCTTCGTTAACTCTAGCAACATCAAACACTTTCTCCATTTCCATGATCCAAGTTTGGGCTTCCACCGGATTCATAGACCCTTGAAATTTTGGCGATCCAACTGCTTTGAATTCGTTGAAGGTTATCACTTGAGCTTGCGGTTGATTCGCAAGTGCTCCTGTCAACAAAGTCACCAACTGCTGAACCGGGTTAACGTTGGCCTCGTTGTTATTGTTAGTAGACCCCTCAGGAGGTGGTTGTCTTCTTTTATGGGGAATTTTCTATTAAAATATACGCTTATTAGTTCATTTATTCAATTCCTTGAATATTATAAAGTTTAACTTTAAACATTCTAAGATTAAAGCTATCACACATAACATTTCCAATAACTTTGATATTTTATTTATTCATAATGTTTTAAAACATATAAAAGATAGCATATCTACTATTAACATCCACTTTCTTGAACTAGACAAGTTTTAGGATTACATACCCATACTACCCCTTTATTCATCTCAAAATAAGGGATTTAAAATTTTATTTATTCACATAAATAACCACTTATTATTATCACTCTTATTTTCTATCTATGCATATTAAGACGTCGAGAGGCTTCCATGTGCTCTTCCTCCATAATACGATATGCCATCTTACGAACCATCACAAACCACGGCGAGTCCTCAAATTGAGGCGGGTAATAAAAGACTCGATCCTGGGCCCTATCAATCGCAGAATTAAAGGCATGATCCATTTTGTTCATTTTAGCCTTCTTCACTTAGACTTTAGCCTCAGCATGGTCTGCACGTTGAGTCGCCTTCATCCAAGCGTCCTCTGCTCTTGCACGCTTAGTTGATTCCTCTTTGAAGTCATCATTTAATTTCTCAGTCTTCATCTTCTCGTTCACTGCTAACAGATCCTCATGCTAACCCTTAGTATGCACCAAGTCCCACTCCGTGTTTCTAAGGCGTGAGTCGAGTTCTTGAATCTCTGCATCCTTCTGCTCCATCATAGCATGATGCATCTTAACCGACTCCTTCAATTCCTCAACATTATCCTGTAACTCTATGTTACGGTCGTACAAAGCATCATACATCTCAGCCGATATGGAGTTTGGTGGAAACTCCACTGGATCCTCCTCTATCTACTCAGAACTATCCTCTTCGGGATCGGTCACAGGCTCATCTTCCTGATTCAACTGTTCTCGTACAACGTGAATATCCCGGGGTTCATCATCTCTAGGTATCTGAGGTATCACCTCCCTAGTTGGACTGGATCCTCCTTCGTTATACATCCTGACAATAAAATATTTTAAGTTTTACTTAACATTCTTCGATACTCATGAACACATAAGTTATTAACACATAGCACATAATGTCTTTTATTGTTTAGCTTCAATGGATGCATTAATCCATTACCTAAAACCCGATAAGAGTTAAACACCACTATGTTTTCTGACTCCTTAAAGGTTACTTCCGAAGGTTTCCCCCACCTAAGGTTTATAACCTAAATCTTTGATACCAACCTGTGACACCCCCAAATCCGGGTACTTCATTCCCATAGGATTTGGTGCTCACTATCAAAATAATTACATCTAACTACACATAATAAATGATATCAATTAATTTAAACAATAATCTTCCCCATTAAAGGGTTACATCCTCTCATAAACAATCCCAGGAAATTTAACCTTAAATTATTACATCAGTTTGCGGAATACATCATAAAAGAAAAAAGGTCTTATAACATAATGCATTTAAATAAATTCTAATGATTCTTCAACACTTGGACATCTTGCCTGTAACAACCCGATATTTTCTATACAAATAAATTAGAGATTTTACGTATAATTTTTTTTTTATTATTATTATAAATATGGGGAATATGCGCCAAGATAATGTGTGTATGTATTTATGTGATATATTTATTACATGAATGATTTTAAATAATTTTATTTTAGAATTATTGATTGTTATAAACTATATTATTATAATGATTAATTTTATAGTAGAAATATTTTTATTAATTATTTTCTATAAAAATATAATTATATATTATTTATATAACATATGAAATGATTTTTTTGAATTATTATAATAATTATTTTATTATATGAATTTTGTTCATATTATTAAGTTAATTATTTTTTTAACTTAATTAATAATGTTAAGTATGACAGATAAATCAGATATGGAATCCAAACCCTAATTTTTGGATTTTGATCAAGGCATGAGAATAATAATATAATATTAATTATATTTTTATTTTTCAGTGCTATAAATATGCACTGTATATGTGGGCCGATAAGGGTTGGTCAATTATGGTGTTATGTGACAAACCATTGTATTACTGTGTGAAACCTTAATTACAAATTTTAAAAATTAATTTTATTTTATTTTAAACCTTAAATGAAAGCTTCGTAACCTAATATACATTAGGTGAGACAATTAAATAACCTAAGGGTTATGGTAATAAGGAAAGGTTAGTATTTAATATGTATACTAACTTAAGTGGATAATCTTGTTATTTCAAGTGACTAATAATTTTAAACCTATTTCTAGTAAACCTAATTAGGTTATGTATAAGTATTAATTTCATAAGATTGGGAATGAAAACCCAAAATAAACAATTTGGGTAACATATATTAAAATTGTTAGACTATGTTCATTACATAACCCAAAACAATTAAAGGAGAAGCCCAAAAGAAATAACATGCAAACCAATACTTAGCCCACTTGATTAAGTGTATTTTAGACTTTTGATTAATCAAATTTGTGCATTAAAATAAAAGCAAAATGGAGGAGATAATGGGGGCAAGGGACCATACCATATTAGGCCTTTTAAAAGGCAACAAAGTTAAGCTAATCAAGTTCCTTAATTAGTAACTCTTACATCAAGTACAAGTGTGTCCCTCTCCCATTGGTAGAAAATCTACTTAGCACCCTAAATCACACGATTAGGCTCATTTGAAAGAGATAAGGCAAAGCCTTTTATCCAAGGGACAACAAAAGTATGGGGGATCTTAGCTAAATCACCACATTCATTTGCTAGACATTTCATTTCTATTATTCTTCTTCTTCTATTTTTCTCCCAAGCTAGCAAAATACTAAGAGAGAAAAGAGAGAGAGGGGTTTGTTTTGAGAGAGAGAGAGAGAGGTGTGCTAGTTTGTTTAATGCACCCTAAGATCATTTACTACTTTGGTAAATCAAGGAAGGTTGCTACTAGATCAAGGTATAGCCTAATCTTCATCTTCTTCTTCTATTTTGTGTTATAGCATGATTTGTTGGGGTTATGAACTAACACTCAAGATACCCTAGTTCTACATATCGTCATGGATGGAACTAAGTATCTTGAGTGCTAGATCAAAGGTTTAGAGGAAGAAAATGAGCATATGTTCTCCTAGGGGTTAAACTCTTGTTTTTCTTCCACTAAATCTTGTGTAACTCAAGTTTTACAACTTGAATTTGTGATCCGTCGAAGGAGGGTGCTAGATACATGAGTTATCTAGTAAACTCAAGTGGTAGAACACAAATCTAGCAAGTATTGAAGCCATGAAATTTGTTTTTCCCAAAAGCAGCCCACATAGGGTATTAAAGTTTTAAAACCCTAAAAAGCCATCGTCCCCATTTTTCTTAAAAATTTGTTTCGGATAGTTTCAAGTCTTTTAAAAATCTGGGAAAAATCACAGAGGTACGTTAAGAAGTTATCTACGTGCAGGAAAAAGAACGGACACATTTCGATTTATAAGGTGTGCGTAATGGCTATTTTCGTAAAGGACTCCTAAATATTAACACCCGCATTTCTCATAGTGTATACATGGGAAAAATCCGACATTTTTATAGTATGTTCATACATGCTATAGGAGTATACCCTAAAAATTTCAGAATTTGCTTAGCAAAACTCGATTTATGAAAAATGAAGGAAGATCCGAGTGTTTTGGGCACTTTAAAATTAGTAAATCACTTTCTAAAATTTCAGAAAAATTTGGGGATCATTGTTGGGTCATATACTGTCTAAACCCAGAAAGAAGAATTTTTGGAATCAGTTTGGTATTTTTCCTAAAAATGATGAAGTTATGAATAAAAGGAAATAAATAGTTAAATGATGTCTTAAATAAGAAAAATGTGATTTTAATGTTTGAATACTTCTAATATATAATATTATGACTATTTTAGGGCATTTTGGTAATTTATAATAAGAAATATTATTTATGACCTTTTATGGATATTAAATAAGTGGTTTTGTAAAGGGTGAACAATTAGAATAAATTGTTTATTGATCAAACAAATTATTAAAATGTTATTCGATATTAATAATATTAGAATATGATATTGTTAAGTAAATAAAATATTAAGATTAAAGCTTCGTTAAAATATTATTAAATAATTAATCTTAGATTAAAATATTATTAAAAGATTAATAATATTAAATTAAAGTATTATTGGATGATTAAAATATTATTAAGTAAATAATAATATTAGAGATTTAATAAAATATTATTAAAAATATAATAAGATTAGTAAAGGAATAAAATATTATTAAATGATTAATAATATTAGTAAATGAATAAAATATTAATACGATTGCTAAATGAATAAAAGTATTATTAATTGATTAATGACACTAAAGCATAAGTAAGATATTATTAAAGTAATAATATTAATGCATGATTAAAATATTATTAAGAGGATTAATAATATTAGTAAAGTATAAAAATATTATTAAGATGTTAATAATATTAGTAAGCGAATAAAAGTATTATTAATGAACTAATAATACTAAGAGGTGAATTAAATATTATCAAGATTAATAATATTAAGTGAATTAAAAATATTTTAAGTTATACTTAATGACTTTTAATATTTTAAGAAATAGTACATTAATATTTTAATATTAATGGTAATTATTTAAAAATGATTTTAAATGTTTGAAAAATCATTTAAGGGTAATATAAATGTTTTTAAAAATATTTTGAGTTATTATAAATAACTTTAATATTTTTGCAATGGTTTCATTAATAGTTAAATAATAATTAAATGATAATAGAATTATTTGATATTTGAATCATTTAATAATGATTTCGGTGTTTAAAATTCGTGATAAATTAATAAATGTTTATTGAGTCATTTAAAATAATATGGTGATATTTCTGAGATATTGAGTTTACGAATAGAGTCTTAGACTCGATAATTACCTAATAAAGTTTCTGTCGATATTGCAAGCATATTTCGTAAATTGATCCGGACTTAGATATTTTGATTTGTATTAATGTTTGTTTGTGATGCAATAAGCTGTTGAACATGCGTGATAATGTGATTAGGTTATGTCTTAGCTGCGAAATGCGAGACTATATGTTATAGTATATTGTTCTAATAGAACGAATGATCTGATTAATGATAGGTCGTGATATAAAAGATAAAACTAAGTTGTGTATTATGGCGGTAGCGATCGAGGCAAGTATCCTACCTTTGCATTTTCTTTATGCAATGGACATGAGTAAGAATGTTTCAAAATTATATTATTACTGTACAGATTATTAATCCTATATTATATGCGTTCATTGATTGTCAACATGTTAGTATATGGTAATTTAGATATATATTCTATTCGTTAATTTCTATAAATGGTTATACAAGTGTCCCCACATGGATAATCATTGCATTTAATCACATGTTGATACACCTTTGTTAATTACCCGTATATATATATGTTGAATTATAGATTATTGTTGAATAAGATAAAACCTTATTATTATCCACCCGAATTGCCTTGGTTTGGAACCCCGACAAGTATGAACATCCCTTACACGGGAAAAACTTTTATGCACCCAAGGTGGACAGAGTGAACGATAACATCGTTCTTGCATGTAGTATTAATCAATACAGGGTATAACGGGCTGATCACCCCTGTGCCCGTAAGTTATGATGGTTTACAGATGAATTTCTGTTTATCCTTTTCGAAAATGAAAACAATGTTCATAGTATGTCTCCTTAACCCTATTTATAGTCAGTATGTAGTTTTAAAAATTTGAAAGAGGGTTGTTATGTTATTATTATCAGTTCAGATTACATCACAACTATTGATTTGTTGTAGAAGGGTAGTATAATTACTTCAAAAATTATCGGTTCAAATTTGTATTTGTAACCGAAACTTCACTAAGCTTCTTTTAGTTAGCCTCTGCAAGATGCTTCTTGCAGTTTTTTTCCAGTGTCCAGGCTTATTGCAGTGGAAGAAAACTCCTTTGCTATCTGTATCAGTTTTGTTCTTATTATCCTTTGTTTATGCCTTTCTATTTACTTTCGTTTAATTGTTCTTCTTTTCAGAAGATCATTTGGCCTCTACCAGTAAGACATGGTCTTTCTTGGTTGGAAAGTGACTCTCAATATTTTTCAATATGTTAAGCAAATCAGCGAGGCTGATATCTAGCTTATTCATATGAAAAATTCACAACAATTGTGAAAGGAGTCCGGGAGTGAGTGCAAGATTAAATCTTGGCACAACTCCCCATCCATGACTAAACCCGTTGTCCTAATTGTTCATTCAAATTGATCATGTTTAGGACATGTGTCTGTACTGTAGTGTCGTTGGTCATTCTAGATCGGAAGAGCTCCTTAGATATCTAATATCTATTAGTCTTACTTTCCTTACCATCAACTACTTGATGTGCAGGAATATAGTAGGAGTATCCATAGTTTCAGGTTGACGCTGAAACTTGTTACTCATGGATGCGAGCATGATGCATTGAGCCAACTGTGCATCATCTTGCATCTTTCTAAAAGTAACAATCTCTTCCTCAGAGGCATTGTCTGCAACCATTGCAGGGATAGGCGTATTAAGGACATAAGATAACTTTTTAGTTGTGAGAACTTTTCTCAATTTCCTTAACCAATCCGTTTAATTCGGTCCGGTTAATTTACATCAAATATGTTTCGCAGTGATAGTAATTTAGAAATTGTAAAATTCTGTAAATGAATTTATAATTAACAACATTTTAGCATATATTCTTTTATTAATTACCAAAATAAAATAGGTTTTGTTTGAAATTGGCATCTCCCACTATTTTCTTCAAAC
Source organism: Panax ginseng (assembly GCA_020205605.1). NCBI lineage: Eukaryota > Viridiplantae > Streptophyta > Magnoliopsida > Apiales > Araliaceae > Panax > Panax ginseng. The sequence continues at coordinate 139,497,741 of CM035128.1, forward strand.
TATATTACCCTCAATATATATAGTTCGGCAAAATCTAATTAAAGATTTTCTAGTGAGAATAAAGATCTCATTTCAAATGTATATAGCCTTGTGTGCGCACAACAAATTATATATAAATAAATAGGTAGACAACTCTTGTCAATTACATCAACTATATAACTCCTTGTATTTTGCCTCTTAAATCATAATGGTTAAGTGTGTGCATATCCGAACTAAAATGATTTAAGTAAAGTCAAACCCAACATTTCCTTATAAGTGAAGAGAAAACTACAGCTCTTGTGTGTGCACAACAAAGCAGTAATGTTCAATTCCTTATAAACATCATATGTAATAAAAATAACATCTTAAATATTTAATATTTTCCTTGTGTGTGCACAACAAACTCATATTAAATATTCAATACTCTATTGTTTCTATCATGCTAGAAGGCAACGTTTGATATTCCAAATATCTTTGAACGTTACAACTTAATATAAAATATTTGAGGGGTTTGTTATTAATTTGTCTCATCTTGTTTAGCGAGCATTCAAATATATATATAAAATACGCGTCATATTAATTAGCATGCGAAGCATGTTTTCATAATATATAATATATATATTATAAGCATGCACATATAGAATATTATATTCTACCTAGATTGATTATGGACTTTTATTCTAGTTTGGTTTACTAGAGTCACCAAGTGAACCAAAAGGTCAAACCCTAGGGGTGCAAGAAATAATATTTAAATATAACAATTAAATTTAAACTCAGGCTCCACTACAAACGGGTCTTCAAGCGCTCTTTGCTTCTTGATCTCTAATTCTTCAAAATAATTCTAACTATTCCTATTACAAAACTATTTAAAATAAATAGAAACCTTGATCAGCAGTCAAGGGGAAGTACATAGGAGGAAGATATAATTTATATTAAGAAAAAATTAGAGAAGACGAGGTACGCAGACCCCATTTAATAAAACTCATACATTCATGCATTCAACTAAAATAAAATCCAATCACATTGGTCAAAAGTCCATAATCAATCCCATTTATTGTCATACACATCACCATATGCATCAATAAATAACATTCATCTCATGAATAATAAACATTCAATATATATATTGATATCATTTAATGGGCAAATTTAGTTAGTATAAAATCTAATTTTGAATTAAAATAAACCTCTTTTATTTTAATTTATCAAATTTTGAATAAAATAAACTATTTTATTTTAGTCAAAATTCTTTAATAAAAATAAACTCATTTATTTTAATTAATTATGGAATCCAATTCCAAGTAAAAAAAAAGTCCTTTATCAAAGGAAACACGAATTATCTTTCCTATTCACAAATACTCCTTTATTTTGAAAAATATGAAATCTTATTTCATATCTAAATAAACTCTTTTATTTAAGGAATCACTGATTCTCTTTCCTATTCGCAAATAAATTCCTTTTATTTTTTGAATAATATGAATTCTTATTTCATATCAAAATAAATGAGTTTATTTAAGGAAATATGAAATCCAATTTCAACTCCAATTAGTTATCATGGAATCCAATTCCAACTCTAATTAGTTAGCATGAAATCTAATTTTAAAATTAAAATAAACCTTTTATTTTAAAATTAAAATAAACTTTATTTTAATTATAAAATTATTGAGATTAATATATATATATATATATATATATATATATAATATTAATGTAGTATATTTATATATCATATATTATATATATAACATATAGATTAATATATGATATATAGTAATACAGATTTCATGAATCGAGGCTATATGTGTTGTATTTCGATTAATCGAAGCAAGATTACATATATATATATATATATATATATATATATATATATATATATATATATTATAATATATAATATATAATCCTTGGCCACGTGATTAAGAGACAAGTAAAATCCTTTAACAGTTCATACAATTAGAAAGTTAAGGAAAAGGAAATAACGTAACTTTTTTAAAAATAAATTTTATACAACAAATTAAGTCCAATTAAATTGTTCTAAATACATATCAATATACATATCAAATTAAAACAATTAATAATTCGCATAAAGGTTTGGCTCTGATGTCACTGTTAGGTTTGTAATATTCATGAACACAATCATATTACACAAAATAGGGCGGAAGCATGGAAAATCAGAGTTCTAAAATTTTACAAACCATATACCCGGATCATCCTTTATGCACAATTATTAATTAAACGAAAAAGAAAGAACAAGAATCATACCCTTGAAGATTCGAGCTTCCTTAGGTACAAGTTCACCTCCAATCCTTTTCGCGTTCAATTTGAATCTATCGGGTTTGGTTCCTTCCTTTGATCAACGTTAGCCACCCAAGTGTTTGGCCTCTAGAGGTGATCCACCAAGGAAGAAGAAAGATTCAAGAAGATGGGTGTTTGGCAAAACCATAGTTTTTCTATCTCTCATAGAAAAGGGTGTACTCTCTCAACTATTGGAATTACGTATTATATGAAAACGTCAACCACCACCTCACCCATAATAAAACTCTTATTTATAGATGTAGGCAACCCTCCTTAACAATTAAGGAATTGAGTTTTATTTTAATTAATTAAACTCCTTTAATTAATTAGGCTCCTAAACTTATTAGGAATAATTAATTAAAATCTTTTAATTAATTTACCTCCTAATCTTATTAGGAATATATGAGAGTAATTTTATTAATTAATTTCCAAACTCCTTTAGGAATTAAATAATAATAATAGTAATAATAATAATAATAATAATAATAAGACTCCTCTTATTAATTTATATTTAATATTTCTAAAATATTAAATAATAAATATTAAGTTATTTAATTTATTCTATCACCATAGATTAAATTAAATATACTTAACTTATTATTACGATTATGCCATTAACTTCTTAAATAATTATTATTCTTTTTATGGTGTGACCCTTTAGGTTCTCCATATTAAACCGGTTGTGAATAAATCAATTAAAACAATTCTAATCTTATTTAAATAAATAAATTAAATAATTAATTAATTTAAATAAATAATATTTATTCTACAATAGGGATAAGCCTCCCTAGCGATTAACGACTTTCCAGATAATATAGATTTCAACATTAATCGTAAAAGAACCTTTGAGTAAATAGTTACCGTACAATTCAATCCTTCCACCATACAGTATCCCAATTAAATATAAGACATAGAATTACTGTCAAGTCTTATTTTATTTAATTATATGTATTTCGACTCTTAAATGCACAACTCCAAATAATGTAAATTAGAAACTCCTTTCTAATTTCATTACGCCTTAAGCCAAGGACTCTTTGGGTTTTCATTTATCGAATCACATAGGACATTTCTCTTCTTTTACTAGAAGTGGTAGATTCTTTATTGATCATACATTATCTCCATGTACAACTTATTATACCCAAGCATACCCTTTGATATACCCTAAGGGTCTTAAGGAATAAGTCAAAGTATAACTCATCATACATAAGATACTATGATGATCTCAAGTCCAAGGATCACTTGTACTACTATCATTATAGGAATTCCTATTGACAGGCAAGTAAAACTCCATTAGGTATTCCTTAGCGAGCCACGTTCAATGAACTTATTCTCTAATAAGTACCTACATACTTGCTTTAGTGTCTCCACACAAATGATCATGAGATCAATCATCCTCATTCAATGAGCAAGCAACGTATGTACCAATCTATCCAGATTTACTAATCCCTAATTTAGTAATCCAATGATTGAGAACTATTTTAGTTTTAAGCTTTCTAAGAATTTAGATCTCATTAGAATGATCATCATCATTATTCTAAAAGCATTGCTTAAAACTATGAGTTTATCACATATTATAAAACTGCATCATGTAGATAATTAAAAGCCTTTAATAAATTAATATTTTTTATTAATAAATGAATAAGATTGTTACAAAGTATATGCTTTATCATCAAACATGATTGGTTTGCGTGCATACTACTTTCTTATATATATATATATATATATATATATGTAAACAAATATTCATATAAATATTTATAACAAATATTCATATCTAAATTTTATAAATTTTAGATGAAATATTTATAAATTTATAAATAAATATTTGTTTATAAATTTTAAAGATAAATTTATATGAATATTTATTTATAAATATTTATATGAATATTTAGAGATAAATTTATATATATATATATATATATTAAAATATTCATAGTTACGTTATATAAATATTCATAGTTACTTTATATATATTTAGTTTAATGTGAAGATTTAAGATGGGTATATATATAGTAATGAAATTTATCTAATACACAAAAAATATAAAATAAGAAGCAAAAATATCACAACTATGTTTCAAACCTAAGACCCATGAGTTATTGGGCCATTAAGCTACCACTGAGCCATTCTAATTTATTAGTTAACTAAACTACCGTCATAACTATTAGCGGTAGACAGTGTAGCACATGAGCAAATGAGGGGCAAATGAGTAATTTCTCATGTCGCTACAGCTTGTAGCGGTAGGAGAAAATTCATTTCATCCGTGTCATTCAATGTTGCGATCAACAGTATAGATTATGGTTGTTGAAATAGTACTCGTGACAATCGATTTCCAAGCATGTTAGTTCCGGGCCTCCGACCCAAATAAACCCAACCTCATCAAACCTGATTATTATATCTATGCTTCCCAATGTTTCCTATTTCTAGATAGAAGTAGGATATACTTACAAGTACCCTCACTCCGAGAATGAAAGTGATAATTGATTTTATGCGAATTTATAAAAAATGTCAAATGATAAAATTATTCATATTTAAATTCTCATCTAATTGCATATTTTTTTATACATGACTAGTGATACCTTTTTCCCTTTCGTTTTCTCTTCGTTCTTTATTTTGACTTTGCCTTCTCCCATTCCAATCAGTTACCAAAGGGTACATAATAATAATTGTTTAATTGTTTTGACTTTGCCTTCTCATCTAATTATTTAATTGTTTACAAAATGTCAAGTAATAATAATAATTACAATCAGTTACGTGAATCGATTATCTGTTTAGTTTATAATTTGTTTTCAAAGCATATAATAGGTGTTAAAATTGTAATTTATATCAAGAATCTATTTAGTTTATTTTAAGTTGTTTAAGACTGTTTGTCACTACACCAAGATAGGGATGTAGCGAACGAAATTTTGTGAAAAAATGTATTCCTTCATAAGAAGATGTTTAGCGAAGGAACGGTGAAGAAAAAATATTTAGTTACAATATAGTGATTAGCGAAGGAAAAATCCTTCACAATTTTTATTTTTTTTCTCCCAAAATTGAGGTATTTATTTTTTAAATGAACAGAAGAATAGTAGCAAAACCAAGTTATAATTGACTACCCAAACCTAATATGCTCTAATCTATCCGCCCCTCAAAATATTCTCCTCTCTTCATCAACCGTCAGTCGCAACCCCAAATCTACAGGTAATGTTTGTGTTTAGAATTTCTATCTTCATCTTATTTCTTCTCTTCCTCAAATAGGAAGAACCCTAGCCTCCAATACCTTGCCATCGCAAGTCAAATTTGTGTTAATTTTGGTTATGGGGATTCGGATTGGATCGGTTTACAGCCCTAGCCCTAGCACTAGCTTTGGAGTTGTGCTTCTGCCACTTGGAATCGGAAGTAGACACACCTAGACAAGTGTCGAGGAGGAAAATTTGTATGGTAAGAGAGGTGAAAGGATCGATGTGGATGTCCTTGGTTGCGACGCCATCGATGAAAGATTGATTAATGAATGATAGATTCATTGGAATTGGGTGGAAACGCCAAGGTATTAGTCTTTGTCAACTTGATTTTGAATTGAGATACAGAATCGGTGTTTCAATATAAATTTGAAGAAAGCTTTGTATAATTTTACTGATAACACTAGGAATTTCTCCCTCACCTTCTCCCTCTATCTGAGATGTTTATATGTATCAATTGTATATCAACAAAATTTCTCTCCTCCCTATCTACATTTCTCGCTTTCAATTGTTATAATTTTAATTTTGAGAAAATTATCACATTGAGAAGAGGGTTTTTTTCTGTTGTTGTTGAAGGCATCTCCTGGGTAAGTCATGGCAAATACATAGTATATCTTGCATCACCCATCCGCCATATTAGTATATGTTCTAGCACTTTATTTATCATATGATATCGAGGAGATTTTACTATTGAAGACTCTATGAAGTCCTTTTGAGATTGAATGATGAATAGGTAATAAAGTATGAATTAATTTCATCTGATGAATGCTTTATTAATGCTCATTCTCTTGTTTATTTTGTAGGCTTCTTCAGGCTGCCATTGGTGGATTTTCAACATTTTTTCCTGATTATCAGGACAAGATTGCTAGACATGAAGCTGCTCATTTTGTAGGTACTCTCTTAGAGGGATGAATTTACCAAATTTAAGAAACTACTTATAAGATGATGAAAACTTAATAACCTTTCACTCATATAATTACATTCTTCTTTAGTAGAGGCCATAGATGCTCTTTCATATTATAACGTTTGTAATGGTGTTATCAATAATAATTTGAGGGGACAATTGCAGAGAGAGCTGTGGGCGAGGTAATATTTCTTTTCATATTGTAACGTTTGTTTAATTATATATGTTGATAATAGCATCCATCTTTCTGACCATGTAAGTTAGTAAGGCTGATTTAATTGCTAGATGTGATATGTTTGCAATTTGATTTGCTTCTATTGCCATACGCGTCACAGTTACATTCTTTAAAATTAAGTCATTATTGTTTTACATAATGTATTGCTTGTACAAGTTGATTAATTTGAGTTATTTGTAACTTGAATTTACTGGTATAACACCAATGATCTTAAGTGGTAAAGATTACATTATCAAATCAGATCGATTATCGTATCTAAAGTCAATAGATATAGGTATGTAGCCATGCCATAAAAGCCTATTTGATTATGTACAATATGTTCTAATTTTTTATTGTTTTTTATATTTTTGTGGTTGTTTGATATTTCAGTAAGTAGTAATTTGCAATTATAGAAAATTTAAATATACATGCTTAAGTATTAGTTTTTAAAATGGTCAATTTGACGAAAGTTGAAGAGAACACTTACCCTGAGATGAGGGGGGAGTATTAATTTGAGGCACTGTTTTGTCAGTAGTGATTCCCCCCTTTCAGTTTATTGGCAATTCATACAAATCTCTAAATCATCTTTTGCACTTGCTTCGTTATTTGCACAATTAAATTGGACAGTCTATATTATATCAGTTTTTAACAGTTAGCTGTGAGTGTGTGTTATGTATATAATATATATATTATGTGTGTGTGTGTTATGTAAATAATATATATATATGGAGATCCTTTATGGGTTTCATGCACGTTAAAATTGTTTTGCTTTCCTTTTTTCAAATAGTGGAAATAATCAGGTTGTTACATCATCTGGGGAGGGGGCTGCCATTAACCTGGTTGGGGGTAGGAGTCAAAACTTTTCCATCTCGATTTCCCCATCCAGGGGAATACTTAGGTTTCACGACTTTCTATCTATCTCTCTCTCTGTTTTTTTTGACATGTGTGTCTATTTCTTTCTTAATCAGGTGTTTGCCCTTTTTTGCAGGTTTTTGTGCCTAGCAAGGATGGTGTAAATACACCAATGTTCATAGTGGCTAGAAAGCATATTGCTCTAGATGGGTCACACCGTGTACTTAATATATTCATATGGTGGATTAAACATTAGTTTGAAACCATCATTCAAAATTAAGTTATATCATATTGTACTCATGAGGAATTTAGGTGCAATCTCTTCGCCTAGCAAACATCCGTCGTGGTGGGGAGTATAGAGAATAATGGCATAAAAGTCGGTCGCCTTGAAAATAAAGCAGACTTGCTTTGATGATTTCATTTTCTTCTTTGAGTGTCATTATTCAAAGTTACACATGACCCGAGAAAGTTTGTGATAGTTGTGTTAGAGTTGGATGGTAAATAAGTACTTTTTTAGCGATTAGATTGGTATAATGTTTGGTTGTGAAGTTTATGATATTACTTTACTGTCTTCTCACTATCTTGTTGAATTGTTCATATCTATTATCCTTTGTACCAAATTTGGCTAAATTAAGCCCTTGTTGCATATGTTTAGGATCACAGTTGCCTAATTAGGAAATAGCTAATTTCTTATTAGTGCTCCCAAAAATGAAGTTTTTGCCACCGAAAGCGACCTCTAAAATTTGTTGAACATATAAAAAATTGGATCTAATGGTATTGAAGTCTGACTTTAGAAATAGGATGTATTTTTTGTTAGTATATTATGCGTATTTATGATACTATGCTCTATGAATCCTTTGTATTTTTCTAAATAAATTTTCATTTTCAGGTACAAATCATCCAACAAATAAATCATGACGGAGAGGTTAACCGGGCACGCTATATGCCCCAGAACCCATTTATCATTGCCACCAAGATAATAAGTGCAGAAGTGTACGTGTTTGATTATAGTAAACACCCTTCTAAGCCTCCTCTAGATGGTGCATGCAGTCCAGATTTGAGGTTAAGAGGCCACAACACTAAAGGCTATGGCTTGTCATAGAGTCAGTTCAAACAAGGCCATTTATTAAAAAATTTGTAGGCTTTGTGCTGATAAGAGATGGTATGTGCTTGGTAGAAAAGTGTTAGGTTTCTTTTCATGGGTTGAAATTTGAAAAGGAAAAGGTTATAGCTTTGCGAATTATCAACAAAATATGCAATGGCTTTTGTTGACAGCGTGTACGTTTAGTGCTTTGAAATTAAGTTTGAAAGGTAAACGAATGGTTTAAGGTATGTTCTATTAGTTTTTGTTGAGTTAGGGGTTGAAATTTAAGTTCTACTCTTGAAAAGCCACATAAAATGAGTCAATAGTATAAACTGATCCAAAGTAAGATCCTTGGATCACTCTTTGGATTCTGTCCAAATAAAATTTTGAAAATGCTTTTATTTCGGATGACTTATTAAAAAAAAACTCCAACCAAACTTGCGAGATCCTTGGATCGGATGACTTATCGGTGGCATTGAATGTGGGAAAAGGATATTATTTTTGGATCACGGGGATCTGACGATTCGCCAAGTCTTAAAAGATAGGATTCGGGCATGGAAAGCACATATTTTAGTATTAAATATTTATGTGTATAACTATATATATATATAATAAGGCATTCAACCAAATAGATACTACAAGAGAAAAACAACAAATATCCTACAAAAAAAAAGAATTGTAGCCATTCACCATAACAGCCGGGGACGAGGGTTTTGATGGATATTATGCAATTTAAAATATTGAACGTGTTATGTTCTTTAAAGTTAAAATTATTTTGTCTCCTCTTTTAGCTGTTGAATTGTTTATTTATGCAGGGGATTGGATGGAAAATTGTTGCTAGTTTTGAGGGAAACTTCCCCAACAGGATGAAGCATCTCCCTTCAGACAAACATTTTGATATAAACAATGTCAAGAGGGTATGTTTTTATCAATTTTAGTGTATTTTTTTGAATTTTTGTTGAAAATTTGCTTATGATTATGCTTTTTTAATTCAATGACGAGTCATGTTAATATCAGGTTGTTCTAGAAGCAGATGGTTATCAGCCTTACCTTTATATCTCCTGAAAAAGGATAAAGGTTTTTAATAAAGAGCGTTTTAGATCTGGCTAAAGAAACATGATGCCTTTGTGTTGTTGAGGTAAACCTTTATGGCAAACTTCTTTTATGTTAATATGATGATATTTTTGCTTTTAAGTTCCATTGCATTTCATTACTAATGTTTCTTCTTTCTAGTTCAACCATGATTTTTTTGGCAAGTTAGATTATTCACGTGCTTGCTTGTTCAGCCATTTTTCTATGTTTCTACCTTTGTCGTGGGTGGTTCTGTCATGCTATTTGGGAGGGCTGTTGTGAATGCATATCTTTGCAGGTTTCGGGTATTTTGGGTTCTTGTAAATGCATTTGGTTCTTTGGTGCAATCAATATCGTCTTGTCGTTGTCCGCCAATTCTTTTGTTTCTACCGTGGATGATATTAATGATATGTGATTAATTATCTTGATATTTGGTTTACCAAGAGGAGGTTCGCGAAGCACATGCTTGTCTTCTTCAGGATTTTTGATTTAGATATTATTTTGGTAGTCAATAAAAAAGGGTATTACCTTCTTCTATGTCCCTTGATTAGTAAGAAAATAACACAATATTGTTGTCTTTGTGTATTGATTTTGGCACTAAGTGCCTGTGGTGACCTATTTGCTTCATTTTTTTGACTTGCTATTATTTTTAAATAACAAACATTTTCATTGTTGAATCCGCATAATGTTGTTGCCAAATAATATAATCAGCAACGAAAATTGTTTCTAAAAGTTTACATTCCGCAGCGAAAGCAAGCTTAGGCAACAATTTTTATAATTTACTGCAACGAAAAATGTCATTGCAAAATGGTGTCAATTGCAACGAAAATGCATGGTCGTTGCAAAAACAAAGAGTTAGTTTCGTTGCCAATTACCAAAATTTTGCAACGAAATGGGGTTTTTAGCAACGAAATTTTAATTATTCTACAACAATACATTTTGTTGCTAAAGGATCGATGTCTCTGTACGAAAACCAAATTTCGTTGCAAAATATATTACTTTTGGCAACGAAAAAAATACGTTCGCTACGGAACAATTAGCAACTCTCATTGCGTAATGAAAGACGCAACGACAGTAAAGTCGTTACCAAAACTCTTTAGCAATGAAATTTGGCACCTTTAGCAACGAAAATCGGTTGTTGCTGAAGCTCCATTTTTTTGTAGTGCATGGTTCTTCTTCGGACTTGGACAGTTAGGCGAAATGTGCCCTTCCTGTAACGATTGAGAAATTTGTAATTTAATTTAAATATTTATTGAATTAAATAAATATTTTAAATAATTTATTTATTGAGAAAAATAAATAATTGATGAATTGTGGTGAATTAATTTGGTAACTAAAATGATTAGTGTTAATTAAATTGAGTGATGGTAATTTATCGGAAGGATTTAATTTAAGAAAATAATTAAATTAAATCAATTGCTTAATATTTAAAAAAATAATTAAATTAAGTGAATTGTTTAATATTAAATGAATAAATTAAATAAAATGATGTTTCTAATTTATTAATTAAATTAGATATATAATTATTTAATTATTTTTTATAAGCATAATTGTAATAAGCATATAATAATTATAATTATAAATTATAAGTTATTTAATGGGTTGCATGTATGACAAGTGAAACTATATAATAAAACTATTATTATAATAATCTACTATGGAAATTCTGTGTAAGCAAACAAAGCTTTGTGGCTTTTGGTTAATATAACTGCCAAAGACGCTTGGCTTAATAAACTAATAATGTGTTTAAGCGATGTGGGTTATTTCACGTATTATTTTTTAAGGTTCACTAGATAACAGAGGAAGAGAGAATTGCATAGTATTGTAGTAAGAATTGAGAGAGTAATCTCTGTGAGTTTGCCAAGAGAAAGAAGAGATTCATGTGCTAGCCTATAATTAAGAGGATTAAGGTATAATTTATTCCTAAATTTCCAAGCTTTAGTTTTTATCTAAGTTCTTTGTAAATTGATTTTGTAAAATTTGTTGTTCAAACATTGTGTATATGGTGTGGATTATGTTGTAGAATATGTTGTCATCATGTATGAGTGTTGTATTAGTTATCAAATTCGTGAGAAATTGGTGTGTAGAAAGAAAATGAATATCAGTGTTCATATTTAAAAAATGGCCTTAGAAAGTACCAAATTTCTTGTCCAATATGTGATGTAATCTGTAAATTGAAGTTGGATTGTGATAATATGTTAAGAAAAGAAAGCGGCGTAGTTGGAATCGTGTCAATTGGTTAAGAAATGAAATCGTGTTGATCGAATTCGCTAAAGGTGTCAAAAATTGAGTTTTATATGAAAACATGAAATTTAAGGAATTAAATTAGTTTAATTTGATGTTTAGTTGTTCTAAGTCGATGAATATGTGAAGAAACATGTATGTGTTAGTTTTGTATCAATTGGATGTGCTAATTTTACTATTTTGATGGTGAAATTTGTGTTAGTTGGGCTAAAATCGAAACATTGTTGCTACGTTTCTATTTCTGTCTTGTGTGTGGTAATTGCTACCGTCATCACAATCAAAAATGGCGTAATTTGCGTCTTGTCATTGGTTTCGTAGTTGAGCACCAACGTATTGCTATTTGGTGCCAAGGCCAAAATGGTGCAAATTATTGCTTTGGGTTCCCAACTTAAGTATGGTAGCATTGCGCCACACCGAGCTATGATGATTGAAGTCCGCTTATTTCAGGAGTTATGTATAATGGACTTATGTTAGCTAAGCAAGCATGTTAATGATGTTAAGGCATAATAGAAACTATAATAACATATTTCAATGTGTTGTAATGCAAAGTGTAAAGATTTGAAATAATTATTTAAATAAGTTATAAAAAGAAACCAAATATGATGTTTTTAAAAGGTTAGAGACGAACGATTAGGTTATGTTGGCTTGTAATGAGATTTCAGATTCGTTAAGTATATTAACCTACGTGGTTAGGTGCTAGGTTAGGGTTATGACCTAAATGATGGCTTAAACCCTAAAGCTAATATTCATACAACTAATTATTATTGCGTTTTCAATGATGTATGTAGAGTAATTGGAGATTATTTTACGTTTGTGTAGCTTACAATCAAGGCAAGTTTTCTAACTCTACCTTGTTATTATTGAGCAAGATTCTAAACCTTATCTCCTTACAATTGAGCAAGCTTTCTAACTTCATTCTGTTCATATTTAATGCAAGTTTCCATTCCTATAATATTATTGTACAAGTTCTCAAAATTGAGCAAGCCTAATCTATCTTGAATATGTTTGTATAAGCTGTTGTGACCTGCTTCGTTACCTCGAGCGAGTTTTACTTTTCTAAACCTTGATGTTATTATTCAAAGCATATATTATTCTAATACATCATTTCGAATGAGATTGTTCTAACTCTTTTGGTTATAGCATTTTGCATGTATATCATGTTTATTCAACTACATATATTGTTGATATACGATCTTTGACTTTGATAGCCTTGTTCAGTTATACATTCTGTATTAAACCTTTATTGATGGAAATTGAATAGTGTTCTAAAATTCTAGAAACACTGATAAGCTAGTTCCAAACTAAACTTTCTTTAGAGCGGAAATTCTAAATCCAAACTGAGACGAACAACCCTAACATAAGGGATTTTTTTTGGGTAAAATCTAATTACGCACAACACGCAAGTATACGTGGTCAACAAGTAATAAAGTGATAAGTTGAATATCGTTCCCACAGAGAATTAGTTAATAAAAATCACCAAGTACTAACCTGTAACCAACTCAATCTTATTTAAACGAATGAATTTCAAATTATATAAATTAAACTACTATTAAATTCCACTAATTAAATTAAGACTACGGAGATTTAAGATAACAACTTCACTTATTGTTTCATTTAAGTTAACACACTTCTCATCAATTATTCTCTATCCCGAATTGTTAATCAAGAACACTAAAGTAGTATTAACCACCTCTCGATGCACTAATACCGTATTAACGTCAATCCACAATTAAGATAGAAATCCGTTAAACATCTTAATCAACTAACCCACTATATCTCTATGTGAATTACAATTGAAGAAGGTTTAATTACAAGTTCTCTATCCGATTACATGCGATGTCAAGCATATCTCTACCTTAACACTCATCAAGTTTAAGCTATTAACAAAATCCTGAACACATACTATCATGATCAGATCTAAATCAATACTTCATCTCTCGAGTTCATATAGATTATCACGGTAATTGTTAGCTAGACAATTAAGCAATAAGTCCAAATCATAATAGACAATCCTAACAATAGAACATAATAATTGATAACGAAGCATATTAAAATAAACTACACAATAAGATCCATTGTAATCTCAAACAAAGAATTAGCTCATTGAATTAAAACTATGAATCCATAATTGAATAAACAATAAAAGACGAAGATAGAGAAGATGAGAAGATAGAATCTATTTTCTATAGATTTGACGCTCCCTCCTTGCTCCTACTTTGAATCTTCAATGGTCTCCAAGTTGTTTCAATCTCCAAAACTCATTAGAACTAGGGTTTTGATCTAATTTACTCTAATCTAATTGAATGGAATTCTTCCAAAAACTCCCTCTAATCCTTCTCATTCTCCTCCTTTTATATGTCTCTTTATATGTATTTAAGTCCTCTTGGAAGTCCTTGAATTAAACAACTCGAATCAATCCTTATCGGACTCAAATTCGACTAAAATCTACTCTTTCTATGTATACCCAAGCCCCAGCTTGCTATTTGCCTTGTAAATAGCAAGCCCTGGCTTACTATGCTACTGATTTCGCACTCTGGACCCCAAGCCCCTACTTGGGTATAAGGCATAAAAGAGCAATCCCCGGCTTGGGTGCAAGCTGCTAATTATTTTTTTTGCTACAGTGTCCTCTAGTAACACGATCATAACTTTTGATCCGGGAAGAGTTACGGGGCCTTCCACCTATCAAATCGAAGCTATCGAAGAGCTCTACAACTTTCCTTCTTTGAGGTTTGAGAAATAACGAACAGATGAAGGTCTAAATTAGACTGGAAGTGACTGCTATGCAAATGACCACCCAAAACAGTGAAATTCAACGTCCGTTGGTACAAATGTTTTAACTCTTGCATCCGAACTTCGATTGGAATGATTCAAGATGTTCCAGAAAGCTAAGAAGACGCTCTAAAATGTAAACCAAGTTCCAAGCCAAGAACATGAAATGAACATAAAAGCCCAAATGATATCCGGATTGCTTTTCTTTATGTTTTCCTTGCTTTTTCATTCCAATAGTCGCGCACACCGCTCCCAAACATATAACCTACAAAATGAACACAAAATGCATGAAAAGTAACTAAGAAACATGAGTTTAAGCAAATAATTCAAGTAATAGATACCGGATAAGTAGGTATAAAACTTACTTATCAAATACCCCCAAACTTAAACCTTTGCTTGTCCTCAAGCTAAAACAAAACAAAAATGCAATGCAATGCAATGGAACTAATCTATATGCCTACAAATCCAGCAGTAATGATAGAATCAAATCTATCCACTCGGCCTTAGAGAAATCAAGTAAACATGATAATACATCATATCAAAACCAATCAACAATTTCCTAGTCAATCATCAAATCTTAAATTGTTATCACTGATATAGTGCGTGTGTGCTCAACATTCATGCTAATTGATATAAAATCAAATTTAACACATAACAAGCCTCTTTGAAGGCATCATACAGTGTAAACTCAAGAAATTCAAAAACAAGCTAGATCTAACTAAAATCAAACAATTACCGATATCGAGGGTCAACATGGGATACTTATGCTTTATTTTCATCTATAGGGGCTTTTTGCTCTTATTTCCCATTTTATTCATATTTTTTTTCTTGTTGGTTTATATACACATAGCTATGCAATGTCTTTCCCTTAGGCTTTTCAATGCTACCTTAACGAGCTTTCGACCAACGACTCTCATACCATTAAGACCTTAGGGCGCTAGGTGTAAAGACAATCCCCTCGGGCTTACTTACTTAAGTAACAAAGGCCATAAAACTGAATAAGCACGCCACGGTGTTTATTCATACTTTTTTTCTTTTTTTATATAGCTTATGTACCACAAATATTCCCCCAAACTTAGGTTCTTGTCTACTTTTAACCATCACTACTTATTCTTGTCATTCTTTCATTTAAACAAGCATTATCCTTTAGAGTCCCATTATGTATCAATTTAAACTCAATCAATCAACAAGTTTTTACTGTGCTATCCTTATTATACCAGTTTCAAACAGAAAAAGATTCAATTCATAAAAAAAAATCACATCAAAGCTCTAATAATCAGTACTATACTTGACTACTCAATCCCAATCTCATCATTGGCCAAAATAAACTTAAACTATCAAACAGCTTGACTTATGCAAGATGAACATAGTAACTAACTATTATTTTTGAATTTTTGATTTGATTTTTCCACAATAAACTGAATATAATGCTATTCAAACTATACTACTATGCAACTACTTATGCAGTTATATTACATGAATGCAAACATAATGAACCTAAACTAAATTAACAACATATTCAAAATAACATAACATAAACATGAAACTAAACATGCAATAATGAAATAAAAAAAATTCCCTCAAACTTAGCAATTACAATGTCCTCATTGTAAAAATATAGCAGTAAGTAGAAGAGAACTTCCCTGTAATCAGCTAAGCGTGAAGTGATGGTGGCGATGGTTACGACGATCATTTTCCTATCCATTGAACCTCCAATACCTGCAATGAAGAGAGACAACATGGATTAGAATAGCACTTTGGAATATAATGTGATTCCTATCTATTAAATAAACTACGAAAGCATATAAATATAAAAATTCCTAGGTTGCCTCCCAGTCAGCGCTTGATTTATAGTCTTTCAGCCTGACTTTGTCTGGTCAACACTATCCAATTCCTTGTCGATAATTGAGGAACCCTCCATCCATAGAAATTAATGTAGCTTTTGGTAGGTTCCCCTTTACAATGGCCAATGCATCAAAGTCACCTAGCTTGCTTTGTTTTGGTATAATCTCCATGAAGAAGGGCAAATAACTAGATGCTATCTCCATTGTGTTTGTGATCATATTTGGGCATGGAAGTGTGTCAAACATAATGGGCTCTACGTCTATCTTCTCTTTCTCGTCCCGCCACGGCTTCATTGTTGCACTAGCTCTTATGTCATAAAGAGCTTCACCGACGACATGACTACCTAGTAGGCATAGTTTTGCAAATCTAACCGGATCCTTGAACTTTGGTGGAGAAGGAAATTGGGGAACTAATAACATCGACTCATCCTTATTAGTACTTATAGTTAGCATGAAATCTAATTTTAAAATTAAAATAAACCTTTTATTTTGAAATTAAAATAAACTTTTATTTTAATTATAAAATTATTGAGATTAATATATATATATATATATATATAATATTAACCGTATATTTATATATCATATATTATATATATAACATATAGATTAATATATGATATATAGTAATACCTAGATTTCATGAATCGGGTATATGTGTTGTATTTCAGTTAATCTGAAGCAAGATTACATATATATATATATATATATATATATATATATATTATAATATATAATATATAATCCTTGGCCACGTGATTAAGAGACAAGTAAAATCCTTTAACAGTTCATACGAATTAGAAAGTTAAGGAAAAGGAAATAACGTAACTTTTTTTAAAAATAAATTTTATACAACAAATTAAGTCCAATTAAATTGTTCTAAATACATATCAATATACATATCAAATTAAAACAATTAATAATTCGCATAAAGGTTTGGCTCTGATGTCACTGTTAGGTTTGTAATATTCATGAACACAATCATATTACACAAAATAGGGCGGAAGCATGGAAAATCAGAGTTCTAAAATTTTACAAACCATATACCCGGATCATCCTTTATGCACAATTATTAATTAAACGAAAAAGAAAGAACAAGAATCATACCCTTGAAGATTCGAGCTTCCTCAGGTACAAGTTCACCTCCAATCCTTTTTGCGTTCAATTTGAATCTATCGGGTTTGGTTCCTTCCTTTGATCAACGTTAGCCACCCAAGTGTTTGGCCTCTAGAGGTGATCCACCAAGGAAGAAAAAAGATACAAGAAGATGGGTGTTTGGCAAAACCATAGTTTTTCTATCTCTCATAGAAAAGGGTGTACTCTCCCAACTATTGAAATTACGTATTATATGAAAACGTCAACCACCACCTCACCCATAATAAGACTCCTCTTATTTATAGATGTAGGCAACTCTCCTTAACAATTAAGGAATTGAGTTTTATTTTAATTAATTAAACTCCTTTAATTAATTAGGCTCCTAAACTTATTAGGAATAATTAATTAAAATCTTTTAATTAATTTACCTCCTAATCTTATTAGGAATATATGAGAGTAATTTTATTAATTAATTCCCAAACTCCTTTAGGAATTAAATAATAATAATAATAATAATAATAATAATAATAATAATAATAATAATAATAATAATAATAATAAGACTCCTCTTATTAATTTATATTTAATATTTCTAAAATATTAAATAATAAATATTAAGTTATTTAATTTATTCTATCACCATAGATTAAATTAAATATACTTAACTTATTATTACGATTATGCCATTAACTTCTTAAATGGTGTGACCCTTTAGGTTCTCCATATTAAACCGGTTGTGAATAAATCAATTAGAACAATTCTAATCTTTAATTTATTTATTTAAATAAATAATATTTATTCTACAATAGGGATAAGCCTCCCTGGCAATCAACGACTTTCCAGATAATATAGATTTCAACATTAATCGTAAAAGAACCTTTGAGTAAATAGTTACCGTGACAATTCAATCCTTCCACCATACAATGTCCCAATTAAATATAAGACATGAAATTCTTCACAAGTCTTATTTTATTTAATTATATGTATTTCGACTCTTAAATGCACAACTCAAATAATGCAAATTAGAAACTCCTTTCTAATTTCATTACATACTTGCCCAAGGACTCTTTGGGTTGTCATTTATCGAATCACATAGGACATTTCTCTTCTTTTACTAGAAGTGGTAGATTCTTTATTGATCATACATTATCTCCATGTACAACTTATTATACCCAAGCATACCCTTTGATATATCCTAAGGGTCTTAAGGAATAAGTCAAAGTATAACTCATCATACATAAGATACTATGATGATTTCAAGTCCAAGGATCACTTGTACTACTATCATTATAGGAATTCCTATTGACAGGCAAGTAAAACTCCATTAGGTATTCCTTAGCGAGCCACGTTCAATGAACTTATTCTCTAATAAGTACCTACATACTTGCTTTAGTGTCTCCACACAAATCATCATGAGATCAATCATCCTCATTCAATGAGCAAGCAACGTATGTACCAATCTACCCGGATTTACTAATCCCTAATTTAGTAATCCAATGATTGGGAACTATTTTAGTTTTAAGCTTTCTAAGAATTTAGATCTCATTAGAATGATCATCATCATTATTCTAAAAGCATTGCTTAAAACTATGAGTTTATCACATATTATAAAACAGCATCATGTAGATAATTAAAAGCCTTTAATAAATTAATACTTTTTATTAATAAATGAATAAGATTGTTACAAAGTATATGCTTTATCATCAAACATGATTGGCTAGCGTGCATACTACTTTCATATATATATATATATATATATGTGTAAACAAATATTCATATATATATTTATAAATTTATTTCTAAATATTCATATAAATATTTATAACAAATATTCATATCTAAATTTTATAAATTTTAGATGAAATATTTATAAATTTATAAATAAATATTTGTTTATAAATTTTAAAGATAAATTTATATGAATATTTATTTATAAATATTTATATGAATATTTAGAGATAAATTTATATATATATATATATATATATATTTATTAAAATATTCATAGTTACGTTATATAAATATTCATAGTTACTTTATATATATTTAGTTTAATGTGAAGATTTAAGATGGGTATATATATAGTAATGAAATTTATCTAATACACAAAAAATATAAAATAAGAAGCAAAAATATCACAACTATGTTTCAAACCTAAGACCCATGAGTTATTGGGCCATTAAGCTACCATTTGAGCCATTCTAATTTATTAGTTAGCTAAACTACAATCATAACTATTAGCGGTGAGCGATTGTAGCACATGAGCAAATGAGGGGCAAATGAGTAATTTTTTATGTCGCTACAGCTTGTAGCGGTAGGAGAAAATTCA
The DNA here is from genome assembly GCA_020205605.1 of Panax ginseng. Classification (NCBI taxonomy): domain Eukaryota; kingdom Viridiplantae; phylum Streptophyta; class Magnoliopsida; order Apiales; family Araliaceae; genus Panax; species Panax ginseng. The sequence continues at coordinate 139,517,642 of CM035128.1, forward strand.
TTTCATCCGTGTCATTCAATGTTGCGATCAACAGTATAGATTATGGTTGTTGAAATAGTACTCGTGATAATCGATTTCCAAGCATGTTAGTTAAGGCCTCCCCACCCAAATAAACCCAACCTCATCAAACCCGATTATTATATCTATGCTTCCCAATGTTTCCTATTTCTAGATAGAAGTAGGATATACTTACAAGTACCCCTCACTCCGAGAATGAAAGTGATAATTGATTTTATGCGAATTTATAAAAAATGTCAAATGATAAAATTATTCATATTTAAATTCTCATCTAATTGCATATTTTTTTATACATGACTAGTGATACCTTTTTCCCTTTCGTTTTCTCTTCGTTCTTCATTTTGACTTTGCCTTCTCCCATTCCAACCAGTTACCAAAGGGTACATAATAATAATTGTTTAATTGTTTTGACTTTGCCTTCTCATCTAATTGTTTAATTGTTTATAAAATGTCAAGTAATAATAATAATTACAATCAGTTACGTGAATCGATTATCTTTTAGTTTATAATTTGTTTTCAAAGCATATAATAGGTGTTAAAATAGTAATTTATATCAAGATTCTATTTAGTTTATTTTAAGTTGTTTAAGACTGTTTGTCACTACTCCAAGATAGGGATGTAGCGAACGAAATTTTGTGAAAAAATATATTCCTTCATAAGAAGAATTGTTTAGCGAAGGAACGGTGAAGAAAAAATATTTAGTTACAATATAGTGATTAGCGAATGAAAAATCTTTCACAATTTTTATTTTTTTTCTCCCAAAATTGAGGTATTTATTTTTTTAAATGAATAGAAGAATAATAGAAAAACCAAGTTATAATTGACTACCCAAACCCAATATGCTCTAATTTATCCGCCCCTCAAAATATTCTCCTCTCTTCATCAACCGTCAGTCGCAACCCCAAATCTGCAGGTAATGTTTGTGTTTAGAATTTCTATCTTCATCTTATTTCTTCTCTTCCTCAAATAGGAAGAACCCTAGCCTCCAATACCTTGCCATCACAAGTCAAATTTGTGTTAATTTTGGTTATGGTGATTCAGATTGGATCGGTTTACAGCCCTAACCCTAGCACTAGCTTTGGAGTTGTGCTTCTGCCACTTGGAATAGGAAGTAGACACACCTAGACAATGTGTCGAGGAGGAAAATTTGTATGGTAAGAGAGGTGAAAGGATCGATGTGGATGTCCTTGGTTGCCATGCCATCGACGAAAGATTGATTAACGGCGGCGATGGATTCATTGGGTCAGGTGGAAACGCCGAAGGTATTGATCTTTGTCGACTAACTTTGAATTGAATTGGTCTCGTAATCGGTGTTTCAATAGGAATTTGACGAAAGTGCTGTATAATTTTACAGTAACACTAGGCATTTCTCCCTCACCTTCTCCCTCTATACAGATGTTTATATGTATCAATTGTATATCAACAAAATTTCTCTCTCCTCCCTATCTCTGTTTCTGCTTTCAATTGTTATAATTTTAATTTTGAGAAAATTATCACATTGAGAAGGGGGTTTTTTTTTTCCTGTTGTTGTTGAAGGCATCTCCCCTGGGTAAGTCATGGCAAATACATAGTATATACTGCATCACCCATCTGCCATATTAGTATATGTTCTAGCACTTTATTTATCATATGATATTCAGAGATTTTACTATTGAAGACTCTATGAAGTCCTTTTGAGATTGAATGATGAATAGGTAATAAAGTATGAATTAATTTCATCTGATGAATGCTTTATTAATGCTCATTCTCTTGTTTATTTTGTAGGCTTCTTCAGGCTGCCATTGGTGGATTTTCAACATTTTTTCCTGATTATCAGGACAAGATTGCTAGACATGAAGCTGCTCATTTTGTAGGTACTCTCTTAGAGGGATGAATTTACCAAATTTAAGAAACTACTTATAAGATGATGAAAACTTAATAACCTTTCACTCATATAATTACATTCTTCTTTAGTAGAGGCCATAGATGCTCTTTCATATTATAACGTTTGTAATGGTGTTATCAATAATAATTTGAGGGGACAATTGAGAGAGAGAGTCATGGCGAGGTAATATTTCTTTTCATATTGTAACGTTTGTTTAATTATATATGTTGATAATAGCATCCATCTTTCCGACCATGTAAGTTAGTAAAATTTGATTTAATTGCTAGATGTGATATGTTTGCAATTTCAGTTGCTTCTATTGCCTCGTGCCCTGGTTACATTCTTTAAAATTAAGTCATTATTGTTTTACATAATGTATTGCTTGTACAAGTTGATTAATTTGAGTTATTTGTAACTTGAATTTACTGGTATAACACCAATGATCTTAAGTGGTAAAGATTCTGTTATCAAATCAGATTAGTTATCAGGTATCTAAAGTCAATAGATATAGGTATGTAGCCATGCCATAAGAAGCCTATTTGATTATGTACAATATGTTCTCATTTTTTATTATTTTTTATATTTTTGTGGTTGTTTGATATTTCAGTAAGTAGTAATTTGCAATTATAGAAAATTTAAATATACATGCTTAAGTATTAGTTTTTAAAATGGTCAATTTGACGAAAGTTGAAGAGAACACTTACCACGAGATGAGGGGAGTATTAATTTGAGGCCTTTGTTTTGTCAAGGTAGTGATTCCCCCCTTCGGTTTATTGGCAATTCATACAAATCTCTAAATCATCTTTTGCACTTGCTTCGTTATTTGCACAATTAAATTGGACGATCTATATTATATCGTTTTTTAATGATTAATTTGAGTGTGTGTTATGTATATAATATATATATATATGTGTGTGTGTGTTATGTAAATATATATATATGGAGATCCTTTATGGGTTTCATGCACGTTAAAATTGTTTTGCTTTCCTTTTTTCAAATAGTGGAAATAATCAGGTTGTTACATCATCTGGGGAGGGGGCTGCCATTAACCTGGTTGGGGGTAGGAGTCAAAACTTTTCCATCTCGATTTCCCCATCCAGGGGAATACTTAGGTTTCACGACTTTCTATCTATCTCTCTCTCTGTTTTTTTTGACATGTGTGTCTATTTCTTTCTTAATCAGGTGTTTGCCCTTTTTTGCAGGTTTTTGTGCCTAGCAAGGATGGTGTAAATACACCAATGTTCATAGTGGCTAGAAAGCATATTGCTCTAGATGGGTCACACCCGTACTTAATATATTCATATGGTGGATTAAACATTAGTTTGAAACCATCATTCAGCGTTAGTCATATTGTACTCATGAGGAATTTAGGTGCAATCTACTGCCTAGCAAACATCCGTCGTGGTGGGGAGTATAGAGAATAATGGCATAAAGCTGGTCGCCTTGAAAATAAACAGACTTGCTTTGATGATTTCATTTTTGCTGCTGAGTATCTGTTATCTACAGGTTACACACAGCCCAGAAAGTTTGTGATAGTTGTGTTAGAGTTGGATGGTAAATAAGTACTTTTTTTAGCAGTTAGATTGGTATAATGTTTGGTTGTGAAGTTTATGATATTACTTTACTGTCTTCTCACTATCTTGTTGAATTGTTCATATCTATTATCCTTTGTACCAAATTTGGCTAAATTAAGCCCTTGTTGCATATGTTTAGGATCTCAGTTGCCTAATTAGGAAATAGCTAATTTCTTATTAGTGCTCCCAAAAATGAAGTTTTTGCCACCTAAAGCAGCCTCCTAGCCTGTTGAACATATAAAAAATTGGATCTAATGGTATTGAAGTTTGACTTTAGAAATAGGATGTATTTTTTGTTAGTATATTATGCGTATTTATGATACTATGCTCTATGAATCCTTTGTATTTTTCTAAATAAATTTTCATTTTCAGGTACAAATCATCCAACAAATAAATCATGACGGAGAGGTTAACCGGGCACGCTTATATGCCCCAGAACCCATTTATCATTACCGCCAAGACGGTAAGTGCGTAAGTGTACGTGTTTGATTATAGTAAACACCCTTCTAAGCCTCCTCTAGATGGTGCATGCAATCAGATTTGAGGTTAAGAGGCCACAACACTTGAAGGCTATGGCTTGTCGTAGAGTCGATTCAAACAAGGCCATTTATTAAGTGGTTACGATGATGCTCGAGATATGTTTATGGGATATTAATGCAACACCAAAAAATAAGGCTCTGGACGCCATGCAAATATTTAAGGTTTGTTACTATCTTGTCTTGAACATGTTTTATTTATTCTAGTCTAATGAATGTATTCATCTTCAGATTCCACATGGTTACCAAATCATGCCTCAAAAACTAGAGTATTTGCCATGACATACTTACAAGCCTATAAAACTCAAGGTGGTAATCAGTAATCTTGTTAGACGCGTGGAATAACTTAGTAACTTTCAAACTTAAAACATTTTAAAATTATGACTTAACTTGATGACTATGAAGTTGTATGTTTTACATTTTCTGATAAAGTATTAAGCTATGTGGTGGCATGACTCTAGGAAAACTTGCATGTTTTAGTTGTTCAGTATAAAAAAAAGTTTAATAAAAAATTTGTAGGCTTTGTGCTGATAAGAGATGGTATGTGCTTGGTAGAAAAGTGTTAGGTTTCTTTTCATGGGTTGAAATTTGAAAAGGAAAAGGTGATAGCTTTGCGAATTATCAACAAAATATGCAATGGCTTTTGTTGACAGCGTGTACATTTAGTGCTTTGAAATTAAGTTTGAAAGGTAAACGAATGGTTTAAGTCTGTTCTATTGGTTTTTGTTGAGTTAGGGGTTGAAATTTAAGTTCTACTCTTGAAAAGCCACATAAAATGAGTCAATAGTATAAACTGATCCAAAGTAAGATCCTTGGATCACTACTGGATGCCCTGTCCAGCAAAATTTTTGAAAATGCTTTTATTTCAAGATGACTTATTAAAACAGAAAACTCCAACCAGCTTGCAGATCCTTGGATCAGATGACTTATCAGTGGCATTGAATGTGGGTGCGGGGATATTGTTTCGGATACGGGGATACGACGATTCGCCAAGTCTTAAAAGATAGGATTCGGGCGTGGGAAGCACATATTTTAGTATTAAATATTTCTGTGTATAACTATATATATATAATAAGGCATTCAACCAAATAGATACTACAAGAGAAAAAAAACAAATATCCTACAAAAAAAAAAGAATTGTAGCCATTCACCATAACAGCCGGGGACGGGGGTTTTGATGGGTATTATGCAATTTAAAATATTGAACGTGTTATGTTCTTTACAGTTAAAATTATTTTGTTTCCTCTTTTAGCTGCTGAATTGTTTATATATGCAGGGTATTGGATGGAAAATTGTTGCTAGTTTTGAGGGAAACTTCCCCAACAGGATGAAGCAACTCCCTTCAGACAAACATTTTGATATAAACAATGTCAAGAGGGTAAGTTTTTATCAATTTTAGTGTGTTTTTTTTGAATTTTTGTTGAAGATTTGCTTATGATTATGCTTTTTTAATTTAATGACGAGTCATGTTAATATCAGGTTGTTCTAAAAGCAGATGGTTATCAGCCTTACCTTTATATCTCCTGAAAAAGGATTAAGGTTTTTAATAAAGAACGTTTTAGATCTGGCTAAAGAAACATGATGCCTTTGTGTTGTTGAGGTAAACCTTTATGGAAAACTTCTTTTACGTTAATATGATGATATTTCTGCTTTTAAGTTCCATTGCATTTCATTACTAATGTTTCTTCTTTCTAGTTCAACCATGATTTTTTTGGCAAGTTAGATTATTCACGTGCTTGTTTGTTCAGCCATTTTTCTATGTTTCTAACTTTGTCGTGGGTGGTTCTGTCATGCTATTTGGGAGGGTGTTGTGAATGCATATCTTTGCAGGTTTCAGGTATTTTTGGTTCTTGTAAATGCATTTGGTTCTTTGGTGCAATCATGCTATGTCTTTGTCGTTGTCGCCAATTCTTTTGTTTCTACCGTGGATGATATTAATGATATTTAATTAGTATTAATGATATGTGATTAATTATCTTGATATTTGGTTTACCAAGAGGAGGTTCGCGAAGCACATGCTTGTCTTCTTCAGGATTTTTGATTTAGATATTATTTTGGTAGTCAATAAAAAAGGGTATTACCTTCTTCTATGTCCCTTGATTAGTAAGAAAATAACACAATATTGTTGTCTTTGTGTATTGATTTTGGCACTAAGTGCCTGTGGTGACCTATTTGCTTCATTTTTTTGACTTGCTATTATTTTTAAATGTGCAGGAAGACTGCTTCTACTACCTGCCTTATAATACTGGGTATCAAATTTCCGTGCTACGTTTATGGAAGACAAGGGACAAAATTATGAAGTGTACTCTCTCTATATATGTAGATATATACTTTGATTGAAGAACTGTGGTAGCTTTAGATGGTTAATTGTAAAGATAATGAATGATTATGTAGTGGATGATTTTATTAAGTTAATAATATTTTAGTTTTTTGTATTTTTGTCATTATTTGCTATGGGGACATTGAGCCAGCCAGGTACACAAAAAGAATGTTAAATTTTGATTTGGCAACAATATAATTCGTTACCAAAGCATTGAACAAGTTTTATTATAGCAACAATTTTTTATACATTTAACAACAAATTTTTGGTTCTAATGGCATTAAAAATATAATATTTGGCAACGAAAAATTAACCTAATAACAACGGAGAGTATATTGTTGCTAATACTAAAATAAAAGGCAACATTTTTTATCGTAGCAAATCATATCAACTTTTATTGCACATAAAGAAACGACAACGTATAATGTCGTTGCTAATCGACGACTTTCGTTGCTATTGAAAAATAACCAGTAATAAACATTTTCATTGTTGAATCCGCATAATGTCGTTGCCAAATAATATAATCAGCAACGAAAATTGTTGCTAAAAGTTTACATTCCGCAGCGAAAGCAAGCTTAGGCAACAATTTTTATAATTTACTGCAACGAAAAATGTAATTGCAAAATGGTGTCAATTGCAACGAAAATGCATGGTCGTTGCAAAAACAAAGAGTTAATTTCGTTGCCAATTACCAAGCTTTTGCAACGAAATGGGGTTTTTAGCAACGAAATTTTAATTATTCTACAACAATACATTTTGTTGCTAAAGGATCGATGTCTCTGTACGAAAACCAAATTTCGTTGCAAAATATATTACTTTTGGCAACGAAAAAAATACGTTCGCTGTGGAACAATTAGCAACTCTCATTGCGTAATGAAAGACGCAACGACAGTAAAGTAGTTACCAAAACCTTTTAGCAACGAAATATGGCACCTTTAGCAACGAAAATCGGTTGTTGCTGAAGTCCAATTTTTTTGTAGTGCATGGTTCTTCTTCGGACTTGGACAGTTAGGCGAAATGTGCCCTTCCTGTAACGATTAAGAAATTTGTAATTTAATTTAAATATTTATTGAATTAAATAAATATTTTAAATAATTTATTTATTGAGAAAAATAAATAATTTGATGAATTGTGGTGAATTAATTTGGTAACTAAAATGATTAGTGTTAATTAAATTGAGTGATGGTAATTTATCGGAAGGATTTAATTTGAGAAAATAATTAAATTAAATCAATTGCTTAATATTTAAAAAAAATAATTAAATTAAGTGAATTGTTTAATATTAAATGAATAAATTAAATAAAATGATGTTTCTAATTTATTAATTAAATTAGATATATAATTATTTAATTATTTTTTATAAGCATAATTGTAGTAAGCATATAATAATTATAATTATAAATTATAAGTTATTTAATGGGTTGCATGTGTGACAAGTGAAACTATATAATAAAACTATTATTATAATAATCTACTATGGAAATTCTGTGTAAGCAAACAAAGCTTTGTGGCTTTTGGTTAATATAACTGCCAAAGACGCTTGGCTTAATAAACTGATAATCACGATTATCAGTGTTTAAGCGATGTGGGTTATTTCACGTATTATTTTCTAAGGTTCACTAGATAACAGAGGAAGAGAGAATTGCATAGTATTGTAGTAAGAATTGAGAGAGTAATCTCTGTGAGTTTACCAAGAGAAAGAAGAGATTCATGTGCTAGCCTATAATTAAGAGGATTAAGGTATAATTTATTCCTAAATTTCCAAGCTTTAGTTTTTATCTAAGTTCTTTGTAAATTGATTTTGTAAAATTTGTTGTTCAAACGTTGTGTATATGGTGTGGATTATGTTGTAGAATCTGTTGTCATCATGTATGAGTGTTGTATTAGTTATCAAATTCGTGAGAAATTGGTGTGTAGAAAGAAAATGAATATCAGTGTTCATATTTAAAAAATGGCCTTAGAAAGTACCAAATTTCTTGTCCAATATGTGATGTAATCTGTAAATTAAAGTTGGATAGTGATAATATGTTAAGAAACGAAAGCGGCGTAGTTGGAATCGTGTCAATTGGTTAAGAAACGAATTCGTGTTGATCGAATTCGCTAAAGGTGTCAAAAATTGAGTTTTATATGAAAACATGAAATTTAAGGAATTAAATTAGTTTAATTTGATGTTTAGTTGTTCTAAGTCGATGAATATGTGAAGAAACATGTATGTGTTAGTTTTGTATCAATTGGATGTGCTAATTTACTATTTTGATGGTGAAATTTGTGTTAGTTGGGCTAAAATCGGAACATTGTTGCTACGTTTGGTTTACGTCTTTCAGTGTGTAATGCAAATTGCTTGTAGTCATCACAATCAAAATGGCATAGGCATTGCTGCCATTGGGTTTACGTAGTTGAGCACGGTAGTAGTGGCTGGTGCTAAGGCAAAAATTGTCTTGTTAGCCTTGCAGCTTGCATTCTTGAAGGCTTTGATTCGAGCTTAAGTGTGGCGCAGCTGCGCCACACCGAAATAATGATGATGAAGTCTGCTTATTTGCAGGTTATGTATAATGGACTTATGTTAGCTAAGCAAGCATGTTAATGATGTTAAGGCATAATAGAAACTATAATAACATATTTCAATGTGTTGTAATGCAAAGTGTAAAGATTTGAAATAATTATTTAAATAAGTTATAAAAAGAAACCAAATGTGATGTTTTCAAAAGGTTAGAGACGAATGGTTAGGTTATGTTGGCTTGTAATGAGATTTCAGATTCGTTAAGTATATTAACCTACGTGATGTTTTAGGATTATGACCTAAATGATGGTTTAAACCCTAAAGCTAATATTCATACAACTAATTATTATTGTAATTTCAATGATGTATGTAGAGTAATTGGAGATTATTTTACGTTTGTGTAGCTTACAATCAAGGCAAGTTTTCTAACTCTACCTTGTTATTATTGAGCAAGATTCTAAACCTTATCTCCTTACAATTGAGCAAGCTTTCTAACTTCATTCTTTTCATATTGAATGCAAGTTTCCATTCCTATAATATTATTGTACAAGTTCTTAAAATTGAGCAAGCCTAATCTATCTTGAATATGTTTGTATAAGTTTGTTGTGACTGCTTACGTTACTCGAAAGCGAGTTTTACTTTTCTAAACCTTGATGTTATTATTCAAAGCATATATTATTCTAATACATCATTTCGAATGAGATTGTTCTAACTCTTTTGGTTATAGCATTTTGCATGTATATCATGTTTATTCAACTACATATATTGTTGATATACGATCTTTGACTTTGATAGCCTTGTTCAGTTATACATTCTGTATTAAACCTTTATTGATGGAAATTGAATAGTGTTCTAAAATTCTAGAAACACTGATAAGCTAGTTCCAAACTAAACTTTCTTTAGAGCGGAAATTCTAAATCCAAACTGAGACGAACAACCCTAACATAAGGGATTTTTTTTGGGTAAAATCTAATTACGCACAACACGCAAGTATACGTGGTCAACAAGTAATAAAGTGATAAGTTGAATATCGTTCCCACAAGAGAATTAGTTAATAAAAATCACCAAGTACTAACTCAGTAACCAACTCAATCTTATTTAAACGAATGAATTTCAAATTATATAAATTAAACTACTATTAAATTCCACTAATTAAATTAAGACTACGGAGATTTAAGATAACAACTTCACTTATTGCTTCATTTAAGTTAACACACTTCTCATCAATTATTCTCTATCCCGAATTGTTAATCAAGAACACTAAAGTAGTATTAACCACCTCTCGATGCACTAATACCGTATTAACGTCAATCCACAATTAAGATAGAAATCCGTTAAACACCTTAATCAACTAACTCACTATATCTCTATGTGAATTATAATTGAAGAAGGTTTAATTACAAGTTCTCTATCCGATTACATGCGATGTCAAGCATATCTCTACCTTAACACTCATCAAGTTTAAGCTATTAACAAAATCCTGAACACATACTATCATGATCAGATCTAAATCAATACTTCATCTCTCGAGTTCATATAGATTATCACGGTAATTGTTAGCTAGGCAATTAAGCAATTAATTCCAAATCATAATAGACAATCCTAACAATAGAACATAATAATTGATAACGAAGCATATTAAAATAAACTACACAATAAGATCCATTGTAATCTCAAACAAATAATTAGCTCATTGAATTAAAACTAAGAATCCATAATTGAATAAACAATAAAAGACAAAGATAGAAGAAGATGAGAAGATATAATCTATTTTCTATAGATTTGACGCTCCCTCCTTGCTCCTACTTTGAATCTTCAATGGTCTCCAAGTTGCTTCAATCTCCAAAACTCATTAGAACTAGGGTTTTGATCTAATTTACTCTAATGTAATCGAATGGAATTCTTCCAGAAACTCCCTCTAATCCTTCTCATTCTCCTCCTTTTATATGTCTCTTTATATGTATTTAAGTCCTCTTGGAAGTCCTTGAATTAAACAACTCGAATCAATCCTTATCGGACTCAAATTCGGACAAAATCTACTCTTTCTACGCATACCCAAGCCCCAGCTTGCTATTTGCCTTGTAAATAGCAAGCCACGGCTTACTATGCTCTTGATTTAAGACTCTGGACCCCAAGCCCCGGCTTGGGTATAAGACATAAAAGAGCAATCCCGGCTTGGGTGCAAGCTGCTAATTATTTTTACGCTATGGTGTCCTCTAGTAACACGATCATAACTTTTGATCCGGGGAAGAGTGCAGGGCCTTCCACCTATCAAATCGAAGCTATCGAAGAGCTCTACAACTTTCCTTCTTTGAGGTTTGAGAAATAACGAACAGATGAAGGTCTAAATTAGACTGGAAGTGACTGCTATGCAAATGACCACCCAAAACAGCGAAATTCAACGTCCGTTGGTACAAATGTCATAACTCTTGCATCTGAACTCCGATTGGAATGATTCAAGATGTTCCGGAAAGCTAAGAAGACGCTCTACAATGTAAGCCAAGTTCTAAGCCAAGAACATGAAATGAACATAAAAGCCCAAACGATATCCGGATTGCTTTTCTTTGTGTTTTCCTTGCTTTTTCATTCCAATAGTCGCGCACACCGCTCCCAAACATATAACCTACAAAATGAACACAAAATGCATGAAAAGTAACTAAGAAACATGAGTTTAAGAAAATAATTCAAGTAATAGATACCGGATAAGTAGGTATAAAATCTACTTATCAAATACCCCCAAACTTAAACCTTTGCTTGTCCTCAAGCAAAAACAAAACAAAAATGCAATGCAATGCAATGGAATGGAACTAATCTATATGCCTACAAATCCAGCAGTAATGATAGAATCAAATCTATCCACTCGGCCTTAGAGAAATCAAGTAAACATGATAATACATCATATCAAAACCAATCAACAATTTCCTAGTCAATCATCAAATCTTAAATTGTTATCACTGATATAGTGCATGTGTGCTCAACATTCATGCTAATTGATATAAAATCAATTTAACACATAACAAGTCTCTTTGAAGGCATCATACAGTGTAAACTCAAGAAATTCAAAAAAAAGCTAGATCTAACTAAAATCAAACAATTACCAATATCGAGGGTCAACATGGGATACTTATGCTTTATTTTCATCTATGGGGGTTTTTGCTCTTATTTTCCATTTTATTCATATTTTTTTTCTTGTTGGTTTATATACACATAGCTATGAAATGTCTTATTCCTTTAGGCTTTTCAATGCTACCTTAACGAGCATTCGACCAACGACTCCCAGACCATTAAGACCTTAGGGCGCTAAGTGTAAAGACAATCCCCTCGGGCTTACTTACTCAAGGAACAAAGGCCACAAAACTAGATAAGCACGCCACGGTGTTTATTCATACTTTTTTTCTTTTTTTATATAGCTTATGTACCCCAAATATTCCCCCAAACTTAGGTTCTTGTCTACTTTTAACCATCACTACTTATTCTTGTCATTCTTTCATTTAAACTAGCATTATCCTTTAGAGTCCCAGTATGAATCAATTTAAACTCAATCAATCAACAAGTTGTTTTTACTGTGCTATCCTTATTATACCAGTTTCAAACAGAAAAAGATTCAATTCATAAAAAATCACATCAAAGCTTTAATAATCAGTACTATACTTGACTACTCAATCCCAATCTCATCATTGGCCAAAATAAACTTAAACTATCAAACAGCTTGACTCATGCAAGATGAACATAGTAACTAACTATTATTTTTGAATTTTTGATTTGATTTTTCCACAATAAACTAAATATAATGCTATTCAAACTATACTACTATGCAACTACTTATGCAGTTATATTACATGAATGCAAACATAATGAACCTAAACTAAATTAACAACATATGCAAAATAACATAACATAAACATGAAACTAAACATGCAATAATGAAATAAACAAAATTCCCTCAAACTTAGCAATTACAATGTCCTCATTGTAAGAATATAGCAGTAAGTAGAAGAGAACTTCCCTGTAATCAGCTAAGCGTGAAGTGATGGTGGCGATGGTTACGACGATCATTTTCCTATCCATTGAACCTCCAATACCTGCAATAAAGAGAGACAACATGGATTAGAATAGAACTTTGGAATATAATGTGATTCCTATCTATTAAATAAACTACGAAAGCATATAAATATAAAAATTCCTGGGTTGCCTCCCAGTCAGCGCTTGATTTATAGTCTTTCAGCCTGACTTTGTCTGGTCAACACTATCCAATTCCTTGTCGATAATTGAGGAACCCTCCATCCATCGAAAATAATGTAGCTTTTGGTAGGTTCCCCTTTAAAATGGCCAATGCATCAAAGTCACCTAGCTTGCTTTGTTTTGGTATAATCTCCATGAAGAAGGGCAAATAACTAGGTGCTATCTCCATTGTGTTTGTGATCATATTTGGGCATGGAAGTGTGTCAAACATAATGGGATCTACGTCTATCTTCTCTTTCTCGTCCCGCCACGGCTTCATTGTTGCACTAGCTCTTATGTCATAAAGAGCTTTGCCGACGACATGACTACCTAGCAGGCATGGTTTTGCAAATCTAACCGGATCCTTGAACTTTGGTGGAGAAGGAAATTGGGGCACTAATAACATCGACTCATCCTTATTAGTACTTATAGTTAATTCTTCACCGACCTTGTTGTCATTATCCCCATTTGTCTCTTTTCCAACATCTTGTGGCTCATCCAGTTGTAGATTTGGCTCGGGCACTTCATCAATCTCGGAATCCTCATCATAACACCAATTGTTTCGAGGACAGTTGTTCAAGGCTTTAAGTATTTGATCCATCAGGTTTTGCATATTTTGAAATGATATCTCTTGATTCTGAATTGACCACTCTTGATTAATCCTCCTCTCCTCTTGGTTTGCTATGAACTTTGACAGTAATTCCTCCAAATTTGACTTTTCTTCTTGTGGCAATGGAGGTTTACATGAAAATTCTGGTGTGTATGTTGGATTTGGAGCGTAGTATTGGTCTTCATAATTGTAGCTCCATGACGAATCCGGGTGATACCCCCAAACTTGATGATAATTATCATATGCATACTAATTGAGGTAGTTACCACCATACTATACCGGCCCAAGATTGATGGTGCATTGATTACTCGGGTGATTGCAATCACAATAGTCACACATAACTACCATCCTTCAACTCTGTTGGGCTACGATAACGTCCAACCTCCTCGAAAATTCTTCAATCTGTGCTGACATTGCGGAAAGTGTCACGAGTCTGTCAATCTCCGTTCCCCTTGGCTGAGTCATTCTTGCCATCCTTCGACTCCGTTGGGCTGCGATAACCTCCAACGTCTTCGAAGTTGCCTCAATTTGTATTGGCTCTATAGAAGATGTATTAAGTCCATCATTCCCTATTTCCATTGGTTAAGTCATGTTCGTGTATGGCCATTGATACGCAAAGTCATCCACGGTACCTGAAAAGAGAGAAATATAGGAAGAGAATTAAAAATAAAAATAAAAATGTTTAAATTAAGACTAATTTGATTGAAGTTAATATTGGTAAAAAAATATTAAACTAATTCCCCAGCAACGGCGCCAAAAACTTGTTGGGTAAAATCTAATTACGCACAACACGCAAGTATACGTGGTCAACGAATAATAAAGTGATAAGTTGAGTATCGTTCCCACAGAGAATTAGTTAATAAAAATCACCAAGTACTAACCCGTAACCAACTCAATCTTATTTAAACGAATGAATTTCAAATTATATAAATTAAACTAATATTAAATTCCACTAATTAAATTAAGACTACGGAGATTTAAGATCACAACTTCACTTATTGCTTCATTTAAGTTAACACACTTCTCATCAATTATTCTCTATCCCAAATTGTTAATCAAGAACACTAAAGTAGTATTAACCACCTCTCGATGCACTAATACCGTATTAACGTTAATTCAAAATTAAGATAGAAATCCGTTACACACCTTAATCAATTAACCCACTATATCTCTATGTGAATTACAATTGAAGAAGGTTTAAGAACAAGTTCTCTATCCGATTATATGCGATGTCAAGCATATCTCTACCTTAACACTCATCAAGTTTAAGCTATTAACAAAATCCTGAACACATACTATCATGATCAGATCTAAATCAATACTTTATCTCTCGAGTTCATATAGATTATCACGGTAATTGTTAGATAGGTAATTAAGCAATTAAGTTCAAATCATAATAGACAATCCTCACAATAGAACATAATAATTGATAATGAAGCATATTAAAATAAACTACACAATAAGATCCATTGTAATCTCAAACAAAGAATTAGCTCATTGAATTAAAACTAAGAATCCACAATTGAATAAATAATAAAAGACAAAGATAGAAGAAGATGAGAAGATAGAATCTATTTTCTGTAGATTTGACGCTCCCTCCTTGCTCTTACTTTGAATCTTCAATGGTCTCCAAGTTGCTTCAATCTCCAAAACTCATTAGAACTAGGGTTTTGATCTAATTTACTCTAATCTAATCTAATGGAATTCTTCCGAAATTTCCTCTAATCCTTCTCATTCTACTCCTTTTATATGTCTCTTTATATGTATTTAAGTCCTCTTGGAAGTCCTTGAATCAAACAACTCGAATCAATCCTTATCGGACTGAAATTCGGACAAAATCTACTCTTTCTACGCATACCCAAGCCCCAGCTTGCTATTTGCCTTGTAAATAGAAAGCCCGGCTTGCTATGCTACTGATTTCGCATCTGGACCCCAAGCCCCGGCTTGGGTATAAGGCATAAAAGAGCAAGCCCGGGCTTGGGTGCAATATGCCTAGATAGAATAGGAGTGATAACAATATGTGGTTAATTATGTGAATAAATAAATTGGGAATCCCTTATTTTGAGATAAATAAAGGGATAATATGAGTATGTAATCCTGAAGCTTGTCTAGTTCAGGAAAGTGAATGTTTATAGCGGTTATGCTATCTTGAATATGTTCTAAAACTTTATGAATGAATAAAATATCAAAGTTTATTTGAAATGTTATGTGTTATGGCTTTAATCTTGGAATGTTTAAGTTAAACTTCACATACCCAAGAAGTTGAGTAATGAAATAATAAGCGTATATCTTAACAAAAGATGCCTCCTAGAAGAAGACAACCACGACAACAAGCACCTCCTGAGGGGTCTACTAATAATATCAATGAGACCAATGTTAATCCGGTTAAGCAGTTGGTAACTCTGTTGACGAGTGCACTTGCGAATTAACCGCAAACTCAAGTCACGACTTTTAAGGAGTTCAGAGCGATTGGACCGCCAGAGTTTCAAGGGTCTATAAATCCAGTGGAAGCCCAAACTTAGATTATGGAAATGGAGAAGGTGTTCGACGTTGCTAGAGTAAACGAAGACCAGAAGACTGCATTCGCAACGTTCATGCTAAAGTCTGAAGCTAGCTACTAGTGGCAGACAAATAAGGTTCGTGGGGGACAAGGAGTGATAGTATGGGATACATTTAAGGAGATGTTTTTCGAAATGTACTTTCCAGCGAGTTCTCGGAATCAGTTTGAAGTGCAATTTCTGGAGTTGAAGCAAGGAACTATGACGGTGCCAGAATATGCTGCGAAGTTTAACGAGTTGGCAAGGTTTGCCACTTATCAAGTAAATACCGACGAGCGTAAAACGAGAAGATTCGAACAAGGATTGAAGCCCTGGCTTTACAGCAAGGTTTCAATGTTCCAGTTGAATACATTTGCGGTTATACTAGAGAAGGAAATTATCGCGAAAGGTGGAAGCAATGCCTTGACCAAGTACAATCAAGAACAAAAGAAGAGGAAGAAAGAGAATGAAAATAAGGCTGGTGGAAGTAATGTTGGAAGTAATAGTCAAAAGAGAAAGTGGAACGAGAATTCGACTACGGGAGGATAGCAAGGAAATCAACAGAAGAAAAAGTTTGAAGCTTGTGCGACATGCGGAAAGAACCATACTAGGGTATGTTTGAAGTAAAAGTGGGGTGTGTTTCAATTGTGGTCAGGAGGGACACATTGCACCGAACTGTTTTAGTCCAAAGAAAGGAGCATGCTTTACCTGGGGTTCAAAGGATCATATGGCTCGTGATTGCCCCAAGAAGCCAGCGGGAAGTACAAGTGGTGGAAAAGGAAACAACAACGGTGGTGGTGCATTGACTATCTCTGGACCAGCACAGTCAAGCCAACCTACTACGAGGACTTTTAATATGACCGTGAAGGATGCTGTACAGTCTAAGGATGTGGTGTCAAGTATCATTCCGATTAATGGTATTAATGCTTATGTACTATTTGATTCGGGTGCTACTTGTTCATTTATATCCGATGAATTTGCTCAGAACTTAGATTTGCCTAAGGAAGAATTAGAATTTCCCTTAAGCATTGAGATTACGAATAGGGAAGTGATTCCTGTTAGATTCATATATAGTAATTGTAGAGTGGTTATAAAAGGTCACGAGATGATGTGGACTTAATACCAATTAGACTTGGTGAGTTTGATGTTATACTAGGAATAGATTGGTTATTCAATTATGGAGCAGTAATTGATTGCCAAAGGAAGTGTGTTAACCTTATGACTTTTTCAAAGGTTGTGTTCTTTGGTAGCAAGTCACCTTGACAAGCAAGTTGTCTGACGGTGATGCAAGCCAAGAAGTTGTTGGAACGAGGATGTGTAGGATATTTAGCCTACATAGTTGATACACAAAAGAAGAGTGCAAAGTTAGAAGAAATACCGATCATAAGAGATTTTGCAGACGTATTTCCAAATGATTTGTCGGGTCTTCCACCGGATCGACAAATCGAGTTCGTGATTGACTTACTACCAGGAACGACGTTGATATCTAAAGCACCGTACAGAATGGCCCCAGTAGAAATGAAAGAGTTGATGGTGCAATTGCAAGAATTGATTGACAAGAAGTATATTTAGCCGAGTGTTTCGCCATGGGGACCACCGGTGTTGTTTGTTAAGAAGAAAGACAGATCGATGCGGCTTTGCATTGATTATAGAGAATTGAATAAGGTCACGATAAAAAATAAGTATCCATTACCTAGAATCGATGACCTGTTCGATCAATTGAAGGGAGCGAGGCATTTCTCGAAGATAGACCTGAGAAGTGGTTATCATCAGTTGAAGGTGAGACTAGAGGATGTACCAAAAATAGCATTCAGAACTCGGTATGGTCATTACGAGTTCCAGGTTATGTCTTTTGGTTTAACCAACGCACCTGCGGCGTTCATGGACTTAATGAACAGGGTGTTTAAGCCATTCTTAGACAAATTTGTGGTGGTGTTTATTGATGACATATTCTTATATTCCAAAACCAAGGAGGAACATGTGGAACATTTGCGATTGACGTTGGAGACGTTGAGAAAAGAGAAGTTGTACGCTAATTTCTCAAAGTGTGAATTTTGGTTGGAACGTGTACAGTTTCTCGGGCATGTTATTGATAAGGACGAAATTTTGGTAGATCCATCAAATGTTAAAGCTGTAATAAATTGGGATCAGCCGAAGACATCGTCAGAAGTGAGGAGTTTCTTAGGATTGGCGAGTTACTACAGGCATTTTATTCAGGACTTTTCCAAGATCGCGACTCCATTGACGAATTTAACTAGGAAGGCGATTAAGTTTGTTTGGACAGAGAAGTGTGAGGAAAGTTTTTGAGAATTGAAGAAGAGGTTAAGTTCAGCACCTGTGTTGTCGTTGCCTGATGATACAGGAAATTTTGTGATATATAGTGACGCATCGCATAAAGGACTAGGTTGTGTGCTTATGCAAAATGACAGAGTTATTGCGTATGCATCACGACAGTTGAAGGATTAGGAGAAAGGATATCCGACTCATGACTTAGAGTTAGCAGCGGTGGTATTTGCCCTGAAAATTTGGAGACATTATCTTTATGGAGAGAGGTGTGAGATATATACCGACCATAAAAGTCTGAAGTATATCTTTACAAAAAAAGATTTGAATATGAGACAAAGAAGATGGTTGGAGCTGATCAAAGACTATGACTGCGAGATTTTCTATCATCCTGGAAAGGCGAATGTTGTTGCTGATGCTTTAAGTAGGAAAGGACGAGAGAAGTTAATCATGTTAACTGCTCAGGTGAAGCTAGTTTCAGAAATTTCTAAGATGGAGTTGGAAATTAAATATCAGACAGAATCCGATGAAAAGTTGTTCTAAATAGGTAACAGTTCAACGCTGGTGGAAAAGGTGAAAAATGTACAACTTCAGGATGGAGGCTGCGAAAAGATAAAACAGAAGATATCTGAAGGTGAGGAAAACAAATTCAAAATCGATTCGGAAGGGTTACTTCGATTCGAAGGGAGAATTTGGGTTCCGCCAATATCAGAGGTTAAAGAGGAAATTCTGAGTGAAGCTCATAATTCAAGATATTCGATTCACCTTGGAAGTACAAAGATGTACCAGAATATTAGACATCATTTTTTGTGGCCGAATATGAAGAGGGATGTGGCTGAATGCGTGGCAAAATGTTTAACGTGTCAGAAAGTTAAAGCTGAACATCAAAGGCCAAGCGGATTGTTACAACCGTTGGAGATACCTGAATAGAAATGGGAGCATATCACAATGGATTTTGTGGTAGGTCTTCCAATGACCCAGCAAGGTTACGATGCCATTTCGGTGATTGTTGATCGACTGACAAAATCGGCACACATTTTGCCAATCAAGCTTTGATTTACCCTAGATCGGTTAGCAAAACTGTACGTGAAGGAAATTATTTCAAGACATGGTGTACCTGTGTCCATTGTATCATATAGAGATCCACGTTTCACATCTAATTTCTGGAGACGATTACAAGAGTGCTTGGGAACACAGCTGAGAATGAGCACAACGTACCATCCTCAAACCGACGGACAGAGTGATAGAACCATCCAAACACTAGAAGATATGCTCAGAGATTGTATCATGGATTTTAAGGGAAATTAGGATGACCATCAACCATTGGTGGAATTTGCCTATAATAATAGTTATCACGCGAGTATTGGCATGCCGCTTTACGAAGCGTTATACAGTTTTCTTTAATTCGTATGCTATCCTTTACAACTTTTGACTTTCTCTTTACTTAATATGAATTTTCTTTAATTCGTATGCTATCCTTTACAACTTAATCTGAGTTCTTCTTCCCGTACTACTTTGTAGTACCATTCATTGATAGCATTAGCTATAAATCATTCATCGTTTAACAGCTCGCCTGTTACTACGATTTACTATGATCACGTGGTGATCTTCTTATCCTTCCCTCTACGATTATAGTCTTAGGTACTCATACCTAAGATTTATAACCTATCAGCTCTGATACCAACCTGTAACGCCCCGAAATCCGGTCTATCTTCACAGCCGGATTTCATATGTCACGAGTACATCATTCATCCAAACATACATCATTATATACTAAAATATAATAACATACATTCTAAATTCCCAGGTTCTAAAACCTTATAACCTTTCTCATTACAAATCATGATAATTACATTATTCCTTTAATCTTACAAGAGTGACTTTTATCTGCCACCAAGGATACACAAAAATTCATTTAACTAGTCTATACTTTAATTTTTATCTTTCTACATTACAAGTCTTCACTTGATCTTTTTGCTCATTCACATTCTGAATGGCACTTCATCTGGATACCGTCAGCTTGATTCTTACGGGATCCTTAAGTTCTTCTAACATCGTTCGCTGAAATATTTTTATTTAAAGCAAGTGTGAACATTCAATTGCCCAGCAAGTCATAACAGTTGAACATACAACTTCAAGAGTTTAACATTCCTTTGGAACTTCGATAACCGAACAAAGGTTATGAAGCAGCTTGAACAATAGGAATAATCTCGATTCCTATCATTTTAAAACATTAGTCACATTCACTTTGAAATACTTTCATTCTCTACTCTCTTTCATACACATTCTATCTAGCTAGAATTAATAGCACAGACTCAACAATAACGGTTCATGTATAAACATAACATTCTCATATTGAACAGTTCAATCATAAAACAGTTCATATCATAGAAACACCGAAGTGTTCACATTGTGGCACAAGGCCTCATACGTTCTACCACCTTATACAAATATCACACATTCGCACATAGACAGAACTTCTCAAGTTCAACATCTGAGAAGTTTTAGAAACTAACATTCATTTAAAATATGAATGAAGTTAGGAAACTTGCCTTACACACAGCTACAGCTTACGCGGAACTGCTCATTCCAATCCCTATAACACACAAGGAAATAACACATACACCAATTAGTCATATACTTGACTTACACATTGGTTTACTTAACTTTACTTCTTAGGGTTCGCGTTCTTGCAATATAATTTTACGCGACTAACTTTCATTACCGGTTTACGGCCTCATGACATTAGGAGATGTCTTACTCAAAATGTTCTTCATCTTTGATGATTTACATTCTTATCTTCTTCTTATAACTTCTCTAGGACTCAGCACACATCGCTTCTCTTCTAGTAGTCCATATGGTACTCTGAGTGGTTTCCCACAAACAACCAACAAACAAGTTCCCGTCTCATATACACTGCCATCACAGTGAGTTAGATCAGTTGCCAGTTTCATATATACCTTCGCTCTCTGAAAGAATTGTTTAGCCCAGCTCCCATATGTCAACCATCAAAGGTTACGATTGTACCATAACCTAAACTTATCTTAACTTATATGAACTATTAACTATAATGTTCGTTAAGTCAATTTCTTATTCCTTTTGGCTTTCTGACAACTAAATGCCATACCTCAGAATTCGTTCTTATTCGACTCACATTCGGCTTTCAATAATCTTATTACAGTTCGTTATGGCTTTCTCGATAATTCATATCTTACTAACTACCTTCGTCAAGGTCTACATCATACAACCAGGGTATACTTAGAACGTTAGTCCAATGCGAATACAATTTATGAGGATCGTTTACGTATTCAACATTCACGTTGCTCGTCTCTTAATCTCTCATTCAACCTTTACTCAAGGTTTTAATCGCTTTCGATCGTTATCCATCCCATGAACCCCATGTTCATTATTCTTTCTTAATGTCGAAGCCATAAAGATCATTGTATGCTAAGACCGATCGTTCATCGCAACAACGTTGCATTCACAGCGTCTATACACTTTACATTCATCTCGCATTACTACAACATAACATTGAAATGTTATTCATTACTTTCATCACTCAACATCTAAGGAATCACAATCATAGCAATCCCTCAGGTTCGTTTATTGCAACTACGATCCCCGGATCTCGATTTCGTACTCCACAATTACATTCTTTTAATCTCGGTTAATCTTTCCGTTCAACCTTCATCAAAGGTTTAAAACACTTGATTAAGTGTTACATTAGGCGAACTACATGTTCATAATTCTTTCTTGCACATCCCCCAGCAGTTGAACACTTAAAAGCTCATTACTGGCCTTTTTCCCTATACAGGCACTACGACGCCACTTTCTTCACTAAGACTCACGCTGCGGCGTGAGTTAGTAGTGTCTGACTCTCCGGTCTAGCGCTGTAGCACCACCTTACAAGACATGTCTGGCGCCGCGGCGCCAAGCCCTTCTTCTTGAAAATTTTTCTAAGTGTTAACTTCATTTTGAGACGCTTACTTTCTGATCTCATAACTTCTTCGTTATAACTCGGAACGAGGTTGTTCTAAAGCCATTTTCTTCCTTATCTTATGCACTTTGATTACCCATGGACAAAACTTTGTTCTAAATCCGTTAACATGCCATTCAATTGGCTTAATCTTCGCCCTTTATTCGTTTTACATTATTAACGTTCTTCGTTCGTTCATCTGTAATTCGGTCATCCAAACTCGGAATTCGTTTATTCTTGAGTCTATGACTCACGTTTTCTACGTTCTCTTACATTCTTATGAAACCCTACACGTTCGGGTTCATTTACTAACTTTCCAATTCTCGCTCGTCTTTTACAAAATTTTTGCCATAACTTCGTTATAGCTCCATTTTAATCCGTTCTTCATGAACGTTTCTACCGTTCCTAACCAAGCAATAAGCATCTAACTTATACGCAATGGTTTTAATCTTGTCCATCAACAACAATTATACTATGATGGTTTTAAATTTGTCCATCAACAACGTTCTTCGTGTTCTTCGCGTGTTCTTCATTTTTAATCGATATTTTGGATTACGATTTCACTTTTTCTTGGAATTTGATGTTATAGAACATCATTCCTTACTTATTTGACCTACTCATTCATAAGATTTATTCAGATCGCTCAAAATCCCTACGAATCTTGTACTTCCTTAAGAAATTTATAAAATAAACTTCTAATTCTTATTTCTTCTTTTTCTTATGATTTCAACCATATGAATTCATTCTCAATATCTTTTACTCCTTATTCTCATTAATCTATGTTTTTGAACATAGAAACTTAAAGAAAATATCTAAGAGAATAGGTTTTGGATTACCTTTCTCCTTTGATCTCCTTCCGTCGGACAAAGTTTGCTCACGAGCCAACTTTTCCTCTTCCTTTTCTCTTCTTCCTCCCATCCGAACACTCTCTCTCTCACTCAAAGTGTAGGATTTTCAAGAATCCTAACAAATGAGCTTAAGCTTCCTATTTATAGATTTTTCAAGGCTAGGGGCAAAATAGTCATTTTTCCCTCCCTAACCTCCTTACTATTCAAGGATTAAGGACTAAGTTAACTTAGCCCTCAAGTTTGTTTAGCCCTTAAGTTTTGTAGTTCTGTCTTTTGGGTTTCATCCGACAGTTTTAAAAACTGCAATTCTCGGAATCCAAATATTTTTGGATATTTCGTTTTTCCTTTACCGATTAACTTTTATGTATTCTTCGTATTTTCGAAAAACTGAAAAACACTTTTTGGTGTCAAGCATTTTCCTTCACGTTTTCCCCTAACGTAGCTAAACGAATAAAAAGTACATAACAATACTTTTCGTCTTTTTTATTTTGTTCGATTTTTACACGTTTTTCGAGAAAAACTTTTATCGGCTTACTTAACTTTTCACGATATATGATCGTAAAATCTTTCGACGGAATGTCATTTCAACATACCAAACTCTCGGAAAGGCTTAGGTTATTCAAACCCTAACCCTTAGATTTCGTCGGGTGAATAGTGCCTATTTCGTCTTTTTCCCCAGAAATATTTTTATCTCCGGAAAAATTTTATTTTCGTATTAAAAATTCTTACTCGTTCAATCTAGCTCGTAGCCAGAATCCTCCCGATTAATAATCATTCTAGGTTATAGAACGATTAATAAACACATAACACAGAATAGTATTAACAAAATTCATTTTATTAATAACTAATTCTTTAAATCTTAAATTCTGGACAATCCAATTTTTTGGGTTGTCACAAGAAATATATATTCATATATTGGGAAAGTGAGGTTTAATAGTTAAGTTAACTATTGAAGAAATTAAATAAATTTTGTAATTAATTTTAAATATTTATTGAATTAAATAAATATTTTAATTAATTTATTTATTGAGATAAATAAATAGTTGATGAATTATGGTGCATTAATTTAGTAACTAAATTGATTAATGTAAATTAAATTGAATAATGTTAATTTTATTTGAAGGATTTAATTTAAGGAAATAATTAAATTAAATCAATTGCTTAATATTTAAGAAAATAATTAAATTAAATAAAATATTGTTTTGATCTAATTTATTAATTAAATTAGATATGTAAAGATTTATTAAGTATGTTAGAATGGGATTTATAATTATTATAATTATAATTGCAAGTTATTTAAATGTTACATGTGTGACAAGTGAAACTATATAATAAAAGTATTATAAAAATAATTTAGTTTGGCGGGTTTGTGGTAGCCAAACAAGGCCATGTGACATTTGACTTATTCAACTGACGCCGTTTTGTTATTTTTTAACGGAATAGTACGTGAGGGAGTGCCAGTTTATTTCTTCGCATCTTATTTTCTAAGGCCAAAATAGCAGAGGGTTAGAGAGAGATTGGTAGTGAAGAGAGAAGGAAACACAGAGGAAAATTGAGGTTGAGAGCTTGAGAAAACTCTCTGAGATTGTCAAGAGGAAGAGAAGGGTTTGTTAAATCAAGGTATAATCTATTCTAAATTTTAATTCTTAGTTTTGATAGTGTTTATGCTCTATGATTTGGAAATCACGTTGGGTTGATATATATACATGTATACATGGTTTACAATCTATTAATAATCATGTGTGAGTACTATTTGATGATCAAATTCATGAGAATGGGTTAGTAGGAAGAAGTTAGAAATAACAATGTTATATGCATAAAAATTGGCTTTAGAAAGTGCAAAATTTCGTGGTCAATACTTTTTATAATCTGTAAATTGATGTTGGATTATGTTAGTATGTTAAGAAACAAAAACGGAGTAGTTTAAATCGTGTTAATTGGTTAAGAAACGAAGCCGTGGCGATCGAATTCGCTAAATGTGTAAAAACATGAAAATAGAGTATGAACATGTGTTTTGGGTCAAATTTTAGGTTAGTTAATGTTTTTTAAAATTGCTAGAATTCTAGTATATTGTAGTTCTATGAATTACGAATCCATAGAATCGAAAACGGACTAATTTGGATGTGTATAACTCAAGTTCTGAAGATTAGTAGGAGAAAAAGGGTTAAAATCATGAAAACGGTAGCTTGGTCCTTTTACTTTAATCCAGTAGCTGGTGCACTATGCCCTAAGTCATTTGGAGTGCAATCAGATCTTTGAGACGACCTTGACCTTTGTCCAAGGATTTAATTAGGCGCAATTGCGCTTCAAAGTGTGTCAGTGTATCGATTTGACTTGTTTTAGTAAAATAGGCATAACTTTTTCATACGAACTCCGATTGAGGTGATTCAAGATGATCCAGAATGAGGACGAATAGACCTACAACTTTTATTCTTTAAGTGTTTAAATTTATTTAAGGTCGGGAATAGTAGTCTAAATGGTCATCTTTGTGACTGATGTGTATTCAGAGGCAATCGGAGGGCATCGGTCATGCACATACACAAGTATAGCGATGTCGACGCTAATAGATGTTGTTCTAAGTTATAGAACATGAATATTATGAAGTATAATGATTCTCAAGATTAATAAATGATATATTAGATAAGTTGAATATGCATACTAAGCACACACAAGAGAGACAAATTGGGCGTGTGACGAATAAACGTCGAAACGCCATGATAAGTGATAATGAACGTAAAAAAAGTGTTTTAAATCAAATGAAATGAATATAATAAGATATTGAATAGTGTTAATATAAAACCAATAAGTAGTCCTAGCAAGACTTAAACACTTGAATGAACTTCGAATATGAAATACAGTGAGATATAAGTTGAAAGTTAACACAATCAAATTGAACATTGTGTATCTATGATACGAAGGGTTATGATGCATAGAGTAAAGTTTACATTACAACTACTATGCGTTGCTATGTGACTAATAGTTAATGTGAATGATTATATAATTGTGTAGGGCACGTGAAGTGTAGATAACTGTAAGTTGTTAAACTGTTATTGGTAAACAACGATCAAGACAAGTCTTTCAGTTCCTATTTGCTATGTGAATTTGATTGATTTAAATCTTTATTGCAAAGAGCATGATGTGTTATATATATGTTGAATGTATGAAATGTTAAAGTCAATTTATGACTACGTTGATTGAGTAAAGCATGCTGATTGAGTAAGGAACTCAATCTTTATACATCTTTATACTTGTTATATGAACTATAACATGTATGTTATGTTAGTCCAATGTTTATGAGATATATGTTGAGCATGCTATTATGTGCTATGTGATGCATGAAAACTGTTAGATTTTGTTGGGCTATCGAGCTCAACCTTGAAAATAACCACTTTTGCAGGTTCAAGATTCAAGGTAAAGTTATGTGTTACTTGAAAGAGATGAATCATATGTGATACTTGAAGATTTATACACTTTGGTTGTGTTATTATTATTTGAACCATGTTTAAGGTTTCGAATAATGTATTAATGTTGAATTGTAATATTGTTTTACAATGTGAACCATTGTAGTATAAAAAATGATTCTGAGATATTTAGATGTAAAGGTTGAAAGTTCTGGGAACGAGAATAGTTTGTAATAGAAAATTTTAATTGTAATAGAAAATTTTAATTATTCCGCAAATTTCAATGGTTATATTATGGTTTAATGATGTAAAAATTAGAGGTTGAATGTATTATTAACGACCGAAGTTGAGAATTAAATTGTATGAATTTTGGGGTCGTTACATTTGGTATCAAAGTTGTAGGTTATAAACCTTAGGTATGAGTACCATAGGCTATAACCTTAGAGAAGGAAGATGATGATAATGAAAGAATACGCTCAAATAGAGTTTGAACAATAAGAAATAGTTTCAGAAATTTATAAAGGAGGTATTAAAGCATGTGTGAGAAAATTCAAAGAAGAATCTCGCAAAGTTATTAGGAATATGAAAGTGGGGTTACCCAACTCCAATAATAAGGTTGTAAGGTGATAATAAATAGACAATGTCTATAAGAAGAGAATGATAAAGAAGTTAAGAATAAAAAAAAGTTGTATTTAAGTATGGTACAGTTGTACTCTTTAATAGTTGATGTATGGTATTTGGGCTAAACGATTCCTTCATAGAATGGAGGTATATACGAACTAGCAACTCAGAACCTAGTTTATTGGTTGTTTGTGGGAAACCACTCAGCGTACCATATGGAAACTATTCGAGACTCGATGTGTACCACGTATAGCAAATGGATACGTATGATGAAATGTTGAGCAATGTAAATGAAGTTAGAAATTCTTAAAGGAAAAATTGTTATATAAACAAGAAAATTCAAAGAAAAATCTTGAAGTGATAAAAAAAAATTGGAGTTGCCTAACTCCAATACTTAAGAAA
This sequence comes from Panax ginseng, assembly GCA_020205605.1. Classification (NCBI taxonomy): domain Eukaryota; kingdom Viridiplantae; phylum Streptophyta; class Magnoliopsida; order Apiales; family Araliaceae; genus Panax; species Panax ginseng. The sequence continues at coordinate 139,545,353 of CM035128.1, forward strand.
ATGAAGAATGTCGTAATGATGAAAAAGGAAAGAAAGGGGATCATAAAACAAAACGATCACGAGTTAAGAAAAGAGATGATTATAAAATAAGATCACGACGTGATTTGTTTAAGTTATAAAAGAAAGATGGTCTGTAATGATTGAATAATAATAGCTTGATGCTATGAAGATAATGTACTATGATATAGTACGAGATAACTCACGAGTAATTATAGATGAAGTGATACGAGGAATTTGTATCGAGCAAAGAGCAAGTTATAAGCATGACAGAGTTAGGTGGGTTTTCAATTGAGGACTCATATGATGGCTGAGTTGTACAAACCTTTGTATGGGCGAGGGTTTTGTGCTTGCACTCAGTTTATCATATTGATAATCATTGAAATGTTGGTGTCGCGCTATCAATGTATATGTGGCGAAAAGGTGATTCTTTTCTCATGTGTATGTTTGATAATTAGAAACTATTAAGATTAGTCAGATATTATTAGGATTAGGTGCGTTTCTTAAAACTAATGCATATTGTAAGTTCGTGACTCACAATAATATGGTATATTTTGAACCCCTCAATGAATGGACGCCTATGGTCTGACTAGGATAAGTTCTTAAACTAATATTATTGTGGCAAGTTCTTGAATTTCCAATGTGTGGTAAGTTTGATGAACTATACTGGCGTATAGATAAGTTATGAATGAAGAATTGAGAATTGTGGGAATATATAGAATTATTAAGCAATGGATCAGTATAGAAAGTGGAGACATAGGTTTTCCAAATCTTCTAGCTTTGCTAGATTTTTGAAATTTATTGACTTCGTGCCAATGGTTATAATTTTGATTTTTGAAAAATGTTGGGTCACACTAGTGAACCAAAGAATTTTTAAAAACAGTGCTATTATTCGTATGTCTATGCTAATTGCTTTGGCTAGATAAAAATGATATGAAATTTATCAAAATAAATTTTTTTATCATCAATGCATCATGGAACCTGGTGCAGAGATGATAAAAATGATGGAGTCATCAATGCAGTATTACTTAGTGTTGGATGTGATCTAAGGATCGTCAGCCAACAATGGTATGATGTAGTATGATAAAATCACCAAATGACGGAATCCCAAATGGACAGTAAATACAGCGCGGTATCATGACGTCATAAAAATATTTTGAGATTCCTTTAAGATATGAGAATATATATATATATATATATGTATATTTCGATTGATGTCCGGATTGTTGTAGAAGTCTATACTATTTTGTTCAGCTAGACGAATATTGAAAGATGTTCATGAAATTCAAGTGTTTCTTGAGAAGTTATGCCAAACCAAATTATTTTGCTGCGGATTCAGATGTTGAAAAGCTGAGGTGAAAAACCCTATAAAAGGGGACATGTTATCGGAGACAATGGTTCGAAAGTAACGATATAGTCGTTACGATGTTAAGATGTAATATCGTTGTACTTACGACATAGAAGTACGATAGGTCGATCACCTAGAGTACTTGCAAATAGTGTTTTCACTCGTGTGATTGCTAAACATTTACATTAAAGATGGTTTATGGTGGTGAAACCTTTATTAAACACGGAGAAGAGTTCAAGGTCCGTATAGTCTTATAGTGTTAAAGGTTCAAGTCGAGATACTTGATAACCTAAAGGGCGTAGTTCAAGGTCTTATGACCCCTCAACATGATTTGGAATCTTTTAAATTTCGTTATTCATATCGCTTCCCAATTATTGAGCAATTGTGGATGAGTCTTATTATACGAAGGTGAAAGTGGGAAGGATGAGAAAAATTAAGTAAAACATAATAATTTCAAGAGAAAGAAATGAAATTCGGTAAGAAGAGAAAATGTGAAACTCTTAGAAGAGGAAGAGGTGAGGAATATGGTGATCTTAGAAAGATCCTTCGAGAAAGAATTTGGATGTAGAACATAATGAATAAAATGATATTGACATAAAATCTATTTTTATAAATGAAATGAACGAGTATTAGTAAGTCAAAAATTTGAGGGGGACGAAATTCTTAGAAGAAGGGGTGAATGTAATGTCCCGAGAGTTTGAGAATATAGTATATGATAATGATTCTTAGAGAAAGATAATGAACAGGTCAAAGAATATGTAATACTCAAACATAATTGAGTCTAAGTAAATGTTATGTAATAAAACTTATAAGAATTTATTATGAATAATGGTGGGAGTAAGAAATATAAAATCTATATTAAGATAATGTGATGAAGTTATTCAACGATAAATTTTGAAAAGAGATTTGGTGAAAACCAAGGTAAAGGAGGTTTCGTTGATTCCAGAAGACGGAATCCTTATAAGGGGGAAAGATGACAACAATAGAATTTTTATAAGTTATTAAAATAAGAATTTAATAATTAAAATTCTTATTATGAGATGTTTTGAGTTTTAGTATGTATATATGCGTGCTTTTATATGTTGAAATACATGATATAGTGTGAAGAGAAATATATATTCATATATTGGAAAAAGTGAGGTTTAATAGTTAAGTTAACTATTGAAGAAATTAAATAAATTTTGTAATTAATTTTAAATATTTATTGAATTAAATAAATATTTTAATTAATTTATTTATTGAGATAAATAAATAGTTGATGAATTATGGTGCATTAATTTAGTAACTAAATTGATTAATGTAAATTAAATTGAATAATGTTAATTTTATTTAAAGGATTTAATTTAAGAAAATAATTAAATTAAATAAAATGTTATTTTGATCTAATTTATTAATTAAATTAGATATGTAAAGATTTATTAAGTATGTTAGAATGGGATTTATAATTATTATAATTATAATTGTAAGTTATTTAAATGTTACATATGTGACAAGTGAAACTATATAATAAAGGTATTATAAAAATAATTTAGTTTGGAGGGTTTGTGGAAGCCAAATAAGGCCATGTGGCCTTTGACTTATTCAACTCACGTCGTTTTGTTATTTTTTAACGGAATAGTACGTGGGGGAGTGCCAGTTTATTTCTTCGCATCTTATTTTCTAAGGCCAAAATAGCAGAGGGTTAGAGAGAGATCGGTAGTGAAGAGAGAAGGAAACACAGAGGAAAATTGAGGTTGAGAGCTTGAGAAAACTCTCCGGGATTATCAAGAGGAAGAGAAGGGTTTACTAAATCAAGGTATAATCTATTCTAAATTTTAATTTTTAGTTTTGATAGTGTTTACGCTCTATGATTTGGAAATCACGTTGGGTTGATATATATACATGTATACATGGTTTACAATCTGTTAATAATCATGTGTGAGTACTATTTGATGATCAAATTCATGAGAATGGGTTAGTAGGAAGAAGTTAGAAATAACAGTGTTATATGCATGAAAATTGGCTTCAGAAAGTACAAAATTTTATGGTCAATACTTTTTAAAATCTTTAAATTGATGTTGGATTATGTTCATATGTTAAGAGACAAAAACGGCGTAGTTTAAATCGTATTAATTGGTTAAGAAACGAAGTCGTGGCGATCGAATTCACTAAATGTGTTAAAACATGAAAATAGAGTATGAACATGTGTTTTGGGTTAAATTTTAGGTTGGTTAATGTTTTTATAAATTGCTAGAATTCTAGTATATTGTAGTTCTATGAATTATGAATCCATAGAATCGAAAATGGACTAATTTGGATGTGTATAACTCAAGTTATGAAGATTAGTAGGAAAAAAATGGTCAAAAATTGCGAAGAACAGTAGCTTCAGTTCCCGTTTCTGCTAACGGACGCAGCTGCGCTATGACCTAAGTCATTTGGGATGCAGCTGCACTGTAGGGCGCAAATGCACTGTGCCCAAGGCTTAATTGGGCGCAGCTGCGCCCAAAGTGTGTCAGGTTTGACTAATTTGACTAGTTTTAGTAAAATAGGCATAACGTTTTCATATGAACTCCGATTGAGGCGATTCAAGATGATCCGGAACGACGACGAATAGACCTACAACTTTTATTCTTTAAGTGTTTCAATTTGAGGTCGGGAACAATAGTCAAAATGGTCATCTTTGTGACTGATGCGTATTCGGAGGCAATCGGAAGGCGTCGATCATGCACATACACAAGTATAGTGATGTCGACGCTAATAGATGTTGTTCTAAGTTATAGAACATGAATATTATGAAATATAATGATTCTCAACATTAATAAATGATATATTAGATAAGTTGAATACACATACTAAGCACACATAAGAGAGGCAAATTGGGCGTGTGACGAATAAACGTCGAAACGCCATGATAAGTGATAATGAACGTAAAAAAAGTGTTTTAAATCAAATGAAATGAATATAATAAGATATTGTATAGTGTTAATATAAAACCAATAAGTAGTCCTGTGACGCCCCCAAATTCAGGTACTTGAAACCCGAACTCAGTGCTTCACGATACCATTTCTATGAGCGAAATAATACTAATAATAATAACAATAATATAGATTATCAAATTTAATTTACATATTATCAGAGTTTTCAATCCCAAGTACGAAACCTTCAAACATTCGTTACATTATATGATATATATCATCATTATCCTAATAAAGTCTAGTTATTACAAAAGATAGCATTATCTTTCATTCAAATGACCTTCCCTTTCCCTTTGTTCTTGGCAAGAGCCTTGAGTTGTTCATACTTAGTCGAAAACATTTAAATTAAGCAAGGATGAGCATTTGAGTGCCCAAACAAGTAATATTAACAATAACATTTAAGTGAATGAATTAAATGTTTTCTTTGAACGATACTTCTACAACGAATCAACGGTTGTGAAGTAAAATTTGAATCAATACTAAACAAACTATCATTTTGATTTCAAATTTTGAAACTACATTATAGACTATAAATTATGATCATTTGATGGACTATAAACATTGTTTTTAGTTTTCGCTAAGGTTTAAAGCAGAACTTCATCATCAGAACTGTCATTACTTACTTCTGAACGCACTGGGGTGATCACCTGTTATTATGCCTGTATTGATCAATACTACATTATAGGATGATATTTTCGTCCAGCATTTCTGCCTTAGGCGCATAAAAGTTTCCCATATTTGGGATGTTCATACTAGTCTTGAATCCGAACCAAAACAATTCAGTTGGATAACAATAAAGTTCTTATCTTGTTCAAGAACAATTTTTAAGTTAGTGTCTAGCTAGATCAAATAGCTTAGACGACTTTTAATTCAACTTATACATACTAGGCAACTATAAGTATGTATCAACATGTGATAAAATATAATGATTATCCAAGTGAGGACACTTGTATAACCATGTTTAGAAATTAACGAACATAATATATTTCTTGATCTACAATAACAGAATTAAGGAACTTGCACAATGATTATAATTTAATAATTTACTTATACGTAATCATTGCATAAGTATATACAAAGGTTGAAATATTTGAACAATTGAAAAGAATACTTTAGATATTATCTTCACGCATGTCCCATTGCATAAAGTAAATGCAAAGGGTTAGATATTTGCCTTGTTTCTTTGCTTACACAACTTAGATTTATCTTTTATATCAAGCCCTATCATTAAATAGATGATTCGATTCGATTAGAATAATATATCATATCATATTGTACTGCTATTTGCAGTCAGCACATAACCTAATCACATTGTCATGTAAGTTTAACAACCATTGAATCACAAATAATCACTTATCTAATAACATTATCTAAGTCCAAATCAATTTTTGAAATGTGTCGGTGTATTAACAACTTTATCGGGTAATTATCGAGTCTAAAACTCTGTCCTGTAACTTAATATCTATAAATATCAGTCATATATATTTTAAATGACTTAATATAATTTTAAAACATTTGTTCTAGTTTATCATGAATTTTCACACATCGGAATCATATTTAAATGATTTAAACACTAATCAATTCTATTATCATTAATATCTAATTAATATTAAACTATTAATGAAATCATTTCCAACATGTTAAAGTTATTTATAATAACTCAAAATACTTTTAAAGTATTAATTTTACCCTTAAATGATTTTTAAAATATTTAAAATCATTTTATATAATTATCATTAATAATAAAGTATTAATATTTTATTTATCAAAATATTAAAAGTCATTAAGTATAACTTAAAATATTTTTAATTCATTTATATCCCTTTTAAATGATTTTTAAATAAATAAAACCATTTATAAACTATTTATTTAATATAATTATTAAATAAATTTAATATCATTAATAATTATTAATATTAAATTATTAATGAAATTATCCTTTAAATATTAAAAGTTATGTTTTATAACTTAAAATATCTTTAAACACTTTATTTTTATTTAAAATGATTGTTATAATATTAAAAATCATTTTTAAACTAAATTATGTAATATAATTATTAAATAACCTTAATATCATTAATAATAATTAATTAATGAAATTTTTCTTTAAATATTAAAAGTTATATTTTATAACTTAAGATATTTTTAAATACCTTATTATTATTTAAAATGATTTTAATATAATAAAATCATTTTTAATTAATTTATTTAATTCATTTAGTAAATAACTTAATTATCATTAATATTAATTCATTAATGAAATCTATCATAAAATATTTAAAGTCATTAAAAATAACTTAAAATATTTTCTTATATCATAATATAATTTTAAATGATTTTTCATGTATTAAAACCATTTTTAAATAATTTATTTAATATTATAATTAAATAAATTAAATACTTTTAATATTCCAAAAATATTAAATATTTATGAAATATATCCAAAATAATTAAATATAATTTTTGAACATTAAAATATTTTTTAATAATTTATTTTGTATTTTTTAATAATTAAAAACTAATTTTCTGTAATTATTTAATAAAAATCTAATTTTTAAACTAAATCTGTCGCTAAAAACCACCTATAGCGACAGAACCGTCGCTATAGGAGTTCTTGGTGTTCTTCATGCAAACCTAGATCATCATGTCAGATATCAAGCACCTTACTTTGACCACAATTTATGATCAGATAATAATGTTTAAGACCATGTTTTCGGTCAGATAGTGTCATACAAATGTAATATTACAAGAATCAACAAGAAACACGATCAAACAACATAACAAACAGTAGATACAATTTGTGATCTAATAGATGTAGTGTGTTTCCCGAATGTCAGAGAGTATATCTATCCCAAAACATCAACAAAAAATCACATCAAAAAAATCGACTATATATAGATCGTCAAACCTTATCGTACATATAAGGTCTTTATCGGTTTCGGAAATTTCGTAAACAGAGAACATGGTCAGATGACCTACTTTGACCGGCCACTAATTTCGACTCGTTTAATATTAAGGAGATTTTAAGGCATAAACGTGGAGCTGATATACTAGATTACAACTTACATACAACAATCAAGCTAAAATATCAACACAATCACAGATCTAGAAGATACAAAACTTGTCAGACGCTGCAAAATACATTCTGGGTTTACCCAGATTTCATTTGGTCATGGTTGGTCAACGACCTTTGACCATCAATAACTTTCGATCGAGACACCTAATGACCCTGATTCTTTTTGAAGATTAAATACAATATTTCAGGCTACACATATCAACTTAAAAACAACATATATCATAAACGAGAAAGGATCTGCGGCCACTGACATTAGTTGTCAGACCACAGATCTAACTTTTCCCAGATTTTTCAAAATCACAAATCTGAGCTTCTAAATGTTATGGATCCAACATTTAGCAACCCAGATCGTCAAAATGGACTACAACCAACATATTTTAACAATAAAAACTAACATCTAACAACAGAAAATTGGACAGAAATTAAAGCTAGGGTTTTATACCTTGATGATCCAATTCTTGATTTTGTGTTGCTGATTTGTTTATGGTGGACTTGGGGCTGTGAAAATGGGACTGAAATGCTTGAAAATTTTGTTGGTTCTAGTGAGAGAAGTTCTTGGTTGAGTGTTGGACAAATTTAGGTTAGCAAACTAACTTTCTCTCTCCTTCAATCCGTAAATATAGAAACATGGTGTATGTATGGGTTGTCTAGAGCTGATGTGCTATCCATTTTGCATCACAAAGAGTTGGTAGAAGTTGGCCAACCGCTAAAGTTTTGGTTGTTTCTTCAAGCAAGCTATTAAAAAATGCACAAAAGGGTCTTTTGGTCATTTCCATATAATTTTTATTTCTAGATTGGTCATTTGATACAAACCCTTAGGGTTTGACCCTTAGTGTTTAACCCTAAGGTTATTTAGCACAAAAGAATTTCTAGGTTTTACAATTAGGGTTTAAAATAAAACAAAACTAGTTTCTTTAAATTTATAATTAGGGTTTTGTTAATTAGCTTAGGGTTTTAATTATACATACATATTAGGGTTTAATAACACTAATATAATTAACCTGGCTAATTATAGCAATCAATGTTTACAATTTTGGTAATTAGGATTACCAAATTACAATTAGGGTTTATAATTCAAAGATCAAGGTTTATAGAAATTAATAAACCCAAATGTTAATTATGATTAACCTAATTAACCATAAAATAATATAACACAGTTATATAAAAGCCTTAAACTCACAATTGAGTTTAAATTTAGGGTTCTCTTAATATTACCAGGGTTCCCTATTTAGCAAATTAGGGTTACTAGGGTTTGTCATGTTACACCATAATTGACCAAGCATTATCGGTCCACGTATACAGTACATATTTATAGCACTGAATAATCAAAATATAATTAATATTATATTGTTATCATTCCTTATTCCAAAACCATAATTAGGGTTTGGATTCCATATCTGATTTACCTTGCATAAACAGCTTTATTAATTAAGTTAAAATATTTAACTTAATAATCCAAGCTAAAATTCATATAAATAAATTATAATAACTATAATAACCATTCCTTTTATTATTTAAATAATATAATATAATATTTCCTTTGAAAAATAAATAATAAAAACATTTCTACAATAAAATTAATTATTGAAAAAATATAATTTATAATGATCATAAATTCTAAAATAAAATTATTTGTAAATATTCACGTAATAAATTTTTTTTTATTTACCACATAAATACATATACACATTATCTTGTACAAATCCTCATCCTTAAAATAATAATAATAAAAAAATTATACGCAAAATTTTAGTTTTATTTATATAGAAAATATCGGGTTATTACATTCACCCTCCCTTATAAAGATTTCGTCCCGGAATCACCGTTTTAAAACTTACTCATATAAAAGTACATAACATACACAATCATTTCAAGTAGATCTCGATCATAATTTGATCGAACTGATCTTTAACTTTTTACAGAAAGCTTGTCTTTCTGATTAAATGAAAATTTAATTTTTAAAGAACTCAAATTCCTTCCTCAAAATTTCTTTATAAAATAATTTATTATTTATAGGAAAATCATGTATAAAAGAATAAAAGTTTTTTGAATAATACTGGAGTTTCTATTGTTTAAACTGGCCAGTATCCTCGGATGTCATGTTGAAGACCCTTGCAGTAGATTTTGTCGGCTTGCTAGATGATGTTGGTCCTGTGATTGTCAAAGTTCTGCCGCTTTTCCCCATGTTCACGGTTTCTGCCTCTATCCTCCTTTTCGGACAGTCCTTCACCTTATGCTCCTTTGATCCACATAGAAAACACCCATTAACAGTTCTAGGATTTGGGCAGTTAGGAGAGATATGGCCCTCCTGCCCACACTTAAAACATATAAATTTACCTTTCAGACATTCCCCCAAATGGTTCTTTCCACAGTTCCCACATTGTACCAACTGTTTCTTCTTTGCACCCTCCTTCTTTACCTGCATACCCCCAAAGTTGTTTCCCTTCCTCTTTTCACTCCTATTTCCACTGTTTGTTTCCACCTTCCCAGCTCCTTCAACCTTACCCTTGTTCCTTCTTTCCTTGTTGTAGAGACTCATGGCCTCACTCCCCTCCTCAGCTATAATCGCTTTCTCCATGAGTGCTGCAAATGTAGGGATTTGCAACACTGCCACCTTGTTGTAGAGCCAAGGTTTTAATCCTAGCTCAAACCTTCTAGCTTTCCTAGCCTCCGTATCAACTTGATGCGGAGCAAACCTAGCCAACTCATTAAACTTAGCGGCGTATTCTGACACCATCATATTTTCCTGCTTCAATTCCAGAAATTTTACCTCCATCCTAGCCTGCATACTAGATGAAAAATAATTTTCGAAAAATAGGGTTTTAAACCCTTCCCAAGCAACTACACCTTCCCCTGCCCTCGCCTGATTCGCTTCCCACCAAAAATTTGCCTCACCCTTCATCATATAGGTGGCAAAAGCGGTCTTTTGCCCCTCAGCTACCCTAGCTATAACGAACGCCTTTTTGATTTCTTTAACCCATGTTTGGGCTTCTATAGGGTCAATTGTACCTCTAAATTCGGGCGGTCCTACAGCCTTGAAGTCCTTGAAGTTTGCCAAGCGGTTGTCTGGCTGGTTCCCTGCGACTGGAATTCCTTGTTGCATTGCCTGAGCTATCATATTTGCAAATTGCTGCATTGGATCTGGATGTTGTCCCCCAACATTATTGACAGATTCTTCTGCCATTTTATTTCTAGTTTGACGTCTTGGCGGCATTATCTGATTAAATAAAACATAATTTAACTTACATTCTAAACCTTATCGTATAAGTTTAATATTTTAAACTTGTTTCATTACTCAAACATAAGTTCATTTTCATTCAGTTGTAGTAATTTACATAACCTAGCACATATTGCTATCCCTTTGTGACTACAAAAGTCGGGATTTACAAACTTGATCATTACAAAAGTTGAGAACATAACCTTACACAGACATACTAAGCACATATTACATTAAACACACCTACACAACATAACCTATACTATCTATTTGTTACACCTTTTCCTTGGACAATTTTTCGCCTGATGACCTCCTATTCCACAATTAAAACAGACACATTGCGTTAGATTGGGACAATGAGGAGAGAAATGTCCCTTCTGTCCGCAATTGTAGCAAACATATTCCCCCTTTCTACATACACCTTCATGTTTCTTGTCACAATTTGCACACCTTTCTATTCGATTAACTTTTCCTTGGTTGTTATCAGGATTTCTTATATCACGGTCTTTCATTTTTCTTTTTCCTTTCTTGTTCGGAGTTGCACTCGATTTGTTGCTTTTAGCTCTAATTTGGTCAATTTGGATTTTAAGCTTATCCTGTTCTTCCATTATTTCAATTAATGCTTTCCGCAATTGACTATTTAGCATCTTTTCTATTTCCCACAACTGTTCCAAAGAGGAAACCTGGTCCCGTAGATTCTGCACTTTGGTTGATGCTTGATCAGCTCCAACTTCAGTATCTGAATCACTATCGGTTAGTTCTACCATTTCCGGATCTGGTATGACATTTTCCTTCGAGAAGAGGAAGAGGTGAGGAATATGGTGATCTTACAAAGATCCTTCGAGAAAGAATTTGGATTCAGAACATAATGAATAAAAAGATATTGACATAAAATCTATTTTGATAAATGAAATGAACGAGTATTAGTAAGTCAAAAATTTTGAGGACGAAATTCTTAGAAGAAGGGGTGAATGTAATGTCCCGAGAGTTTGAGAATATAGTATATGATAATGATCCTTAGAGAAAGATAATGAACGGGTCAAAGAATATGTAATACTCAAACATAATTGAGTCTAAATAAATGTTATGTAATAAAACTTACAAGAATTTATTATGAATAATGGTGGGAGTAAGAAATATAAAATCTATATTAAGATAATGTGATGAAGTTATTCAACGATAAATTTTGAAAAGAGATTTGGTGAAAACCGAGTAAGGGAGGTTTCGTTGATTTCGAAGACGGAATCCTTATAAGGGGGGAAAGATGTGACAACCCGAATTTTTATAAGTTATTAAAATAAGAATTTAATAATTAAAATTCTTATTATGAGATGTTTTGAGTTTTAGTATGTATATATGTGTGCTTTATATGTTGAAATATATGATATAGTGTGAAGAGAAATATATATTCATATATTGGAAAAGTGAGGTTTAATAGTTAAGTTAACTATTGAAGAAATTAAATAAATTTTGTAATTAATTTTAAATATTTATTGAATTAAATAAATATTTTAATTAATTTATTTATTGAGATAAATAAATAGTTGATGAATTATGGTGCATTAATTTAGTAACTAAATTGATTAATGTAAATTAAATTGAATAATGTTAATTTTATTTGAAGGATTTAATTTAAGAAAATAATTAAATTAAATCAATTTCTTAATATTTAAGAAAATAATTAAATTAAATAAAATGTTATTTTGATCTAATTTATTAATTAAATTAGATATGTAAAGATTTATTAAGTATGTTAGAATGGGATTTATAATTATTATAATTATAATTGTAAGTTATTTAAATGTTACATGTGTGACAAGTGAAACTATATAATAAAAGTATTGTAAAAATAATTTAGTTTGGCGGGTTTGTAGTAGCCAAACAAGGCCATGTGGCCTTTGGCTTATTCAACTCACGTCGTTTTGTTATTTTTTAACGGAATAGTACGTGGGGGAGTGCCAGTTTATTTCTTCGCATCTTATTTTCTAAGGCCAAAATAGAAGAGGGTTAGAGAGAGATTGGTAGTGAAGAGAGAAGGAAACTGAGAGGAAAATTGAGGTTGAGAGCTTAAGAAAACTCTGAGATTGTCGAGAGGAAGAGAAGGGTTTGCTAAATCAAGGTATAATCTATTCTAAATTTTAATTCTTAGTTTTGATAGTGTTTATGCTCTATGATTTGGAAATCACGTTGGGTTGATATATATACAGGTATACATGGTTTACAATCTGTTAATAATCTTGTGTGAGTATTATTTGATGATCAAATTCATGAGAATTGGTTAGTAGGAAGAAGTTAGAAATAACAGTGTTATATGCATGAAAATTGGCTTTAGAAAGTACAAAATTTTGTGGTCAATACTTTTTATAATCTGTAAATTGATGTTGGATTATGTTAGTATGTTAAGAGACAAAAACGGCGTAGTTTAAATCGTATTAATTGGTTAAGAAACGAAGTCGTGGCGATCGAATTCGCTAAATGTGTTAAAACATGAAAATAGAGTATGAACATGTGTTTTGGGTTAAATTTTAGGTTGGTTAATGTTTTTATAAATTTCTAGAATTCTAGTATATTGTAGTTCTATGAATTATAAATCCATAGAATTGAAAATGGACTAATTTGGATGTTTATAACTCAAGTTATGAAGATTAGTAGGAAAAAAATGGTCAAAAATTACGAAGAACGGTAGCTTGAGGTCCGTTTTACGCTAAGCAAGCACTTATTGTTATGTCCTAAGTCATTTAGACCTTGGTTGCATTGTAGGGAAGATGCAATCTGTTGTGCCCAAAGCTTAATTGGCGCAATTGCTACCAAAGTGTGTCAGGTGTGACTGATTTGACTAGTTTTAGTAAAATAGGCATAACGTGTTCATATGAACTCCGATTTAGGCGATTCAAGATGATCCGGAACGACGACGAATAAACCTACAACTTTTATTCTTTAAGTGTTTCAATTTGAGGTCGGGAACAATAGTCAAAATGGTCATCTTTGTGACTGGTGCGTATTTGGAGGCAATTGGAAGGCGTCGGTCATGCACATAGACAAGTATAGTGATGTCGACGCTAATAGATGTTGTTCTAAGTTATAGAACATGAATATTATGAAATATAATGATTCTCAACATTAATAAATAATATATTAGATAAGTTGAATACACATACTAAGCACACACAAGAGAGACAAATTGGGCGTGTGACGAATAAACGTCGAAACGCCATGATAAGTGATAATGAACGTAAAAAAAGTGTTTTAAATCAAATGAAATGAATATAATAAGATATTGAATAGTGTTAATATAAAACCAATAAGTAGTCCTAGCAAGACTTAAACACTTGAATGAACTTCGAATATGAAATACAGTGAGATAGAAGTTGAAAGTTAACACAATCAAATTGAACATTGTGTATCTATGATACAAAGGATTATGAGGCGTAGAATAAAGTTTACATTACAACTACTATGCATTGCTATGTGACTAATAGTTAATGTGAATGATTATATAATTGTGTAGGGCACGTGAAGTGCAGATAACTATAAGTTATTAAACTGTTATTGGTAAACAACGATCAAGGCAAGTCTTTCAGGTCCTATTTGCTATGTGAATTTGATTGATTTAAATCTTTATTGCAAAGAGCATGATGTGTTATATATATGTCGAATGTATGAAATATTAAAGTCAATTTATGACTACATTGATTGAGTAAAGCATGCTGATTGAGTAAGGAACTCAATCTTTATACATCTTTATACTTGTTATATGAACTGTAACATGTATGTTATGTTAGTCTAATGTTTATGAGATATATGTTGAGCATGCTATTATGTGCTATGTGATGCATGAAAACTGTTAGATTTTGCTGGGCTGTCGAGCTCAACCTTGCAAATAATCACTTTTGCAAGTTCAAGATTCAAGGTAAAGTTATGTGTTATTTGAAAGACATGAATCAGATGTGATACTTGAGGATTTATACACTTTGGTTGTGTTATTATTATTTGAACCATGTTTAAGGTTTCGAATAATGTATTAATGTTGAATTGTAATATTGTTTTAAAATGTAAACTATTGTAGTATTAAAAATGATTCTGAGATATTTAGATGTAAAGGTTGAAAGTTCTGGGAACGAGAATAGTTTGTAATAGAAAATTTTAATTGTAATAGAAAATTTTAATTATTCCGCAAATTTCAATGGTTGTATTATGGTTTAATGATGTAAAAATTAGAGATTGAATGTATTATTAACGACCGAAGTCGAGAATTAAATTGTATGAATTTTGGGGTCATTACAGTTGGTATCAAAGCTGTAGGTTATAAACCTTAGGTAGGAGTACCGTAGGCTATAACCTTAGAGAAGGAAGATGATGATAATGAAAGAATACGCTCAAATAGAGTTTGAACAATAAGAAATAGTTTAAGAAATTTATAAAGGAGGTATTAAAGCATGTGTGAGAAAATTCAAAGAAGAATCTCGCAAAGTTATAAGGAATATGAAAGTGGGGTTACCCAACTCCAATAATAAGGTTGTAAGGTGATAATAAATAGACAATGTCTATAAGAAGAGAAAGATAAAGAAGTTAAGAATAAAAAAAAGTTGTATTTAAGTATGGTACAGTTGTACTCTTTAATAGGTGATGTATGGTATCTGGGCTAAACGATTCCTTCATAGAAGCTGAGGAGGTATATCTGAACTAGCAACTCGGAACCTAGTTTGTTGGTTGTTTTTGGGAAACCACTCGGTACCATATGGAAACTATTAGAGACTCGATGTGTGTGTACCACACGTATAAAAAATGGATACATATGATGAAATGTTGAGCAATGTGAATGAAGTTAGAAATTCTTAAAGGAAAAATTGTTATATAAACAAGAAAATTCAAAGAATAATCTTGAAGTGATAAAAAAAAAATTGGAGTTGCCTAACTCCAATACTCAAGAAAACGAAGAATGTCGTAATGATGAAAAAGGAAAGAAAGGGGATCGTAAAACAAAAGCGATCACAAGTTGAGAAAAAGACTTTTAAAGGGAGATGATTATAAAATAAGATCACGACGTGATCATTTAAGTTATTATAAAAGAAAGATGGTCTGTAATGTTTGAATAATTATAGCTTGATGCTATGAAGATAATGCACTATGATATAGTACGAGATAACTCACGAGGAGTTATAGATGAAGTGATACGAGGAATTTGTATCGAGCAAAGAGCAAGTTATAAGCAAGATAGAGTTAGGTGAGTTTTCAATTGAGGACTCATATGATGGCTGAGTTGTACAAACCTTTGTATGGGCGAGGGTTTTGTGCTTGCACTCAGTTTATCATATTGATAATCATTGGAATGTTTGTGTCGCGCTATCGATGTATATGTGGCGAAAAGGTGATTCTTTTCTCATGTGTATGTTTGATAGTTATAAACTATTAAGATTAGTCGAGATATTATTAGGATTAGGTGCGGTTCTTAAAACTAATGCATATGGTAAGTTAAGTGCGACTAACAATAATATGGTATGTTTTGAACCCCTCAACGAATGGACGCTTATGGTCTAACTAAGATAAGTTCTTAAACTCATATTATTGTGGCAAGTTCCTGAATTTCCAATGTGTGGTAAGTTTGATGAACTATACTGGGGTATAGATAAGTTATGAATGAAGAATTGAGAATTGTGGGAATATATAGAATTATTAAGCAATGGATCAGTATAGAAAGTGGAGACATAGGTTTTCCAAATCTTCTAGCTTTGCTAGATTTTTGAAATTTATTGACTTCGTGCCAATGGTTATACTTTTGATTTTTGAAAAATGTTGGGTCACACTAGTGAACCAAAGAATTTTAAAAAACAATGCTATTATTCGTATGTCTATGCTAATTGCTTTGGCTAGATAAAAATGATTTGAAATATATCAAAATATATTTTTTTTATCATCAATGCATCATGGAACCTGGTGCAGAGATGATAAAAATGATGGAGTCATCAATGCAGTATTACTTAGTGTTGGATGTGATCTAAGGATCGTCATCCACAATGGTATGATGTAGTATGATAAAATGACCAAATTTGAATCAAAAGCGATTTGTAAATAAGTCTTATAAATCATAAAAAGATTTTGAGATTCCTTTAAGATATGAGAATATATATATATATATATATATATATATATATATATGTAAGTATATGTATATTTCGATTGATGTCCAGATTGTTGTAGAAGTCTATGCTATTTGGTTCAGCTAGACGAATATTGAAAGATGTTCATGAGATTCAAGCGTTTCTTCAGAAGTTATGCCAAACCAAATTATTTTGGTGCGGATTCAAATGTTAAAAAGCTGAGGTGAACAACCCTATAAAAGGGGACATGTTATCGGAGACAATGGTTCCAAAAGTAACGCATATATTCATTACGATGTTAAGATGTAATACGTTGTGCACGACGTAGAAGTACGATAATTTGATCACCCTAGAGTACTTTTGCGAGAGTGTTTTCAGTTTGTGTGATTGCTAAACATTCTGTTAAAGATGGCTTATGGTGGTGAAACACTGTTAAACCTGGAGAAGAGTTCAAGGTCTGTATAGTTTTATGACTGTTAAAGGTTTAAGTCGAGATACTTGATAACCTAGGGACGAAGTTCAAGGTCTTATGACCCCTCAGCATGATTTGGAATCTTTTCAATTCCTGTTATTCGTAATACTTCCCAATTATTGAGCAATTGTGGAAGATTCTTATTATTCTGAAAGGTTAAAGTGGGAAGGATGAGAAAAATTAAGTAAAACATAATAATTTCAAGAAAGAAATGAAATTCCAGAAGAAGAGAAAATGTGAAACTCTTAGAAGAGGACGAGGTGAGGAATATGGTGATCTTAGAAAGATCCTTCGAGAAACAATTTGGATTCAGAACATAATGAATAAAAAGATATTGACATAAAATCTATTTTGATAAATGAAATGAACGAGTATTAGTAAGTCAAAAATTTCGAGGACGAAATTCTTAGAAGAAGGGGTGAATGTAATGTCCCGAGAGTTTGAGAATATAGTATATGATAATGATCCTTAGAGAAAGATAATGAACGGGTCAAAAAATATGTAATACTCAAACATAATTGAGTCTAAGTAAATGTTATGTAATAAAACTTACAAGAATTTATTATGAATAATGGTGGGAGTAAGAAATATAAAATCTATATTAAGATAATATTATGAAGTTATTCAACGATAAATTTTGAAAAGAGATTTGGTGAAAACCGAGTAAGGAAGGTTTCGTTGATTAGAGGGACGGAATCCTTATATAAAGGGAAAGATGTGACAACCCGAATTTTTATAAGTTATTAAAATAAGAATTTAATAATTAAAATTCTTATTATGAGATGTTTTGAGTTTGAGTATATATATATACGTGCTTTTTATATGTTGAAATATATGATATAATGTGAAGAGAAATATATATTCATATATTGGAAAAGTGAGATTTAATAGTTAAGTTAACTATTGAAGAAATTAAATAAATTTTATAATTAATTTTAAATATTTATTGAATTAAATAAATATTTTAATTAATTTATTTATTGAGATAAATAAATAGTTGATGAATTATGGTGCATTAATTTAGTAACTAAATTGATTAATGTAAATTAAATTGAATAATGTTAATTTTATTTGAAGGATTTAATTTAAGAAATAATTAAATTAAATCAATTGCTTAATATTTAAGAAAATAATTAAATTAAATAAAATGTTATTTTGATATAATTTATTAATTAAATTAGATATGTAAAGATTTATTAAGTATGTTAGAATGGGATTTAAAATTATTATAATTATAATTGCAAGTTATTTAAATGTTACATGTGTGACAAGTGAAACTATATAATAAAAGTATTATAAAAATAATTTAGTTTGGCGGGTTTATGGTAGTCAAACAAGGCCATGTGGCCTTTAGCTTATTCAACTCACGTCGTTTTGTTTTTTTTTTAACGGAATAGTAAGTGGGGGAGTGCTAGTTTATTTCTTCGCATCTTATTTTCTAAGGCCAAAATAGCAGAGGGTTAGAGAGAGATTGGTAGTGAAGAGAGAAGGAAACACAGAGGAAAATTAAGGTTGAGAGCTTGAGAAAACTCTCCGGGATTGTCAAGAGGAAGAGAAGGGTTTGCTAAATCAAGGTATAATCTATTCTAAATTTTAATTCTTAGTTTTGATAGTGTTTATGCTCTATGATTTGGAAATCACGTTGGGTTGATATATATACATGTATACATGGTTTATAATCTGTTAATAATCATGTGTGAGTACTATTTGATGATCAAATTCATGAGAATGGGTTAGTAGGAAGAAGTTAGAAATAACAGTGTTATATGCATGAAAATTGGCTTTAGAAAGTACAAAATTTTGTGGTCAATACTTTTTATAATCTGTAAATTGATGTTGGATTATGTTAGTATGTTAAGAGACGAAAATGGCGTAGTTTAAATCGTATTAATTGGTTAAGAAACGAAGTCGTGGCGATCGAATTCGCTAAATGTGTTAAAACATGAAAATAGAGTATGAACATGTGTTTTGGGTTAAATTTTAGGTTGGTTAATATTTTTATAAATTGCTAGAATTCTAGTATATTGTAGTTCTATGAATTATGAATCCATAGAATCGAAAATGGACTAATTTGGATGTGTATAACTCAAGTTATGAAGATTCGTAGGAGAAAAAGGGTTAAAAATGCGAAGAATAGTAGCTTGTGTCTCGTTTACGACTAATCAAGCAAATTGCGCTGTGCCCTAAGTCATTTGGGGTGCAAATGCCTTTGTAAGGCACATCTTTTCAAATGTGTGTCTAATGTGCAATTGCACCCAAAGTGTGTCAGGTGTGACTAATTTGACTAGTTTTAGTACAATAGGCATAACGGTTTCATATGAACTCCGATTGAGGTGATTCAAGATGATCCGGAACGAGAAAGAATAGACCTACAACTTTTATTCTTTAAGTGTTTCAATTTAAGGTCGAGAACAGTAGTAAAAATGGTCATCTTTGTGACTGATGCGTAATCGGAGGCAATCGGAAGGCGTCGGTCATGCACATACACAAGTATAGTGATGTCGACGCTAATAGATGTTGTTCTAAGTTATAGAACATGAATATTATGAAATATAATGATTCTCAACATTATTAAATAATATATTAGATAAGTTGAATACACATACTAAGCACACACAAGAGAGACAAATTGGGCGTGTGACGAATAAAGCGTCAAAACGCATACATGATAAGTGATAATGAGCGTAAAAAAAGTGTTTTAAATCAAATGAAATGAATATAATAAGATATTGAATAGTGTTAATATAAAACCAATAAGTAGTCCTAGCAAGACTTAAACACTTGAATGAACTTCGAATATGATATACAGTGAGATATAAGTTGAAAGTTAACACAATCAAATTGAACATTGTGTATCTATGATACAAAGGGTTATGAGGCATAGAGTAAAGTTTACATTACAACTACTATGCATTGCTATGTGACTAATAGTTAATGTGAATGATTATATAATTGTGTAGGGCACGTGAAGTGCGAGATAATCGTAAGTTATTAAAGCTGTTATTGGTAAAAACGATCAAGGCAAGTCTTTCGGTTCTATTTGCTATGTGAATTTGATTGATTTAAATCTTTATTGCAAAAGAGCATGATGTGTTATATATATGTTGAATGTATGAAATGTTAAAGTCAATTTATGACTACGTTGATTGAGTAAAGCATCTTTGATTGAGTAAGGAACTCAATCTTTATACATCTTTATACTTGTTATATATGTAACATGTACGTTATGTTAGTCTAATGTTTATGAGATATATGTTGAGCATGCTATTATGTGCTATGTGATGCATGAAAACTGTTAGATTTTGTTGGGCTGTGGAGCTCAACCTTGCAAATAATCACTTTTGCAAGTTCAAGATTCAAGGTAAAGTTATGTGTTATTTGAAAGACATGAATCAGATGTGATACTTGAAGATTTATACACTTTGGTTGTGTTATTATTATTTGAACCATGTTTAAGTTTTCGAATAATGTATTAATGTTGAATTGTAATATTATTTTGCAATGTAAACTATTGTAGTATTAAAAATGATTCTGAGATATTTAGATGTAAAGGTTGAAAGTTCTGGGAACGAGAATAGTTTGTAATAGAAAATTTTAATTGTAATAGAAAATTTTAATTATTCCGCAAATTTCAATGGTTGTATTATGGTTTAATGATGTAAAAATTAGAGATTGAATGTATTATTAACGACCGAAGTCGAGAATTAAATTGTATGAATTTTGGGGTTATTAAAGTTGGTATCAAAGCTGTAGGTTATAAACCTTAGGTAGGAGTATCGTAGGCTATAACCTTAGAGAAGTAAGATGATGATAATGAAAGAATACGCTCAAATAAAGTTTGAACAATAAGAAATAGTTTAAGAAATTAAATTCAAAAGAAGAATCTCATAAAGTTATAAGGAATATGAAAGTGGGGTTACCCAACTCCAATAATAAGGTTGTAAGGTGATAATAAATAGACAATGTCTATAAGAAGAGAATGATAAAGAAGTTAAGAATTAAAAAAAGTTGTATTTAAATATGGTACAGTTGTACTCTTTAATAGTTGATGTATGGTATCTGGGCTAAACGATTCCTGCATAGAGCGGAGGTATATACGAACTAGCAACTCGAAACCTAGTTTGTTGGTTATTTTTGGGAAACCACTCAGCGTACCATATGGAGTATTAGAGACTCGATGTGTACCACGTATAGCAAATGGATACGTATGATGATATGTTGAGCAATGTGAATGAAGTTAGAAATTCTTAAAGGAAAAATTGTTATATAAACAAGAAAATTCAAAGAAGAATCTTGAAGTGATAAAAAAAAATTGGAGTTTCCTAACTCCAATACTCAAGAAAACGAAGAATGTCGTAATGATGAAAAAGGAAAGAAAGGGGATCGTAAAACAAAACAATCACGAGTTGAGAAAATACTTTTAAGGGAGATGATTATAAAATAAGATCACGACGTGATCTGTTTAAGTTATAAAAGAAAGATGGTCTGTAATGTTTGAATCATTATAGCTTGATGCTATGAAGATAATGTACTATGATATAGTACGAGATAACTCACGAGGAGTTATAGATGAAGTGATACGAGGAATTTGTATCGAGCAAAGAGCAAGTTATAAGCAAGAAAGAGTTAGGTGGGATTTCAGTTGAGGACTCATATGATGGCTGAGTTGTACAAACCTTTGTATGGGCGAGGGTTTTGTGCTTGCACTCAGTTTATCATATTGATAATCATTGGAATGTTGGTGTCACGCTATCGATGTATATGTGGCGAAAAGTTGATTCTTTTCTCATGTGTATGTTTGATAGTTATAAACTATTATGATTAGTCAGATATTATTAGGATTAGGTGCGGTTCTTAAAACTAATGCATATGGTAAGTTCGCGACTAACAATAATATGGTATGTTTTGAACCCCTCAACGAATGGACGCTTATGGTCTAACTAAGATAAGTTCTTAAACTCATATTATTGTGGCAAGTTCCTGAATTTCCAATGTGTGGTAAGTTTGATGAACTATACTGGGGTATAGATAAGTTATGAATGAAGAATTGAGAATTGTGGGAATATATAGAATTATTAAGCAATGGATCAGTATAGAAAGTGGAGACATAGGTTTTCCAAATCTTCTAGCTTTGCTAGATTTTTGAAATTTATTGACTTCGTGCCAATGGTTATACTTTTGATTTTTGAAAAATGTGGGTCACACTAGTGAACCAAAGAATTTTAAAAACAATGCTATTATTCAGTATGTCATGCTAATTGCTTTGGCTAGATAAAATGATTTGAAATATATCAAAATATATTTTTTTATCATCAATGCATCATGGAACACAGTGCGAGAGATGATAAAAATGATGGAGTCATCAATGCAGATTACTTAGTGTTGGATGTGATCTAAGGATCGTCAGCCCACAATGGTATGATGTAGTATGATAAAATCACCAAATGACGGAATCCTCAAACGGACTGTAAATACAGTGCGGTATCATGACGTCATAAAAAGATTTTGAGATTCCTTTAAGATATGAGAATATATATATATATATGTAAGTATATGTATATTTCGATTGATGTCCGGATTGTTGTAGAAGTCTATGCTATTTGGTTCAGCTAGACGAATATTGAAAGATGTTCATGAGATTCAAGCGTCTCTTCAGAAGTTATGCCAAACCAAATTATTTTGGTGCGGATTCAGATGTTAAAAAGCTGAGGTGAACAAACCTATAAAAAGGGACATGTTATCGGAGACAATGGTTCCAAAAGTAACGCATATAGTCATTACGATGTTAAGATGTAATATGTTGTGCACGACGTAGGGGTACGATAGGCTTATCACCTAGAGTACTTGCAGAGAGTGTTTTCAGTCTGTGTGATTGCTAAACATTCTGTTAAAGATGGTTTATGGTGGTGAAACACTGTTAAACCTGGAGAAGAGTTCAAGGTCCGTATAGTTTTATGATTGTTAAAGGTTCAAGTCGAGATACTTAATAACCTAGGGACGTAGTTCAAGGCCTTATGACCCCTCAGCATGATTTAGAATCTTTTAAATTCCTGTTATTCATATTGCTTCCCAATTATTGAGTAATTGTGGAAGATTCTTATTATTCTGAAAGGTTAAAGTGGGAAGGATGAGAAAAATTAAGTAAAACATAATAATTTCAAGAAAGAAATGAAATTCCAGAAGAAGAGAAAATGTGAAACTCTTAGAAGAAGAAGAGGTGAGGAATATGGTGATCTTAGAAAGATCCTTCGAGAAAGAATTTGGATTCAGAACATAATGAATAAAAAGATATTGACATAAAATCTATTTTGATAAATGAAATGAACGAGTATTAGTAAGTCAAATTTCGAGGACGAAATTCTTAGAAGAATGGGTGAATGTAATGTCCCGAGAGTTTGAGAATATAGTATATGATAATGATCCTTAGAGAAAGATAATGAACGGGTCAAAGAATATGTAATACTCAAACATAATTGAGTCTAAGTAAATGTTATGTAATAAAACTTACAAGAATTTATTATGAAAAATGGTGGGAGTAAGAAATATAAAATCTATATTAAGATAATGTGATGAAGTTATTCAACGATAAATTTTGAAAAGAGATTTGGTGAAAACCGAGTAAGGGAGGTTTCGTTGATTCCGAGGACGGAATCCTTATAAGGGGGGAAAGATGTGACAACCCGAATTTTTATAAGTTATTAAAATAAGAATTTAATAATTAAAATTCTTATTATGAGATGTTTTGAGTTTGAGTATGTATATATGCGTGCTTTATATGTTGAAATATATGATATAGTGTGAAGAGAAATATATATTCATATATTGGGAAAGTGAGGTTTAATAGTTAAGTTAACTATTGAAGAAATTAAATAAATTTTGTAATTAATTTTAATATTTATTGAATTAAATAAATATTTTAATTTATTTATTTATTGAGATAAATAAATAGTTGATGAATTATGGTGCATTAATTTAGTAACTAAATTGATTAATGTAAATTAAATTGAATAATGTTAATTTTATTTGAAGGATTTAATTTAAGAGAATAATTTAATTAAATCAATTGCTTAATATTTATGAAAATAATTAAATTAAATAAAATGTTGTTTTGATCTAATTTATTAATTAAATTAGATATGTAAAGATTTATTAAGTATGTTAGAATGGGATTTATAATTATTATATTTATAATTGCAAGTTATTTAAATGTTAAATGTGTGACAAGTGAAATTATATAATAAAAGTATTATAAAAATAATTTAGTTTGGCGGGTTTGTGGTAGCCAAACAAGGCCCTGTGGCCTTTGGCTTATTCAAGTGACGCCGTTTTGTTATTTTTTTAATGGAATAGTACGTGGGGGAGTGCCAGTTTATTTCTTCGCATCTTATTTTCTAAGGCCAAAATAACAGAGGGTTAGAGAGAGATTGGTAGTGAAGAGAGAAGGAAACACAGAGGAAAATTGAGGTTGAGAGCTAGAGAAAATTCTCTGAAATGTTAAAGTCAATTTATGACTACGTTGATTGAGTAAAGCATGTTGATTGAGTAAGGAACTCAATCTTTATATATCTTTATACTTGTTATATGAATTGTAACATGTATGTTATGTTAGTCCAATGTTTATGAGATATATGTTGAGCATGCTATTATGTGCTATGTGATGCATGAAAACTGTTAGATTTTGTTGGGCTGTCGAGCACAACCTTGCAAATAACCACTTTTCCAGGTTCAAGATTCAAGGTAAAGTTATGTGTTACTTGAAAGTCATGAATCAGATGTGATACTTGAAGATTTATACACTTTGGTTGTGTTATTATTATTTGAACCATGTTTAAGGTTCTGAATAATGTATTAATGTTGAATTGTAATATTGTTTTGCAATGTAAACTATTGTAGTATTAAAAATGATTCTGAGATATTTAGATGTAAAGGTTGAAAATTCTGGGAACGAGAATAGTTTGTAATAGAAAATTTTAATTATTCCGTAAATTTCAATGGTTGTATTATGGTTTAATGATGTAAAAATTATAGGTTGAATGTATTATTAACGACCGAAGTCGAGAATTAAATTGTATGAATTTTGGGGTCGTTACATGAACGTCAGCTATTGGGTCCAGAATTGGTACAACAGACTGTCGAGAACATCAAAGTGATTCGAGCAAGATTGATAGCTGTACAGGATAGACAGAAGAAATATGCCGATCATAATCGATAAAATAGAGAATTTGATGTCGGTAGTTATGTTTTCTTGAAAGTATCTCCCTAGAAGGGGAAAATTCGATTTGGCAAAAAGGGGGAATTGAGCCCTAGATTTATAGGACCTTTCGAAGTGCTTTGACGAGTTGGTGAAATGGCGTACGAGGTAGCTTTACCTCCAGAGTTGGAGCATATTCATAATATTTTTCATGTATCAGTATTAAGGCCATATAAGCCTGATTATAAACATGTTATAGAATATGAGCCCTTACAGGTCGAGAAAGATTTATCATATGAAGAAGTCCCTGTTCAAATTGTTGATGAGAAAAGAGCAAATCTTCGAGGAATAAGGCGATACCTTACATTAAGGTAATCTGGAGGAACCACCTTTCTTTGAAGAAGCTACGTGGGAACTTGAAAGTGTTATGATGAAGAATTATCCTCGGTTGTTTGCTTGATTTTGTATAGCGATTACGGGGACACAATCTTGTTAAGGAGGGAAGAATGTAACGAATAAATTTTTCGAGTTGTGATTCGGGGATGTAATCCTTTTAAGGAGGAAGGATGTAATGATTGAGAAATTTATAATTTAATTTAAATATTTATTGAATTAAATAAATATTTTAAATAATTTATTTATTAAGGAAAATAAATAAAATATGAATTGTGGTGAATTAATTTGGTAACTAAATTGATTAGTGTTAATTAAATTGAGTGATGGTAATTTATCGGAAGGATTTAATTTAAGGAAATAATTAAATTAAATCAATTGCTTAATATTTAAGAGAATAATTAAATTAAGTGAATTGTTTAATATTAAATGAATAAATTAAATAAAGTAATGTTTCTAATTTATTAATTAAATTAGATATATAATTATTTATTATAATCATAATTGTAATAAGAATATAATAATTATAATTATAAATTATAAGTTATTTAATGGGTTGCATGTGTGACAAGTGAAACTATATAATAAAAATATTATAATAATAATCTACTATGAAAATTATGTGTAACCAAACAAAGCCTTGTGGCTTTTGGTTAATATAACTGCCAAAGACGCTTGGCTTAATAAACTGATAATCACGATTATCAGTGTTTAAGCGCTGTGGGTTATTTCACGTATTATTTTCTAAGGTTCACTAGATAACAGAGAAAGAGAGAATTGCATAGTATTGTGAGTAAGAATTGAGAGAGTAATCTCTGTGAGTTTGCCAAGAGAAAGAAGAGATTCACGTACTAGCCTATAATCAAGAGGATTAAGGTATAATTTATTCTTAAATTTCCAAGCTTTAGTTTTTATCTAAGTTCTCTGCAAATTGATTTTATGGAATTTGTTGTTCAAACGTTGTGTATATGGTGTGGATTATGTTGTTGAATCTATTGTCATCATGTATGGGTGTTGTATTTGTTATCAAATTCGTGAGAAATTGGTATGTAGAAAGAAAATGAATATCAGTGTTCATATTTGAAAAATGGCCTTAGAAAGTACCAAATTTCTTATCCAATATGTGATGTAATCTGTAAATTGAAGTTAGATTGTGATAATATGTTAAGAAACGAAATCGGCGTAGTTGGAATCGTGCCAATCAGTTAAGAAACGAATTCGTGGTGATCGAATTCGCTAATGGTGTCAAAAATTGAGTTTTATATGAAAACATGAAATTTAAGGAATTAAATTAGTTTAATTTGATGTTTAGTTGTTCTAAGTCGATGAATATGTGAAGAAACATGTATGTGTTAGTTTTGTATCAATTGGATGTGCTAATTTCACTATTTTTATGGTGAAATTTGTGTTAGTTGGGCTAAAATCGGAACATTGTTGCTATGTTTACATTTACATCTCATGTGTGGCGCAGACTACGCTGCCATCACAATCAAAATGGCGTGGTCGCTGTGGCATTTGAGTTTTTCAGTAGTTGAGCACCGGTAGCGGTATGATGGTGCCAAGGCCAAAATGGTGCATTGCTGCCACGGTTCGAGAAGCTTTATGTATAGCAATTGCAGCTTACACCTCGAGTTGTGACAATTGAAGTCTACTTATTTGCATATTATGTTTAATGGACTTATGTTAGCTAAGCAAGCATGTTAATGATGTTAAGGCATAATAGAAACCATAATAACAGATTTCAATGTGTTGTAATGCAAAGTGTAAAGATTTGAAATAATTATTTAAATAAGTTATAAAATGAAACAAAATGTGATGTTTTCAAAAGGTTAGAGACGAACGGTTAGGTTATGTTGGCTTGTAATGAGATTTCAGATTTGTTATGTATATTAACCTATGTGGTTAGGTGCTAGGTTAGGGTTATGACCTAAATGATGGTTTAAACCCTAAAGCTAATATTCATACATCTAATTGTTTTTGCTATTTCAATGATATATATAGGGTAATTGGAGATTATTTTACGTTTGTGTAGCTTACAATCAAGGCAAGTTTTCTAACTCTACCTTGTTATTATTGAGCAAGATTCTAAACCTTATTTCCTTAAAATTGAGCAAGCTTTCTAACTTCATTCTTTTTCATACTGAATGAAATTTTCCATTCCTATAATATTATTGTACAAGTTCTTAAAATTGAGCAAGCCTAATCTATCTTGAATATGTTTGTATAAGCTCTTGTGACCTGCTTCGTTACCTCAAGCGAGTTTTACTTTTCTAAACCTTGATGTTACTATTCAAAGCATATATTATTCTAATACATCGTTTCGAATGAGATTGTTCTAACTCTTTTGGTTATAGCATTTTGTATGTATATCATGTTTATTCAACTACATATATTGTTTATATCCGATCTTTGACTTTGATAGCCTTGTTCAGTTATACATTCTGTATTAAACCTTTATTGATGGAAATTGATTAGTGTTCTAAAATTCTAGAAACACTGATAAGCTAGTCCCAAACTAAACTTTATTTAGTGGGGAAATTCTAAATCCAAACTGAGACGAACAACCCTAACATAGGGGATTTTGTGCGTGTAACGTTTAGATGTTTGTGCACAATACATGGTACAAAGGGCTGATCCCCCTAAGTACGTTAAGAAGGGTCCGTATAGTCTAAATGACTGTTAAGGTTGGGTAATAATACCTAAGCACCGGGGACATAGTTCGTGGTCTTAAGACCCTCAGATAATTAAAGTTCGAACTTGTTTTCTATTTTGATTCGTAGAACAAGTTCCTTATTGTTCAGCTTTCGTTGTTCACTCTCATGTTACTATCATTGTTACTTTCTATATCAGTGAGCATTTGTTTGCTCACTCTTGCAAATAACACTGCAGCTAAAGTGGAGAAAGTTGACAAGCCGTCTACTAACAAAGGAAAGGGCAAAGTGTCCGTAAACTGATGTAATAAATTTAAGGTTAGACTACTTGGGATTGTTTTTAAAATGATAATGTAACCCTTTAATGGGAGAGATTATTATTTAAGTTATTTAAATTTTGTTTTTATCATTTGATCATGGGTAGTTAGATGAAATGTTTTGGTTAGTGAACACCAAATCCTGTGGGAATGGAGTACCTGGATTTGGGGGTGTCACAGGTTGGTATCAAAGCCTTAGGTTATGAACCTTAGGTGGGGAAACCTTAGGAAGTAACCTTTAAGGAGACAGAAAATATAGAGGTGTCTAACTCTTATCGAGTTTAAGAAATGGATTAAGGTATCCATTGAAGCAAAACAATAAAAGACATTATGTGCTATGTGTTAATAACTTATGTGCTCACGAGTATCGAAAATGCTAAGTAAAACTTAAAATATTTTATTGTCATGATGTTAAACGAAGGAGGATCCAGTCCAACTAAGGAAGCGATACCTCAGATACCTATATGCCTCATTACCACCCTCGATAATTATTGCCTTTTCCAGAATGGTTCCAAAAGAATTACTTTGGAACAGTGATATCCAGCTATAGAGCCAGGGTTTCAAGCCCTGCTCAAATCTCCTTGCCTTCCTCACCTCTATGTCCTCCTGATGTGGAGCAAACCTCGCCAGTTCATTGAACTTGGCAGCATATTGGGGAATTATCATTTCCCCTTGTTTCAGTTCTAGGAATCGTATCTCCATCCTCCCCTGCATACTCAAGGGAAAGTAGTTCTCAAAGAAATTCTCCTTGAACCAAATCCATGTTAGGTTCTCTATCCCAGCCCTAGCCTGGTTTGCCTCCCACCAAAAGTTGGCCTCTCCCTTCTTCATATACATAGCAAAAGAAACATTTTGCCCATCTTCGACATTTGCAATAACAAATGCCTTCTCTATTTCTTTCACCCAAGTCTGGGCTTTTCTATAAGGTCTGTAGTTCCTTTGAACTCCGGCGGACCTACGCTTTTAAAATCCTTAAACGTAGTAGCTCGTAGTACCGCAGGATTTATAGGTATATTCACCTCATTTCTATTAGAAGCATCCGTTAATAAATTAACAAACTCTTGCATCGGATTAACCGGTCCCTCTTCCGGTTGATTCACATTGGCTTCTTGATTTCGTTGTCTTCTTCTTAGCAGCATTTTTCTGTTAAGATAAATAACACGTCATTATTACTTTCTTCTTGTTAATTAGTTATTAAACAATAACTTCAAACTCATTGCACAACATGTTCCATAAAAGGCTTATATTGATTTTCTTCTTTGTAGTATAATACTATATCATTCGTCATTACACAGCCTTGGCTGATTACATTTCTTTCCCGCAATTGCTTTCCAAAAATTGGGATTTACAAAAGACTACCCTTTGATATACAAAAGAGGGTTTTATGTCACTACTTAGATACATCATATTTACATATCTAACTCTACTCTAGCTACTAACTAGGTTATATTTGCCTAATGGCATTCTCATAATCCGCATGGGCAAGACCGGCTATAACATCTCGACTGATAGTATGTCGAGTATGCCCTGCCTCTACTGAATACTCAGCCACTTTCCACTGAAAATCCTCATGAGAACTCTTATGTACATAGGACATTCTACTTATTTTCTGCTTCTTGGCCTTTAGTTACTGTCTAACCTCAAAGGCCTCATGTTTCAGCTCATGGACCTTGTCCTTCACCAAAACATTCTCGTCATGTTCCTCCTCTCACATTGTCTCCATGTCTTTCTTGTTCACCAATACGTCATGGATATCTTCCTTCAGCTCCCTCACTTCCTTCCCCAACTGGATATTTCTATCCAATACTATCATGAATAATGCCTTCATTGACTCTCCCGGAGTCATCTCTTCTACAGGTGCTACCATATTAAATGACACCAGCTCCACCTCCTCCTCCGACATGCCATCAAATAAAGACATGAATTCTAAGTTCTCTGAGTCTTCTGACTCGACCACCACCACTTCTGCCACCTCAGGTACAGGGGTCGGTAAGATCTCTACTTGATTCACAGACTCCTCACTAAAGACATGTATATCCCTATACATTACGTTATCTCCTGACATCTACAAAAAAATAAATCAGTTTGATTAGTACACATCATTAGAATAATAAAAACATATATCACATTTAATGCATTTTTAGGGTTAACTTCATCTTTTACTTCTTTTAACTCTTCCTAAGGTTATGGCTTAAGGTTTCCCCCCTTAAGTTTTATAACCTACAACTGTGACACCCCCAAATCCAAGTCCCTTCGAACCTCGAATCCGGTCCGCCACGATACTACTATCGTCAAACTATTATATCTTTTATTCATAACTTAAATGAATATAACCTTGCTTATTACAATTTAGAATATAAATTCTTTCTATTTCCAGGATCTATGTAATGACCCCAAACTTTTATAAGTTTCAAATCTTGATCATTTACCATTCCTGTTTTACCTCATATTCGATGTTATAAAAATATGCGAAATAATTTAAACTTTTTCAATCTCCTTTGAAAAATAATCTTTTATTGATTTCTTAACTAGAATCAATTACAAATCCCTGAATCAAATTATGTTAAGATTCCTTCTATTCGAATTACTGTATAAATATTCACATCTCAATTCGAATTTCACTATGTACCGCCTAGTACAACTTTACAACTTAACATTTATTACACATAGTAAACTACTATCATGTACATCTACTAGAACCTAACCATGGTTCGAGAGCATCTATTTAATTAAATCAATCACTCTCATTCGATACCATTGAACTTTATCAATCAAATAGCACGTAACCTTTACCGTGTATCCTTAACCTGCAAAAGTGGTTATTTGCAATGGTGAGCTCGACAGCCCAACAATTCTAACAATTTTCATGCAGCACATAGCATATAATAGCATATTCAATTCATGCATTCATAATCCATTAATATTTACTACACATGTTATTTCTCATATAACAGGCATATAAGTTTATTTCACAAGCATATCCTCAAAGATCAACTTTCACATTGCATACATATCTCATATGCATTTCATATATATACATCAACATTCTCATGGCATAATATATCTCAACTAATAGTTATCGAATTCATATAACAAATAGGAACCGAAAGACTTGCCTGATTCGTAGGTTATTAACTACGACTAAACTGCTTAAAGCTTATATGCACTGCGTGTGTTCCTATAAAGTTATATAATCATGGATTCATACCCATCAGTCATACATTCATTTATTCTCAATGAAATAATAAATTTTTACATAGTTCTAGTTAACTTTTTTGGTATACTCTTAGGATAGATATGTTGCTAGTCCATTTTACTCTCATACTTATTCTTTTGAAACAATCTTATTTCTTCTTTTACGGTCTTTAAGTATTTATATAGGCATGCTCTAAATTTTAGATAGTTAACAAGCTGTTCTTGACTACTCAACAACACGGCGCGGCCGCGCTGAGTATAAGGTTGGGAGTGGCGCGGTCGCGCTACTCCCTGCCAGAACCAGAACTGAAATTTTCAAAAGTCTAGTTCTCTTATTAGCACCTTAACATCTTTGAACAATATAAACACATAAAGACAAGGTTTAGGACACATTGGGTTTCCCAAACTCGTTAACGTTGAGGCTAACTTTTTAAAACTTTTAGTTTTCTTTTGAACTCCTTTGTTCAACTAGGATTTACATGTTCAATAGCCTATTGACCAAGTTGAACACCTCCTCATATATCTAAAAGAGACTTTTGAGATAAAACTCAAATCAAGCATACAACTTCCTTTTTTAGAACTCTTTAATCGAGACTAAAAAGGTTTATTCAACAAGGGACTCGCTACGTTGACCATTAAGTCATATAACGATACTAAACCACCCTTATTACTATGTGTATTTATATGACTAGCATGGTTTATCACTTGAAAACTTACTTTAAGACATGCATAGTTTATATTACGTCTATCTAGTTGTGTGCACGTTTCATTCATGTTCAAATGCATAACAACTCTATCATGCTTGCTTATAAGGTCACAATGCACGTAATACAATGCTCATCAAAGTTAGTTTCTAACACTTTTAAATTTCTCTTTAAAACACATACTAAATCGAGCTGGACAACCTTTTATGTGCAATATATCTTGAAATAGCATTCCTTGTCCATCCACGCACATAACTAGGCCACAATCACACGTTCCCATAGTCGGAACTTAAAAGACACAAAGTTCGTCATGTTTCATTTTTAAAACTTCAAGTTTTTCTTTCAAAACATTTTAAACCAAGCTTTATCAATCTAGTATATGCAAGGTAACTTTAAAACTACATTTCATGGACGTTTATATGCGTACATAGGGTCCAAGGTCAGAACTTAAAGGACACAAAATTCATCAACTTCCGTTTCTCTAAAACTTTAACTTTTCTTCTAGAAATCATTGTTAGAGCATTCCATTATAAGTAAACTAATCTTAGCCATATGAAATGTCTATTATCATACATTTTCATGTTATATCACTTATAATAACATATTCCATCGTCGGGAGCACTATACTTATGTATGTGCTCCCTCGACTCCCTCCGATCGCCTCCGAATATGGAACAGTCACAAAGATGACTATTTTTACCCTTCCTAACGACCTTAAATTGAAATTCTTAAAGAACAAAAGTTGTAGGTCTATTCATCATCGTTCCGAATCATCTTGAATCACCTCAATTGGAGTTCTTATGAAAACGTTATGGCCGTTTTACCAGAACAGGTCAAAGCAGTCACAGTCAACACACATGGGATGTGGCCGCACCCCTTTTCCTCAACATTATCGGGCGCCCATGCCAATATCAAGCCCCTAATGGCGCAATGTCCGCCCATTGCACCAGCGCCACGCACAGTAATGCGCTTTAGTGAGGCTTCCTACAGATAACAATTTTGGTCATAACTTTCTCATTTTAAGTTCGAATTAGTTGGTTTTCAATTCGTTGGACTCGTTAAACTCTTAGCTCCAAAACACACATTAACTAACCCAAATATGACACTTCAAACACATTAACTAACCCAAATATTAATCCAAAACTCATATTCATACTAAATTTTTATGTTTTTGAAGAGTTTAGCGAATTCATTCACCACGAATTCGTTTTTCAACCAAATGGGTTCATTTAACTTGCGTTCTTTTCATTTTTTTCAATATATTATCCACATCTACTATCAATTTACAGATTACAACATTGATTAACCATCAATTTTGTCTTCAAAATAAGCCATAATGTACTTATTACACCTAAAAGTTCAATTCTTCTTCTTTAACACATTCTTATGGATTCAACTACTCTAAAATTGATTGTATAATGTATACAATAGATTAGTCATACTCAAGAGTGCAAACATATAATCTTCACACAATTCATCTACCCAATCTCTAACCATAGAGAAAGTATTTTGAGAGAATATAAACTAGAACTTGGAATTGGCTTAAGAATTATACCTTTGTTAAGTTTGATCTGAATTAGTCGCTAAGTAAGCTTCTCCTTCAAATTGATTTCTCCCTCTCGTTCTACTAACTCTTATATTAGCTTCACTTAGAAATCTTAACAAATGAAGAAGAGAAGAGGAGCTCTATATATAGAGAAACCATTAACCGAATCATAGCTTTGCCCAATGTTTGAATCCAATAGAAGATGGAAGAAGATAATGGTTAAAGAGAAGTTGTTAGAAAGTTGATACCAACTCCCTCCCCTCCATTATTCTAGCCATCATTAGGCTCCTTGTTTACACGCAATAGAGGGAGATAGGCCAATGGCCTATTCACGTGTATGAGAGAAATTAGACTCTTATATTGGGACAAAGGCTTATAACTCAGCACTTTAGCAATTTGGCTCATATAGTAAATTTTCCTAGCTCAATATTGCTACATTAAATTAAGTTATGGGCACTTATATACACATATATATGTACCTACCCACATATAGGAAGTATACTTATATTTTAAATATACACCAATATAATCTTATTATATTAATAACTTACTTATTTGTTTTATGTCAAATAAATAAATTATTCATCTTATTGATTAATTAACACTAATATTAATTAATCTATTCCTCATTGATTAATGTAATTATTGATCTCTATAACGATTAATTATCTATTACGTATAGTAAATAAATATAAATCTTATTATATTTATAAACATGTTGTTTATTATTATTATATCTCTAACAATAATAATCATATATTAATTAATCACCATTAACAATTAATTAATATTCTACAATAACAATTAACAATTAATATTAATTAATTTTTCACTTAATAATTCCTTCATCGATTAATATCATTATTAATATTTCTCATCACTGTGCCACACAAGGCTCATCTATCTCATTTACTGGAGTTACATATAACTCAAGCTCATTATTTCTATAATAAAATATTAGGGGTTTAGGCCACATTTGGCTTTTCCCCAATTCCACATTATTTTAATATTTATTTAATATAAGATTTATGTCACACTTTATCATAATGCTAAATTATTTAGCTTACTTAAATAATTACATACTCATAATATGTACAACCTTTATACTTCGAATAATTAATATTTACTCTATTAATTATTTAAATTATACACAATACGTATAATTATTTGGTTGTCCCAAGACAACTTCTTCCATCTTTATAATCAGCCACACCTCAAATGTTAATCTAATCCCTCCATCACTAACCAATATTCATTTGTAATTATATTGATATTTTCTTTCATTAATCACTTATCTTTCAAATATTACAATACTATGTAATATATTTAAAATATCAAATTAATAATTAACATATTTCTTTCCTCCTCTTATGCTAAACACATATATTAATTCACCGTCTTTTGTAAGTGAATTAATCCTTTCTATTCAAAATAATACCATGACAAGTAATATTTATAAAGGCACCTACTATAATCACATATTCCACACGTGTATTAACTCACTATTTACTTAAGTGATTCTTCAAACCCTTACTATATCGCCATAGTCAATTAAGACTTTAATATTCAAATTATATTATTCCATAATAT
Organism: Panax ginseng; assembly: GCA_020205605.1. Classification (NCBI taxonomy): domain Eukaryota; kingdom Viridiplantae; phylum Streptophyta; class Magnoliopsida; order Apiales; family Araliaceae; genus Panax; species Panax ginseng. The sequence goes on from CM035128.1 coordinate 139,581,102, forward strand.
AACTTCCAATTTAATATAAATTAACCAATATTTAAATGTGTTAGTTAATTCTCGTAATTAACTAATTTATGCTTTACTATCTCAATCTATCCATGGATAGCTTAAGCACTAACTAAAACTCATATTACATCATACCAGTTACTAGTATGTATATATATATATATATATACAAGTCTAAACCTAGCACATATCGAGTCTTTAATAGTATTCGATATAGTACACTAAGTGGTTTCCCACAAACAACCAACAAATTAGTTTCCGTCTCGTCTACACTGTTTTCACAGTGAGTTAGATCGGTTACTAATTCGTATATACCTCCGCTCTCTGAAGGAATCGTTTAGCCCAGCTCATATACATCCACCATTAAAAGTGCAGTTGCCTTTGCCTTAGACTTAATACATACTCGTATAATATACTCAAGAAATTGGTGATTATCAAAGATATTTAATGTCACCAACTTATTATGGTTAAATAATTTCACATAAATTATTTAATATCAATAAATAAATTTTATCCATCTTCTTACTAATTCATCTCTACAATTTATAACAAATATATAATAATGATATATATTTATTGAACACAACATCGCTTATTACATAGCTCACATTACCCTATATAACACAAAATCACATACCTCGTAACACATTTATATTCTTGTTCGAATCCCTCTCATGATTTAAGAATTTTATTCACTAAATACTTATTTTAATATTTTTTGAAAATTCGAGTTCTTACAGCTTTGATACCAACCTGTGACGCTAATGGTACTCTCAACCATAGCACCTCACAAGGGTACCTATCAATTTGCCACTGACTTGATCGGCGCCCCCTACAAAAAGTCTGGCTTCAGTGCATTCCCTTATAGAGACGTCACCAGCAAAAGGCTCGGGGTTCTTAACGCATTGCGCTTTATAGCTTTGATACCAACCTGTGATGCCCCCAAATCCGGGTATCTTCCAACCCAACAGATGGTGCTACACGGTGCTACAGTTCACAAATTAATTCAATTGAAATACCTCAAAAAAATGAATATGTCTTCTATATATTCCAAAATAATATTACCACTCCTGGGTTCTTTGTAACCATTACATGTGTTCTTGTCATAATATCAAATAATTACAACATTTCTACTATATTATTACAAAAGTAACTTATTGGTCCACCTTAGCCTTCCCTTTATCTTTACTAGGTCCTTCAGTCCGTTCTGTCTTAGCTGCATTCATATGGTTCAAGCAAGAGTGAGCATAACTAGCTCATCAAGTATGATAATTTCATTTAAGCAATAGGTTTGAATCATATGAATCATATATCTTATATAACTGAATCAATAGTTATGAAGTACTATAGATAATTCAAAATAGCACTTCTCTTTTCCTTAAAACATTTCATAATGAACAACATTCGTTAAACATAAATTTTGGTCCAAGACCTTGAGCATTTCATTCTTCCTTTGAAAAGGATAACCCGACACCAAGTTTGTGAGTCCGACATATCTTACAAGCACGTCTAGGTGATCAGCCTATAGTACTCTATGTTGTACAACACTACTTCTTTAAACTTATCTACGTTTAAGTTTGGCAACCTCACGTGCCTGTCGTTTGACGACAAAACATTTGTTTATTCATACTCAGTCTTTCTTTGAAATCCATACCAAAATAGTTTGGCAAAAGATAGCAACATTGACAATATTTTGATAGATTATCAGGAAATCCACCAAACACATTAAGTCTAGCCGAAGGAATTGGCTTCGACTTCATCATACATCAATGCATGAATAAGATACATGAATTAAAAAGCTTGTCCAAGAGAACATAGACAAGGGTTAGAATACTTGCTTTTAGCGTCTTCTGCAGTTAATATACTTTTCCTTTGAGTCTTTAAGGATTCTACAATACATGATCACATAACATACCACATTAGGTCATACAAAATCATGTATGGTAACTAATTTATCTTACCCTTCTTCTCAATCTAATCATTCCTTAGATTGGTTAATACACGTTACGGTTTTATCATATTATATTGTGTTTACATTATCGTAACTTTCGTCAACCTTTAGTTGTAATCCTTACGGTTATTATAATCTTTAATGAGTTTACTTTAAGTTAATTAAAGTTATAATTTATCTTTAATCAACTTTCACATGCATTACATTCATTTCTATATTATTATTATTTCTTTTTCTAGTGTTGGCGCTGCGGTGCCAGCTTCCCTTACAAGGCTTACGCTGTGGTGCGAGTTCATAGTACCTGGATCTTGGGCGCGTATTGCATGACGCCACTCTCTATACTCTTGGCGCTGCTGCTCAGCCGCTTATGATGGCTTGGGGTCTCGATGCATTGCTGGGCGCAAGGTCTTGAGCCTCAGAGAAATTTCACATATTATTTTCTCTTCAATTTTTCCAGCCTCATAACTTACTCATTTTAAGTCGGAATTGGCTTGTTCAAAAGTCGTTAGCTCACATATCACGTGTACTACGATTTTATTAGAAAATCTTACATTTTCGAATCCATTAACACGGAATTCACCTATTAAGTTCTTTATTGAGCGTTTGTTAAACGTTCGGGAATGTTCAAAGCTTGTTTCTTCGTTCTAAGTCAGAATTTGACCATTTTCAAGTCCACAACTCTAAATTACAAACTGAGAATATTCGCCATCTAAAACTAATGTTTCTGAGTTAGACGCTGACTTTTGACTTTAATTTCGAGAATTTCACGATTTTGACAATTATCATCTAATCTCGTAAATTTGCCATAACTTCGTTACTCGAGATTTTTACACCGTTTCAAATGGATTCATTCCATATATCTATCATCCTAACCAAACATATTTCATCCAATCTTATACATGATGGTTTTCAATTTGTCCATCAACAACAAAATTATAATTCTTCAAAGTTATTCATTAGTTCATAACTTCTATGATTATAATTCACTTGCAATATGGCTTATTAAGGTTTAAGTCCTCTAATAACCATCTTTGTTACTCCTTATCATACATGCTTCACCAATAATCACTTCTCTATCATACCAATAATGAAGAGATGAAGGTTAATGGTTTGAAGGTTTATTACCTTTGAAGTTCCAAGCTTTCTTTCTTCTTCTTGAGTTAGGAATATCTAACTCTTACTTCTCTCAATATAATTGTTAAGATGTTGGTGGAAATTAACAAGGCACAAATGACCAACAACCTCTTCTATTTATAGGATTTACAAGGTGAGAGCAAAATGGTAAAGATGTCATCCCACCTCCTTATTTTCACCTCCTTACTATTCATTACTTGGGCATCACAACTCTCATCATTTGCTTGGCCACCAAGTGGCCAGCCATAACTCACCTATGGGGCCCGCATGGGTTGCCCCATGGGTTTTACTAACCCGGACCCATCGGTTCGATCCATGGGTCCGATTCTTGGTTTGGGCTTTAGATTAATTACTTCGGGCCTAACATTGGGCTTGCATTATAAATCTTTGGGCCTTAACATAATTCTAATTGGGCTTTCATAATTCCTACACAAATTATACAAGTCAATTGCAATAGGATTAAAGTGTTTAACGTATAATCCTCGTATTCCTTACATATACTAGTTTATATAATCATTTGTTATATACGTCATACTATCTTTTGTATATACTTGTACGATACTTCGTATCATAACTGTATTCATTACTTCGTATAATACTTGCTTATTATACGATCATCATTTATTCAATCTTTACCTTTCTTAGCATTCTCAAACTTAGTACGCAGGCGAAAAACTGTGTTTGTCATAACTGAATTATTATTATATAATCCATCCTCCGTTATTATTCTATCATTGCGCATTTTTCGGAAGTTCAAAAATAATTCCTGAGCAGAAATTAATGAATAGTATTTTTCAGAGAATTTATCGAAAAGCTTTTATTTTTGTCTTGGAAATTCAAACACCTTAATTCTACCACGTAGCCAGAATACTACAATTTTATGACACTTTTAGGTTATAGAACAACCTTCATCTTGCTTACTCATTATAATAACATATATTATAATTTTATTCATTATTTAATCAAATACAATTATTTTACAACTAATCAAATTTTCTCGGTCGTTACAAACTCGGACTTCATTACAAATGGGCCTTCAAGCGCTTCTTGCTCCTTTATATCCACTTCTTCAAGTAATTTCAACTAATCCTATTACATAAACTATTTACAACAAATAAAAACCTTGATTAGCAGTTAAGGGGAAGTACATAGAAGGAGATAAAATTTACATCAAGAAAAACTAGAGAAGACGAGGTACGCACACCCCATTTATAAAACTCATGCATTCATTCATTCATCTAATATGAAATTCAAACATCCATTGGGCAATAGTCTATAATCAACCCTATTTATTATCATGCATATCACCATATGCATCAATAAATAATATTCATTTCATGAATAAGAAAACCATTTCATATATGCGTTGATATCATTTAATTGACAATTAAAAGTTTACTAGAAATCCAGTTTTGAAACAAAATAAACTCTTTTATTTTAATCAAAATCCAAATCATAATAAACTTCTTTATTTTATTTTATCTAATTTTGAATAAAAATAAACTCCTTTATTTTTAATCAAATTTCGAATCAAAATAAACTCCTTTATTTTAATTAACAAAGAATCCAATTTCAAATTTAAAATAAACAACTTTATTTTACCTTTAAATTGCTGGAAAAATAAAATATGTTGAATCATATTCCTTATCAAAATAAACATCTTTATTTTTCTAGGAAACATGGAATCCTATTCCATATTTGAATAAACTCCTTTATTCTAGGAAACATGGAATCCTATTCCAAAACAGAATAAACTCCTTTATTCTAATTAATGTGGAATCCAATTCCAAGTTAAAACTTTATTTTTAATCTTATTCTGATTCAAAATAAACTTTTTAATCTTAATTGAAATAAATAAAAAAAAAATTCAAAATATGCAGACCGCGACCAAGCCCAGATTACACTAGGAACCAGCGCGGACGCCCTGCAACCCCAAAAACGTTTTTTGGGTATTGGCGCGGCCCCGTTCCAAAATGAAATGGGAGCAGTGCGACTGCCATGCATCACAGAGTTTGAAAAATAGTTTTTCTGAGAAAATTTCTTCAAAACACATACCCATACACATATGCACTCATCAAAATCAATAATTAGCACAAGGTTAGGCTCTGATACAACTATTAGGTTTGTATATAGCACGAACATGCAATCAAATTACACAAATATAGCTGAAGCGCGATAAAATCGAATTTTAAATTTTTTTTACAAACCATCACCATAAAACATCTTGTTGCTCAATTATCAATTAAATGGAAGAGATGGAGATATAGAATCATACCCTCGTAGATCAAAACTTCCCAATATACAAGTTCACCTCCAATTCATTCGCATTCTCCTTGAATTCCAACGATGAGATTCCTTTTTTAGATCAACATTAGTCACCCAAGTGTTTTGCCTCTTGAGGTGATACACCAAGGAATATATATTCAAGAATATGGGTGTTGGCAAAACACTAGTTTCTATCTCTATAGAAATTGTAAGTACTCTTCCAACAATTAGAAGTTTGTCTAACCCCAACTCATAACAAGACTTCTCTTATTTATAGATATAGGAAACCTTCTAAACTATTTAGAAATATAGTTTTATTTAATCAAACTCCTAATCCAATTAGGAATTTGTGAGAGTGCTCTTATTAATAAATTCCTATACCATTTAAAATTAAATAATATTAATAGTAATAATATTAATAAAACTCCTCTTATTAATTTATATTTAATATTTCTAAAATATTAAATAATAAATATTAAGCTATTTAATTTATTCTATCATCACATCATAAATTAACTATACTTAACATATTATTACGATTATGTCATTTACTTCTTAAATAAATATTTTCATTTTGCGGTGTGACCCGTTAGGATCTCCATATTAAATCGGTTATGAATAAATAAATTAAAACAATTCTAATCTTATTTAAATAAATAAATTAAAATATTTAATTCATTTAAATAAATTATATTTATTCTACAATAAGGGTAATCCCTCTTATTGATCAACGACTTTCCAAATAATATAAATTTTAAGGGCAAGACCGGCTATAACATCTCGAATGATAGTATGCCAAGTCTGCCTTGCCTCTACCGGATACTCAGCCACTTGCCACTGAAAATCCCCATGAGAACTCCTATGTATATAGGACATTCTACTCATCTTCTGCTTCATGGCCTTTAGCTCATATCTAAGCTCAAAGGCCTTATGTTTTAGCTCATGGACCTTGTCCTTCACCAGAACCTTCTCGTCATGCTCCTCCTCCCATATTGTCTCTATGTTTTTCTTTTTCACCAAGACGTCATGGATCTCTTCCTTTAGCTCCCTCACTTCCTTCCCCAACTGGATATTTCTATCCAATACTGTCATAAATAGTGCCTTCATTGACTCCCCCGGAGTCATCTCTTCTGCAGGTGCTACCGTATTAAACGACACCACCTCCACCTCCTCCTCTGACATGCCATCAAACAAAGACATGAATTCTAAGTTCTCCAAGTCTTCTGACTCATCCACCACCACTTCTGGCACCTCAGCTACAGGGGTCGGTATGATCTCTACTTGATTCACAGACTCCTCACTAACGACATGTATATCCCTATACATTACGTTATCTCTTGACATCTATAACAAAATAAATCAGTTTGATTAGTACACATCATTAGAATAATTAAAACACATATCACATTTAATGCATTTTTAGGGTTAACTTCATCTTTTACTTCTTTTAACTCTTCCTAAGGTTATGACTTAAGGTTCTTTTCCCCCCTTAAGTTTTATAACCTACAGCTTTGATACCAACCTGTGACGCTAATGGTACTTTCAACCATAGCACCTCACAAGGGTACCTATCAATTTGTGACTGACTTGCTTGGCGCCCGCTATGGAAAGTCTGGCTTCGGTGCATTCCCTTATAGGAACGTCTACCTTAAAAAAGTGAATATGTCTTCTATATATTCAAAAACAATATTACAACTCCTGGGTTCTTTGTAACCATTACATGTGTTCTTGTCATAATATCAAATAATTACAACATTTCTACTATATTATTATAAAGGTAACTTATTGGTCCACCTTAGCCTTCCCTTTATCTTTACTAGGTCCTTCAGTCCGTTCCGTCTTAGCTGCATTCATATGGTTCAAGCAAGAGTGAGCATAACTAGCTCAGCAAGTATGATAATTTCATTTAAGCAATAGGTTTGAATCATATGAATCATATATCTTCTATAACTGAATCAATAGTTATGAAGTATTATAGATAATTCAAAATAGCACTTATCTTTTCTTTAAAATGGTTAACAATGAACAACATCTGTTAAACCTTGAGTTTGGTCCAAGACCTTGAGCATTTTATTCATTCTTTAAAAAGGACAAACCGACACCAAGTTTGTAAGTCCGACATTTCTTACGAGCACGTCTAGGTGATCAGCCTATAGTACTCTATGTTGTACAACACTACTTCTTTAAACTTATCTACGTTTAAGTTTTGGCAACCTCACGTGCCTTTCGTTTAACGACAAAACATTTGTTTATTCATACTCAGTCTTTCTTTGAAATCCATACCAAAATAGTTTGGCAAAAGATAGCAACATTGACAATATTTTGATAGATTATCTGGAAATCCACAAAACACATTAAGTCTAGTCGAAGGAATTGGCTTCGACTTCATTATACATCAATGCATGAATAAGATACATGAATTAAAAAGCTTGTCCAAGAGAACATAGACAAGGGTTAGAATACTTGCCTTTAGCGTCTTCTACAGTTAATATACTTTTCCTTTGAGTCTTTAAGGATTCTACAATACATGATCACATAACATACCACATTAGGTTATAAACAATCATGTATGGTCACTAATTTATCTTACCCTTCTTCTCAATCTAATCATTCCTTAGATTGGTTAATATACGTTACGGTTTTATCGTATTACATTGTGTTTACATTCTCGTAACTTTTGTCAACCTTTAGTTGTAATCCTTACGGTTATTATCATCTTTAATGAGTTTACTTTAAGTTAATTAAAATTATAATTTATCTTTAATCAACTTTCACATGCATTACATTCATTTCCATATTATTATTTCTTTTTCTAGTCTTTGGTCTTTGTCACAAGGTATGACTTTCCTTATACTACTGGCCATTTGCATGAGTTCACAATACCTCGATCCGGGCCCGGTGTTTGGTGCCAATCTCTCACACTATCTTTGGTCGGGTTCTTGCCGCCAGCGATGGCTTGGGGTTTCGGTATGGTATTTGTGGCGCCAAGGTTAGTCTTTAAGGGCGTGTTGCGGTGCCCGACCACGAGCCTCAGAGAAATTTCACATATTATTTTCTCTGCAATTTTTCCAGCCTCATAACTTACTCATTATAAGTCGGAATTGGCTCGTTCAAAAGCCGTTAGCTCACATATCATGTGTACTATGATTTCATTAGAAAATCTTACATTTTTGAATCCGTTAACACGGAATTCACCTATTAAGTTCTTTATTGAGCGTTCGTTAAACGTTCGTGAGCGTTCAAAGCTCGTTTCTTCGTTCTAAGTCGGAATTTGACCATTTTCAAGTCCGTAACTCTAAATTGCAAACTGAGACTATTCTCCATCGAAAACCAATGTTTCCGAGTTAAATGGTGACTTTTGACTTTCATTCCGAGAATTTCACGATTTTGACGATTATCGTCTAATCTCGTAAATTTCACCATAACTTCGTTACTCGAGATTTTTACACCGTTTAAAATAGATTCATTCCATATATCTATCATCCTAACCAAACATATTTCATCCAATCTAATACATGATGGTTTTCAATTTGTCCATCAACAACAAAATTATAATTCTTCAAAGTTATTCATTAGTTCATAACTTCTATGATTATAATTCACTTGCAACATGGCTTATTAAGGTTTAAGTCCTCCAATAACCATATTTGTTACTCCTTATCATACATGTTTCACCAATAATCACTTCTCTATCATACCAACAATGAAGAGATGAAGGTTAATGGTTTGAAGGCTTATTACCTTTGAAGTTCCAAGCTTTCTTTCTTCTTCTTGAGTTAGGAATATCTAGCTCTTACTTCTCTCAATATAATTGTTAAGATGTTGGTGGAAATTAACAAGGCACAAATGACCAACAACCTCTTCTATTTATAGGATTTACAAGGTGAAAGCAAAATGGTAAAGATGTCATCCCACCTCCTTATTTTCACCTCCTTACTATTCATTACTTGGGCATCACAACTCTTATCATTTGCTTGGCCACCAAGTGGCCAGCCATAACTCACCTATGGGGCCCGCATGGGTTGCCCGATGGGTTTTGCTAACCCGGACCCATCGGTTCGATCCATGGCTCCGGTTATTGGTTCGGGCTTTAGATTAATTACTTCGGGCCTAACATTGGGCTTGCATTATAAATCTTTGGGCCTTAACATAATTCTAATTGGGCTTTCATAATTCCTACACAAATTATACAAGTCAATTGCAATAGGATTAAAGTGTTTAGCGTATAATCCTCGTATTCCTTACATATACTAGTTTGTATAATCATTTGTTATATACGTCATACAATCTTTTATATATACTTCTTCTATCTGTCTTGAGCTGCTACAAGACGCATTCGTATCAGCTTAACTATATCCGCTGCTTGCTGCACCATTTCAGGTCCTAGCATTCGGCGTTCTCCTACTTCATCCCCACACAATGGTGTTCTGCACTTCCTTCCGTATAAATCTTCATAAGGTGGCATGCCTATGCTTGCATGATAACTGTTTTTATATGCAAACTCTACTAGCGGTAGATGATCATCCCAACTACCCTTGAAATCCATAACGCAAGATCTCAGCATATCTTCTAGCGTCTGAATTGTCCTTTCACTCTGCTCATCAGTTTGTGGATGATACGATGTACTTAACTTCAACTGTGTTCCCATCTGTTCTTGCAGACACCTCCAAAAGTTTGATGTAAATCGTGGATCACGATCTGACACTATCAAAATTGGTACTCCATGTCTGGAAATGATTTCCTTAACATAAAGTTTAGCTAACTGATCTAAGTTAAACTTAGCTCTTATTGGCAAAAAGTGAGCCAACTTCGTCAACCTGTCCACTATTACCCAAATTGCATCGTACCCCTTCTGAGTAATTGGAAGTCCCACCACAAAGTCCATCGTGATATGCTCCACTTCCATTCCCGAATCTCCAATGACTGTAATAAGCCACTAGGTCGCTGATGTTCGGCCTTAACCTTTTGACAAGTTAGGCACCTACTCACATTGTTAGACCCCAACTTTTATGAATAAAGATGATAAATATCATTTTTGAATATTAAGGTTTGAATTTGTTATAATGTTATAGTTGTGGGTAATATTTATAAATTTTTCAAAGTAAGCAAGTTGTTATATAATATTCGATTAGTCGGCGAATATTCGTTTTAACAGGGAATATTCGTACGACAGCACAATCATTGGTGGACCCCACAACGTAATTATTTTCAGAATGAGAAAACGACAGAAATATCTTTTTATGAAAATAACGGCGGAAGTTTTATCGTTAACTGTTGAAATAACCGGTGTTAAAGTATAGTAATACGTGTGGTTACATAGTAGCACACGGTATTGACTATTGATGCTTACGTGAGAAGTCACTCAGTTATACTCAATTATTGCTACAGTAATTGTTGCATCATATCTCTCATATTATTGATTCAATTATTATCACAGTATCATCTGCATAATATTTTATATTATTAAATTAATAATTGAGATGACAAGTTATTCATATTATTATTTGCATAATTAACAATGTCTAGAAGTTCTGTCAAGTAGAGGTTTGGTCACCTAATTGCGTGCCAATATGGAGAAATCCTCATTGGAAAGCCCCCTCTTTCCTCGGAACGACCTGGTTGTTAATATTGCGAGTTATAATAATATTTATCAATGTTGTTAAAAATATTGAGGGGATTTTTTTCTTATGAAGTATTTGAGGTAAATTTTGCTTATTTTATGGACCCCCATTTACCCCTTTTTTAAAATATTCGGTAGAAAAATATTTAATATAATAAAGGTGGGGCCACATGTGGGGCCCAAATGTGGAAGAAAAATGGAAATGGGGGGGGGGGGAAGATTACGTATCAGGGAGGGTGTTATATATATATATATATATATATATATATATATATATATTATAAGTTTTGTTTTATTTGATTATAAATAGAATATATTATATTTTATTTAAAGTTTTTGTTTTATTAGAATATTTTATTGCACAGTAATGAATAGTAAAATCAAAATTTGAAAAGTTTTAGACGAATTCGTTCGCCCGTGAATTTGTCGAATATTTACTGTGCAGTCCGTGATTTTCTAAATTCAAATAGTATCCTTTCCATTCTCCTATAAATAGGATGCTTAGTTAGAATTGAAAATCACACCAGAATCAGAGAATTCTTCTTCTATAATCTTGAGCGTATTTCTTTAGAGTTTAAGAAAGCCTTGAGCGTAAAAAATAGTGAAAGTTTTCTTCAAGAATATCCCCGCCCTACCAGTCGGAATACTCTTCTTTTCAAGGTAAGGGATATTATTTTTGTTTAGTATTCGTATAAAATAATATTTTTTCCATACTCTGTAGTATGTAAGTAATATTATTTCGTTTCAGATTCCGAATTCTATACTCATTTTGTTAAAGTTTTGGCTTCTATACTCCATGAAATTAGTAGAATATCCTTGATATTTGCGCTTCATCCAGTATCTTTTCATGAAAATATTATTCTGGGCATTCTTGATAAGTTTTAACTTTTTCATGTCGTGGTACTATTCACGAGGTTACTATTCTCAAAGTTACTATTCACGAGTACTATTCACTCAGTTACTATTCACTCAAGGTACTATTCATGACAAAAATTGATTTATTTTTGGTCCAAATCATTTTTGATATAATATTATTCTTGAATTTTACTCCACAAAGCAGTATCATGTTGACAATTTGGACATTATTGAATTCTGGATAAATTAAATTATAATCTTTAAAATTTATCCTTTACTTTCATTTAATTGAATTCTTATATCATTGTCATCATCCTCATGCTTATATTGTTATAAAAGTCATCTTTGGCCCGTAGTGCATAGATGGACTTGGTATGATTATGAATAGGGATTATTCGGTATAATCATGATCGTAATGTTACAAATGATGTGGTAAAAGTCTTCATTGGCCTGTAGTGCATTGATGGACAGTTGTTGGCATGATCATGACCATTGATGAAAACACGAATATCCTTGGCCCGTAGTGCAAGGATAATTTGTGGTCGTGATACTAATGAATATCCTTAGCCGTAGTGGAGGGGTGATTCGATGATGTGGATTATTTATTAAGCTGAGTCTCAGCAATAAAATTGATGATAAATTCTTTTATATCATAGAAGATAGTAGATATAATGCTCTATTTGACTCTTCTAATGGATTGCTTGTTCCGCTGCAGTTAAACTTGATGTTTATTATATTTTATCAGTTTAACACCGTTGAAGGTTAATGATAATTTATTCCGCATTATCTTAGTCATAATATTTCTTACTGGGCTAGTTGAGCTCACCCTTTTCTTTCATTGTTCTCTTCAAGAAATGAGAATATAGCTGGGACTAGTCGGAGAACGGAGTGACGGTCCAGATGTTTGCATTAGTAGACCTCACTATTCTGTGAAATAGTGTGATAATAAATATAATGAGGACTTATTTTGAATTTGAATACTGTCTAGACGACATTATTTGTATTGAAACTCACAACTCATGTTGTATATTTAAGTTTGTATTTGAATTTTGTACCATGTATTTGGCGACTCAAGATGGGTGATATATACCTATTTTGGGGGCGTCACACACGTATTCTGCTATCTCTCTCTTCATGTTTGGCCACCAAAAACTCTATCGTCTTGATACATCTTAGTACTACCAGGATGAATCGAGTACCTCGAACTATGACCCTCTTGTAACACTTCCTCCTTTAATTCCGTTTCATTCGGAACCCAAATTCTTCCTTCAAATCTTAATAATCCCTCATTATCAAGACTGTACTTTAAATCTTTTTCATCGACTAGCCACTTCTTCATCTGGTTACTGTTGCCTCTTTTTCAGTTCTGATAAAAGAGCTCTAACTCATGCAAGTGTACATGTGTCAACAAGTAATATAGAGTAAGTAAAGTATCGATCCCACAGAGAAAGTTGTCAAATTTAAACTACCATGCATCAATTAAATCACTATATCTATATGCTTAAACTAACGACTATATTGGTGAATTAATCTAATTGTAAATAATAGCTAAAACAAGAATAACAACGAAATAAACCAGGTCAGGAAATAATGGGATCCTAACTTCATTTAATACTTCATCTAATTACCATTATCATGAAAGAATTATTCATATATCACAGGAAAGTAGCCAAGAACACTAATAGAGTCATATCCATTTTTCAATGCACTATGACCTACTTACACAGCATCCACAAATGATAGACTCCATGTAATCATCAATATAACCAAAATCACTATATGTCTATGTGAAATTGCAATCATACTGAATTTAAGCACAAGCCCTTATTTTAACTCATACTATCTGGTTCATGAAATACACAAACTATATAAAACAGCCCCATATTCGTATGCTATCATGATTACAATCCATACTTGCATGTTCATTGTCAATTCCATACAAGTACTGAAATGAATGGTGATCAAGCATTCATACATGCAAAATAATCATAATAGAATTCCCATATGATATGTAAAACAGCCCCAGCAATCAAGCATGCAACTAAACTACATATTAAAATCCGTTAGAATCCCATAATGGGGTTTAGTTCATGACTGAACCAAAAGCCATTATGGGATCAAAGCTAAACATGATTAACAAGCAAATAATTGAAAGATGAAGGATAGAAACGATCAAACCCAATTGCAGATTATAAACCAATGTCAACGTTCAATTCCTCATAAAAATCCAACAAAACAATAATAATAATCCACAATGACAAAAAATCCCAAGAAGAATTGGAGAAGTAGGCGTTTAAGCTTCGTTCTACGTTGGAATCTCTCTCAATGTGTAAACCCTAGTTTCTACTATGAAAATACATCAAAAGTTATCCAAGATTGCGTCTGACACCAGTCAAATATCGTTTTAAAACAAATTACAACCCTTTTAATTAAAAATTAAAATAAAACAAATCAAGAATAGTGACTTGACCACATGGGTGCGTGTGTCCCTAGTATATTCCTCATGCAGGCGCGAGACTTGCAGTATGTAGAGAGATTATGCAGTCGGTGCTTTGCTGGCGGGCGTCGTCCTCAAGCATGTTGTCATCGGCATTGCGGTAGTTAAACCTGCGATTGTACTCTAGTTACGGTTACGTAAATGTCTGCTATCGCTACTTGTTCATTCTTTTCCTTCCTTCCTTCATTATCAGTCCCTTTGCTTCACTATATTCTCATGCCGTGCATCCGTAAGCCTCGAGCCATGCATCCAATAGCCTCTTGCCATCCAACACCACCAAAGTACGCCATTTCCTGTACTTTTATGCCAAAAGGAGTTCTTAGTACATGCAATGCAAAATAACATGAAATGAAACTAAAACAGACTAAAATGTACTTGAGATGGGCATAATTTGCGTAAATTGATATCCAATAAGTAGGTACAAAACCCACTTATCAAATGTCCCCAAACTTGAACTATTGTTTGCCCTCAAGCAATGCATGCTAAATAACAATGAAAATGCAAAAGCACTATTATGTAGCTAAATTACTATGCAGACTAGTCTCACATCATTCCAACTTAAACAGAATTTCAGCCCAAAATGCCTCAGCGAATTATCCAAATTCAAGAATACAAGTTCAAACTAAACTATGGTCATAGCATCATACACTCAGATAATTCATACATGCTATAGAGATGTTGTATGTGTGTGTATAGTGTTCACCAAAACTTGATTCAAGAAAATAATACACATGCTAGACTGCTCAAAATAGAAAATTATAGTCTAAATTAAGAATCATGTATACTTATGCAACGAAGACTGCTCCAACATATCCAAACAAACTAAATTTCAACAATGGGCTTACCTGCTTTATTGCTACTCACGAGGGCAATTTTCGCTCTTTCCCGCGGTGTTTATTGCTATTTTTCTTTTCTTTTTCTCTTTTTTTTCACATGACTATGCAATGCCTTATTCCATTAGGCAACACTGCTACCCCTTAGCGAGCTTTCAACCAACGACTCCCAGACCATGAAAGACCTTAGGGCGCTAGGTGTAGAGACAATCCCCTCGGGCGTACTTACTCAAGTAGCCAGGGCCCCAAAATAAGACTAGCCACGTTATTGCTTTTTTTTTTATACATCGCATACCCATGTTTTCCTAAAGTTTGAATGTCAATGTTTGTCAAGTCTACATGCATGTTCCACATATTTCTCTTTTTAAAACTACATTTTCTAACAAGCAATGCAACACATAATTCTTATACCTATAAGTGATTGTGAACACATCCCGTAAACAATGAAAGCATTTAAACAAAGAACATGAATTTCATCGTGTAAAACATTATAACTACGTTCATGTTATTCCATATACTCAAAAATCCTTCACAATTCACTAACATCATTGGCTAAGCAAGAAATTCCAAAAAGCAAGAACTTTGTGAGACATGCAAACTAACTAAAACAAAAATTTTCTAGCACATAAAACAGTAACACACAAACAACTAAACTAGTAAACTAATTATGCAAAATTTTAAAATTTTAAACTAATCATGCAAAAACTAAATTACATGCTACTATACTACTACCCCAATACCCCCAAACTTAAAGTATTCAATGCCCCGTTGAATGAAGGTAAAGGGTACAGAAAACTCCCCTAATGATCGGATGTACCACCCTCCTCGAGTGGTGAATCTGGTGGTGGATATGGAACTACTGTCCCAAACTGAGGCCATTCTAGCATTGTTCCTTGCTGCGGAAAGGATTCGGCCAAAGCCCTCGTGAGACCCGTAGTAAACGCTCCAAAATTGTCGTAGATGGCATCAACTCGTCGCTCCAACCTTCGGAGCTGGCGATCACCATGAAGAGCTTGTGTTCGTGTCGAGGGGCCTGCCTCATCTGTTCGAGGGGGCTGATGTGATGGCTCGGAGAAAGTGGGTTGGATGATAAAACCTAAGCCTCTCAGATGCGGTTCACCACATGTCCAATCCTTGAACTGTGCAATGGTAGCATGAGTAATGTCATGGCTTGGATTCTACAGCTGCTCATTATTCAACGGAACTCCTTGTTGGGTACAAAGCATGGCTGCCAACAACGCATACGGAATACTTCCAGTAGTGCTCCCCCACAAATAATGTAACATGTTTTGATGAATTAAGTAGCCGACGTCAATGTACTTGCCCTTGATGATGCCCCACAAAATTATAGCACGCTCAGTGGTTATTTCATGCTTGTGAGCAGACGGAACTAATTTGGCAAAGATGAACAGATTCCACGCTTTGGCATAACGATTCAAGGCGAACGCTGGAAAGGATTTTGGCTCAGTTGTCCTTGCCTTGTAATTCCATTTGGTGCCCGGAATGCACAATTCAGCAATCACTATAGCCAGATCCGTTTCTAAATGCGCACCTTCTACCCAATTAGCCGACCCGGTCGGTGGCATGTCATTTATTCTGAAGACTGCTCTGATTACTGGAGGTCAAAAACCCACTTGCACTCCTCGAACTAGTGTTATCCCTCCTTTCATCTCCTTAGCATTCGCGTAGAACTCTCGAACAACCCCCATGGGAATAGGCATAGGAGTTGCAGCCAAACTAACCAAGTCTCTTTCACGTATCATATTCCATAGTTGGCCATCTTGCTTTTTAGGTTTAAACCCTCGTTCCTTCATAAACGATTTGGCCATGATTCGATAATATTCTTGCTGAGCTTCCAGACTGATAAATTTCCTGTGGTCCACGACATTCTTTTCTTGGTTACTTGAGGAAGATTCTGACGATGAAGAGATGGGGATGGAGCATGCTCTTTCTGAACCCATGTACATATGATAGAGAGAATGTAGATGGATTGTACAACCCAAACAAAAACCCTAGGTTTATGTCCGTGAACGAGAGCGTGGGTCTGCTCTTTGAATGGAGAGAGAATCGGGAGTCTGAGTATTTATAGGGCTAAGGAGGCATGTGGAGAACTGAAGGAGTTGCTTTTAATATATCAAGTGAGAAACCAAGTAAGCCTCTACGCTTTTTTTAAATCGTTAAACTTTCAAGACCAGATCACGCTAGCGGCATGCGACTTTGTAGAGAAGGAATTATTGCGGCAGGCCATGAGTGAAGAATTGAATTATTGATTGGAACTAGACTCTATCGACTTCGTATACTGCATTTGGCCATGACTTATGAAGGCAATTATAAGTACTATAAACTGTTTACTCTCAAACAGCATATCAGTGATGAGTGCATTTGAAAATACCTACATAGACATGAATACACACTGCTAAGGCATGAATTAATGAGCAACAGGCAGGACTAAATCAACTCTATCCTACTTCAAACACCTCTTACTGCAAATGCAGCTACGCACTTAATTATGCATAACATATAATTTATCAAACATGAACTAGAGATGATCTAACTAAATACTCTACTGAATAAATAAAAAGAAAATAGAGATAGAAATAATGGGTTGCCTCCCATCAAGCGCTAAGTTATAGTCAATTAGCTTAACTTTCTCTGATTCTCATGTTGAAGAGAGAATTGAGGTGACTTTTTATCTGTCTACCTCACCACCAAGGTAATGCTTCAAGTGTTGTCCATTCACTTTAAAAGGCTTGTCCATCAGCTTATCAAATACTTCAATTGCACCATGCAAAAAAACAGTCTTCACTGTAAATGGCCTTGACCATCTTGATTTCAGCTTCCCGGGAAAAAGTTTAAGTCTGGAGTTATAAAGCAAAACCCGTTGTCCCGGTTCAAAGTATCTCTCAATGATCTTTCGGTCATGCCATTTCTTCACCTTCTCCTTATACAGCTTCGAATTCTTATATGCCTGTAATCTGAATTCATCCAACTCATTGAGTTGGAGTGGGCATTTCTCCCCTGCAGCACTCAAATCAAAATTAGCTTTCGAATTGCCCAATATACCTTATGCTCTAGCTCCATAGGAAGGTGACAGGCTTTTCCGTACACAAGCTGGAAAGGTGACATGCCCAACGGAGTTTTGTATGCAGTCCTATAAGCCCATACTGCATCATCCAACTTTAACGACCAATCCTTCCGTGTGGGATTCACAACTTTTTCAAGGATTCTCTTGACTTCTCGATTTGACACTTCAGCTTGGCCATTTGTTTGTGGGTGATAAGCTGTAGCAATGTGATGGTTCACCCCAAACTTAGCCAACAAAGTTGTAAACTGCCTGTTACAGAAATGACTACCTTCGTCATTGATAATGGCCCTTGGAGTCCCAAATCTCGTGAAGATACTTCTGTGTAAGAATCTTAGAATAACCTTGGCATCGTTTGTCGGAAGAGCTGCCACTTCTACCCATTTCGAGACATAATCCACTGCGAGCAAGATGTATAGATTTCTGCAGGAAGAAATAAAGGGTCCCATGAAATCAATCCCCCACACATCAAAAATTTCAACTTCGAGGATTGTATTCAGGGGCATTTCATTTCTTTTTGAGATGTTCCCCACTCGCTGACATTTATCGCATCGCTGGACAAAATTGTGTGCATCTTTGAAAATAGTCGGCCAATAAAATCCTGCTTGGAGTACTCTAGACACTGTTCTTTCTCCCCCGTAGTGACCTAATTACACCGAAGCATGACAATTCTGCAAAATCCCCTCGGTCTCGCTATACGGAATACACCTCCTTATCATTTGATCAGAACACAAATAATTCACGTAGTCTGCAAACCATGGCACTTCCCCTTTCACCACAAATAACTACTCATCTGGAAAGGTCTCATTTATCAATACATTATCGTCTAATTTCCTTTTCGGATTCTCTAGTCACGATAAGTGGTCCGCCACTTGGTTCTCGGTACCCTTTCTGTCCTTGATCTCCAAATCAAATTCCTGCAGTAATAAAATCCATCTAATCAACCGGGGTTTTTCATCCTTCTTTGCCATTAAATGTCGAATTGTCTCGTGATCCGTATACACTATCACCTTTGTACCAATCAGATATGCTCGAAATTTATTAAAGGCGTACACCACTGCCAATAACTCTTTCTCTGTGGTGGTGTAGTTCAACTGTGCATCTGTAAGGGTCTTGCTGGCATAATATATCACATAAAAAATCTTTTCTTTCCTCTGTCCCAAAATAGCCCCTACAGCGTAATTGCTGGCATCACACACCAACTCAAATGGCAATTCCCAATCTGGTGCGGTAATCACTGGTGTTGAGGTTAGTTTTCTCTTTAAGTGCTCAAATGCCGACATGCAGGCTTCATCAAAATTGAACTATATATCCTTCTCCAATAGACTGCATAGTGGTTTGGTTATTTTGGAGAAATCTTTTATAAATCTGCGGTAGAAACCTGCATGTCCCAAGAAACTACGAACACCTTTTACTGAAGTAGGCGGCGGTAAGTTCTCAATTGTATCCAACTTCGCTCTATCCACCTTAAGTCCCTTCTTTGAGACCTTGTGTCCCAGTATGATTCCTTCTTGTACCATGAAATGGCACTTTTCCCAGTTCAGCACTAAGTTCGTCTCAACACATCTCTTCAAAACCATAACCAAATTCTCAAGGCATAAATCAAATGAGTCTGCAAAGACCGAGAAATCATCCATAAATACTTCCACGTTTTGCTCCACCATGTTTGAAAATATAGCCATCATGCATCTCTGAAAGGTGGCTGAAGCATTGCATAATCCGAAAGACATCCTTCTAAAAGCAAAAGTGCCGTATGGACATGTCAAGGTAGTCTTTTCCGGTCTTCGGAGCTATCATAATCGATTGTCAGAACGAATACCCATCCAAAAGGCAATAATACTCATGACCCGCTAATCTGTCCAACATCTGATCAATGAATGGTAGTGGAAAATGATATTTCCTTGTAGCTTTGTTGAGCCTACGGTATCCATGCAGACTATCCACCCCGTCACTGTGCGTGTTAGAATTAACTCATTATTTTCATTGGTCACAATGGTCATACCACCCTTCTTTGGTACACACTGCACTGGGCTCACCCATGAGTTGTCTGAAATCGGATAAATTATTCCTGCATCCAGCCATTTCAGTACCTCTTTCTTGACCACTTCTTTCATTATCGGATTAAGCCTTATTTGTTGCTCAACCGACGGTTTACTCCCATCTTCTAGCAAGATCTTATGCATACAAAACAAAGGGTTGATCCCTTTAATATCTGATATGGTCCATCCAATAGCTGATTTGAACTCTCTAAGCACTCGTAGCAGTTTTTCTTCCTGAAAAGATGTTAGTGCAGAAGAAATAATCACAGGTAATTTTGAATCTTTATTTAAAAATGCGTACCTGAGATGTTCTGGAAGTGGTTTCAATTCCAGCTCTGGAGGTGACTCTAGAGATGGTTTCAATTTTATTGATGACTCTCCAGCTTTCGTCAATGACTCGACTGGTATTCCGAATGTCCTGAATTTTGGGGTGCCATCTAGGTATTGCACAAGTTCGTCAACTACATCGTCCTCCAATTCTTAATTTTCAGCAATGATACTTCTCAAAGGTGCATAATCCACAAGACTCTATACCTCATCCTTTATGACCCGATCCACCAAATCAACCAAAAAGCATTCTTCTTCATCTGTTGGCAACTTCATTGCTTTGAAGACATTGAAGGTGACCTCCTGATCATGAGCACGCATAGTGAGTTCCCCTTTCTACACATCTATCAAAGTCTTTCCTGTGGCTAAGAATGGTCTCCCCAGTATTATTGGTATGCTCTTGTCCTCCTCGTAGTCTAAGATGATGAAGTCGGCCGAAAAAATAAACTTGTCCACCTTTACCAACACATCTTCAACAATTCCCCGTGGATACGTGATGGATCTGTCAGCTAGCTGTAATGATATGTTTGTCGGCCTTGGAGTCGTCAATTCCAACTGATTGAACACTGACAAGGGCATCAAATTTATACTTGCCCCAAGATCACATAAACACTTATTGAAGCTCATCTTCCCAATTGTGAAAGGAATTGTGAAGTTTCCCGGATCCTTCAGCTTTGGAGGTAATTATTGCTGAAGCACTGCACTGCATTCATCTGTCAAGGCTACTGTCTCAAATTCATCTAATCTTCTCTTCCTTGACAATATACCCTTCATAAACTTTGCATAACTTGGCATTTGTTTCAATGCCTCGGCGAACGGTATGTTGATCTGCAGCTTCTTAAATACCTCCAAGAACTTGCTAAATTATTTATCCTCCCTCTGCTTATTCAATCTCTGCGGATACGGTACTTGAGGTTGAATTGGTGGTACTGAACTCTTAATCTTTTCCTCTGAACCTGCTTTATCTTTCTCTTCCTGCTGCTCAGATTTTTCAAGATTTTCTTCATCAACAATCACCTACTCACATCTCTCCGGCATGCGCATCAACATCCCTGTAAAAATCGCGCGAAGCGGCCTGATTTGCAAAGATACTGCAGATTCTTCCCAAATCTCAACGTGATCGCTTGACATTGTTCCTTCCCGTCTCTTCTAGGATTTGTCTCTGTGTTACTTGTCAATGAACCCTGGGGCCTGTTGTTAAGCATGCTCGCCATATGGCCCATTTGAGTCTCCAAATTCTTGATAGCCACTGCTTGGCTTTTGATCATCACCTCCGTGTTTGCCATGTATTTCAGCATCATCTCCTCCATTTCTGATTTCTTTTCTGGCTGTGGTGCAGCAGGAGTGTGATGTCGTTGTTGTTGAGAAAATCCCGGTGGAAACGATGGTTTTGATGAAAACTGTGGCTGGGATGACTGTGGATGAAACTGTTAGTTTGGCTGAAACTAATTCTGCTGATTCCTTTGGTTATTTGGCCAACTAAAGTTTGGATGGTTTCTGTTGTTGGGGTGGTATGTGTTCTGAAACTGACCTTGGCCTTTTTTGTAATTGCCCACATACTGTACCGACTCCGAGCTGATAGCACATTGATCCGTCGAGTGTGACCCTGCACAAATTTCACATACGAAAGCAACTATTTTCACTTTGTTTTCTGCCAGTGTATCTATCTTCTTTGTCATCATTGCCATCTGTGCCGACAACTGGGTAATAGCATCAACCTCCAACACACCTGCAACCTTGGGTTGTGGCATCCGAGATGTAAGATTTTGAAAATCATTTGCAGCCATAGTATCGATAAGGGTATAGGCCTCGTCATAGATTTTTTCCCATAATGCCCCTCCAGCAAATGCATCTACAATAGGTCTCGATTGCCATCCCAATCCATTATAAAACATATTGATTACAATCCAATCAGGCATACCTTGATGCGGACACTTCCTTAACATCTCTTTATATCTCTCCCATGCTTCATATAAGGACTCGCCCTGTTGTTGCTCAAACTGACATATAGCTATCCTCATCGTTGCAGTCTTTGCCATTAGGAAAAACTTGGCTAAGAATTTCTGCGCTAAGTCCTCCCATGTAGTGATTGACCCTGACGGCAAAGAATGTAGCCAACTTCTCCCCTTATCCCTCACTGAGAATGGGAACAACCTCAGTTTATAAGCATCCTCCGTCACACCGTTATATCTGAATGTATCACAAATCTCGATGAAACTCAATAGGTGTTCATTCGGATCATCCGTACCAGCACCCCCAAACGGAACTGAGTTCTGCACCATCTGAATAGTGCCTAGTTTAATCTCAAAAGTATTGGCTGCTATCGCCGATCTGACTATGCTAGACTGTAGTCCGTTTATATTGGGCATGGAATAGTCCTTTAGAGCCTGATGCTCTTCTCTTTGCTCAATTCTCAATTCTTCTGCCATACTAACTGTAGTACTTTCTAACTGAGCTTGCAAATTTCTCCGCACACTTGCTTTCCAACCCCTTCCGTTGATGTTATCATGCGCTGGTGTTAATTTTGAATTAGATGATCGCGTGTGCATAAAAATCTACAAGTACCTAAAACCAAAAACAAACAAAAATAGAAATGAGAAATGATCAGAATTGTCTAAGTCATACAATATAGCTTGAAACTGATGATAATTATTTAAATTAAACGCATTTTCCCTGGCAAAGGCGCCAAAAACTTGTTGCCTCTTTTTCAGTTCTGATAAAAGAGCTCAAACTCATACAAGCATACATGTGTCAACAAGTAATACAGAGTAAGTAAAGTATCGATCCCATAGAGAAAGTTGACAAATTTAAACTACCATGCATCAATTAAATCACTATATCTATATGCTTAAACTAACGACTATATTGGTGAATTAATCTAATTGTAAATAATAGCTAAAACAAGAATAACAACAAAATAAACCAGGTCTGGAAATAATAGGATCCTAACTTCATTTAATACTTCATCTAATTACCACTATCATGCAAGAATTGTTCACATATCACAGGAAAGTAGCCAAGAACACTAATAGAGTCATAGCCATTTTTCAATGCACTATGACCTACTTATACAGCATCCACAAATGATAGACTCCATGTAATCATCAATATAACCAAAATCACTATATTTCTATGTAAAATTGCAATCATACTGAATTTAAGCACAAGCCCTTCTTTTAACTCATACGGTGAAACAGTATATGTCTATCTGGTTCACTTAAATACACAAGCTATATAAAATAAATTTACATACGTATGATATCATGATTACAATCCATACTTGCATGTTCATTGTCAATTCCATACAAGTACTGAAACGAATGGTGATCAAGCATTCATACATGCAAAACAATCATAATAGAATTCCCATATGATATGTAAAACAGCCACAGCAATCAAGCATGCAACTAATCTACTAAAATCCATTAGAATCTCATAATGGAGTTTAGTTCATGACTGAACCAAAAGCCATTATGGGATCAAAGCTAAACATGATTAACAAGCAAATAATTGAAAGATGAAGGATAGAAACGATCAAACCCAATTGCAGATTGTAAACCAATGTCAACGTTCAACTCCTCATAAAAATCCATCAAAACAATAATAATAATCCATAATGACAAAAAATCCCAAGAAGAATTGGAGAAGTAGGCGTTTAAGCTTCGTTCTACGTTGGAATCTCTCTCAATGTGTAAACCCTAGTTTCTACTATGAAAATACATCAAAAATTATCCAATATTGCGTCTGATACCAGTCAGATATCTTTTTAAAACAAATTACAACCCATTTAATTAAAAATTAAAATAAAACAAATTAGCAGCTTCAGCCATCGCGCGCGGCTGTGCGCTCCCCTAGTATATTCCTTGCGCGGGCGCGAGACTTGCAGTATATAGAGTTGTCGACTTGCAGTATGGACAGGTGCTCGCGCGGGCGCACGTCCTCAAGCGTGTTCTGCCACGCGACTTCTGCAGTCTGTACTCTAGTTCTGATTCTGTCATGCTACTGCTACTGCTACTTGTTCATTCTTTTCCTTCCTTCCTTCATTATCAGTCCCTTTGCTTCACTACATTCTCATGTCGTGCATCCATAAGTCTCGAGCCATGCATCCAATACCCTCTTGCCATCCAACACCACCAAAGTACGCCATTTCCTGCACTTTTATGCCAAAAGGAGTTCTCAGTACATGCAATGCAAAATAACATGAAATGAAACTAAAACAGACTAAAATGTACTTGAGATGGGCATAATTCGCATAAATTGATATCCAATAAGTTGGTATAAAACCCACTTATCAGTTACACTCATTATTTCTAAGTTGTGCCTCCTTGACTCTCTCTACAATGGTAGATCGAATCTCCGTTGTAAACACTCTCTGATCCCGACTCACTCGGTAACTTCACCTCTAACTCCATTCTAACTGATAAGTAGGTTATATACCTACTTATTGGATATCAATTCACGAGAATTATTCTCATCTCAAGTAGATTTTAGTATGTTTTTATGTATTTTATGTTTGTTTAGCATTTCCTGTAGTTGAACTCCTAAAGCAAAGAAAGACGTGGATTGGCATGGTGACACGAGCTGACAATGACTACGCATGATGAACGTGGGGAGATGATGAATTAAAGTAGTGGATGAGCATTATGTAGAAGGGCAAGATGAAGGACAAACAACAGAATAACAAGCAGCAGCAGCAAAACATCAGAGTGAAGGGCACACAAGCGGTAGCGATCATGGCTGCTAAACAAGCTCTCAATTCTCATCAAGGCTTATCTCTCTTTCTCGCAAGCTAAAATCCCAAACACGCGCGACAGTGCCTAAAAGCAGAAGGCACATCGCGCCGCTACTGGAGACTCTAGAGACATTTACATCGGCGCTCAAGCTGTCAAAGTACTGCGTGAGTCATCTGATGTTGTTTGTCGACTTAATTTTCAAATTTGAAATGTGAGCACTTGGTCTTATCTAAACTATTCTGGTTGGCACTAGACGTGGATGGTTGGTTTTTTTTATCAGTTTTTATCTAAGTAATTAGGGTTCTTAGCTTTTAAACTAGTGCTAGAGAGATTTTGATAAAACTTGAGATTATTCTATATGTTCTCTTGCATTTAGTTATTGAATAATTAATCATTTTATTTTCCTGGAGATTAGTGGTGATTTGGAATAGCACTTTGGAACAAATTCTGCAATTGGGTTTAATCAATTCTCTCTTCTCTCTCAATTATGCTATTTAATTTCCATGTGATATTACAATCCCATAATGGTTTTCGGTTCAGAAATGAACTAAACTTCATTATGGGATTCTAACGGATTTTGATATGTAGTCTATAATTATTTGCCTGATTGTTTGATTGTATGCTTATCATCGGATTCTCTATTATGATTGAGTGTATTGATTAAATGTTTGATCACCATTCACCTTGTATACTTATATGGAATTGAAGAATGAAATATGAGTATGGTTATAATAATAATAACATGCGTTTATGAGGCTGAGATGTTTAGCTTTATACTTCGTGAATCAGATAGAAATATACTATTTCACCGTGTGTAGTAATATAAGAGCATGTGCTTTAATTAACTATTGCTGCAATTTCACATAGAAATATAGTGATTTTGGTAATATTGTCGATTACATGATTCCTATCACATGTGGAGATTATGTATACATGTCATAATTCATTGAAAAATGGTTATGTCTACTTTTGTGCTCTTAGCTAATTTTCCATGATAAATGTATAATCTTGCATGATGGTAATATTTAGATGAAGTATGAAATGAAGTTAGAATCCCATTCTTTCCAAATTTGATTACATTAAATTAGTAATGTGTTTTTAATTATTAATTGAGTTTAGAATTAATTACAATTGTGAATTATTCGTTTAAGCATATAAAAATAGTGATACGATTGGTGTATGATAATTTAAATTTAAAACCTTTCTTCGTGGATCGATACTTTTCTTACTTTGTACTAGTTGTTGACCCGTGTATGCTTGCATGAGTTAGAGTCCTTTTGTTAAGACTAAAAAGGAGGCAACAAGTTTTTTGTTGCCGGGGAAAGGCTTTTATTTTAATATTATTATCATCAATTTTAAGCTAAATTTGTATAACTTAGACAATTCTAATCCTTTCTTATTTCTATTTTTATTTTTGTTTGAATTTCAGGTACTTGTGTATAGTATATAGGCACTCGATCATCCAATTCCGAGTTAACAACTGTACAGGACAACATCAATGGCAGAGGTTGGAAATCAAGAGCGCGTAGAAATATACAAGCAGAGTTAGAGACCACAACATCTAATCTGGCAGCAGCAAAACAAAGAGAAGAGCAAAGGGAGGAGCACAGGGCATTGAGAGATTATTCGATGCCAAACATCAATGGATTACAGTCAAGTATAGTCAGACCAGCTATAGCAGCCAACACTTTCGAGATAAAGCCAGGCACTATTCAAATGGTGCAGAATTTGGTACAGTTTGGGGGTGTTGCTACAGATGATCCAAATGAGCACCTATTGAGTTTCATTGAAATATGTGACACCTTCAAGTATAACCGGGTGATAGAGGATGCAATCAGACTTAGGCTATTTCCATTTTCGTTATGGGACAAAGAAAGAAGTTGGCTTCACTCTTTACCTTCAGGATCAATCACCGCATGGGAGGATCTAGCACAAAAATTCTTAGCCAAATTCTTTCCAACGGCTAAGACTGCGAAAATGAGGACAGCAATTTCCCAGTTTGAGCAGCAACAGGGTGAATCTTTATATGAAGCCTGGGAAAGATACAAGGAGATGCTCAGGAAGTGTCCACACCATGGCATGCCAGATTGGATGGTGATTAATACGTTCTATAATGGATTGGGATGGTAGTCAAGGCCTATTGTAGATGCAGCTATAGGAGGAGCTTTATGGGCGAAGAGCTATGAAGAGGCTTATAATCTTATTGAGACGATGGTAGTGAATGATTTCCAAAATCCTACAGCCAGGATGCCACAACCCAAAGTTGCAGGTTTGTTAGAGGTGGATGTTATCACTCAGTTGTCAGCACAGATGGCATCCATGGCGAAGAAGATTTATTCTTTGGCGGAGACTAAGGAGAAGACAGTTTCTTTTGTGTGTGAGATATGTGCAAGGTCACATTCAACTGACCAATGTGCTATCAGTTCAGAGTCTCTACAATATGTGAGCAATTACCGGAAAGATCAAGGTCAATTTCAGAATACATACAACTCCAACAACTGCAACCATCCAAATTTTAGTTGGTCGAATAACCAAAGCAATCAACAAAGTCAGTTTCAACCACAAAATCAATTTCAGTCACAATCATCTCAGCAACAGTTTGCACCAAGACCACCCTATCCACCTAGATTTTCTTAATAACAACATCATCCACCACCGGCACCTCAGTAAGAAAAGAAGTCAGCGATGGAGGAGATGATGATGAAGTACATGGCAAATACGAAAGTGATGATTAAAAGCCAAGTAGTGGCTATCAAAAATCTAGAAACTCAAATGGGTCAGATGGCTAGTATGCTTAACAACAGACCACAGGGTTCATTGCCAAGTACCACAGAGGCCAATCCAAGAAGAGAAGGGAAGGAACAATGTCAAGTAATTACACTTAGGTCTGGTAAACAAGTTGCAGGAAATCAGCATGGCGCGCCCGCGCGGTCATGAAATTTTGTCTGAGGAGAATTTGAATAATGAAGATTCTGAACAACAGCAAGAAGAGAAAAATAAAGAAGGTTCTTTTGAGAATCCCGTGAATAAGATACCAATAGTTCACCCTCCTGTTCCTTATCCACAGAGATTACATAAGCATAGGGAAGACAAGCAATTTAGTAAGTTTTTGGAGGAATTTAAAAAGCTTCAGATTAATATACCATTTGCTGAGGCATTGGAACAGATGCCTAGTTATGCAAAGTTTACTAAGGGTATCTTGTCAAGGAAGAAGAAGTTAGAAGACTTTGAAACAGTAGCCTTGACGAAGGAATGCAGTGCAGTGCTTCAACGTAAATTACCTCCAAACCTGAAAGATCCGGGCAGTTTCACGATACCATGCACAATTGGAAAGATGAGTTTCAATAAATGTTTATGTGATATTGGGGCAAGTATCAATTTGATGCCCTTGTTAGTATTCAAATAGTTGGGGTTGCCGGCTCCAAGGCTGACAAATATTTCTTTATAACTAGCTGACAGGTCTATCACTTATCCACAAGGAATTGTTGAAGATGTACTGGTTAAAGTGGGTAAATTCATCTTTCCGGTTGATTTTATTATACTAAACTATGAAGAAGACAGAAGTATACCGATTATCCTTGGAAGACCATTTCTAGCTATAGGAAGAACCTTGATAGACGCTTAGAAAGGGGAACTCACAATGCGAGTTCATGATCAAGAAGTTACTTTCAACGTATTCAAGGAAATGAAATTTTTGACAGATGATAAGGAATGCTTCAGGGTTGATTTGGTGGAAAAGGTTTTAAATGATGAAGTAGAGAACTTGGTGGATCATAAACCTTTGAGAAATGCTATTATGGGGAATTCAGAAATAGATGATGAGGAGATTGAAGAAATTATTCATATACTTGACACTACTCCATAGTTCAGGAAGTTCAAGACTCCTGTTGAGCCATTAAAGAAAGCTGGAGAGTCATCAGTGAAATTAAAGCCATCTCTTGAAACACCTCCAGAACTTGAGTTGAAACTACTTCCAGACCATTTGAGGTATGCATTTTTAAATGAAAATTCAAAATTACCTGTGATTATTTCTTCTGCACTAACATCTTTTCAGGAGGAAAAACTGCTAAGAGTCCTCAGAGAGTTCAAGTCAGCAATTGGGTGGACTATAGTAGATATAAAAGGGATCAGCCCATCTTTCTATATGCACAAGATCCTCCTGGAAGATGATAGCAAGCCTTCAGTGGAACATCAAAGAAGACTTAATAACAATCATGAAGGAAGTGGTAAAGAAGGAAGTGTTGAAATGGCTCGATGCAAATATCATATATCCGATTTCAGATAGCTCATGGGTGAGCCTGGTAGAGTGTGTACCAAAGAAAGGTGGTATGATTGTAGTATCTAATGAAAACAATGAGTTGATTTTGAAAAGAACAGTAACGGGGTGGAGAGTCTGCATGGATTACCGCAGACTTAACAAAGCTACAAGGAAAGATCATTTCCCATTGTCGTTTATTGATTAGATGTTGGACAGACTAGCGAGGCATGAGTTATATTGCCTTCTGGATGGGTATTCAGGCTACAATCAGATTGTTATAGCTCCAGAAGACCAGGAAAAGACAACCTTTACATGTCCGTATGGTACTTTTGCTTTCAGAAGGATGTCTTTCGGTCTGTGCAATGCCCCAGCCACCTTTCAGAGATGTATGATGGCTATCTTTTCGGATATGGTGGAGCATAATGTAGAGGTGTTTATGGATGATTTCTTAGTATTCGGGGATTCTTCTGATTTGTGCTTGGAAAATTTAATAATGGTTTTGAGAAGGTGTGTTGAGACAAACTTGGTGTTAAATTGGGAAAAGTGCCATTTTATGGTACAAGAAGGAATAATTCTGGGACATAAGGTGTCAAAGAAGGGACTTGAAGTGGACAGAGCCAAATTAGAGACTATTGAGAATTTTCCTCCACCAACTTCAGTAAAAGGTGCTCGAAGTTTCCTAGGACATGCAGGCTTTTACCGCAGATTCATTAAAGATTTCTCCAAGATAACAAAGCCACTTTGCAGCGTATTAGAGAAGGATGCGCAGTTCAATTTTGATGAGGATTGTGTGTCTGCATTTGAGAATTTAAAGAAAAGGTTAACTTTAGCACCAGTAATTACAGCACCGGATTGGGACTTACCCTTCGAGTTGATGTGTGATGCCAGTGATTATGTTGTAGGGGTTGTTTTGGGTCAGAGAAGGGAAAAGATTTTTCATGTGATTTATTATGCGAGCAAGACCCTTACTGATTCTCAATTGAACTCTACCACCACAGAGAAGGAATTATTGGCAGTTGTGTATGCTTTTGATAAGTTTAGAGCTTATCTGATTGGGACAAGGGTGATAGTGTACACGGATCATGCGACAATTTGATACTTGATGGAAAAGAAGGATGCAAAGCCTCGTTTAATCAGGTAGATACTTCTGTTGCAAGAATTTGATTTGGAGATTAAGGACAGAAAGGGAACTGAGAACTAAGTGGCAGACCACTTATCTCGACTAGAAAATTCGGGAAGGGAGGTAAATGATAAGACTGTGATTAATGAATCCTTTCCAGATGAACAGTTGTTTGTGGTAAAAGGGGAAGTGCCATGGTTTGCAAATTATACGAACTACATAGTGAGCAGGATGATTCCTTCTGACTTAGTTGGGTATCAAAAGAAGAAATTATTGCATGATGTGAAGTGGTTTATATGGGATGAACCATATTTGTTCAAATAATGTGATGATCAGATGATAAGGAGATGTATCCCATATAGTGAGACAGAGGGGACAATGAATATATTCAGTTTGGGGGTATTGGGTAGTAGGGTAGTTGCATGTAGTTAATTTGCATATGTTTACATGTTTTATTTAATTTTTGCATGTTTTATGTAGTCATTATTATATGTGTTAGTTATATGTTTAGTTGCATGACCCAAATTTCTAGCTTTGTGGAGTTTAAGTCTAGCCAATGATGAAACTGAATTTTGAAGGATTGTTGAATTTAATGGATAACATGAGCTTAGATATAATGTTTTACATGATGTAATCCATGGATGTTGTTTAAATGCTTTCGGTTTACACTTACGTGTTCACAAATGCTTGTAGGTATAAGAGTTATGTGTTTTTATTGCTTAATAGGAAATGTGGTTTTTTAAAATAGAATTATGTGGAAAATGAACTTAGGCTACGAAAACATTGATAATCAAGCTTTGGGAACACATGGGTATGCTTATTGTATAAAAAAAAAGGAAAATCTATCTTGAAACCTTCTTGAGCTGAATTATTTACTCCTTAGAAGGGGCAAGATGGAGTGTAAAATGCACTCGCTGTATAAAAAAATAGCAATAAACACCGCGGGAAAGAGCGAAAATCGCCCTCGTGAGTAAAAATAAAGCAGTTTAAACCCATTGTTGAACCTTAGTTTGTATTGATGTGTTAGAGTAGTTTTTGTGGCATTAGTATACATGGATCTTGATTTAGACTGAAATTTTCTATTTTGAGCAGTTTAACATGTGTATTCTTTGCCTTAGTCAAGTTTTTAGTGAACATAACACATACACACACAACATCTTTATAGCAAATATGGGTTATTTGATTGTATGATATTATGTTTATAGTTTAGTTTGAAATTTTATTCTTGAATCTGGATAATTCATTGATGCACATTGGATTAGAATTTCAACTTAGCTGGAAAGACTTGGGATGCATTTGCATCGTAATTTAGTTGCATAGCATGTAGTTGCATTTCATTGTTTAATGTCGTATGCATTACTTGAGGGCAAACAATAGTTCGAGTTTGGGGGTATTTGATAAGTAGGTTTTATACCTACTTATTGGATACCAATTCACGAGAATTATGCTCATCTCAAGTAGATTTTAGTTTGTTTTTATGCATTTTATGTTTTTTTAGCATTTCTTGTAGTTGAACTCCTAAAGCAAAGAAAGATGTGGATTGGCATGGTGACACGAGCTAATAAGGACTACGCATGATGAACGTGGGTAGATGATGAATTAAAGCAGTGGATGAGTGTTATGTAGAAGGGCAAGATGAAGGACAAACAACAGAACAACAAGCAAAGCAGAAGAAGAGAACATCGTCACGAGGCACACAAATAAGTAGCGTCCGTACCGCTAAACAAGCCAATTTCACATCACCGCTATTATCGCGCTCTGAAGCTAAAATCCCAAACATGCGCGGTCACGCCTAAAATAAGAAGGCACATCGCGCCTGCTACTGGAGACTCTAAGCAGACATTTACATCAAGGCGTTTCGCCCATTTTATATTGAGATCACGCTATGTGCCATGTGAGTCATCTGATGTTGTTTGTTGACTTAATTTTTAAATTTTAAATGTGAGCGCTTGGTCTTATCTAAACTATTCTGGTTGGCACCAGACGTGGATGGTTGGTTTTTTTATCAATTTTTATCTAAGTAATTAGGGTTCTTAGCTTTTGAACTAGTGCTAGAGAGATTTTTATAAAACTTGAGATTATTCTATATCTTCTCTTGCATTTAGTTATTAAATAATTAATCATTTTATTTTTCTGGAGATTAGTGGTGATTTGGAACAGCACTTTAGAACAAATTCTGCAATTGGGTTTAATCAATTCTCTCTTCTCTCTCAATTGTACTATTTAATTTCCATGTGTTATTACAATCCCATAATGGTTTTTGGTTCAGAAATGAACTAAACTTCATTATGGGATTCTAATGGATTTTGATATGTAGTCTATAATTATTTGTGTAATTGTTTGATTGTATGCTTATCATCGGATTCTCTATTATGATTGAGTGTATTGATTGAATGTTTGATCACCATTCACCTTGTTTACTTATATGGAATTGAAAAATGAAATATGAGTATGGTTATAATCATAATAGCATGCGTTTATGAGGCTGAGATGTTTAGCTTTATACTTCGTGAATCAGATAGAAATATATTGTTTCACCGCGTGTAGTAATATAAGAGCTTGTGCTTTAATTAATTATTGCTGCAATTTCACATAGAAATATAGTGATTTTGGTAATATTTTCGATTACATGATTCGTATCACATGTGGAGATTATGTATACATGTCATAATTCATTGAAAAATGGTTATGTCTACTTTTGTGCTCTTAGCTAATTTTCCATGATAAATGTATAATCTTGCATGATGATAATATTTAGATGAAGTATGAAATGAAGTTAGAATCTCATTCTTTCCAAATTTGATTACATTAAATTAGTATTGTGTTTTTAATTATTAATTGAGTTTAGAATTAATTATAATTGTGAATTATTCGTTTAAGCATATAAAAATAGTGATATGATTGGTGTATGATAATTTAAATTTAAAACCTTTCTCCGTGGATTGATACTTTTCTTACTCTGTACTACTTGTTGACCCATGTATGCTTGCATGAGTTAAAGTCCTTTTGTTAAGACTAAAAAGGAGTCAACACTAGCCATCTCTGTTATTAACTCAGTTTGAGCCGTTAACATAGACAACTTTTTCCGACCCTTCCTACTCAAGGCGTCAGCCACTACATTGGTTTTTCTTGGGTGATACAGGATATCACAGTCGTAATCCTTTATCAACTCCATCCATCTCCTTTATCTCATATTTAAATCCTTTTGTGTGAAGATATATTTTAGACTCTTATGGTCCGTGTATATCTCATATTTCTCTCCGTATAAGTAATGCCTCCATATCTTCAAGGCAAACACTACCGTGGCCAGCTCCAGATCGTGAGTAGGATAAACTTTCTCATAATCCTTCAACTGTCGTGATGCATACACAATGACCTTGTCATGCTGCATGAGCACGCAACCAAGTCCTCTATGAGAAGCATCGCTATAAACTACAAAATTCCCTGTATCATCGGGTAAAGACAATACAGGTGCTTCACTTAGCCTTTTCTTCAGTTCTTGAAAACTGTCTTCACACTTCTCCGTCTATACATACTTCACTGTCTTCCTTGTCAAGTAAGTCAACGGAGTAGTTATCTTGAAAAAATCTTGGATAAATCTTCGATAGTATCCCGCTAACCCTATGAAACTCCGCACCTCAGTCGGCATTTTGGTTGTTCCCAATTAATCACTGCTTCCACATTTCCTGGGTCCACTGAAATTCCATCGCAGTCGATAACATGTCCTAAAAATTGTACCCTTTCTAGCCAAAATTCACACTTAGTGAATTTCGTATATAATTTCTCCTTCCTTAGTGTCTCCAACACTAATCTTAGGTGTTCAACGTGATCTTCTGGCGTCTTAGAGTAGACTAGAATATCATCGATAAACACTACGATGAACTTGTCCAAATATTGTTTGAACACTCTGTTCATCATATCCATAAATGCAGCTGGTGCATTTGTCAACCCAAATGACATCACCCAAAACTCGTAATGGCTGTAACGAGTCCTGAATGTTGTCTAAGGTACATCCTCCTTCCTAACCTTCAACTGATGATACCCTGTTCGCAAATCTATCTTAGAAAAATACTTTTCCCCTTTCAACTGATCAAAGAGATCATTGATCCTGGGAAATGGGTATTTATTCTTTATCGTTAACTTGTTCAACTCTCGGTAGTCGATACAAAGTCTCAACAATCCGTCCTTCTTCCTCATAAATAGTACCGGTGCTCCCCACGGTGAAACACTCAATTGAATGTACTTTCTATCTAACAGTTCTTGTAATTGAACCATCAACTCCTTCATCTCCACTGGCGCCATACAGATGGTGCCCTTGAAACTGGTGCCGCTATTGGCACAATATCTATTACGAATTCGGTCTCCCTATCCGGTGGAAAACCCGCCAATTCGCTTGGAAATACATCCACGAATTATTTAACTATAGGTATTTATTCCATCGTTGCTCCCACTCTTTGGGTATCAACAACATGACACAAATAACCTACACATCCCTTCCTCAACAATTTCCTAGTCTATGTCATGGTAAGACAACACGAACGTTTCGGCGATTTATTACCATAAAACACTACATGAGACTGTCTCAATGTTCTAATTTTTACACATTTCTTTTGACAATCTATAATTGCACCATGGTTAAATAACAAATCCATCCTGAGAATTACATAGAATTCTCCCAACTTTATCGGTATAAAATCTACCGATAATTTATAACCTCGTATTTCTACACAAAAATTCCTATGAATATCTTCAACAGGAATTATGTCTTCATTTGCTGCTTTGATATTCAAAGGTACAGGCAATCAAACAACACATAAGCATGTATATCATTGTTTGGGATAATACATGCAACTACATCCCCTGATGCAACTGTATCTTAGACCGTCATGTTAAAAGTGTGGGCCATCAACCTACTCGTCTGAGCTGGACCACCAATAGCTAACTTACCGATATTATCGCCCTTATTCATATTCGTCCCCTTATTTGGGCAGTTCTTCACCATGTGATCAGTTGATCCACATATAAAGCATCCATGGTTCTTCTTTGAACTTGGACAGTTAGGCGAAATGTGCCCTTCCTGTCCATAGTTAGAGCATACTGCTTTTCCCTTGAGACAGACTCCTAAGTGAGTCTTCTCATAGTTCTTGCAATCCTTCATCCTCTTCTTAAGATCTCCTTGCTTCACTACCGTATTCCCAGAGTTAAAACCCTTCCTCTTCTGCCCGTTTCCACTCCCACTGGCTCCTTCCATTTTCACTCCCCCATCCACCTTATTCTTGTTCTTCTTTTCTTTGTGGTATTGGCTTAGAGCCTCATTACCGCCCTCGACAATTATTACCTTTTCCAGAATGGTTCCAAAAGAATTACTTTGGAACAGTGATATCCAGCTATAAAGCTAAGGTTTTAAGCCCTGCTCAAATCTCCTCGCCTTCCTCACCTCTGTGTCCACCTGATGTGGAGCAAACCTCACCAGTTCATTGAACTTGGAAGCATATTGGGGAACTGTCATTTCCCCTTATTTCAGTTCTAGGAACCTCATCTCCATCCTCCCTTGCATACTCGTGGGAAAGTAGTTCTCGAAGAAAATCTCCTTGAACCAAATCCACGTTAGGTTCTCTATCCCAGCCATAGCCTGGTTTTCCTCCCACCAGAAGTTGGCTTCTCCCTTCATCATATAGGTAGCAAAAGAAACCTTTTTCCCCTCTTCGACATTTGCAATAACAAATGCCTTCTCTATTTCTTTCACCCAAGTCTGGGCTTCTATAGGGTCCGTAGTTCCTTTGAACTCCGGTGGACCTACGCTCTTAAAATCCTTAAACGTAGTAGCTCATACTACCGCAGGATTTACAGGTATATTCGCCTCATTTCTATTAGAAGCAGCCGTTAATAAATTAACTAACTCTTGCATTGGATTAACAGGTCCCCCTTCCGGTTGATTCACATTGGCTTCTTGATTGCGTTGTCTTCTTCTTGGCGGCATTTTTTTGTTAAGATAAATAACATGTCATTATTACTTTCTTCTTGTTAATTAGTTATTATTCATTATTAAATAATAACTTCAAACTCATTGCACAACATGTTCCATAAAAGGCTTAAATTGATTTGCTTCTTTGTAGTATAATACTACATCATTTATCATTACACAGCCTTGGCTGATTACATTTCTTTCCCGCAATTACTTTCCAAAAATTGGGATTTACAAAAGACTACCCTTTGATATACAAAAGAGGGTTTTATGTCACAACTTAGATACATCATATGTACATATCTAACTCTACTCTAGCTACTAACTAGGTTACATTTGCCTAATGGCATTCTCATAATCCTCATGGGCAAGACCGGCTATAACATCTCGAATGATAGTATGCCAAGTCTGCCTTGCCTCTACCAGATACTCAGCCACTTGCCACTGAAAATCCCCATGAGAACTCCTATGTATATAGGACATTCTACTCATCTTCTGCTTCATGGCCTTTAGCTCATGTCTAAGCTCAAAAGCCTTATGTTTTAGCTCATGCACCTTGTCCTTCACCAAAACCTTCTCGTCATGCTCCTCCTCCCATATTGTCTCTATGTCTTTCTTTTTCACCAAGACGTCATGGATCTCTTCCTTCAGCTCCCTCACTTCCTTCCCCAACTGGATATTTCTATCCAATACTGTCATAAATAGTGCCTTCATTGACTCCCCCGGAGTCATCTCTTCTCCAGGTGCTACCGTATTAAACGACACCACCTCCACCTCCTCCTCTGACATGCCATCAAACAAAGACATGAATTCTAAGTTCTCCGAGTCTTCTGACTCGTCCACCACCACTTCTGGCACCTCAGCTATAGGGGTCGGTATGATCTCTACTTGATTCACAGACTCCTCACTAACGACATGTATATCCCTATACATTACGTTATCTCCTGACATCTATAACAAAATAAATCAGTTTGATTAGTACACATCATTAGAATAATTAAAACACATATCACATTTAATGCATTTTTAGGGTTAACTTCATCTTTTACTTCTTTTAACTCTTCCTAAGGTTATGTCTTAAGGTTCTTTTCCCCCCTTAAGTTTTATAACTTACAGCTTTGATACCAACCTGTGACGCTAATGGTACTTTCAACCATAGCACCTCACAAGGGTACCTATCAATTTGCCAACGACTTGATTTCCATACCATTACTTTTAAAGTCTGGCTTTGGTGCATTCCCTTATAGGAACGTCTACCTTAAAAAAGTGAATATGTCTTCTATATATTCCAAAATAATATTACCACTCCTGGGTTCTTTGTAACCATTACATGTGTTCTTGTCATAATATCAAATAATTACAACATTTCTACTATATTATTATAAAGGTAACTTATTGGTCCGCCTTAGCCTTCCCTTTATCTTTACTAGGTCCTTCAGTCCGTTCTGTCTTAGCTGCATTCATATGGTTCAAGCAAGAGTGAGCATAACTAGCTCAGCAAGTATGATAATTTCATTTAAGCAATAGGTTTGAATCATATGAATCATATATCTTCTATAACTGAATCAATAGTTATGAAGTATTATAGATAATTCAAAATAGTACTTCTCTTTTCTTTAAAATGGTTAACAATGAACAACATCTGTTAAACCTTGAGTTTGGTCTAAGACCTTGAGCATTTTATTCTTTCTTTAAAAAGGACAACCCGACACCAAGTTTGTAAGTCCGACATTTCTTACGAGCAAGTCTAGGTGATCAGCCTATAGTACTCTATGTTGTACAACACTACTTCTTTAAACATATCTACGTTTAAGTTTTGGCAACCTCACGTGCTTGTCGTTTAATGACAAAACATTTGTTTATTCATACTCAGTCTTTCTTTGAAATCCATACCAAAATAGTTTGGCAAAAGATAGCAACATTGACAATATTTTGATAGATTATCTGGAAATCCACAAAACACATTAAGTCTAGTCGAAGGAATTGGCTTCGACTTCATTATACATCAATGCATGAATAAGATACATGAATTAAAAAGCTTGTCCAAGAGAACATAGACAAGGGTTAGAATACTTGGCTTTAGCGTCTTCTATAGTTAATATACTTTTCCTTTGAGTCTTTAAGGATTCTACAATATATGATCACATAACATACCACATTAGGTTATAAACAATCATGTATGGTCACTAATTTATCTTACCCTTCTTCTCAATCTAATCATTCCTTAGATTGGTTAATATACGTTACGGTTTCATCGTATTACATTGTGTTTACATTCTCGTAACTTTTGTCAACCTTTAGTTGTAATCCTTACGGTTATTATCATCTTTAATGAGTTTACTTTAAGTTAATTAAAATTATAATTTATCTTTAATCAACTTTCACATGCATTACATTCATTTCCATATTATTATTTCTTTTTCTAGTCTTTGGTCTGTCATGGGACTTGACTTCCTTCTACGACTTCTTACTGTGGCGTGAGTTCACAATACCTCGATCTCGGGCCTAGCGTTGCGGTGCCACTCTCTACACTACTGGTCGGGTTGCGCCACCACTTCGCAGTGGCTTGGGGTTTCGGTCTGGCACCGTGGCGCCAAGGTTAGTGCTTTGGGTGTCGCTGCGGCGCCAGCCTTGAGCCTCAGAGAAATTTCACATATTATTTTCTCTGCAATTTTTCCAGCCTCATAACTTACTCATTATAAGTCGGAATTGGCTCGTTCAAAAGCCGTTAGCTCAATATCATGTGTACTATGATTTCATTAGAAAATCTTACATTTTTGAATCCTTTAACACGAAATTCACCTATTAAGTTCTTTATTGAGTGTTCGTTAAACGTTCGTGAACGTTCAAAGCTCCTTTCTTCGTTCTAAGTCAGAATTTGACCATTTTCATGTCCGTAACTCTAAATTGCAAACTAAGACTATTCTCCATCGAAAACCAATGTTTCCGAGTTAAACGGTGACTTTTGACTTTCATTCCGAGAATTTCACGATTTCGACGATTATCGTCGAATCTCGTAAATTTCGCCATAACTTCGTTACTCGAGATTTTTACACCGTTCAAAATGGATTCATTCCATATATCTATCATCCTAACCAAACATATTTCATCCAATCTTATACATGATGGTTTTCAATTTGTCCATCAACAATAAAATTATAATTCTTCAAAGTTATTCATTAGCAACATGGCTTATTAAGGTTTAAGTCCTCCAATAACCATATTTGTTACTCCTTATCATACATGCTTCACCAATAATCACTTCTCTATCATACCAACAATGAAGAGATGAAGGTTAATGGTTTGAAGGCTTATTACCTTTGAAGTTCCAAGCTTTCTTTCTTCTTCTTGAGTTAGGAATATCTAGCTCTTACTTCTCTCAATATAATTGTTAAGATGTTAGTGGAAATTAACAAGGCACAAATGACCAACAACCTTTTCTATTTATAGGATTTACAAGGTGAGAGCAAAATGGTAAAGATGTCATCCCACCTCCTTATTTTCACCTCCTTACTACTCATTACTTGGGTATCACAACTCTTATCATTTTCTTGGCCACCAAGTGGCCAGCCATAACTCACCTATGGGGCCCGCATGAGTTGCCCCATGGGTTTTGCTAACCCGGACCCATCGGTTCAATCCATGGGTCCGGTTCTTGGTTCGGGCTTTAGATTAATTACTTCGGGCCTAACATTGGGCTTGCATTATAAATCTTTAGGCCTTAACATAATTCTAATTGGGCTTTCATAATTCCTACACAAATTATACAAGTCAATTGCAATAGGATTAAAGTGTTTAACGTATAATCCTCGTATTCCTTACATATACTAGTTTGTATAATCATTTGTTATATACGTCATACTATCTTTTGTATATACTTGTACGATACTTCGTATCATACATGTATTCATTACTTCGTATAATACTTGCTTATTATACGATCATCATTTATTCAATCTTTACCTTTCTTAGCATTCTCGAACTTAGTACGCAGGCGAAAAACTGTGTTTGTCATAACTGAATTATTATTATATAATCCATGCTTTGTTATTATTCAATCATTGCGCATTTCTCGGAAGTTCAAAAATAATTCCTGAGCTGAAATTGATGAATAGTAATTTTTGGAGAATTTATCGAAAAGCTTTTATTTTTGTCTTGGAAATTCAAACACCTTAATTCTACCACGTAGCCAGAATACTATAATTTTATGACACTTTTAGGTTATAGAACAACCTTCATCTTGTTTACTCATTATAATAACATATATTATAATTTTATTCATTATTTAATCAAATACAAATATTTTACAACTAATCAAATTTTCTCATCAAATTTATAAACTCCTGGACTTCATTACAAATGGGCCTCAAGCGCTTCTTGCTCTTTATATATCCACTTCTTCAAGTAATTTCAACTAATCCTATTACATAAACTATTTACAACAAATAAAAACCTTGATTAGCAGTCAAGGGGAAGTACATAGAAGGAGATAAAATTTACATCAAGAAAAACTAGAGAAGACGAGGTACGCACACCCCATTTATAAAACTCATGCATTCATTCATCTAATATGAAATTCAAACATCCATTGGGCAATAGTCCATAATCAACCCTATTTATTATCATGCATATCACCATATGCATCAATAAATAATATTCATTTCAAGAATAAGAAAACCATTTCATATATGCGTTGATATCATTTAATTGACAATTAAAAGTTTACTAGAAATCCAGTTTTGAAACAAAATAAACTCTTTTATTTTAATCAAAATCCAAATCATAATAAACTTCTTTATTTTATTTTATCTAATTTTGAATAAAAATAAACTCCTTTATTTTTAATCAATTTTCGAATTAAAATAAACTCCTTTATTTTAATTAACAAAGAATCCAATTTCAAATTTAAAATAAACAACTTTATTTTACCTTTAAATTGCTGGAAAAATAAAATATGTTGAATCATATTCCTTATCAAAATAAACATCTTTATTTTTCTAGGAAACATGGAATCCTATTCCATATTTGAATAAACTCCTTTATTCTAGAAAACATGGAATCCTATTCCAAAACAGAATAAACTCCTTTATTTTAATTAATGTGGAATCCAATTCCAAGTTAAAACTTTATTTTTAATCTTATTCTGATTCAAAATAAACTTTTTAATCTTAATTGAAATAAATAAAAATAAAAATTTTCAAAATATGCAGACCGCGACCAAGCCCAGATTACACTAGAACCAGCGCGGCCGCCCTGCAACCCCAAAAACATTTTTTGGGTTTGGGCGCGGCCACGTTCCAAAATGAAATGGGAGCAGTGCGACTGCGCTGCATCACAGAGTTTGAAAAACAGTTTTTCTGAGAAAATTTCTTCAAAACACATACCCATACACATATGCACTCATCAAAATCAATAATTAGCACAAGGTTAGGCTCTGATACAACTATTAGGTTTGTATATAGCACGAACATGCAATCAAATTACACAAATATAGCTGAAGCGCGATAAAATTGAATTTTAAATTTTTTTTACAAACCATCACCATAAACATCTTGTTGCTCAATTATCAATTAAATGAAAGAGATGGAGATATAGAATCATACCCTTGTAGATCAAAACTTCCCAATATACAAGTTCACCTCCAATTCATTCGCATTCTCCTTGAATTCCAACGATGAGATTCCTTCATTAGATCAACATTAGTCACCCAAGGGTTTTGCCTCTAGAGGTGATACACCAAGGAATATATATTCAAAAATATGGGTGTTGGCAAAACACTAGTTTCTATCTCTATAGAAATTGTAAGTACTCTTCCAACAATTAGAAGTTTGTCTAACCCCAACTCATAACAAGACTTCTCTTATTTATAGATATAGGAAACCTTCTAAACTATTTAGAAATATAGTTTTATTTAATCA
Organism: Panax ginseng; assembly: GCA_020205605.1. Lineage (NCBI taxonomy): Eukaryota > Viridiplantae > Streptophyta > Magnoliopsida > Apiales > Araliaceae > Panax > Panax ginseng. The sequence continues at coordinate 139,623,699 of CM035128.1, forward strand.
AACTCCTAATCCAATTAGGAATTTGTGAGAGTACTCTTATTAATAAATTCCTATACCATTTAAAATTAAATAATATTAATAGTAATAATATTAATAAAACTCCTCTTATTAATTTATATTTAATATTTCTAAAATATTAAATAATAAATATTAAGTTATATAATTTATTCTATCATCACATCATAAATTAACTATACTTAACATATTATTACGATTATGTCATTTACTTCTTAAATAAATATTTTCATTTTGCGGTGTGAACCGTTAGGATCTCCATATTAAACCGGTTATGAATAAATAAATTAAAACAATTCTAATCTTATTTAAATAAATAAATTATATTTATTCTACAATAAGGGTAAGCCCCCTTATTGATCAACGACTTTCCAAATAATATAAATTTTAACATTAATCATAAAAGAACTTTTCAGTGAATATTTACTGTACAATTTAATCCTTCTACCTTACAATTTCCTAATTAAATATAAGACATGGATTACCGTTAAGTCTTATTTTATTTAATTATATGTATTTCGATTCTCAAATGTAGAACTCTAAATAATGTAAATTAGAAACACATTTCTAAGTTCATTCCGGTTTGGCTAAAGACTACTAAGTTGTCATTTATTGAATTACATAAGACATTCTCTCCTTTTACTAGAAGTGGTAGATTCTTTATTGACCATTCACCTATCTCCATGTACAACTTTACCCAATCATACCCTTTGATATACCTTAAAAGTCTTAAGGTACATGTCAAAGTATAACTCATCATACACAAGATACTATGATGATCACAATTCTAAAGATCACTTATACTACTATAACTTAAGGAAATCCTATTAACAGGCGAGTAGAACTCAATTAGCTATTCCTTTAGCGAGTCACGTTCAGTGGACTTATTCTCTAATAAGCACCTACATACTAGCTTTAGTGTCTCCACACAAATGATTATGAGATCAATCATCCTCTTTATAAGAGCAAAAAAAGTATGTACCAATCTATCCGAATTCACTAATCCCCTTTTTAGTCATCTAATAATTAGAAATGATTTTAGTTTGTGAGCTATCTAGAATTTAGATCTCATTAGCATGATCATCATCATAATTCTAAAAGTATTGCTCAAAACTACGAGTTTATCACATTTAATATATCATCATCATTTAGATAACGAAAATGTTTATAATTTATTAATTCTTTTATTAATAAATGAATAAGATTACAAAGTATATGCTACATTATAGCAAATATTATTGGCTTATGTACATACTACTTTCAGTTTATACATGCTTGGATGTTTATATATATTGTGTTGCTTTTATTTTAATATATAGATGAATCGATGGATTTGTATGGATGTTGGTTTATTTATAGATACTATTGTGTGTTGGGATATAAAGTAGGTACAAATAGATAATGTTGTATGTTGGTAAATCGCTAAAACAATCAATTTCTTAAAAAATTGAAGTATCAACAACCACAAGAGGTCGCTAATACTTATCAGTTACCGCATGTGATCGCTAATATTTATCAATGACCGCTGATTACTTGAGGGACTTAGCGACCACTTTGGCCATTAATGTTGGTCGTTGACACGTGGGACATGTCACCCATGAGACCTGACTCATAGTGGCTCAGCTTAGCGACGACATCGGTCGCTATAGGGCGGTCACTGATATATCGATTGCTAATAGTGGTCGTTGGGATCCACACAACGACCAGATTATATACGATTACTTTCATCGATCGCATTCAATCGATGATACACATCTGCGATAGAGCACGATCGCTGATAGGCAGCGCAAATAAGTCTTTTTCTTGTAGTGTGTGATAAAGACGAGTAATCCTTAGACCAAAACCAGAGTTTTAGAGAGGTCAATGGGAAGTTAGGTCTCTAGTGTACTTGTGAGGTGAGTCATTTCAAAACCAGATCATAAAATAGAATTGAACTAAAAGGAAAGATGCAACTAAGCTTAAAGAAGGAGTGGGGAGCTTAATGTCCAAGATAGTTAGTTGTGTATAGTTAGAAATTAATCTTTAAAACTTTGTAAAGGTTTCTCCGCCTGTAGAAGGAGTGTTTATTAGTGATAGTAATAGGATCTCAAGTCCTAGAGATGAGCTTGAGACTGGACATAGCAACATACCCTAAGTGTATGTTGTGAATGAGACAAATCTCTGTTCATCATGTGATTGAATTTTTACTGTCTTGCATATTAATTTCTAACACTCCAAATTAATTAACTAAAAATTCAAAAAGGTCTAACATAAATTTTAAATTAGTAATAATCTATTCAACCCCCCTTCTAGATTATTATTGAACTTTCAATTAGACATAACCTATAATGGATTTAGAAATTAGATTTGTATAATTGCTTGAATTTTGAATTAATTCCTTATTTTTTAGCCTAGGAATAGACCCAATGCTTCTAAATTCATATTTAAGAGAATTGGGACCCTCTTCTAATGATGAACTTTGAAATTGAATTGTATCATTTGAATTGATTGTGAATTTAGTGAAATTGTGAGCCTAGGAGGAAACTCAAGGCTTCCAAATCCATATTTGAAGGAATTAGAATTTTCCTCCCATGATGGACATTGAATTTGAAATTATAATTGGCTATTAGAGCATGCAAATCATATATGGGCCTTAAAACCATTCGTGTTGATTTTATCTTTCAAGGTGGAGTTTAAGACCAAAAATTGTGAAAATTAGAATAACTTGGTGATGGGTCCAATGTGATAGTTTTCATACCCTAAGTTGGAACTTTGCTTTTGGTAACTAAAAATGATTTTAAAAAACTAAAGGATTTCTAAAGTGAAGCGCAAAGGGTAAAAACTAAATTATTGGAATGGATTTTTAACAAACTAAAATTACATTTGAAAACACTTTTGAAAACTTCCTCTTTGAAAATATACTTTTAAAAATCACTTTTGAAACTCATGAACCTTTCTGGATTTACACCTTGAATTTATAAAGCAAAATTCCCTTTTAAAAACTCACGAGTTTAGAAACCAAAATCCATTTTAAAATTAAATACTCGAATTTAGAAACCAAACTTCCCATTTTAAATATCCACGAGTTTAGAGACCAAACCCCCTTCTGAAAAATACTCGAGTTTAGAAACCAAACTCTCTTTTTAAAAATCCACGAGTTTAAAAATAAAAACACCTGAGTTTAGAAACCAAACTCCCATTTTAAAAAATACATGAGAGTTTAGAAATCAAACTTACATCCTTTTAGAAAATACACATGAGTTTAAAAATCAAACTCACCCAACTCATAATAAATAAATAAAAGTCCCTTCCTAGTCAAATTGAACCCTACTAGGATTAAAATGAAGTCATCCACCATGCATGACACCCAACATAAACATTCACTCTGGAATAACACAACGCACCTAGGCATGGAATACTTACAAACACACATTAAAGAAAATTTTTCAAAACTTGAGAAAATATTAGGAAGACGATAACCGTGTTTTCACGGAAGACGAGGTTGCCTAACACCTATTAGAATTTGAGCTAAAATAAAGGTGGGTTTTAATAATTATTTTAAATAAATCCACATATCAATGTGTTCTACTCCATGAGTAGATTAAATTGAGTATTTGATAGCTCAAATCCATGGAATAATGAATGAGATATTAACTACCAAAGATCTCCCTTGTAAATAATAAATGATAATAAATATATTTGGGAAGCCAAGTCCCACATCGATTAAGAACTAAAAGTTTAATATGTTTATATACAAGAAAATTGCTCTTGGGTTTTGGCCCCAAGGGACACCCTACCTTTGTGGAAGGAAGAGGACCTAGCCAAGGATTAGTTCGAACCCACACGCTGTCGCCGCCGACCGACCTACCGGCCTGGCCTGGCTTGGGCTCGTGGCTCGAGGCTCGTGGTTCATGGGTCTGGGTCCTTGTATATAATTTTTTGGACAAAATTAATTTAAATTTTTAATTAAAATTTATTTAAATTTTATTTATTAATCAAAACTATGTCGTTTTATTTATTATCATTATACTATGTCATTTTGTGAAGAGTTACCTGCCGAACGGATGCGTCTAAACTGCATCGTTTTGGGAAAGGCTATCTGCCTGAACAGGCTCTGCAAAACTACGTCGTTTTGCCTGAACGGACTCGCCTTTTCTGTTAAAGCATTAAACTACGTCATTTTTGTTCCGAACGGACGCGCCTTTTCTGTTAAAGCCAAAACTACGTCATTTTTGGCTTAATCATACATTTTTACTGGGTTATAACCCTTCTGATGGGTCACTTACCCTACTATAAATAGAGAAGGGGGTTGCTATTTTTATTCATTCGTTTCTCAAGCACTCAAGCATAATAGAGCATCCTAGTCTTTATTTCTTCATCAGTTTCCTTAGTTAATTTTGAGAGAGAGTCAGAGCATTTCTTTGGTTCGTAGAGTATACTTGTTGTAGTGCTGCTAAAGTATACATTGTCATTGTATCCTAGGAGACAAGTTGTAAGACCCCAACTTTTATGAATAAAGATGAATTTTTCTATAAATATCATTTTTGAATATTAAGGTTTGAATTTGTTATAATGTTATAGTTGTGGGTAATATTATAAATTTTGCAAAGTAAGCAAGTTGTTATATAATATTCGATTGGTCGGGGAATATTCATTTTAACAGGGAATATTCGTACGACGGCACAATCATTGGTGGACCCCTCAACGTAATTATTGTCGAAATGAGAAAACGACAGAAATATCTTTTTATGAAAATAATGGCGGAAGTTTTACCGTTAACTGTTTAAATAATCGGTGTTAAAAGTACAGTAATACGCGTAGTTTCATAGTACCACATGGTATTAACTATTGATGCTTACGTGAGAAGTCACTCAATTATACTCAATTATTGCTACAGTAATTGATGCATCATATCTCTCATATTATTGATTCAATTATTGTCACAATATCATCTGCATAATATTTTATATTATTAAATCAATAATTGAGATGACAAGTTATTCATATTATTAGTTGCATAATTAACAATGTCTAGAAGTTCTGTCAAGGAGAGGTATGGTCACCTAATTGCGCGCCAATATGGAGAAATCCTTATTGGAAAGCCCCATCTTTCCTGGGAACGACTTGGTTGTTAATATTGCGAGTTATAATAATATTAATAAATGTTGTTAAAAATATTGAGAGAATTTTTTTTATGAAGTATTTGATGTAAATTTTGCTTATTTTATGGACTCCCATTTACCCATTTTTCAAAATAATCGATAGAAAATTATTTAATATAATACAGGTGGGGCCCACATGTGGAAGAAAAATGGAAATGGGGGGGGGAGATTACGATCGTGGAGGGTGTTATATATATATATATATATATATATATATATATATATATTATAAATTTTGTTTTATATATATATATATATATAAGTATTATATATTTATATATATATATAGGTGATGTCTGGTGTATAAGGGGGAGAGAAAATTTCATTTACCTTTGCCGTAAGGCAAAGGTTATAATAATTACTCATCATGCAAAACTTAATTATTTTCGTAAGGTTGTTAGCTTTCATATTCCTAACCAACCTATTATACGAATTTAAGCAACCAAACCATTAAAAGCAATCATTATCATCTCAAGCCATAAAGCTATTCGTTTATTGAAAAACGGATGTCAAGCTTTCTCAACTCATGTCACGGATTTAAACAAAAATACGTCAGTTTTGAATGATATTTCTATTGTTAATAAATTTCCTGACGTATTCCCTGAAGAACTTCCTAGCCTACCCCCAGAGCATGAAATTGAATTTTGTATTGACCTTGAACCCGGTACAAAACCCATTTTCTAAGCCCCATATCGAATGGCTCCTATTGAACTTCAGGATTTAAAAACCTAGCTACAGAAATTGTTAGACATCGGTTTCATTCGTCCTAGTACATCTCCTTGGGGTGCTCCTATTCTATTCGTGAAGAAGAAAGATAGGAGTATGCGACTTTTTATTGATTAATGGGAGGTTAACCATGTTACTGTCAAAAATAGATACCCGTTGCCTCGCATTGATGACCTGTTTGACCAGTTTCAAGGCGCCAAATTCTTTTCAAAGATTGATCTTCGTTTCGGATATCACCAATTAAAGATTAAAATCGATGACATTCTAAAGACGGCTTTCAGAACTCGGTACAAGCATTATGAATTCCTAGTCATGTCTTTTGGATTGACTAATGCTCCTGCTGCCTTCAAGGATATAACCTAGTATTCAAAGAATATTTGGATCATTTTGTGGTCATCTTTATTGATGACATTCTCATATATTCCAAAAGCCGTGAAGATCATGAGCAACACTTGAGGATGATACTCCAAAAGCTTTGTGAAAACAAGTTATATGCCAAGTTGCGAGTTATGGCTTGAGGAAGTTGCATTCCTTGGGCACGTGATATCAAATCACGAAATATCTGTTGACCCAGCAAAGATTGAAGCAATACAAAGCTGGGAGCAACCTAAATCAGTGACCGAAGTACGTAGCTTTCTCGGCTTAGCTGGTTATTATTGGAGATTCGTAGAAGGGTTTTCTCAAATCGTTACTCCATTAAATCAGCTAACTCGAAAAGATACAAAATTCGGTTAGAGCAAGGAATGTGAAAAGAGTTGTCAAGAACTCAAGAGAAGACTCATTTCAGCACCTGTTCTGACAATACCATCTGGCTCGGAGGGATTTGTTATCTACAGTGATACTTCAGGTAAAGGGTTAGGATATGTTCTCATGCAACATGGGAAAGTCATAGCCTATGCCTCTCAACAACTCAAAGAATATGAGAGGAATTATCCTACTCATGATCTAGAGTTGGCAGCTGTTGTCTTCGCACTTAAAATTTGGAGGCATTACCTGTATGGGGAGAAAGTGGAGATCTATACGGATCATAAAAGCCTCAAATATTTCTTCACTCAAAAGGAACTCAACATGCGGCAACGACGTTGGCTTGAACTGTTGAAAGATTATGATCATACTATTCAATATCATCCTAGAAAAGCGAACGTAGTAGCTGACGCATTGAGTAAAAGATCATATGCAGGTACGAGTGCGTTATTGTCAATGCAAAGTCCCATCTTGTATGACTTACAAAGGATGGATTTAGAGTTAAAGACTTCAAGGACCCATGTGATGATGGTGAAGATACGAGTAGAACCGACTTTAATTGATAAAGTTAAAACTGCTCAAGCTACAGACCTGGAGCTGATGCGTATGAGGAAGAAAGTGAAAGAAGGTGCTATCCTAGAAGCAAGAATCGATGAAGAAGGAATACTTAGAGTTAACTACAGACTTTGTGTTTCTAACGACCCTAATTTAAAGTATAAAATCATGATGGAGGCGCACAACACACCGTTTATAATCCATCCTGGGAGTACCAAAATGTATCGTGATCTTTGACATACATTTTGGTGGAGCAATATGAAGAGAGAGATAATGGAGTTTATTTCAAGGTGTTTAACTTATCAACGAGTCAAGGCGGAGCATCAAGTGCCAAAAGGTCCATTAAAACCACTTGAAATTCTAGAATGAAAGTGGGAACAAATTATCATGGATTTCGTTACTGGTCTTCCCAAGGTTTCTCAAGGCATAGATGCAATATAGGTCATTGTTGATAGATTGACCAAATCTGCTCATTTCTTACCTATACGAGAAACTTATACACTTGAATGTCTTGCTCGTATGTACATAAATGAGATTGTAAGACTGCATGATATGCTAGTATCCATAGTTTCTGATCAAGACCCAAGATTCACTTCACGATTTTGGGTTAGTTTATAAAAAGCTATGGGCACGGATTTATGATTTAGTTCGGCGTATCATCCTCAAACGGACGGACAGTCGGAGAGGACTATTCAAACTCTTGAGGATCTATTAAGACTCTGTGTCCTTGACTTCAAAGGAAGTTGGCACAAGTTCTTATTATTGGTGAAATTTTCCTACAACAACAGTTATCAAGCAAGTATCGGCATGGCTCCATTTGAGGCGTTGTATGGAAGAAAGTGTCGTTCTCCAGTATGCTAGGATAAGGTGGGTGAAGCAACATTATTGGGACCAGAGTTGGTACGTATGACTACGGAAAAATTCAAACGATCCGACAACGTATAAAAACCTCACAAGATCGACAAAAGAGTTATGCTGATCTTCATCGAAAGGACGTGGAATTCAATATTGGAGATCATGTGTTGTTACGTGTTGCTCCATTGAAAGGAGTTACGAGATTTGAAAGAGAGGAAAGCTTAATCCTTGATTCATTGGCCCATTTTTAATCCTCGATCGAGTAGGAACTGTGGCAAATAGACTCGCCTTACCGCCAAGTATGTCTCGTGTTCATAATTTTTTTCACATATCTATGTTACGTAAATATGTGAAAGACCTGATCCAGATTATTGAGTTGGAACTAGATGAAATAGCGGAAGATTTAATATATGAAGAGGTTCATGTTAACATCTTGGGTAAGAAGGAACATATTTTATGTTCCAAGGTTATACCTCAAGTCAAATTTTTCTGCAAAAACAAAGATGTTGAGGAAATGACCTGGGAGTTAGAATCTGAAACGAGATCAAGGTATCCTCACCTATTCGTCATACCAGGTATGTACCCTAATTTTGAGGGCGAAATTTCATAAGAAGGGGAGGTTGTAAGACCCCAACTTTTCTGAATAAAGATGAATTTTTCTATAAATATCATTTTTGAATATTAAGGTTATAATGTTATAGTTGTGGGTAATATTTATATATTTTGCAAAGTAAGCAAGTTGTTATATAATATTCGATTGGTCGGGGAATATTTGTTTTAACAGGAATATTCGTATGACCGGCGACAATCATTGGTGGACCCCCACAACGTAATTATTGTCGGAATGAGAAAATGAGGAATATCTTTTTATGAAAATAACGGTGGAAGTTTTACCGTTAATCTGTTGAAATAACTTAGGTGTTAAAAGTACAAGAATGTCTGGCGTGGTTTCATAGTAGCACATGGTATTGATTATTGATGCTTACGTGAGAAGTCACTCAGTTATACTCAATTATTGCTACAGTAATTGCTCCATCATATCTCTCATATTATTGATTCAATTATTGTCACAGTATCATCTACATAATATTTTATATTATTAAATCAATAATTGTGATGACAAGTTATTCATATTATTATTTGCATAATTAAAAATGTCTCGAAGTTCTATCAAGGAGAAGTTTGGTCACCTAATTACGTGCCAATATAGAGAAATCCTTATTGGAAAGCCCCTTCTTTCCTGGGAACGACCTGGTTGTTAATATTGCGAGTTATAATAATATTAATAAATGTTGTTAAAAATATTGATGGGATTTTTTTTATGAAGTATTTGATGTAAATTTTGCTTATTTAATGGACCCCCATTTACCCATTTTTCAAAATAATCGGTAGAAAATTATTTAATATAATAAAGGTGGGGCCACGTGTGGAAGAAAAATGGAAACGGGGGGGGGGGAGAATACGTATCAGGGAGGGTGTTATATATATTAAGTTTTGTTTTATTTGATTATAAATAAAACAAGTTATATTTTATTTAAATTTTTTATTTTATTAGAATATTTTATTGCACAGTAATGAATAGTAAAATCAAAATTTTAAAAGTTTCAGACGAATTCGTTCGCCCATGAATTCGTCGAATATTTACTGTGCAGTCCGTGATTTTCTAAATTCAAATAGTATCCTTTCTATTCTCCTATAAATAGGATGCTTAGTTAAAATTGAAAATCACACCAGAATCAAAGAATTCTTCTTCTATAATCTTTAGTGTATTTCTTTAGAGTTTAAGAAAGCTTTGAGCGTAGAAAACAGTGAAAGTTTTTTTCAAGAATATCCCCGCTCTACCAGTCGGAATACTCTTTTTTTCAAGGTAAGGGATATTATTTTTGTTCAGTATTCGTATAAAATAATATTTTCTTCCATACTCTGTAGTATGTAAGTAATATTATTTCGTTTCAGATTCTAAATTCTATACTCATTTTGTTAAAATTTTGGCTTCTATACTCCATGAAATAAGTAGAATATCCTTGATATTTGCGCTTCATCCAGTATCTTTTCATGGAAATATTATTCTGAGCATTCTTGATAAGTTTTAACTTTTTCATGTCGGGGTACTATTCACGGGGTTACTATTCCTGAAGTTACTATTCACGGGTACTATTCACTCGATAACTATTCACCCAAGATACTATTCATGCCAAAAAAATTATTTCTTTTCGGTCCAAATCATTTTTGATATAATATTATTCTTGAATTTTACTCCACAAAGTAGTTTCATGTTGACAATTTGGACATTATTGAATTCTGGATAAATTAAATTATAAATCTTTAAAATTTATTCTTTACTTTCATTTAATTGAATTCTTATATCATTGTCATCATCCTCATGCTTATATTGTTATGAAAGACATCTTTGGCCCGTAGTGCATAGATGGACTTGGTATGACTATGACCAGGGATTATTCGGTATAATCATGACTGTAATGTTACAAATGATGTGTTAAAAGTCCTCATTGGCCCGTAGTGCATTGATGGACAGTTGTTGGCATGATCATGATCATTGATGAAAACACGAATATCCTTATCCCGTCGTGCATGGATAATTTATGGTCATGATACTAATGAATATCCTTAGCCGTAGTGCAGGGGTGATTCGACGATGTAGATTATTTATTAAGCTGAGTCTCAGCGATAAAATTGATGATAAATTCTTTTAAATCATAGAAGTCAGTAGATACATGCTCTACTTGACTCTTCTAATGGATTGCTTGTTCCGCTGCAGTTAAACTTGATGTTATTATATATTATCAGTTTAACACTATTGAAGGCTAACAAAATTTATTCCGTATTATCTTAGTCATAATGTTTCTTACTGGGCTAGTTTAGCTCACCCTTTTTCTTTCATTGTTCTCTTCAAAAAATGAGAATATAGCTAAGACTAGTCGGAGAACGGAGTGACAGACCAGATGTTTGCATTAGTAGTCCTCACTATTCTGTGAAATAGTGTGATAATAAATGTAATGAGGACTTATTTTGAGTTTGAAAACTGTCTATACGACATTATTTGTATTAAAACTCAAAACTCATGTTGTATATTTAAGTTTATATTTGAATTTTGTATCATGTATTTGGTGACTCAAGATGGGTGATGTATACCTATTTTGGGAGCGTCACACAAGTGCTATCAACTCTGAGCATCATAAGGAGGGCATAATTGTCTTAAGGACATAGTACCAAGTACTAGTCTTGACAAATTAAATTTTACAGTTTGAGATAAGTTATATATATATATATATATATATATATATGTAAGACCCCGAATTTTATGAAATAAAAGTATTCAATTCTTTTATAATTATTATTCAGTAAATGGTTAGATTGATAAAAAATTAAAGTTAAGGGTGATATATATAAAATTTTCAAAATACGCAAGTGGTTATAAAATACTCATTTCTGTTGGGAAATATTCGTTTGGTCATAGAATATTCTTGTTGTCGGGGAATATTCGTACGACGGCGCAGCCATTTGTGGGCCCCATAAAAGTATAACTGTCGGATGAAGAAAATGACAAGTTTGATTTTTTATAAATAACGGCGTAGTTGTTACCATTAAAATACCTGGTGGTTAAAATACAATAATACGCGTGGTTGCACAGTAGCACATGGTATTGCACAGTATATTTGAATTATTGATTCTTACGTAAGAAGGCTCTACTCAATAATTATTACAAGAATTCTTTGCTCAATATTTTATTTTATTGATTCAATAATTCTTTGCGTTGATATTTTATAGTATTATTTGTTTCAATAATTGTCATTGCACAAAGATTTCCCATTATCATATCAATAATTCATATTATTTGAATAATATTATTAGATAACATTATTGGCAATGTCTAGAAAGTTCTATCAATGAGAGGTTTGATCACCTAATTGCGCGCTAGTAAGGAGAAATCCTTATCTAAAAGCCCCTTCTTTCTTGGGAACTGCCTGATTGTCATTATTGTGATTCTATAATATTATTTGTGAATAATTAATTATTGATAAAGAAATATTTATTCGATGCAAATATAAATGATGAATTTATTTATTTTATGTTGTTATAAATGAAGGAATTAATGTTGAGGTGTTTTATCAGTATTTTTGTCAGAATGGAGGTATTAAAAATCAAATCAGTGTTCTTAAAGCTCTATTGAGTGAGTTATAATTTTAATCTGATCGTTGGATCGTTGTGATTTTTGGATATGTTATACATATATAAGTTGAGTATATGTCCAAAAAATTTGAACCGTTAAAAATTAACGTATGATTTGTTATGAATTTTAAGAGGTGTTGAAAATCATCCGTTTGTGGATCTCGGATATGTGTTGTCTGGAATTTAGAAAAACTTAAAGCTACAAAGTTGTAGAGAATTCGATTTTGTGTGGAATGAACATAAAATTCGTAATTTTCTGATAAAAGGGCTATTTATTATGAATTATTGAAGTTTCAGAAATAAATATTTTTATTAAAATATGGGTGGGCCCCACTTTTGGTTGTTGGGGAAGATGGCTGATTTTTGGTGGGCCCCACTTGTGGTGGCTGAGTTTTATTCAAAGCATGCATGCGTAGAAAAATTATATTATTAATTTATTAATTTAGTCTCTTTTGGCGTTCTTGCATTTTCCTATAAATAGGTGCTTAGGTTAGAATTGAAAATCACACCAGAAACATAAGTTTTTTCTCTCTATATTATCGAGCGTATTTTTGTGAGTATTTAGATACTTTGAGAGTTGTTATTTAGTGCAAGTTTCCTTCGGCTTTACATCCGATATTCTAGTCAGAAATACTGCTCTTTTAATGTAAGGGATTGTAAGGGTTATTATATTTTTCAGTTTCGTAATTTTTTCGACCCTCAAAAATTTTGAAAAAATATGAAATGATAATTTGATGAGTTTTCTAGATTGTGTCCAAAAATGGCAATTTTTGGATGTATATATTAGGAGTTATGAATTTTATGGAAAAAAACTATTTTAAAAGTAAACCCTTATAACTCCTTGTGGTTAACTCCAAAATTGGTGAAATTTTTATTGGGAGTACATGTATATAACAATAGTATACTTTGTAAATTTCGGAATTTTTGAACAAAAGTACAGTTTATGATAAATGTCTAAATATTCGGCAGTTTTGGTCATATGAAAAATAGTAAATGAATTTTAAAAATTCCGAGAAAAATATATGTTCAATATGGGACTATATTCTGCTAAATCCCAGAAAAGAAAATTTGTTTGTACTGATTTGGTATTTTTCATGAAAATAAACTAGTTATGAGTAAATGAATTAAATATGTTATGTGAAGTAAAAAAATTGGAAAATATGATTTTATGGCTTGAGAATCCTATATACGGTATATGCATATTTTTGATGAGGGTTTTGGTTATTAGTGATGAAATCTTATGAGTTTGGCATTTTAGGATGATTAAATGCATTAATTAGTAAAGTGTAAACAATTAAAATAAATTATTTATAAGTTTAAGAAATGATTAAAATATTGTTGTAATATTCATAATATTAGATTATGAGATTGTTAAGTGATTTATAACATTTGGATTAAGGTGTTATAAATATTGATATGGATTTTATTGTGAAACTTTATCTTTTTGTGTCGGGGTTACTATTCACATATACGACACTATTCACATATACGACACTATTCATGTATATGGCACTATTTATGTATACGGTACTATGTACGAATACGAGTTACTATTCATGAGTTACTATTTACGAGTTACTATTTATGAGTTACTATTCACGAGTTACTATTCATGGGGTACTATTCACGATAGAATTGGTTTCTTTTTCTGACCAAATTATCGTTGATTTATGAATCTTACTCTTGAAATTAAATCCATATTTTGAACATATTATTTTTATTATCATATATAACATTTTTATAATCCTGGTGAAGAAATATCTCTTTGACTTGAGTGTAAAGATGGGTAGATTATTGGTATGATTGTGACTATGGGTTCTCTTTGGCCAGTAGTGCAAATTTGAATCGTTGACTGGTATGATCATGACCATTGAATTTACAATTGAATATTTTTAGCTTAAGTGCAAAGGTGAATTGATCGACATGGTTATAATTATGGTTTATATAAATTCTAAAATGATTATGTATTTCTTTGAGATATTAATATCTTTGGCCTGTACTGTAAAGATGAATTATTGATGAATATCTTTGGCTTGTAGTGCAAAGATGACCTGTTGTTGAATATCTTTGGGCTGTAGTGCAAAGATGACCTGTTGTTTAATATCTTTGGCTTGTAATGCGAAGATGACTTGTTGTTGAATATCTTTGGCCTGTGATGAACTGTTAATGAATATCTTTGGCCCGTAGTGCAAAGATGAACCTATTAGTATGATTATGAACAGGAACTGTGATTTGGTATAACCATGATCTTTGATGTTTTAGGTAAAGACATGTGATGAAAATTATCTTCGTCTTGGATGAGAAGAGGAATTTAGAACCACAAATATGATTATGAGTTATTCACATGATTGTGGATAGGAACTGTTGATTGATGTTACAGGAATAAAACATTGTAGGTGGACTTTTAACATGGAGAAGATAATAGACTTTATGGTCTATTTGACTCTTCTAACGGATTGCTCATTCCGCTGCAACTATGGTTGAAAAGTTTTATCATCTACCATATGTTCTAAATCTCTGATTTATTACTAACGAAGGCTATTGATAATTTAATTATCTTTAGTCATGATATCCTTTATTGGGCTAGTTGTGCTCACCCTTTTGCTTCATAATTCCTTTCAGGTAACAAGAGTGTAGCTATGTCGAGCGGGGGTAATAGGGGAATAGAACGGTGGTCTATAGCTGTTGAGGTTCTCCCTAAATAGTATGGAAATAATTTTATTGAGAACTTTAGGTAAGTGTGTCGTATTGTATACATCATTTGATATTTAATTTTGGTGAACCGAATAAGGTGAGGTGAACCCAACGTTGGAAGGGTGTTTTGCCACTATCATACACGATGTCTAATGACATACAACCTCGTGTTATCATAAGACAGGATTGACAACATCCACTTGCTGAGTATATCTACGAGCACTACCTATATAATCTTGGAATTTGGTTGAAATATAATTTTCAATTGCAGACAGTGGAGATAGTTATATGTCAAGAGAAGACTCACCATTGGAAAGAACATGATAGTAATCTTCTCATTTCTCTTTGGGGTCTATTGGGTCAACCAAGGATAATTCTCCAGTCATATGATATCTATCATAACCTAGACGCATGGCCTCCCATGTACGAAGGTTTCCTTGAGCACTTCCCAATGATTTTAATTTCTAAAACAGTTATTGACTGTACCTTTATGTAAGGCGCCATTGTGACGTGTTATCCAAGGTTGGGACATGAGTCACAGTTGGTATATATTTGTATCAAACTCACAACATATGTGTTGTTGTATTTCGCATGACAATTGTGATAATGAAGTTGTAGTTGTTTTCTGTACCATGTATTTGGCGACTCAAAATGGGTTGGGTGGATTAGACCTATTTTGGGGGTGTCACAATATATATATATATATATATATATATATATTCCATTCTATTTTACTAACAATCTTAAGAATATTATCGTTTGATTATTTCTATATATATATATATATTTAAGATATGGCTACCGATACTCTTTCTATAATCAGTTCTTCTTCTTTTACACCTTCTATTCCAAATGTTCCTGTGAACCATGGTGAAAAACCAGAAAGGTTAAATAGTACAGAATTCAAAAGGTGGCAACAAAAGATGTTGTTTTATCTTACTACTCTGAACTTGGAAAGGTTTCTTCACGAAGATCCCCATGTTCTCAAAGAAGATGAAATAGACAGGCAAGTTGTTGCTGCAATTGATGCATAGAAACATGCTGACTCTCTATGTCATAATTATATCCTAAATGGATTGGACAACACATTATACAATGTTTGTAGTTCTATCAAAACAGCAAGAGAACTATGGGATTCCTTGGATAAAAAAATATAAAACAAAAGATGTTGGCACGATGAAGTTCGTAGTTAACAGATTTTTGGACTACAAGATGGTGGATTCTAAGGTTGTCTCAAGTCCAAGAATTATAAGTTATCCTGCATAAAATACATGCAGAATGTGATGCCCCCAAAATAGGTATACATCACCCATTCTGAGTTGCCAAATACATGGTATAGAAACAAATACAACTTCATTAATACAATTGTCGTGTAAAATACGACAACACATATATTGTGAGTTTAAATACAAATATTGTCTAATAGACAGTATTCAAACTCAAAAGAAGTCATCATTACAATTAATGATACACTATTTTACAAAAATAGTGAGGACTGCTAAAAACAACTTTCTAAAACCATCACTCCATACCCCGGCTAGTTCCTGCTATATTCTCACCTCCTGAGAAGAAAAATGGAACAAAAAGGAAAAGGGTGAGCTCAACTAGCCCAGTAAAGAATATTATGACTAAGATAAAGAACAACAAATTATCGTTAGCCTTCAACAAATCAAATAAAATATAATGGACAACCAGTTTTAGATCAATATTCGCAGCGGAAATAATAATTCATTAGAAGAGTTAAGTAGAGAATGAAATCTACTATCATCTATGAATTTAAAAATCTATCATCAATATTTTATCCCTGTAACATCAATCAATATAGATCTTGCATCAAATATTCATCTTTGCACTACGGGCCAAAGATATTCATTTGTATCACCAGTTGGTCATGTTCATCTCAACACCTATTCATCTTTGCATTATGGGCCAAAGATATTCATCAAGTAATCATTCAGCTTTGCACTACAGGCCAAAGATATATAGTTATATCATCATTTAGGACTGAGGATGATGAAAAATATTTTAAAGAAACGAATCCAGTGAGATAAAAGGACAAAGATTAGGGATTCGTACTTTAGATAATCCATGTTCAAAAATGCTCCATAATAAACCATAGTGGAGTAAAATTCAAGAATGAAGATCAAAACATGGATACAATCAAAGATAGTAACCATAATAGACATCTTGGACAAAGAAGAGAAAATTTTATTTTTTTATGAATAGTGTCGTATTCGTGAATAGTGTTAAATACGTGAATAGTGTCGTATATGTGAATAGTAATCCCGACAAAAAAGGTAGAAATTCCACAATTAAATTTATATCAATATTTCAGCATAATGATATTGAAAGAAATAATATTATTTACGAAGAAAATAACATCTCTTACCTCAAAAGAACAAAGATTTACAATTTGAAATATATCGTATAAGGTCAAGGAAACTTGAACTGAATAGCAACTCACAAAGTATCTAAATACTCACAAAATACGCTCGATAATATAGAGAGAGAAAGCATATGATTCTAGTGTGATTTTTAATTCTAACTAAGCACCCTATTTATAGGAAAATGCTTAGAACACCATAGCAGACTAACCTACTACCTGATGGCTTTACCTGCTACTATTCATGCCCACCACTTTTAAAATAAAATTTCAGCACATTTCTCACCAACCTAAAGTGGGGCCCACCATGTTTTTAATAAAAATATTTATTTTTGAAACTTTCATAATTCATAATAAATAGCCCTTTTATCATAAAAATACGAATTGTATGTCCATTCCATAGGAAATTAAATTCTCTACAACTTTGTAGATTTAAGTTTTTCCAAATTCCAAACGAAAAATGACCAAAATCCACATACGGACTATTTTTAATACCTCCATTCTGACAAAATACTGATAAAACACCTGAACATTAATTCCTTCATTTATATCCACATAAAATAAATATTTCCTTATCATATAAGTCAATAATTAATTATTCACAAATAATATTACAGAATCACAATTATGACAACTGTGTCGCTCCTAGGAAAGAAGGGGCTTTCGATAAGGATTTTCTCATCTTGCGCCGCAATTAGGTGACCAAACCCCTTTCCTAGACAGAACTTCCTTAGACATTGCCAATAATGCTATCTAATAATATTATTCAAATAATATGAATTATTGATCTGATAATGGGAAATATTGTGCAGTGACAATTATTGAAACAACAACAATATAAAATATCAACGTAGCAATTATTGAATCAATAAAATAAAATATTGAAGCAGTAATTCTCGTAACCATTATTGAGTAGTGCCTTCTACGTAAGAATCAATCATTCAAAATACTTTGGCAATACCGTGGTGTCTTCGTGCAACCACGCCAGACATCGTATTTTAACCACCGGGTATTCCAACAGTGTTAATGGTAACAACTACGTCGTTATTTGTAAAAACTCAAACTTGTCGTTTTCTTCATCCTACCATTTTCCGTTATGGGGCCCACAAATGGTTGCGCCGTCGTACGAATATTCCCTAATAACAAGAATATTCCATGACCAAACGAATATTCCCCGAAAATAATGAATATTTTATAACCACTTGCTTATTTTGCAAAATTTGCACATTTCACCCATAATCAAAGTATTATATCAAATTAACACCTTATTATTTCAAGTTAAAGAATAGAGGAAATTCAATTTTATTTATTAAAAAGATGGGGTCTTACACAGAAGGTATGTCTTTAAGTGAATCTTTTCAAGTTGCTGCTATTATTAAAAAATTACCACTAATGTGGAAAGATTTTAAGAATTATCTTGAGCATAAACACAAAGAGATGAAACTTGAAGACTTAATCGTAAGATTAAGAATAGAAGAGGAAAATCGTGCCTCTGAAAAGAAAAAAGGAAGGACCTTTGTATAATATAAAGCCAACGTGGTGGAACAAGGTTCGAAGTCTAAAAAGATGAAGTACTTCGGCAATGGGCCTCAACAAAGAACAAATAAGAAGTTTCGAGGCAAATGTTACATCTGTGACAAGCCCGGAAATAGAGCAAAAGATTGTCGTAAATGCAAAGACCAGAATAAGAAGTTCACACAAGCCAATGTAACGGAAGTGGATGGTCTTCTTCAAGATGTTTCAGAAATAAACCTATCATCGATTGTTTCTGAGATTAACATGGTTGAAAATCCCAAGGAATGGTGGGTAGATACTGGATCAACCCGCCATGTGTGTTCTGACAAGAAGATGTTCTCCACATATCAACAAATTGAGAATGGAGAATAATTGTACATGGGGAATTCTTCCTCATCCAAAATTGTTGGACAAGGAAAAGTGGTTCTAAAGATGACTTCTGGAAAAGAACTCATCCTCAACAACGTGCTCTATGTGTCTGATATTAGGAAGAATTTAGTCAAAAGGGATTTAAATTAGTCTTTGTATCAAACAAGTTTGTCCTAACTAAAAATGGAATGTATATGGGGAAGGGATATATAAGCAATGGGCTCTTCAAAATAAATGTAATGACTATTGTTCCTTCCAATATTAATAAAATTACATCTTCTGCTTATATGATTGAGTCTGCTAATTTATGGCATGATGGATTTGGACATGATAATTATAATACTATACATAGATTAATTAATATGGAATGTTTACCAAAATGTGAGATTAAATCCAATCATAAATATAAAGTTTGTGTTGAAGCAAAACTTAGAAAATCTTCTTTTAAATCAATTGAAAGAAGTACAAAACCTCTTGAATTAATATATACTGATATTTATGATTTAAAGTATATACAAACAAGAGGAGGTAAGAAGTATTTTATTACTTTTATAGATGATTGCATAAGATATTGCTATGTTTACTTATTGAGAAGTAAAGATGAGGCTTTAGAAATGTTTATACATTACAAAAATGAGGTTGAGAACTAACTTGATAAAAAGATCAAGATTGTTATAAGTGATAGAGGTGGGGAATATGAATTTCCTTTTTGTAGAAATTTGTTCACAACATGGTATAATACACCAAATAACTGCACCTTATTCACCACAATAAAATGGTGTTTCAAAAAGAAAGACTAGAACTTTGAAAGAAATGATGAATGTATTATTATTAAATTATGGCCTACCTCAGAATTTATGGGGGGAAACAATTCTTTCAGAAAATTATATTCTCAACTGAATACCTCAAAAGAAGTCTAATGCTTCACCTTATGAATTATGGAAAGGACATAAGCCTTCTTATAAACACTTAAAAGTGTGGGGGTGTTTAGCAAAAGTAATGGTTCCTCCACCCAAAAAGGTGAAAATAGGACCAAAAATAATAGATTGTATATTCATTTGTTATGTTAATAATAGTAGTGCATATAGATTTTTGATTAATAAATCAAAAATAGAGGAAATACATGAAAAGTATTATTGAGTCAAATGATGTTGAATTCTTTAAAACAATATTTTCTAATAAAAGGGAACAAAAGCCAAATTCTAATTAATAAGAAACAAGTTCAAACAAAAGAACTTATGACACTATTAGTAATAATGATCATGAGGTAGAAGATATTGATGAACCTAGTCGTAATAAACGTGCTAGAACATCAAAATCTTATGGTTCGGATTTTCTAACTTATTTGTTAGAAAATGAGCCTCAAACTTATAGAGAAGTGGTGTCGAGTTTCGAAGCTCCATATTGGAAAGAGGATATAAACAGTGAAGTAGAATCCATTCTGCACAATCATATGTGGGAATTAGTAGATCTCCCATTAGGCTCTTAACCTCTTAGATATAAGTGGATATTCAAGAAGAAAATGAAAGCAGATGGATCTATAGAAAAATATAAAGCAAGACTTGTAATCAAAGGATACAGACAAGAGGAGGGTTTAAATTATTTTGATACTTATTCTCCTATAATAGGAATATCTTCAATTAGGATGTTAATAGTCATTGCAACTATATATAATTTAGAGATACATCAAATGGATGTGAAAATAGCTTCCTTAAATGGACATTTAGAAGAGGAAATCTACATGGAACAACCAGAAGAGTTTATTGTTCCAGGAAAAGAAAAGAAAGTCTTTCGGATTGTGAAGTCCCTTTATGGATTAAAACAAGCACCTAAATAATGGCATAAAAAAATTGACAATCTAATGTTGTCAAATGGTTTCAAAATAAATGAGTTTGACAAATGTGTGTATGTCAAGGACACTAAGAAAGGGTATGTCATTATTTGTCTTTATGTAGATGATACGCTCATTATGGGTAGTAATAATGAAATCATTAAAACTACCAAGAGAATGTTAAATAATACATTTGACATGAAAGATATGGGTGTTGGTGATGTAATATTAGGAATTAAAATGTCTAAACCATTGGATAGATTAGTATTATCACAATCACACTATATTGAGAAAATACTCAAGAAATTCAATCTATATGATTGTAATCCTGTGGGAATACCAGTTGATATAAATCTAACACTTGTTTAAAAATAAAGGAGAGAGAATATCACAACTTGAGTATGCACAAATAATTGGAAGCCTTATGTACTTAATGAATTATACAAGTCCTGACATAGCACAAGCTGTCTATAAATTGATTAGATTTACAAGTAATCCATGACAATATCACAGGAAGGCAATTATAAGAGTTTTAAGGTATTTAAAATATACTCAAAACTTTGGATTGCACTACTCAAGATATCCAGCAGTACTCAAAGGATATTATGATGCGAACTGGATATCGGATACAAAAGACTCTAAATCCATAAGTGGTTTTGTATTTACACTAGGTAGAGGAGCAGTATAATATAAATATTCTAAATAAACATGCATTTCTTGATCAACGATGGAATCTGAGTTTATTGCATTGGATAAAGCTGGAGCAAAAGTTGAGTGCCTTCGTCACTTTTTAGAAGATATTGCTACGTGGCCTAAACATGTGCCGCCTATTTGTATTCATTGTGATAGTCAATCAACAATTAGAAGGGCACAAAATCATACGTATAATGGTAAGTCTAGACATATTCGCCGTAGACACAATACCTCTCTAATGGCATAATGTCTATTGAATACATAAAGTTAAAAGAAAATTTAGCGGATCTGTTGACTAAAGGTTTGACTAGAGAGAAAGTAAAAATAACTTCGAGGAGAATGGGTTTAAAGCCTATAAACAATGATCGTCATGATGGAAACTGTAGCGCCCCTAAATCCGGGTCCTAAATCACCATGGATCTGGTACACTAATTCTAACTATTGCGGAAGATATAAACATAAATTATTTATATATTAAACATTATATACTATCCCCAAGGCCGAGTAACCATAACTTATAAACCATACAATATCCTATCTAATATACAATGTTAATATAATAAATTACTGTTAAAAATCTAGTTGTACACATAGTCCAAAGCAAAACTTGGCTTTATCTTTTCCTTGTATCGACGTATTCGCCTTAATCTGCAATGTTTATCATGATATAGGAAGGGTGAGCATTAAGTTTTCCCAGCAAGTTTAAGTTCAATAAATTAAGGATATATCATGATGGAAAGATTTTGAATAATAGTTGGCTAACATTCAACAATATACTTGTGAAGTAGCATGGACAAATTTTCATAGCTGAACCAACATTGAACATAAACATATCAGTTATATCTGGATCGAATGGTAATGAAGGTGATCAGCCTTTCATACCTGATGGACTCATACAATATGTACATAGTGCAATTCAACAATTCATAGACATGGTATAATCAACAATGATTAACCATAAGTATATTTGAATAATTATAACTCAGGGTTGAGTTAGAGAGAACTTGCATGTACCGTTGATTACCGTTACGAAATATAACTTAGCTTTATCCGAAGACCTAATATAGATAATACCGATCTCCAAATATTAGAATAATATCATCATAGTATAAATAACCTAAACACATTACCACGCAATCCTATCAGTCTATACAGCATATAAGACATAGTATCAAGTCAAACTATTGCAGTCTGAGTTGAGTTTGGTACTATTCCGACATCCTGATTGCCTAATCGGACAAAAATCAAGTTTAAGTTCAATTAAACTCTGCCTAAACACTTAACAATTATCTTAGGTAATTTATTAATCAGTCAAAATAATTTTCATAGGCCCATAATAATTTTCAGATAATTATTATCATTTATCATAATTTTTCAATCATTAATATCATATTTATATGATTTAAATACCACTTAATTCCTTTATCATTAATATTTATTTAATATTAAATATTAATGAAATTCTTATCATAATATTATAATATATTTATAATATCTCAAAGTATTTTTAATACTTTATTATTACCATTAAATGATTTTAAAGTAATTAAAACCATTATTAATTATCGCCATTAATATTAAAATATTAATATTTTTCATGACCAAATATCAAAAGTTATATTTTATAACTTAAAATATTTTATAACACTTAAATTATGTTTATATAATATTTAAAGCATTAATTCTATTTTTCCATAATTTATTTAATATATTTATTAAATAAATTAATTACCATTAATATTAATTTATTAATGAAATTCATCATAAAATATTAAAAGTCATAAAAATAACTTCAAATATTTTCTTATACCATAATATAATTTTAAATGATTTTTAAGTATTAAAATTATTTTTAAATAATTTATTTAATATTATAATTAAATAAATTAAATATCACTTATATTCCAAAAATATTAAATATTTATGAAATATACTCAAAATAATTAAAAACTAATTTTCAGGCTTTAAAATAATTTTTAAGAATTTATTATATATTTTTAATAATTAAAAACTATTTTTATCTATTTAATAAATAAAATAATTAATTTTCATTAATAAACTGTCACTAAAGGTCCCTATAGCGACAGAACCGTCGCTATAGGTGTTCTTGAGCCTGCCCAGAACCTTCATGCCAGTGTTCAAGTTACCATGTTTGACCAATGATAGATCCTTGTTCATTACGTTTCTGGGCTGGCTAATGTGTTATGATTATAGTATTTATGTATTACTACAACTACAAACAACTTTCATGGCCATTCTGCATCTTAACAGCAAGTTATAGGCCATCAAAGTTCTTGTCAGACATGTTCTTCATTTTCTGGACCCAGAAAATGAAGAACAGTCAAGGTACCTACTTTGGATCCTTATAGATTGCAGTCTAGGTCTTGTTTGCATGATCTAAGAGTTTCAACATGTATTAGTGATGTCAAGGAACATATCTAACACACTAAATCAGTCTAACAAAATACACAGTTAAGAGATCAAGGTCGGTCAACTGTTGTCAGAGATTTCGTTTATGAAGATCTGGATTTTCCAGAAAATCTTCATAAGGCAGTTTGGTCAACCTACTTTGACCATGATTATATATGATTCTGTTACGGATATGGGTGATCTAAAAGCTTTAGTGTGTAGTTAACATACTAGTCTATAATATCTTAACCAATAAGATATAGCGCCTGCAAAACGTTGTCAGACCCTTTATGAGTTTCTGGGCTGCCTAGAAACCAGATGGTCATGGTCGGTCAACGACCTTTGACCCTTAATTACTTTTGATCTACTCACGATCTGGGCTTGATTCAATTTCCAGATCAAAGCCTACATGGCAAAGAAAATATCCATAACATAAAATACACATAGCACTTAACACACACAAATCTAGAAGCACTGACATTTGCTTGTCAGTCAACATTTTCTAACTTTTCCAAATTTCTAAAAATATCAATTTCGAGTATCTAAGTGTTATGGATCTGTGATATTACAACCCAGATCACTAATATAAACTACAAACAACATATTTAAACACTTAATCATAACATCTAACATAAAACACATGGATCTTCAAGTTTAGGGTTTATACCTCCTTTTTGAGCTTGATCTTGATTCTGACGTTAATGTTTGCTCTTGGCAAGCTAAAGACTGATATTGGCTTTGTTTCTCACTCACTATCACTCAAAAATTTTGGATGGGAGAGAGAGAGAAGAGTTGGCTAGGTTGAGAAGTAAAGTGTATAACTTATCTATACTTGTATGCCTTTAATCCATGATGCAATGTATTTAACCTAGCAAGTTAGCTGATTAAAATGATTACTAGACCACATGGCTAGCTAGAGTTGGTCACCAACTACTAGTAGGGCTAGATCTACACTCCACCTCATTATAATACTAGAAAGGGTAGTTTGGTCATTTGACTTATAAAGTGAATGGCAACTTGGTAAATTCTCATAATCATTAGGTTTTGACCCTTAGGGTTTGACCCTTAGGATTTAACCCTAAGGTTATACAAATTTAAATTTTTAGTATTTACTAATTAGGTTTTAAAATAGAAGATTAAGGTTTCTAATTTATAATTAGGATCTCCTAATTATATTAAGGTTCCCTAATCACATTAGGGCTTTTAAATAGGATTAATGTTTTCTAATTAACATTGAAATCACTGAATTACCAATTAGGTCTTCCCTAATTATACATTAGGGTTTCCAACATTAGAAATTAGGGCTTCCTAATTAATCAATTAGGGTTATCCCTAATTATACCTATAATTAATAACATAAAATCTTTATACTTATCTTCAAGCTTCCCAATTAGGGTTTTAGTAATCCGAATTAGGGTTTCAGATTCCCGGTTCTGAAATTAGGGTTTCCATAGCCGGTAATAGGGATTCTTATCTGTCGTTAGGGTTTTTTAATTGAACGTCGAGGCTCTTAATATATTATTAGGGTTTGTGACTGATATAATTTATCTGGTCAACCATTGACCCTTAAGCACATACTGTAAACATATATGATCATAAACACAATATATATACTGATATTCTTAACACTGTAAACCTTCACCAAAAGTTTTTAAATTCTCAAAATTTATTCCCAAAAATGTTAAATACATACACTTTTTTTCTGTCTAGGTCTATTATTTAACCTCTATTCAATCTTTTAAGATTTTATTAAAATTTTCTAAATTCTCGGGTTATCACAGAAACCCAACTTAGTTGATTGGAGATCCCAAGATCTAGGTTCAAAGGGACAACTAAATTGTAAACGATTAAACCAAATCACTATGAAGAAATTAATTTCTTCTGCTCATTCCTATGATACGAGATAGTGATACCTGCAGCGGTTACATGATAAGTTATGCTTTTAATGATTCTTAAATCTTGATAAACAAGTGGAGTATAGCATGATACTCTTATTAAGAATCGCCTATGTGAGTGTGAACTGGGTCAATTCTATGAGAAGGATAAGGCTATACTTCTCGAAAGCACTCATAAATTCGGGATTGTTCAGGGTCAAAATGAACAAAATCATGAGAAACAAATAATTTCTTGAAAGATTCTGTGTGAATTATTATTGTCTCGATTTACACAAACGATTGGACAGTTCAAGACATCACGTTCACTGGACAATCAGTAAACCCGATAGTCTTTCACTAATAATTATTTTAAATAAATTAACATATCAATGTATTCTACTCTATGAGTAGATTAAATTGAGTATTTGGAAGCTCAAATCCATAGAGTAACGAATGAGATATTAACTCCCAAAGATCACCCTTGAAAATGATAAATGATAATAAATATATGTGGGAAGCCAAGTCCCACATCGGTTAAGAACTAAAAGTTTAATATGTTTATATACAAGAAAATTGCTCTTGAATTTGGGTCTCAAGGGGCACCCCACTTTTGTGGAATGGAGAGGACCTAGCCAAGCCTCGTGGGTCTGGGTCTGGGTCCTTATATATAAATTTTTTTTGACAAAATTTATTTAATATTTATTTTATTATTTATTTAGTTCTATAATCAAAACTGTTTCGTTTTATTTATTATCATTATACTGTGTCGTTTTATGAATCGTTACCTACTGAACGGACGCGCCATTTCTGTTAAAGCATTAAACTACGTCAGTTTTGTTCTGCTGAGCCTAAAACTACGTCGTTTTTGTTCCGAACGGACGCACCTTTTCTGTTTAAAGCCAAAACTACGTCGTTTTTGGCTTAATCATACATTTTCAATGGGTTGTGTCCCTTCTGATGAATCGCTTACCCTACTATAAATAGAGAAGGGGGGCTGCCATTTTCATTTATTCATTTCTCAAGCATTCAAGCATAATAAAGCATTCTAGTCTTTATTTCTTCATCAGTTTCCTTAGTTAATCGAGAGAGAGTCAAAGAATTTCTTTGGTTCGTAAAGTATATTTTTTGTAATGTTGCTAAAGTATACATTGTCATTGTATCGTGGGAGACAAGTGCTATCAATTCTGAACACCGTAAGAATGTCATAATTGTCTTAAGGACATAGTATCAAGTACTATGCTTAACAAATTTAATTTTACAGTTTGAGAAAAGTTAAATATATATATAGTTTTCATTCTATTTTAGTAACAACACCTTCCTCCTACTTAAGGAAGCTCCCAAACTCCATGAATCTCGTTGAAAGCCAATGTTATGAAGTCACATTTTGAGTCAATTGTCTTTCAAAACTCAAAAATTAGAATGAGTTGATATATCTATTTAAACTTATATCAATTGGCGACTTTTTTATATTGTTCCAAACTTAAAACAAAACTTTCTAAAAATCTCATCGACAAAAAAGTTATTTTTCAAAAATCTCACCTAACCACACCAAATTACAAGAAAAAAAGAGTATTTTAGAAAATAATAAAACATAAAAAAGAACAAAAATATTTTTCTTCTCGGCGTCGACAATTACAATGGCAGATTTCTTGTCCAAAATAATCCACGATTATTGCAATAAGCTGTTTGTAAAAATTGAGCTAAATACTATAGCTTGTTAAATAAACTTCTTAAATTAAGTTAGTGAATATATTCTTTTTCGGCAATTTTAAAAATGATCATTATTGTTTTATTAATTTTAAAAATGATCATTATATAAACTAGACGGAGGGACGGGAGGGACGCGGGGAGGGGGGGGGGGGGGGGGCATATACTTAAAAGGGAAAAAAAATCAATAATTACATAAAGGATTAAAAGGGAATTATTAATGACCAGCGAAAAAAATTAAATCTTATGATTGGGGAAAAAATCTTGGCATGACTAGAAAATAATGAATCAAAAAATTTAATTGCTTGATTACTATTTTTTTTTTGGGTGCATTTTTGACTTATGATTTTGTGTCTGTCGCTACAAGTGCATCTGCTACCCTATCCCCTTGTCTAAAAGAATGCTTGAATGTGAAATTTCAGCTCTGGAGGCGAGATTCAAAAAAAATATTACAAAATACTATAAATAGAAAGGAAAAAGGATAACTTTTTGCCCCTATAAAAAGATTTCCTCAATAATATTGTATGAAATTTGATCTATAATATTTTTCATACACAAAATATAAATCTTTTTTTTTCTTTATGATTACAATACAAAGATATTATAAACATGCAAAGAAAGATAAAGAATGCTGATTTTTATTCGTTTTAGAACAAAATAAAATAATATTTTTAAGTTTATCATCGTAATTAAATGATTATAACATTATTATTTTATTTAAATTCAATAAATTTTGAGATAAATATGAAATAAAATATATCACTAAAAAAAGATAAAATTTACAATTTTTTTGTGGAACGAATAAAGTACTATTCATTATTTTGTGGTCTAAATTAAGTTGATTTATGTTAAAAAAAAATAAAGAAGTTTAGGAATTTTCAAATGAATATCTTTTGAAGAATTAATCACTATAAATTTATATTTTTAAACTTATAAGTAACACATTTATGCAACGTTTGAATTGTAATAATGAATGTGGGAAATGAATGACGCATTTCTATGAAATAAAAAAAAATTATTTGGCTGCGATTGGAATAGATTGAATCATTCTTATTTCTCTCAAATTTATGAATTTTGTTCTAGTAATAACTCATTACAATTAGAATGAAATAAATCATTTTACTCTCTATTACATTCTTTCAATTTAAATATAGCAGTAAGCACGACTTCTCCATTGTTATATTATATGAATAATCTTATTGAAATAAACATAATAAGCTGCTACAAATGTCTCATATTAAGAATTAAAAAAGAGATTGAAATAATTGTTCAAAATTTCATCATTACCTTTGATATTTAAAAAATTCATTTTTCTTTTGTGGGAGCCAATTTTTTTAGTTTGACACTACTAAAGTTGTTCAATGTGTGAAAGCATTGACTAATTTGTAAGACCATATCTCATATTCTGATTGGTTGGGAAGACTATTAATATACTAAGAAATAAACAAACACTAGTGGTTGACTTTCTTGCTGGCTCTTTCTTCCATATCTGTATTAATTTTCCACGTTACACTTTTGAATATTGAACGATGCCTTAGAGCCATGGTCATTGACCAGATGGTAACAACTAAAGAATATTCTAATATTATTTGTATAGTAAGACATGAAAGTTTATAATTATTGCTCACTTATTCATCAATATGATGTCAGTAGATCAATATTTCTAAACCTTCTTGGACAACTCAGTTTGATTTCTTGACTACTCAAGTAGTCATCCTAATCTTTGTTACTCCTATTAAACATATCCAAAGCATGATTTAGAAGTTAAGTTTGACTAGGACTTGTTTGGGATAGTTGAAATTTATATAATGAGTTGTAGAAATACAATACAAAACAAAAAATAATACTCCCTCCCATGATAAAAGTCCTTATTATTATTTTGGATAGTCCCATATTAAATGTGTACTTTCTTTTAATAATCAAATTTTACATATTTTTTCGTATTATGCCCGTAACATTAAATATCTCATATTTTTCTTATTCTAATTCTTTTTCCATTTAATAAGTATGGAGAGAGAATATTTTGAATTGAATAGTTATAAAGTCACTTTATCACCTACATTAAAAATAATTAATGATATTATTATGGGCAATTTTATTATTTCATTTTTCTTTTTAACATGCGTGAAAAATCCACCAAAACTTTTATTCAGGGACAAAGGGAATATTCGAAACAAATTAGCACCATTAGTAGTGTATGCATATTTTTTTTAACCTTGATTGAAAATAAATTATGTTATTTTAATTATCAATAGCCATAAACATCACAAATAATTTTATAGTTCAGTAGTTGAATTATTCTATAATCGTTTTAACGTAGAGCATAAGAGAGCATCTTCAACAACATATTCAATTAATTTAGAATATTCAAATAGGTAAATCACATTAAAAAATATTATTTTCAACAGTCTTTTCAATTTTAGTCATCAAATCTGCAACCCCATTATCTCTCTTCAAATCTGCAACCTCGTTACCTCTCTTCAAAATATTTATTTTGCTTTTGAGAGAATCAAAATCATATGAAAAAGGCTAAAAATATTTATTTTGTTTGATGAATTTGATAAACAACTCATTAAATTGAATAAATTAATAAGACAAAATATAAAAATAGCAAATAATACTCTTTAAATTATCATAAAAATCAACAAATTTCAATTTGAATTTTTTTTTACTATTAGTGTTGGAGATGCTCTAACTACTATGTCCATCCATTATGTACTACTACCAGTAACCATTTTATGTCCCCATTTTTTTTAATTCCTTTTGTGTGCCCCACTTAAATTTTAATATTTGATTTCTTATTTAATTTTAGAGTTAATTAGTGTTAAATAAAAAATTAAGTGTCAAAATTTAAGTAAAACAACACAAAAAAAATAAAAATTAAAATAGAAACAAAAGATCCGCTCTCAACCAAATGGATCTCATGGTAACTCCCCTCATAATGTAGTGTAATTCTCGAGACAATTATGTACCCTATTAGTTAAACGAACCAAGTCCACTGTTCCATAGGCGCCAGCGAATTGAGTTGACCCGACTCATTGTTTAATAATTTACTTATATCATTACTAAATTTCCAACACAGTTAGTCCAACAAACTCGTTTGTGGTTAACAGATTAAGAACTTGTTCCGTATTTATATTATAATATATTTCCTCCGTATTATAATATATGGGCTATATATATATATACACAGCTGTATATTATACAGTAGTGCTATGGCGATAAATTTTTTGGGCTATAGCGACGGTAAATTATCGCCATAGTCCAGAATAGCTATGACGATGGGTTAAACCGTCGCTATAGCCCAAAAAATCGTCACATATAGCTTATTTTATAATCTGTATTTAATTATATATATATTTTCCCATAATATATACTCCCTCGATTCCATAATAATTATCTTTTTAATTTCATGCACATAAATTAATAAAGTAATTTAATACTATCATTTAAAAATTAAAATTTGTATAAAATTTTATCTACCCCTTTATGGAAAGTTAGAAACTATTAATGCAAGAGAAAAAATTTATCGGAAGAACGAGAGAAGTTAAGGATAATATAGAAAAATAAATCATTTATTCTCTTAAAAAGTTATAAACGACAAATAAATTAGAACAAATTTTTCTTCTAAAAAAATAGTTATTATGGAATCGAGGGAGTAACGTTTTAGATAATTTTATTTTTATCAAATTATTTAACGTTTTATATAATAGGGTCATGTTTATTTGGAAAAAAAATGTTTGGGATTTAATTATTTGTCTTAATTTAACACTACTCCATTACAAAAAAAAACTTTATCTGTGACCGCGTATTCGCGATCGTCTTTGGTCGCAGATACACCAAATGGAGTCGCTGATAGTGGTTACATCTAATCAGTCGTTATGCACACCCAAGAACACTTTTAACGACCAAACCATGCCGCATATATATAGCAAATCAAACTTCGCCGCTAAAATGAAAGTCTAGTGAATCAGATCACATTGGTAACATGTCCCACGTGTCCACGACCAACATTAGCAACCGTCGCGGTCGCTAGTACCCTAGGTTAATTAGTGGTCGCTGATAATAATTAGCGACAGACTGAGGTCGCAGATTTTTAATTTTTTTTAAAAAAATTGGTCGTTTGGTGGATTTTTCCAAAAAAAAACTGTACATGTTTGTACCTACTTTCTATCCCAATACACAGCAGTATCTATAAATAAACCAACATCCTTACAAATTCATCGAGATCCATCCATATATATATATATATATATATATATATATATATATAAATTAAAAACCAACACAATATATATAAATATCCACGCACGTATAAACATAAACAAATAATGTCCGACTAAAATTTATATACAAATTAAATGTCATAACGTACAATATGACGCCCCCAAAATAGGTATACATCACCCATTCTGAGTGCCACATACATGGTACAAAATACAAATACAAACTTAAATATACAACATGAAATTTTGTGAGTTTTAATACAAATATTGTCTTCAGGCGGTATTCAAACTCAAAATAAGTCCTCAATACATTTATTATCACACTATTTCACGAGAATAGTGAGGACTACTAATGCAAACATCGGGACTAGTCATTAGTTTCCGACTAGTCTCATTATATTCTCATTTCCTAAAGAGAACAATGAAAGCAAAGGGTGAGCTCAACTAGCCCAGTAAGAAATATTATGACTAAGATAATGCAGAATAAATTATCGTTAGCCTTCAACAGTGTTAAATTGATAAAATACAATAGACATCAAGTTTAACTGCAGCGGAACAAGCAATCTATTAGAAGAGTCAAGTAGAGCATGATATCTACTATCTTCTATGATTTAAAATAATTTATCATCAATTTTATTGTTGAGACTCAGCTTAATAAATAATCTACATCATCGAATCACCCCTGCACTATGGCCAAGGATATTCATTTGTATCACGACTACAAATTATCCATGCACTACGGGCCAAGAATATTCGTGTTTTCATCAATGGTCATGGTCATGCCAACAACTGTCCATTAATGCACTACGGGCCAATGCGGACTTTTACCACATCATTTGTAACATTACGGTCATATGATTATACCGAATAATCCCTGGTTATAATCATACCAAGTCCATCTATGCACTACGGGCCAAAGATGACTTTCATAACAATATAAGCATGAGGATGATGATAATGATATAAGAATTCAATTAAAAGAAAGCAAAGGATAAATTTTTAAAGATTTATAATTTAATTTACCCAGAATTTAATAATGTCCAAATTGTCAACATGATACTGCTTTGTGGAGTAAAATTCAAGAATAATTGTAAGACCCCAAATAATTGATAAATGAAATTTAATTTCCTCTAATTATTATTTTGAAATAGTAAGGGTTGATGTGATTAATGTGGATAGTTATGGGTAAAATACGCAAATATTTCAAAATAAGCAAGTGGTTATAAAATATTCATTGTTGTGGGGAATATTCGTTTGGTCGTGGAATATTCGTCTTTGTTGGGGAATATTAAATGCAATGACATTTGGTAGCGAAAATGTGTGAGCCCATAATAAAAAGCGATTGGAGGAAGAAAGCGACAAATATAAGTTGTTTAAAAATAACGGACGTAGTTATTACAGAATTTTAATTGTTGGAATACCCGATTGGTTAAAACACACGATGTCTGGCGTTGTTGCACAAGATAGCTGCAGTATTGCACCAATTATTGACTCTTACGTGAAGGCACTACTCAATAATGGTTCTGATAATTCTTTATTCGATATTTTATTGGTTCAAAAATTGTTGCGTTGATATTTTATATTGTTTGTTGTTTGATAATTGTCATTACACAAGATTTTTCATTATCGAAGCAATAATTCATATTATCTGAATAATATTATTAGATAACATTATTGGCAATGTCTAGAAAGTTACATCTAAGGAGAGGTTTGGTCACCTAATTGCGGCGATGAAGGAGAAATTCTTATGGAAAGCCCCCTCTTTCAGAAGCGCACTGGGTTGTCGATATTGTGATTACGTAATATTATTTGTGAATAATTAATTATTGATTCATATGATGAGGAAAATATTGATTTTATGTGGATATAGATGGAGAAAATTTTTAATGTGACAATTGTTGAAAATTGAAATTTTATCTTTTACGATAAAATAATTCATTTAATATATATATTATTATATTTTAATAATATAATAATGGTGATATTTTTACAACGAATGTGGAATATATGAGTATCACGAGGAGGAAGAGTATTTTTGTTGCAATAAATGTTTAAAACATGTTAAACATGTAAATTGGACCCCATTTATTATTTGGAATTTGATTATAGCTTCTAAAATCGCTTGGTTTATGGATTTGGTCAATTCGCTTGGAATTTGGAAAAACTTTTTCTCTAAAGTTGTAGAGAATTGAATTTCCTATAAAAACTCATGAGATTTGAATTTTTCGACAAAAGGGCTATTTATTGTGAATTATTGAATTTAGAAGCTCAGAAATAATTGATTTTGGAAGTTTAAATTATTTTAAATAATAAAAATGTTTTTAACAAGGTAGGTGTGCCCACTAGCATGGAAAAAGATTTGAGATCAGATTGTCCAAGGTGTGCGTGAAGATTATATATATATATATATATATTAATATTTTAATAAATTTTCTACTTTGGTGTTCTAAGCATTTTCCTATAAATAGGGTGCTTAGGTTAGAATTGAAAATCACACCAGAAACTGAAGTTTTCTCTCTATATTATCGAAGCGTATTCTTGTGAGTATTTTGAGTATACTTTGAGTATTGCTATACGGTGAAAGTTCAAGTTATAGCCTATATCCGATTATTCGGTTAAATCTTGCTCTTTCCGAGGTAAGGGATATTTTTTTTTCAGTAATGATATTATTTCTTCAATATCATTATCTTTGAAATATTGATCTGAAGTTTTTTTATCAAATTTGGAACTTTTGGTGTGTGGAGTTACTATTCACGTATCTGGCACTATTCACGATATATCTGATCTTATTCACGAATCTGGCACTTTATTCATCGAAAAATAAAATTTTTTCTTTTTCGTCCAAAATATCTATTGTGGATACTAGCTTTGATTGTATCCATGTTTTGACCATTCTTGAATTTTACACCACTATGATTATTTTTGAGGTATTTTTGGACGTGGATAAAACAAAGTACGAATCCTTAATCCTTAATCCTTAATCCTTGTCATTTTGATTCACTGGATTCGTTTCTTTAAAAAATATTTTTCATCATTCTCAGTCTTAAATGATGATATTATGGAATATCTTTGGCCTGTAGTGCAAAGATGAATGATTTCTGATGAATATCTTTGGCCTGTAGTGCATAGTGCAAAGATGAATGATTTCTGATGAATATCTTTGGCTCGTAGTGCAAAGATGAACATGTGTTTAGATGAACATGACCAACTAGTGAATGTCCTTGGCCTGTAGTGCAAGGATGAATATATGATTCTAGATATATATTGATTGATGTTACAGGGATAAAAATATTGATGATGGACTGTTAAATTCATAGATATTAGTAGATTTCATCCTCTACGTAACTCTTCTATGAATTAATATTTTTCGTTGCAAGTATTGATTTAAAACTTGTTGTCTATTGTATTCTATTAGATTTTTTTCCCTGTTGAAGACTAACGATAATTTGTTCTGTATTATCTTAGTCATAATATTCTTTACTGGGCTAGTTGAGCTCACCCTTTTCCTTTTTGTTCCATTTTTCTTCTCAGGAGGCGAGAATGTAGCGAAGTGCAGTGAGGGGTATGGAATGATGGTTTTAGAGAGTTGTTTAGTAGTCCTCACCATTTACGTAAAATAATGTATCAATAATTATGATGAGGATTTATTTGTATGTGGATATTGTTTAGATGGCAATATCGTATTTAAACTCACAGGTTTTATTGTTGTAATAATAAAGTTGTAGTTGTTTACATGCAGTGTATTGATAACTCAGAATGGGTGATGTATACCTATTTTGGGGGTGTCACAATTGGTATCAGAGCTTAGGGATATGATCTCTGGCGGAGATCGGGGAATAGAACTAGGAGGTGAGAGACGAGTAAATCCTTCGCTAGTGTGTCCCACCTAAGCTTATTTGTTAGTTGGTCAGTATATAAGGATATTATGTGATATATTGATTTGCTTAATTAACCCTTGTTTTATGACAATATTTGAGAATGTCGACTGAGAATATTAACAATGGAAATGAGACCGTGGAGACGCCTGTACTCACCAATGAGGAGAACGTGCAACAGACTGGTAATGTTCCTCATGTGAACAACACCACGGAGCAGATGATGAACGAGGGGATGTTTAGAAGCTTTTTGCGGTTCATGCAAAATCAGACGAGGAGACTCGTGTTCAAAACATAGGAGGAAATGATAGCAATTCACGGGTTATCACAGCCAAGCAGTTCAAAGAGTTGGGACCACCAGAATTTAAGGGAAAGCTTTGATCCGATCATGGCGGAAACATGGGTCAAGCAAATTACCAAGATATTCGATGTCATGGGATGCACGGAGGAGCGAAGGTTCCATTCGCCACCTTTATGTTCGTGGCGGCGGGACTCTTTGGTGGGAGATGCGTGAAGCGTACTCCATCCAATCCACCCACTCGGCATGTCTTGGGACGCGTTTGAAACTATTTAATGACAAATACTTTCACGAAAGTGTTAGGTCATATGAAGGAAGTGGAGTTTATTAGGCTGAGCGAGAACAACATGGCGGTGTCTCGATGACGAGGCGAAGTTTGCGAGTTATCGAGGTTTGCACCTCATTTGGTGGAGAATGAGGAGCATATGACGCGGATGTTTCGAGAGAGGTTTAAAACCCGGCATCGTCGAGTATCTCATCTCTCATAAATTTTCTCTTTATTAGGATGTTGTTAATAGGGCTCAATTGTTAGAAGCGAGATAACGAGTACG
Organism: Panax ginseng; assembly: GCA_020205605.1. Taxonomy (NCBI): domain Eukaryota; kingdom Viridiplantae; phylum Streptophyta; class Magnoliopsida; order Apiales; family Araliaceae; genus Panax; species Panax ginseng. The sequence goes on from CM035128.1 coordinate 139,660,351, forward strand.
GTCAACCGAGGTACCACAATCGAGGATCATGGGAGATAGCGATCAACAAAACAACAATAACCCGGTGGAGAAAGGAAAAGAGCGGACAAAAATGATAACCACTACGGTGGTAATCATGGCCATGAAAATAGAAGAAGCGAGTTAGGAGGAGATTTTAAAAGAGGAGATTCAACAACGACCATATGTGAAGGCAGCGATTGCAAGTGACAACTAGTTCTAAGGGAGGAGAAGCGACCACCGGTCGTATATGCTATAAATGCGGGAAAGAGGGACATATCGGTCAAAGCGCCCACAGCAGTTCGGTATGCTATAATTGTGGAAAGGAAGGACATATCGCTCGAGATTACACACGAGAAACAAACCTAGTTCAATGGGGACGGTGACTCAAAAACGATCCCGAGAAAAAGTCAAAGTCAAGCGGGTTCTGAAGAAGGCGTTTGTTGTATTTGGTCAAAATCGAGGAACCCAAACGAGGTGATCACGAGTAAGCTATTTATAAATTCTTGTGAAGTTTATACTTTACTAGAATACGGTGCTACCCATTCATTTATCTCTCCTACTTGTGCTCAACGTTTAAATTTGACTCAGAAAAAATTAAACTTTGACCTATCTGTGGAAACTCCGTTAGGAGAAACTTTCATCACATCCACTGTTTATAAATCTTGTCTAATCAAGTTGGCACCCTTATCTTACTGTTGACCTTATCTCTTTAAAGATACTTGCTTTTGATGTGATTTTAGGGATTGATTGGTTAACTACTCATCATGCCAAAATTGATTATTTTCGTAAGGTTGTTAGTTTTCATATTCCTAATCAACTTTTGTTGTTGAATTCAGCAACTAAACCATTAAAATCAATCCTTTGTCATATCTAATCATAAAGAGATTCGTTTATTGAAAAAGCGGATGTCAAGCTTTCTTAGCCCATGTTATGGATTTGAATAAAGACACGTCAAAATTGAATAATATTCTGTTGTTATTAACTTTCACGACGTATTTCTGAAGAACTTCCGGTCTACCCCGAGCGTGAAGTTGAATTCTTTATTGACCTTGAACACAGTACAAAGCCCATTTCTAAAACCCCATATCGAATGGCTCCTATTGAACTTCAGGAGTTAAAGGTCCAACTACGAGGAATTGTTGGACATCGGTTTCATTCGTCTAGTACATCTCCTTGGGGTGCTCTGTTTTATTCGTAAAGAAGAAAAGAGCGGGAGTATGCGACTTTGTATTGACTATCGGGGAATTGAACCATGTCACCATCAAGAATAGGTATCCTCTACCTCGTATTGATGACTTGTTTGACCGGTTGTAAGGAGCACAATTCTTTTCAAAAATCGATCTTCGATTACGGATATCATCATTTGAAAATTAAAAGCGAGGATATTCCAAAGGCCCCTTGAACTTCGGTATGGGCATTATGAATTCTTAGTTATGTCTTTCGGATTGACTAATGCTCCTGCGGCTTTCATGGATATGATGAATCGAGTATTCAAAGAATATTTGGATAAATTCGTTGTTGTCTTTATTGATGACATCCTCATATATTCTAAAAGCCATGAAGATCATGAGCACCATTTGAAGCTAGTACTCCAAAGGCTTCGTGAAAACAAGCTATATGCTAAGTTGAAGAAATGCGAGTTACGGCTTGAGGAAGTAGCATTCCTTGAGCGCGTGGTGTCAAAACATGGAGTATCTGTTGACGAAGCGAAGATTGAAGCAATACAAAGTTAGGAGCAGCAAAGTCGGTGACTAAAGTACGTAGCTTTTGGGTTTAATTTGGTTATTATCGGAGATTCATGGAAGGGTTTTCTTGAATCGCTACTCAGATTAACTCATCGACTCGAAAGGATACAAAATTCATATGGAGCGAGGAATGCGAGAAGAGTTTCCAAGAGCTTAAGAGGAGACTCATTTATTTTGTTCTAACAATACCATCCGCATGCGGATGGATTTTTTTATCTGCCGATGCTTCGGGCAAAGGGTTAAGATGTGTTCTCATGCAACATGGGAAAGTCATAGCCTATGCCTCGCGACAACTTAAAGAATATGAGAGGGATTATCCTACTCATGATCTAGAGTTGCCAGCAGTCGTTTTCGTGCTAAAGATCTGGAGGCACTATCTATATGGGGAGAAAGTGGAGATATATTGGACCATAAAAGCCTTAAATATTTCTTCACTCAAAAAGAACTCAACATCTTGGCGACGACGTTGGCTCGAGCTATTGAAGACTACGACCACACTATTCAATACCATCCCGAAAAGCGAGCGTGGTAGGTGACGCGTTAAGTAGAAGATCATATGCAGGAGGCAAAGTGCGATGATGTCAAGTATCGATAGAGCCAACTTTAATAGAAAAAGTTAAGGTTGCTCAAGCCACCAGGCCGGAAATGATGCATATGAAGAAGAAAGTACAAGAAGGTGCTATTTAGGGCGAGAATTGATGAAGAAGGAATACTTGAGTCCACTCCGGACTTTTGTGTTCCTAACGATTACGATTTGAAGTACAAGATCATGATGGAGGCACACAATACACCATTTGCAATCCATCACGGAAGTACTAAAATGTATCGTGATCTTGACATACATTTTGGTGGAACAATATGAAGAGAGAGATTGCAAAGTTTATCTCAACATGTTTAACTTGTCGGCGTGTAAAGGTGGAGCATCAAGTGCCTAAGGACCATTGCAACCACTTGAGATTCCGAAATGGAAGTGGGAACACATTACCATGGATTTAGATTCACGGGTCTTCCCACGGTTTCTCAAGGCATAAATGTTATTTGGGTTATTGTTGATAGATTAACCAAGTTCCGCACATTTCTTGCCGTCACGGAGACTTATTCTCTTGAGCGTCTTGCTAGTATGTATGTAAATGAGATTGTGAGGTTGCATGGCATTCAAAGTATCTATAGTTTTGGATCGTGACCCAAGATTCACTTCAAGATTTTGGGTTAGCTTGCAAAAAGCTATGGGAGTGGATTCTGATTGATTCGGCATACCATCCTCAAAGCAGACGGACAATCGAGAGAGGACTATTCAAACTCTTGAAGATTTATTAAGACTCGTGTCCTAGACTTCAAAGGCGGTTGGGATAAGTATTTACTATTGGTGGAATTCTCCTACAACAACAAGTTATCGGCAAGTATAGGTGTGGCTCCATATGAAGCATTATATGGACGAAAGTGTCGCTCTCAATATGTTGGGATGAGGTTGGTGAAGCAACATTGTTGGGACCCGAGTTAGTACGTATGACTACCGAAAAGATCCAAATGATTCGACAACGTATATAAACGGCACAAGATCGACAAAAGAGTTATGCGGATCTTCATCGAAAGGACGTGGAATTTAGTATAGGGGATCATGTATTGTTGCTAGTTGCTCCATGGAAGGGAGTTACAAGATTTGGGAAGAAAGGAAAGCTCAATCCACGATTTATTGGTCCATTTCAAATTCTTGACCGAGTAGGAAATGTAGCCTATAGACTCGCGTTACCTCCAAGTATGTCTCGTGTTCATAATGTGTTTTATATATATGTACTTCGTAACTATGTGAAAGACCCGAACCACGTTATTGAGTTAGAACCGGACGAGATAGCCGAAGACTTAACGTATGAGGAGGTACCTGTCAAGATCTTGGATAGGAAGGAGCATTTCCTACGCACGAAGGTCATACCACAAGTTAAAGTCTTATGGAGGAACCATGCTATAGAAGAAATGACCTGGGAATTTGAAACGGAAATGAAAGCGAGGTATCCTCACCTTTTCGAAACACCAGGTACGTATGTCAATTTCGAGGACGAAATTTCATAAGGAGGGGAGGTTGTAAGACCCCAAATAATTGATAAATGAAATTTAATTTCCTCTAATTATTATTTTGAAATAGTAAGGGTTGATGTGATTAATGTGGATAGTTATGGGTAAAATACGCAAATATTTCAAAATAAGCAAGTGGTTATAAAATATTCATTGTTGTGGGGAATATTCATTTGGTCGTGGAATATTAAATCTTTGTCGGGGAATATTAAATTTACGGTATGACCATGTGTGGGCCCCATGGAAAGCGATTGGAGGAAGAAAGCGACAAATATAAGTTGTTTAAAAATAACTTGGCGTAGTTGTTACTGATTTACCATTGTTGGAATACCCGGTGGTTAAAACACGATGTCTGGCGCGTTGTTGCATAGTAGCTGCGGTATTGCACCAATTATTGACTCTTACGTAAGAAGGCACTACTCAATAATGGTTACGATAATTCTTTATTCAAATATTTTATTGGTTCAATAATTGTTGCGTTGATATTTTATATTCTTTGTTGTTTCAATAATTGTCATTACACAAGTATTTTTCATTATTGAAGCAATAATTCATATTATCTGAATAATATTATTAGATAACATTATTGGCAATGTCTAGAAAGTTACATCTAAGGAGAGGTTTGGTCACCTAATTCTTGGCATGATAAGGAGAAATTCTTGTTGAAAGCCCCTGCTTTCCAGGAAGCGCACGGTTGTCAATATTGTGATTACGTAATATTATTTGTGAATAATTAATTATTGATTCATATGATGAGGAAAATATTGATTTTATGTGGATATAGATGGAGAAAATTTTAATGTGACAATTGTTGAAAATTGAAATTTTATCTTTTACGATAAAATAATTCATTTAAATATATATATTATTATATTTTAATAATATAATAATGGTGATATTTTTACAACGAATGTGGAATATATGAGTATACGAGGAGGAAGAGTATTTTTGTTGCAATAAATGTTTAAAACATGTTAAACATGTCGGTGGACCCCATTTATTGACTGAAATTTGATTATAGCCTCTAAAATCGCCCGTTTATGGATTTCGGTCAATTTCTGCTTGGAATTTGGAAAACATTTCTTCTGTAAAGTTGTAGAGAATTGAATTTCCTATAAAAAGTCGCGAGATTTGAATTTTCTGACAAAAGGGCTATTTATTGTGAATTATTGAAGTTTCGAAGCTCCGAAATAATTGATTTTTGGAAGTTTAAATTATTTTAAATAATAAAAACGTTTTTAACAAGGTAGGTGTGCCCACTAGCATGGAAAAAGAGCTGAGATCAGATTGTCCAAGGTGTGCGTGAAGATTATATATATATATATATATATATTAATATTTTAATAAATTTTCTGCTTTGGTGTTCTAAGCATTTTCCTATAAATAGGGTGCTTAGGTTAGAATTGAAAATCACACCAGAAACTGAAGTTTTCTCTCTATATTATCGGCGTATTCTTGTGAGTATTTTGAGTATACTTTGAGTATTGCTATACGGTGAAAGTTCAAGTTATAGCTTTATATCCGAGTATTCCAGTTAAATCTTGTCTTTCCGAGGTAAGGATATTATTTTTTTTTCCGTAATGATATTATTTCTTCAATATCATTATGTTGAAATATTGATCTGAAGTTTTTTTATCAAATTTGGAACTTTTGGTGTGGAGTTACTATTCACGTATACAACACTATTCGTATACGATTATTCACGAAATACTGAAGATTATTCATCGAAAAATGAAAAATTTTCTTTTCGTCCAAAATATCTATTGTGGATACTAGCTTTGATTGTATCCATGTTTTGATCATTCTTGAATTTTACACCACTATGATTATTTTTGAGGTATTTTTCGGACGTGGATAAAACAAAGTACGAATCCTTAATCCTTAATCCTTGTCATTTTGATTCATTAGGATTCGTTTCTTTAAAAAATATTTTCATCATCCTCGGTCTTAAATGATGATATTATGGAATATCTTTGGCTGTAGTGCAAAGATGAATGATTTCGATGAATATCTTTGGCTTTGAAAGTGCAAAGATGAATGATTTCGATGAATATCTTTAGCAGTAGTGCTGAGGATGAGCAGTGTTTAGATGAACATGACCAATTGGTGAATGTCCTTGGCCTGTAGTGCAAGGATGAATATATGATTCTAGATATATATTGATTGATGTTACAGGGATAAAAATATTGATGATGGACTGTTAAATTCATAGATATTAGTAGATTTCATCCTCTACGTAACTTCCTAAAACTAGAAAGAAATACGCTCAATATTATAGAAGAAGAATTCTCTGATTCTGGTGTGTTTTTCAATTCTAACTAAGCATCATATTTATAGGAGAATGGAAAGGATACTATTTGAATTAGAAAATCACTTGAATTTGCCAATGACATAACACGAAAGCGTAACTCATTTAATTTGAAATTTACGAATTTTGATTTTTACTGTGCATTACTATGCAATAAAATATTCTAATAAAATAAAAACTTTTAAATAATATATATATATATATATATATATAATGTAATAATAGTACTCCTTTTTCCTTAATCCACCAGTAAATCCATTTCTTTCCCCCCATATCATTTTTTCTACATGTGGGCTCCACGTGTTTCCCTCCCACCAATATGTCATCATCACATGTGGGTTCTACCATATTACATATATACTGAAAAACTTTCTACCGATTATTTTAAAAAATAGGTGAATGGGGGTCCATAAAATAAGCAAAATTTATATCAAATACTTCATAAAAATCCCTTAAATATTTTTAACAACATTTGTCATCATTATTATAACTCGCAATATTTAACAACCAGATCGTTCCCAGGAAAGAGGGGACTTTCCAATAAGGATTTCTCCCTATTGGCACGAAATTAAGTGACCAAACTTCTCCTCGACATAACTTTCTAGACATCGTCAATATTGCAAATAATAATATGAATAATTGTACCGTCTCAATTATTGATTTAATAATATATAAAATATCGATAATAATTGAATCAAATAACGTGAGATACTATGCAGTAATTACTGTAGCAATAATTGAAAAAACCTAGTGACTTCTCACGTAAGCATCAATAATCAATACCGTGTGCTACTATGCAACCACGCATATTACTTTACTTTTAACACTAGGTATTTCAACAGTTAACGGTAAAACTTTCGCCGTTATTTTTATAAAAAAATATTTTTGTCATTTTCTCACTCTGACAATAATTCCGCTGTGGGGTCCACCAATAATTGTGCCGTCATACGAATATTCCCTGTTAAAACGAATATTCCCTGACCAATCGAATATTTTATGACAACTTGCATACTTTGCAAAATTTGTAAATATTACCCACAACTATAACATTATATTAAATCCACACCATAATATTCAAAAATGATATTTATAGAAAAATTCATCTTTATTCATAAAAGTTGGGGTCTTACAACCTCCCCTTCTTATGAAATTTTGCCCTCGAAATTAGGGTATGTACCTGGTATGTCGAAGAGGTGAGGATACCTTGATTTCATTTCAGATTCTAACTCCCAGGTCATTTTCTCAACATCGTGGTTTCTCCACAAAATTTTAACTTGAGGTATAACCTTGGAGCGTAGAATATATTCCTTCTTATCCAAGATTTTAACAGGTACCTCTTCATACGTTAAATCTTCCGCTATTTTGTCCAGTTCTAACTCAATAATGTGGTTCGGGTCTTCCACATATTTACGTAACATGGATATGTGAAAAACGTTATGAAAACGAGACATACTTGGCGGTAAAACGAGTCTATAGGCCACAGTTCCTACTTGGTCAAGTATTTCAAATGGGCCAATGAATCGAGGATTGGGCTTTCCTCTCTTTCCAAATCTCGTAACTCCTTTCCATGGCGCCACACGTAACAACACATGCTCTCCAACATTGACTTCCACGTCTTTTCGATGAAAATCAACATAACTCTTTTGTCGATCATGTGAGGTCTTTATACGTTGCTGGATCATTTGAATCTTTTTTGTAGTCATACGTGAAAGTAGTATGCATACAAGTCAATCGTGTATGATGATAAAGCATATACCTTGTAATCAATCTTATTTATTTATTAATAAAAGAATTATTTATTAAAGGCATTTACTATCTACATGGTGCTGTTTTAATAATATGTTATAAACCTATAGTTTTAAGCAATGCTTTTAGAATCATGATGAGATCATGCTAATGAGATCTAAATTCTTAGATAGCTTAAAACTTAAATGTTCCCAATCAATGGATTACTAAAAAGGGGATTAGTGAATCCAAGAATAGATTGAATACGTCGTTCTTGCTCATTGGATGAGGATGATTGTTCTCATGATCATTTGTGTGGAGACACTAAAGCAAGTATGTAGGTGCTTATTAGAGAATAAGTTCACTGAATGTGACTCGCTAAGGAATACCTAATGGAGTTTTACTTGCATGTCAATAGGAATTCTTGTAGTGATAGTAGTACAAATGATCCTTAGACTTGAGATCATCATAGTATCTTATATATAATGAATTACACTTTGACTTATTCCTTAAGACTCTTAGAATATATCAAAGGGTATGTGTAAGAACCCGAATTTTCAAAAAATATTAAAATAAGAATTTAGTAGATAAAATTCTTACGGCATGTGAAGGGTTCAAATAAAAATATATAATGTGTTATGTGGTATGTGGTATTGTGTTACATAGAGTAATATGCGCTATGTAATAAGTGTGGTTGTGTTTAATAAATATATATATCATTATTATATATTTGTTATAAGTTATAGAGATGATTTAATATGAAGATGAATAAAATTATCTATTGATATTAAATAATTTATGTGAAATTATTTTATATTAGTAAGTTGGTGACATTAAAATATCTTTGATAATCACCCATTTTTTTAGTATATGTACGAGTGAATATCAAGTCTAAGGTAGTGCAATCTTATTCTTTAATGGTTGACGTATAGAAGCTGGGCTAAACGATTTCTTCAGAGAGCGGAGGTATATACGAATTAGTAACCGATCTAACTCACTGTGAAAACAGTGTAGACGAGATGGAAACTAATTTGTTGGTTGTTTGTGGGAAACCACTCAGTGTACTATATTGAAAACTATTAAAGACTCGATGTGTGTTAGGTTTAGACTTGTATATATGTACGTTGTTGATGAGAGAAGAGAATCGATATACCTTTAAAGTGTTTAGAGAATTATTGAGTAAATTGATACACGACGAGAATTGAGGATTAAAGGTATGCATGTATGTGTTATATTCGAGTGTTGTGTTATTGGTGGTAAGAAATCGTAAAAGAGTTGTATAGTTGGTTAAACTAATAAAGGAGAAATAGAGTTTTAAAACTTGAAGTGGGATCCTTAAATTGTTAAGGGAGATAGTAACCAATGGTGTGAAACCAAAGGTGGGATTAATGTTAGATGAGCTAACGCTTAAGGAGGATGTGTAAAGTGTTTAGAAGTGTAAGGTTTCAGTTTTGCTAATGCGCAGAACTGAGTCTATGCACTGGAAATTTGGTATGGCCTTAATCGCGCGCCATTTTCAATTCGTGACAGTAGCAATTGCTACTTGGTCTGTAAAAAATTATGAGTAAGTTTGTGGAATATAAATTTCAAGGAATAAATGATAGAGACTCATATAAAGGTCATAAATGGTGATTAAGTTGACCATGAATAAATTAAGTTAGCAAAACATGATTTGAGTAAGAGTTAATTAATTAACCCAAAATAAATATTGGTTAATTAAGTAATATTATAAAATATTATATTATGAAGCTTTGCGTGGTAGTGGCATGATATTAAATTAATTGAAAGGATTAGTTCACTTGTATAAGATGGTGAATTAACATATATGTTTAGCATAAGAGGATGAAAGAAATATGTTAATTAGTATTTGATATTTTAATATATTACATAGTATTGTAATATATAAAAACGGGTTGATATTTGAAAGGTAAAGGATTAAAAGAACCAATATAGTTATAAGTAATTATTGGTTAGAGATTTAGGCATAAGGTTAATATTGTATGTGGTGGTTAAAGAAAATTGTTTTGGAACAATTTATGGAAGAAATGAAATGAAAGAATTATATTAATTAGTGTTGTACATATTAATTATTGTAAGATAATAAATGATTAATATGGATTAATCGTTGTATGTGATTATGGGTTGGGAATACCCAATTGAATTAAACTAATTAGTTGTGAGACCCCAGATTTTATGAATAAAGATTTAAATTTCTCGAAATATTTTTTTTAATATTGTGGTGTGGATTTGATATAATGTTATAGTTGTGGGTAATATTTACAAATTTTGCAAAGTAAACAAGTGGTTATATAATATTCGATTGGTAGGGAATATTCGTTTTAACGAGGGAATATTAAATGCGACGACACAATCATTAAGTGGAGCCCACAACGGAAGTAGTATTGTCGTAGTAAGAAAATGGCAGAATTATCTTTTATTAAAAATAACGGTGAAAGTGTTACTGAATTAAAGCTGTTGAACTACCATTAGTAAAAGAAAAGAATCTCTGCGTGGTTGCGTAGTAGCACACGCGGTATTGGTTATTGATGCTTACATGAGAAGTCACTCGGTTATACTCAATTATTGCTACGATAATTCTTTGCATCATATCTCTCATATTATTGATTCAATTATTGTTACAAAGTATCATCTTATAATATGTTATATTATTAAATCAATAATTGAGACGACGAAAGTTATTCATATTATTATTTGCAATATTATTGATGTCTAGAAGTTACATCGAGGAGAGGTTTGGTCATCTAATAATTGCGGCGCGATAATGAGAAATCCTTATCGAAAGCCCCTCTTTCACGGGAGCGACCTGATTGTTAAATATTGTGAATTATAATAGTAATGATGAATAAGTTCGTGTTGATTAAAGATGAAATTGATAGTTCCATTGTGTTGGAATTATTAGTGTTAGTGAAAATCGACATTTATTTCGATAATAATTGATGTCTGGAGGTTATATTGACCAATCGGGTAATTAACCGGATAAATGAGCAATTAATTGCTATTAATTCACATGTATAAAATCCCAAATTTTATGAATAACGATTTATTTTCTCGAAATATTTTTTTTCAAAATTATGGTGTGGATTTGATATAATGTTATAGTTGTGGGTAATATTTATAAATTTTAAAAAGTATGCAAGTTGTTGTATAATATTCGATTGGTCGGGAAATATTCTTTTTGACGGGGAATATCCGTACTACGGTACAATCATTGGTGGACCCCACAACAGAATTATTGTCGGATTGAGAAAACAACAAAAATATTTTTAATGAAAATAACGGCGGAAGTTGTACCGTTAACTATTGAAACACTAAATTGTTAAAAATACGATGTCTGGCGTGGTTGCATAGTAGCACACAGTATTGATTATTGATGCTTACGTGAGAAGTCACTCATTTTTATTTTATTAGTATTATTAATGTAATAAAACAGAAAAACTTTTTATATAAAACAAAATACTTTTATAAAGTTATTCGTTTTATTAGACTATAAATAGAATATATAATATTCTATTATGCATAGTGTTTTGCATAGTAATATCTTTTTATATAAAGCAGAATACTTTTATAAAGTTATTTGTTTTATTAGACAATAATTAGAATATATTATATTTTATTATGCATAGTGTTGCATAGAGTTTTACATAGTAAATTTTTTTATAAAATAGAATACTTTTATAAAGTTATTCGTTTTATTAGATTATAAATAGAATATATAATATTCTATTATGCATAGTGTTTTGCATAGTAATATCTTTTTATATAAAAGCAGAATACTTTTATAAAGTTATTTGTTTTATTAGACAATAATTAGAATATATTATATTTTATTATGCATAGTAGTGTTGCATAGTGTTGCATAGTGCCTGCATAGTGTTTTACATAGTAAATTTTTTTTTATATAAAATAGAATATTTTTATAAAGTTATTCATTTTATTAGATTATAAATAGAATATATTATATTTTATTTAAAAGATTTTGTTTTATTGAATATTTTATTAAATCAATTTGTACCGTCCGTTTAAAAGTAAATCAATCTGGACCGTTCATGAATTAGTTACTATGCAGTCCACTCTCCTATAAATAGAAGCTCATTCATTCATTATTTCTTACGAATTCATTGAAACTCTAGAGAGAGAAACTATAGAGAGAGTTCTTCTTCTATAATCTTGAGCGTATTTTTTTAGAATTTATGAAAGCTTTGAGCATAGTGCAAGTTTTTTTCGAGTATATCCTCGCCCTACCAGGCGGAGTACTCTTCTTTCATAGGTAAGGGGTATTATTCCTTTCGTATTCATGAAGAGAACTTTTGTTATTCCATTCTTTATTATTCTGTTAGAATAACCTATATACGCGGGCTACCCTATACTTGGTGAAATTCTTCTGTTATTCCATTCTTTATTATTATGTTGGAATAACCTGTATATGTGAAGTACCACATACATGGTGAAATTCTTCTGTTATTCCATTCTTTAATATACTGTTGGATTATCCTGTCGGTGCGTATTACGCCTGACCTGGTTCCATTAATTTTTATTCTATTGGAATAACCTGTCTGTGCGGTCTATCACATGCATGGTGATTTCTGTTGTTATTCCATTCTTTATTATTACATTGGAATATCACGTCGGTCTAAATTCTCTCGACACGGTTCCGTTCTTTATTATTACGTCGAATATCACATGCGTGCATTTATGCGTGACTGGTTCCATTCTTTATTATTACATTGGGAATAACACATGCATGCGATCTATACATACGCATGGTGAATCTTACATTATTCCATTCTTTATTATTCTATTGGAATAACCTGTCTATGTGGATTACCACATGCATGGTGAATGATCCTTTGTATTCATTCCTGATTAAATTATGGAAATGATCTGTATACGTGGATTACCGCATGGCGGGCAAAAATCCATTTGCAGTTTCATATATTTTATTATACTCAGTTGATTAAAGTTTTGACTTCTATACTCCATGAAATTAGTATCCTTGATATTTGCGCTTCATCCAATATCTTTTCATGAAAATATTCTTCTGAGCATTCTTGATTTTTACTCTACAAAGCAGTATCATGTTGACAATTTGGACGTTATTGAATTCTGGATAAATTAATTCTTGAACCTGTTTTATTGAATTCTTATATAATTGTCTCATCCTCATGCTTATATTATCTTGAAAGTCATCTGTGGCCTGTTGTGCATAGATGGACTTGGTATGATTATGACCAGGGATTATTCGGTATAATCATGACCATAATGTTACAAATGATTCTAAGTAAAAGTCCTCATTGGGCGTAGTGCATTGATGGACGATTGTTGGCATGATCATGACCATTGATGAATACACGAATATCCTTAGGCAAGTAGTGCATGGATAATTTATGGGTGTGATACTAATGAATATCCTTGGTAGTAAAGTGCGGGGATGATGTGGATTATTTATTAAAAGTCGAGTCTCGATTGATAAAAGTGATGAAAAACCTTTTTAAATCATAAAAGATAGTAGATTTTATTCTCTACTTGACTCTTTTAATGGATTACTTGTTCCGCTGTAGTTAAACTTTATGTTTGTTATATTGTATCAGTTTAACACTATTGAAGGGTAACGATAATTTATTATGCATTATCTTAGTCATAATATTTCTTACTGGGCTAGTTGAGCTCACCCTTTCTTTCACTGTTCTCTTCAGGAAATGAGAACGTAGCTGGGACTAGTCAGGGAACGGAGTAACGGTTCAGATGATAGCATTAGTAGTCCTCACTATTCTGTTAAATAGTGTGACAACAAATTTAATGAGGACTCCATTGAGTGTGGATATTGTCTAGATGACAATATTTGTATTAAAACTCACAGCATATGTTTTGTCGTATTTTACACATTTGTTGTTGTATAATTAGTTTGTATTTGTATTACGTACCATGTATTTGGCGACTCGAGAATAGGTGATGTATACCTATTTTGGGGCGCCACGATTTAGTATCAAAGCTTAAGGATATGATCCATGGCTGAGATGTGAGACAAGAACTAGGAGGGGAGAGACGGGGAATTCCTTCGCTAGTATGACCTACCTAAGTTTAATTGGCATTTAATTGGTCGGTTAGAGTATAGGGATAATATGTGATATGTTAATTAACCCTTGTTTTGTGGCAGTATTTGAAAATGGCATCCGAAAATGTTGAAATAAGCCATGGAGCACAGGAGACCGTTGAGTCTCCACAGATCAATAATCAGGACAATGTGCAACAGGATGGCGATAATCCTCCTGTAAACCACAACACTGATCAATTGACGAACGACGGTATGTTTAGGAGATTTTTAGAATTCATGCAACATCAAGCGAAGGCGGCTCCCGCTCATAATGCAGGTGAAAAAAATGGCAACCCACGGTCGGTCATATTAAGCGATTCAAGGAGTTGGGACCAAAGTTTTGGGAAAGCGAGAACCACTTAAGGTGGAGGCGTGGTTAAAGCGAGATCACCAAGATATTTGATGTCTTGGGATGCTCGAGGAGCAAAAGGTTCCCTTGCCACCTTTATGTTGCGTGAAGAGGCGATTCTTGGTGGGAATCGTAAAAGCGATACCAGGCCAGACGTACTTAAGATGTCTTGGGAGAAGTTCCAAGTGCTGTTCAACGACAAGTACTTTCCCGAAAGTATTCGTCACATGAAGGAGGTGGAGTTAATCAAGCTGGAGCAAAACAATATGACCGTGTCGCAGTACAAGGCTAAGTTTGCCAAGTTGTCTCAGTTTGTATCCCATTTGGTCGATAATGAGGAGCGCATGACGCGAATGTTTCTAAGAGGTTTGAAACCCGATAAACGTCAATACCTTATTTCTCATAAACTTTGTTTATATTCAGATGTTGTGAATAGGGCTCAGTTATTGGAGCGCGATAATGAGTCAGCACAACCAAAAGGAAACGACCAACAACACAATAATAATCGTACCGGTGGCAACGATCATCGGAACAATGATAACCATTGTGGGGGAAATTATCATTCCAAGAATGGTAACCACTTTAGTGGTAATCATGGCCAAGATAATAGAAGTGGAAATTTCAAGAAGAGAAGGTTCAATAATGATGGAAAGATGAAGACCAAAGACCCGTTTCAAAGGAAGAAGAACGACCACCGGTCGTATATTTCAAATGAGGACATGAGGGACACATCCGTCCAAACTCTACGCAGCAATCCAAAGCGTGTTTTAATTGTGGAAGAGAAGGTCACCTAGCTCGATTTTATCGTATGGTGAAGTCAAGTCCAGCTGGGATAGTGATGCCAAAGGATGTCCCAGACAAGCCAAAGACGGTAGTTTAAGAGAACATTTTTTTTTTTGTGACGAAGAACCTGAATAAAATTATCACGGGTAAGTTAATCATAAATTCTTGCGAAATCTATACCATGTTAGATACCGGTTCTACTCACTCTTTTATTTCACCTAGTTTTGTTCAATGTTTGAATTTAACTTTGGAGTAGTTAGACTTTGATTTATCTGTTGAAACTCTGTTGAGAGAAACTTTCGTTACCTCCACTATTTATAAATCTTGTTTGAATTAAATCGACACTTTCACGTTACCTGACGATCTTATCTCTTTGAAAATACTTGCCTTTGATGTGATTTTAGGAATCAATTATTTAACTACTCATCATGCTTTTTGTAAGGTTGTTAGCTCTCATACTCCTAACCAACCTGTTATGCGAATTCAGAGTAACCAAACCACTAAAGTCAATCATTGTCATATCAAACCATAAGTAAAGAGCCCCGATCATTTTGTTGTTAACTTTCTTGTGTGGAATGCACCGAAGCCAGACTTTCCATAGGCGACGTCGGGAATGACGATGGCAAATTGATAATGTGATGTACTATCCAAGTCTTGGGATGAGATTCACAGTTTTAAAGGATATTTCTATTATTAATAAATTTCCTGACATATTCTTGAAGACTTCTTAGCCTACCCCTAGAGCGTGAAATCGAATTTTGTATTGACCCCAGTACAAAACCCATTTCTAAAAACCCTTAAATATTTATTCAACTAAAGCGAACATAACATGTGCCAAAGACGTTGGCTCGAGCTGTTGAAGATTACGATCGTACCATTCAATACCAACGTGGGAAAGCGAACGTGGTAGCTGACGCGTTGAGTAGAAGATCGTATACGTTTACGAGTGTGATGTTGTTAACACAAAGACCCATTTCGTACGACTTACAAATGATGAAGATAGAGTTAAAGACTCTAGGAACCCACGTGAAGATAATGAATATACGATTATAATTGACCTTAATCGATAAAGTTAAATCCGCTCAAGCTACACACCCGGAGCTGATGAATGAAGAAGGTTCAAGAGGGCGTTATTCTAGAAGTAAGAATCGACGAAGAGAGGAAATCTCAACCCTCGATTTAATTGGTATATTTGAAATCCTCGATCGAGTAGGAACTGTGGCTTATAGACTCATTTTACCGCCAAGTATGTCGTGTGCTCATAACATTTTTAACGTATCGGTGTTACGTAAATATGTGGACGACCCGAACCACATTATTAATTTAGAATCGGACGAGATAGCATACGATTTAACGTATGAGGAGATACGTGTTAAAATCTTGGATAAGAAGGATCATATTCACTCAAAGGTTATACCTCAAGAGTTAGAATCTGACGAAGTGTCCTCATTTGCTCGGCATACTAGGTACGTACGTAAATTTCGAGGGCGAAATTTCATAAGGAGGTGAGATTATAAAATCCCAAATTTTACGAATAAAGATTTATTTTCTCGAAATATTTTATTCAAAATTATGGTGTGGATTTTATATAATGTTATAGTTGTGGGTAATATTTATAAATTTTGAAAAGTATCCAAGTTGTTGTATAATATTCGATTGGTCGGGGAATATTCTTTTTGACGGGGAATATCCGTACGACATTACAATCATTGGTGGATCCCACAACGGAATTATTGTCGGATTGAGAAAATGAAAAAAATATTTTTTATGAAAATAATGGCAGAAGTTGTACCGTTTACTGTTTAAACACTCGGTGTTAAAAATGCGATGTCTGGCGTGGTTGCATAATAGTATTACCGGTATTGATTATTGATGCTAACGTGAGAAGTCACTCAGTTTTGTTTTATTAGTATTATTAATGTAATAAAATAGAAAATCTTTATATATAAAACAGAATACTTTTATAAAGTTATTCGTTTTATTAGACTATAAATAGAATATATAATATTCTATTATGCATAGTATTTTGCATAGTAATATCTTTTTATATAAAAGAGAATACTTTTATAAAGTTATTTGTTTTATTAGACAATAATTAGAATATATTATATTTTATTATGCATAGTGTTGCATAGTTACTGCATAGTATTTTGCATAGTAAAATCTTTTATATAAAATAGAATACTTTTATAAAGTTATTCGTTTTATTAGATTATAAATAGAATATATTATATTTTATTTAAAAGATTTTATTTTATTCGAATATTTTATTAAATCAATCTGGACCGTCCGTTTAAAAGTAAATCAATCTAGACCGTTCACGAATTAGTTACTATGCAGTCCAGTCTCCTATAAATAGAAGCTCATTCATTCATTATTTCTTACGAATTCACTAAAACTCTAGAGAGAGAAACCATAGAGAGAGTTCTTCTTCTATAATCTTGAGCGTATTTCTTTAGAGTTTAAGAAAGCTTTGAGCATAGTGCAAGTTTTTTTCGAGTATATCCTCGCCCTACCAGTCGGAGTACTCTTCTTTCAAAGGTAAGGGGTATTATTTCTTTCGTATTCATGAAGAGAACTTCTGTTATTCCATTCTTTATTATTACATTGGAATAACTCGTATACGTGAGCTACCCTATACTTGGTGAAATTCTTACATTATTCCATTCTTTATTATTATGTTGGAATAACTCAGATATATCAAGCAATCGCATACATGGTGAAATTCTTCTATTATTCCATTCTTTATTATTACATTGGAATTTCACCTTTAGAGTGCGTATTAAGCGACTGGTTCCATTAATTATTATTCTATTGGAATAACACATATCGTGCGGTCTATCGCATGCGTGGTGATTTCGTTGTTATTCCATTATTTATTATTACATTTGGAATATCCCATCGCTTGCAAATTTTGCACGACTGGTTCCGTTCTTTATTATTCGTCGAATAATATCCCGCTAAATGCGTTTATGCATGACTGGTTCCATTCTTTATTATTCTATTGGGAATAACTCATGCATGCGTATCTATCGCATTACATAGTGAATCCTTCTATTATTCCATTCTTTATTATTACATTGGAATAACTTTGTCTATGTGGATTACCACATGCATGGTGAATGATACTTTGTATTCATTCCTTATTAAATTGTGGAAATGATTTGTATACGTGGATTACCGCATGGCGGGCGAAAATCCATTTGTAGTTTCATATATTTTATTATCCTCAGTTGGTTAAAGTTATGACTTCTATACTGCATGAAATTAGTGGAATATCATTGATATTTGCGCTTCATCCAGTATCTTTTCATGGAAATATTCTTCTGAGCATTCTTGAATTTTACTCTACAAAGCAGTATCATGTTGACAATTTGGACGTTATTGAATTCTGGATAAATTAATTCTTGAAATTGTTTTATTGAATTCTTATATCATTGTCATCATCCTCATGCTTATATTATGTTGAAAGTCATCTGTGGCCTGTTGTGCATAGATGGACTTGGTATGATTATGACCAGGGATTATTAAGTATAATCATGACCGTAATGTTACAAATGATTTGGTAAAAGTCCACATTGGCCCGTAGTGCATTGATGGACAGTTGTTGGCATGATCATGACCATTGATGCATACACGAATATCCTTGGCCCGTAGTGCATGGATAATTTGTGGTTGTGATACTACTTGAATATCCTTGGCCGTAGAAAAGTGGGGATGATGTGGATTATTTATTAAACTGAGTCTTAGCGATAAAAGTGATGAAAAACCTTTTTAAATCATAAAAGATAGTTGATTTTATTCTCTACTTGACTCTTTTAATGGATTTCTTGTTCCGTTGTAGTTAAACTTGATGTTTGTTATATTGTATCAGTTTAACACTGTTGAAGGGTAACGATAATTTATTCTGCATTATCTTAGTCATAATATTTCTTACTGGGCTAGTTGAGCTCACCCTTTCTTTCACTGTTCTCTTCAGGAAATGAGAAGCGTAGGCGGGACTAGTCGGGGAGCAGATGCTTGGCTCGAGATGATAGCATTAGTAGTCCTCACTATTCTGTTAAATAGTGTGACAACAAATCTAATGAGGACTCCATTGAGTTTGGATATTGTCTAGATGACAATATTTGTATTAAAGCTCATAGCATATGTTTTGTCGTATTTTACATGACTGTTGTATAATTAGTTTGTATTTGTATTTTGTACCATGTATTTGGTGACTTAGAATATGTGATGTATACTTATTTTGGGGGCGTCACAACCTGATTATAACTATTTGTTCACATGTGTGTACTATTGATTCACATTCTTGTACTATTTGGGGAGGTGGTGCAAGATTGATAATACTTGCATGACTAAGTTAAAAATGGATGTATTGTTGAAGGTACTAGACGGTAATTCGTATTTTCACATGATTATAACTATTGATTCACATGATTGAACTATTGATTCACATTATTTACTATTAGGGGAGGTGGTGCAAGTTTGATAATACTTGCAGGACTAAATTAAAAATGAAGAAAAGATGAAGGTATTATCATTGTAATATTTTGAGCCCCAAAACGTGCAATTATCGAAACTATATTTTCCTATAAATAGAAGCTCATTCTTCCTTCATTTCTCACAAATTCACTAAGTCTCACAAGAGTAATTATTATAGAGAGAAATTATAGAGAGAAAGAAGAAGAGAAGTCTGCTACCTCATTTATTCCGGTATCAGATTTTTTTTAAGGTAAGGGTATTATTCTTTCGTATTCATGAAGAGAGTTATTTTCTTTCAATACTCGTAAGGGTTGTTATTCCATTCTTTATTATTATGGTGGAAGAACACATCACAAATACCGCATACATGGTGAAATTCTTACATTATTCCATTCTTTATTATTACATTGGAATAACCTATACATCTTTGATCTATCGCATGCACGGTGAATTTGTTCTTATTCCATTCTTTATTATTACATTGGAATAACTTTGTTTGTGAAGATTACATACGCTGGTGAATTCTTACATTAATCCATTCTTTATTATTCATTTGTAATATATCACATGCATGCGATTTACGCATGACCTAGTTTCATTTTTTATTATTCTATTGGAATAACCTGTCTGTGCGGATTACGCACGCCTGGTGAATTCTTCTGTTATTCCATTCTTTATTATTCTGTTGGAATAACATGTCTATGTGGATTACCGCATGCATGGTGAATGATCCTTCGTATTCATTCCTTATTAAATTATGGAAATGATCTGTCTACGTGGAATACCGCATGGCGGGCTAAAATCCATTTGCAGTTTCATATGTTCTATTATACTCAGTTGGTTAAAGTTTTGACTTCTATACTCCATGAAATTAGTAGAATATCTTGGATATTTGCGCTTCATCCATTATCTTTTCATAGAAATATTCTTCTGAGCATTCTTGAATTTTACTCCACAAAGAAGTATCATGTTGACAATTTGGAAAATTTTGATTTCTGGATAAACTAAAATTTTAAATCTTTAAAATTTATCCTTGAACTTGTTTTATTGAATTATTATGTCATTGTCATCATCCTCATGCTTAAATTGTGGTGAAAGTCATCTTTGGCTTACATGCATAGATGGACTTGGTATGATTTTGACCAGTGATTATTCGGTATAATCATGACCTGTAATGTTATAAATGATGTGGTAAAAGTCCTCAGTGACCTGTAGTGCATTGATGGACAATTTTTGGTATGATTATGACCAGGGATTATTCGATATAGTCATGACCATTGATGATTTAATAAATATCCTTGGCCCGTAGTGCAGGGATGACTCGATGATGTGGTTTATTTATTAAGCTGAGTTTCAGCAATAAAAATTGATGAATACATTTTAAATCATAGAAGATAGTAGATATCATGCTCTACTTGACTCTTCTAATGGATTGCTTATTCCGCTGCAGTTAAACTTGATGTATATTGTATTTTATCAATTTAACATTGTTGAAGACTAATGATAATTTATTCTGCATTATCTTAGTCATAATATTTCTTATTGGGCTAGTTGAGCTCACCCTTTTACTTTCATTGTTCTCTTCAGGAAATGAGAACGTAGCCGGGACTAGTCGGGGAATGGAGTGATGGTCCGAGATGGTGTATTAGTAGTCCTCACTATTCTATAAAATAGTGTAATAATAAATGTAATGAGGACTCTATTTGAGAGTGAATATTGTCTAGAAGGCAACATTCTTGTTTAAACTCTCAGCTATGTTTTGTCGAATATCACACGACGGTTGTATAATTAAGTTTGTATTTGTATTCTGTACCATGTATTTGGCGACTCAAGATGGGTGATGTGTACCTATTTTGGGGGCGTCACAGTTGGTATCAAAGCTTAGGGATATGATCCCTGGCTGAGATGTGAGACAAGAACTAGGAGGGGAGAGACGGGGAATTCCTTCGCTAGTATGACCTACCTAAGTTTATTTGGTATTTAATTGGGGAATTCACGAGTATAGGGATAATATGTGATATGTCAATTAACCCTTGTTTTGTGGCAGTGTTTGAAAATGGCAGCTAAAAATGTTAACAATGGAGTGAATGAGACCGTTGAGACACCTTTAATCACCAACCAGGTTAATGTGATGTCAGACGAAGAAGAAATTAGAGATATCTACGTGGTGAGTGAAGAACTAATAGCTGCACCCGAGCTAGTCGCAGAGGTAGCAGCTGAGAGTGAGGAAGAAGAGGAACCTAAGGAGAATTTATTAGAAGAATTTTATGATCGAAATTTAGAATTACAAAATCGTATTCATGAGTTAGAAGAGCAGGCTGAAGAACGACAGGCGATCATGGAGCAAAGGGATGTAACAATTCAAAATTGTGTTACCCGATGTGCGATGCTTGAATAGAAGCACTCTTTGGCAGAGTATAAGATATTAAACTGCAATCAGAGAATGCTATGGTCAAAGTTCTGATGAAAGAAGAAGCAAATGAACGAATGAGAATAGATGATGCATGGGTAAAAGCAGCACGACGTATTGATATTGTAGAAAAAGACGTCTGATCTAATAAGGCCAAAATAGATGAAATGGATTTCGCTTTTTGGACAGCAATTAGGAGAATCCAACATCGAGTTCGGAATTACCCTGTGCAGAGCGGTCAACCCCAATTTGATATGGATCGGAGAGTAATGATTCGAATCATGGACCAGGAATGTGACGAAGAAATTAAGGGTGTAATGTATTCTACAGTAAAGTTAAGTCCAACTGGGATGTCCCAGACAAGTCAAAATCGGTAGTTTAAGTGAGCGTTTTTTTTGTGACGAGGAACCTGAACAAAGTTATCACGGGTAAGTTAATCATAAACTCTTGCGAAGTCTATACCTTATCCGATACCGGTTCTACCCACCCTTTTATTTCACCTAGTGGTGTTCAATGTTTGAACTTGACTCTTGAGAAATTAGACTTTTGACTTATCTGTTGAAACTCTGTTAGGAGAAACATTCGTTACCTCCACTGTTTATAAATCTTCCTGATTCAAATCGACACTTTCACGTTACCTGTCGATCTTATTTCTTTGAAAATACTTGCCTTTGATGTAATTTTAGGAATCGATTGGTTAACTACTCATCATGCTTTTCGTAAGGTTGTTAGCTTTCATATTCCTAACCAACATATTATGCGAATTCAAGCAACCAAACCACTAAAGTTAATCACTGTTATATCAAGCCATAAGTAAAGAGCCCCGATCCTTTCGTTGTTGACTTCCTTGTGTGGAATGCACCGAAGCCGAACTTTTCGTAGGGGACGTTGTGAATGACGATGGCAAGTTGATAGGTATCAATGTGACGTGTTCTCCAAGTCTTGGATGAGGGTCACAGTTTTGAATGATATTTCTATTGTTAATAAATTTCCTGGCGTATTCTTGAAGACTTCTTAGCCTAACCCTAGAGCGTGAAATTGAATTTTGTATTGACCCCAGTACAAAACCCATTTCTAAAACCCTCAAATATTTTTTTACCTAAAACGATTGTATAATGTGCCAAAGACGTTGGCTCAAGCTGTTGATGATTACGATCATACCATTCAATATCATTGTGGAAGAGAGAACGTGGTAGCTGACGCATTGAGTAGAAGATCGTATGCGTTTACGAGTGCGATGTTGTTAACACAAAAAACCCATTTTGTATAACTTATAAATGATGAAGATAGAGTTAAAGACTTGAGGGACCCACGTGAAGATAACGAATATACGATTAGAATCTACTTTAATCGATAAAGTTAAAGCCACTCAAACTACACACCTGGAGCTGATGAATGTGAAGAAGAAGGTTCAAGAGGGCATTATTCTAGAAGCAAGAATCGATGAAGAGAGGAAATCTCAACCATCGATTTTATTGGCCCATTTGAAATCCTTGATCGAGTAGGAACTATGACCTATAGACTCATTTTACCGCCAAGTATGTCGCGTGTTCATAATTTTCACGTATCGTTGTTAGTAAAAACTTAGCCTTGGGGGACTTTGGAGCCAAATTTCAGAATAATTAATGAATCTAAAAAATTATGAAATTATGGGGGTTTTATAGAGCATGTTACAAGATTTCCATAGCCTCGAAAACAGACTAATTCCTATAACGGATGAAGAAGTTATGAAGATTTGAAGTATGTGTGTTAAAAGTTACAAAATCTGGAAAATTGGAGTTAAGTGCCAAAGGTCGAGTGCCTAGGCACTAAGCTCGGCACTTAGAATCTGTTCTTGGGCGCCTAGGCGCTTGCCTAAGGCCAAATTTGGGCGCCTAGGCGCTGGTTAAGTGTTAAGCCAAAATCTGTTCGAACGTCCTTTAGTAAATTGGGCATAATATTTTCATACAAACTCTGATTGAGGTGATTCAAGATGATTCGGAAAGATAACGAGTAGACCTAAAACTTCCATTCTTTATATTTTGAGAATTGAGGTCGGTATCAAGGCCTAAAATGGCTATTTTAGGGACTGATGTGCATTCAGAGGTAATTAAAAGACATCGGGCATGCACGTATGCAACGTGTAATGTTTTCGATGATAAAGGTATTCAAGGTATCCTCACCTCTTCGGCATACCAGGTATGTACGTAAATTTCGAGGGCAAAATTTCATAAGGAGGGGAGATTGTGAGACCCCAGATTTTATAAATAAAGATTTAAATTTCTCGAAATATTTTTTTGAATATTGTGGTGTGGATTTGATATAATGTTATAGTTGTGGGTAATATTTACAAATTTTGCAAAGTAAGCAAGTTGTTATATAATATTCGATTGGTCGGGGAATATTCGTTTTAACAGGGAATATTAAATGCGGTGACACAATCATTGGTGGACCCCCTAACGGAGTAGTATTACGTAGAAAAGAAAAAGCGACGTAATTCTCTTTTATTAAAATAACGATGTCTGGCGTGGTTGCATAGTAGCACACGGTATTGGTTATTGATGCTTACGTGAGAAGTCACTCAGTTATACTCAATTATTGCTATAGTAATTACTGCATCATACCTCTCATATTATTGATTCAATTATTGTCACATTATCATATGTATAATATGTTATATTATTAAATCAATAATTGAGACGACAAAGTTATTCATATTATTATTTTCAATATTGACAATGTCTAGAAGTTCGTCAAGGAGAGGTTTGGTCATCTAATTGCGCCACCAATAAGGAGAAATCCTTATCGGAAAGCCCCCTCTTTCCTGGGAATGACCTGGTTGTTAAATATTGTGAATTATAATATCGACATTTATTTCGATAATAATTGATGTCTGGAGGTTATATTGACCAATCGGGTAATTAACCGGATAAATGAGCAATTAATTGCTATTAATTCATATGATTATAACTATTTGTTCACATGTGTGTACTATTGATTCACATTCTTGTATTATTAGGGGAGGTGGTGCAAGATTGATAATACTTGCATGACTAAGTTAAAAATGGAGGTATAGTTGAAGGTACTATACTATAATTTGTATTTTTACATGATTATAACTATTGATTCACATGATTGAACTATTGATTCACATTATTTACTATTAGGGGAGGTGGTGCAAGTTTGATAATACTTGCAGGACTAAATTAAAAATGAAGAAAAAGAGGAAGGTATTATACTGTAATATTTTGAGCCCTAAAATGTTCAATTATCGAAACTATATTTTCCTATAAATAGAAGCTCATTCTTCCTTTATTTCTCACCAATTCACTAAGTCTCACAAGAGCAATTATTATAGAGAGAAATTATAGAGAGAAAGAAGAAGAGAAGTCTGCTACCTCACTATTCCAAGATATCCGCTTTTTTTAAGGTAAGGGGTATTATTCTTTTCGTATTCATGAAGAGAGTTATTTTCTTTCAATACTCGTAAGGGTTGTTATTCCATTCTTTATTATTATGTTGGAAGAACACATCATGCCAAGCACCGCATACATGGTGAAATTCTTTCGTTATTCCATTCTTTATTATTACATTGGAATAACCTATCTCATCTTTATCGCATGCCCGGTGAATTCTGTTCTTATTCCATTCTTTATTATTACATTGGAATAACTTTTGTTTATCTGATTACGCGCTTTGGTGAAGTCTTACGTTAATCCATTCTTTATTATTCGTTGGAATATCACATGCATGCGATTTACGCATTTGACCGGTTCCATTTTTTTATTATTCTATTGGAATAACACATGCATGCGGATTACGACGCTTTGGTGAATTCTTCATTATTCCATTCTTTATTATTACATTGGAATAACATGTCTACATGTGGATTACCGCATGCATGGTGAATGATCCTTCAGTATTCATTCCTTATTAAATTGTGGAAATGATCTGTCTACGTGGAATACCGCATGGCGGGCTAAAATCCATTTGCAGTTTCATATGTTCTATTATACTCAGTTGGTTAAAGTTTTGACTTCTATACTCCATGAAATTAGTAGAATATCTTGGATATTTGCGCTTCATCCATTATCTTTTCATAGAAATATTCTTCTGAGCATTCTTGAATTTTACTCCACAAAGAAGTATCATGTTGACAATTTGGACATTTTTGATTTCTAGATAAACTAAAATTTTAAAATTTTAAAATTTATCCTTGAACTTGTTTTATTGAATTATTATGTCCTTGCCATCATCCTCATGCTTATATTGTGGTGAACGTCATCTTTGGCTTACATACATAGATGGACTTGGTATGATTATGATCAGGGATTATTCGGTACAATCATGACCTGTAATGTTATAAATGATGTGGTAAAAGTCCTCAGTGACCTGTAGTGCATTGATGGATAGTTTTTGGTATGATTATGACCAGGGATTATTCGGTATAGTCATGACCATTGATGATTTAATAAATATCTTTGGCCCGTAGTGCAGGGATGACTCGATGATGTGGTTTATTTATTAAGCTGAGTCTCAGCGATAAAAATTGATGAATACATTTTAAATCATAGAAGATAGTAGATATCATGCTCTACTTGACTCTACTAATGGATTGCTTATTCTGCTGCAGTTAAACTTAATGTTTATTGTATTTTATTAGTTTAACATTATTGAAGACTAATGATAATTTATTCTGCATTATCTTAGTCATAATGTTTCTTGTTGGGCTAGTAGAGCTCACCCTTTTACTTTCATTGTTCTCTTCAGGAAATGAGAACGTAGCCAGGACTAGTCGGGGAACAGAGTGATGGTCCGAGATGGTGTATTAGTAGTCCTCACTATTCTATAAAATAGTGTAACAATAAATGTAGTGAGGACTCTATTTGAGAGTGGATATTGTCTAGAAGGCAACATTCTTGTTTAAACTCTCAGCTATGTTTTGTCGTATATCACACGACGGTTGTATAATTAAGTTTGTATTTGTATTCTGTACCATGTATTTGGCGACTCAAGATGGGTGATGTATACCTATTTTGGGGGCGTCACATTAGCCCAATTAAAATATTAATGTGGACATTATCATTAAATAGTATTACTATGTGTAATATGGAAAATGTGGGTAGTAGTGATATAAAATATCTATGGCCTAAGAATACATGAAGTGTGACATTTAATTGGGACTAATGATATAAGATATCAAGTGGTACAATAAAATAATAAGTGATTTTAATACAGAAATGATTAAATATTTGTGTATTCTAGAAACTGGGAAGGAAATTAAATGTTTAAATAAACTTTATTATTAAATAATGTGATAATGTGGTTATACGAGTAGTAAAAGTAATTATGGGGGATACCCGGGCAATGATACCTGACTGCGATATTTTATTACATAATGTACATGGGTTATATGATGTGAGTATAAAGTTTATCTTTAAATTCCTAATATGGTAATAATTGTACATTAAAATTATATTTTGGGAATTAAAGGAACCAAACTAAGCTTTAGTTGCTGAGAATTAGCCTTGTCCCAAAATGAGTGACCCTTCTAGTACATGAACAGTGGTCTATAAGTTCATTGCGTAAACTCAATTTCCTAGCAGTTAGCTGTGATAATGGCTACAAGGGAGCAGTTGCCCAACTCTTGAAAATTTGTTGGTTACTCTCATTTCCCATAGAATCAAACTTTGGTGCAAAGCTATAAGCTGGTCAATCAATCCTCCATAAATAGAGCTCCTCCCTCTCATTCCCGTTGGTTGGATTTGTCTGAGAAGTGAGCTATTGGAAGTCAGTAGAATTGGAGGTTCAGTAGAATGGGAGGATTGAGGAGCTATAGTTAGCCAATTCCAAGCATTCAAGAGGTAATCTTACTATCATATAAGTTCTTGAGTTCTAAGTTTTGTAATTTCTTAGTAATGTTAAGTTTTATATTTTCCAAAACATGAACATTGGCATGAACATGAGTTGTAAATTCATATTTGAGTTAGCTAATGTTTATGTTAGTTGATGGGTACTTGGTATGTTGTAGTTTTATGAGTTACAAACCCATAGAATCGAAAATGAGTTAATTTGGATGAGTATAACTCATGTTATGATCATTGGAAGGAGTTTTGGTCTGTGTAATCACGAAGAAGCGAGCACGAGGGCTCTGATACGTGACTTGGGGGGGCAGTCTTGCTGCCCCCAAGGTTATTTTAGGCGTGAAATGTCTTAAGACTTCGGTGTTAATTGTAGACTGCTTTGACCTGCTATAGTAAATTAGGCATAACGTTTTCATATGAAGTCCGATTGAGATAATTAAAGATGATTCGGAACGCGGACGAATAGAACTACAACTTTTGCTCTTTAAGTGTTTCAATTTGAGGTCGTTAAGAAGGGTCAAAATAATCATTTTTGTGACTATTACGTATTCAGAGGCGATCAGAGGGCGTCGAGCGAGCACATACGCAAGTATAGTGCTCCCGACGATGGAATATGTTATTCTAAGTGATGTAAAATGAAAATACATGATATTAGACATGACATATAAGATTACCGTACTTATAAGGAATTGCCTTAGCATGATTGAGTATATTTTTAAAGAAACTTTAGATTTTAAAAACAAGTTAGACGAACCTTGAGTCATTTGAATTTTGATATTTGTAGCTTATGTAAAGGGGTTTAGTCATGAATATAAATAAGTATGACACATGGCCTTGAATACCTTTGTATACTATGAGTTGCATAGATGGTTATTTTCCGAAGATATATAAAGATTTTGAAAACAAACTTTGACGAACTTTAATTCATTTGAGTTCTGATTTTGTAGTGAGCATATGGTGGAGTCATGCGAGCATAAAATGTGATCTTAAGTTACCTTGTATAAGATAACTTGTATAGCTTGGATAATATGTGTTTTCAAAGAGAAATTCAAAATTTGAAAACTAATAATCATGAGCATGGTGTCGCCTACATTTTGACCTTGTAAGTATGTGTAGAAATATGCACAAATGAATATGACATATGATTTGAAGTTGCCTTGCATGATTAGGTTGGCATGACATGGATTTGAAGAAAAGAAAACTTAGACGTTTTGAAACCAATATTCATAAGCATTGTGTAGTCTAACCTCTGAACTTGTAGTATGGCATGCTAGTACTATTTATGTCTTTAAACATGACTTATAAGTACACTTATCTAGTTTGACAATAGAAGTTATTAAAGCATGTTTTGAAAGTAAAGTTTTCAAGTGATAAACTAATGTAGATAAGATGTATACATATGAGCATGCTACTAGAGACTTATTAGTACCAATATATGGTTTAAAAGTTTGTAAACATCGAATCTCGTTAAAGAAAGTCGTTAAGCCTTAAAGTGTGAAAACAACTTTGAATAAACATAAGAGGTTCTAAACTTTGACAAATGACCTCTTAACATGTGTAAATATTATGTGTTAACATTCATGCATGTTAAGAAATGAAGTGTGAATTGAGAACTAAATATTCAAATCTGGTTTGTTTAGGGGATGGTAGCAATTGCGCCACCCCAGCAAATCAGCTACAAGAACAGCGCTTACGTAAGCGAAGATGATGATCGACTATTTTAACCTTGATCTAAACTTTAAATCATATGTGTAATGAATGTATAAAGCTATAATACTTGACATAAATGATGTTTTAAGCATGTGAACATGTAATGGTTATATAAAACCCAAATTTTGCTAAATTTTATTAAAGTTTGCAAAATGTAAGAACGATGTGGATCGCGTATCTATAAACATTAAATATGTGTCGAACACATAGCGAGTCAAGTATGTGATAAGGATTTTTGGATGTTGATGTCAAGTATGAATGGTTAAGGTATACCTAGACATACCTAGCTATTTTAAGAGTATGATGAGAAAGTGAAATGTAGGTTTTACGAACCTAGTTAGGAAATAATGTAACATTATTATTACATTAAGAATGTATGAAATATGTAACTAATTGATATGAATCCATGATTATATAACTGTGTAGGAATACACGAAGTGCAAATAAGCTTTAAGTAGTTAAGTCGTAGTTGATAAACTACGAATCAGGTAAGTCTTTCAGTTCCTATTTGATATATGAATTCTATAATTGTTAGTTGAGCTATATTATGCGATGAGAATGTTGAAGTATATATATGAAATGCATATGAGATATGTATGAGATTTGAAAATTAATCTTTGATGATATGCTTGTGAAGTAAACCTATATGCCTGTTATATGAGAAGCAACATGCATAGTAAATATTAATTGATTATGAATGCATGAACTGAGTATGTTATTATATGCTATGTGATGCATGA
Source organism: Panax ginseng (assembly GCA_020205605.1). Lineage (NCBI taxonomy): Eukaryota > Viridiplantae > Streptophyta > Magnoliopsida > Apiales > Araliaceae > Panax > Panax ginseng. The sequence goes on from CM035128.1 coordinate 139,690,628, forward strand.
AAACTGTTAGAATTGCTGGGCTGTCGAGCTCACCCTTACAAATAACCACTTTGCAGGTTAAGGATACACGGTAAAGGTTACGTGCTACTTGATTGATAAAGTCCAATAGTATCGAAGAAGATTGATTTATTATTTAACTAGATGCTCTTGAACCATGTTTAGGTTCTAATAGATGTACATGATAGTAGTTTATAATGTGTAATACCTGTTAAGTTGTACTATGTGATACATAGAGAAATTCAAATCGAGATGTAAGAATTTATACAAAAATTGAATAAAGTGAATCATAAAATAATTTGATTCAGGGATTTGTAATTGATTCGAGTTAAGATATCAATAAAAGATTTATTTTTCAAAGGAGATTAAAAAAGTTTAAATTATTCCGCATATTTTTATAACATCGAATATGATGTAAAACAGGAATGGTAAATGACCAAGATTTGAAACTTATAAAAGTTTGGGGTCATTACATAGATCCTGGAAATGAAAAGAATTTATATTCTAAATTGTAATAAGTAAAGTTATATTCAATAAGTTATGAATACAAAATATAAATAGTTTAACGATAAGAATATCGTGGCGGACCGGATCCGAGGTTCGAAGGGACCTAGATTTGGGGGCGTCACAGTATGCTTGAGTGTAATAAGTTATATATGAAGATAATAAATGATCAATAAAGAATCTACCACTTCTAGTAAAAGAAGAGAAATGTCCCATGTGATTCGATAAATGACAACCCAGTAATCCTTGGCCAAGGTGGAATGAAATTAGAAAGTAGTTTCTAATTTGCATTCATTAGGAGTTCATGCATTTAGGAATCGAAATACATATAATTAAATAAAATAAAGCATGAAAGAATTCCATGTCTTATATTTAATTGGGACATTGTATGGTGGAGGATTGAATTGTGCAGTAACTATTAAATCAAAGGTTCTTTTTTATGATTAATGTTGAAATTTATATTATCCGGAAAGTCGTTGATTCTTTAGGGAGGCTTATCCATATTGTATAATAAATATTATTTATTTAAATAAATTAATCATTTAATTTATTTATTTAAATAAGATTAGAATTGTTCTAATTGATTTATTATTAGGTTTAATATGGAGAACCTAAAGGGTCACACCATAAAAGGAAGAATAATTATTTAAGAAGTTAATGGCATAATCGTAATAATATGTTAAGTATATTTAATTTAATCTATGGTGATAGAATAAATTAAATAGCTTAATATTTATTATTTCATATTTTAGAAATATTAAATATAAATTAATAAGAGGAGTCTTATTAATATTATTACAATTATTATTATTTTAATTTCTAAAAGAATTTAGGAATTAATTTAATATAAGTACTCTCATTTATTCCTAATAGGATTAGGAGGGAAAATTAGTTAAAGGAGTTTAATTAATTATTCTTAATACGATTAGGGAGCCCATTTAATTAAATAAATAATACCTTATTTTAATTAAATAGGGTTACTTGATATCTTTATAAGAGGAGTCTTATATCAGATATCAGATATACGTAATTCCAAGTTGTTAGAGAGTACGCCCCTTTTTCTATAGAGATAGGAAAAACTAGGGTTTGAGCTAATACACCATTCTTCTTGAAAATTATTCTTCCTTGGTGGATTACCTCTAGAGGTCATACACTTGGGTGACTTACATTGATCAAAGGAAGGAATCTACCCGGAGATTCAAGGAGATTGCGGAGAAGTAGGATGTGAAATCGTACCTGTGAAAGCTCGTATCTACAAGAGTATGATTTCATAACTTCTTGTTCTTTGTTTTAATTAATAATATGCATAAAGGATGATCCGGGTAATTGGTTTGTGAAAACTTTTAAAATCTGAATTTTAAAATCTGATTTTATTTTGGTTCCGCTAATTTTATAATTTAATTGCTACTTTGATTTTCACAAAACCTAACAGTGGTATCAGAGCTAAATTTTATGCGAATTATTAATTATTTTGATTCCATATATGTATGGGTATATATTTTGAATAATTTATTGGACATAATTTGTTGTATAGAAATATTATTTGAAGAAAAAAAAAATGCAGAAAAAAGTTTTCGGAAAAACATTTTTTTTTTAAATCCGTGGCTGATTTTTTTTCTTCAAAAAGATGACTACGTGTTTTACAGTACTATATATAAATCCTGTTAATTTTATAAAACCTGTTAACTTTAGTTTTTATATATATATATATATATATATAATATCTTGCACGAATTACGAGGCTGTTAAAATAGTTTTCATGGTCACGTGGAAAGCATAATCCTCCTGCAGATTCTTGGAATATGTTGGAAATATATGATATATATTAGTATATATATATATATATATATTATATACATATTTATAATTATTAATCAGGGGATTCTTCCCATGAGGTGGCCGCATGATATATATATATATATATATATATATATATATATATATATATATATATATATATTATTTTAATAATTTTATAATTAAAATAAAGAGTTTTTTTAATCTTGAAATTGGATTTCATGCAACTTAAAATTGCCCATTAAATGATATTCATATATATATGGAATGATTTTATTTATTCATACATATGATGATATGTATAATAATAAATGAGATTAATTATGGACTATTGACCAATGTAATTGGATTTATTTTGGTTGGATGTTTGAATGAATGAGTTTTATTAAATGGGGTCTGCGTACCTCGTCTTTTCTAGTTTTCTTCTTGATGTAAATTCTATCTCTCTTTTATGTACTTCCCCTTGACTACTGATCAAGGTTTTTATTTAAATTAAATAGTTTAATGTAATAGGATTAGTTAGAATCTTTTTTGAAGAATCGGAGATCAAGGAGCAAGGAGCGCTTGAAGACCCATTTGTAACGGAGCCCGGGTTTAAATGTAATAGTTATATTTAAATGTTTATTCTTGCAACCTAGGGTTTGACCTTTTGGTTCACTTGATGGCTCTAGTGAACTAAACTAGAATAAAAGTCCATAATCAATCCGGGTAGAATATAGTATTCTATATGTGCATGCTAGTACTATATATATTATATATTATGCAAACATGCTTCGAATGTTAATAATATGACGCATATTTTATATATATATTTGCATGCGCGCTAAACAAAATGAGACTAATAATAACAAACCCCTCAATGAAATTATATTAAGTTGTAACATTCAAAGATATTTGGAATATCGAACGTCGCCTTCTAGCATGATAAAAACAATAGAGCATTGAATATTTAATATTAGTTTGTTGTGCACACACAAGGCTAGTATTAAATATTTGAGATGTTATTTTTATTACATTTGATGTTTATAAGGAATTGAACATTACCGCTTTGTTGTGCACACACAAGGGCTGTAGTTTTCTCTTCACTTATGTAGAAATGCTGGGTATGACTTAACTTAAATCATTTTAGTTCGGATTTGCCACACTTAACCATTATGATTTAAGAGGAAAAATATAAAGAGTTACATGATGATGTAATTGACAAGAATTGTCTACCTATTTATTTATATATAGTTTGTTGTGCACACACAAGGCTATATACATTTGAAATGAGATCCTTATTCTCACTAGCAAATCTTTAATTAGATATTGCCGAACTATATTCATGAGGGTAATATAGTTTGAAGAAAATAGTGGGAGATACCAATATAAAATAAGACCTAATTTATTTTGGTAATTAATTAAATGAATGTTTGCTAAAATATTTTCTTTTTACATGCAGAATTTTGAAAATGTCACATTTACTAATTTTACTGTGTAGCATACTTGATGCCAACAAACTGACCGGACCGAATTACACGGACTAGTTAAGGAATCTGAGAATTGTTCTCACTGCTGAAAAGATTTCTTATGTCCTAAATTCGCCCGTACCTGCAAAAGTTGTTGAGACAACCTTTGAGGAAGAGATTGATACTTTTAAACAGTGGCAAGATGATGCATCTGTGGCTCAATGCATCATGCTCGCATCCATGAGTAACGAGCTTCAGCGTCAGCATGAAACCATGGATGTTTCTACTATGCTATTGCACCTTCAAGAGTTGTATGGTGAGCAAAGTAGGACTGCTAGATATAAAATATCTAACGAGCTCTTCCGATCTCGGATGACCGAGGGTACTACCGTTGAGACTCATGTCTTAAAGATAATCAATCTGATTGAACGTCTTGGATAGTTTGGGTTCGTCATGGATGGAGAGTTGAGTCAAGATTTAGTCTTGTAGTCACTCCCGGACACTTTCTAACAATTTGTTGTGAATTTTCACATGAATATGTTAGATGTGAGCTTTCCTAAATTACTTAACATGTTGAAACTGCTGAAGGTCACTTCCCATCCAAGAAGAACCATGTCTTATTGGTGGATGATTCTTCCAAGAAAAGGAAGAGGCCTAAGGTATCTTCTGAAAAGAAGAAATCCAAGAAGGCTAAGGGAAAGGCGAAAATGAAGGATCAAAAGAAACCTGATCCAGCTACCAAAGGAATTTGCTTCCATTGCAACAAGTCGGGTCACTGGAAGAGGAACTGCAAGGATTATCTTGCGGAACAAAAGCAGAAGAAGCTTGGAGAAGCTTCGAATCCTAATCAAGGTTTGTTTATGATTGAAATTAATTTTTTCTGAAAGTCAATCTTGTACTCGGGTATTGGATACCGCCTATGGTTCTCACATATGTAATAATATGCAGGGACTGGTCAGAAGTAGAAAGCTGAGCAAGGATGAGGTCGTCCTACGGGTGGAAAATGGAGCAAATGTTGGTGTATTAGCTGTAGGGACTTATTGTTTAACACTGCCTACGGGCAAGTCCATTAGTTTAAATAATTATTATTTTTTTCCGTCACTTATTAGAAACATTATTTCAATATATGTATTGGATATGGATGGTTTTGATATTATAATAAAGAATATAGTTGTTCTATTTATAATAATAATGTTTTATATGGTGTTGGTAATTTACGAAATGGACTTTACATTCTTGACTTGCATGAAAATAAACTTCAAATTGAACAAACTAAGAAAAGGAAAAGAGATGATGTAAATTATACCTTCATGTGGCATTGTAGACTCGGTCATATTAATGAAACAAGATTATCCAAGTTACATAAAGATGGGCTCCTAGAGCTATTAGATTATGAATCATATCCAACTTGTGAATCACGTCTCATGGGAAAAATGACTAAATCTCCTTTTAGTGGAAAAGGAGAAAGAGTCACAGAGTTGTTAGCGTTAGTACACACAGATGTATGTGGACCTATGACAACGAATGCACGAGGAGGGTATTCTTATTTTATTACATTCATTGACGATTACTCAAGATTTGGATATGTGTATTTAATGAAATACAAATCTGAATCATTTGAAAAGTTCAAAGAGTTCAGAAGTGAAGTAGAGAAACAAACGGGCAAAAGTATTAAGATTCTTCAATTAGATCGAGGTGGTGAATACTTAAGCAGTGAGTTTCTCAATTGTCTTAAAGAAAATGGTATAATCTCACAATGGACTCCACACGAGGGGCCAGACAATTTGAATGGTGTATCTGAAAGGAGAAATCAAACACTGTTGGACATGGTTCGTTCCATGATGAGTTTTACCGATCCTCCGGTGTCATTCTGGGGATATGCCCTAGAAGTAGCTACACATATCTACTAAATAAGGTTCCCTCAAAATCCGTCCCTAAGACTCCATATGAGATGTGGACAGGGAGGAAGCCTAGTCTTAAGCATGTTAAGATTTGGGGATGTCCAGTTTATGTGAAAAGGTTTCAGAATGATAAGCTTGGGACAAGATATGATAAGTGTACTTTTGTGGGATATCCTAAAGAAAGTCTAGGATATTATTTCTACAATCCTACTGAACAAAAGGTATTTGTTGCCAAACATGCTACCTTATTGGAAAAGGAGTTTATCCTTGAAGGGGCTAATGGGAGGAAAATAGATCTTGAAGAAATTCAAGAACCATAAACCACTACAGATCAAATGGATGAACCTGTCCAAGTAGAGATTCCTTCTGTACCACACCCTATTCGTAAATCTGGAAGAGTACCAAAGATACCTGATAGGTATGGACTTGTTATAGAGAATGACGATGAGGTACGCATCATAGATGATGATGATCTATTGAATTATGAACAGGCTATGACTAATAAAGACTCAGAGAAGTGGCAATAAGCCATGAAATCCGAGATGGACTCCATGTATGAAAACCAAGTATGGACTTTGGTTTCACCACCTGAAGGCATTAAGCCTATTGGGTGTATATGGGTCTTTAAAAGAAAGACTAGAGCAGACGACAAGGTAGAGACCTATAAGGCCCGACTGGTCGTAAAAGGTTTTAAACAAAGACAAGGAGTTGACTATGACGAAACCTTCTCACCAGTAGCAATGCTCAAGTCCAGTCGGATTTTGCTTGCGATTGCAGCTTACTATTACTACGAAATTTGGCAAATGGACGTGAAAACAGCCTTCCACAATCCATTTATGGATTGAAGCAAGCATCTCGTAGGTGGAACATCCGTTTTGATGAGACAATCAAAGAGTTTGATTTTATCAAAAATGAGGATGAACCATGTGTGTACGAGAAGGTTAGTGGGAGCGCTGTTTCATTCCTCGTATTATATGTTGATGATATATTACTGATAGGGAATGATATTCCTATGCTACAATCAATTAAAATCTGGTTATCTAAACACTTCTCCATGAAGGACTTGGGAGAAACATCCTATATTTTGGTGATAAAGATCTATAGAGATAGATCTAAAAGGATGCTTGGCTTGTCCCAAGGAACGTACAATGACTCGATGCTAAAGATGTTTAGCATGGAAGATTCCAAAAGAGGTCTCATGCCGATGAGCCATGGAATACATCTCTCCAAGAAATAGGCCCCAAAGACACCTGAGGAGAGAGACCGTATGAGTAAGATTCCTTATGCTTTAGCAATAGGATCTATAATGTACGATATGATATGTACTAGACCGGATGTCGCTCATGCACTTAGTATAACAAGCAGATATCAGTTAAATCCAGGAGAAGAGCACTGGAAGGCAGTGAAAAATATCCTAAAGTACTTAAGAAGAACTAAGGATGTATTTCTTGTCTACGGTGGGTCTAAATTGAAACTAGAGGGCTTCACAGACTCAAGTTTTCAAACGGACCAAGATGACAGTAAATCCATTTCGGGGTATGTGTTTACCTTGAATGGTGGCGTAGTGAGTTGGAAGAGTTCAAGCGACAAACGATTCTTGATTCAATAATGAGGCAGAGTACATAGTCGCAAGTGAAGTTTGCAAAAGGAAGTCGTATTTGGATGAAAAAATTCATTACCGAACTTGGTGTGGTTCCTAGCATTACAGGACCAATACCTTTATTCTGTGACAACATCGGAGTTGTTGCGCAGGCTAAGGAACCCAGGTCTCATCAGAAATCCAAACACGTGTTGCGGTGGTTTCATTTGATCAGAGAGATCATTGAAAGAGGAGACGTCACCCTGGAGCGTGTGGACTCTCAAGACAATATTGCAAATTCATTTACTAAAGCTTTAACACAACAGCAGTTCGATCGTCACTTAGAGAAGATGGGTATGAGATACCACGACGATTGACTTTAGTGCAAGTGGGAGATTGAAAGTAGTATGCATACAAGCCAATCATGTATGATGATAAAGCATATACTTTGTAATCAATCTTATTTATTTATTAATAGAAGAATTATTTATTAAAGGTATTTATTATCTACATGGTGCTGTTTTAATAATATGTGATAAACCCATAGTTTTAAGCAATGCTTTTAGAATCATGATGAGATCATGCTAATGAGATCTAAATTCTTAGATAGCATAAAACTAAAATGTTCCCAATCAATGGATTACTAAAAAGGGGATTAGTGAATCTAGATAGATTGGTATGTTCGTTGCTTGCTCATTGGATGAGGATGATTGTTCTTATGATCATTTGACTGGAGACACTAAAGCAAGTATGTAGGTGCTTATTAGAGAATAAGTTCATTGAACGTGACTCGCTAAGGAATACCTAATGGAGTTTTACTTGCCTGTCAATAGGAATTCCTGTAGTGATAGTAGTTCAAATGATCCTTAGACTTGAGATCATCATAGTATCTTATATATAATGAATTACACTTTGACTAAGACTCTTAGAGTATATCAAAGGGTATACTTGGGTGTAATAATTTATATATGAAAATAATGAAAGATCAATAAAGAATCTACCACTTCTAGTAAAAGAAGAGTAATGTCCTATGTGATTCGATAAATGACAACCTAGGAATCCTTGGCCAAGGTGGAATGAAATTAGAAAGTAGTTTCTAATTTGCATTCATTAGGAGTTGTGCATTTAGGAATCGAAATATATATAATTAAATAAAATAAGACTTGACAGTAATTCCATGTCTTATATTTAATTGGGACATTGTATGGTGGAATGATTGAATTGTACGGTAACTATTAACTTAAAGGTTCTTTTATGATTAATGTTTAAATTTATATTATCTGGAAAGTCGTTGATCGCTAGGGAGGCTTATCCCTATTATAGAATAAATATTATTTATTTAAATAAATTAATTGTTTAATTTATTTATTTAAATAAGATTAGAATTGTTCTAATTAATTTATTCACAATCGGTTTAATATGGAGAACCTAAAAGGGTCACACCATAAAAGGAAGAATAATTATTTAAGAAGCTAATGGCATAATCGTAATAATATGTTAAGTATATTTAATTTAATCTATGGTGATAGAATAAATTAAATAGCTTAATATTTATTATTTAATATTTTAGAAATATTAAATATAAATTAATAAGAGGAGTCTTATTAATATTATTACATTTATTATTATTTTAATTTCTAAAAGAGTTAAGAAATTAATTTAATATAAGTACTCTCATTTATTCCTAATAGGATTAGGAAGGAAAATTAGATAAAGGAGTTTAATTAATTATCCCTAATAAGATTAGGGAGCCCATTTAATTAAAAGAGTTTAATTAAATAAATAATACCTTATTTTAATTAAATAGGGTTACCTGATATCTTTATAAGAGGAGTCTTATATCAGATATCAGATATACATAATTCCAAGTTGTTGGAGAGTACGCCCCTTTTTCTATAGAGATAGGAAAAACTAGGGTTTGAGGCAATACACCCTTCTTCTTGAAAATTGTTCTTCCTTGGTGGATCAGCTCTAGAGACCATACACTTGGGTGGCTTACATTGATCAAAGGAAGGAATCTACCCGGAGATTCAAGGAGATCGCGGAGAAGTAGGAGGTGAACTCGTACCTGTGGAAGCTCGTATCTACAAGAGTATGATTCCATAACTTCTTCTTCTTCGTTTTAATTAATAATATGCATAAAGGATGATCCGGGTAATTGGTTTGTGAAAAATTTTAAAATTTAATTTTATTTTGGTTTCGCTAATTTTGTAATTTAATTTCTACTTTGATTTTCACAAAACCTAACAATACGTACCAATTTCGATCCCAATAACATTTCTTCACCCCACCTCGTCCCAGCATATTGGAGAACGACACTTTCTTCCATACAATGCGTCAAATGGAGCCATGCCGATACTTGCTTGATAACTGTTGTTGTAGGACAATTCCACTAATGGCAAGAACTTGTCCCAACTTCCCTTGAAGTCAAGGACACAGAGTCTTAATAAATCCTCAAGAGTTTGAATAGTCCTCTCTGATTGTCCATTCGTTTGAGGATGATATGCCGAACTAAATCATAAATCCGTGCCCATAACTTTTTGCACACTAACCCAAAATCTTGAAGTGAATCTTGGGTCTCGATCAGAAACTATGGATACTGTCATACCATGCAATCTTATAATCTCATTTATGTACATACGAGCAAAACGTTCAAGTGTATAAGTTTCTCGTATCGGTAAGAAATGAACAGACTTGGTCAATCTATCAACAATGACCCAAATTGCATCTATGCCTTGAGAAACCCTCGGAAGACCAATAACGAAATCCATGGTAATGTTCCCACTTCCATTCTGGAATTTCAAGCAGTTGCAATGGACCTTTTGGCACTTGATGCTCCGCCTTGACTCGTTGACAAGTTAGACACCTTGAGATAAACCCCGCTATCTCTCTCTTCATATTGCTCCACCAAAATGTATATCGAAGATTACGATACATTTTGGTACTCCCAAGATGGATTGCAAACGGTGTGTTGTGCGCCTCCATCATGATTTTATACTTTAAATTAGGGTTGTTAGGAACACAAAGTCTGGAGTTGACTCTAAGTATTCCTTCATCGATTCTTTCTTCCGAGATAGCACCTTCTTGCACTTTCTTCTTCATACGCATCAGCTCCAAGTCTGTATTTTGAGCAACTTTAACTTTATCGATTAAAGTCGGTTCAACTCGTATATTTACCATCATCACATTGGTCCCTGGAGTCTTTAACTCTATCTCCATACTTTGTAAGTCATACAAAATGGGCCTTTGCATTGGCAATATCACACTCGTACCCGCATATGATCTTCTACTTAATACGTCAGCTATTACGTTCGCTTTTCCAGGATGGTATTGAATAGTATGATCATAATCTTTCAACAGTTCAAGCCAACGTCGTTGCCGCATGTTGAGTTCCTTTTGAGTGAAGAAATATTTGAGGCTTTTATGATCCGTATAGATCTCCACCTTCTCCCCATATAGGTAATGGCTCCAAATTTTAAGTGCAAAAACGACTGCTGCCAACTCTAGATCATGAGTTGGATAATTCCTCTCATATTCTTTGAGTTGTCATGAGGCATAGGCTATGACTTTCCCATGTTGCATGAGAACACATCCTAAACCTTTGCTCGAAGCATCACTGTAGATGACAAATCCCTCCGAGCCAGATGGTATTATCAAAACAGGTGCTGAAATGAGTCTTCTCTTGAGTTCTTGAAAACTCTTCTCACATTCCTCGCTCCAACTGAATTTTGTATCTTTTCCAGTCAGCTAAGTTAATGGAGTAGCGATTTGAGAAAACCCTTCTACGAATCTCCGATAATAACTAGCTAAGCCGAGAAAGCTACGTACTTCGGTCACTAATTTAGGTTGCTCCCAGCTTTGAATTGCTTCAATCTTTGTCGGGTCAACAGATATTCCATGACTTGATACTACGTGCCCAAGGAATGCTACTTCTTCAAGCCAGAACTCACATTCTTCAATTTGGCATAAATCTTATTTTCACGAAGCTTTTGGAGTATCAACCTCAAGTGTTGCTCATGATCTTTACGGCTTTTGGAGTATGTGAGGATGTCATCAATAAAGACGACCACAAAATGATCCAAATATTCCTTAAATACTCGGTTCATCATAAACATGAAAGCCACAGGAGCATTAGTCAATCCAAAAGACATGACTAGGAATTTATAATGTCCGTACCGAGTTCTAAAAGCCGTCTTTGGAATGTCATCGGTTTTAATCTTCAATTAATGATATCCGGAACGAAGATCAATCTTTGAAAAGAATTTGGCACCTTGCAACTAGTCAAATAGGTCATCAATGCGAGGCAATAGGTACCTATTTTTTATGGTGACATGATTCAACTCCTGATAATCAATACAAAGTCGCATACTCCCATCGTTCTTCTTCATGAATAGAATAGGAGCACCCCAAGGGGACGTACTAGGACGAATGAAACCGATATCTAACAATTCCTGCAGTTGGGTTTTTAACTCCTGAAGTTGAATAGGAGCCATTCGATATGGGGCTTTGGAAATGGGTTTTGTACCGGGTTCAAGGTCGATACAAAATTCAATTTCACGCTCTGGGGGCAGGCCAGGAAGTTCTCCAGGGAATACGTCAAGAAATTTATTAACAATAGAAATATCATTCAAAACTGACGTATTTTTGTTTAAATCCGTGACATGAGCTAAGAAAGCTTGACATCAATTTTTTAATAAACGAATAGCTTCATGGCTTGAGATGACAATGATTGATTTTAATGGTTTGGTCGCTTGAATTCGCATAATAGGTTGGTTAGGAATATGGAAGCTAACAACCTTACAAAAACAATCAATTTTAGCATGATGAATAGTTAACCAATCAATCCCTAGAATCATGTCAAATGCAAGTATTTTTAAGGAAATAAGATCGACAGGTAATGTGAGGGTACCGATTTGAACCAAACAAGACTTATAAATAATGGATGTAATGAAGGTTTCTCCCAACGGAGTTTCCACATATAAGTTAAAGTCTAATTTCTCCGAAGTTAAATTTAAACGTTGAGCGCAAGTAGGAGAAATAAAAGAATGGGTAGAACCGGTATCAAATAAGGTATAGACTTCGCTAGAGTTTATGGTTAGCTTACCCGTGATGACCTCGTTCGGGTTCCTTGCTTTCTGGGAGGTCACGACAAATGCTCTCCCTTGAACTACTGGTTTTGACTTGTCTGGGACGGCATTTGGTGTCACCGTTCCAATTGGACTTGGCTTCCCTGTACAACAAAATCTAGCTAGGTGACCTTCTCTTCCACAATTATAACACGTTTTGGACTACTGCGCACAGTTTGGACTGATGTGTCCCTCCCCTCCGCATTTGAAGCATATGATAGGTGGTCGTTCTCCTTCCTTAACAACGGGTATTAGTGCTGACGTCTTTCCATCATTGTTGAATCTCCTCTTCTTGAAATGTCCACTTTTATTGTCTTGGCCATGATTACCACCGAAGTGGTTACCATTTCTGGCATGTTGATTCCCTCCACGTTTGTTGTCACCGCTTCGATGACTGCTACCACTTGTATTATCATTTTGCCAGCTGCTTTCTCTTGGTTTGGTTGACTCGTTACAACATCTGAATACAAACACCGTTTGTGAGAAATTAGATATTGACGTATCTCAGGTTTCAAACCTCTTAGAAACATCCGCGTCATTCTCTCCTCATTATCAACCAAGTGGGACGCAAACTGGGACAACTCGGAAAACTTAGCTTTATACTGCGACACGGTCATATTGTTCTGCTCTAGCTTGATGAACTCTACCTCCTTCATGTGACGAATACTTTCAGGAAATTACTTGTCGTTGAATGGTTCTTGGAACTTCTCCTAAGACATCTTTAGTGCAGCAGGTTGAGTACGCTTTACCGATTCCCACCAGTAATCTGCCTCTCCTCGCAACATAAAGGTGGCAAAGGGAACCTTTTTCTCCTCGGACCATCCCAAGACATCAAATATCTTGGTGATCTATTTTATCCACGTCTCCGCCTTAAGTGGTTTTGGCTCTCTAATAAACTCCGGTGGTCCCAGCTCCTTGAACTGTTTAGCGGTGACCGTCCGAGAGTTGCCAGTGTTTTCACCTACATTTTGAACAGGAGTTTCTCTCGCCTGATGTTGCATGAATTTCATAAAGCCTCTGAACATCCCATCATTCATCATTTGATCGGTGTTGTTGTTTACCTGAGGATTATTGTCTTCCTGTTGCACATTATCCTGGGTATTGATCTATGGTGACTCAACGGTCTCCTATGCTCCATTGCTATTCTCAACATTCTCGGATGTCATTTTCAAATACTTCCACCAAAACAAGGGTTAATTGACACACCACATATTATCCCTATATTATTAAATAACAAATAAATTTAGGTAGGTCATAAAAGGAACTATCATGCTTATCTGGAAGAAGTGAAGAAAAGAAAAGGAAGTACGACTTCTGATTCAGGTATATATGTTATAGAAGTCAACTTATCTACTTCTACATCATGGGTATTGGATCTTTGGATGTGGTTCTCACATTTGTGTTAATGTGCGAGGGACTCCAAAGGAGTAGAACTTTGAAAGCGAAAGGAGAGGTTGACCTCACGAGTTGGAAATAGAGCAAAAGTTGTTGTTGCCTTTGGCCGTAGGAACTTATCATTTATCTTTGCCCACCGGGCTAGTTTTAGAATTAGAAGATTGTTATTTTGTGCCCGCTATAAGCAAAAACATTATTTCATTTCTTGTTTGGATAAGAAAGGTTTTTCATTTATAATAAAGAACAATCGTTGTTTGTTTTACTTAAATGATATTTGTTATGGTGTTGCACAATTGTTTAACGGTCTCTATATTCTTGATTTAGAAATGCTTATCTATAACATAAATACAAAACGATTTAAATCAAATGATTCAAATCCGACATATATCTCGGGCTTAATCCTTTGTCGTTTAGGCCATATAAATGAGAAACGCATATCCAAACTCCATAAAGATGGGTTCTTGGATTCATTTGATTTTGAATCATATGAGAAATGTGAGTCTTGTTTATTAGGCAAGATGATTAAAGCCCTTTCCTTTGGACACAAATGAACCAAGCTAGCTAGCGATATATTGGGACTTATACATAGTAATGTATGTGGACCCATGAGTTCATTAGCAAGAGGTAGGTTTTATTACTTCATTACATTTATCGATGACTTTAGTAGATATGGATATGTGTATCTTATGAGACACAAACCGAATCCTTTGAAAAGTTCAAGGAATTCAAGAATGAAGTTCAAAACCAATTTGGCAAAAGCATAAAAGCACTTCGATCCGATCGAGGAGGTGAATACTTAAGCCAAGACTTTGATGACCTTCTAAAGGAGTGTGGTATTACATCACAAACTCACTCCACCGGAACACCGCAATGGAATGGTGTATCCGAGAGGAGGAATCGAACCTTGTTGGACATGGTACGATCAATGATGAGTCATGCAGATCTTCCAATAAGCTTACGGGTCATGCCCTAGAGGCGGTGCATTCACACTTAACCGTGTTCCTACAAAGACGGTTCGAGAAGACACCATATGAAATGTGGATGGAAACGCCCTAGTATGTCGTTCATGAAGATTTGGGGTTGCGAGGTGTTTCGTAAAAACGTCTCGAATTTCGACAAGCTCGGACTCCAAATCGACAAATGTAATTTTGTGGGATACCCAAAGGAAACAAAAGGGTATTATTTCTACAAACCTTCCGAGAACAAAGTGGTTGTGCTCGAATCTGGTATTTTTCTAGAAAGAGAATTTGTCTCTAAAGGAAACAAGTGGGAGGAAAGTAGAACTCGAAGAAATTCGAGAACCACAAAATATCATTGAACTTTGAGTTGGAACATGAGCAGAACCACAAGAAATTGTGGAAAGTGAAACTGCTTAAATTACACAAGTCATTCAGAGATCTGGTAGGACACGCCAAGAGCACGAGAGATATTATGGATATCTTGTGACTCAAAACGGCGATGTGATGCTCATAGATCAAGATGAGCCTGCTTCCTACCAAGAAGCTATGAATGGACCAGATTCTGAGAAATAGCTTGAAGCCATGAAATCTGAGATGGACTCCATGTATACTAACCAAGTATGGACTCTGGTTGATCCACCCGAAGGGGTAAAACCAATCGGGTGAAAGTGGGTTTTCAAGAAGAAAATCGACATGGATGGTAATGTACAAACCTATAAAGGCCGACTGGTAGCAAAAGGTTTCAAACAAATTCAAGGTGTTGACTATGATGAAACCTTCTCTCCAGTGGCAATGGTTAAATCCATCAGGATCTTACTTGCTATTGCAGCTTTTTATGATTACAAAATCTGGCAGATGGATGTCAAAACTGCTTTCCTTAACGGAAATATCCTTGAGGATGTGTATATGACACAACCTGAGGGTTTTGTCACTCAAAGGATCTTTGAAAAGGTATGTAGTCGCAGCCGATCCATTTATGGATTGAAGCAAGCCTCTCTGAGTTGGAATCTTCGATTTGATGAAGCGATCAAAGAATTTGGCTTTATTAAAAATGAAGATGAACCTTGTGTATATAAGAAGGTTAGTGGAGTCACATTGTATTCCTAGTATTATATGTTGATGACATATTAATTATTGGGAATGACATTCCTTCCTTACAGTGTAAAAACATGGTTAGGAAAATGTTTCTCCATGAAAAATTTGGGCGATGTCGCCTACATTTTAGGTATCAAGATCTATAGAGATAGATCAAGAAAAATGCTCTACTAAGTCAAAGTACATATATTGATAAAGTGTTGAAGCGGTTCAAACATGCAAGAGGCTAAAAGAGAAACTTACCGTGACTTATGGTGTAAAGATCTCTAAGGCCCAATGTCCTAAATCACAAGATGATGAGGAGCGTATGAGAAAGATCCCTTATGCTTGGCAGAATTGGATCTATCATGTATGCAATGATATGTACTTCGTCCGGATGTCTCGTATGCTTTGAGCATAACGAGCAAATACCGATCGAATCGGTGAAGGTCATCGACGGGTTAGATCAAGAATATCCTCAAGTACCGAAAAGGACTAAGGATTCATTCTTGGTATATGGAGGTGAAGATTTAACTAGCGGTAAAGGGTTACGGATGATGTTAGTTTCAGACCGACAATGATGACTATAAGTCTCGATCCAGGTTTTGTGTTTTGCCTTAATGGTGGTGTCAAGAATGAAAAGTTCAAGCAAGAGACAAGATGGTCGATTCTACAATGTGAGTGAGTATATTTCGCTTCTAGCAAATGCAAGGAGGTTGTATGGATTAAAAATTTCATCATCGAACTTGGTGTTGTTCCAACCATTGTTGATCCGGTTGTTCTATCTTGTGATAATAATGGAGCCATTGACAAAGCTAAGGAACCCAGATCTCACCAACAATCCAAGCATATACTTATGCGGTACCATCTCATCCGTGAAATCATTGATAGAGGAGATGTACATATAGGAAGAGTGCCAACAGATGATAATGTTGCGAGATCCACTAACCAAAGCTTTTCGCGCAGGCGAAGTCATTTACCGGTCACACTAGTTCCATGGGTATTAGATACATGAGTGATTGGCTCTAGTGCAAGTGGGAGATCGTTAGAGTTTATGCCCTAGAGGCCAATTATTTGATATAATTGCTTAACGTTTTGATATTATATTTGATTGAATAAATATATGATTTTATTATGGTTTTATTTACTGCGTAATATAATTGTTAACATAATAAAATTCCTTAGAATAGTGATACAAATTATATAGTTTCAAGTATGTGACTTGAAGATGAGATTATATATTACCATTAGTATCAGTGTTCTTAAATGTCCCTAATCGAGTATCATTGTTGATGGGACAACAATGATGCATTGAGACTAGTATGTGGATTGACTGATGACCAAATCTCATTGGTCATAAATATATGAGATATTAAGTCAATGCATAGGTACATGTTAGAGAACGATGTCTTTGGATGGACTCCACCATGAGATTTCTATATGGAGCATTATGCGAAGTGTCATTAGCAATTCTCATAGTGACAATGATGTAATGGTCCTCCGCACGAAATCGTTATATTACTACACGAGAATTTATGTACTTTGATATCATCAAATGTCGCCTTTAATAGGGTGGACTATAAAGGTGATTATTGGGTTCATCATTAATCGTGTGAGAAATATGAGTGATCTAGATGGAATTTAACCATCCTATATATTATGGGTGATATCCATAGGCCTCTTGATTGAGTAGGACTATGAAATGCATGGCCATGCTCAAATAGTGATTTGTTTCATATAGTCTACTCATTGATCAAGAAAACTCAGATTAAATTATGAAGAGTATGACACATTCCATGACTCGAGTTTAATCTAGGATATTAAGGTTAAAAGGATTAAATTACATTGAAACATTGGTCACAAAAAGGTTGCATCGAATCATCGATCTTATTATTACTTGGGTAGCAGTGATGCATTACTAGATGTCGCTCACTGTTTATAATTTTATAATATGATTTTAAAATTATTGCCAACGTAATAATAACCTATAGGGTCACACACATAGAACGTTATTAAAAGGGAATTAATTTAAATTATAAGGATTTAAATATATTAATATGATTAATAGTATTTAAATCACTTAATTTAAATTAAAAGGATAATTTGTATATATGTATATTAATTAAGTAAGACTTAATTAAGAGATATATATATATATAAATTCAATTTTATAAAATTAGGTTTTGATTTGATTAATTCCTTTTAACTACTATATATATGATATATAGCGACTACTTAGGTAAGATATCATAATTGAAAAACCCTAGCCGCTCTTAGAGAGAGACTAGAGAGAAAGCATTTCAGAAAATCCATTCCTTTTGGTGGCTAAGCTACCGCAAGTCCTTCTTATTGAGAATCGTTCGACGGTTCGTAAGTGCGGCGTTCGTGTGGATACCGTAGAGGCGCAATCGGTTTGTATTGCTTTGGAGATTCGAGGAGCAGTCGGTTTCAGATTCTCATTTTTTTGTTTATATCTGGTATAATCTCTAAACCTCTGAATTAATTGATTTTCGCATGGATCCTATTTTAGGGTTTCTGAAATTGCTTTAAAATTTTAATTTTCATTTGTGCGTTTCATGTCAAGCCCAACAGCACGACTTCGTAACAAATGGCGCCAAGCATGAAACCTAGAAAAAATTGTCTAAGTCTTTTACAAGCTTGAGACGCTGACTTTGAAATCTCATATCTTATTCGTTATAACTTGGAACGAGGTTGTTCCAAAGCCATTTTCTTTCTTATCTTATGTACTTCGATTACCCTCAGATAGAACTTCATTCTGAATCAGTTAACATGCCATTCAATTGGCTTAATCTTCGCCCTTCGTTCGTTTTATGTTTTAAACGTTCTTCGTTCGTTCGTCCATAATTCGGTCATCTGAACTCAAAACTCATTCGTTCGTTCTTGAGTCCATGACTCACATTTTCTACATTCTCTTACATTCTTATGAAACCCTACACGCTCAGGTTCATTTAATAACATTTAAATTTTTATTCGTCTTTTACGAATTTTCGCCATAACTTCGTTATAGCTCAATTTTAATCAGTTCTTCATTAATGTTTCTAACATTCCTAACCAAGCAATAAGAAACTAACTTTTACGCGATGGTTTTAAACTTGTCCATCAACAACAATTATCCTGCGATGGTTTTAAATTTGTCCATCAACAACATTCTTCGCGTTCTTCACGTGTTCTTCGCGTTCTTCATGTGTTCTTCATTTTTAATCGATATTTTGGATTACGATTTTACTTTTCTTGGAATTTGATGTTATAGAACATCATTCCTTACTTAATTCACTTACTCATTTATAAGATTCATTCGGATCACTCAAAATCCTTACGAATCTTACACTTCCTTAAGAAATTTATAAACTAAATTTCTAATTCTTATTTCTTCGTTTTCTCATGAATTCAACCATATGAATTCATTCTTAACTTCATCTACTTCTTATCTTCATTAAGTTATGTTTTTGAACATATTAAAATTAAAGAAAATTAGAAGAAACTAGGGTTCGGATTACCGTTCTTCTTTAATCTCCTTCCGTCAAACAAAGTGTGCATTCGAGCTAACTTTTCCTCATTCCTCTCCCTCTTCTTCTCCCATCCGAACCCTCTCTCTCTCTCTCTCTCTCTCTTAAAGAGTAGGATTTTCAAAAGCTCAAAATAATGAACTTAAGCTTTCTATTTATAGAAAACAAAGGCTAGGGGCATTTTGGTCTTTTCACCCCTAACCTCCTTACTATTCCAAACTTAGCCACCAAGTTTACTTGGTGGCCAAGTGGCCCCCCCACCTCCTTAAGTCGCTTCCCTTGGAAGCTTCGTGCTTCCGTCTTTTGGGTTTCGTCCGACAGTTTTAAAAACTGCGATTCTCGGAATCCAAATATTTTTGGATATTTCGCCTTTCCTTTACAGATTAACAATTACGTATTCTTCGGATTTTCGAAAAACTAAAAAACACTTTTTGACATTAAGCGTTTTCCTTCACATTTTACCCTAACGTAGCTAAACGAGTGAAAAGTACATAACAGTACTTTTCATCATTTTTATTTTATCCAATTTTTGCACGTTTTTCGAGAAAAACTTTTATCGACTTACTTAACATTTCACGATATATTATCCTCAAATCTTTCGACGGAATGTCATTTCGACATACCAAACTCTCAAAACGACTTAGGTTATTCAAACCCTAACCATTAGGATTTCGTCAGGTGAATAGTACCTATTTCGTCTTTGTAACACCCCCAAATTCGGATACTTAAAACCCGAATTCAATGCATTACGATACCATTTCTATGAGCGGAAGTAATAATTATCATAAATATCAAACTTAATTTACATATCAGAGTTTTCTAAATCCCAGGTACGTGACCTTAAAACATTTCATTACATGATAGATAATAAATATAATCATCTTATTTAAGTCTAGCTATTACATAAGATAACACAAACTTATTCGGGTAGCTTTCTTCTCCTTTTGTTCTTGGCAGAGCCCTCCTCGATCGATCATACTAAAGCGAAAACATTTAAATTAAGCAAGGATGAGCATTTGAGTGCCCAAAGAAGTAATAACAATTTTAAATATTAGCGGAAAGGATTAAATGTTTTCTTTGTACTTCCCTTCTACAACAAATCAAAAGTTGTGAAGTAATCTGAACCGATAACAATAACATAACAACTCTCTATCACATTTCTGAAACTGCGTACTGACTATAAGTAGGGTTAAGGCGACTTACTATGAACATTGTTTTTCATTTTCGAATAGGTTTAACAGAACTTCATCTGCAAACCGTCATAACTTACGGACACGAGGGTGATCTGCCCAATGTGCCATGTATTGATCAATACTACATTGCTAGAACGATATCATCGTTCATCCTTTGTCCGCCGTAGTGCATAAAAATTTTCCCATGTTCGGGATGTTCATACTTGTCAGGGTTCCAAACAAAAGGTTTTATCTTATCCAACAATAATCTATAATTCAACATATATGTATATATCAAAGGTGTATCAACATGTGTTTAACTGCAATGATTATCGAAGTGGGGACACTTGTTTAACCATTTATAGAAATTAACAAACAGAGAATATATATCTGAATTACCATATACTAACATGTTGATAATCAATGGGCATATATAATGTAGGTTAATAATTTGTACAATAATAATATAATTCTGAAACATTCTTACTCATGTCCATTGCATAAAGGAAATGCAAAGGTAGGATACTTGCACAGTCTTCTCGCCATAATACGCAACTAATTTTATCTCTAATTCAACAACCTATCATTAATAAAATCATTCGATCGATTAGAATAACATACTATAACACATAGCACCTTTTATTAAAACAAAGACATAACCTAATCACATTGGCACACATGTTTTCTGATCATTAAATCTCAAATAAACACATATACAAATAAACTATCTAAGTCTCGTATCAATTTCAAAGACACGTTTCCGATGTCTCAAGACGTATCGGTACTTATCCAGTCTAAAACTCTATTCAATACCCTTAATATTATTCTGGACAACCTAAATATCAGCCATACTATTTTTCATAGCCTCATAATAATTTTCAAATAATTATTATAATTTATCATAAATTTTCAAACAGGAATAATTATAAAATGATTTAAAAATCAAATAATTCTGCCATCAATAATATCTAAATAATATCAAATTATTAATAAAACCATTGCCAAAATATTAAAGTTATTAATAATAACTCGTAATATTTTAAAACATTTATCTTACCCTTAAATAATTTTTAAAACATTTAAAATCATTTTAAATAATTACCATAATATTAAAAATTAAATCAATATCATTAATATTATTTAAATTAATGAAAATCATCACTAAATAACTTAAAATATTTTCTTATAACATTATATAATTTTAAATAATTTTTCAAGTATAAAAATCATTTTTAAGTAATTTATTTAATATTATAATTAAATAAATTAAATACCATTAATATTCCAAAAATAATAAATATTAATGAAATATATTCAAAATAATTAAAATCTCATTTTTCAACTTTAAAATAATTTTAGGAATTTATTTTGTATTTTAATAATTAAAAACTATTTAATACTAATTATTAAATAAAAATAATAATTTTATGAATAAAGCGTCATTAAAGATCGCTTTATATGACGAGCATCACCGCTATAGGTGTTCTTCACTGTGACACCCCCAAAGTAGGTCTACATCCCCCATTCTGAGTTGTCAATACACGCTACAGAAACAACTACAACTTTATTATTACAATAGTAAAGCGTGAGTTTAAATACGAGATATTGCCATCTAGACAATATCCATATACAAATAAATCCTCATCATAATTATTGATACATTATTTTACAACAATGGTGAGGACTACTAAACAACTCTCCCTAGAACTTTCATTCCATACCCCGACTCAGTACTTTGCTATATTCTCGCATCCCGAGAAGAAAAATGGAACAAAAGGAAAAGGGTGAGCTCGACTAGCCAAGAGAAGAATATTATGACTAAGATAATATACAACAAAATTATCGTTAGTCTTCAACAGGAAAAATATAATAGAATACAATAGACAACAAGTTTTAAATCAATATTCGCAATGAAATAATAATTCATTAGAAGAGTTAAGTAGAGAATGCAAACTACTATCTTCTATGTATGAATTTTAAAGTTCATAAATCTATTTTATCCCTGTAACATCAATCAATATATATCCGGGATCAAATATTCATCCTTGCACTACATGTGCCAAGGACATTCACCGATTGGTCATGTTCATCTAAACACTGCTCATCTTTGCACTACGGCCAAAGATATTCATCAGAAATCATTCATCTTTGCACTACGGGCCAAAGATATTCATCAGAAATCATTCATCTTTGCACTATTGGCCAAAGATATTCATCATAAATCATTCATCTTTGCACTACAGGCCAAAGATATTCAATAATATCATCATTTAAGACTGAGGATGATGAAAAATATTTTTGTTTTTTTTTAAGAAACGAATCCAGTGAAACAAAATGACAAGGATTAAGGATTCGTACTTTGTTTTATCCACGTCCAAAAATACCTCAAAAATAATCATAGTGGTGTAAAATTCAAGAATGATCAAAACATGGATACAATCAAAGCTAGTATCCGTAATAGATATTTTAGATTAAAAGAAAAATTTTCATTTTTCGATGAATAGTGTCGTGATTCGTGAATAAGATCAGATCACGTGAATAAGGTCGTGATACGTGAATAGTAACTCGACACTAAAAATTCCAAATTTGATAAAAACTTCAGATCAATATTTCAAAGATAATGATATTGAAGAAATAATATCATTACGAAAAAAAATAATATCCCTTACCTCGAAAGATCAAGACTTGCTTAACCGGAATAATTGGATATAGACTATATCTTGAACTTTCACCGTATAGCAATACTCAAAGTATACTCAAAATACTCACAAGAATACGCTCGATAATATAGAGAGAGAAAACTTCAATTTCTGGTGTGATTTTCAATTCTAACCTAAGCACCTATTTATAGGAAATTCCTTAGAACACCAAATCAGAAAATTTAATATAATATTAATATATATAAAAATATTATACGTATTCCTAGAAATCTTAATCTCAAGCAATTCACACATGCCAACCTTCTAGAAAAAAATAAAAAACGTTTTTCTAATTTAAAATAATTTAAACTTCCAAAATCAATTATTTTGAACTTGAACTTCAATAATTCATAATAAATAGCCCTTTTATCAGAAAAATTGAATCTCGCGAGTGTTTATAGAAAATTCAATTCTCTACAACTTTGCGTAAGAAAGTTTTTCCAAATTTCCAATGAAATTGGTGAAATCCACAAACGGGTGATTTTAGAGGCTATAATCAAATTTCGGTCAATAAATGGGGTCCACATGACATGTTTAACATGTTTTAAACATTTATTGCAACAAAAATACTCTTCCTCCTCAGATACTCATATATCCCACATTCGTGTTGTAAAAATATCACCATTATTATATTATTAAAATATAATAATATATATTTAAATGAATTATTTTATCGAAAAGATAAAATTTCAATTTTCAACAATTGTCACATTAAAATTTTCTCCATCTATATCCACATAAAATCAATATTTTCCTCATCATATGAATCAATAATTAATTATTCACAAATAATATTACGTAATCACAATATTGATAAACTGTGCGGTTCAGGAAAGAGGGGCTTTCCAATAAGAATTTCTCTCTTCTTGGCGGCGCAATTAGGTGACCAAACCTCTCCTTAGATGCGAGAACTTTCTAGACATTGCCAATAATGTTATCTAATAATATTATTGAGGATAATATGAATTATTGTTTTCGACAATGAAAATATTGTGTAATGACAATTATTAAAACAACAAAGAATATAAAATATCAACGCAAAGAATTATTGAATCAATAAAATAAAACACCGAGCAAAATAATTATCGTAACCATTATTGAGTAGTGCCTTCTTACGTAAGAGTCAATAATTGGTGCAATCTCGTGTGCTACCGATTCAACAACGCCAGACATCGTGTTTTAACCACGGGTATTCAACGATTGTAAACCGTAATAACTACGCCGTTATTTTTAAACAACTTATATTTGTCATTTTCTTCCTCCAATCGCGTTATGGGGCCCACACATGGTTTGCGCCATTGCATACGAATATTCCCAAGCGATCTGAATATTCCACGACCAAACGAATATTCCCAAACAACAATGAATATTTTATAACCACTTGCTTATTTTGAAATATTTGCGTATTTTACCCATAACTATCCACATTAATCACATCAACCCTTACTATTTCAAAATAATAATTAGAGGAAATTAAATTTCATTTATTAATTATTTGGGATCTTACATTCGCGTTCATCATGCAAACCCAGAAATTCATGGCAGTTAACGAGTGGACTACTTTGACCAAAATTATAACAGTGTGTGTTGTGTTTCTAGGCAAGTTGTTGGTCACATGATTGTAGTACTAATGCCGACAACAAGATTCAATGAAACCAAGTTCATACAACCTATAACTAACGAGATCCGAGCCTCCAAAAGTGTTGTCGGGACTTTCGGTTTTCTAGAAATCCCTGCATGACTTCTAGGTCCTTTTGATGCTCCAATTTCTATCGGTTCTGGTTAGTGTTAATGTGATATAATGGCTCAAGGTTGTAGTATACATGACAAGGTTCAATTATAAATCATCAGATCAGTCAAACAACATCAAAATCATCTGCTAGCAATAGGTCAAAGCATGTCAGAAATAACATTCATACGGTTTTCTGGGTTTTCTAGAAAACTGCTACCGTGATCAAGAAGGCTAGTTTGACTACCAATATCTTTCAGTTTGTTTGTTATCTAGGTGATCTAAAGGAATCATTCTATAGTTCATCTACAATACTATAACTTTGCCACAACAACACAATCTAATTGACAAACACAAGCAAGATCTGTGTTCATGAACATCTTGTCGAATAAGAAGAACAGATTCAGGTTACCCGTAAACCGTAAGTCAATGCTTAGAGACCTACTTTGACCATCCACTACTTACAATCTATTGATTCTTTAAGGTATTTAAAGGCATAGATCTGGAGTACAACTAACAGGCTACAAGCTAGATACAACAACATCAACAAAACATTTAACACCTGACAGTTATAGGCCTTGGGAAGTGTTGTCAAACACTGTTCTTGAGTTTCGGGAATGCCCAGAAACTTTTGGTCATGCTCGGTCAACTGAGTTTGACCTTGAATAACGTTTGTTCTGGTCATGGTCTAAGCCTGATTTCAAGTCTAGAGCAAAGTCCATATAGCATAATACAAGTCTAAAATATCAAACACACAAAATACATAACCACAGAAGATCTAGAGGCTCGACATTCATTGTCGGACCTCAAAACACTGCTTTTTCAGATTTCTTTAAAACTCAATCGAGCCTCTAGATGTTATGGATCTAACATCTAGCAAACCCGGATCGTCATAAGACACTATAATAAACATATTCTAACACTTAAACACAAAATCTAACAACAGATTATGGATGAAATTCAAACTAGGGTTTTATACCTTTGATGAACAATCTCGATTCTAAGCTTACGATTTTAATGAGGTTGTTTCGTAATGGTATTGGGACTAGTTTGTCTTATAATTTCGTGGGTTAGAGAGTAGAGAGGAAATGGTTGAGTGTTATGAGGTAATTGAGCTTGGTTTTGTAACTTTTCCTCTCTTTGATCTATTTATATAGTGATCATATGCAATGGATTATCATATGAGTTGTTGATTGATTAAAGGTTAGTATTTAGAACACATGTCTAGCAAAGGTTGGTCACCAACTAAAGTTATGGCAAGTTCTACAAGTTATCTTATTAAATAAGGCTAAAGGGCATTTTGGTCATTTGGCTTATAAAGTGCATGGTACTTTGGTAACTTCTCACACCTATTAGATTTTTAACCCTTAGGGTTTGACCCTAGGGTTTCATAAGCTCTAAATCTAAAATTGTGTATTAAGGGCAAAATAGGAAATTTTAGTTTCGAAAATGTTAATTGGGGTTCCGTAATTACACTAGGTTTTCTAATCACCTAGGGTTTGTAAATTGGCCTTAATAATATATTAATTACTACTAACTTTGCTAAATTAATACCTAGGGTTTATAACTTAGCAATTAGGATTCTAATTTAGTAATTAGGGTTTCTAGATATCAATTAGGGTTTACCTAACTTACAGTAAATATAATGAGGGTCATAAATTACATAACCCACAACTTAACAAATCTTACAGTCATAACTAACTCGTACTATAGTTTATTAGTAATACTAGGGTTTCTAATTGTTTCTACTATAATTGTTCCACATATTAACATTACACACATATATCGTATATATCTATATTACTTTGAAATATAAATAATATAATATTATTATTCTCTTCCTTATTCAAAATCCGGACTTAGGGTTTTGAATTCATATCCATATAACCTTCACACATACTATCATTAATTAAGCTAAAAATAATTAACCTAACCAATATAATAAAATACATATCATAGAATCCTAATAATCATATCATATATACCATAATCCTATTTTCATGGAAAATAATTAATAAATATTTTTATTACAAAATTAAAAGAATATAATCTATAACTATCAATAAATCTAATAAGAAATTATTTACATCTAATAAATAAATTTATCTATCACATAGATACATAGACTTTACATACACATATTCCCACCTATATATATATATATATATATATATATAAATTAAATCGCAAAATTTCTTATTGAAAATATTGGGTTACTACAGTCTTTTTCCCCGGAAATATTTTGTTCCCAGAAATATTTTATTTTCGTCTTGAAAATTCTTACTCGCCAGAATCCTCTCGATTAATAATAATTCTAGGTTATAGAACAATTAATAAACATATAGCACAGAATAGTATTAATAAAATTCATTTTATTAATAACTAATTCTTTAAATCTTAAATTCTGGACAATCCGATTTTCCGGGTTGTCACACTAACTTCCGCACATTAGTTAACCAAAACAACATAACCAGAAACTTGTCATAATTATAACGAGGTCTGAATGTCATCTTAGGTTCCTCCTCATTCTTCCTTACTTTCAACCGACTATACCCCGTACGCAAATCTATCTTAGAAAAATTCTTTGCCCTCTTCAACTAATCAAATAGATCATCGATCTTGGGCCATGGGTATTCATTCTCAACTACTAACTTTCTCCTATTACGATAGTCGTTACGTAACCGTAACAACTCATCCTCTTCCTTAACATCCTCCTAACTTGCGTCATCGTTAGACAACAAGAGTGTCGCGGTATTTGATTACCATAAAATACTACCTTGGGTTACTTTAAAAAATCGAAGATTCATACTTTTATTCTAATAATTTATTAAAGTTCTATGGCTAATCAACTCATTCATACCGAGAATTACTTCAAATTCTCTCAACTTTATAGGTACTTATCTACCGATACTTTCTTACATTCCTTATTCATGAAACTTTTTCAACGAATATAATTAACGAAAGTTATTTCCCCATTCTCTACCTTAACGTATAAAGGTATTTATAATCCCTTCCTAGAATGAACTTAATCACTTAGCAAGCTCTCATGCTATAAAAGAAAAGTAGCACTCCAATCAAACAGCACATAAGCATTCATTGTATTGGTAGGAATGATACTCACATTAAATCATTGATGCAATCGCATCATGGCTAACTTACCACTACTAACACCTTTACTTTCCTCTGAACCCTTCTCTGGGCAATTTCTTGCCATGTGGTCCAACGACCCACGTACAAAACAACCATGGTTTTTCTTAGATTTAGGACAATTGGGTAATATATGACCCTCCTATACATAGTTATAACAAAACGATTTCCTTTTCAGACATACTTCTAGATGAGTCTTTCCACATGCCTTACATACCTCGATAAAATGCTTAGGATTCCCCTTGTTCCCCCTCCAATATTCCCGGAGTTAAAATTCTTTCTTTTTGGCATACTATCACTACCACTGGCACTCTCTGCCTTGATTCCTCCCTCTCCCTTGCTCTTATTCTTCCTCTCTTTGTGGTATTGAGTCAACGTCTCACTACAACCTTCTGCTATAATTACCTTCTCCAGAATGGTCCCGTAGGAAACACTCTGGAACACCAAAATACTACTATAGAGCCAGGATTTCAGGCCCTGCTCAAACCTACAAGCCTTCCTCTCCTCCACTGCATATATGTAGGGAAATAATTCTCGAAGAAAACCTTCTTGAATTGTTCCCAAGTTACCACATCTGTTCTAGCCCCACCCTGGTGAGCCTCCCACCAAAAGTTGGCTTCTGCTTTTATCATGTAAGTCGCAAAAGAAGTCTTTTGCGCTTCACCTGCGTTTTGTAATAACAAACGCCTTCTCTATTTCTATTACCCATGTCTGGGATTCTAATGGGTTCGTTGTTCCTTTGAACTCCGACGGACCTACGCTTTTAAATTCTTTAAAGGTAGTCATTCTGGCTAACCTAGGTTCGGCGGGTACTCTACCCCCGGTTTAGTTAAATGCAGCCGTTAATAAATTAACGAACTCTTGCATAGGGTTGTTTTGACCCCCTTGATTTTTATTACATGATTCTGCTTCCTGATTATGTTGTCTTCTCCTTGGCGGCATTTTTTGATTAAATAGAATTTCATTATTATATATTTACCTACTTGGTTATCCTTCCATACTAATACCTCATACCACATCAAAGCACATTAAATAAAAACTTCATTATATTAATATGCTTCTTCATAGTTTGAAACTATTTACAATTTATGTTTCATAGCCAAAAGCTATTACATTTCTATCCCGCAATTGAACTTCACAAAAGTTGGGATTTACAAAAAAAAGACTACCCTTTTATACAAATAGGGTTTTACGTTACTACACAGATATTTATAACTCTAAACTTCTAATAATGCATAACAGCGTCCTCGTGTTTCTCATTCGCAATCATTTCTACAAGATATCGACTAATAGTATGTAAAGTCCGCCTTGACTCTATGGAATAACAAGCAACTTGAAGCTTGAAATCCTTATGAGCACTCTTATGGATGTAAGACATCCGTGCTATCTTCCGGTCCTTCTTCTCCAGTTTCCTACGAAGCTCTACCACCTCGTTCATATAATCCCTAGCCTTATTTATCATGAGCACCTTCTCAACATGCTTGGACTCAAAATCTGCTTTTGCAGACTCCTTCGCTACATAAAGAGCACTAATCTCTTCATTTCGATTCTCGCATTAACTGTACCCGATTGCACATTCTCAAAGACCGCCGGATACAATGCTCTCATTTCATCTAGAGGCGATGACTCTGAGGTAGGTACCACCGTACCCACCGACGTTATCTCCATTACTTCCTCCTCATTGCTCATCATATTAAGATATGATGTTATATCCATATCTCCCTCGGAGTAGTCTTCCTCAGAAATGTACTCCACTGCCTCCATCTCTTCTAGAATTACTAATGGTACCTCTGCTACTTGCAAGATATAGGTATGCACTCTATTCTGTTTCACGCTTTTCTTCGCCACCGCCAGATATATATATCAGATACATCAAGCTATCGATCGACATCCTACAATAACACATATGTTGAGTAGTACATAACACACAATAGTATAAGCACAAATCACATTTAATTTATTTAGGGTTACTTTCCATCTTTTAAATCTTTCGGTACTTAGTTTCCTCAATGACTTATTGACTTATTCGACTGAAGTGACGGTCCAAATGTTTGCATTAGTAGTCCTCACTCTTCAGTGAAATAGTGTGATAATAAATGTAATAAGGACTCCATTTGAGTTTGAATACTGTTTAGAAAACAATATTCATATTAAAACTCTCAGCTTATGTTTTGTCGTATTTTACACGACAGTTGTATAATTAAGTTGTATTTGAATTTTGTACCATGTATTTGGCAACTCAAGATGGGTGATATAATATTCATATTTGGCTTTGACTTCCTCATACAAACTTCATGCGAAAGGATACATGAATTACAAAGCTTATCCAGACTGAACTGGAACAAGGGTTAGAATACTTTCCTTTAGCGTCTGCTACTTATAACACGTACACTTTAAGTCTCTAAGTCTCTACAGTAATGACAATATCACATAACACATTAGGTCATGAATGAACATACATAGACCCTAATATATCTTACCCTTCTTCTCAATCTAATTATAATTTAGATTTATTATTATTGGTTCCGGCTTTTCATTATGTCGTTCTCATTACGTTCATCTTTAATTGATTATTAACCTTTAATCATCATACATTAAGTTTTTAACAATGCCTTAACAATGTTATAATTATACCTTAGTTCATTCTATACTCGTAAACATTCTTGTCTGTCAAAACCCTAGGATTGGCGTGCAAGACACCGCATGCATAGCTCTCCTTCTCTGACTGCGACTTGCGACTCGAGTTTTGGTGAGAGGCAATGACCTTGTGTGCGTCGTATTTTAACGCCACCATTTGGCCTTGGGTTGCGTCGCAGCGCCAACTCTGTGCCTTAGAAAATTTACAGCTTTTAAAATTTTTGCGAAACTCCCGGACGCATAACTTCTTCATTATAAGTCCGAATTGGCTCGTTCAAAAGCCTACAGTTCACAAATTACATACTCTATGCGCTCATACAAGAATTTTATTTATTTGACTTTGTTTGCTCAAAATTCACCTATTAGTCCATTTTAAACAAAACGGTAAACATTCGTGAACGTTCAACGCTCGTTTCTTCGTTCTAAGTCGGAATTTGGTCATTCTCGAGTCCGCAACTCTATAATGCCAAATAAGACTTGTCTCCATTAAAAACCAATGTTTCCAAGCTCCATATCAAAATTCAATTTCCATTCTGAGATTTTCACGAATTCGACGATTATCGTCCAAACTCGTAAATTTCGCCTTAACTTCATTTCTTATGATTTGTTCATCGTTTCAAATGGATTCAATCCATCGTACTAACATCTTGACATACATACTCATTAACTTATAAACATGATAAGTTATTACTTGTTCTTTGTGAGTTTATAACTTATAAAAGTATAAACTACTTATGACTTCCTTTCTCATAACTTATTATAGATTAAGTCTTTTAACCACCATTCTTACTTCTTATTATCATACCATCTTATTAAAGTACACATATGAGTAGCTCATATAAACTCTTTATAAATTCATAACTTAATTAAGTTTGAATTACTTATTCATGACTTATACGGCTTAAGTCCATTGATTAATCATTCTTATCATTCCTTAACATACATGTTCTACCACTACCCCCTTCTCTAACAATTGAAGAGAAAGAAATTATGGTTTAAGTTCTTACCTATGAAGATCACTTGCTTAAATCCTTACTCTCCTTCTTGCTTCTTGAATTCTCAAAGGCTAAATTGTTCTAGCTTTTGTAGCTTATTCTCTCTTATTCTCTCTAACCAATAAGCTCTCAACTTATTAGATAAAATGAACAACCAACAAAATGAAAACCAAGCTTTCTATTTATAGGAGTTGCTAGATTAGGGCATAAGGGTCATTAATCTAATCCCACCTCCTTAATCACCTCCTTACTATTCATTACCTAGACATTAAGTTAACTTGCTCCTCACATGAATTACTTGGCCACCACAACACTTAGCCATTAAGTTAACTTGGCCACCACCTTATTTGCTTGCTCATCACATAA
The DNA here is from genome assembly GCA_020205605.1 of Panax ginseng. Lineage (NCBI taxonomy): Eukaryota > Viridiplantae > Streptophyta > Magnoliopsida > Apiales > Araliaceae > Panax > Panax ginseng. Next base: position 139,722,680 of record CM035128.1, read on the forward strand.
GCACTTTACTTAGCTTTTAAGTTTGCTTAGTCATTACATAACTTATCTCTTTCTTAGCCATTAAGTTTACCTAACTTATACTTTGCTTAACCCTTAAGTCTACTTGCTCATCACACAAAGTTCTTGATTACCAATTCACCCATATGATCATGGGTTGCCCCATGGAACCTCCTAATCCATAAGTTCTTACTTTGGGCTTTTAGCTTAACTTATACTTGGGCTTGCAATTAAACAACCTTGGACCTTAACTTTAATTACAATTGGACTCATCCATTCCTACCTTTGGGCCTTATCAATTCTCATTGGACTTTACAATTTCTTACTCAATCCTACAAGTCCATTATATTTGGCTTAAAGCCTTATAACGTATAATTTACGTATTAATCTCATATTCTAACTCGTATACTTATTTAATATACGACATTCCATGATTCATACATGCTCGTATTATACTTGTTTTCATTACCTCGTACAATACTTACGTATTATACAATCATTGCTTTAATTCATTATACGCATTTAAATTCCTTCTCGGAACTCATTTTCCCTAACCTTTTAGGTTTTAAGTCCGCAGGCGAAAAACTGCGTTTTCCATAACTGAAATATTATTGGATATTCTATCTCACCTCGATATTCTATCATTACGTATTTCTCAAAAATTCGAAAATAATTCCCGAGCAAAAATGCGTGAATAGTGTTTTTCGGAAAATTTCTCGGAAAGCTTTTATTTTCGTCTTGGAAATTTAAACACTTTAATTCTACCACGTAGCCAAAATAGAATGACATTCCGATATATCTAGGTCATAGAACGACCTTCAATTAGCTTACTCCCATATATAATTAATTAAATTCATTTTAATCCACATAATCAAATAAAATTTTAATTCTCAAAAATCCAAATTTTCTGGGGCGTTACAGCGTCACAGTTGGTATCAAAGCTTAGTGATATGATCCCTGGCTGAGATGTGAGACAAGAACTAGGGGGGAGAGATGGGGAATTCCTTCACTAGTATGACCTGCCTAAGTTTATTTAGTATTTATTTGGTCGGTCAGAGTATAGGGATAATATGTGACATGTCAATTAACCCTTGTTTTGTGGCAGTATTTGCAAATGGCATCCGAAAATGTTGAGATAAGCAATGATGCACATGAGACCATTAAGTCACCAATAATCAAAACTCAGGATAATGTGCAATGGAAAGACAATAATCCTCAGGTAAACAATAAGACTTATCAAATGATGAATGATGGGATGTTTAGAGGCTTTATGCAATTCATGCAACATCAGGCGAGAGCGACTCCTGTTCAAAATGCAGGTGGAATCATTGACAACTCTCGGTCGGTCACCGCTAAATAGTTCAAGGAGCTAGGACCACCAAAGTTTATTGGAGAGCCAAAATCACTTAAGGCAGAGACGTGGATAAAGCAGATCACCAAGATATTTGATGTCTTGGGATGCTCTGAGGAGTAAAAGGTTCCCTTTGCCACCTTCATGTTGCGACGAAAGGCAGATTACTGTTGGGAATCTGTAAAGCTTACCCAACCTGCCTCACTAAAGATGTCTTGGGAGAAATTCTAAGAACTGTTAAATGACAAGTACTTTCCCGAAAGTATTCGTCACATGAAGGAGATAGAGTTTATCAAGCTGGAGCAAAACAATATGACCGTGTCACAGTACGAAGCTAAGTTTGTCAAGTTATCCCGATTTACGTTCCACTTGGTTGATAATGAGGAGAGAATGACGCGGATGTTTCTAAGAGGTTTGAAACCTGAGATACGTCAATACTTAATTTCTCACAAACTGTGTTTGTATTCAGATGTTGTAAATAGGGCTCAGTTATTGGAGTGGGATAATGAGTTAACCCAACCAAGAGAGAGCAGCCGGAAAATCGATAATACCAGCGGTAGCAGTCATCGAAGCGGTGACAACAAACGTGGAGGGAATCAACATGCCAGAAATAGTAACCATTTCGGTGGTAATCATGGCCAAGATAATAGATGTGGAAATTTCAAGAAGAGGATATTCAATAATGATGGAAAGACGTCAACACCAGCACCTTTTGTTAAGGAAGGAGAATGATTGTCGGTCGTATGTTACAAATGCAGAGGGGAGGGACACATCAGTCCAAACTGTACGCAACAATCCAAGGCATGTTACAATTGTGGAAGAGAATGTCACCTAGCCCAATTTTGTCGTGCACCGAAGTCAAGTCCAGCTGGGAGGAGGCATCAAAGGCCGTCCTAGAAAGACAAAACCGATAGTTCAAGGGAGAACGTTTGTCGTAACCTCCCAAAAAGCGAGGAATCCGAACGAGGTGATCACGGGTAAGCTAATCATCAACTCTAGCGAAGTATATACCTTATTTGATACCAGTTCTACCCATTCTTTTATTTCTCCTACTTGCGCTCAACGTTTAAATTAAACTCCGGAGAAATTAGACTTTGATTTATCTGTTGAAACTCTGTTGGGAGAAACCTTCATTACATCCACTGTTTATAAGTCATGTTTGGTTCAAATCGGTACTCGCACATTACCTGTCGATCTTATTTCTTTAAAAATACTTGTGTTTGATGTGATTTTAGGAATTGATTGGTTAACTACTCATCATGTTAAAATTAATTATTTTCGTAAGGTTGTTAGCTTTCATATTCCTAACCAACCTATTATGCGAATTCAAGCAACCAAACCACTAAAGTCAATCACTGTCATATCAAGCCATAAAGCTATTCATTTATTGAAAAACGGATGTCAAGCTTCTTAGCCCATGTCACGGATTTAAACAAAAATACGTTAGATTTGAATGATATTTCTATTGTTAATAAATTTCCTGACGTATTCCCTGAAGAACTTCCTGGCCTACCCCCAGAGCGTGAAATCGAATTTTGTATCGATCTTGAACCTGGTACAAAACTCATTTCAAAAGCCCTATATCGAATGGCTCCTATTGAACTTTAGGAGTTAAAACCCCAACTACAAGAATTGTTAGACATCGGTTTCATTCGTCCTAATACATCTCCTTGGGGTGCTCCTGTTCTATTCGTGAAGAAAAAAGATGGAAGTATGCGACTTTGTATTGATTATCGGAGTTGAATCATGTCATCAAAAAAAATAGGTACAAATTACCTCGTATTGATGATCTGTTTGACCAATTGCAAGGCGCCAAATTTTTTTCAAAGATCGATCTTTGTTCCGGATATCATCAATTAAAGATTAAAACTGATGACATTCCAAAGACTGCTTTCAGAACTTGGTACGGGCATTACAAATTCCTAGTCATATCTTTTGGATTGACTAATGCTCCTGCTGCCTTCATGGATATGATGAATCGAGTATTTAAGGAATATTTGGATCACTTTGTTGTCTTCTTTATTGGTGACATCCTCATATATTCCAAAAGGCGCGAAGATCATGAACAACACTTGAGGCTGATACTCCAAAAGCTTCGTGAAAACAAGCTTTATGCCAAGTTGAAGAAATACGAGTTCTGGCTTGAGGAAGTAGCATTCCTTGGGCATGTGATATCAAATCATGGAATATCTGTTGACCCGATAAAGATTAAAGCAATTCAAAGTTGGGAGCAACCTAAGTCAGTGACTGAAGTACTTAGCTTTCTCGGCTTAGCTGGTTATTACTGGAGATTCGTAGAAGGGTTTTCTCGAATCGCTACTCCATTAACTCAGCTGACTCAGAAAGATACAAAATTCGATTGGAGCGAAGAATGTGAGAAGAGTTTTTAAGAACTGAAGAGGAGGCTCATTTTAGCACCTGTTCTGACAATACCAGCTAGTTCAGAGGGATTTATTATATACAGCGATGCTTCAGGCAAAGGTTTAGGATGTGTTCTCATGCAACATAGGAATGTCATAGCCTATGCCTCACGATAACTCAAAGAATATGAGAGGAATTATCCTACTCATGATCTAGAGTTAGCAGCTGTCATTTTTGCGCTTAAGATTTGGAGGCATTGCCTATATAGAGAGAAGGTGGAGATCTATACGGATCATAAAAGCCTCAAATATTTCTTCACTTAAAAGGAAATCAACATGCGGCAACGACGATGGCTTGAGCTATTGAAAGGTTACGATCATACCATTCAATACCATCCTGGAAAAGCGAACGTAGTAGCTGACGCATTGAGTAGAAGATCATATACGGGTATGAGTGTAATATTGTCAACGCAAAGGCCCATTTTGTATGACTTACAAAGGATGGAGATAGAGTTAAAGACTCTAGGGACCCATGTGATGATGGCGAATATAAGAGTAGAACCAACTTTAATCAATAAAGTTAAAGTTGCTCAAGCTATAGACCTAGAGCTGATGCGTATGAGGAAGAAAGTGCAAGAAGGTGCTATTCTAGAAGCAAGAATCGATGAAGAAGGAATACTTCGAGTCAACTCCAGACTTTGTGTTCCTAACGATTCTGACTTGAAGTATAAAATCATGATGGAGGTGCACAACACACCGTTTGTAATCCATCCTGGGAGTACCAAAATGTATCGTGATCTTCGATATACATTTTGATGGAGCAATATGAAGAGAGAGATAGCAGAGTTTATCTCAATATGTCTAGCTTATCAATGAGTCAAGGCGGAGCATCAAGTGCCAAAAGGTCCATTGCAACCACTTGAAATTCCAGAATGGAAGTGGGAGCACATTACCATGGATTTTGTTACTGGTCTTCCCAAGGTTTCTCAAGGCATAGATGCGATTTGGGTCATTGTTGATAGATTGACCAAGTCTGCTCATTTCTTACCAATACGAGAAACTTATACACTTAAACTTCTTGCTTGTACATACGTAAACGAGATTGTAAGATTGCATGGTATGCCAATATCCATAGTTTTTGATCAAGACCCAAGATTCACTTCACGATTTTAGGTTAGTTTGTAAAAAGCTATGGGCACAGATTTACGATTTAGTTCGGCATATCATCCTCAAACGGATGGGCAGTTGGAGAGGACTATTCAAACTCTTGAATATTTATTAAGACTTTGTGTCCTTGACTTCAAAGGAAGTTGGGACAAGTTATTACCTTTGGTAGAGTTTTCCTACAACAACAGTTATCAAGCAAGTATTGGCATGGCTCCATTTGAGGCGTTGTATGGAAGAAAGGGTCATTCTCCAGTATGCTAGGATGAGGTGGGTGAAGCAATGTTGTTGGGACCGGAGTTGGTACGTATGACTATGGAAAAGATTCAAACTATCCGACAACGTATAAAAACCTCACAAGATCGACAAAAGAGTTATGCTGATCTTCATCGAAAGGACGTGGAATTAAATATTAGAGATCATGTGTTGTTACATGTTACGCCATGGAAAGGAGTTACGAGATTTGGAAAGAGAGAAAAGCTCAATCCTCGATTCATTGGCCCATTTTTAATCCTCGATCAAGTAGGAATTGTGGCCTATAGACTCGCCTTACCGCCAAGTATGTCTCGTGTTCATAACGTTTTTCACATATCTATGTTACGTAAATATGTGAAAGACCCGAACCACATTATTGAATTAGAACCAGACAAGATAGCGGAAGATTTAACATATGAAGAGGTACATATTACAATCTTGGATAAGAAGGATCATATTCTACGCTCCAAGGTTATACCTCAAGTCAAAGTTTTGTGGAGAAACCACTATGTTGAGGAAATGACCTGGGAGTTAGAATCTGAAATGAAGTCAAGGTATCCTCACCTCTTCGACATACCAGGTACGCACCCTAATTTCGAAGACAAAATTTCATAAGAAGGGGAGGTTGTAAGACCCCAACTTTTATGAATAAAGATTAATTTTTCTCGAAATATATTTTTGAATATTATGGTGTGGATTTGATATAATGTTATAGTTGCGGGTAATATTTATAAATTTTGCAAAGTAAGCAAGTTGTTATATAATATTCGATTGGTCTGGGGAATATTCGTTTTAACAGGAATATTAGATTTAAGCACAATCATTAGTGGACCCCTAACGGAAGTATTGTCGTATTTAGAAAACCATAGAATTATCTTTTTATAAAAATAATGGCGAAAGTTTTACCATTAAACTGTTGAACTACCCAGTGGTAAAAGAACATTAATACGTGTGGTTGCATAGTAGCACATGGTATTGATTATTGATGCTTACGTGCGAAGTCACAAAGTTATACTCAATTATTGCTACAGTAATTACTACAGTAATTGCTGCATAATATCTCTCATATTATTGATTCAATTATTGTCACAGTATCATCTGCATAATATTTATTATTATTAAATCAATAATTGAGACGACAAAGTTATTCATATTATTATTTGCAATATTGACAATCTCTTGAAAGTTCTGTCAAGGAGAGATTTGGTCACCTAATTGCACGTCAATAGGGAGAAATCCTTATCGGAAAGCCCCCTCTTTCCTGGGAATGATCTGGTTATTAAATATTGTGAGATATAATATTAATGATGAATAAGTTCGTGTTGATTAAAGATGAAATTGATATTTCCATTGTGTTGGGATTATTAATGTTAGTGGAAATCGACATCTATTCCGATAATAATTGATGTCTGGAGGTTATATTGACCAATCGGGTAATTAATCGGATAAATGAGCAATTAATTGCTATTAAGTCACATGCTTATAACTGTTTGTTCACATGTGTGTACTATTATTTCAAATGCATGTACTATTAGGGGAGGTGGTGCAAGATTGATAATACTTGCATAACTAAATTTAAAATGGAGGTATAGATGAAGGTATTATACTGTAATTATTTTTTCATATGTATAGAACTATTGATTCATATGATTGTACTATTGATTCACATGATGTACTATTAGGGGAGGTGGTGCAAGTTTGATAATACTTGCAGGACTAAATTAAAAATGAAGGAAAAGATGAAGGTATTATACGGTAATATTTAGAGCCCAAAACGTGCAATTATCGAAACTATATTTTCCTATAAATAGAAGCTCATTCTTCTTTTATTCTCACCAATTCACTAAGACTCACAAGAGCAATTATAGAGAGAAGCTATAGAGAGAGAAGCATTGGAGAGAAAGTAGAAGAGAAGTCTGCTACCTCACTATTCTAGTATCCAGTTTTCTTCTAAGGTAAGAGAAATTATTTTGTTCAGTATTCATAGAAATAATATTTTCTTCCATACTCTGTAGTATGTGAGTAATATTATTTTGTCTTGTATTCCTGATTATACCCTCATTTTGTTAAAGTATTGCTTCTATACTCCGTGAAATTAGTAGAATATCCTTGAAATTTGCGCTTCATCTAGTATCGTTTCACAAAGATTTTTTCTGTACATTCTTGTTAAATTTTAAGTTTTTCATCTTGAGAATCTTGTCCATGAGTAGTATTCATTTTACTAAGATTATTCATTTCGGGTATTATTCACAAAGTACTATTCATGGGTACTATTCATAAAGTACTATTCATGGATACTATTCACAAAGTACTATTCATGGGGTACTATTCCCAAAGCACTATTCACGGGGTACTATTCACTCGGGTACTATTCACCCGGGGAATTATTCATGACAAAAATTAATTTCTTTGCTGTCTAAATCATTTTTGATACAATATTATTATTGAATTTTACTCCACAAAGCAGTATCATGTTGATATTTTAGACATTATTGAATTCTGGATAAATTAAATTATAAATCTTTAAAAATTTATCATTTGCTTTCTTTTAATTGAATTCTTATATCACTGTCATCATCCTCATGCTTATATTGTGATAAAAGTCATCTATGACTTACGTGCATAGATGTATTATTGATTTGTATGATTATGACCAGGGATTATTCGATATAATCATGATCGTAATGTTACAAATGATGTGGTAAAAATCCTCATTGGCGTGTAGTGCATTGATGGACAGTTGTTGGTATGATAATGGCAAGGGATTATTCGATATAATCATGAACATTGATGATTACATGAATATCTTTGGCCCGTAGTGCAAGGATGATTCGATGATGTGGTTTATTTATTAAGTTAAGTCTCAGAGATAAAATTGATGATAAACTTTTTAAATCATAGAAGATAGTAGATATCATGCTCTACTTGACTCTTCTAATGGATTGCTTGTTCCCCTATAGTTAAACTTGATGTTTATTATATTTTATCAGTTTAACACTATTGAAGGCTAACGATAATTTATTCCGCATTATCTTAGTCATAATATTTCTTACTGGGTTAGTTGAGCTCACCCTTTGTTTTCATTGTTCTCTTCAGGAAATGAGAATATAGCTGGGACTAGTCGGGGAACGGAGTGACGATCCAGATGTTTGCATTAGTAGTCCTCACCCTTCAGTGAAATAGTGTGATAATAAATGTAATAAGGACTCCATTTAAGTTTGAATACTGTTTAGAAAACAATATTCATATTAAAACTCTCAGTTGTATTTAAATTTGTACCATGTATTTGGTGACTCAAGATGGGTGATGTATACCTATTTTGGGGGCGTCAGATATAAATACCTAACTATTCTAAGAGTATGATGATAAAGTGAAATGAAGGTTTTACAAACCTAGTTAGGAAATGATGTAATATTTATTATTATATTAAGAGCGTATGAAATGTATGACTGATAGATATGAATTCATGATTATATAACTGTGTAGGAGTAAACGAAGTGGAGATAGTTATAAGCAGTTAAGTTGTAGTTGATAATCTACGAGCCAGGCAAGTCTTTCAGTTCATATTTGCTCTATAATGTTGATAACTATTGATTAATTGATGTTATGATATGGAATGTCAAATTATATACGAAATGCATATGAGATGTGTATGAAATGAATTATGCTATGTCAGGAAACGTGGAAATATCTAGGATATATGTATGAGATTGAAAGTAAATCTACGATTATATGATTTACAAGTTAATTTCTATACTTGTTATGTGAGAAGCAACATGCATATGAGTTTAAATGCTTATGATTGTATAAACTATGCATGATATTATATGCTATGTGATTCATGAAAACTGTTAGAATTGTTGAGTTATCGAGATCACTCTTGCAAATAACAATTTTTGCAGGTTAAGGACTCACGGTAAAGATTACGTGCTACTTGATTGATAGAGTTCAATAGTATCAAAGGAGGTTGATTTATTTATTTAAATATATGCTCTTGAACCATGTTTAGGTTCTAGGAGATGTACATGATAGTAGTTTACGATGTGTAATACATGTTGAGTTGTAAAGTTGTACTATGAGATGCATAGAAGAATTTGAATCGAGTTGTAAAAATTTATACAGTAATTCGAATAGAATGAATCACAACATAATTCGATTCAAGGATATGTAATTGATTCAAGATAAGAAATCAATAAAAGATTTTTCAAAGGAGATTGAAAAATTTTAAATTATACTGCATATTTTTATAACATCGAATATGATGTAAGACAGGAATGGTAAATGATCAAGATTTGAAACTTATAAAAGTGTGGGGTCATTATACAGATCTTGGAAATAGAAAGAATTTATATTCTAAATTGTAATAAGCAAAGTTATATTCATTAAGTTATAAATAAAAGATATAAATAGTTTGACGATAGTAGTATCGTGGCAGACCGAATCCGAGATTCAAAGGGACCCGGATTTGGGGGCGTCACAGTTGTCATTCTATTCCTTATTAATATATGGGAATAACCTTTCTACGCGGACTACCGCATGCCTGGTGAATAACCTTTCGTATTCATTCTTTATTAAGTTGTGGAAATAATCTATTACGCCGGATTATTGCAATTACTCATTTGAAAATCCATTTATAGTTTTATATTCTTTTCATACTGTATGGGATATCATTTCTTTTGTACTAAATCAAGGGATATCGTTTTCTTTCATATTTTTCTATTTATGGTACAAAATTATTGTTTGTTTCTATAACCTTATTATTAAATGGCGAAAATCCCTGAAATTAGTAGAATATCCTTGAGTTTTGCGCTTCATCTAATATCGTTTCACTAAAATATTTATCTAAACTTTCTTATTAAATTTTAATATTTTTATTCGGGGTACTATTCATTCAGGGTACTATTCACAGGATACTATTCACGACAAAATTAGTTTCTTTTTTATCCAAATTATTTTTGATACATGAATATTATTCTTGAATTTTACTCCACAATTAGTTATCATGTTGACAATTTGGACATTCTTGAACTTTGGATATATTAAATTATAAATCTCTAATATTTATCCTTGATCTCACTTGATTGATTCTTTATATCATTGTCATCATCTTCATGATTATATTGTGCTAAAAGTCATCTTTGGCCCGTAGTGCAAAGATGGACTGTTGATTGGTATGATTATGACCAAGAATTGTGTATTGCTATAATCATGACCTTTAATGTTACAGATAAAGGTTTGTGATGAAAGTCCTTTTTGGCCCGTAGTGCATAGATGGACAGGTGTTTGGCATGATCATGACCACTAGTGATACAAACGATTATCTTTGGCCCATAGTGCATAGATAATTCGTTGATTGGAAATAATTATTTATTGGTGTTACATAGATAAAATATTGATGATGGACTTTTAAATGATAGAATATAATAGACATCGTGTTCTACTTGACTCTTCTAATAGATTGATTATTCTGCTGCAGTTGTTGATCTAAAACTTGTTATCTGTTGTATTCTATCAGATTTTTCACTATTGAGAACTAATGATAATTTTTTCTTAATTATATTAGTCATAATATTCTTTATTGGGCTAGTTGAGCTCACCCTTTTCCTTTTGGTTCTATTGTTCTTCTCAGGAGGCGAGAATGTAGCTGGGACTAGTCTGGGAGTGGAGTAATAGTCCAAGATGATTATTATAGTAGTCCTTACTATTTTATAAATAGTGTGACAATAATTGTAATAAGAATTTTATTTGAGTTTGGATATTGTCTACGAGACAATATTTGCATTGAAACTCACAGCTTATATTTTGTCATATTTTATACGACAGTTAATAGTTATATATAGAAAGTTTGTATTTGGATTATGTACCATGTATTTGGCAACTCAGAATAGGTTGTGTAGACTTATTTTGGGGGCGTCACAGTGTATCTCCCCACAAAAGTCAAAATTGGGTGGTAGAGCAGTTTGCAGTAATTGTAAAATAGTCCATAAGGGGCCATATTTTTTTCTTCACTCTTTGGCAAACTAATTCATTTTATACAAATTAAATCATTATCATTTTATTTATTTTAATTAAGTCATTATCATTATCATTGTATTTATTTATTTTGTATTATATTATATGATTGAATTATTATTTAAATTAATAAATTTAAGGAATGTAAAATAGTTAATTAATTTTATTTTATTTTATTTTATAAATTATTTTATTTTCTTTACTTTACTTTACTTTACTTTGTATTATTTTTTGTTATATTAATTATTTTATTTTATTTATATGTTATTATATTTAATTTAATTTAGTTTAATATTTAATTTATTTATTTTAGTAATATTATACAATAATGGAAATTATATTATTTTAATAATAATTTATGTCTAACCACTATAAACAACATACAAATTATACCATAAATTTATACACTGCGTAAAAAAACCTAAATTGAAGCAATTATCTGATTCAATACATTAACATAAGCCTTCATATCAAAATATGAACATGCATGCCCTGAAATTGCACATATTAAAGTTAAATTGAAACTAAATATCACACTGTTGTTATATAATCAACATGCTAGCTGCCAATGCATAAGTCTAGCCCAGATTCAAACTAAATAGCCAAATTAAGCTCATATAAACACATAAGTATGCAATATAATTCCAAATCAAACCTAAATTGAAAATTATAAATGAATACTATAGATTGAATACATGTATGCAGACCGAAGCGAGTATGGGGGCAAGTAAAAATGGCATGATGACGGCGGGTGGGCGTGACTGGGAGGCGTCGCTCCCTTTTTCCCATCTCCTCTTTTTTCTCTCTTCTTTTTCTTTCTTTCTCATCTTCTGGCAAATTTTCCGTGAGTTATAGGATTTTAAAAGGATCAGTAACCGTTTTTTGTGACCGCATGCGGTCGCTAGTTTTAATTGACTTGCGTTCTGGCTGCTGAGGGAGTTAAAACGATCAGTGAGCGATATATACGCATCTTGATACGGTCAGAGATTTTATTGGTCCCAAATTTCGCCAATAATTACGCGTAAAATTAAAGGGGGCAAATTCAAATTAGCGACCGTGTAGCGACCGCATGGCGGTTGCAAATTTAAATAGTGACTAATTTTAATACCAATCTCTAATAGCGGTCACTAATGATAGCATTAGCAATGCTACCGAATACTGCGATCGCAGAAACTCCAGGTCGCTAATGAACCATTTTCTTGTAGTGCTCTAGACTCTTTAATCATTTGACGATGATTATTAGTCCCTTGATGTGGGATTGTTAGTCTCATACTCATTTGATAGCTTAAAATGAGGGAATTATTAATCTCACATTCATCACTGGATTATATAATCCCTCATAAATAGCCTTAGGAATGACAAAAAATAGTCCATATCACTATTTCAATAACTATTAATCCCCCCATCATAGGATAAAATAGTCCAGAGTAGTGCTAAATTAGGAGAAATAGTCCAATCTTAAGCATTTTTTTTCAAACAAACATAGTCTAGGAGAATTAATCACAATCTTTCCAAAATTTGCCCCTCGTTACTCCTAATTTTTTGAGATATACATTCACAATTCCAATATGCTTTTAACTATTTTTCTCTCTTTATCAAAATAAAACTTACTCCTAATAATTCTCATTGCAGTTCTATCTATTTTTTTCTTGGATTAAATACATTTTTCCTCACTGTACTCGACCTCGATTTACAAATGCATTATTGAACTGAAATTTTTTACAATCGAATCAGTGAACTACACATATTTATCAAATCGTTACAAAATCCATTAAATGAGTTGACTTTTAACATAAATATATTACATCAGAAAAGAATAACCCCACATCTAAGTCCACGTCACTTATTTCACGTGAGTTAATCCTAGTCATTGCCATGTTATCATGATTTATTTAATTTAGAAATACTTCCATACACATGATTAGAACTAGCATAATAATAAAAATAACCGAAACATGTAATCCCAAATTTTTAAATACTTAAAACAAGTAATAAATCGCAAACAAATTACATTGATCTTCGAATTTTAGTCATATGTACGAATATATACATCTTTTTTATGTTTATTGATTAAGATGTGATCATATCTAATTATTTTGTGTGCTATAATGTTACAGATCTAAAGGCTTTGAATTCAAAACATTGAAGAATGAGAAGGCTACAGAGGTGGTTGATTCCGCAGTAGAGGGAACCGTGGATACCGTGAAGATGGCTATGGGCGTAGTTGTGGTTACAGAGGTGGTTGTCGTAAAGGTGGAGGTTATGAAGGTGGTTTAGGCGACTATGGGTAGGGGCTGTGGTGCCGATTATGGGGGCGACAGTGGTGAATATGGTTATAAGTTGCTGATTTGTTCCGAGCTTCCGATCCACTTTCCATCAAAATTATCTCAAGTGGAAAATCTTAATTCCTCTATTTTGGGTTTGTTTCCCTTACATTACATCCATACCGAGATCTTCATTTGGAGTTCATAAGTATTGAACTATTGATTGTATTGGTTGGCACCCTAAATTCATGTTTGGGTTCTAGATCTAGTATTGATAGAAACAAAGGTGTTGTTACTTTTGAATTACTTATGGATTCTTCATAACACTCATTTTGAACGATGTTGTAAGATGAAATTTCAAAGTTTGGAAAATATGGTGACCATATTGTTTGTGTGAGGTTGCAGATTCAGACTCAGATTAGTTGGTTTCTTTTTGTTTGAATTTAATTTAATAATTGATTCATCTGATTCTTTTTCGTTCCTGCTCTGTATTGATTTGAGTTGTTTCTTCTAACTTTTATTTCGATTGTTCTGGTGATTTCTTTTTGGTTTTGATCTACTTTAATTTTTGGCTGCATTTTGGTTCATTTTTATTTGACAAGATATGTTTCTATTGCCTTCATGTGTTTTGATCTAATCTGATAATTAGTTCTTTAATTTATTCTTTTAATTTGATTTTAATTTCTTTCTAATTTTGGTAGTAATTTATTTTTAAATACTATCCATAACTTGTTTTAAATTTATAAACTAATTTGTTTTGTAAAATATAATTTCTATTTTGATAGCAATTTATTTTTAAATATTATAATTATAATAATAGTAATAATAATAATAATTATAATTATTATAATAATAATTAATATAATAATAATAATACCTCCATTTCAAAACATTAGATAATTTTATATTTTTAAAGTGAACTTAAAATATTTAAAAATAATATGAATTCATTAATTTTATGTAAATACATGTAAAAAAAATATAAATTAATATATTTTATCATTAATTTATTTAATTAATTTATTATTTGATATTTAAAAAAAAGAGTCCAAGTTTGAAAATCAGAAAAAAATAAACTAAAGTTATTTTGTTATTATTATTTTTAAAAAAAATCTAATGTGAGTCTTATATTCCACATAAGCGTGGTCATGTGGTGGCATGTAGACTTTCTGTTAAGTTTTTAATATAATAGACGATTTTTCAAATTTTTGTAAAAAATTTATAGTTCAATGAGTTGATCGTAAAAAATTTTAGTCCAGTGATGCATTTGTAAACCGAGGTAAAGTAGAATGGAGAAAAGTGTATTTAACCCATTTTTTCTTTTTACCTTTTTCTTTTCCCCTCTCCCTCTTTCTCTAGTTTATTGTGTATACTCTCCTTTTCAGTAATTTTTGGTCTCTTTCTCTCCTCATATTAGTTATGGAGTTAAGAGAAAATGTAACGACCCCAAAATTCATACAATTTAATTCTCCACTTCGGTCGTTAAAAACACATCTACCTTCTGATTTTACATTAATATTCGATGTTAAACTTTATAAAATGTGGAATAATTTAAACTTTTATGTCTTTTTACTTTAATTTCCGGAATCAAAACCTTTATCATCTACATGTCTTTGAATCAATCTTATTTTATGATTCACTTTATCACTGTTATTATATAAAATTTTACATTTCAATCCGATAACCTTTACATATCAGATAACTCTAACATTAGCTTTACAACTCAACATAAAACTATACATCATAAAACATTTAGTACATCTCATGAATCTTAATCATGGTATAAAGAAATAACAACTTTAGCTAAAATATTAATCTTCGTGGTATTATTTTTGATCCACGCCATTCAAGTAGCACATAGTGTTACCTTTAATCCTTAACTCGCAAAAAATGGTTATTTGCAAGGTTGAGCTCGACAAATCAAAGAAAATCTAACAGCTTTCATGCATCACGTAATACATAATAACATGCTCAACATATATCTCATAAACATTGGACTAACATAACATACATGTTACGGTTCATATAACAAGTATAAAGATTGAGTTCCTTACTCAATCAAAGATGTTTTTTTACTCAATAAACGTAGTCATAAGTTGACTTTAACATTTCATACTTTCAACATATATATAACACATCATTCTCTTTGCAATAAAGATTTAAAACAATCAAATTCATATAGAAAATAGGAACTGAAAGACTTGCCTTGATCATTGTTTATCAATCACGGCTTAACAAATTTCATGCTTTATATCGCACTTCACGCGTGCCCTACACAATTATATAATCATACACATCAACTATTAGTCACATAGAAACGTATAGTAGTTGTAATGTAAACTTTACTCTATATCTCATAACCCTTCCTATTATCAATACACAATGTTCAATTTGATTGTGTTAACTTTCGACTTATAGCTCACTATGTTTCATATTCGAAGTTCATTCAAGTGTTTAAGTCTTGCTAGGACTACTTATTGGTTTTATATTAACACTATTCAATATCTTATAATATTCATTTCATTTGATTTAAAATATTTTTTACGTTCATTATCACTTATCACGACGTTTCGACGTTTATTCGTCACACGCCCAATTTGTCTCTCTTGTGTGTGCTTAGTACGCATATACAACTTATCTAATATATCATTTATTAATGTTAAGCACCATTATACTTCATAATATTCATGTTATATAACTTAGAACAACATCTCTTATGTGATGCCCCCAAATCCGGGTATATTCCAACCCGACAGATGGTGCTACACGGTACTACCATTCACACATACATTCAATTGAAAAGTCTCCAATGAACGAATATGTCTTCTATATATTCAAAATAATATTACATTTCCCCCAGGTTCTTTATAACCCATTCATTCTTTCTTGTCATAATATTCAATATATTACAACGTTCACTTATACTATTACATAAGAAATCTAATGGTTCGTCTTCGCCTTGCCCTTATTCTTGCCGGAGCCTTCGGTCCACTCGATTTTGGCTGTGTTCGTATGGTTCAAGCAAGAGTGAGCATGACTAGCTCAGCAAGTACTACAATTCTAATAAACAACATGCTTGAAACATAGAACTCGTATATCTTCAATAACTGAACAATAGTTATGAAGTACTATCGATATCAAAATAGCACTTCTTTTCATTCAAAACGTTTTACAACAACAATAATCAGTAAAACATCAATTACGGTCCAAGACCTTGAGCATTTCATAAGTTCTTTTGAAAAGGACGTCCCAGCTCTAAGTCTGTAAGTCCGACATTACTAACGAGCACGTCTAGGTGATAAGCCTATAGTACTCTATGTTGATCAACACTACATTCATTAAACGTGTATACGTTTAAGTTGTGGCAACCTCACATGCCTATCGTTAAATGACGAAAACATTTTAGCATACTCAGTCTTTGTTTGAAAACCACACCAATATAACTCGGTAATCATTAACCATGCTTGATAGAATCATAATATAAGTCTAGCCGAAAGAATTGGCTTTAACTTCATCATTCAAGACTTCATGAGAAAAGATACATGAATTACAAAGCTTGTCCAGACTGAACTGGAACAAGGGTTAGAATACTTGCCTTTAGCGTCTGCTTACTGATTATCACACGTACACTTTAAGTCTCTAAGTCTCTACAATACATGATCATATAACGTACCACATTAGGTCACATAATCAAGTATGTATACTATTATATCTTACCCTTCATCTCAATCTAAATCCTATCTTAGATTGTTATTATTGGTTCCGGCTTTTTGTTACATCGTTCTCATTACATTCATGATTGATTACTTATCTCCAACCTTTAGACAACATAAATACGGTTCAACAATACCTTATCATACCTTATTAAGTTCCTCAGTTTATTAAAACTAAGTTACTGTTCATGGTATACTTATAAACATTCATTACTATTCAAAGTCCTAGGGTTGGCGCTGCATGCGCAGCACCCATCGCTTCTCAGAAGTCGTGTCATTGTGGTGCGAAGTTAACAAGATATATGCATCGGACTTTGCTATGGCGCGAGTCCTTATTCCTTCATGTCGCAATATGCCATGAAAGTTACCGATGTTCTTAGACATCGTGTTCAAGACTAATGCGCCACCCATTTGGCCTTGGGTTGGCGTCGCGGCACCAACTCTGTGCCTTAGAAAATTTACAGCTTTTGCAAATTTGGTGAAACTCCCGGATGCATAACTTCTTCGTTATAAGTCTGAATTGGCTCGTTCAAAAGCCTACGGTTCACAAATTCCATACTCTATGCGTTCATGCAAGAATTTATCTATTTGACTTCGTTTACTAAAATTTCACCTATTAATTCATTTTTCACGAAAGCGTTAAACGTTCGTGAACGTTCAACGCTCGTTTCTTCGTTCTAAGTCAGAATTAGGTCATTTTCGAGTCCTAAACTCTATAATGCCAAATATGACTTGTCTCCATCGAAAACCAACATTTCTGACTTCAAACACAAAATACGACTTCCATTCTGAGAATTTCACGAATTCAACGATTATCGTCTAATCATGTGAATTCCGGCAAAACTTCATTACTAACCATTCTAAATAGATTTTAACCAACACATGAACGTTTCAAGTTACTTAAGACACCAACTTATTCTCAAAGTAGGTTTTAACTTATTGAACTTATGACCTACAAATTTACTTGCTTTTGACTTAATATGGACTTAAGTCCTTTAATCAATGTTCTCATACCATATTGAATATACTAACATCATATGACAAACATATGATAAGTTCTTTACAAGATTATCAACTTATTTAGGTTCAAGTTTCTTATTCAACTTATTCGGCTTAAGTTCATTCATTACTTACTTCTTATATGTTCTTAGCATACAATCATACTTCTCTTATCACCCTATAGTGATAGAGATGAATATATATTAGACAAGAGTTTTACCCTAGAAGCACTTGTACTTCTCTTCTCTTTGGAAACTAGCAAAGAACTTTTAACTTATTCTTGACTTATGTGGCTTATTCTCTCTAACCAATAAGTTACTTAACTTGAGAGGAGTTGGGAGAAATTTTATCAAGCAACAAATGAATTGAAACTTCTCTATTTATATGCAATCCAAAGTTAGGGCATTATGGTCAATTAGGCATTGCACCTCCTCAATTAACCTCCTTAATCCCACCTCCTTACTATTCATTACTTAACAACCAACTCTACTTGCTAGCCACTTCTAATACTTGGTCATCACAACACTTGCTCACCACTTAAAATGTTTGCCCATCAAGTCTACCCACATTAACATGGTTTGCTCCATGGATCATGGCTTATCATATTGGGCTTGCTAATTAATCTAGCTAATTTCTTGTTGGGCTTGCATTACAATAGATTGGACTTATAATTTACAAACACTTGGGCTTGCATATCACTTTCTATTGGACTTCTACCATTATGCTAATAATCCTACAAGTCCATTAAATTTAATTAAACAACTTAACATATATACACCACGTATAATTCTTGTATGCTAGCTCGTATACTAAATTGTAATATACGTTATTCCATTCTCCATTCTTAATAGTATAATACGTCATATTATTCTTACGTTCAATACCTCATACAATGCATACACATCCTTTGATTAATACTTTCTTTTCTTAACGCTTAATATTTCTAACGTTCTCAAATTAAGTCCGTATGCGAAATATTACGTTTTCCATACTTAGATTATTATTACATAATCCATCTCACATTGATATTATAACGTTACGTATTTCTCGGAAGTTCAAAAATAATTCCCAAGCAGAAATCGATGAATAGTGTTTTTCGGAAAATTTCTCAGAAAGCTTTTATTTTCGTCTTCGAAATTCAAACACTTTAATTCTCTTACGTAATTAAAATACTACGACGTTTCGACGTTTCTAGGTTATAGAACGACAATCATCTTATCAACACATAATAATAATAATAAATAATATTATTTTATTCATTATTAAAAGTATTTACAAAGGTTCGATTTTCGGGGCGTTACACTCTCTCCCCCTTATAAGGATTCTGTCCCCAGAATCTCGCTAAAAATAAATTACACAAATAAATGAGGGTAATTCTTTTTCATCATTTCTTCCAATTCTCACGTTGCTTCTTCTGCATTGTGTCTATATCACCTTCACGGAAGGTATGACTTTATTCCGCAGAACTTGTTCTTTTCTATCGACAATTTGAATCGGCATTTCTTCGTACGTTAAGTCTTTCTCGATATGAATAGGCTCATATTCTATTACATGCTTATAATCTGGCTTATAGGGACGTAACACGAATACGTGAAATACATTATGAATTCGTTCTAGGTCTGGAGGTAATGCTATCATATAAGCTACCTCACCTACCCTTTTTAATACCTCAAAAGGTCCTATAAACCTCAGACTTAACTTTCCCTTCTTTCCAAAGCGTATCTTTCCTTTCCAGGGAGATACCTTCAGAAAGACGTAAGAGCGTACTTTGAATTCTCTATTCTCTCGATGCTAATCAAGAAACTTCTTTTTATCATCTTGAGCCGCTACCAAATGCATCTCAGACGGTTTAACAATGTCCATTGTTTGCTCCACCAATTCAGGTCCTAGCATTCGGCCTTCTCCCACTTCATCCCAATACAATGGTGTTCTCAGATTTCTTCGCGTACAAAGCTTCATAAGGCGGCATACCTATGCTTGCATGATAGCTATTGTTATACACAAACTCTATTAATGGTAGATGATCATCCCAACTACCCTTGAAATCCATGACGCAAGATCTTAGCATATCTTCTAACGTCTGAATTGTTCTCTCGCTTTGTCCATCTATTCGTGGATGATATGTCGACTCAAACTTCAATCGCTGCTCCCAACTACTCTTGTAGACTCCTCCAAAAGTTCAATGTGAATCGTAGGTCACGATTTGACACAATTAATACTGGTGCTCCATGTCTAGAAATTATTTCCTTAATATAAAGTCTAGCTAATTGGTCTAAGTTATACTTGACCCTAATTGGAAAACAGTGAGCCGACTTCGTCAACCGATCCACTATTACCCAAATCTCATCATACCCCTTCTGAGTAGTCGGAAGTCCCACCATAAAATCCATCGTGATATTCTCCCATTTCCACCTGCAATTTCTAACGATCAGAGTAAAGCCACTTGGTCACGATGTTCACCTTAACTCTCCGGCAAGTTAAGCACCTACTGACATACTCGGCTATCTCTCTCTTCATGTTCGGCCACCAGAAACTCTATTGAAGGTCTTGATACATCTTAGTACTACCAGGATGAATCGAAAATCTCAAATTATGAGCCTCTTGTAACACCTGCTCCTTTAATTCTGTCTCATTTGGAACCCAAATTCTTCCTTCAAATCTCAATAACCCCTCATTATCAAGACTGTACTTAATATCTTTTTCATTGGCCAGCCGCTCCTTCATCCGGTCACACTCATCAGTTTTGAGTTGTACCTCTTTAACTCTCTCTATGATGGTAGATTTCATCTCCGTCGCAAATAGAATTTTTCCTCCTTCACTTGGCAACTTCACTTCCAACTCCATCCTAGCCATCTCTGTTATTAACTCAGTTTGAGCCGTTAACAAAGACAACTTTTCCCGACCCTTCCTACTTAAGGCGTTGGCAACTACATTGGCTTTTCCAGGGTGATACAGGATTTCACAGTCGTAATCCTTTATCAACTCCAGCCATCTCCTCTGCCTCATATTCAACTCCTTCTATGTGAAAATATATTTTAGACTCTTGTAGTCCGTGTATATCTCACATTTTTCTCCATAAAGATAATGTCTCCATATCTTTAGAGCAAAAACTACTGCGGCCAGTTCCAGATCATGAGCAGGGTAAACTTTCTCATAATCCTTCAATTGCCTAGATGCATACGCAATGACCTTGCCATGCTACATGAGCACACAACCAAGTCCTTTATGCGAAGCATCACTATACACTACAAAATTTCCTGTGTCATCAGGTAATGACAAGACAGGCGCTTCACTCAATCTCTTCTTCAGTTCTTGAAAACTATCCTCATACTTATCAGTCCACGCGTATTTCACCATCTTCCTTGTCAAGTTAGTCAATGGAGTAGCTATCTTTGAAAAATCCTGGATGAATCTCCGATAGTAACCCGCTAACCCTAGGAAACTCCGACCTCACCTAAGCATTTTTTGGTTGTTCCCAATTCATCACGGCTTCCACCTTTGCTGGATCTACTGAAATTCCCTCATGGTCAATGACATGACCTAAAAATTGTACCTTCTCTAACCAAAATTCACACTTAGTGAACTTCGCATACAACTTCTCCTTTCTTAATGTTTCCAACACTAATCTTAGGTGTTCAGCATGATCTTCTAGGTCTTAGAATAGACTAGAATATCATCAATAAATACCATGACGAACTTGTCCAAATATTGTTTGAACACTCTGTTCATCAAATCCATAAATGCAGCTGGTGCATTTGTCAACCCAAATGACATCACCAGAAACTCGTAATGACCATAACGAGTCCTGAATGATGTCTTTGGTACATCCTCCTTCCTAACCTTCAACTGGTGATACCCCATTCTTAAATCTATTTTAGAAAAATACTTAGCCCCTTTCAACTGATCAAAGAGATCATCGATCCTGGGCAATGGGTATTTATTCTTTATCGTTAACTTTTTCAACTCTCGGTAGTCGATACAAAGTCTTAACGATCCGTCCTTCTTCTTCGACAAACAAAGATTCGGTGCTTCCCTGGAAAAACACACTTGCTAAATGTACTTTCTCGTCCAACAGCTTGCAATCGCCCCATCAACTCCTTCATCTCCACTGGTGCCATACGATACGGTGCCCTGGAAACTAGTGCCTCTCCTGGCACGATGTCTATTACAAATTTTGTCTCCCTATCTGGCGGAAGACCCGGCAATTCACTCGAAAATTCATCAGCTAATTCTCTCACTATAGGTATTTGTTCCGTGGTTGCTACCACTCTCTGGGTATCAATAACATGACACAGATAACCTGCACATCCCTTCCTCAACAATTTCCTAGTTTTTGTCATGGTTAGACAACACGAACGTCCCGGTGATCTATTCCCGTAAAATACTACCTGAGGTTGTCTTAATGTTTTAATGTACACATATTTCTTTTGACAATCTATTATTTCCCCCTGGTTCACTAACCAATCCATTCCGAGAATTACGTCGAATTCTCCTAACTTTATCGGTAATAAATCTACCGATAATTTACAACCCCGTATATCTACGCAACAACTCCTATGAACATCTTCAACAGGAATTATTTCTTCGTTTGCTACCTTAATATTTAAAGGTATAGGCAATTTTTCGTGAAGTAATCCTAATCGCCTCAGCAAAATCGCATGCTATAAATGAACAAGTAGCATTTTTAATCAAATAGCATGTAAGCATTTATGTCCTTGATCGAATAATATACTGCGATGACGTCCCTCGATGCAATCGCATCTTGGATCATTATGTTAAAGGTACGCCCATCGGCCTACTTCGATCGAAATGGACCACTAATAGCTAACTTTCCGCTATTAGTGCCCCAGTTCCCGTCCGTCCCCTTCTTCGGGCAGTTCTTTGCCATGTGGTCAGTTGACCCACATACAAAGCACCCGTGATTCTTCTTCAGACTCGGACAGTTAGGCGTAATGTGCCCCTCATGTCCATAATTGTAACAGATGGCCTTCCCCTTGAGACAGACTCCTAAGTGAGTCTTCCCACAGGTCTTGCAGGCCTCCATTCTCCTCTTTGGGTCTCCTTACTTCACTCCGGTATTCCCAGAGTTAAACACCTTCCTCTTCTGTCCCTCGCCACTACCGCTGGCTCCTTCAACCTTTACTCCCCCATCCACTAGCTTTCCCCTTGCTTTTCTTGTCCTTGTGGTATTGACTCAGAGCTTCACTACCACCTTCAGCAATTATTGCCTTCTCTAAAATGGTTCCAAAAGAAGTACTTTGGAACACCGAAATACGGTTATAGAGCTAAGGTTTCAAGCCCCGCTTTCAAATCGTCAGCTACTTCCTAACCCCTCAGATCCACTTGGTGTGGAGTGAACCTCGTCATTCATTAAACTTTGGCTCAAGTGTATTGGGAACCTGCTATGTCCCTTGTTTCAACTCCGTAAATCGTGATTCCATCCTTCCTCGATACTCGTGGGAAAGTAGTTCTCAAGAATAACTCCTTGAACCTCTCCCACGCCGATTCGCTTATCCCTACTTCTACTGATTGGCTTCCCACCAAAAGTTGGCCTCTCCTTCATCATATAGGTTGCAAAGGTAACCTTTTGGGTCTCGTCGACATTTGCTATTATTACAAATTCTTCTCTATTTCCTTCACCCACGTTTATTTCAATAGGTCCGTAGTTCCTTTGAACTCCCATGACCCACACTCTTGAAATTTTAAAGGTAGTAGCTCGTTACATTCTCGGATTTACGGGATATTAGCCCCGTTCTATTAAAGGCAAATTGTTAATAAAAGTTAACAAACTCCTCAGATCGGGTTAATCAACCTCCTCCGGTTGATTCACATTAGCTCCTTCGTTACGTTGCATTCTTCTTCTTGTCGGCATTTTACTGATACAATAAACAACACATTTCGTTATTATTCCTTTCTTTATTAGTTATTATTTGATATAAAACAATAAGTTCAACATCCATTACTCATTATTTTCCATAAAAAGGCTTATATTCATTCTTCGTAGTATAATACTACATCGGTTACATTACACAGCCTGAGCTGATTACATTACTTTCCCGCTATCGTTTTCCAAAAATTGGGATTTAAAAAAGACTACCCTTTGATATACAAAAAGAGGGTTTTACATCACTACTAATTACAAAATATTTACACCCTTAAACTACTTTAGCTACTACTAGATTACATCTGCCTTAAGGCATTATCGAAATCTGTCTTGGCAAGACCGGCAATGATATCACAGCTAATAGTATACCGCGTCTGCCCCACCTCTACAGGATATCCAGCTACCTGCTGTTGGAAATCGGTATGAGAACTCCTATGGATATAGGACATTCTCCCTATCTTCTGACGTTTGGTTTTTAGCTCCTCCTTGAGCTCAAAAACCTCATGCTTCAACTCATAGACTTTGTTCTTAGCCAAAATCCTCTCATCGTGTTCTTGCTCCCACATGGACTCCACGTCCGTATTATCCTCTATAACCATCTAGAGCTCTGCTTTAAGCTCTTTAACCTCCTGACAATAATGAATATTTCTATCCAATACTGACATGAACAATGACATCATCGACTCCCCAGGAGCTATCTCCACCGCTATAGCTACCGAATTGAAGGACACTACCTCCACTTCCTCTTTGGTCATACCATCGAATACTGACATGAGGTCAGGATCCTCTGAGTCTCCAGACTCAATAACAACTACTTCAAGTTCTACCGCTATGGGGTTCGGTATAACCTCTACTTGGTTAACCGACTCTTCACTAACTGCCTGCACATCTACATACATTCCGTTTACTCCTGACATCTACAAAAAATAATTAAGTTGATTAGTACACGTCAGTAGAATAATAGAAACACATAACATAATCAAAATGCATTTTTATAAGGTTATTTTTTTCTTCTTTTACTTCTTTAACTTCTCTTAAGGTTATAACTTAAGGTTTTTAAATCCCCCCTTAAGTTTTATAACCTAATGCTCTGATACCAACCTATGACGCCCCTAAATTTGGGTATATTCCAACCCGACAGATGGTGCTACACGGTACTACCATTCACACATACATTCAATTGAAAAGTCTCCAATGAACGAATATGTCTTCTATATATTCAAAATAATATTACATTTCCCCTAGGTTCTTTATAACCCATTCATTCATTCTAGTCATAATATTCAATATATTACAACGTTCACCTATACTATTACATAAGAAATCTAAAGGTTCGTCTTCTCCTTGCCCTTATCCTTTCCGGAGCCTTCGATCCGCTCGATCTTGGCTGTGTTCATATGGTTCAAGCAAGAGTGAGCATCACTAGCTCAGCAAGTACTACAATTCTAATAAACAACATGCTTGAAACATAGAACTCGTATATCTTCAATAACTGAACAATAGTAACGAAGTACTATCGATAATTCAAAATAGCACTTCTTTTCATTCAAAACATTTTACAACAACAATATTAAGTAAAACATCAATTCTGGTCCAAGACCTTGAGCATTTCATAAGTTCTTTTGAAAAGGACATCCCAGCACTAAGTCCGTAAGTCCTACATTACTTACGAGCACGTCTAGGTGATTAGCCTATAGTACTCTATGTTGATCATTAACCATGCTTGATAGAATCATAATATAAGTCTAGCCAAAAGATATGGATTTGACTTCATCATTCAAGACTTCATGCGAAAAGATACATGAATTACAAAGCTTGTCCAGACTAAACTGGAACAAGGGTTAGAATACTTGCCTTTAGCGTCTACTTACTTATTATCACACGTACACTTTAAGTTTCTAAGTCTCTACAATACATGATCATATAACGTACCACATTAGGTCACATAATCAAGTATGTATACTACTATATTTTACCCTTCATCTCAATCTAAATCTTGTCTTAGATTGTTATTATTGGTTCTGGCTTTTCGTTACATCGTTCTCATTACGTTCATGATTGATTACTTATCTCCAACCTTTAGACAACATAAATAAGGTTCAACAATACCTTATCATACCTTATTAAGTTCCTCAGTTTATTAAAACTAAGTTACTGTTCATGGTATACTTATAAACATTCATTACTATTCAAAGTCCTAGGGTTGGCGTTGCGGCGCCACCCATTGCTCTATAAGTCGTGGTCATGACGTGAGTTAATAAGATGCATGCATCGGAATCGGTCTTTGCAGCCATGAGTCCTTATTTCTTCATGTCGCTATTGCAGTATGAAAGAGTTAGCAAGCAGTTTCAGACATCTGTGTCGCCACGTCGCGCCACCCATTTATTTGGTTGGCATTGCATACCAACTCTCAGGCCTTAGAAAATTTACAACTTTTACAATTTTGGCGAAACTCCCGGACGCATAACTTCTTCATTATAAGTTCGAATTGGCTCATTCAAAAGCCTACGGTTCACAAATTCCATACTCTATGCGTTCATGTAAGAATTTTATCTATTTGACTTCGTTTGCTAAAATTTCACCTATTAGTTTATTTTTCACGAAAACGATAAACGTTCGTGAACGTTCAACGCTCATTTCTTTGTTATAAGTCAGAATTCGGTCATTTTCAAGTCCACAACTCTATAATGCCAGATATGACTTGACTCCATTGAAAACCAACATTTCTGACTTCAAACACAAAATACGACTTCTATTTCGAGAATTTCATGAATTCGACAATTATCGTCTAATCGTGTGAATTCTGGCAAAACTTCATTACTAATCATTCTAAATGGATTTTAACCAACACATGAACGTTTCAAGTTACTTAAGACACCAACTTATTCTCAAAGTAGGTTTTGACTTATTCTCATAAGTCAATGACTTATTCAACTTATGACCTATAAATTTACTTGCTTATGACTTAATATCGACTTAAGTCCTTTAATCAATGTTCTCATACCATATTGAACATACTAACATCATATGATAAACATATGATAAGTCCTTTACAAGATTATCAACTTATTTAGGTTCAAGTTGCTTATTCAACTTATTCGGCTTAAGTTCATTCATTACTTACTTCTTATATGTTCTTTGCATACAATCATACTTTTCTTATCACCCTACAATGATAGAGATGAATATATATTAGACAAGAGTCTTACCCTAGAAGCACTTGTACTTCTCTTCTCTTTGGAAACTAGCAAAGAACTTTTGACTTATTCTTAACTTATGTGGCTTATTCTCTCTAACCAATAAGTTACTTAACTTGAGAGGAGTTGGGAGAAATTTTATCAAGCAACAAATGAATTGAAACTTCTATTTATTATAGCAATCCAAAGTTAGGGAATTATGGTCAATTAGGCATTGCACCTCCTCAATTAACCTCCTTAATCCCACCTCCTTACTATTCATTACTTAACAACTCATCTATTTTAATTATGATGATGATGAGCATTGTTTTTTATTTTTGATAATTGATTTTTTTTGGCAAATGTTTTATTTTGTTTGTTTTGGGTCCCTATTTTTTGAATGTTTCAGCCGATTTAAATTTCCATTGCCATTTTTGGCCTATGCCCCTGAGCGTTTAAGCATAGCTTGGGCTATTTTGGCCTATGCCCCGTCGCTGGCATAGGCTAAAAATTGCCGCCCAAAATTCGACATTTTCGCTCCACGTCCTTTGGGAAAATGGCTATAACTTCTTCGTCCGAACTCCGATTTCGATGATTCAAGATGTTCCTAAAGAGGAGAAGTAGATCTACAACTTTCATTCTTTGAGTTTTTCGAAATAATGTCAGGAGCTATAGTCAAATTGGCTCTGAAGTGACTGTGTGTAAATGGCAAGTCAAAAACGCTAATCTAGCCACCCCAAACATCGA
This sequence comes from Panax ginseng, assembly GCA_020205605.1. Classification (NCBI taxonomy): domain Eukaryota; kingdom Viridiplantae; phylum Streptophyta; class Magnoliopsida; order Apiales; family Araliaceae; genus Panax; species Panax ginseng. The sequence goes on from CM035128.1 coordinate 139,750,602, forward strand.
TCCATGTAACTTTTGTCCCAAATCCTACAAAACAATATAAAACATGCTTGAATAGACACAAACACATAAAAACATCCTAAAAGACTTAAGAACAACAATAAATTAAGCCCGAATGTATCCAATTCATGGGTATAAAACTCACTCATCACTAGCCACTTATAATACTTGGTTATCACAACAATTGCTCACCACTTAAAATGTTTGCCCATCAAGTCTACCCACATTAACATGGTTTTCTCCATGGATCATGGCTTATCATATTGGGCTTGCTAATTAATCTAGCTAATTTCTTGTTGGGCTTGCATTACAATAGATTGGACTAATAATTTACAAATACTTGGGCTTGCATATCACTTTCTATTGGACTTCTACTATTATGCTAATAATCCTACAAGTCCATTACATTTAATTAAACAACATAACATATATACACCACGTATAATTCTCGTATGCTAGCTCGTATACTAAATTGTAATATACGTTATTCTATTCTCCATTCTTAATAGTATAATACGTCATATTATACTTACGTTCAATACCTCGTACAATGCATACGCATCATTTGATTAATACTTTCTTTTCTTAACACTTAATATTTCTAACGTTCTCAAATTAAGTCCGCATGCAAAATATTACGTTTTTCATACTTAGATTATTATTATATAATCCATCTCACATTGATATTATAACGTTACGTATTTCTCGGAAGTTCAAAAATAATTCCCGAGCAGAAATCGATGAATAGTATTTTTCGAAAAATTTCTCAGAAAGCTTTTATTTTTGTTTTAGAAATTCAAACACTTTAATTCTCTTACGTAATTAAAATACTACGACGTTCCAACATTTCTAGGTTATAGAACGAAAATCATCTTATCAACACGTAATAATAATAAATAATATTATTTTATTCATTATTAAAAGTATTTACAAATGTTCGATTTTTCGGGGCGTTACATCTTATCGTCAAGAGCATTACACTTGCATACGTGCATGCCCGACGCCCTCCGATTGCCTCCGAAAACACAATAGTCCTAAATATGACCATTTTGACTACTATTCCCGACCTCAAATTGAAAAACTTAAAGAATAAAAGTTGTAGGTCTATTCGTCCTCGTTCCGGATCATCTTGAATTGCCTTAATCTGAGTTCGTACGAAAAAGTTATGCCTATTTTACCAAAATAGGTCAAAACAGTCACACCTGTCATAGTTTGGGCGCAGCTGCGACCAATTAAGCCTTGGGCACAGCGCAGATGCGCCCGTTAGCAGAAACGGGACCTGAAGCTACTGTTCTTCGCGATTTTTGACCCTTTTTCTCCTACTAATCTTTATAACTTGAGTTATACACATCCAAATTAGTCCGTTTTCGATTCTATGGATTCGTAATTCATAGAACTACAACATACTAGAATTCTAACAATTTATAAAAATATTAACCAACCTAATATTTGACCCAAAACACATATTCATACTCTATTTTCATGTTTTAACATCTCTAGCGAATTCAATCACCATGACTTCGTTTCTTAATCAATTGACACGATTTAAACTACATCGCTTTCGTTTCTTAACATACTAACATATTCTAACATCAAATAACAGATTATAACACATATTAAGCATAAAATTTTGTACTTTCTAAAGCCATTTTTGAACAAAAACACTGTTATTTACTTTTCTCCTTATAAACCCAAATTTCATGTATTTGAACACCAACATAGACTTATAGAGGATAACTAACAGATTTATCAAGAGAATACATACATATAAACAACATCTTCTACAATAATTCAACCAAAACCTAATTTCCAGAGAATAAAAAATTACAAAAACCAAATATTAGAATTATGGGTAGATTATACCTTAACCCTTTGATGTTAACAAGGTTCTAGCAAATTCTTCTCAATCCTACTCCTTCTCCAACTCTCAATTCTCGTCAGATTCTTTCTCTACCTCTCTATTCTTCTTAGTTAGCCATTAGGAGAAATAAGACGCGTAATATAACTGATAGAGCCTCACCTCCCACGTACTTATCAGTTAAAAAAATAAAAAAACGTCAGTTGAATAAGCCAAAGGCCACAAGGCCTTGTTTGGCTAAGCTCATAACTCCCAAACTAGATTATTTTAATAATCTTATATTATATAATTTTTATCTGTCACACCTGCCACCAATTTAAATAGCTTACCATTATAATAATTATAATTTTTATTATAATTATTCTGATGATTAATAAATAATTATATATCTAATTTAATTAATAAATTAGACTTAAACATCGCTTTATTTAATATACTTATTTTCTTTAATATTAAACAACTCATTTAATTTAATTAATTCATTAAATTAAATCTTCAAAGAATAAAATTTACCTTTGCTTTAATTTAATTATCATACACACGTAACTAAATTATTATACCACAATTTCATAAATTATTTATTTTTAAATAAATAAATTATTTAAAATATTTATTTAATTCAATAAATATTTAAAATAAACTACAAAATTCATTTAATTTCTTCAATAGTTAACTTAACTATTAAACCTCACTTTCCCAATATATTATTATATATTTCTCTTCATACCAGTTCACATATTTCAAAATATATATATATAGCATGTATATATACATGTTCAAACTCAAAACATCTCATAATAAGAATTTTAATTATTAAATTCCTATTTTAATAACTTATAAAAATTCGGATTGTCACAGAAAAAGAATAAGAATAAATGGACCAATGAGTTTTTTAGGAGTAAATCATGGGATGCGAGACAGAATATGTGATAAGTATGATAAAAGGTATTATAGACAATTGATACTATATTTAATACTATACAATCATTTTTTAATTCTTGTGCACAACTATAAAAGGTCATTCTTGATATCTCTTATCCTTCATTTTTTTCTAACTTTGTTATAGGGGTGAGCATGACTTAGGTGCGGTTTGACAAATCCATAACCACATATGAAATCGCTTGTGATTGGTATGGTGCGGTCTTGGTGCGAGCTTTTGAACTCAAATGCGGTGCAGTCTTGATCTGATTTTGAACAAAGACGATGCGATTTTTGAACCGCAATGACGATATAAGATGCGCTTTTGAACTGCAAATGCATGCGGTTCTCTTGTCCCCTTGCGTTAAAATGAACATAGGAGCTATATGTTTTCTCTGTGCCCCATAATAACTTATTATGAACTTGTATGTTTGATTACTAGTGTTTAATTTGTTTGGAGTGTTATACTTAAAGGTTAAAAATCATTATTATTTTTAGTGTCATGCGTTTAAATCTAAAAATTATATTTGGGAGTTAAATAAGGTAAATTTGATATAAATTACATTAAAAAAATAACACACTAAAATACATTTAGAACGTTTGAAACGTATATACTCTCCAACGTGAGTAGATGAGCAAAATATAATATTATGAGCATTTATCAAACTAATCAACACAAAGTGTTCACGAGTATTTTTGGACTTGTAATTACAGTAAGTGCTATTTTACAGACTAAAAGTGATAGTTTAGTGGTGAAATTTTTTCTCTTTTATTACATAAAGTCATATGTTTGAGTTTATTTGTGAGTAAAAGTCAGAATTCAATCCCAACACTTACCTCAGTGGTTAAGGGGAGAGTACGAGATCAACTGTAAATTCAGAGATCTTAATTTCTAGAATCCCAATAAAAACAGCACAAAGGCCACTGACATCATATATCGACGTGTTTTGAAATTCTTATTTTGAGAGGAGAGATTAGTAGCAAAACTAAAAAACTCTTTTTTATCAAAAAAAGAAAAAAAAAACAGAAGTTAGATTGAAGGCAAGTTTTTCTTAAACTTCCTTATTAGGGACCTCTTTTTCAAGTTCTCTTTAAACCCATAGAATCCTTAAATCCACGTGATAAAAGATATATGTAGAAGTATAGATTTTATATATTTTTTATTTTAAAAAAGGTACAATTTTTTTTTAAAAAAATAATTATTATTTTTTAAAAATTGCTAGAAAGAGAATCACAGAGTTCGTGTGTCAAAAGATCACACATAAAATCCCATACACGTTTATAATTTTAAAAATTCTATGTCGATATGAACATTGGTAATGAAAATTGGATATGAGTGTATTTAAATTTTATTTAATTAAATTTTGACCACTAATAATGGATAAAAATATAAATAAATAAAATTAAAATACACTTATATCTAATTTTCATGTTAAATTTTTATATTCACATAAAAGAGTTCTTATAATTTAACTTCACTCAACCAATTGATATCAGCTAAGAGCCTAAAACCCGATTATTGTGAGGTGGAGGATTTTCCAATCTTTTATGTTTTATCGCCATTGTAAAATTCCCTTATATATGTTTAGTACGCCCATGTGAACAAAAGAAGCACAACGAAAAGTGAAAGAAACCCATGTCGTTGTCCGATCAGGCCTGCCAAAATTTATGGAGTATGGCGCTATATAATTTGTAAACTACTACTACTAATTATTAATTAAATAAATAAAATAATTATAGGTTTCAATAATATTAAATTAGTGTGTTATTATTTATTATATTAATGGTTGATTAATTAGGTAATACTTTCTCCGTTTTTAATTGAATATCAATTTTGACTTATGAAAGTCAATAAGAGATATTTTAAATTAAAATTAATGTAATTTTATTTTACTCTTGAAAACTTTAAATGTTGTAATTAGTAATATTTTTTACATAATTATAAATTTTAAAATTATATTATTTAAATTTAAATGACTTCATATTAATTCTTAATTTGAAAATATTTTAAATTATTAACTTTTTATAAAAAAAGTCAATATTAATTCTATATATATTTTTAAAAAGAGTCCTTCTGGGGCGATCGGTTTTGACGACAGTGGGTAGCGACCGGTTTTGGCGACAGTTGGTAGCGACCAGTTTTTTTTTTTTTTAAATGTCTCCCAAATAATTTATAAGATTTATTGGAACTGAAATTTTTAAAGAATAAAGTGATTTGGATGTCATTTGGATACATGTAAAAAATATATGCATGCATGCGCATATGCAGGCATATTTTTTACATGTATCCAAATGACATCCAAATCACTTTATTTTTTAAAAATTTGAGTTCCAATAAATTTTATAAATTATTCGGAAGACATTTAAAAAAAAAAAAAAAAAAAAACCGGTTGCTACCCACTGTCGCCAAAACCGGTCCCCCTAGACTTTCTCTTTTAAAAAAGTATAAATTAATTAGTGTACTACAAATAACATGACATAATAATTTAATACTCACATTAATTATCTCAAATTTAATATCCTTCGCAAGAGATAAGCTCAACTTGACAGGAAAAATTAGCAACTAAAAACAATTCCATTAATTTTTTGTCTTTCAAAATTTGAATAAAGCAAAGTCCACACTTCCTCAAGCTCTTGTGTGGCTGACGCGCACTCATAACCTCATGGCGCATACCGACGTTCATACACGCTTTGCCTTAGATATTTTGTGAATCATTATTGCTTCTAGTCTCTATTCTCTAGATACCTGGGTCCTCGGAGTAATTAACATTAATTAAATTAATTTTAGTTAATTGATCAATACAATATTAACACATAGATTGTTGGATCATGATATTTTATGTACATTGGGCCGAACTCCTTGGTGGATCCATTGAGTTATCATAGTTGGATCCTGGTGTTATTGGGCCTAGTCATTAGGCCAAATCATTTGATTTATATCTGTTGGGTCTTAAAAGTCTTGGGCCGGATCGTTGAGCCGACCCATTGGATGATAAATATCTTCACTTGGGTTATGACCAGTGATGATGACAAAGATAATGGTTGACTGATATCTTACACCGCATTAATGAGGATTGGACAGTCGGCCAACAGTGGACAAGGGGGATGGGATCAACATGTAAGCTACCTACAGTGGGTGGTGTCAGGGGGGTTGGTTGCACGCAAAACCGGATCTTGTAGTATATCATAGCAAGGAGGTCGTACATAAAAAGGTAACTAATAATTTTATTTCGGTCAATACACTAGATATTTTATCCTCCATTGTTAACCTTGTGATCGTCTGTACTGATTCTCACGCCTGAGTTATCCACCGATGGTCGAAGCTGTAAGACCCCAACTTATTATAAATAAAATTGAATTTTCCTTTATTCATTATTCTAAATTAATAAGGGTTAATTTGATATAATTATTTGGTTATGGGTGAAATGTGCAAAGTTTACAAAATAAGCAAGTGGTTATAAAATATTCATTATTGTTTGGGAATATTCGTTTGGGTCGTGGAATATTCTTTTTTTCGAAGGAATCTCAAACGATGGCCTAGATCATTAGTGGGCCCCATAACGGAAAAAACGGTTGGATGAAGGAAAACGACAAAGATTGAGTTTTATAAATAACGACGTAAATTATTACCGAATTAACACTGTTGGGTTACGGTGGTTAAAATCTGATGAATACGCGTGGTCGCACAAAGAAGCACACCGGTATTGCGCAAGATTATTGAATTATTGATCCTTACGTGAAGAAAGGCACTACTCAATAATTGTTACTGTAGAATTCTTTGCTCAATATTATATTTTATTGATTCAATAATTCTTTGCGTTGATATTTTGTATTCTTTGTTGTTTCAATAATTGTCATTACACAAGATTTTCCATTATCAAATCAATAATTCATATTATTTGAATAATATTATCGATAACATTATTGGCAATGTCTAGAAAGTTACATCTAAGGAGAGGTTTGGTCACCTAATTCTTGCGGCTAGTAAGGAGAAATCCTTATTGGAAAGCCCCCTCTTTCCAGGAATCATCTGGTTGTCATTATTGCGATCTCGTAATATTATTTGTGAATAATTAATTATTGATTATTATGATAAAGAAAATATTTATTGTGGATATAGATGGAGAAAAAATTTTAATGTGACAACTATTAAAAATTAATATTTTATCTTTTTCTAATAAAATAATTCATTTAAATATATTATTTTAATAATATATTAATTGGTAATATTTTACAATGAATGTGGGATATATGAGTATATGAGGAGGAAGAGTATTTTTGTGGCATTAAATATTTAACATATGTTTTGGGTGTCGGTGGACACAATTCTTGATAGAAAATTAATTATAGATTGTAAAATCGCTTCGTTTGTTGATTTGGTCAATTTGCATTTGGAATTTGGAAAAATTTTCTTCTACAAAGTTGTAGAGAATGGAATTTCCCATGGAAATTAAGTAAGTTTCAATTTTACGATAAACGGGCTATTTTCTATGAATTATTGAAGTTTCGAGAAAATAAAATGATTTTTATTAAATTATATGGTGGGACCCACTTTGGTTGGTGTTAATAACATGTGAAATTTGCTATATTTTTCGTAATTGGCATGCTTGGATGGCTGGTCTTGGATGGTTGGTGTGTAGAAAGAAAATTAATATTTTATTATTTTAGTCTCCTTTGGCGTTCTAGCATTTTCCTATAAATAGAAGCTTAAGTTAGAATTGAAAATCACACCAGAAATTGAAGTTTTCTCTCTATTTCTCTCTCTATATTATCAAGTGTATTCTTGTATCTTGAGTGTTGCTATACGGTGCAAGTTCGTTCAGCGTTATTCCAGTCAGAAATACTGCTCTTTCGAGGTAAGGGATTTTAAGGGTTGTTATGTTTTTCATGTTTTGTAACTTTTCAGACCTTCAAAAATTCTGGAAAAATTTGAAATGATACTTTGATGAGTTTTATTGATTGTGTCCAAAAATGGTGATTTTTGGATGTATAGATTAGGAGTTATGGATTTTATGGGAAAAGACTATTTTAAAAGTAACCGCTTATAACTCCTTGTGGTTAACTCCAAAATTGATGAAATTTTTATTGGGAGTACATATATATAACATGGGTATATTCTATAAATTTCAGAATTTTTGGATAAAAATACAATTTATGATAAATGTTTTAATATTCGGCGGTTTTGGCCATATGAAAAATAGTAAATGAATTTTAAAAATTCTGAGAAAAATATATGTTCAATATGAGACTATATTCTGCTAAATCTCAGAAAAGAAATATTTTTGAAACTGATTTGGTATTTTTCATGAAAATAGACCTATTTTGGGGTTGTCACAGTTGGGGTCGTTACAGAAGCCGTCAAGCTTTTTGGTGTTGATCATGTTTAATATGCAGGATCAGGACGTCTTTCGTGATTGAGACGTGGCAGAAGATCTTGGCGTTAACATTGGCGCTAGAAGGAGGGCTTTGTTCTAGTGTCCTTGAGTTTTCAATCATAATTTGTTCATTTGTTCTACGTCTGAAAGTATGGTGAGGAGTAGAACTGTTACACCGGAAAGACAGCCGATGGCTGTAAGCTTTTCCATACAGCGTATTTCTGTCAGGGATCGTCCGGGTCTCTCAAAGAGTGCTCATGACAGCACGGCTTCCAAACATGATTCAGGGGGTTCTCGTTCGAGAGCCCATGATGAAGCCCGAAGAAGGTTGGTGTTTGCTGCTGATAAAGGTCGTGACCAGGACCGAAGGCTGGTAGAGGGCTCACCGCCTAGAACCCATCATCGAAGTGGTCGAGATGATAAAGCTGCCAAGCTGGCGAAGATAGCAGACGAAGCAGATAAAGCTTTGGAAGTTCTTCTAAAGCAAAGGAAGGATATAGCCGAACAGATGCTTCAGATTGCAGAGTTGAAGGACGAGGCGTCCACTTATGTGCAGTCGGAAAGGCGTAACAAGCCTAGAGATGTGCAACAAAGAGAAGGGAAGGAGCCGGTGCACTTTGCAGATATGTCTCGAGGCCGCCCTCGTGACCGAAGAAGACCAAGGAGCCATACTCCCGAGCATCCGAAGAAGGTACCTCATCTTAGGGGTTCCCGGGGCTATGGCACAAGCAGACGAGGGAGCAGCTCAAGAGGATATTCACCCGAGAATACAAAGAAGGCACTCTGCCTTGAGTGTTCTCGCCACAGCGAAGGGCTCATCACCAAAGCAGATCTAGAAGCCGCACTCCTGGAAATCCGAACACTTCGGCAATTTTCAAGGTCGGTTGATGTTGTGGTCGAACATTTCTTTTCTGAAGCTGATGATAGTTAAGGAGAAGCTGAAGAGTCCGACAAAGCCATTGCAGTACTTCAATAGAAGCAGACTATGCTCTTCGGGAAGTTCACGAGGGCATCTGTGGTGATCATTTGGTTGTGAAGTCATTGGCCTACAAAGTACTTCGGCAGGGATATTATTGACCTACAATTTTTTAGGAAGCTACGGAAGGGCTATATTCGATTTTATCTCCTATACCCTTTGTTGTTTGGGGGGTAGATATACTGAGTCCATTGCCGTAAGCTAAAGGTCAGGTTTTCAGTTTGACATTCCGAAAGTGGTAATATCGGACAACGGACGCCAATTTGTGGGATCGAAGTTTGAAATATTCTTGAAAGAACTGGGGATTCAGCACAGAAAGACTTCGGTAGCTCACTTACAAAATTCACCGGACTAAGGAGGTTCGGGTGGACTCGCTGACCATTCGATGATAGCCTTTTCGGCAGGTGGTCCTTATGAATTTGTCAGGCCCTTCGTGGTAGGCAAACTTCATCGGTGTAAGGAGGTTCGGGTGGACTCGCTGACCATTCGATGGTAGCCTTTTCGGCAGGTGCATCCTCGTGGATTTGTTATACCTTGTGTGGTAAACAAATTCCATAATCCTTTTACTATTGTTCTACCCCGTGTGGTAAACAAATTCACCGGAGTAAGGAGGTTCGGGTGGACTCGCTGACCATTCGATGGTAGCCTTATCGGTAGGTGTGTCCTTATAAATTTGTTATACCCCGTGTGGTAAACAAATGTCCTTATATACTTGTTCTACCCCGTGTGGTAAACAAGATCCTGATGGTGCAAGGATGATCGGCCGGATTCACCTTATTCATGATCCGTTTCACACTTCGGTAATGATAAGTATGCATTACTCTATTTTGTCCAAGTGTTGAGTTCGGTTCATTGAGTTCAGTTTATGTCATTTCTTAACTTAACTGTTATATTCCTTATTTGATTCACAATTTTAGTTAAGTTCAAAAGAATCTTATACAGTTTTCAAGTTGATTGATACTGAATTATTGACAAGAAACGAATTATACAGAAGTAATAATGCATGAAGTTGATATTTCATTAATATTAACTGTTCACAAAAAGTTTGAATTTTTATAGAAAGTTTTACAGCTAAAGATAAGAGGAGGTCATCTTCAGGCTTATTCATCGTCATCATCACCATCTGAAGAGTCTAGAAGAGATGGATCTACCTTGGCCTCGACGAGCTTTTTCTTGCCTTTACTTCGGCAGATTTCATATCCTTCGGCATACATATGGACGATCTCATCATTCAACTCGACGGATTTTCTGTATGCTGCCTGGATCTTCGGTCAATGGCGGACCCAAATCCCTAAGGGTCCAAAGTTCTTTGAGCTCTTCTTCAAGCTTCTGATGATGTGTCATATGCTTTGATTCTTTAGCTTGGGTATCGTTATTTTGCTTTGACAAGCTTGAGTTCGATTGGGCAAGCTCTTCATTCTTCTTTGTTAAAATTTCATTCTTCTGAAGCAGATCGACATTTATATCAGTGATGACCCGATGAGTGGCCTTGGTCGTTTTCAGTTCTTCTTTGACCTTGTCGATATCCTTCCGGAGGCATTCATTGTTGAAGAGAGCAATCTCAAGATTGTTTCTTTCTTTCGCCAACGCAGACTTTAGAATGACGTTCTCCCTTTGGGCGGCGTCCTCTTCGGCGTCCTCTTCGGATTCTTTGTATTTGAGACGGAGGCGCCCAAAGATAGCATTTGCATGCAGATGACCAATATTAGTCAATCAGTTCAAATTGATGGGCAGGGTTGTAAATAGATAAAGTCAAATATCAACTTCCTTTATTCTGATATTTCATTCCTTTATCCATCAGGTCCATGATGGAACTATTGCCGAACCGATGATCATCGGTGTCGCGAATGAATGCATTGCAGAGGTCGAAAGAGAAATTTTCATTGAAATCGGCGAGAGGGGGAGGAAGCCTTGACCTCGTGGATCTGGATTAGGAAGAAGATGGTTTTTGTGGCGAAGGTCTGGGTTGTTCGGGAGGCGGTGGAATATTTGTTGTTGTATGTTCGGCTGGAGTGGGCTTTTCAATTGGACTTCTGGTCTTAATTCATCTTGCTATTTGAGATTCACCAGTCGAGCTTCGATCAATTTTGTTATTTGAGTCCTTTATACTCTTTCACCAAACAGTCTGTTTAATAAAAGACTGGGGGCAATGTTGGGTCATGATATTTTATGTACATTGGGCCGAACTCCTTGGTGGATCCATTGGGTTATCACAGTTCGATCCTGGTGTTATTGGGCCTAGTCATTGGGCCAAATCATTTGATTTATATTTGTTGGGTCTTAAAAGTCTTGGGCCGAATCATTGGGCCGACCCATTGGATGATAAATATCTCCACTTGGGTTATGACCGGTGATGATGACAAAGATAATGACTGACTGATATCTTACATCGCATTAATGAGGGTTGGACAGTCGGCCAGTGGTGGACAAAGGGGATGGGATCAACAGGTAAGCTACCTGTAGTGGATGGTGTCAGGGGGGTCGGTTGCACGCAAAACCGGATCTTGTAGTATATCATAGCAAGGATGTCGTACATAAAAAGGTAACTGATAATTTTATCTCTCTCAATACACTAGATATTTTATCCTCCATTGTTAACCTTGTGATCGCCTGTACTGACTCACGCCTGAGCTATCCCCCGACGGTCGAAATCGTCAAGCTTTTTGGTGTTGATCGTGTTTATTGTGCAGGATCAGGATGTCTTTCGTGATTGGGACGTGACATAAGATCTTGGCGTTAACATAGATGAAAGCTGATCTTTTTCTTTGTGTGTCAGCACTATATTTGTCAATTTACCAACTTACAATAAAATTAACTTCATAATAACCGGATCCTCTATTTTTATTAAAAAAATAAAAAATAATAGGTAAATAAATTGAAATTATTTAATTAAATAAAATATTGAGGGATTATTTATTGAGAAGTTGTACAGTATAACAATTAATTAGTACTTTAATTGGCTAGATAAGAGCTGGTTTGGTGAAGTTTTTTCTGTGGATCAAAAACACTTCAAAATTAAAAATGAAATTGATTTAATATTTGACAATTCTCCAAAAGTAATTTTGTTAAAATTATATATTTATAAGTATTTTATCTTGGAAAATTTTAGGGGGATATTTTTTGTTGACATTTTCTAGTGATATTTTTTTTTTGGTTTTTTGGTTTTTTTGTACAGACCTTATTTTTTGTATGTATCCAAATTATACTTAAAATATTATTTTTTATAAAAAAAATTAATTGAAATAAAAATTATATATTTTTTAAGAGGTATTACAAAAAAAACAAAAAAAAACAAAAAAAAAAAAATCGCTACAATGTTGCGGTAGAAAAACTCTTTTATCTTACAATATTGTACTGCACCGCTCTGCCAAACGTACACTAAATAATTAAATTATGTGTATATAGAGAAATGCCATCCATTTTTATTAGTATCTTTATCCCATTTTGCAACCACTTTCCAAGAATCATCACTCTTCAAGTCCTCTACATGAAGTCATTGTATGACTATTTTCATTCCTACCCCTCTCAATTGTCTACATACCCTCTATAAGAACCCCCACGTTCTTTTATTAACCTAAATACAAACTAGCATGAGTTTCACAACTCACCACTACTAAAAAAAAAAAAAAACCCACAAAAGTCATGGTATTCGCCGGCACCACCATCACCGGTGGTGCTCCAAACATGAAAATCCTAACCCTCCAAATTCTCACTGGCCGGTGGTTCATGTTCTTCGCCTCCTTCCTCATCATGTCAGTCGCCGGCGCCACCTACATGTTCGGCCTCTATTCCGGGGACATCAAATCAACCCTTGGATATGACCAAACTACCCTCAACCTCCTCAGCTTCTTCAAGGACTTGGGCGCCAACGTCGGTGTCCTATCCGGCCTCATCAATGAGGTCACACCGCCGTGGGTAGTCCTCTCAATCGGCGCCATCCTAAACTTTGGCGGCTACTTCATGATTTGGCTAGCCGTCACAAAAAAAATCCCCACCCCACAAGTTTGGCACATGTGCACATACATTTGCATAGGCGCAAACTCGCAGTCTTTCGCCAACACCGGAGCCCTAGTCACCTGCGTCAAGAACTTTCCGGAGAGCCGGGGGGTCGTGCTAGGGCTTCTCAAGGGTTATGTGGGGCTTAGCGGCGCGATAATCACCCAAATCTTCCATGCTATTTATGGAGATGACAGGAAATCACTCATTTTGCTTATAGGTTGGCTCCCCGCCGCAGTTTCCTTTGCATTTCTACGTACAATCCGCATAATGAAAGTTGTACGTCAAGAGAATGAACTCAAAGTTTTCTACCGCTTTCTATATATATCACTTGGTCTTGCGGGTTTCTTGATGGTGATCATAATAGTAGAACAACAAGTGCATTTTACCCGTAGTGAATTTAGGATGAGTGTTACTGCGGTAATAATCTTGCTCTTTTTACCGCTTCTTGTTGTTATAAAAGAAGAATATAAACTGTGGAGGGATAAACAACAAACCCTAGATAGTATTCAGTCTTCACAAATAAATATCGTTACCAAGAAACCAACACCGGAAACCTGTATAGCACCACCACCACCACCGGAGAAAACCCAAGAAGTTTCTTGCCTGAAAAATATTTTCCGACCACCGGACAGAGGAGAAGACTACACTATCCTTCAAGCACTCTTTAGCATAGACATGCTAATACTTTTTTTAGCAACAATATGCGGCGTTGGGGGTACATTAACCGCTATTGACAATTTGGGACAGATCGGAACTTCACTTGGATACCCTAAACGTAGCATTAGTACATTCGTATCGCTTGTTAGCATATGGAATTACCTTGGAAGAGTAGTATCCGGTTTTATGTCCGAAATCTTTCTAAAAAGATACAAATTCCCTAGGCCTCTTATGCTCACTATGACACTCATTTTATCGTGCCTTGGTCACCTTCTTATCGCGTTTAATGTCCCAAATTCGCTTTACCTTGCCTCGATAATTATAGGGTTTTGTTTTGGTGCTCAATGGCCATTGCTTTTTGCCATCATATCGGAGATTTTTGGCCTAAAGTATTACTCCACATTGTATAATTTTGGCGCGGTGGCTAGTCCAATTGGAGGTTATTTGCTTAATGTGAGGGTTACCGGGCATTTGTATGATAGGGAGGCTGAGAGGCAAATGAAAGCTTTTCGAAGAATCCGAAAACCGGGTGAAGATTTGGATTGCACTGGGGAAGAGTGTTTCAAATTGGCTTTCATTATTATTACTGCAGTGACAGTGTTTGGTGCGTTTGTTTCATTTGTTTTGGTGGTTAGGACTAAGAAGTTTTATAAGAGTGATATTTACAAGAAGTTCCGGGAGGAGGCAAAAGCGGTAGAGACGGAAATTGCCTTGGCCGGAAATGGTGTTCCGATTAGAGGGGAATTGAAAAATTGATAGAGCAACGAGCGAAAAATAGAGAAGGTTAAACAAAGAATACAAAAATATCTAGTTGTAGATGAATTCAAATTTACTGTTCCAATTATTGTGTTGTTGTGACGATCGAAAATGTAGCTTATCCTTGCAATTAGAATTTTAATATTTATTAAATAAAATAAATATTTTGATGGAATAATTGTGTGTTATGTGGTTAAAAGTCGATTTTTGACCTAATTTACGTGTTATGTGTCTGCCTATATGTGTTGAGATTTTTAGAAGAAAAATAAAATTTTCCAAGAAAAACGCTAAAACACTATTCATAAAATGCAGAAAACGCTAATAAATGTTTATTTTCAAAATTTTGAATTACGTCATAGCGTTTATTTAAAAAAGAGAGATAAAATCTTTAATAAAAAAATTTTTCATAAAAAAGACGTTAAAACACTATTCACGCTAAAAACGTCTTTTCGTTTTTTCGATTTTTTGAATTACGCCATAACGTTTATTTGGGAAAGGGCGATGAAATCTCTAATAAGATGAAGAATGAAAATTTTTGGGGTTTTGGCCAAGGAATGAGTTGGGAAAAATCTAATGAAAAGAAAAACAAACGAGTTAGAAACGTAACTAAAAACGTAACGAGAAGTTAATAGGAAGAAAAAGCTAATTGGAAACTTGGGAAGGGTCAATTTGAAATTTGAAGTGAAAGTGAAAACAAGGGGAGGTACCTACCCACTTGGCCATGGGGAGGGGCCAAGGGGCAACCTCTTATCCACGAGGTAAGAAGAAATTGCAAGCAAGCTTAATTAATGTAAGCGTAAAAGTCTTTATCTTTAATGATTGATAACTTAACCTTAATTAGCCACACTACAAGAAAAATATCTAACAACAACTAAAAATATCTACGACCGCACGTTTCGGTCGCTAATAACATTAATAGCGACCGGCATTAGCGACCGTACTATATTTTCGTCGTTATTAGTATTAGCGACCGCATGCGGTCGCTAATAGGTATATACTCGGTCGCTGAAGGTTTTTCCCTCTTAAAAATTGGCACAAAATAAGCCCGGCAAGCCGAATAGCGACTGAATTGTAATAGCGACCGCATGCGGTCGCTAATAATGCCACATGTTTAAATATCTGCATGATAGCGTCTTGTCACGTAAAGCGAGTCCTTGATTCTATTTAATCTAACTTTCGTATCAGCAAACCAAACGAAAAGAAAACGAAGAAGAACGAATTGAAGGAGAAGAGGGAGAAGAAGGTAGGGGGAATAACCCAGGGATTTTTGGGGGAAAATCATAGTGCTCGCATTTCCTCGATTCAGGCACGTTAATATATCTCTCTGCTGTGTATTTTTTTGCTAAAAGAGTTTTCAATTTTCATCTCAATATGGGAATTTGCTTGGGAAAATCTTCCAAATGTGCTCATGCTTCTTCTAATCACTTCTCCGGTAGGTTAATCCTCCATCTTAATTTCTTATATAATCATTATTATTTGGAATCTATGCTGAGTTAATTTGGTAGTCAGAGACTTAGTATATAACGATTTCGGAAGTATGACTCTAATAATATTATGCAACTTTGGGAATATGAGAAGAAAAAACTTTAAATGTTAACTGGGTAATTTTATTTATTTTGGTAATTTAACAATTTTTTGCTGAATTATTGAGAATTTTAAGATCTGAGACTCATAGTTTTATTTTCTTCCAAATTTTGGGTTCTTAGTAGGGACTTAATCTTCTGTTAGTATAAACTATAAAGGGGTTTGTTTATGGTGCTCCATATATATGTCAATGGTGAAGTGAAAATATTAATCTTACAGGGCATCCTAATCTAAAGGTTAACTGAGAAAATAAGGCTTAGTACAATTTAATTAATATGTACTATTCTTTTATTTATTGAGTATTTCCATCTCTTCTTAAATCCATTATTTTCCAAACTTGTCCTTGCCTTTGAAATTGGAATGGCATAACCATATTAGAGCCAACACACAGGTGAATTCCGGAAAGAGATTCTTCTTTGGAAACCATATCCAACAGGGGGCATCAACCCATCCAAACGAACTGTTGAATCAAAATCAAAAACCTAAACCTAAGCATTCAATTGTAAATGAAACTGAAAAGTATCCTTAAAATTAGCTTATAAACTATGTGATGAAATAAACAAATACATTCTGCCATAACTTAAAATACAAAAGTTATTAAGATATGGATGAAAAAATGTAAAAAATTCTGCTATTGGATCAGCAACTTCATGTCTTTGTATATTTTACTCAAATCTAAAGAGGTTTGTTAATGATTTTCAGTCCTTCTGTTGTAGAAATTAGAGTGCCTCCTAGCCAAAAACAAATTGACTCGCCTTCTTTCTACAAGAAATCAATTTCAGTCCTTCTCTTGTTTGTTATCTGCATAAAAGGATATCATGAATGAAAATATGTATGCTATAAGTATGACTTAGCTTAGAATAGAAAAAAGTGAATAGTATAAATATATATATATATATATATATATATATATATATATATATATATATATATATATATATATATATATAAAATCTAGTTGGCCACTTATACAACTAAAATTATAAAATTTTCCTACATACCTATTAAACAAACTCTAAATTATAAAATTTGTATATAATTATGTCAAAACTCACAAACACAAACACAAGCACCATAACTTCAATCACACGAAATTAATGTTCATAAAAATAATGATATGTTTCCAAAATATCCAGCATTATCTAAATCTTCATATATAAGTCAAATGGCCATATATGCATTCGTATTCACAGTTGTGTTATACTTCCTTGGTGTTTAATATATGTGATGTTATGTTAATTACTTATACATTCTTATTGCTCTTATATACTTACAAATGGCCATATATATGCATGCCCTCGTGCATGTGGATAGTCCATATTATAAGAGAGACTTTGGCGAAATTATTTTGTTGATCGGGTAACTAAACAAAGGTGTATATTTATATTATACCTACGTATATGCAAAAATAATAATAATTTAGACTTGTCCCAATGCATATGCAGACCATGCATGACGATAAAATGATTCATATTCTATCCCTAGGAATCTATTGTCTTTAGGTTGGTGTCAGTTAAAATATCTAGGATGACCTATGACCATACGTCATTCTAATTTAAGATCCACAACAATATACTATGCCTTTGGGTAGTCGATCTCAAGTTGTGTAAATTTGTTTTGGCATGTATCCTTGTTTATTTCCCGAATAATCATTTATGATGCACATTTATGTTATATATGTACATATACATCTATGCATCATAAATGGCATTGGGTTGAATTATAAATCTCTAACAAGGGAATACAATAATTTATGTCAACATAGGTACCATGGTATTATGGACCTCTATTCAGACCGCAGTTGGATGAGACGACGAAAGTTAAGTGCCCAGATAGGTGTTACAATAGAATTTAGAGCTGGTTGCCAAGTATTTCTAGATTATGCGTATAGTTACTCGGAATGTGTTAATTGTGACACCCCCAAAATAGGTATACATCACCCATCTTGAGTCGCCAAATACATTTTACAGAATACAAATACAAACTTAATTATACAACCGTCGTGTAATATACGACAAAACATAACTGAGAGTTTAAACAGGAATGTTGCCTTCTAGACAATATCCACTCTCAAATAGAGTCCTCATTACATTTATTGTCACACTATTTTATAGAATAGTGAGGACTAGTAATACACCATCTCGGACCATCACTCCGTTCCTCGACTAGTCCCGGCTACGTTCTCATTTCCTGAAGAGAACAATGAAAGCAAAAGGGTGAGCTCAACTAGCCCAGTAAGAAATATTATGACTAAGATAATGCAGAATAAATTATCATTAGTCTTCAACAATGTTAAACCGATAAAATACAATAGACATCAAGTTTAACTGCAGCGGAATAAGCAATCCATTAGAAGAGTCAAGTAGAGCATGATATCTACTATCTTCTATTATTTAAAATATTTTCATTAATTTTTTATTATTTGAGACTCGACAATAAATAAACCACATCATTGAGTCATCCCCACACTCTGAGCCAAGGATATTCATTAAATCATCAATGGTCATGACTATACCAAATAATCCTGGTCATAATCATACCAAAAACTGTTCATCAATGCACTACAGGGCCCTGAGGGCTTTTTCCCCAACAAATTTAAAAAATTACGGTCATGATTATACCGAATAATTCTGGTCATAATCATACCAAGTCCATCTATGCACGTAAGCCAAAGATGACTTTCATCACAATATAAGTATGAGGATAATGACAATGACATAATAATTCAATAAAACAAGTTCAAGGATAAATTTTAAAGATTTATAAGTTAATTTATCCTGAAATCAATTACGTCCAAATTGTCAACATGATACTGCTTTGTGGAGTAAAATTCAAGAATGCTCGGAAGAATATTTCCATGAAAAGATCTTTGGATGAAGTGCAAATATCCAGGATATTCTACTAATTTCATAGAGTATAGAAGCCAAAACTTTAACCAACTGAGTATAATAGAATATATGAAACTGCAAATGGATTTTCGCCCGCAATGCGGTAATCCACGTAGACAGATCATTTCCACAATTTAATAAGGAATGAATACGAAGGATCATTCACCATGCATGCGGTAATCCACATAGACAGGTTATTCCAACAGAATAATAAAGAATGGAATAACAAAAGAATTCACCAGGCATGCGATAGACCGCACAGACAGGTTATTCCCAACAGAATAATAAAGAATGGAACCAGGTCATGCGTAATCCGCACAGACAAGATGTTCCAACAGAATAATAAAGAATGGAACTAGGTCATGCGTAATCCGCACAGACAGGATGTTCCAACAGAATAATAAAGAATGGAATAACAATAGAATTCACCAGGCATGCGATAGACCTCACAGACAGGTTATTCCAACAGAATAATAAAGAATGGAATAATAGAAGAATTTCACCATGTATGTGGTACTTCGCATAGACAGGTTATTCCAACATAATAATAAAGAATGGAATAACAACTTTTACGAGTGTTAAAGGAAAATTACTCTCTTCATGAATACGAAAGAATAATACCTCTTACCTTAGAAGAAACTGGATATTAGAATAGTGAGGTAGCAGACTTCTCTTCTTCTTTCTCTCTATAATTTCTTTCTATAATAATTGCTCTAAAGCTTTAGTGAATTGGTAAGAAATGAAGGAAGAATGAGCTTCTATTTATAGGAAAATATAGTTTCGATAATTGCACGTTTTGGGGCTCGAAATATTATAGTACAATACCTTTAACTTTTCTTTCATTTTTAATTTTGTCCTGCAAGTATTATCAAACTTGCACCACATCCCCTAATAGTAAATAATGTGAATCAATAGTTCAATCATGTGAATCAATAGTTATAATCATGTGAAAATATGAATTACAGTATACTACCTCCATCTATACCTCTATTTTTAACTTAGTCTTACAAGTATTATCAATTTTGCACCAACTCCCCTAATAGTACAAGAATGTGAATCAATAGTACACACATGTGAACAAATAGTTATAATCATGTGAATTAATAGCAATTAATTACTCATTTATCCGATTAATTACCTCTCTACTACAGTATCCAGTTTCTTTCTAAGGTAAGGGGTATTATTTCTTTCGTATTCATGAAGAGAGCTATTGTTATTCCATTCCTTATTATTATGTTAGAATAACCTGTCTATGCAAAGTACTGCATACATGGTCAAATTCTTCTATTATTCCATTCTTTATTATTACATTGGAATATCCAAAATGCATGCGGATTACGCATGACTTTGGTTCCGATTCTTTATTATTCTATTGAAATATCCTGTCTCTGCGGATTACGCATGACTGGTTCCATTCTTTATTATACGTTGGAATAACTCCGTAGTGTGATTTATCGCATGCACAGTGAATTCTGTTGTTATTCCATTCTTTATTATTACATTTGGAATATCACATGTCTGCATGGATTGCGCATGACTGGTTCCATTCTTTATTATTACATTGGGAATAACTTGTCTATGCGGTCTATCGCATGCATGGTGAATTCTTCATTATTCCATTCTTTATTATTATGTTGGAATAACTTTCGCTCATGTGGATTACGCATGCATGGTGAATGATCCTTTGTATTCATTCCTTATTAAATTGTAGAAATGATCTGTCTACGTGGATTACCGCATGGCGGATGAAAATCCATTTGTAGTTTCATAATTTTTATGACCCTCAAAAATTCTGGAATAATTTGATAAGATTTCTATATTGTGTCCAAAGATGACGATTTTTGGATGTATAGATTAAGAGTTATGGATTTTATGGGAAAAAACTATTTTAAAAGTAAATCCTTATAACTCCTTGTGGTTAACTCCAAAATTGGTGAAATTTTTATTGGGAGTACATGTATATAACAGGAGTATATCCTGTCAATTTTGGATTTTTTGGACAAAAGTACAATTTATGATAAATGTCTAAATATTCGGCAGTTTTGGCCATATAAAAAATAGTAAATGAATTTTAAAAATTACGAGAAAAATATATGTTCAATATGGGACTATATTACTCGCTAAATCCCGGAAAAGAAATATTTTTGGGACTGATTTGGTATTTTTCATGAAAATGAACTAGTTATGAGTAAATGAATTAAATATGTTATGTGAAGTAACAAAATTGGAAAATAGGATTTTATGGCTTGGGAATCCTATATAGGGTATATGTAGATTTTTGATGAGGCATTTGATCATTGGTGATGAAATCTTATGAGTATGACATTTTTAAATGATTAAAATGTATTATTTGGTAAAGTGTAAACAATTGAAATAAATTATTTATAAGTTTAAGAAGTGATTAAAATATTGTTATAATATTAATAATATTAGATTATGAGTTTATTAAGTGATTGATAATATTTGGATAAATTTAAAGTCTTTAACATTTATCCTTGTTTTCGTTTATATCATGGTCATCATCCTCATGCTTATATTGTGATGAAAGTCATCTTTGGCTTACGTGTAAAGATGGATTGTTAATTATTGGTTTTATAGTTCTATATCTTTGGCTTACGTTTAAAGATGGACTGTTAATTATTGGTTTTATAGTTGTATATCTTTGGCTTACGTGAAAAGATGGACTATTAATTATTGATTTTATAGTTGTATATCTTTGGCTTACGTGAAAAGATGGACTGTTAATTATTGGTTTTATAGTTGTATATCTTTGGCTTACGTGCAAAGATGGACGGTTGATTATTGGTTTTATAGTTGTATATCTTTGGCTTACGTACAAAGATGGACCGTTGGTTATTGGTTGTATATATTTTGCTTACGTGTATTGATGGGCAGTTGTTGGTATGATTATAACCAGGGATTATTCGGTATAATCATGACCATTATTGAAAACACGAATATCCTTGGCCCGTAGTGCATGGATAATTCATGGTCGTAATACTAATGAATATCCTTGGCTGTAGTGCAAGGATGATTCGATGATGTGGATTAATTATTAAGCTGAGTCTCAGCGATAACATATTGATAATACACTTTTAATTCATAGAAGATAGTAGATATCATGCTCTACTTGACTCTTCTATATGCAGTTGTATGTCTTTGGCTTGTAGAACAAAGATGAATTGTTGATGAATATCTTTGGCCCGTAGTGCAAAGACAAATTTATTAGTATGATTATGAACACGAATTGTGATTTGGTATAACCATGATTTTTGATGTTTCAGGTGAAGATAGGTGATGAAAATTATCTTCGTCCTGAGTGCGAAGAGGAATTTAGAATTACAATTATGATTATGGGTTATTCATATGACTGTGGACATGAATTGTTGATTAATGTTACAAGGATAAAACATTATTGGTGGACTTTTAACATGGAGAAGATAATAGACTTGATGGTCTATTTGACTCTTCTAATGGATTGCTCGTTCTACTGGTTGAAAAGTTTTATCATCTACCATATGTTCTATATCTCTGATTTATTACTGCTGAAGGCTATTGATGATGTAAATTATCTTTAGTCATGATATTCTTTACTGGGCTAGTTGTGCTCACCCTTTTTGCTTCACAATTCCTTTCAGGTAATAAGAGTGTAGTTGGGTCGAGCGGGGATAATAGGAGAATAGAACGGTGGTCTATAGCTGTTGAGGTTCTCCTTAAATAGTATGGAAATAATTTTATTGAGAACTTTAGATAAGTGTGTCGTATTGTATACGTCATTTGATATTTAAATTTGGTGAACCGAATAGGGTGAGGTGAACCCAACTTTGGAAGGGTGTTTGCCACTATCATACAAGATGTCTAATAACATACAACCTCGTGTTATCATAAGACAGGGTTATGCACATCCACTTGCTGAGTATATCTACGAGAACTACCTATATAATCTTGGAGTTTATTTGAAATATAATTCTCACTTGGAGACAACGGAGATAATTATATGTCAAGAGAAGACTCACCATTGGAAAGAAGATGATAGCAATATTCTTGTTTTTCTTTGGGGACTATTGGGTCAACCAAGGATAATTCTGTGGATATATGATATCTATCATAACCTAGACGTATGGCCTCCCATGTACGAAGGTTTCCTTGAGTATTTTCCAAAGATTTTATTTTCTAAAATAGTTATTGACTGTACCTTTATGTAAAGTACCATTGTAAGGTGTTGTGGTCGAGACACCATGAGAGTTACATATATTTTTATTAAAACTCATAGCTTATCTGTTGTCGTACTCTACACGACAGTTCAACAGTTGTATAAATGAAGTTTATATTTGATTTCTGTAGTGTGATATCTGGCGACTCAGAATGGGTCATGTGGCCCTATTTTGGGGGCATCACACACACCATAATATTCAAAAATATATTTCAAAAAAATTATTCTTTATTCATAAAAGTTGGGGTCTTACAACCTCCCCTTCTTATGAAATTTCATCCTCGAAATTAGGGTGCATACCTGGTATGTCGAAGAGGTGAGGATACCTTGATTTCATTTCAGATTCTAACTCCCAGGTCATTTCCTCAACATCGTGGTTTCTCCACAAAACTTTGACTTGAGGTATAACTTTAGGCGTAGAATATGATCCTTCTTATCCGATTTTAATGGTACCTCTTCATACGTTAAATCTTCCTCTATCTCATCTGGTTCTAATTCAATAATGTGGTTCGGGTCTTTCACATATTTACGTAACATAGATATATGGAAAACGTTATGAACACGAGCCATACTTGGTGGTAAGGTGAGTCTATAGGCCACAGTTCCTTCTCGATCGAGAAGGAACTGTGGCATGGAGCAACACGTAACAACACATGATCTCCAATATTGAATTCCACGTCCTTTCGATGAAGATCAGCATAACTCTTTTGTCGATCTTGTGAGGTTTTTATACGTTGTCGGATCGTTTGAATCTTTTCCGTAGTCATACGTACCAAATTCGGTCCCAACAATGTTGCTTCACCCACCTCATCCCAGCATACTGGAGAACAACACTTTCTTCCATACAACGCCTCAAATGGAGCCATGCCAATACTTGCTTGATAACTGTTGTTGTAGGAATACTCCACCAATGGTAAGAACTTGTCCCAACTTCCCTTGAAGTCAAGGACATAGAGTCTTAATAAATCTTCAAAAGTTTGAATAGTCCTTTCCGACTGCCCATCCGTTTGAGGATGATATGCCGAACGAAATCATAAATTCATGCCCATAGCCTTTTGCAAACTAACCCAAAATCTTGAAGTGAATCTTGGGTCTCGATCAGAAACTATGGATACTGGCATACCATGCAATCTTACGATCTCGTTTATGTATATACTAGCAAGACGTTCAAGTGTAAAAGTTTTTCGTATCGGTAAGAAATGAGCAGAATTGGTCAATCTATCAACAATGACCCAAATCGCATCTATGCCTTGAGAAACCTTGGGAAGACCAGTAACGAAATCCATGGTAATGTGCTCCCACTTCCATTCTGGAATTTCAAGTGGTTGCAATGGACTTTTTGGCACTTGATGCTCTGCCTTGACTCGTTGACAAGTTAGACACCTTGAGATAAACCCCGCTATCTCTCTCTTCGTATTACTCCACCAAAATGTATGTCGAAGATCATGATACATTTTGGTACTCCCAGGATGGATTGCAAACGGTGTGTTGTGCGCCTCCATCATGATTTTATACTTCAAGTCAGAATCGTTAGGAACACAAAGTCTGGAGTTAACTCGAAGTATTCCTTCTTCATCAATTCTTACTTCTAAAATAACACCTTCTTGCACTTTCTTCCTCATACGCATCAACTCCAGGTCTGTAGCTTGAGCAACTTTAACTTTATCGATTAAAGTCGGTTCCACTCGTATATTCACCATCATCACATGGGTCCATGGAGTCTTTAACTCTATTTTCATCCTTTCCAAGTCATACAAAATGGGCCTTTGCGTTGACAATATTGCACTCGTACCCGCATATAATCTTCTACTCAATACGTCAGCTACTATGTTCGCTTTTCCAGGATGGTATTGGATGGTATGATCATAATCTTTCAACAAATCAAGCCATCATCATTGCCGCATGTTGAGTTCCTTTTGATTGAAGAAATATTTGAGGCTTTTATGATCCATATAGATCTCCACCTTTTCTCCATACAGGTAATGCCTCTAAATCTTAAGCACAAAAAGGACTGCTGCCAACTCTAGATCATGAGTAGGATAATTCCTCTCATATTCTTTGAGTTGTCGTGAGGCATAGGCTATGACTTTCCCATGTTGTATGAGAACACATCCTAACCCTTTGCCTGAAGCATTACTGTAGATGACAAATCCCTCAAGGCGGATGGTATTGAGCAGTCTTTGAAATGAGTCTCCTCTTGAGTTCTTGAAAACTCTTCTCACATTCCTCTCTCCAACCAAACTTTGTATCTTTTCGAGTCAGCTGAGTTAATGGAGTAGCGATTCGAGAAAATCCTTCCACAAATCTCCGATAATAACCAAATTTAAGCTAGAAAGCTACGATTACTTGATCCATCGACTTAGGTTGCTCCCCACTTTGAATTGCTTCAATCTTTCTTTGGGTCAGCAGATATTCCATGATTTGATATCACGTGCCCAAGGAATGAAACTTCCTCAAGCCAGAACTCGCATTTCTTCAACTTAGCATATAGCTTGTTTTCACGAAGCTTTTGAAGTATCAGCCTCAAGTGTTGCTCATGGTCTTCACGGGTTTTGGAGTATATGAGGATGTCATCAATAAAGACCGACCACAAAGTGATCCAAATATTCTTTGAATACTCGGTTCATCATGTCCATGAAGGCGGAGGAGCATTAGTCAATCCAAAAGACATGACTAGGAATTCATAATGCCCGTCTTAGGGAGTTAAAGCGATCTTTGGAATGTCATCGGTTTTAATCTTCAATCGATGATATCAAGAACGAAGATCAATCTTTGAAAAGAATTTGGCTCCTTGTAACTGGTCAAACAGGTCATCAATGCGAGGCAACGGGTACCTATTTTTGATGGTGACATGATTCAACTCCCGATAATCAATACAAAGTCGCATACTTTCATTTTTATTCTTCACGAATAAAATAGGAGCACCCCAAGGAGACGATACTAGGACGAATGAAACCGATGTCTAACAATTCCTATAGTTGGGTTTTTAACTCCACGAAGTTCAATAGAGCCATTCGATATGGGGCTTTGGAAATGGGTTTTGTCTTAGGATTCAAGGTTGATAAAAATTTAATTTCACGCTCGGGGTAGGCGGGGAAGTTCTTCGGGAATACGTCGGAAATTTATTAACAATAGAAATATCATTCAAATCTAACGATTTTTATTTAAATCCATGACATGGGCTAAGAAAGCTTGACATCCATTTTTCAATAAGCGAATAATTTGTATGACTTGATATGAGCGGTGATTGATTTTAGTGGTTTGGTTGCTTGAATTCGCATAATAGGTTGGTTAGGAATATGAAAGCTAACAACCTTACATAAACAATCGATTTTAGCATGATGAGTAGTTAACCAATCAATCCCTAAAATCACATCAAATGCAAGTATTTTCAAGGAAATAAGATCGACAGGTAACGTGCGGTTACCAATTTAAATCAACCAAGACTTATAAACCGTGGATGTAATGAAGGTTTCTCCCAACAGAGTTTCAACAGATAAGTCAAAGTCTAATTTCTCCGGAGTCAAATTTAAACGTTGAGCGCAAGTAGGAGAAATGAGAGAATGGGTAGAACCGGTATCAAATAAAGTATAAACTTCTTTAGAGTTTATGATTAGCTTACCCGTGATCACCTCGTTCGGATTCCTCACTTTTTTGGGAGGTTACGACAAACGCTCTCCCTTGAACTACCAATTTTGTCTTGTCTATGACACCCTTTGATGCCTCCATCCCAGCTGGACTTGACTTTGATGCACGACAAAATCAGGCTAGGTGACCTTCTTTTCCTTAATTATAACACGCTTTGGACTGTATCGTGCAGTTTGGACTTATGTGTCCTTCCCCTCCACATTTGTAACATACGACCGGTGGTCATTCTCCTTCCTTAACGACAGGTGCTGGTGCTTACGTCTTTCCATCCTTGTTGAATTTCCTCTTCTTGAAATGTCCACTCTTATTGTCATGGCCATGATTACCACCGAAGTGATTATCATTTCTAGCATGTTGATTCCCTTCACGTTTGTTGTCACCGCTTCAATGACTGCTACCACTGGTATTATCGACTTGTCGGTTGCTCTCTCTTGGTTGGGTTGACTTATTATCCCGCTCCAATAACTGAGCCATATTCACAACATCTGAATACAAACACAGTTTGTGAGAAATTAGGTATTGACGTATCTCGGGTTTCAAACCTCTTAGAAACATCCACGTCATTCTCTCCTCATTATCAACCAAGAGGGACGCAAACCAAGACAACTTGGCAAACTTAGCTTCGTACTGTGCCACAGTCATATTGTTTTGCTCAAGCTTGATGAACTCTACCTCCTTCATGTGATGAATACTTTCAGGAAAGTACTTGTCGTTGAACAGTTCTTGGAACTTCTCCCAAGATATCTTCATTCCGGCCGGGTTGAGTACGCTTCTGATTCCCACCAAGAATCATACGCTTTCATAACATGAAGGTGGCAAAGGGAACCTTTTACTCCTCGGAGCATCCCAAGACATCAAATATCTTGTTGATCTTCTTTATCCACGTCTCTGCCTTAAGTGGTTTGGCTCTCCAAAAACTCCGGTGGTCCCAGCTCCTTGAAGCGCTTATCAAGGTGGCCGTCAAAGTGTTATCGGTGTTTCCACCGCATTTTTGGATGAAGCCCCTTCACTTTGATGTTGCATGAATTGCATAAAACCTCTGAACATCCCATCGATCATCATTTGATCATTGTTGTTTAACTAAGGATTATTGTCTTCCTGTAGCAAATTATCCTGGGTATTAATCTGTGGTGACTCAATGGTCTCATGTGCTTCATTGCTTATCTCAACATTTTTGGATGCGATTTTCAAATACTGCCACAAAACAAGGGTTAATTATCATATCACATATTATCCCTATACTACTAATTGACCAATTAAATACCAAATAAACTTAGGTAGGTCATACTAGCGAAGGAATTCCCCGTCTCTCCCCTCCTAGTTCTTGTCTCACATTTCAGCCAGGGATCATATCCCTAAGCTTTGATACCAACAATGACGCCCCCAAAATAGTTATACATCACCCATCTTGAGTTGCCAAATACATGATACAGAATACAAATACAAACTTAATTATACAACCGTCGTGTAATATACGACAAAACATAACTGAGAGTTTAAATAGGAATGTTTCCTTCTAGACAATATCCACTCTCAAATAGAGTCCTCATTACATTTATTGTCACACTATTTTATAGAATAGTGAGGACTACTAATACACCATCTCAGACCATCACTCCGTTCCCCGACTAGTCTCGGCTACGTTCTCATTTCCTTAAGAGAACAATGAAAGCAAAATAGTGAGCTCAACTAGCCCAGTAAGAAATATTATGACTAAGATAATGCAGAATAAATTATCATTAGTCTTCAACAATGTTAAACTGATAAAATACAATAGACATCAAGTTTAACTGTAGCAGAATAAGCAATCCATTAGAAGAGTCAAATAGAGCATGAAATCTACTATCTTATATGATTTAAAATATTTTCATCAATTTTTTATCGCTGAGACTCAACTTAATAAATAAACCACATCATCGAGTCATCCCTGCACTACGGGCTAAGGATATTCATTAAATCATCAATGGTCATAACTATACCGAATAATCTCTGGTCATAATCATACCAAAAAATGTCCATCAATGCACTACAGGCCACTGATGACTTTTACCACATCATTTATAAAATTACAGGTCATGATTATACCGAATAATCCCTGGTCATAATCATACCAAGTCCATCTATGCACGTAAGCCAAAGATGACTTTCATCACAATATAAGCATGAGGATGATGACAATGACATAATAATTCAATAAAATAAGTTCAAGGATAAATTTTAAAGATTTATAAGTTAATTTATCCTGAAATTAATTACGTCCGATTGTCAACATGATACTGCTTTGTGGAGTGAAATTCAAGAATGCTCAGAAGAATATTTCCATGAAAAGATACTGGATGAAGCGCAAATATCTAGGATATTCTACTAATTTCATGGAGTATAGAAGCCAAAACTTTAACCAACTGAGTATAATAGAATATAAGAAACTGCAAATAGATTTTCACCCGCCATGCGGTAATCCACGTAGACAAATCATTTCCACATTTAATAAGGAATGAATACGAAGGATCATTCACCATGCATGTGGTAATTCACATAGACAGGTTATTCCAACATAATAATAAAGAATGGAATAACAGAAGAATTCATCAGGCATGCGATAGGCCCGCATGCATGAGTTATTCCCAGCAGTAATAATAAAGAATGGAACGTGTCATGCGTAATCCGCAGATGCATGAGGATATTCCAATGTAATAATAAAGAATGGAACCAGGTTATGCGTAATTCGCACAGAAAGGATGTTCCAACAGAATAATAAAGAACGGAACCAGATCATGCGTAATCCGCACAGATAGGATGTTCCAATAGAATTATAAAGAATGGAATAACAACAGAATTCACCAAGCATGCGATAGACCGCATAGATAGGTTATTCAAACAGAATAATAAAGAATGGAATAACATAAGAATTTCACCATGTATGCGGTACATCGCATAGACAGGTTATTCCAACATAATAATAAAGAATGGAATAACAACTCTTACGAGTATTGAAAGAAAATAACTCTCTTCATGAATATGAAAGAATAATACCCCTTACCTTTGAAGAAACTGGATATTGGAATAGTGAGGTAGTAGACTTCTCTTCTTCTTTCTTTCTATAATTTCTCTCTATAATAATTGCTCTAAAGCTTTAGTGAATTGGTAAGAAATGAAGAAAGAATGAGCTTCTATTTATAGGAAAATATAGTATCAATAATTGCACGTTTTGGGGCTCGAAATATTATAGTACAATACCTTCAACTTTTCTTTCATTTTTAATTTAGTCCTGCAAATATTATCAAACTTGCACCACCTCCCCTAATAGTAAATAATGTGAATCAATAGTTATAATCATGTGAAAAATATGAATTACAGTATAGTACCTCCATCTATACCTCCATTTTTAACTTAGTCATGCAAGTATTATCAATCTTGCACCAACTCCCCTAATAGTACAAGACTGTGAATCAATAGTACACACATGTGAACAAATAGTTATAATCATGTGAATTAATAGCAATTAATTTCTCATCTATCCGATTAATTACCCGACTGGTCAGTAAAACTTCCAGACATCAATTAATATCGAAATAAATGTCGATTTCCACTAACACTAATAATTCCAACACAATGGAACTATCAATTTCATCTTTAATCAACACGAACTTATTCATCATTAATATTATAACTCACAATATTTAACAACCCGTGTCGTTCCCGTGAAAGAGGGGCTTTTCGATAAGGATTTCTCTTTATATTGCCGTGATTAGATGACCAAACCTCTCCTTGATGTAACTTCTAGACATTGTAAATATTGCAATTTAATAATATGAATAACTTTTGTCGTCTCAATTATTGATTTAATAATATAACATATTATGCAGGATGATCTTGTGACAATAACTGAATCAACAATATGAAAGATATGATGCAAAGAATTATTGTAGAAATAATTGAGTATAAATCGAGTGACTTCTCACGTAAGCATCAATAACCAACACTGGTGTGCTACCATACGAACGCCAGCGTATTCATTGTACTTTTACTCTTTGGGTAGTTCAATAGTTTTAACGGTAACACTTCCGTAGTTATTTTTATAAAAAGATAATTATGTCGTTTTTAACTACGACAATACTTAGATTAATAGGGTCCACCAATGATTGTGCCGTTGTATCGAATATTCCACTGTTAAAACGAATATTCTCCACCAATCGAATATTATATAACCACTTGCTTACTTTGCAAAATTTGTAAATATTACCTACAACTATAACATTATATCAAATCCACACCATAATATTCAAAAATATATTTCGAGAAAATTATTCTTTATTCATAAGAGTTGGGGTCTTATATTAATGGTCAGAACAAGATAAGATATCCTTGTTTGAAGTGTAAGAATGTAAATTATATGGAAAGAGACATAGTAACCTATCATTTACTTGTTTCTGGGTTCATGAATAATTACGAAGAATGTTGGTGGGCACATGGGCAGAGAAGAGATAGTGGCATCCCACAAATACACAATCAAGGAAGCAGTACCCATCATATGAATGATATGGTTCATGATATTGTAGGGTCAAATTTTGATTAGGAACAAGGCAGAGAGCAACCTATGAATTCTGATGCCAAAGCATTCTTTAAGTTGTTAGACGAGGGTAGCGAACCATTGTGGCGTGGTTGCACGAAGCACAATACATTGTCTGTAGTGGCGACATTACTTAACATCAAGGCTGATCACAACATGAGCCATGAGTATTTTGAGTCACTCTTGAGGGCCATTAAGAGTATGTTGCCTGTTGATGAAAAATTGCCCGATAACTACTACTATTGTAAAAAAAATGGTGAAGAAGTTGGGTCTTAGATATCAAAAGTTCGATGCATGTCCGAACGATTACATGTTGTTTTATAAGGAAAATGAGCAGAAGACAAAGTGCACGTTTTGCAGTCATGATCGATTTAGGCCTAATAAAGAGGGTGTGACTACAAAAAAGACAAATATACCTTTTAAGCTTTTAAGGTATTTTCCAATTACACCTCGGCTCAAAAGATTGTACATGTATTCAAGAACAGCTGAACATATGACTTGGCATGCGAAATCTCCAGCCAAAGATGGAGAACTTAACCATCTCGCAGATGGGCAGGCTTGGAAAGATTTCAACTTAGCACATCTCGGGTTTGCATTGGAACCTAGAAATGTGAGGCTTGGATTGTCCACTGATGGTTTCAACCCGTTCAGCCACTTGGTTGTTCCGTACTTCTGCCCCGTGATTGTTACTCTGTATAACTTGCCTCTTTGGATGTGTATGAAACAGCTATACTTGTTTCTTTCACTCGTGATTCTTGGTCCCAAGAGTCCTGAAAAGAACCTAGATGTTTACTTGAGACCTCTTCTAGACGAGTTATAGGTATTGTGGGAGGATGGAGTACATACTTGGGATGTTTCCATGAAAACAAATTTCAACCTTAGGGCAATGGTTATACGGACTATAAGTGACATTCCTGGTTATGGTATGTTATCTGAATGGAGTACATATAGGAAGTTGGCTTGTCTATATTGTATGGATCATACAAAGTCTTTTAATCTATCAAATGGTCGAAAGCCATGTGTAAACACTCGAAATTTTCCGCCTACCTGTTACTAACATTGTAGGAAGCGTGGAATCTTTTTTTAGAGATAACCCTGGAAAACAGGTTAACTAATCTTGGAAATACCACATGAAGTTCAGTTTCAACCCCAAAAAACACACCGGGAGTATCATTTTCCCACCTCGAAGATAACCCCGGGGAAAGCAGTGCAAATACCAAAAATTCCACCGGAGAAGGCCGATTCATCTTGGAGATAACCCTGAGATGTTCAGTCTCAGTCCCGAAAACAACACCGGGAAAGACAATATCAACCTTGGAGATAACCAAAAGGAGAGCAGTTACAGTTCCGGAGATAACCCTAGAGATGCTCGTTTCAACCCATGCAGTCAGCTTCAACCTCGGGACTCACACCGAGGCACTCAATTCACAAACTCGGAGATAACCCCGGGAGGACATACACACCTCAGAGACAACCCTGAGGGCATTCAACACTTGCAGCAGCCCAATCTTAGAGATAACCCTGAGCAACGTCTACTTTATCAGCCAAAACCAGAGATAACCCCGGTAAAGGGCAAAGTCATCAAATTACCACCTCAACCCCACATGGCGCCGTCTTAACAAACAATAGTCAACATACATTCTACACAACAATGTCCCACAAGAACTAAGGAGTTGCAATCCTGAGTGACTACTACACAAGGTATAACACCGGATAGAATTTGAAGCTTGAAGAGATAGGACATGGTTCCATCTTCCTGACTTCGTACAACCTCTAATCCCATGTCATTGTTTAGCTCTCGACAACGGAAGTCCAAAAAAGGTCTTATACACCTCAATCGGATGCTCAGATTGAAGTTCTGCAAGTTTGAGTGGACATCACGTTGCATGCGTGCACGTAATTCGAGACGGCGGGATTTGCGGAGCCCGGGGCACCCCAGGCAGCCGTAGGTGCATCTGTGGCTTCTGCAGGTACACCTGTGGCTCCCCCCTCTATAAATAGAGGGCTTGGGGTGGCCATATTTAAGAGACAGAAGACGAAGAAGCCCTGTCCAATTTGCTCTATACACACTCTATATTGTGTGCTTTCTCATTTTAAACACTTGTGAGCTCATATATAGCTATATTTTTATCGGCGGGAGCTGAGTGTTCATCCACTTAGAGCTACAGAAGTCTTCTTTGGCAGTCCTCTGTAAGCTTTCTTACACACTATAAAGCCTTTCTCTTCATCTTTGCACACACTCTTGTTCACGTTGAGAGTCGTGTTGTGTGTGTATGCCTGGACTTCAGTCCGTGGTTTTTATTTTTGTCTGTCATATATATATATATATATATATATATATATAAGTTGTAAACTCACCAGGCTCATCGAATAGAGTTAGACAACAGTTTATATATATATATATATATATATATATATATATATATATATATATATATGACAAATCATTTGAAATGATAAACCGAGTCGGGATCGATATATATCTTGTGCGTTTACCGCTTATATATATATATATTTATATTTCTGTCAAGCTTGGAGTTTACTTCGTGGCCTTTTACTTCTTTATTGACATTCCATCTCGCTTGGAGTTTACTTCGTGGCGGTTGATCGTTTTTAATGCTTTCTTTACATTTAGTCCCGCCTGGAGTTTACTTCGTGGCGGTTGATCGCATTTATTGCTTTATTTACATTTCTGATCCCCCATGGAGGTGCTTCGTGGTGGTTGATCACGTCTTTATATATATATATATATATATATATTTAAAGGTTTTATATATTTACATTTCTGATCCCCCATGAAGGTGCTTCGTGGTGGTTGATCATGTCTCTTTATATATATTTATCGTTTTTATATATTTACATTTCTGATCCCCCATGGAGGTGCTTTGTGGTGGTTGATCATGTTCAGATATATATATATATATATATATATATATATATATATATATTTATAGCTTTAATATATATATCTGCTTACTGCTTTTCATATAAATTGTGGCATCATGTGAGCCTAGGAATCATGTGATCACATATTCAGTCTACTGAATCTAGATTCGGTTCCCGTGATGGACATTTTTTCCGCTATAAGCAGCTTGTAAATTATTCACGGTGTTTGAATTTCTATAGATGGCTTTCATGCCCATGAGGAGTTCGACACTGCTATATATTATTTTCTCGAAGATGCTTCGCATTTCGAAAATAAAAGCAACCAAGCCGAACATTTAATAATAAAATAGAAGTATTAAAGGTCTCAATTACTATTGAGCACATGGTTTAAAAAACCTCTTTTACAAAACCTCATTGCTATATCTTGTTTAAAACTGAATTTTTCATACAAATTTAAACCCTTTGTATATAGGTGCGAACGAGGCCTCGTACTACTTCCAAATAACAGCACATTGACCCACACACACACATATACATTCATATAACAGTTTCTTGAAACGTGGCGGTCACCGTGGTAACACGGATGTCGGGGGGTGCCTAACACCTTCCCTCCGCATAATCAAGCCCCGAACCTTAAATGAATCTCGGTTTCACGTAGACTCGTTTAATGTGTCACACATCTTTGGGTCAATGTGCAAACCTTTTTCGATTCGTTGGTGCAACGAGTTAAAAACACCAACTGGTGACTCTTACTGTCAAATCGTCGACATATACATGTCAGACCTTTTTCACTTGTTTTTTCAAACAAATCTCACATAACATGAGAACACCAAAGAACAAGAATAGAAAAGGGACAAATAAAAATTCCGACGTCGACAGGTGGCGACTCTGCTAGGGATTCCAGTAAGAGGGTTTAAGCCGCTACTACAAGCTTTTCAAAACTGTCATATGCTTGTGTGTGAATGTTGCATTTACATTTTTTGATGAATGTGTATGAATGCATTTTACTTACTACACTGCAATATATCTATCTGTGATATTAGTGCTTTGCACATGTCATCATTTTCATAAATGGTGAGACACGTTGTATGTGAATGTATATTGTATGGTTCCTCCACAAAGAGGCTATCCTGTAAGTGTTTGATTACTGGACTCGTAGGGAGACTAATTCCAACGAGGCTCAGGAAAGGCACCACCCAGATTCGCTCCAGTTGAAAGACCAGATTAACTTCCCGTCGAGTAGATTGCGATAATTTGGGAACCTTCATGCCAAAAAGCTGCGAGAGTAACCTAAGATAAGTCAGCCTCTGATAAACCAAACGCGGAGGAAAGTCTCTTCATGCTTTCCATTTTTTAATTACTTGTAAAGACAATTACTTGTAATTTTATTCCATGTTCATCTCTGTGTAATGGAAAATATGAAGAATATGTATACATGCATATTAAGACTTGACATGCTATGAATTGACACCCATTTTGCAGGATAATATTCCTAAAATGGACACATTATGATAGCATGTAAACATTTATACATTCCCTAAGACTAAACTATATAAGTTTTTTGTAGGGAAATAATTGGGCCTGTTACCCGCTCAAAATCCAAAAAGGCCACGAGCTTACAGCCAATCACGTCTTCATCTGATCAATCTAATCCTGCTCCTGTCTCTCGAGAAGAGTTTGACGGATTAAGCAATAAAATTACAGATTTGGTTGTTCTGCTTAAAGAACTACATCAGTCTACTCAGGGTTCGCGAATACCCGTACATACAGAATCCTTTACACAAGGTTCAAATAAAATAACTCCTGAACTTCTGTTGGATATGACCAACAAAATTCCTGAAAACACCCATCTCAAAGAAGATCCAGACACTGGTTATATCAGGAACAAAGTCCTTCAAATGGAGGAAACCCTCCGTTGTATCAAAGGAATTGGAGCACACGAGAGTGTTTCCTATATTGACCTTTGTATATTCCTTGGTGCTCATTATCCAAAGAAGATTAAAACCCCTAACTTTGAAAAGTATGATGGGTTAGGGGATCCTTATACACATTTGAAGGTGTTCATTGGAGAACTTGGATCTTATGCAGAGGATGAGAAGCTCAGAATCCAGCTGTTCCAGAAGAGTCTGACTAGAGAAACCCAGACGTGGTATACCAGATCAGACAACTCAAAGATCCATAACTAGGAGGAACTAGCTCATGCCTTCCTCACTTAGTACATCTTCTAGTCTCAGATGGCTCCTGACCGGTACCAGATTACCAAGGTCAAGAAATAATCCACTTAGTCTTTCAAAGAGTATGATCAAAGGTTGAGGTGCCTTGCGGCTTAAGTCATTCCTTTCATGACGGAATCAGAAATGGTCATGACCTTTATAGACATACAAGAAGCTCCTTTCTATGAAAGAGTCTTAGCTGGCATTGG
The DNA here is from genome assembly GCA_020205605.1 of Panax ginseng. Classification (NCBI taxonomy): domain Eukaryota; kingdom Viridiplantae; phylum Streptophyta; class Magnoliopsida; order Apiales; family Araliaceae; genus Panax; species Panax ginseng. Next base: position 139,787,349 of record CM035128.1, read on the forward strand.
CAAGCCATTTTCTGAAATGATCAAACACAGAGAGATGTCTGAGATGGGATTAAAGTCAGGAAAGATTCAAGACCTAGCCGCTTTTAAAGTAGTTGCTGAGCACATCCAGTCTAAAACTTATGGAAACAACCCCCGGAGGGTCTATAAAAAGAAAGAGGAAGATGTTTCCTTGATACTACAAGGTCAGAAAGGCAGTCAGAATATGCCTATCCAGAGGAGAAACTACTCCCCTTTGCAAGCACAGTCTTCAAACCCTCCATTGCCTAAAGGTGGAGAGGTCAGACGCCCCCGAGTGTTCACACCCTTAGGGGACTCACTCGAGAATATCCTTACTCTTCTGACTATTCAGAAGAAAAGTACACATCTTCTTCCACCAGCTAACCCAAATGGGAAGGGATTCAATGCTACTCGGAAGTGTGCTTATCATCTTTGGGACACAGAGACATGACACTCTGTGGATTCTTTGGGCCTTGAAACACAAGATCCGAGGACTTAATCGACAATGGGGAGATTGTCGTGACTAAAGCCGACCAACCTCATGTGCAAGATAACCCTCTTCCTCAACACAAAGAAGAAGAGGTCAATATGATTAATTGGAGCAGTGGACAAAGTTCTAATTGCGTTGTTGAATCTTCCCAGACCAGCAAAGAAGGTGCTGATAGATGGGATTATACACAATTCTAATTTATGATGGAGCGAAAGATTAAGGCTCTTTGCAAATAAGTAGATCAGTTGGCAAAGCTGGTGATTCATCAACACCAAGTCACACGCCAATTAATCAGTTAGTGAAACACTGGAGGATAAAGTTGTGAAAAGAGCATGTGCCAAAGCCCGTCAGGATTTTGCCAACAAACGAGAATTTACATTCCTTGTCCAACCTATAGAGGAGATATTTCAAATTTTGATCAATGAAGGAAGAATTACATCCCTTCTACCTCCAATCAATCCCCGTTCCAGACAATTTAATTCTGAGGGAGTATGCCAATATCACTCCCACTCTCGCGATCACATCAAAGAAGAATGTTGGGCACTCCGCCACCTCATTCAGAATTTAATTAACAGCGGTGTCCTGCAAATGGCAGATGATGACACTTTGCTACTCGAGAGTGGGAACACATGTCCTACAAAATGGAAGGATAACATAGCAGTTATATCCGCTGAGGATGATGGAGCTGCTAAACCACCCACAATACAAGCAATTCAACTCAAAGGAGTTGACAATCCTTTAAAAGTTGCTGCACCAGAGCCAATTAACTTACCATTGAGACCCCATTATCATGTTGTTAGCCTGTACAAAGTCCCATGGAATTATGGGCAGGCTAAAGGATCTACATTACATACAACTGCTGCAGTGTCGAAGGAGAATCCACTATATATTCCCCATTGGGTGATGAAGCCCACCATCAAATCAAATGGGAAAGTTCCTATGGAGAAGATTGAAGAATTCCTCTGTACCATGGGCTATAACGAAGCCAAGGTGGTTTTAAGCTTGAGAGAAGCTCCACAACAAATTTCCATACTGGACTTGGTTTTCTCTTCCGAAGATCACAGGGAGATATTGTTAAGGGTCTTGGAAGAAGCACATTTACCAAAATCAGTGGATGTGGAAAAATTCCAACATCTGGTTGATCACATTTTCAACAACAATGTGATATCTTTCATTGATGACGACATACCCGCTGAAGGGACCAGTCATTGCAAGCCGTTGCACATAGCGGTTTTGTCCTCTGGATACATGGTGGGAGGAGTCTTGATAGATGGAGGTTCATCTCTGAATATCTGTCCTTATGCTACCTTGGAGAAGATGAATATCAACCCCAAGAGGATCAAAAGCAGCCATACGATTATCAAAGCTTTTGATGGGTCCCGACGAAACGCCGTTGGAGTAATTGAATTACCAGTGGAGATTGGTCCATATACATTCAGTGTATCCTTTCACGTGCTCAAAATAGCCACATGATACAACCTGATGTTGGGAAGACCATGGATTCATATGGCTGGAGCCATCCCTTCCATCCTTCATCAGCAACTCAAGTATATTATCAACAATAGCCTAGTTACTGTTAATGCTGAGCCGGAATGTCCTGAAAAAGGTGACATACCACTCAACAGCTTCAATTCAGAAGTTAAGCTGGTTAGTTTCCTAGCCCTGGAGGTGAGCAACACTCATTACCATCTGTTGGTTGATTTCACAATCAAAGCAAACGTGCAAGTATACACGGTCAACAAGTAATTGAGTGATAAGATAAAGTGTCGATCCCACAGAGAATTCTAATTAATAAATTCCAACTACTAGCACTATATCAATTCAATTTTATTTAAACAACCAATAACTGTGATTTTTCGAATTAAGAAAATTAATTTAAGCAATTAAAAGGAATTAATCTAAAAGAAAGCAAGTATGCCAAACTAAGATTTGATTGAATTCAGATAAATAAAGATTAAGAATCTAATATCCCCAATTATGAACTATAAATCAATTATCCAATTATCCCAATTATTATGTCTATTGAATTGTTAACAGGAATTCACAAGTGTCAAAAGTCCTTTTCCAAGTGATCAGTTGCCTTCTATTTAACCCAGATTAATTTTGCTATATTCCTATGCAAAATAATTGAATTAAACTCGTTACAATCCCAATTCCTATGTGTTACATGCGGCGAACAGATATTTCTATTCTATTCACAAACCTAATTATTCACTGTGCAAATAACTAAGTCACATGTCACCATGCCCAGTTCTAACCCTAGAATTTCTCTTTCAATTCCTTCTAGAGTAACAAGGTAATTATTGGCCAGATAATTAATCAACCAACACAAAGCAAGATGAACAATTCACTTCAATATAAATAATTGGAATAAATCAAATAATTAATTCATAATCATAAAAGGTTCAATTGGAATCTTAATTAAAGAAATTAGTTCATAACAAAAATTAAAACCAACAATATTTGAAAAATCATCCTTAAAGAATTACACAAATTAAAAGAATAAAGAAGAAGAAGAACTCCAAGTGAAAATCTTCAGACTCTCCTCTTACTCCTTGATCAGCCTTCAATTGTGTAGAATAAGTCCCCTATTTCAACGTAAATAACCAATATATACTTCACATCTTCTAATCCAATCCTTTTCCAAATCAACTTAGCACATAACTTCCAATAATCAAATCACCCGGATAGTCAACGCCACCACTGGTCAACCAATTTTTCTACCAATACCTTGCCGTTGGGATTAATACTATATTGAGCGCCCTAGCGCTAAGGTCCAGAAATTGACTAATATGCCCTTTTTTAAGCTCAAAGTCTCCCAAGTGTTCTTTCAGCTCTCAAATCTGCAACATAACAACTAAACACAGTAAAAACAAATCTAAATGCTTTGATAATACATTAATTAAGTCCAAATGTATCCAATTCATGGGTATATTACCCAATCATCAAATACCCCCAAACTTAAATCATTGCTTGTCCTCAAGCAACAAAACACATGACACAAAAATAACTAAACAACCATGCAAATGCACCCTATCTAAATGATCGTAACTCCAGCAATTGAATAGCACACCTTATATCCATAAGCCTCAGAAAAATCACAAAAACATGCTAATACATCCTATGTAGGTAGGTCAATAATATCCCAACAATCAATGAATCTAAATCTATTATTACTGATACCGTGAGTGTGTGTTCAATAACCATGCTAACCAATGAAAAGCAAAATATGAAAGATAATCAATTTCTTAGTAGGCATCATACAGTTTAAACTCGAGAACTCCTCAAATAAACTTGGTTCAACTAAAATTAAACAATCACCAAAGTCCAGGGGTTAAAATGAAATACTTATGCTTTTATTTTTTTATACGGGGGCTTTTTGCACTTTTCCCGCTATATCATATATTTTTTTCATTTTTTTTCTCTTGACTATGCATTGTCTTATTCCCTTAGGCTTTTCAATGCTACCTTAACGAGCTTTCGACCAACGACTCCTAAGCCATTAAGACCTTAGGGCGTTAGGTGTAGAGACAATCCCCTCGGGCTTACTTACTCAAGTAACAAAGGCCACAAAACTAGACAAGCACGCCACGGTGTTTTTTTTTCAAAGCTTATATACTCCAAATATTTTTCCCCCAAACTTGAGTTCATATCTAAATTCAGTCTTCACTAGCTATTTAAATTGTTCCTTCATTTCACTAGCATTCATCCTTTAGAACTCTATTATCTATCCATTTAAACTATCATAGCCAACATGGTCATTTTTCAAAATGTGCTATCCTTATAATATCAGTGTCAAACAGATGAAAATTTAAATCATATCAAGAAAATCATATCACTAGCTTAACAATCCTTACTAGCCTTATTTATGCAATTTTTAATTTCATCATTGGCCCCAAACATACTTACTATCAAAGGCTGAAATTAACATGCAATCCTAAAATAAAACACTTAATCACAATAATAAAGATCCAAATTAAAACCATTAACAATCTAATAATGCAAAGTAAAAATTAACTACCCCCAAACTTAACAAGAGCAATGTCCTCATGCGAAAGATAAAACAATATAAAACAGAGGACTTCCCTGACGAGCTTATTCCTCGGGTGGAGCATCCTCATCCTCGCTCATCTCTTGATCAGAAGGGGGAAACACAGGCAGAATTGGAGCAGTGGGGAACTGGCTAAAAGTAACGCTCGGGTATAGTTAGGCGTGCATGGAATTTTGGGCTGCAAACTGGTCGACCAAATACTTATAAATCACATCTTGACGTTCAGACAGGTGGATATTTTGGGCTTCTAGATTGTAAAACCATCCGTCTATTTCACGCTGGACTACTTCTGGAACCACACCACGGTGAGCTGCGGAGGAAGGGCCATAAGTAGGTGGAGCCTGAAGTGGAGGAGCTTGAGAAGCTTCGACTTGGGGAATTATGAAACCCAATCCCCCAGGGTGGTTTGCCCCACTTGTCCACACTTTATACCTGCTGATCAACTTATGGTCCAATAATGGCATAGGCGTTTGAATCATTTCATCGGATTTCCATTTAACCCCAAACTTAGCACATAAAACGCAAATAAGAGACGGATGGGGTAAACCTCCTGTGGTCCGTCCTCGTGACGCTCAGAGAATGGACTACTGGATAAGGTGGCCGACATCAATTTTGAAGCCTTTGATTATGGAATATAATAGCACCGCTCACTCCCTACTGACATGACTCACATGTGTGCATGGCATGAGTTTGGCGCAGATAAAAGCATACCACGCCTTTCCATATAATTTGAGGTTAGAGAGTGGAAAGGTCATCGTTTGCGTTTCATGATCGTCCATGTGGTGCCCTTTTGACATAGCCATAATTATCTTCTCATAGTCCGGCCCGTCACTCACAAGACTAGCATACTCATCATGCAGTCCCTCTAATGGTAGTTGATATCACCCGTTTATATCCTCATTGCCAATTTCAATAGTTTTCCCCCTTACAAACACCCCATAGTGGAAGTGTTCGGGCACGTTGGCGTAGAACTCTTTAACTACTGCAATAACTACTGGGTCTGGTTGTTCGGTGAGGGTGAACCAATTCCGCTCAGCTATTATAACTGCCATTTCTCCATCCTTTGCTTGATCGGGTCTCAAACCGCGTTCGATGAATAATGAGCGTGTAGCCATGCGGTTGTAGCGTTCTTGAGCTGCGGCACTGACAAAACGCCGGCTGTCAAATTTTGGAGGTGGAGTCGAAGCGGTCCCTGAACCTTTGCCGCGTTGACGCTTGGAAGCCATTTTAAAATTCTGCACAATTTTGCATTAATAAGTATTAGAATTGGGCATACATTGAACGATGAACATATGTCACAATAACACTACCCCCAAACTTCCGCCTAGGTACATGGTGAGTACATGGTTGGGGGTAATAGGAGACATATATTAGCAGGAGAATTATGTCACGTAGCCTTATTCTAATGTCTGCAGAGCATAATTGGTCATAGAAATTCATGATATGCCCAAAAAATTTGTCATGTAAAGCTATATGATCCCATCTATGTATCAATATGAATACGCCTCCCACCATCGTGAAAAATGTATGTGACAGTAAATATATGACATTATGGTGTCAAGATGGTCAATAAATCTGTGTGCATAAGTTGATATGTGGTGGTAGCACCGACAATTGATTCAGGCATTTTCTCAAATAACTTGTGGGCATGTAATGAATCTCCTTGAACATCCCTACTATCATAGCAATCCAAACCTTATGCAGTCCCTCATCATAGACACATAATAAAGGCGTCATAATCACATTTATTTCATACCCATATAACCGGCATTAAGCCAAAACAACAACCGATATTAGGCAAGCTTAGTTATGGGGAAATGAATCAAGATCAAGTCTGCTTCAATTATCACAAACATATTAAAATTAAAGCATATACTACTTCAAGTATGGGTATGCAATTGTTATTTGATGTAGTGGTGATTTGAAAATTAAAGCAGTACATACCTTGGAGAGGAAACAAATTTATGAAATAAAGAGTCGAGAAATGAAATGGTGTCACAGGTTTTGCACTTGTCAAAATAATTTCGTTCAGTTATCATATGAGAGGGAAAAAAATTTGAAGAGAATTTAAAGGGAAGAAGTGGGAACCGACTGGACTTGTTCAGATATCAATGTAGTTGTAACCGTCCCACAGCGCCGGGGCACTGGGTTGTAAGGTAAATCTAGCGCCGGGACGCTTGTATACAGAATCTGTGGAATGGGTCTAGCGCCGGGGCGCTGTAAGTGTATAGTAATCCAGCGCTGGGGCGCTATAAGGCAGTATCTGAGGTCAAGTCCTAGCGCCGGGGCGCTGTGGAACATGTATTGATGAGCGCCGGAGCGCTGTGGACCCGTAACTCCAAGAACCCCCAGCACCGGGGCGCTCTACTGCAGGCTCATGATAGCACCGGGGCACTTGTACCTTGTTTCTTCATGTTTTTCATGCCATGTACAGGTCCTGCACACATGGGGAATTTGTGACTTAATCTACCAAAATGTTTACTAGCAATACTAAAGGACTAAAATAAGGAAATAATATGACACTAAATTGAATAAAATAAAAACTTAATGGGTTGCCACCCAATAACGCTTGGTTTAAAGTCTTCAGCCCGACTTTGCAGTGTTGTTCAATTGGCCATTAGTTCGGAAATGTACATGACCGTGGACTGACGTTCGATGGGTCCACTCCAGTAATGTTTCAGACGTTGGCCGTTAACCTTAAACTTTCGTTTTGAATTTGGTTCTTCGACCTCAATGTTTCCGTATGGGGCGACAAATATAATCACGAATGGCCCGGACCACCGGGATTTCAATTTCCCAGGAAATAAACGCAATCTTGAGTTGAAAAGCAAAACTTGTTGTCCTGGTTCAAAAGTTCGATCAAGAATTTTCTTATCGTGCTAGGCTTTGACTTTCTCCTTGTAGAGTTTTGCGTTCTCATTGGTGTTGAACCGAAATTCATCCATCTCATTTAACTGCAGTAGCCTTTTCTCACCAGCCGCTTGTAGGTTAAAATTAAGCTTCTGAATGGCCCAGTGTGCACTGTGTTCTAGTTTAACTAAGAGATGACACGCCTTTCCGTAGACCATTCCATAAGGTGACATGCCAATCAGATTCTTATAAGCTGTTCGATATGCCCATAAGGCATTGTCAAGACGCAATGACCAATCTTTTCGTGTCAGATTGACCACCTTTTCTAGATTTCGCTTTACCTCCCTATTCGAGACCTCCGCTTGACCATTGGTTTGGGGATGATACGCGGCTGTAATTTTATGACGAACCCCATACTTTACAAGAATTTAGTGAACTACTTATTACAAAAATGAGTTCCCTCATCACTTATTATCGCCCTCGGCGTCCCAAATCGGGTGAAGATATTTTTCTTCAAAAATTAGAGGACAATGTTGACATCATTGGTGGGTAAAGCTGCGGCTACTACCCATTTGGAAACATAATCGATCGCCAACAGAATGTACTAATTATTGAAAGATGATGGGAAAGGTACCATAAAATCGATTCCCCATACGTCGAACAATTCTACCTCCAAAATTGAGTTGAGTGGCATTTCATTACGCTTGGAGATATTACCTACGCGTTGGCACCGATCACACTTTAGCACATAGAGATACGCATCCTTGAATAGTAAAGGCTAGAAAAATCCCGATTGTAACACTTTGGCTGCTGTTCGATCACCAAAATAATGGCCTCCATAATCTGATGAGTGGCAATGACCCAGTATGCTGTCCATCACTTCATGTGGCACACAACGTCTAATCATTTGATCTGCGCAGGCCTTAAACAGAAATGGTTCATCCCAATAATACTGCTTCACGTCGTGGAGGAACTTCTTACGTTGCTGTGAGTTCAAATTCGGGGGTAACACTTTAGCAACCACGTAATTCACATAATCAGCATACCACGGTAATGTTGGGGTTACTCGAAGAAGTTGTTCATCCAAAAATTTCTCATTGATCATGACATTGTCTTTCTTTTGTACCTTTGCGTTTTCCAACCGAGAAAGATGATCCGCCACCTAATTTTCTGTACCTTTTCTATCCTGAATCTCCAAATCAAACTCTTGCAGCAGCAACACCCACCGTATTAACCTTGGTTTAACGTCCTTCTTCTCAATCAGATACTTAATGGCAGAATGATTTGTATAGACAATTACCTTGGTCCCAATCAGATATGCTCTAAATTTATCGAAGGCAAACACAACTGCAAGTAATTTTTTCTCGGTGGTTGTGTAGTATAATTGAGCATCTGTTAACGTCTTACTGGAATAGTAGATATTATGAAAAATCTTGTCATAACGTTGTCCCAATACTGCTCCAATTGCGTAGTCGCTGGCGTCGCACATTAATTCGAATGGTAAAGACCAATCAGGCGCCACAATAATTGGAGCAGAGACCAACTTCTTCTTTAAGACCTCAAATGCCTCGATACATGACTGATCCATCTTGAAAGGCACGTCTTTCTCCAACAGGGAACATAAGGGTTTTGAAATCTTGGAAAAATCTTTAATGAAGCGTCTGTAGAAACCCGCATATCCCAAGAAGCTCCGGATTCCCTTCACAGATGATGGAGGAGGTAATTTCTCAATTGTCTCAATCTTCGCTTTATCCACCTCTAACCCTACTGTAGAAACCTTATGTCTCAAAATAATCACTTGTTTCACCATAAAGTGACATTTTCCCAGTTAAGAACCAAATTAGTCTCCACGCATCGCTTCAACACTAAAATCATATTTTTCAAACATAAATCAAAACTATCACCGAACACAGAAAAATCGTCCATAAATACCTCCAAATTCTGCTCGACCATATCGGAGAAGATCGCCATCATGCATCGTTGAAAGGTTGCCGACGCATTACATAAACCAAAGGACATATGCCGGAATGCAAACGTAACGTATGGGCATGTGAATGTAGTCTTCTCTTGATCCTCCGGTGCTATGGCAATTTGATTATACCCATAATATCCATCCAAAAGATAGTAGAACTGATGTCCCGCTAGCCTATCCAACATTTGATCAATGAATGGTAAGGGGAAGTGATCCTTGCGAGTGGCTTTATTCAATTTGCGGTAGTCCATGCATACTCTCCATCCTATAACTGTTCTAGTAGGGATAAGCCCATTAGCTTCATTCTTCACCACTGTCATACCCCCTTTCTTTGGTATGCACTATACAGGACTCACCCATGAACTATCCGATATTTGGTAAATAATGCCGGCATCCAACCATTTTATTATCTCCTTTTTCACCACATCCTTCATAATGGGGTTTAGCCTTCTTTGCATCTCAATGGTTGGTTTTTCCCCCTCTTCCATTAAAATCTTATGCATACAATAAGATGGACTAATTCCCTGAATATCCGTTATAGTCCACCCAATTACTGTTTTGAACTCTCGCAAGACCCGTAACAGTTTCTCCTTTTGCGTGTCCGTTAACTTTGTTGAAACAATAACTGGTAGGGTAGCGTCTTTTCCCAAATAAGCATACTACAGATGAGATGGTAGTGGCTTTAATTCCAACATCGATGGTTCTTCTATCGAGGGTTTATACTTTTGACCTTCCGTTTCGGGCCTCTCAAGGGTGTCGAATGATTGATTGCTTTTCCGAAAGACTGATGATGTATCTAGCCATTTGACATATTCAATGTCCTCTTCAATGCCGTAGTCGTCTATCCCGAGCAAAATGGATTCAAGCGGATCCTTCGAGTAATTTCCACTGAACTTATGATTAACCAATTCCTCCATGATATCAACCCGCAAACATTCACCTTTTTCTTTCGGGTAAGACATCGACTTAAAAACATTAAAGGTGACCTATTGATCTTCAACTCTCATCGTCAATTCACCTGTTTGAACGTTAATAAAAGTTCTACCCGTTGCCAAAAATGGTCGCCCAAGAATTATTAGAATTTCGCTGTCCACTTCACAATCCAAAATAAAGAAGTCCGTAGGGAAGATGAATTTATCCACTTTAACTAAAACATCCTCAACAATACCTCGTGGATATGTAACCGATCGATCTACCAACTGCAAACTAATATTTGTTGGTCATGGAGCCTGAAGTCCAAACTGGCTGTAGACGGATAATGGCATCAAATTTATACTGGCCCCCAAATCACACAATGCTCATCCCGAAAACTAATTTCCAATTTCACATGGTATATTAAAGCTACCTGGATCCTTGAGCTTCGGTGGTAACTTATTCTGAATAATCGCGCTGCATTCTTCGGTCAATGCCACTCTTTCAAACTCACCCAATTTCTTTTTTCTTGATAAAACCTCCTTCATGAACTTGGCATAACTCGGCATTTGTTCCAAGGCTTCGTCAAAGGGAATGTTAATATGCAGTCTTTTGAAGATATCCAAGAATCGTGAAAACTGCTTATCCAACTTGGATTTCTGAAACCTCTGCGAATACGGTATGGAAGGCATTGTGATGGTCGGTTTCGGTTCTTTCTGCTTGAAGGTCTCATCTTGACGTTTCCCGGTGTCCACCACTTCCTCTATTTCTATTATTGCATTGTCCCTCTTTTCCCTATCCGTGACCATCTCTTGCAAATCCTTTCCACTTCGTAGAGTTACAGCCTTACAATGCTCATCTCTGCCTAGATTTTTCTCTGTGTCACTCGGAAGTGTTCCAAGTGGTCGGTTATTCTGTGCATGTGCTATCTGTCCCAATTGATTCTCCAGATTCTTGATCGATGCACTTAGGCTTTGCATATTCAGCTCTGTTTGATTAAATTTTTTCTCATTTTCCTCGTTCTTCTTTCCAGAAGCTTTAATAAATCTATCCAAGGCTTCTTCCCAACTTGCTTTCCGCTCTGGTTGTTATGTCTGATTTTGAAATTCGGATGTGTTTTGTTGTCTCGGTGCTTGAGCTTGAGCTTGATTGTTACTCCATGAAAACCCCGGATGATTTCTCCAACCCGGATTATATGCGTTTTGATTTAGGTAAGGTTGGGTAGATTGATTATAGCTCCCTACGAACTGAGCTGATTCAGGATTTATGGCACATTGATCCGTAGCATGACCCCCAGCACATAATTCACAAACCATTGCTAACTGCTGTGTGGATTGTGGACGCCATGTTTCCATTTGCTTAGCCATTATGGCCACTTGTCTTTATTAATCTTTGTCATCGCATCTACGTCATACTTTCCCGGTGTTTTCGGAGGGTTAGACCTAGTCATGGACCACTGGTAGTTATTGGCGGCCATTGTCTCTAACAGCTGATATGCCTCATCAAAGCTCTTAGACATGATCGCTCCCCCTACTGCTGCATCAATACTGGCCCTCGTGGAAGCGTACAAACCATCACAAAATATCCCTAACTGCATCCACTGCAGAATTCCATGATGTGGGCACTTATGGAGCATATCCTTAAACCTTTCCCATGCCTCGTATAACGATTCTGAATCATATTGTGCGAAGGTGTGATTATCGTTCCGTAGTTTTGCCGACTTCGCTGGTGGGAAAAACTTAGCTATAAATTTTTGAGCTAAGTCGTCCCAAGTGGTGATTGAGCCAGGAGGCAAAGAATGTAGCCAACTTTGCGCTTTGTCTTTCAAGGTAAACGGAAACATCCTCAACCTTGTAGCATCTTTCGATACATTGTTGAATTTGAAGGTGTCGCAAACTTCCAAGAAACTTAAGATGTGCTCATTAGGATCATCTATCGAACTACCCCAAACCGACATGTATGATCAAGCATCCGAATTGTTCGGTTTAATCTCAAAAGCTGTTTGCATTGATCGATCACGGCCTCCTAATACTTGATCAGTATATCCGTGACATTCGGCATGGCATAATCCCTAAGTGATTTCTGGTCGTTCCCTGCTATGTTTGCTGGAATTTCTTGTTCTGCCAGTTCTTTTTCCACAGGTGACACTACACTAGTCGACTGCAATTTCCGGAACTTCCTTTCAATATCGTCCGTATAAGGAAAAAGTTCCTTTTTCGCCCTTGATCTAGTGTGCATACACTCGCAAAGAATTCCTGCAAATACAAGAAGAAAAATAAGTAACGTTTAAATTAAGACCAAATTGATTATAACTAATATGGAATTAATACTAATAAAGAATTCCCCGACAACGGTGCCAAAAACTTGTTGGTTGATTTCACAATCAAAGCAAACGTGCAAGTATACACGATCAACAAGTAATAGAGTGATAAGATAAATGTAATACCCGTAAATTTTATGATTTAATATTATTATTAGATAGAGCCGGTGATTAATTAGTTTATAACTGCTTACGTGGCATGAGGGGAGTGACTCAATTGAATGAAAATTGAGCTGTTGATGATCGATAAGATAGGTTCATGAAATGTCTTGTGTGACACAATGATGGACTTAGTGAAGGATGATTAAGCATTTGCATGTTTAAAGTCCAAATAATAAATTGGGAGTCTAGCCCAATAAATTAATTGATGGACTTTTGAGTTAGCCCAATAAACTTGGGATATTTAGAATCCAATTCGAAATCCAACAAAATAGTTAATTGAGAGTACAAGGTATTGATTAAATTAAAATGTGGCGTGGGGCAGTGGGCCTGACCGACTAGCCCCTTGTTTATGTCTGAGATCTACTCTCATGTCCCCAAATTAGGGTCACCAAGTACAAAGAACAGTAGCCTAAACTCTCTTTACGCAAATTTTCAAGCTGCTAATCCTAGGCATGCATGGCTAGCTAAGTGATTGGTGTGGAGTGATTGAATAACTCCTTAAATAACCATTGTTCATTTCTATTGCACCATGAATCCCAACATTGGGTAAAGCAAGTGTCCGGTCCATGTTTTTCTTTAAATACAAGCCACTAGAAATGACTGTTTTAGTGATAAGTCTTTGGAGAAATCTGAGTAAAGAATTCTTAGTTGCTAAGCATTACCAAATCGGTGTGTGAGATATCAAGGTTAAAGCTCGAGAAGGTATAATTTCTATCGTTCTTAACTTGAGTCTTGTTGATTTCTCTTTTTTTGATTAATAGGTCAAGTATGATGAATTAGCATGATATAGGGTGTTTAGAAAGTTTACCTTCGTGCATGAATACGTTAAAATTATCGGAATCAAGTTGTGGCTACTCGCAAAAAGCGAGCATGTTGTTCTCGCGAAATCCATGGGGTGCTTGGTTTTGCACTGCACTTAGGAACCAACTGATGGGTTCGGTCATGTTAGACCATGCATTAAGAAATTCCCTTAGGTTGTATGCATATAGTAAAGTCTTAATGAAATTAACCCGACGAACTTAAACTTTGTCGAAATAGTGTAGGTAATCAAGTCTCTACGAAGGAGTTGGCCGGACAAAGCGTGATGTCTTCGGACAAAGCGTGATGTCTTCGGACAAAGCACGATGTCTTCGGATGAGCGTGATGTCTTCGGACAAAGCGTGATGTCTTGGACAAAGCGATGTCTTCGGACGAAGCATGTTGTCTTCGGACAAGTCATAATATCTTCGGACATGGCGAGATGTCCTGAGACTCGGAGACAGCATCATAACTTGATATAAGGATGGATTAATAAATACTCATATACTGTTATAAACTATTAGTACACGAATAAGTTCTAAGTAGAGAATTTTACTAACTTCGGGAAAATAAATCTAATGGTTGCAAACATGCGTAGAAAAAGGTCGGTGGGATTAATAGACGTTATGGTCTACTTAAAGCAATGAACCTCTTAGAAAACTTCGGGGAAGAAAGATTATGAATAAACTAGCAGTGGTCAATAGTATGAGCATGTTAGTGTATGATTATGAGTTTTGATGGAGTGCAATGAGATAGAAAGAAAAATGTGTTATGTGTACATGTTGTTGATATATATCAAGTGTGTTTGGCTAATGAATACCTATACTTACATGAATAGAACAGACATAGTTCGTTGAGGTGATTTTCGCTATTAGTAGTAATCAACGCTAAAGGCAAGTTTCCTATCCCTAAAAACTTGTTACTTATATCATGCAAGTTTTCTATCCCTAACTTATTGTTATTGTTGGGCAAGTTCCCTAACCTCACTCAAATTTACATTGAGCAAGTATCCGAACACTATTATTATTGTGTTGCAAGTTCCTTAATTCACACACTTTATACGTTGAATTGTTGTCATATCAATCATATTTTATCAAGCAAATATCTGCTTCTATTCGAAAATCACTTGTATACCTTGACGTTGTTGTAAGCATTGGACTTATCATTCCTAAATGCATGATGAAAAGCGTCTTAGCCCTTGATTGGCTAGACTATTATTATGAGTTAAAGAGCTATCCAAACCGATTGATTTGGTGCGGACTATCGTGAAATCTCTTGAGATGAACAACCCTCATAGAAGGGAAATTATATATTGTCGGGAACCGAAGCATGCATATGAAAGTATGATTAAATGTTATGCATAACATAGGGTACTTTAGTCGATCACCTATTGTACTTCGTTGATATTGGATTACTGGTTGTTATCTTCGTTAGTTCTAGTAAGAGTTCTTGGTCCTTAGTGACCGCTTTCAAGACTCAATTATGTTGAACCTCGAAATGAATAAATCCTCGAAATTTTGTTGATATCCTTAGGTCCATAAGCGACACCTATTGAATACTCTTGGTATTCTTGATATCCTTGAACTACCAACCATTATTATACCCTTGAAAGATCTAAATGCTATAAGCCGCTTGTTCTTCCGGCTATATTACTTCTTTGGGCAAACTTGTTGCTCATTCTTGCTTCCTAAAACATTACAGCTTAAAAAAAGCAAGGCAAAGGTACTTGAGGAAAGGACAAGGGAAAGGGCAAAAAATGACGTAATAACTTAGTCCTTAAAACTAGAAGTATTATTATTATTGTTATGATTGTTATGATGTATTCAAGAATGATTAAGCTATGTTAAGCTAATCACGTAATTGTTGTAGTAATGGTTACGGTACCTTTGGGACGTGAATATTTATATTACATCAATGTAAATTATTCTATTATTTCCGTTGTTAATGATTTTGTAAGATATTTGTAGAAGACGTGATGCACCAAAAATTCGAGATATGGGTGTATCAATTTTGGGGCATCACAAAGTTGGTATCAAAGCCATAGTTATAAACCTTAGGAGCGAGAGCCCTTAGATTATAACTGAGGAGAACTCAGAAGATAGAAAGGGATGAAACTCATATAGAGTTTTCATAGAGATGGACTTAGCGTGTTACAGAATATAACTTCATTCTATATAATGAACTTATGATGCTAATGGAGTTGTTGGTTGTTTTATCTTGTGTCGGTGATTGTAGGATGACTGACATGGGAGGACCTAGCCGAGTAGTAGAAGAGGAGCCGCGTGACATACACGTGGTATATGAGGCACCATTGGTAGTAGAGCCTATATCAACTGTAATACCTATCGATGATGATGACGAGGAAGAGGAGATAGAGCCAATACCCGAAGAGTCTGATCCAGAGGAGGAGCGTATGGTGGATGAGCCCATGGGGACTCAACGAGGTTACTTTTGAGGATAGGATGTTGGGGGAGTATGAGAGGAGTGATTTTAGAGTTAGGGTGCAGAGTTGAGGAGTTAGAGGTCGAGGCCAAAGACAAAGAGTCCGAATTCCAAAAGTCAAGGACGAAGACCACGAGAGAAAGTTAGTGATGCAGAGATGGAAGTAGAGATTGCTCACCGTAAGGAGGTAGGAATCAGACGGGGCTTTGTTTCACAAGGCGGTGGCTAGGAATATAGAATGGCAGGAAGTTGGAAGAGATGGAGCGAGAGGAGTTGAAAGCGAGGGACGGGGAAGGAAGCTATCCGTACTCAGTTAAGGATGGAAGTAATGGATAGGATCCATTTCGAAGAAAAGTGGAAAGGGGCCAATGATAGGGCTAACGATCTAGAAGATGAAGTGAGGTGCAAAAGGAGGAAGATGAATAGGATGAGCTATGCATTGCGCACGGCCATGGAAGGACTGATTGATGGGGTAAACCACTACCCGACAGAGCAGGGACAGACCCGGCACACCATAAGCCGAGATGTGGTGGTGCACATTACTCAGAGGGAGTACCAGAGCGCTGTGGAGCGTGGAATGATAGATTAAGTCTAGGCGTTAAAAGTTATTAGTTGTAGTTCGTTGTGTAGTGTATTATCTGTTGTTGTAATCTTTATGTAGAATGTGAGATGTTGTAAACCCCAAACTTTTGAGTTATGTTAGAGGGGTAGTATGTTAATGGTTGTCCCCATCTTTTGTGATATTAGGGGATAAGTTGTGTCATTTATAGAAGTATGCTGGAGATAATCATGTAA
Organism: Panax ginseng; assembly: GCA_020205605.1. Taxonomy (NCBI): domain Eukaryota; kingdom Viridiplantae; phylum Streptophyta; class Magnoliopsida; order Apiales; family Araliaceae; genus Panax; species Panax ginseng. The sequence continues at coordinate 139,804,138 of CM035128.1, forward strand.
TGTAACAATTTGGCATATGAATATAAATGATCTTGTCCTAAAATGTATTCCGAAATCTTATTCCTTTTATGGAGAATTGTTTAAGTAATATAATTAGATAATAAAAATGGAAGTGTCATGATGTAGGAAAATGCCACCAGAACATAGATTAACTGCACTTAGGAAGAGTGGTTAATGATGAGAGAGGACAAGTAGATCCCATTCAGAGGCTTGTAGATTTGTTAGGGGAGGCTCTTAGGGGAAGAAATGAACAAGTACCACCCATTCCCAAAGAATCTCCAGTCGCAAACTTCAAGGACTTTAAAAGTGTAGGACCTCCGAAATTCATAGGTACTACCGATCCTATCGTAGCGCAAACGTGGATCAAGGAAATGGAGAAAGCCTTTGCCATTGCTCGTGTGGGTGAAGACCAGAAAACCGTGTTCGCTACATATATGATGAGGGGTGAAGCAAACTACTGGTGGGAAGCAAATCAACAGAGAGCGGGAGAAGGGACTATAACCTGGGAAAGGTTTAAGACTCTGTTCTTCGAGAATTACTTCCCGAAGAGCATGAAGAATAGGATGGAGGTAAAGTTCCTAGAACTAAAACAAGGGGAGATGACAGTGGCACAGTATGCGGCCAAGTTCAATGAACTCACACGATTCGCAACACATCAAGTAGACACTGAAGAAAGGAAATCTCGACACTTCAAACTTGGACTAAAACCTTGGTTGTTCAACAAGGTGTCGGTCCTTCAAATCAACTCTTTCGCCACATTATTGGAGAAGGCGATAATTGCTGAGGGAGGTAGCGAGGCATTGAGCTAATACAACAAGGAGGAACAAGAATGCTGGAGGAGAGACTCGTGGAGGGAGTAGCAGTGGTGGAAGTTATTTGGGAAAGAGGAAATGGGATAACCGCAACAACGACAACAACACCAACCAATCAAACATCAACCAATGGAAAATTATCAAGGAGGATTCAAGAAAAGAAGTGAAGCTTGCTCGAAATATGGGAAAAACCATCAAGGGGAATGCTGGAAGGGGCGCAGCGTCTGCTACAACTGCGGCCAAGAAGGGCACATTTCACCCAACTGCCCAAAGCCAAAGAAGATCAAGGGATGTTTCGCGTGTGGCTCAACTGAGCATCAAATCAAGGATTGCCCAAAGAAGGGGAGAAACAGAGGAAGCAGCCAGCAAGGAGGGGGCAACAAGCTGATGATCGGCGGACCAACGCAATCCAACCGACTGACTGCCCGAACCTTTAACATGACTATCCGAGACGCAGTGAATGAAAGGGACGTGGTGTCAGGTATTCTCCCAATCAATAATATAAATGCCTATGTATTATTTGATTCGGTGCTACCTTTCTATTCCTTTGTAATCGAAGAATTTGCTAATCGACTAAACATACCTCCTGAACATTTAGAAAACTCATTGAACGTAGAGATTGCGAATAAGAAAGTAATTCCCATAGAATTTTTTTACCGAAACTGTTGTGCAAACATTAGAGGTCACGAACTAAACATAGACTTAATTTCGATTAAACTGGGAGAGTTTTATGTGATATTAGGAATGGATTGGTTATCCAGCCACGCTGCGATAATCGATTGTCAGAAGAAAAGTGTGAACCTTCAGACCTCAAATCGGTCTAAGGTAGTGTTTTACGGTAGCTCATCACTCAAGCAATCGTGTTGCCTTACGATGATGCAGGCCAAGAAATTGTTAAAGAAAGGATGTGTAGGTTATTTAGCCTATATAGTGGACATTCATCAAAAGAGAATAGAAATAAAAGATATATTAGTGGTAGAAGATTTCAAGATGTGTTTGAAAGAATCGCTGGCCTTCCAGCATGCAGAAATTGAATTCATAATAGACTTATGAAGACCGGAACCGCACCGATTTCGAAAACCCCATATCGTATGGCGCCAAGAGAAATGAAGGAATTGATGATTCAATTGCAAGAGTTACTAGATAAGGGTTACATTCGCCAAGTGTGTCTCCTTGGGGAGCACCCGGTGTTGTTTGTGTAAAGAAAAGGATGGATCGATGAGGCTCAGATCGATTATCTGGATTTGAACCGAAAGTGACAATTAAGAATAGATATCCATTGCCAAGGATAAAGCGACCTTTTCGATCAATGAAAGGGAGCGAAGTGTTTTTCCAAGATAGATTTTCTGAAGCGGGTTATCATCAGTTGAAAGTACGAGAGGAGGACATACAAAAGACAGCTGCGTTCGAACTCGCTACGGACATTACTGTAATTTCTAGTGATGTCATTTGGGTTAACCAATGCTCGTGAGATTCATGGACTTGATGAACCTAAGGTTTTCAAGCCATACCTAGATAAGTTCGTAGTAGTATTTATTGATGACATTTTGATTTATTCAAAGAGCGAAGGAAGAGCACGCCTTGTAGAACACCGAAGATGGTATTGGAAGCATTGAGAAGGGAAAAGATGTACGCTAAATTTTCAAAATGTGAATTTTGGATGGAAAGGGTTCAATTTCTAGGACACGTGATAGATAAAAATGGAATTTCTGTGGATCCTGCAAAGGTGGAAGCGGTAAGTAACTGGGAACAGCCGAAGACGCCAACAGAAGTTAGGATTTTCTTAGGTTTAGCCGGGTACTATCGAAGATTTATCCAAGAATTTTCTAAGATAGCAACCCCGCTGACCAATCTAATAAGGAAGACAGAGAAGTTCGTGTGGACGGAGAAATGCGAGGAGAGTTTCAAAGAATTGAAGAGGAGGTTGAGTGAGGCGCCTGTATTATCATTACCAGATGATACGGAAGGATTTGTGGTGTATAGTGATGCATCGCATAGAGGACTTGGTTGTGTGCTAATGCAACATGGCAAGGTCATTGCATATGCCTCACGACAGTTGAAAGATTTTGAAAAACGATACCCTACCCATGACTTGGAGTTAGCGGCGGTAGTCTTTGCATTGAAGATTTGGAGGCACTATTTGTATGGAGAAAAATGTGAGATATATATGGATCACAAGAGTCTGAAATATATCTTCACACAGAAGGAGTTGAACATGCGACAAAGAAGATGGTTCGAATTAATCAAGGATTACGACTGTGAAATTCTTTATCACCCGGGAAAAGCAAACGTTGTAGCCGACGCTTTGAGTAGAAAAAGAAGGGAGAAGTTATTCAAATTGACAACTCAAGAGGAATTAATAAGAGAAATGGAAAAGTTGGAATTAGAGGTGGAGGAACCAAAAGAAGCGGAAAGAAAATTACTCATGATGAGAGCTCACCCGACGATTTTGGATAGAATAAAGGAAGCATAAGAGAAAGATGAAGAATGTGAGAAGATAAAGAAGAGAATAGTAGAAGATAAGGAAGAAAAGTTCAAAGTAGATAAGGACGGTATATTATGATTTGAGGGTCGAGTATGGGTGCCAGCTGTAATCGAACTGAGAGAGGAAATCCTACACGAAGCACACAATACGCCGTATTCTGTTCATCCAGGAGGCACAAAAATGTACCGTGATCTTTGACACCATTTTTGGTGGCCTAATTTGAAAAGAGAGGTTGCAGAGTGTGTTAGCAGATGTCTTACTTGTCAAAGAGTCAAAGCAGAACACTAGAGGCCAAGTGGACTACTTCAACCGCTGGAAATACCAGAATGGAAATGGGAGCACATTACGATGGACTTCGTGGTTGGACTTCCGCCATACGAAGGGTTATGATGCCATTTGGGTTATTGTGGACCGACTAACAAAGACAGCTCATTTTCTACCCATCAAGATTCGATTCAATTTGAACCAGTTAGCAAATTTGTATGTAAAGGAAATCGTATCACGACATGGAGTGCCAGTGTCGATTGTCTCCGATCGAGATCCGCATTTCACGTCAAAATTCTGGAAAAGTTTGCAGGAACGAATGGGAACTCAATTGAGATTGAGTACTGCCTATCACCCTCAAACTGACGGGCAGAGTGAACGAACCATACAAACGTTGGAGGACATGCTTAGAGCTTGCGTGATGGATTTCAAGGGACATTGGGACGACCACTTACCATTAGTAGAATTCGCTTACAATAATAGCTATCATGCGAGTATCGGTATGCCGCCATATGAAGCTCTTTACGGGAGGAAGTGCAGGATGCCATTATGTTGGGATGAAGTCGGAGAACGACGACTTTTGGGACCAGAATTAGTCCAGCAAACGGCCGACGTGGTAGCAACAATAAGGGGCAAATTGGTAGCAGCTCAAGATCGCCAAAAGAAGTATGCCGACTTGCATCATCAGAACCGAGACTTTGAAGCCGGTAGTTTTATGTTTTTGAAGGTATCTCCTTGGAAGGGAAAGATCAGATTCGGAAAGAAAGGAAAATTGAGTCCGAGGTTCATAGGGCCATTCGAGATATTGAAGCGAGTAGGCGAAGTGGCATACAAAGTTGCTTTGCCACCCGAACTGGAATACATCCACAACGTGTTTCAAATTTTCGTACTACGACCGTACAAGTCTGACTATAAACACGTGATTTCCTATGAGCCTATTCAAGTAGAGAAGAATCTGGCATATGAAGAAATTCCTGTTCAGATAATAGATAAGAAAGAACAAATGCTAAGAAACAAAGCTATATCTTCTGTAAAGGTTGTTTGGCGAAACCACGATGTCAAGGAGGCCACATGGGAGTTAGAAGATAGGATGAGGAGAGACTATCCCCATCTTTTCGTATAACCTTGTATCAATTTCGAGGACGGAATTTTTATAAGGGGAAGAGGATGTAATACTCGTAAATTTTATGATTTAATATTATTATTAGATAGAGCCGGTGATTAATTAGTTTATAACTGCTTACGTGGCATGAGGAGAGTGACTCAATTGAATGAAAATTGGGCTATTGATGATCGATAAGATAGGTTCATGAAATGTCTTGTGTGACACAATGATGGACTTAGTGAAGGATGATTAAGCATTTGCATGTTTAAAGTCCAAATAATAAATTGGGAGTCTAGCCCAATAAGTTAATTGATGGACTTTTGAGTTAGCCCAATAAACTTGGGATATTTAGAATCCAATTCGGAATCCAACAAAATAGTTAACTGAGAGTACAAGGTATTGATTAAATTAAAATGTGGCGTGGGGCAGTGGGCCGGACCGACTAGCCCCTTGTCTATGTCTGAGATCTACTCTCTTGTCCCCAAATTAGGGTCACCAAGTACAAAGAATAGTAGCCTAAACTCTCTTTACGCAAATTTTCAAGCTGCTAATCCTAGGCATGCATGGCTAGCTAAGTGATTGGTGTGGAGTGATTGAATAACTCCTTAAATAACCATTGTTCATTTCTATTGCACCATGAATCACAACATTGGGTAAAGCAAGTGTCTGGTCCATGTTTTCTCTTTAAATACAAGCCACTAGGGCGATCTGCTTTTTAGTGATAAGAGTCTTTGGAGAAATCGAGTAAAGAATTCTTAGTTGCTAAGCATTACCAAATCAAGGTGTGAGATATCAAGGTTAAAGCTCGAGAAGGTATAATTTCTACTCCGTTCTTAACTTGAGTCTTGTTGATTCTCATTTTCGATTAATAGGTCAAGTATGATGAATTAGCATGATATAGGGTGTTTAGAAAGTTTACCTTCGTGCATGAATACGTTAAAATTATGCGGAATCAAGTTGTGGCTACTCGCAAAATAGAGCATGTTCACCGCTTCGAATCCATGCAAAAACTTGACTGCATTTAAGAACCAATCGATGGGTTTGGTCATGTTAGACCATGCATTAAGAAATTCCCTTAGGTTGTATGCATATAGTAAAGTCTTAATGAAATTAACTTGAACGAACTTAAACTTTGTCGAAATAGTGTAGATCAAGTCTCTCAAGGAGTTGGCTTGAACAAAGCGTGATGTCTTTGGACAAAGCGTGATGTCTTCGGACAAAGCACGATGTCTCTGGACGAGCGTGATGTCTTGGACAAAGCGTGATGTCTTTGGACAAAGCGATGTCTTGGACGAAGCATGTTGTCTTCGGACAAGTCATAATATCTTCTGGACATGGCGAGATGTCCCGAGACTCGGAGACAAAGATCATAACTTGATATAAGGATGGATTAATAAATACTCATATATCGTTATAAACTATTAGTACACGAATAAGTTCTAAGTAGAGAATTTTACTAACTTCGGGAAAATAAATCTAATGGTTGCAAACATGCGTAGAAAAAGGTCGGTGGGATTAATAGACGTTATGGTCTACTTAAAGCAATGAACCTCTTAGAAAACTTCGGGGAAGAAAGATTATGAATAAACTAGCAGTGGTCAATAGTATGAGCATGTTAGTGTACAGTTATGAGTTTTGATGGGTACAACAGATAGAAAGAAAAATGTGTTATGAATACATGTTGTTGATATATATCAAGTGTGTTTGGCTAATGAATACCTATACTTACATGAATAGGACAGACATAGTTCGTTGAGGTGATTTTCGCTATTAGTAGTAATCAACGCTAAAGGCAAGTTTCCTATCCCTAAAAACTTGTTACTTATATCATGCAAGTTTTCTATCCCTAACTTATTGTTATTGTTGGGCAAGTTCCCTAACCTCACTCAAATTTACATTGAGCAAGTATCCGAACACTATTATTATTGTGTTGCAAGTTCCTTAATTCACACACTTTATACGTTGAATTGTTGTCATATCAATCATATTTTATCAAGCAAATATCTGCTTCTATTCGAAAATCACTTGTATACCTTGACGTTGTTGTAAGCATTGGACTTATCATTCCTAAATGCATGATGAAAAACTGTCTAAGCCTTTGATTCGGCTAGACTATTATTATGAGTTAAAGAGCTATCCAAATCGATTGATTTGGTGCGGACTATCGTAAATCTACTGAGATGAACAACCCTCATAGAAGGGGAAATTATATATTATCGGGGAACCGACGTGCGCACATGAGTATGATTAAATGTTATGCATAACATAGGGTACTTTAGGCTGATCACCTATTGTACTCGTTGATATTGGATTACAGTGTAATACTGTTAATTCTAGTAAGAGTTCTTGGTCCTTAGTGATTTTCAAGACTTAATCAATTATGTTGAACCTCGAAATGAATAAATCCTGAAATTTTGTTGATATCCTTAGGTCCATAGCGACACCTATTGAATACTCTTGGTATTCTTGATATCCTCGAACTACCAACCATTATTATACCCTTGAAAGATCTAAATGCTATAACTGCTTGTTCTTCTGGCTATATTACTTGCTGGGCAAACTTGTTGCTCATTCTTGCTTCCTAAAACATTACAGTTAAGGCAGAGCAAGGCGGTACTTCAGGAAAGGACAAGGGAAAGGGCAAGGCGACAGAATAACTTAGTCCTTAAAACTAGAAGTATTATTATTATTGTTATGATTGTTATGATGTATTCAAGAATGATTAAGCTATGTTAAGCTAATCACAGAATTGTTGTAGTAATGGTTACGGTACCTTGGGACGTGAATATTTATATTACATCAATGTAAATTATTCTATTATTTCCGTTGTTAATGATTTTGTAAGATATTTGTAGTAGCACGTGATGCACCAAAAATTCGAGATATGGTTGTCTGAATTTTGGGGGCGTCACAATAAAGTGTCGATCCCATAGAGAATTCTAATTAATAAATTCCAACTACTAGCATTATATCAATTCAATTTTATTTAAACAACCAATAAATGTGATTTTTTGAATTAAGAAAATTAAATTAAGCAATTAAAAGAAATTAATCTAAAAGAAAGCAAGTATGCCAAACTAAGATTTGATTGAATTCAGATAAATAAAGATTAAGACTCCAATATCCCCAATTATGAACTATAAATCAATTATCCAATTATCCCAATTATTATGTCTCTCTTGAATTGTTAATGTGGAATTCACAAGTGCCAAAAGTCCTTTTTCCAAGTGATCGGGTTGCCTTTCTATTTAACCCAGATTAATTTTGCTATATTCCTATGCAAAACAATTGAATTAAACTCGTTATAATCCCAATTCCTTATGTGTTACATGCCACGTAACGAGATATTTCCATTCTATTCACAAACCTAATTATTCCTTTGTGCAAATAACTAAGTCACATGTCACCATGCCCGATTCTAACCCTATAATTCCTCTTTCAATTCCTTCTAGAGTAACAAGGTAATTATTGGCCAGATAATTAATCAATCAACACAAAGCAAGATGAACAATCCACTTCAACATAAATAATTGGAATAAATCAAATAATTAATTCATAATCATAAAAGGTTCAATTGGAATCTTAATTAAAGAAATTAGTTCATAACGAAAATTAAAACCAACAATATTTGAAAAATCATCCTTAAAGAATTACACAAATTAAAAGAATAAAGAAGAAGAAGAACTCCAAGTGAAAATCTTCAGACTCTCCTCTTACTCCTTGATCAGCCTTCAATTGTGTAGAATAAGTCCCCTATTTCAACGTAAATAACCAATATATACTTCACATCTTCTAATCCAATCCTTTTCCAAATCAACTTAGCACATAACTTCCAATAATCAAATCACCCGGATAGTCAATGCGCCACCTGTCAACCATTTCCTACCAGAGCCCTATTTGGGATTAATATTATATTGAGCGCGTTATTGCCACCGAGGTCCGTAAATTGACTATTATGCCCCTTTTTAAGCTCAAAGTCTCCCAAGTGTTCTTTCAGCTCTCAAATCTACAACATAACAACTAAACACAGTAAAAACAAATCTAAACGCTTTGAGAATACAATAAATTAAGTCCAAATGTATCCAATTCATGGGTATATTACCCAATCATCACCATCCCATTGGGACGCCACCTCTCACACCCAAGATTTCTGCCGAGGTTATGTCGGCCACTCAAGAGATGATGTCATTGGGTCATAAACCTGGACAAGGGTTGGGCAAAGATTATTAGGGTATTAAGCACCCAATTCAAGTTCCCAGTCAAACAGGGATAGCTGGATTAGGCTATCCTACTAGCTCTACTCATAGGAATCCTCATAAGCACAAACAGATTCCTTCAACTTCAGCCACACAACAATTGTCTCCACCTGCAAGTCCTGAGCTGATACAGTCTCCAATAAAGGTGCCAACCCATATTATGGCTATGCTATTTCCCAAACCGATACCGGTTAAAGAAAAAGAGGTCCTGATTCTTGATCCCAAAGTGGAAGAGAGGGAACATAAATGTAAACAAGACATCGCTATGATGATGTCAGGCATACGCATCATTGTCCCTGATGAGCATACAAACAAAACACCCCAGACGATGATTTCCCAGATGTTATGGTCATCATTAAGGAGAAGGAGGACGATGATAGCCTGCTGAGTGAGTTTTATACACATGAATTGGATACATTCGGGCTTAATTTATTGTTGTTCTCAAGTATTTTAGATTAGTTTTTAAGTTTTTATGTCTATTCAAGCATGTTTAATGTTGTTTTGTAGGATTTGGGACAAAAGTTACTTGGATCGACATTCGGGGTGGCTAGATTCGTGTTTTCGGCTTGCCATTTACACAGCAGTCACTTCAGAGCCAATTTGAGTATTTCTACAGACCTTATTTCGAAACACTCAAAGAATTAAAGTTGTAGATCTACTTCTCTTCTTTCCAGAAAATCTTGAATCATCAAAATCGGAGTTCGGATGAAGAAGTTATGGCTATTTTCCCAAAAGACGTCGGAGCAGAAAATGTCGAACTTTGTAATGTTGTACGGGCGCTATTCTTAGTTCATTTCTAGCGCCGGGCGCTAGGAGCAAAGGCGATGTCGGCGTTGTGCTGCGTTGAAATATTGGGGAAGGGCTTAGTGATATTCGGACGCGCTTTGGGCGTAATTTTGACACCTTTTGACTCCAAATTGGATGGATTTGTTCCAAAACTAAAAATTGGACTCAGAACCTATAAATACATGATGTAAGGCATAAAATAAGGGAGATTACATAGATTAGACTAGATTAAACACTCCATTAGATTAGAAAATAACCCTAGTTCTTATTAATTTTGGAGATTGAAGCAACTTGGAGACCATTGAAGATCAAGAGCAAGAGCAAGAGAGAGGGACATCGACGGTCGACAACATTTTATTCTCTTCTCTTATCATACTTTTATCTTTTAATGTCTATTCAATTGTTGATTCTTGGTTTTAATTCATTAATTATGAACTAACTCTTTTATAAAGATTTCAATTGAACCTTTTATGGTTATGAATTGATTATTTAATTTATTCCAATTATTTATGTTGAAGTAAATTGTTCATCTTGTCTTGTGTTTATTGTTTAATTATCTGGCCAATAATTACCGTGTTACTCTAGAAGGAATTGAGAGAGGAATTCTAGGGTTAGAACTGGGCATGGTGACATGTGACTTAGTTATTTGCACAGTGAATAATTAGGTTTGTGAATAGAATGAGAATATCTATTTGCCGCATGTAACATATAAGGAATTGGGATCAGAACGAGTTTAATTCAATTGTTTTACATAGAGATATAGCAAAATTAATGGGTTAAATAGAAGGCAATTGATCACGAGAGAGGGCTTTTGGCATTTGAGAATTCACATTAACAATTCAAGAGACATAATAATTGGGATATTTGGATAATTGATTTAATAATCATAATTGGGGAAATTGGAGTCTTAATTGTCATTTATCTGCATTCAAACAATTCTTAATTTGTTCCTTGTTTTCTTTTAGAATAATTTCTTGCTTTGATTAAAATTAGTTTTCTTAGTTTTAAAAATCACAATTATTGGTTGTTTAAATAAAATTGATTTGGTTAAGAGTTAGTATTTGGTAATTTTTATTAAATAATTCCTGGGAACGAGCGATACTCTTACTTTCACTTTATTACTTGTCAATCGTGTATACTTGCGTATTCATTGATTGATCATAAATCGATCAACAAGTTTTTTTTGGCCATTGTTAGGGAATTAATTTAATAATTATTTACCAATATTAATTTCAATCAAATTAGTCTTAATTTAAACATTTTTATTTTATTTTTATTTTTATTCTCTTCCTATATTTCTCTCTTTTAGGTACCATGGATGACTTCATGTATCAATGGCCATACACTAACATGAGTCAACCAAGGAAGTGAGATTGATGACTCGAGAAACTTTCGCATTATCAAGATAGATGGAGACACTTTCGAGGATGTTTGAAGCTTTTCAAGCTCAACGTCATCAAAGTGTGGTGGTTACTTGTGATTATTGGCCGGAAATCATATGAGTCATCAATGCGCCATCCGGCTTTTGAGTTTAAGATAAAGATGGTGGTGATTACCCCAATAATTATGTCTATCCCAACAACTATCATCGAGATTGGGGTATCACCCGGATTTTCATGGAGTATCAATTAAGATCAATTTTATGCTCCAAGTCCAACATACCCACCGAATTTCTCGTGTCCATCTCCACTACAACAGGAAGAACATTCAAATTGGGAGGAAGCCTTGGAAAAAGTTATTAAAGCTTCTGAAAAGAAACACGAGGAACATGAAAAGAAACTTAATCAAATGGAGTGAGTATACAAAGTCGTAATGCATCGATCAAGAAACTGGAAAATCAATTAAAGGAGATAGACATGCGTTGAACAATCGTCCTCAATACACTTGGCTCTATGACATGAATTCTGAGACTGATGGTGAGCCCGAACCAAATCTGCAACCGGATGTGCCAAATGATATAGATGTTGAAAGAGAGGAAAGACTTGGGGACCAAGAAAAAGAGATCGGCAAAGATCTAACTTTGAGTACCAACGAAGATGAGCCAATTTCATTAGTATCCCATGTGCCTCCTCCACCAAATTCAAGAATCCAGGCAGTTTTGCAAAACCATGCCCAATTGGAAGTCATGTCGTCGGCAAAGCTCTTGGTAACGTAAGAGCTAGTACAGTTGTGGAGTCATGGTGGGATGAAAAGGAGAAGATAGAGGAAGATTCCATTATGTTTATTAAGCTTCAATGCCCTAATCTGATCATCGACATAATGGAGGAAACACCTAGTGGTTTGTTGTTCTTAATGGGGATCCTATCTACAAAGAGCATGCTAGGTGACTTCAATTCAAGAGTTTTTGCTAATGGGAACCTCCCAAAAGAGACATTGCTTCTGATGGATGGAGGGTTCCTCAATTTTCGTAGGGGAATTGGATAGAGAATTAAAGAAGTCAGGATGAGACTATAAAACAAGCGCTTATTGGGAGGCAACCCAAGTTCAATTTTTATTTTTAGTTTTATTAAGTTTTATATTAGTAGTTTTGAATTTGCATTTATTTAGGATTTAATAAAATTGCTTTATCATGGTTTTCTGAGTTATTCAAGTCAAATTCAAGTGTGGTGCCCAATTTGTTCTATGTGCTTAGCTTTATTCTCCAAACTTAGCGGACAAGGAGGAAGATTGCTATATTTTCGTGGAAGTCCTCCGCTTTACTTTTTTATATTTCATCCATTGAGGACAATGTCTAGTTTAAGTTTGGGGCATTTTAGTGTCGTATTGCATATAGTTAGTTATCCTGCATAGTAGTTCATTTTTTTTGTGTTAACATTGTTTTTTTAAATTGCATATAATACATGGTAGTTATTTGCATATTCATATATATGTTGCAATAGTATGTGTTCATGTAGTATAATTGCATTTTTTTTAATTTTTGCATGAATATGTGTGATAGGTTGGTGTGGTCTTAGCATTTCACTTATGATAAGATTGGTTTTGCATGTTAACTTGAAAGCAGTGTTGATAATTGATGATGAGTTCTAATTTTAATCATGATGATAATGTGAGTTCTGTCTGAAACTTATGTAACCGGTTAGCACTTAAAGTTTAACTGTTTTAATCCACTTGGTTCAAGGGTTTCATAATTTGTTTCTGAGGGAAAATCTTTGTTAAAATGTAAGGAAATTAGTGAACTGGCGGTAAAGGTTGGAATGACGTAAAAGCTTGAGTTTGGGGGAATCTATGGGATATATATACTAAAATTTTTTTTGATGAAGATAAAAAAAAATAGAAAATCCAGAAAAAAAGAAGAGAAAAACCGTGGTTAGTTTTGTTTCGGGGCCTTTGTTACTTGAGCAAGTACGCCCGAAGGGGTGTCTTAACACCTAGCGCCCTAAGGTCTTATATGGTCTGGGAGTCGTTGGTTGAAAGCTCGCTAAGGGGTGGCACTGTTAGCCTAATGGAATGAGACATTGCACAGCCATGAAAAAAAAAACACGAGAAAGAGCAAAAATGCCATCGTGGTTGAATAAAAGTATAAATAAATCAGATTTACCCTTAGATTTGGTAATTGCTTAATTTTAACCGTGAGTTGTCATGTTCACAAAAGTAATTGAATTGGAACTAAAATTTTCCTTATAAGAAGTTTGTTATGTGATTATCTTGAATCGTGGTTGGTTAGAATGGTTAACAAGCACACATAATGAACATGGGTGATGACAGTTTTGGTTGACTAATTGGTTAGAGTTATGGATTTTGAATTGATTGGATATATTGTTTGAGTACCAATGGTATCTTTGAGGCCTGTTGCTATATATCATACTGATTTATTACTGGGTTCGTAGGTATATTATAAAGTAGATTATGCATATGCATTCATTTAGTTGAGTTATTTTGTTTATTTTTAGTTCTTTTATGTTTTTGCTTGAGGACAAGCAAATGTTTAAGTTTGGGGGTATTCCCTCCATCATTGCAGTCCATCAGGACTTTACCCTCGACAATTGGAGCAGCAATCCATATATTGGTCGACGAGGGTAAAACGGGCAGAAATTCCATCTGCCCTGTCGATAACTTTAACTGCTTACTTTTCTGTATAGTATTAATAGTAATTTTATCAGTACATGCTAACACTTTGTATGATTGAACAGTTTCATATATGAAGTGAAAGCATATTTTATTTCAGGACATTGAATTTAGATGTGTCAGTACTTGCTGATTAGGTGCCTTTTCTCCACAAGGACTGTAATTTTGATGAAAAGTTGGACTCAGACTTGATGGAAATACTAGAGGACATTGAGATACCTCAGGAGATTAAGGAATGGGTTGAAGATAAACCTAAACCTAACCTTGATCAAACCACATCTTTCAATCTCAGAACCTTAGAAAATCCTAAGCTAATCCAGATTGGTTCAGAACTCACTCCAAACCAAAGGAATGACATGGTTATGCTACTAACCGAATTCTAGGATATGTTTGCATGGTCTCACGAAGACATGGTGGGTTTGTCCACTGACATTGTCCTTCATCACCTTCCCATTAAAGAGGGATTCAAGCTAGTCAGACAGAAGCTCAGGCAATTGAAACCTGAGTGGAGTTTAAAGGTTAAAGAAGAATTTGTGAAACAATTTCAAGCAGGCATCATCATGGTGCCTACATACCTTAAATGGCTATCAAACATAGTCCCCGTGCCTAAACCAGGAGGAAAGTTGCGAGTTTGTGTGGATTACCGTGATCTGAATAAAGCTTGCCTTAAAGATAACTTTCCCGTACCATTTATCCATATTCTCATTGACAATACTGCTCAATACGACATGTACTCCTCTGCGGACTGCTTCGCGGGGTATCATCAGATTATGGTTGCTGAGGAGGATCGTGAGAAAACTGCTTTCACATGCCTTGGGGAACCTTTTATTATAGACGGTTGTCATTTGGCCTCATCAATGTCGGAGCAACCTATCAGCGATCTATGATGGCTCTTTTTCATGACTTAATGCATAAAGAGATTGAGATCTACGAGGACGACATCATTGTCAAATCCCGAAGGGAAGAAGACCATTTAGACCATCTCAAGAAACTTTTCAACAGGTTGAGTAAGTACAACTTGAAGTTGAATCCAGCCAAGTGCGCCTTTGGTGTTAAATCAGGCAAGTTGCTAGGTTTCCTAGTCAGCCACAAAGGGATTGAGCTGGATCCCACCAAAATCCAGGCCATCAAAGAAATACCCGTTCCTCAGATAGAGAAGGAAATACAGGGATTTTTGGAAAGAATTAACTTCATTAGCAGGTTTATTTCTCAACTCACAGCTACCTGTGAGCCCATCTTCAAGCTGTTAAGGAAGAACTCCTCCATGAAATGGAATGATCGATGAGTGTCAGAAATCCTTCCTTATAATTAAAGAGCAGTTGGTTAATGCTCATGTCTTGGTACCACCCAAGGATGATGTTCCCCTGTTCATGTACCTGTCCATTAATGATAATGCCATAGGCTATATGCTGGGACAGAAAGATGATAGAGGCCAATAACGAGCTATCTACTACCTCAGCAAAAGATTCAGCAGCAGTGAACACAAGTACACTCTGATTGAGAAGACTTGTTATGCTTTAGCATGGGCTTCCATGAGGTTACAACATTACCTTCATGGTCACACAACCCATCTCATATCCCGCGTGGATCCTCTCAAATACACGTTCAGTAAGCCCATAATGAATTGTCGACTGTCCAGATGGCAGTTGATTCTGAAACAATTTGACATCGTCTACGTGATGCAAAAGTCCATTAAAGGTCAAGGAATTGCGGATCAACTGGCTGCCGCACCCGCAGGGGATTATAAACCCTTAGAAACATACTTCCCCGATGAAGGGTGTGACGTCCCCAAAACAGGTATACATCACCCATCTTGAGTCTCCAAATACATGGTACAAAATTCAAATACAACTTAATTATACAACAATCGTATAAAATACGACAAAACATAATCTAAGAGTTTTAATAAGAATATTGTCATCTAGACAATATCCACACTCAATGAAGTCCTCATTACATTTATTGTCACACTATTTAATAGAATAGTGAGAACTACTAATGCTATCATTTGGACCGTCACTCCATTCCCCGACTAGTCCTGGCTACGTTCTCATTTCCTGAAGAGAATAGTGAAGAAAGGGTGAGCTCAACTAGCCTAGTAAGAAATATTATGACTAAGATAATGCTGAATAAATTATCATTAGCCTTCAACAATGTTAAACTGATAAAATACAATAGACATCAAGTTTAACTGCAGCGGAATAAGCAATCAATTAGAAGAGTCAAGTAGAGCATGATATCTA
The DNA here is from genome assembly GCA_020205605.1 of Panax ginseng. Classification (NCBI taxonomy): domain Eukaryota; kingdom Viridiplantae; phylum Streptophyta; class Magnoliopsida; order Apiales; family Araliaceae; genus Panax; species Panax ginseng. The sequence goes on from CM035128.1 coordinate 139,820,154, forward strand.
CTATCTTCTATGATTTAAAATATTTTCATCAATTTTTATCGCTGAGACTCAGCTTAATAAATAAACCATATCATCGAATCTTCCCTGCACTACGGGCTAAGGATATTCATTAAATCATCAATGGTCATGACTATACCGAATAATCCCTAGTCATAATCATACTAAGAACTGTCCATCAATGCACTTCAGGCCACTGAGGACTTTCACCACATCATTCGTCACATTACGGTCATGATTATACCGAATAATCCCTAGTCATAATCATACCAAGTCCATCTATACACGTAAGCCAAAGATGACTTTCATCACAATATAAGCATGAGGATGATGACAATGATATAAGCATTAATCAAACAAAAATAAGGATAAATATTAAAGACTTTAAATTTATCCAAATATTATCAATCACTTAATAAACTCATAATCAAATATTATTAAAATTATAAAAATATTTTAATAACTTCTTAAACTTATAAACAATTTATTTCAATTGTTCACACTTTACCAAATAATGCATTTAATCATTCAAAAATGTCATACTCATAAGATTTCATCATCAATGATCAAATCCCTCATCAAAAATCTGCATATACCCTATATAGGATTCCCAAGCAATAAAATCCTATTTTCCAATTTTGTTACTTCACATAACATATTTAATTTATTTACTCATAACTAGTTCATTTTCATGAAAAATACCAAATCAGTCCCCAAAAATATTTCTTTTTCGGGATTTAGCGTAATATAGTCCCATATTGAACATATATTTTTCTCAGAATTTTTAAAATTCATTTACTATTTTTCATATGGCCAAAACTGCCGAATATTTAGACAGTTATCATAAATTGTACTTTTGTCCAAAAATCCCAAAATTTACAAGGTATACTCCTGTTATATACATGTACTCCCAATTAAAATTTCACCAATTTTGGAGTTAACCACAAGGAGTTATAAGGGTTTACTTTTAAAATAGTCTTTTCCCATAAAATCCATAACTCTTAATCTATACATCCAAAAATCGCCATCTTTGGACACAATATAGAAAACTCATAATATTATCATTTCAAATTTTTCCAGAATTTTTGAGAGTCAGAAAAATTTCGAAACTGCAAATGGATTTTCACCCGCCATGCGGTAATCCACGTAAACAAATCATTTCCACAATTTAATAAGGAATGAATACAAATGATCATTCACCATGCATGTGGTAATCCACATAGACAAGTTATTCCAACAGAATAATAAAGAATGAAATAACAGAAGAATTCACCATGCATGCGATAGATCGCATGCAAAAGTTATTTCCAATGTAATAATAAATAATGGAACTCAGTCATGCGTAAACGCACGCATGTGATATTAGATAGAATAATAAAGAATGGAACCAGGTCATACGTAAACGCACAGACAAGATATTCCGACATAATAATAAAGAATGGATCCAGGTCATGCGTAAACGAACAGACAGGATATTCCGACAGAATAATAAAGAATGGAATAATAGAACAATTTCACCATGTATGCGGTACTTCGCATAGATAGGTTATTCCAACATAATAATAAAGAATGGAATAATAGAAGCTTTCTTCATGAATACGAAAGAAATAATACCCCTTACCTTAGAAAGAAACTGGATACTGGAATAGTGAGGTAGCAGACTTCTCTTCTTCTTTCTCTCTATAATAATTGCTCTATAGCTTTAGTGAATTGGTGAGAAATGAAGGAAGAATGAGCTTCTATTTATAGGAAAATATAATTTCGATAATTGCACGTTTTGGGGCTCGAAATATTATAGTATAATACCTTCCTCTTTTCCTTCATTTTTAATTTGGTCTTGCAAGTATATTCAAACTTGCACCACCTCCCCTAATAGTAAATCATGTGAATCAATAGTAAATCATGTGAACAAATAGTTCTAGACATGTGAAAATACGAATTACAATATAATACCTCCATCTATACCTCCATTTTTAACTTAGTCATGTATGTATTATCAATCTTACACCAACTCCCCTAATAGTAAGTGAATGTGACTCAATAGTACACACATGTGAACAAATATTTATATAAGCAAGTGAATTAGTAGCAATTAATTGCTCATTTATCTGATTAATTACCCGATTTATCAATATAACCCCCAGACATCAATTATTATCGAAATAAATGTCAATTTTCACTAACACTAATAATTTCAACACAATGGAACTATCAATTTCATCTTTAATCAACATGAACTTATTCATCATTAATATTATAATTCACAATATTTAACAACCAGGTCGTTCCCAGGAAAGAAGGGGCTTTCCGATAAGGATTTCTCCTTATTAGCGCGCAATTAGATGACCAAACCTCTCATTGACAAAACTTCTAGACATTGTAAATATTGCAATTTAATAATATGAATAACTTTGTCGTCTCAATTATTGATTTAATAATATATAAAATATTATGCGAGATGATATTGTGACAATAATTGAATCAATAATATGAGAGAGATATGATGCAAAGAATTATCGTGAATAATAATTGATTATAACTGAGTGACTTCTTATGTAAGCATCAATAATCAATACCGTGTACTACTATAAAACCACGCGTATTACTGTACTTTTATCACCGATTATTTTATGACAACTTGCTTACTTTGAAAAAAATTTCACATATCACCCTTAACTTTAACCTTTTATAAATTTAACCATTTACTAAATAGAATAATTATAAGAAAATTAAATACTTTCATTTCATAAAATGCAGGGTCTCGCAAAGGGGTCATAGCAATTCAGTAACACCATCAGTACGATGCATACCATACGTGAAAAATGTATTTTGATGGAGCTGTTAACATGGAAGGTTCTGGAACTGGAGCAGTTCTAGTATCCGATACGGGAGAACAGTATCTCGTCGCCGTCAAATTGCAGTTTGTCAGCACCAACAACACAACCGAGTATGAAGGCTGCATCATGGGGCTAAAACTTGCTCGCTCAATGGGCATCAGACGGTTAACTATCTTTGGGGATTCAGAGTTGGTAATCAAATAAACCACGGGAATCTATCAAACCAAAGAACTACATTTGCTACCTTACCATCGATAAGTTTTACAGATTTCTTCGGAGTTCAAAGAAGTAAACTTCCTCCACATTCCTCGGAGTAGGAATGATTTTGCGGATGCGCTAGCAACTTTGGCCTCCTTGATCAACATACATGACAAGGAAAGCATGCCAAACATCTTAGTTTCCCTACAAAAGGCTCCAGCCTATGGGAATTCTATTGGAGAAGTATCAAATGAGCTACCTCCCATCTAATACCCTTGATATCAACATATCAAGGAGTATCTACGAGATGGATCTACACCTGCCGAGGCGAGCCCGACTGAAAAAAGGCGGATCCATTGATTGGCTATGAAATTTTACCTAAGCGGAGATGCACTCTACAAAAGAGATGTAGGATTATGACTCTTTAGATGTCTGGACAAAGACCAAACTCAGAGGCTCATGGATGAAATCTATGGTGGAGTATATGGCCCAAGATCCTCAGAACAAGGCATTACTGGCTTACGCTTAAAGCTGACTGTGATGATCACATCAAGAGGTGTTATCAATGCCAAATTAATAGAAATTGTATCCACACCCCTCCAAGGGAACTCCACAATATGAGTTCACCTTGGCCATTCTCAATGTGTGAAATGGACGTGATTGGGTCCATCGAGCCCAAAGCCAGTAATGGGCATCAGTTTATGTTCACCATGATCGACTACTTCACCAAGTGGGTAGAAGCAGCCTCCTTCCCCAGGGTTACCAAAGAAGTCATCATTTCTTTCATCAGAAACAATGTCATTTGTTGATATGGACAACCAGAGGTAATTGTGTCAGACAATGCTAAGAGCCTCAACAACAAAATGATGGAGGAGTTATGCAGTAAATTCCACATCAAACACCTTAACTCCGTCATCTACCGTCCAAAGATGAATGGTGCTGTTGAAGCAACTAATAAAAACCTCAAGAAGATCATGCAGAAGATGTCCGCCAACCACAAAGGATGGCCTGACTTGTTGCCTCTGCCTTTATTAGCCTACAGAACTTCAATGCGTACTTCCACTAGGGCAACCCCCTACTCATTAGCCTATGGGATGGAAGCAGTGCTCCCCATAGAGGTGGAAATGGAATCCCTCAGAGTATTGATGGACGCTTAGTTGGATGAAGACCAATGGGTACAAGACAGATACCACCAATTGTCTCTAATAGACGAAAGGCGAATCACGGCTATCTTCCATGGTCAGTTATATCAATAAAGGATCGCCAGATCCCACAACAGAAAAGTCTGGCTATGGCAGTTTAAACAACATGACTTAGTTTTGAAGAAGATCATTGACAACCAAGATCAATCTAAGGGAAAATTTGCTCCAAACTTGGAAGGCCCATTTGTTGTCAAGGAGGTATTGACAGGAGGCGCTCTCAGACTACAGGAAATGGACGACGATGAATTTCCACAACTCATCAACTAGGACACCATGAAATGGTAGTATGTCTGAGGATACCATCAAGCAAACATCCTGGTTTTGGATCATCAGATCACTAGTCATTCAAGTTTTCTAACCCTTACATACAAAACCTTCTTCATGCTCTTTTGCCCCTCAAGGAAACATACTCTTCAAGCCAGCAGCCTGGTTTCACCTCATTTCAAACCTTTCATACAATTTTGGTTATTCCACCAGGGATTGAACCTTTCACACTTGCAATTTGTCCTGAATATAGGATCAAACTTTTTCACACTTGCAATTTGTCCTGAACTTAGGATAAAACTTTTTCACCCGTAGTCTGTCCCAAACATGGGATCAAACTTTCTTTCCCCCATAATTTAGCCTGCATATGGGATCAGACTTTTCTTCGGCTGCAAATCGTCTTGAGGGGTGAACTACATCGACCTGATCTCCCTGATACCCGGGAGTATATAGGCAACCATATTCTATATGGCCCATCGTAATAAAAAAAATAAAAACATTTCTACCCTCTCTCTACAAAAACAAAAAACAACAAAAATATTTCTGCCCTTTCTCTACATAAACAAAAATAACAAAAACATTCCTACAACTTTTTACATTCAGCGTTGAACCTCTTACACTAGGTTCGAACTATGCAGACCAGATCTCCTCTTCAATAGGAGTACATAGGCAACCATTTATGGTTCGGTCTAACCCCCTACCAAAACACAAAGACTTGTCATCTGGTACTGGGATCAAACTTCAATCCACCACATTTCATCGGCTTCAGACCAAAGGGATGGAACTACCTAACCTCTCCTCACAAATAGGAGATCCAGTGACCATCTAAGTTGCGGTTGTGCCTCAAAGAGCAACACCAATCCATAAGATATGGAATTAACTGGGCTCCTCTCAAATAGGAGTACTAGCGACCATCTGTGGTGCAGTCAATCTCAGAGAAGAAAAGTCACACTTCTCTCCACATTTCCATACAAAAACCAGTCCCAAGACACCAAAGATGGTAGGGATACACCCAGATCAATGATCCGTTCTGAAAGATCCTGCGACGTCTCAATGTCCACACATCAAGGATGAGTTCAGAATACTTCAAGATCACAAGCCCTGAAGAAACAGGCAAATATCAAGAAAGTATCAAGGCACAACTAAAAGAGAAGTGAATCAAAAAATATTTCCCTGCCATATATAATACTGTTTGATATATACATATGTGTTGTACATGATAAAATGGCTAAGCTAGTCTGTGTAGGAAAATACAAGTCTATCTATGGATATATATGTATACGTACTATCAGATCTAACATAGCATCTCTCTCCGAAGAAAGATGTAACGCTGCAAGCTCCTGCCCAATGGTATCTACACGAGCTAACAGATCTGAGGCTAACTGCATGGTGGCACGATGCTCATCAATGAATGCACTAATATCGGCAAGGATGCCAGTTGTAAGGGATCTCACTGGAGTACTATCTGTGATGACCACATCCCGGGAAGATAAGGCAGCATCCCGCTCTACAATCATTGCATCTCTGGTTGATCTGGCCACGTCTCTCTCTAATAAAGTGGCATCTCTCCCATCAAGAGCTGTCAACATCAAGGCCCTAACATGATCTCTCTCAAAGGTCATCATATGAAGACTCTACTCTAGATACTGTGCTGAATGCTGAATCATAATAGCACTCGTAGTGGGAGAATCCATCACAACTGCTGGCAACCCAGTAGTTAAATCCTCCTTGGTGGGAATAAAAGTCTCATCCATAGGCCATAGTTAATGCCGTCTCTGTCGCCATCCATGCAGAATACTCTGCAGAACAACTCGGGTGGCTAACGGAAAACTCAGCTAGCTCACGCTGATCCCAATAGGTGTATAACCTGGATCTATCCTCTGCTGATAAGTGGCGAGAAGCTAAGCGCTGACTCAATGCCCCCTCAAAAGGATGGAAGTCCTGGAACTGGTTAAATTGACACATCATGGCCAGTGGGTGGTAAGTAGTCATGCCCCTCAAACCAACTAGAGGGAGATAATCCATGCCCGGAGCATGAGTGATGAAGCTGTAGGGTGAGTTGAGCCCTGTACATGGCAATATATCAAACGGATCTCTGATCCCTACCAGGAAAATGGACCAAGATGCAGGATCTGTACACTCCGCAGGGTGAAAGGAGTACGACATAGCTATCTCATGGGTGAAATAATACCCGTGCCATCTGAAAGTGCCAATCAGTCTCAAGTGTGACAAAAACCACACGTACAATATGATCGAGCTACTTGTGAATACCCCTGTAGGGTAAGTGCTGCAATATGTGGCTGACCTCAGCGTCTCTGCGATGATCATCGGTACAATGGTGTGACCCTCCCTGAGAGCTCTCACTACCATGATGACGCCAATATCTAGCTCATCCATCTACTATGGCATATATACACACTACGATACGCACAGTAGCAAGACATCTATTCTGGCCGAGTGCCAATGATTCTTCGGCATGGTGAAATCCCTAGAGTGCCATGTATAACTATCCTCAGAGCCAAATCTGTCCATCAGAAAATGCTGGGATACAACATGACCGGATGTGATCTCATCCTACACAACTCTACACCTCAGCCCGGTGAGAGTCATAAACTATTGGCTCATGTCATCGATGGCCATCCGCGCGCAAGGTGTGTCTAATGGAAGCACCGTCAACCGTGCGTACTCCTCCAAAGTAAGAGTCAACTTGTGGATGCCAAACTAGAAGACCTGTCTCTCCGGTATCCAATGCTCCAGCATAACATCTACAAAGCTCAAGGGAACCTCAAACATCGAGAGTCATAGATGTCGTAATAATCGATCTACATACCACCTTGTTCAAGGTGACATACTATCATACCACAATCTCAGACGGATGCCACCAATCTTTGGTGGGGTATGATCAATATGGCTAACTATCAAGAAGACATCTCAGATGGGCCGTGGTCATAAGACAATCCAGGGGTCAATCGAATATCTTCGATATATATATATATATATATATATATATATATATACATATATATATATATATATATATGCATAACATAATACATGCATGATGAACAATAGATGGCAATATGATATAGGGAATGGAAAAATGTACATACATTCCTAAGTATATCAACATCTAATACATCTCTGTACAGCTAGAAATATAAGAAAATGGGGCACACACGCCCTACATCTAACAAAGGCCTATCAAAAGATATAGCCAGAATGGGGGAAAGCCACCCAGTATCTAATAGAGGCTTATCAAAAGAGATAATGAGAATATACATCAGAAGAAAATAATGGTGTCAATGTCTACATCATCAATCCTGTCCACCTGATGTAACTCCTCCTGAGTCACTGGATCTCTATCCATAGGGATGTCAGGCCTATACAAGGGAGGATCTTCACCGGTAAAACCATATGGACCACCTGAGGGGCCAGCGCCAGAGCTGGAAGGATCAAAAGTATTTGCCTCTGAAGGACCTCTGCCCAAGTGTCGGATAAAGAAATGGGCCCGGTCCAACTGCCGGGTCAAACTGTCAATCTGTGTCAAATGAGTTGGATCTTAGACATAGGCTAGCCAATCCGTCATCATCATGGATCCAGGAACCATATCCCCCATGAACTGAGTGGCGCGGGTCTGGGCTCCAATGGTACGAGGGAACCACCAATGCTGGAATATCTCCTGAGTGCAGGGACCTTTTGATAATGTAAAACCGTCAACACCCAACAATGGGATAACAATGACGGGTGACTGCGAAACAGGCCAATAACACCTGGCAGGAGGCAAGATCGGTATACGAATCTCTCATGTGGTACTCCTGATAGCACACTCTCCTAAATAGAGCTCCCATCCTCCATCTGTGAAGAAAAGAATCTTACGGGTGGAAATCACGTACTCGACACCAGTCGGTTACCCATCCTCAAATCCGATGCTCAAATGCTCCCCTGAATAGAAAATCCATGTGATGACATCAGCTGTGAACAACTCCATCTGTAGGCGGTAATGAGTGAATCCCTTAGCTACAGGGACCTCCGCCAGTATGGAATGATGCCATCATCGTCCTCGTTGGTAGGTATCTAATCCTAACACACTCACCGGACGTAAGCATGGGAGCCTCTCATCGTCCCAAAACTGCCAACACAAAGGTAAACATCTGCTGTCAGTCAACACTCTTAACCTGTACATGAGAAATTACAAGAGAAATACTCACTAACAAAAATGGGTAAAATCCTAGCGAGGCCTCTGTCAAGCCCTGCGAACGCATGCGCATTCCCCAGAGGAAATAGGCAAAGGTGTAGGAACCCCAATAATATTCTCCAATACGGTCCACGTGTTGTGTGGCACTGATTAAAGCGAATGACACCGTAGAAGAGTTATCAGCTATGAAGCAGCCCCTAATGATCATCAGGAACAATCTCCGAAGAATGCGATCCCTGACTCTTACATCAGCGGGTATGGGCTCACTCAACAGCTCGCTCATAGTATCTACGCTCAAAGGACATGTACAAACAATCCTGCCTTTGAGCGCCTCCACCAGAACTCCTAGCAAGGATCTGACGGCAGTCGGTGTAATATCCGCCGTACAAGGCACTGGTGCCCCTCCAAACTCCATATCTGTGATAAACCACCAATCCATCGACATCATCATCACCTAACAGTCCAACAAATGGAGTGACTGAGTCTGGTGAAACCAGCGCTCAGACAATGCCCTGAGGTAACCCTAGGGACAGCGGCGGGGAAGGATGGAAAAGAATGCCCCAAATCCCCAATCATGCACGATCGCTCTATAGTTAGGATACAGAGCCTGGTACATGGAGTTAATGCTGAATCAATTCCCTTATGGCTGTGTAAAGTCGGGAACCTACATCATAAAGTAGATAAACATCAAAACCCTTTACTCCTCATCAATAGGAAAGAAGGAAGATCAAAATTTAGCTTTATACCTCATTTACATGCAAGTAAATCAAGGGATGTCTACTCAGATCGCCCAGAAGCTCTGGGTTCACCACCTGAATACTCGGGAAGTCCCTACAGGGAACATGTGCAGTAGGAGCGGGAGCCTCAACCGGTACATCCTCCTCCTCGTCCTCCACATCCGATAAATCAACCTAGACAGGACGTATCACCGCCTCCGCCAAACGACGAGGCTGTATAATAGAACGGGGTTGAGGCACTTCAGAAGCCCTCCTTCGCACACCTGAAAATGGTCCTGCGAGAACTACTCGGTTGATCCAGGTCCACATATCTAGACAATAAGTGTCCAAATCACCTTAGAAAGGGTGTGGTAAATTCTAACGTGGAGCTTTTCAAAATGCAGTGTTATGACTACATGCATGCATTATTTTAACATACATATATAGTAGAGTTAAAAATGTATGAGTACCCAATGCCTACATTTTTGAAATTTTTTGTCATAGTCCCCTTTGTAAATAGGACTATCTACATGCACATAGGCATGACTAGGTGTCCATCTAGTAGCACACCTACCCACAGTCATATACATCCTACATGCATTAATACATCAAAGTAAAAAAATCTGTAAGGGTAGCCTAATTACCAGGATTATTTTGCTTTTTCACCTTTGCTCATTTGTCCTCAAATAGGATAAGAAATAGCAGAAAAAGGTGTCAATTTGACTGTTTCAAAAGTTAAATTTTTTCACATCATTATGTTCAGCATGGTTTAATACTAACATTTACTATGTTGAATATTTTTTATCAAGTCATTTCAGCATGCATAATCATTACTATGTGTTTAGATGCATTTCATATCATAAGTCATTTTCCAACAGATAAAAATTGGAAAAGAAGGCATGCGTACGTTACCAGAACAGTGTAGAACACTTGTACGATGACATAATTTGTAGAAAGTCATTCAAACTCAGCAGATTTAAAGAAGAGCTCTTAGATTTCCTTTGCGACGCAGCTTGAAAATAACTTGGGAAAGCAACCAAACCCATTTAAAGGCGAAATACTATTGGTCGGCAGTCCACCACGGGCATTTGCAAGTGTACCTGTGGCACCCCTATGTGTCCCTCCTACCACCCGATTCGAAGTTACAAAGGATTTCATGTGTTGAAAAGGCCAAATCAGGATTAAAAACGCTACGCGATTGAGTGAAATAGCCTGCAATCCTGGTTTTCACAGGCCAAACTGTGGCTTTACATATCTTTCATTGGTATTCGCCCAAACATAAGGTACACTATACCAATGATCTCAGCTGTTGCAAACTACATTCGGTAATACCTCACAAAGGTCCTATGCCATCAGTTAAGGGTCGTAGCCTTAAAACCTTATCCCCGACGGGGGTGTCATGCATTTTCAACCGTTGATGTACACGTCAATGAAGGTCAAGCCGCCTTGACATTATCCCTAGCAGGGATCTCATCCGTTGATGCACATATCAACGAAGGTTAGGCAACCCTGACAACACCGACTGTTGGCAGTAACTCCAATAGAGCAGCGGAAAGACCTGACGATACAAACCAGGGAAGAACATCCTCATCGGGGAGGACCGACGATGGAATATGTTATACACATCCTAAACAGACAAAGCTCTATCCCCACAGAATCTCTTGAACATGAGAGATGCATCTTCAGGATAAAGTCTATATCAAGGATTCAAGACTTTGGTGATAACCCCAATGTCAACAATCCTAGAGATTCCTGGTAGCTGTGGATCACACGTCCAAGACAGTTCATTAGGATGATTATTTATTGCCGCCCCCGGTAGAAGCAACAAGGAGCCGACAATCATCCCATCATATTGGAGAACAATCCAACAAACCACATACATTTGCATTATGCATTGCATCATAATCATCTTGTTGCATTTCAAGTGTCTAGTATTCTTTATCCTATCCATGCCATTGCATTGCATGAATATAATAAAGAGGGGCATCTGTAGACACTTAAAATTTTCCGCCTACCTGTTACTAACATTGCAAGAAGCGCAAAATCTTCTTTTAGAGATAACTCTGGAAGACAGCTCAGCTTAATCCCGAAAATACCACCGGAAGTTCAATTTCTATACTAACCCAGGATTTCGAATAATTCAAAATTTACGAATAATTTTTTTATTTAATATTAATATTGACTGTTAATATTGTACTGTGTATCTGTGATGCGAGTCTCAAGAATTAGTCAATTTGAGTATTGACTGAAAAATAGGAATAGAGTTGTGCTTAACAACGAATAGAAATTGTAACCCTAAATAGGGACAGGGATTCAGTAGAAAATACAATTTGAATAATTGTGTTGATGAGTACGTGTTTGTACTGTGTTAACTTAATGACCAATGATTGACTGGATAGGGTTTAAACTTTGTAAACCCTAATCTCAGGATTAGAAACCCTAACGCACAGTTAGGAACCCTAATTGTATGTTGGGAAACCCTAATTTAAAATTCGAGAATCCTAAACCCTAAATTAGGAAACCCTAATCTTAATTGGCAAGCTTAATGTGTTTATTAAATGTTAATATAATTAGGAAAAACCTAATTTAATTAAGAAACCCTAATTATAGTTTTAAAATCTTGATTTTCTAATTTAAAACCCTAATTTAGAAAATCCTAGAAAGTTAGTGTTGTAAAACCTAAGGGTTAGAACCTTAGGGTTAAACCCTAAGGGTTGGTTCAATTGTCAAGTATGCCATTAAAATGAAAATACAAATGACAAAATTACCCTTTTTATATTTTTAATAAGCTAACTTGTGAATCTTGCTAAAATTGTAGTTGTTCACCAACTATTGTTGACATTGTGACTCAAATCTCAGCCATATCTGATCCAACATTGACACCTAGCCATTATAGATACATTGTATCACATTATATATAGATTAAAGAGAGAGAAAATGCATGTATTTGGCCCATTTGATATCTAACTCTCCAACAACTCTCTCTCTCTCTACATATCCGAAATTCACAAGTTACTCAGTCACATAAACATCCCTTGATCAACCAAGTTCAGTTTAGGAGATCTAGATAAAAAATTTGAAGCTAGAAGGTATAAACCTAATTTGATTTTTGATCCAAGTTGCTAAGAAATTTTTTGTGTTTAAGTGTTTAATAATGTGTTATATAATGTTTTTAGTTGATCTATGTTGATCCAGCATGGATCCATAGCATCAAAGTGCCTTAAAATGATTATTTTTCAAAACTGTTCTTGAGCTTGAAATGTTGTTTGACAACCGAATGTCAGTGACCATAGATCCTTGCTCGTTTATGCTTTTTGTTGTTTTAAAGTTGTTATTGGTAGCATGTTATGTTGTCTTTGATCTGGAACTGAAATCACAGACAGATGATGTCTAGATTTCGAGTTATTCCAGGTCAAAACCCGTTGACCGGGCATGACCAGTTAAAATCTGGGCAACCCAGAAAGTTTAAAATCGTGTCTGACAGCCTTTTGAACGGCCCAAATCTGACATATTTGATTTTGTTTGATGGTGTTTTTGTAACCAATGTATTGCCTGGCATATGTACTTTATGTTTATGGCTTTATATCGTGTTAATTATCAACAGATTGAATGTAATAGAAGGTCAAAGTAGCCATCTGAGCCTGACTTAACATTTCTGGGAATTTCCAGAAACTTGATGAACTTGTTTTTTGACAACATTTGACCGGATTAAATCTGGTTGTTGTGTTGTTGTTTATCTGATCTGTTGATTTATATATGTTCCTTGTCATGTATACTACGAGTATGAACCAAGAAATTATATGAAGCATGACCAGAATACTATAATAATTGAGTCTTAATATGGCATGTTGTGACTGCCTGGGTTTCTGGGTTACCCAAAAAGCCCAGCAGTACTCTGACAAAGACTTTGGGAGATCAGATCTCCTTGTTGTTCTGTTGTATGTCCGATATTGTTGGTTGTAATTGTAGTGTTACATAAACACTATGAGATCTAAGTTTTAGATTGGACATATCATGTTGGAACAAAGATTTATGAACGGTCAAATGTGCACCCTTGAAACTTTCTGACAGTGTTCTTGAGGATCAAGAACACCTAAGACGACAGATAAGTGTCCTTATAGGCTTTAGCGACGATTTCTATTTATTTTATTTTCCGATTTTCGTAAAATACTTAAAAATAGAAAATAAATTATAAAATTATTAAAAATGGTTTTAAAAATTATTTTAAAGTATGAAAATAATTTTTCAATTAATTGAATATTTTTCTTTAATATTTATAATTATTTAAATATTAAAGGTATTCAATTTATTTAATTAGTGTATTAAATAAATTAGAGAAAATGATTTAATATTATAAAAATCATTTTAAATAAGAATAATGTATTTAAAAATATTTTGAGTTATAAAATATAACTTTTAATATTTTTGGAGAATTTTATTAATAACTTAATATTAATGATATTAGATTTTTTTTAATTATTTTATTAAATAAATGAGTTAAAAATGATTTTAATATTTTAAAAATCATTTTAAATGAGAATAAAGTGTTAGAAAATATTTTGAATTATAAAATATAACTTTCAATATTTTTGGAGACTTCTCATTAATAAATTAATATTAATGATAATGGATTTATTTAATTATTATATTAAATAAATAAATTAAAAATGATTTTCTTGATTTAAAAATAAGAAAAATGATTTAAAAATATTTGAAGTTATAATTAATGACTTTTAATATTTTGATGATAATTTTATTAATATTTAAATATTAATGGTGATGGTTTAAAATGATTTTAATTAATTTAAAAATCATTTAAGTAGAATATTGATGATTTAAAAATATTTTAAGTTATTAATAATAACTTTAATATTTTGACAAGTATAACATTAATATTTTTATATTATTAAATATTAATGATGATAAGATTATTTGATTTAAAATGATTTAAGTGTTTGAAAAATTATTATAAATTATAATAATTGCTTATAAACTATTAAAAGCTTCCGAAAAATATTATAAAGGATAATTGACTTATCTAAAATAATATTGAAGCTTAGAAACTGAATTTACTTGACAATAACTGTGTTAATTGTCGGATAGGTGACCGTAATAATCGAGAATGGATCGAAGTCCAACCAGACCGAAATAGTTAGACTTAATGAGTGTTTATATAGGTTATAAACACTGATATGACTATATGGTAATGTGCCTAGGAGAAAGATTGACTGTAAATTACAGTGTTATGTGTTGTGACATATTGTGCTAATTGTAAGACCAATATTGTGAATATAGGTCTTGTGAACGCATATAAGTATATTGTGTAGCAGTAATCAACGCGAAAGGCAAGTTTCCTTAACTCAACCTTGAGTTAATATTGTTCAATTATTATGGTAGTTAATTATTGTTAATTAGACCGCGTTTAATGATTTATTGTTGATTATTCGCAGTTAGTGCATGCTTATTAATTCAAATTGAATTATTGATTCTGAGAATATACTTGTAGAATAACTATTATTGGAAATTCATATCCGTAGAAGCTATTATTGATTTAAAATAGTACAGTTAAATTTTGTCTATTATTTAATCGTATTGAAACATGTCTTAGCTAATTGTTTTGGCTAGACGAACATTTGTTAGAACTTGATAGGTTCGAGAAGAGAAGAGAAGAAAATTCAATTATTATGGATAGATCGATGCCAATTGTTTTAGCTAGATCAAAAAATAAAACTTGATAGTTTTGAGAAGAGAAGAGAAGTGATTAGAAAATGAAATCATTATATTTTGTTGTTAAATCAAATTTTGATTTAAAAACTGAGAAGAACAACCTTTTATACAGAGGGAACATTTTATTGGTCGTAAATTCGGCCTCTGCGCGCAACTTAAGTATTATGCATAATATAGGGTATAATAAAGTTGATCATTTGTTATACTTGCAGAGGTGTATAATTTAATCTTTATGGTTATCTGATACACCTGAGTATATATCAAAGTAAACCTTTGATAGATACCCGAGAAGAGAAGTTCTAGATCCTGTGTGATCACTCAGCATAAATCTGGAAAATATTCCATTTCGTTTGTGTATAAAATTGATTATTGATTATTCATTAGAATATCGTAAAAACTATGAAAGCGTTGCACTCTTTCATTATCAAATTATTGTGCTGCATAGATTGTGAGAAGACTTGTTAGAAATTGGAGATTTGTTCAGCTGTTTCTAAGTTCCCTAAAATTTGGAGTCATTTTATCGAATTAGATAGTTTGTTGTCTTAATTCGTATACATTTATTGCATATCTTAACTTGCGGGGCAAATTTGTTGCTCACCCTTGCTAAATAAAACATTTCAGCTAGGGACGAAGAAGCTAGAGGAGCTATGAAGATAAAGGGCAAAGGTGCTATGTTGTGATATTTATGTTTAACATATATATTATGTTGTATTTGTAAACCCATTTTGTATATCTAAAGGGTATGTTTGTAATATAAAGGTTAGATAACCTGGGACGAATGTATTAACTATATCAGTTAATGTGGTTTATATGTCTATTCATAATTAAATGGGTAGTTAGATGTTATTTATATTATGGATCGTGAGAACCAAACTCGGGAGTCAGGTAACCCGAATTTGGGGGAGTCACATATTGGTATGAAAGCTATAGTAACCAAGGTGTCACAAGTTGGTAGCAGAGCTATATGCTATAAACCTTAAGTGGGGTGGGGAAAACCCTAGGATTATAACCATAAGCGAAATAGAAAATACTCATTTAGAGTACTAAGTGAGGGACTACCAAAATATATCGATAGTGAGATATGTGGACACATAGTGTGAGAAGTTTGTACTAAAGAAGTATTAATAAAGTTATTTAAACTGATGGTAGGATGTCGGGAGAAGATGAAATGAGTACAGAAGTGCTAGCGGTTGTTGCACCAGTGCCAGTAGCCGAGGTGCCAGCGCAAAGCAAGTCAGTTGAAGAGGTGGGAAAAGATGAACCTATGGTCAATCTTGGGAGTGATCATGATGATTATCCCGAGATGTATCTGAGTAGTGATGAGGAGGATGAGTCCGAAGAAGCTAAGGTGGAGAAAGAGAGTAAGACTAAAGTTGAAGAGAAGGATCAAGAATCTGCAGAAGTCCAGGAACTTCGGAGTAAATTATTTCTCTTGGAGGAGTTGTGGAAGATGGAGCGAGGATTACGCGAGATGACTAAAGAAAGGAATGAGTTGAAGGCGCAGGTGGATAAAATGAAGACTGAAGGTGGTGGATCGTCTGAGGGAACAATCAAGCAGAAGTGCAAGAATAAGAGAAAGAGGGATCACGACAGTGATAACTTTGAAAATTCAAACCCAAAGAAGAAAAAGGTCTGTAGCAAGTATGGAAAGACTCACTTGGGAGAATGCATGATGTGGAAGAATGTGTGCTTCAATTATAAGCAGGAAGGACATGTTTCCCAACATTGTCCTAAGCCGAATATGAGAAAGTGTTTTTCATGTGGAAGAACGGGTCATGGATTCAACAAGTGTCCTGGTAAGAAGAAGAATGATGAAGGGAATTGAAGGTAGACAGCTTAAGTATAAGCGATAGTATCTTCTGATAATGTATGATATTAAGTGTTGTAATATCGAGAATGATGTGTAAACATATGTAAATATATATGTTTATGTGAATAAAATCTTTATTTTCTATATGAAAATAAGATTAAGATAAATTTGTGAGTTCTTAAAACTCATACTTATGGTAAGTTCATGACTCATAATTATATGAGCTATTTTGAACCCCTCAGCGAATGGACGTCAAACGTCTGACTAGGATAAGTTCATAAACTAATATAATTGTGGCAAGTTCCTTAACCCCTAGGTGTGGTAAGTTTGATGAACTGGGAATAGTTGTGTGTGAATGGAGAATTACAACTTTTGTTTAAAGTTGTGTTGTTAATCCTATGAAAAAGGGATAGTTGTATATGTTAAGTACTAAATGTACTGTGACGCCCCCAAAACAGGTATACGTCACTCATCTTGAGTCCCCAGATACATGGTACAAAATTCAAATACAAACTTAATTATACAACTGTCTTGTAAAATACAACAAAACATAAGGTGAAAGTTTAACACGAATATTGCCTTCTAGACAATATCCACTCTCAAATAGAGTCCTCATTACATTTATTATCACACTATTCCATAGAATAGTGAGGACTACTATGACACCATCTCAGAACCATCACTCTGTTCCCCTACTTGTCCCAGCTATATTCTCATTTCCTGAAGAGAACAGTGAAAGAAAAGGGTGAGCTCAACTAGCCTAGTAAGAAATATTATGACTAAGATAATGCAGAATAAATTATCCTTAGCCTTCAACAGTATAACAACTGATAGAATATAATAGACAGCAAGTTTTAGATCAACAACTGTAGCGGAACAAGCAATCAATTAGAAGAGTCAAGTAGAGCATGATATCTACTATCTTCTATGATTTAAAAGTTTATCATCAATTTTGTCCGTGTAATACCTTTTTCATAGATATGCAGCAATTTCTAGGACATGACCCTAGAGGGATACTGGAATGTCGGTAAAATTATTATGGACCGCACCATGTCCAATAAGGTACAATTTTTCCTTTCAGATACATCAATCAATTATTGCATATCAGGAGGCGTCTATTATTAGAAAACCATTTGAGATGATCTAGAAACTTATTGCACAAGTATTTATTCCTTGATCTAATTAAAGAATCTTAATACTTTGTCAATTTGTTTCACTTCTGAATTCTTTGAACCTTTCAAATAATTCACACTTGTATTTCAACAAATACACACATTCAACTCTTTGAATGATCATCTCCTTTTCTTATACTAGTTTGTTCAATTTACAAAATAATTTTTCACGTAAGTCAAGTATACAAAATTTATTAAGTAATATTTCAATTCTATACAAAACATTATTATTATAAATAGAACAACAATTGTTCTTAATTATAATACCAAAGATTTCATTGTCCAACAATAAAATAGAAATAATGTTTCTAATCGCAAACTAGAATACAATAACAACTTATTCACTTAATAGATTTGCCCGTAGGCAATGCTAAACTATAAGTTTCTATGGTTAATGTGGCAACCTTTGCTTCATTTCCCACACATAGGATTACTTATCTTTGTTTAGCTTTCTACTTCTGCTTGGTCCCTTCATAAATCTATATTTATGATAACCAAAGCCGGTATCCAATACCCAAGTAGAACCTTGACTTAAAGAAAAATTTATTTTAATCATGAACAAAAGCTATATTTGTAACTGAAACTTCACTAAGCTTCTTCTGGTTAGCCTCTGCAAGATGCTTCTTGCAGTTTCTTTCTAGTCTCCAGGCTTATTGCAGTGGAAGCAAACTCATTTGCTATTTGTATCAGTTTTGTTCTTATTATCCTTTGTTTATGCCTTTTTTATTTACCTTCTTAGAATCGTTCTTCTTTTCAGAAGATCATTTGGCCCCTACTAGTAAGACTTGGTCTTTCTTGGTGGAAAGTGACTCAGCATTTTCAATATGTTAAGCAAATCAGCGAGGCTGATATCTAGCTTGTTCATATGAAAAAACCACAATAATTATGAAAGGAGTCCGGGAGTGAGTGCAAGATCGAATCTTGGTTCAACTCTCCATCCATGACAAAACTCGTTGTCCTAATTGATCAATCAAATTGATTATGTTAAGGACTTTTATCTGTACTATAGTGTCATTGGTCATTCTAGATCGGAAGAGCTCCTTAGATATCTTATATCTATTAGTCCTACTTTCCTCATCATCAACTACTTGTTGTGCATGAATATAATAGGAGCATCCATAGTTTCATGATGACGCTGAAGCTCGTTACTCATGGATGCGAGCATGATGCATTGAGCCAACTGTGCATCATCTTGCCACTTTCTAAAAGTAGCAATCTCTTCCTCAAAGGCATTTTCTACAACCATTACAGGGATAAGCGTATTAAGGACATAAGATAGCTTTTCAGCCGTGAGAACTATTCTCAAATTCCTTAACCAATTCGAGTAATTCAGTCCGGTTAATTAACATCTAATATGTTTCACAGTGATAGTAATTTAAACATTATAAAATTCTGTAAATGAATTTATAATTAACAATATTTTAGCATACATTCTTTTATTAATTACCAAAATAATTTAGGTCTTGTTTTAAATTGGTATCTCCCACTATTTTCTTCAAACTATATTACCCTCAATATATATAGTTCGACAATATCTAATTAAAGATATGCTAGTGAGAATAAGGATCCCATTTCAAATGTATATAGCCTTGTGTGTGCACAACAAACTAAATATAAATAAATAGGTAGACAACTCTTGTCAATTACATCAACTATGTAACTCCTCAGATTTTGCCTCTTAGATCATAATGGTCAGTGTGTGCACATCCAGAACTAAAATGATCTAAGTTAAGTCATACCTAGCACTTCCATATATTCGAAAAGAAAAACAACGTCCTTGTGTGTGCACAACAAAACAACATTGTTCAGTCTATTTATAAGCATTAAATGTGATAAAATAACATCTTAAATATTTAATACTTGTCTTATGTGTGCACAACAAACTCATATTAAATATTTAATACTATATTATTTTACCATGTTAGAAGGCGATGTTCGATATTCTAAATATCTTTGAACGTTACAACTTAATATAAAATATTTGAGGGGTTTGTTATTATTTGTCTCATCTTGTTTAGTATTTCATGCATATATATATATATATAAAATAAAATATATATTAATTAACGCGAAGCATGTTTGCATAATATATAATATATATAGTATAAGCATGCACATATAGAATACTATATTCTACCTGGATTGATTATGGACTTTTATTCTAGTTTGGTTCACTAGAGCCACCAAGTGAACCAAAAAGGTCAAACCCTAGGGGTGCAAGAATTAATATTTAAATATAACTATTACATTTAAATCCGGGCTTCATTACAAACGGGTCTTGAAGAGCTCCTTACTTTTTGATCTCTAATTCTTTAAAATTAATTTTAACTATTCTTATTACAAAACTATTTAAAATAAATAGAAACCTTGATCAGCAGTCAAGGGGAAGTATATAGGAGGAAGATAAAATTTACATTAATAAAAAATTAGAGAAGATGAGGTACGCAGACCCCATTTAATAAAATCCAATCACATTGGTCAATAGTCCATAATCAATCCTATTTATTATCATACATATCACTATATGCATCAATAAATAACATTCATCTCATGAATAATAAACTTTCAATATACATATTGATATCATTTAATGGGCAAATTTAGTTAGTATAAAATCTAATTTTGAATTAAAATAAACTCTTTTATTTTTAATCCAAATTTAAATCAAAATAAACCTCTTTATTTTAATTTATCCAATTTTGAATAAAATAAACTATTTTATTTTAATCAAAATAAACTCCTTTATTTTAATTAATTATGGAATCCAATTCAAAGTAAAAAAAAAATAACTCATTTATTTAAGGAAACGCGAATTCTTTTCCTATTCACAAATAAACTCCTTTATTTTGAATAATATGAAATCTTATTTCATATCTAAATAAACTCTTTTATTTAAGGAAACATGAATTCACTCTCCTATTCATAAATAAACTCTTTTATTTTAGGAAACATGAAATCCAATTTTAACTCCAATTAGTTATCATGGAATCCAATTCCAACTTTAATTAGTTAGCATGAAATTTCTAATTTTAAAATTAAAATAAACTCTTTTATTTTAATATTAAATAAACTTTTTATTTTAAGATTAAAATAAATATTTTATTTTAATTATAAAATAATAAAGAATTCACCTTGAATCACGTGATATCATATATCATTAGTCATGTACTGCAGGAATCAAGTTAACTATATATTTATATAATATAACTAATTCACATGACTAATATATATATAAAATCGTAACTAACATCTAGGAAATCAAGAAGATTACATGAATGCTAATAAGGGCGACCACGTGGGAGTCTTCTATTAACATATATATATATATATATATATATATATATATATATATATATATATATATATATATATATATATAACGTAATATATATATATATACCATGTGAAACAGGCTTGGTGCGAATCCCCTTGAATTAAAAAAAAAAACGGCAACTGATTTCGTGCATGTTTTTTTTTAAAAAAAAAAAATTTATACAACAAATTATGCCTAATTAAATTGTTCTAAACATATATCAATATATATATTAAATTAAAACAATTAATAATTTATATAAATGTTTAGTTCTGATGCCACTGTTAGGTTTGTAATATTCATGAACACAATCAAATTGCATAAAATAAGCGGAAACGTAGAAAATCAGAGTTTTAAAATTTTACGAACCATATACCTGGATCATCCTTTATGCACAATTATTAATTAAACAAAAAGATAAAGAACAAGAATCATACCCTTGAAGATTCGAGCTTCCTCAGGTACGAGTTCATCTCCAAATTCTTTCGCGTTCAACTTAAATCCGTCAAGTTTGGTTCCTTCCTTTGATCAACGTTAGCCACCCAAGTGTTTGGCCTCTAGAGGTGATCCACCAAGGAAGAAGAAAGATTCAAGAAGATGGGTATTTGACAAAACCCTAATTTTTCTATCTCTCATAGAAAAGGGGTGTACTCTCCAACAATTGGAATCACGTCTGTTATGAAAAAGTCAACAACCACCACACCCATAATAAAACTCCTCTTATTTATAGATGTGGGCAACCTTCCTTAACAATTAAGAAATTGGGTTTTTTTTAATTAATTAAAATCCTTTAATTAATTAGCCTCCTAATCTTATTAGGAATAAATGAGAGTACTAATATTAAATTAATTTCCAACTCTTTAAAAATTAAAATAATAATAATTGTAATAATATTAATAAGACTCCTCTTATTAATTTATATATTTAATATTTTCAAAATATTAAATAATTTAATTTATTCTATCACCATAGATTAAATTAAATACACTTAACATATTAATACAATTATGCCATTAACTTCTTAAATAATTATTCTTCCTTTTATGGTGTGACCCTTTAGGTTCTCCATATTAAACCGGTTGTGAATAAATCAATTAGAACAATTCTAATCTTATTTAAATAAATAATATTTATTCTACAATAGGGATAAGCCTCCCTAGCGATCAACGATTTTCCAGATAATATAGATTTCAACATTAATCATAAAAGAACCTTTGAGTAAATAGGTACCGTACAATTCAATCCTTCCACCATACAATATCCTAATTAAATATAAGACATGGAATTCTTTGTTAAGTCTTATTTTATTTAATTATATGTATTTCGACTACGAAATGCACAACTCCAAATAATGCAAATTAGAAACTCCTTTCTAATTTCATTACGCCTTGCCAAGGACTCTTTGGGTTGTCATTTATCGAATCACATAGGATATTTCTCTTCTTTTACTAGAAGTGGTATATTCTTTATTGATCATACATTATCTCCATGTACAACTTATTATACCCAAGCATACCCTTTGATATACTCTAAGAGTCTTAAGGAATAAGTCAAAGTATAAATCATCATATACAAGATACTATGATGATCTCAAGTTCAAGGATCACTTGTACTACTATCACTACAGGAATTCCTATTGATAGTCAAGTAAAACTTCATTAGGTATTCCTTAGCTAGTCACGTTCAGTGTACTTATTCTCCAATAAGCACCTACATACTTGCTTTAGTGTCTCCACACAAATGATCATGTGATCAATCATCCTCATCCAATGAGCAAGCAATGTATGTACCAATCCATCCGGATTCATTAATCCCTAATTTAGTAATCCAACGATTGGGAACTATTTTAGTTTTAAGCTTTCTAAGAATTTAGATCTCATTAGAATGATCATCATCATTATTCTAAAAGCATTGCTTAAAACTATAGGTTTATCACATATTATAAAACAACATCATGTAGATAATTAAAAGCCTTTAATTTATTAATACTTTTTATTAATAAATGAATAAGATTGTTACAAAGTATATGCTTTATCATCAAACATGATTGGCTTGTGTGCATACTACTTTCAGAAGAGAATAGTGAAAGAAAAGGGTGAGCTCAACTAGCCCAGTAAGAAATATTATGACTAAGATAATGCAGAATAAATTATCATTAGCCTTCAACAGTATAACAACTGATATAATACAATAGACAACAAGTTTTAGATCAACAACTGCAGCGGAACAAGCAATCAATTAGAAGAGTCAAGTAGAGCATGATATCTACTATCTTCTATGATTTAAAAGTTTATCATCAATTTTATCCCTGTAATACCCATCAATAGGTCTTTGTTATACCCAAGACAAAAAGATCTCTCATCACCTGTCTTCACATGAACCACCAAAGATTATAGTTAAATCCACAATTCATATTTATAATCATGTAAATCAACCGTTTCTCCTCGCCACAAAAGCTTAATAGAACGTTTACTCAATATCCTTACCTCAAAGGCTAAAGATATTCAAATGTAATAACAATGATCATACCAATCAGTTGTCTACCTTTGCACTACGGGCCAAAGATATTCAACTATAAAACCAATGGTCATGATCATACCAATTAATTGTTTGTCAGTGCACTACGGCCAAAGACATTCAACTGTTAACTAATGGTCATGATCCTGCCAATCACATCATCGAATTATCCATGCACTACGGGCCAATGATATTAGTTATTATCACCAGTGGTTATGATCATGTCATACACCTGTCCATCTTTTCACGTAAACCAAAGATATACAACTATAAAACCAATAATCAACAGTCCATCTTTGCACGCAAGCCAAAGATATACAACTGTAAAACCAATAATCAGCAGTCCATCTATGCATGTAAGCCAAAGATATACAACTGTAAAACCAATAATCAACAGTCCATCTATGAACTACAGGCCAATGAGGACTTTTACCACATCATTCGTCACATTATGGTCATGATTATACCGAATAATCCCTGGTCATAATCATACCAAGTCCATCTATTCACGTAAGCCAAAGACGACTTTAATCACAATATAAGCATGAGGATGATGACAATGACATAATAATTCAATAAAACAAGTTCAAGGATAAATTTTAAAGATTTATAATTTAATTTATCCAGAAATCAATAACGTCCAAATTGTCAACATGATACTGCTTTGTAGAGTAAAATTCAATAATATTATTCATGTCCCAAAAATAATTTGGACAGAAAAGAAATATATTTTTCAGGTGAATAGTACTTCGGGAATAGTAACCCATGAATAGTACCCCGACACAAAAAGTGTCCCAAATACCCGAGTGAATGATACTAGAGTTAATAGTAATCGGGTGAATAATAACTCGTGAATAGTAACTCGTGAATAGTACTCCGGCATAAAAAGTGTCCCGAATACCCGAGTGAATAATACCAGAGTGAATAGTAACTGGGTGAATAGTAACCCATGAATATTAACTTGTAAGAGAAAAAAATACCAAAGAAAATGATATTTCATGACGAGTACAAAAGAAATGATATCTCATACAAGTATAATAGAATATACGAAACTGCAAATGGATTTTCACCCGCCATACGGTAATCCACGTAGACAGATCATTTCCACAATTTAATAAAAAAATGAATACGAATGATCATTCACCATGCATGCGGTAATCCACATAGACAGGTTATTCCAACAGAATAATAAAGAATGGAACCAGGTCATGCGTAATCTGCACAGACTGGATATTCCAATAGAATAATAAAGAACGAAACCAGGTCATGCCTAATCCATACAGACAGGATATTCCAACAGAATAATAAAGAATGGAATAACAACAGAATTCACCAGGCATGCGATAGACCGCACAGACAGGTTATTCCAACAGAATAATAAAGAATATAAGAATAGAAGAATTTCACCATGTATGCGGTACTTCGCATAGATAGGTTATTCCAACATAATAATAAAGAATGGAATAACATAAGAATTTCACCATGTATGCGGTGATTCAGATGAGCGGAGTTATTCCAATATAATAATAAAGAATGGAATAACAGAAGAATTTCACCATGTATACGGTAGTCCGCGTATTTAGGTTATTCCAACAGAATAATAAAGAATGGAATAACAATAGCTCTCTTCATGAATATGAAAGAAATAATACCCCTTACCTTAGAAGAAAACTGGATACTGGAATAGTGAGGTAGCAGGCTTCTCTTTTTCTTCTCTCTATAATTTCTCTTTATAATAATTGCTCTATAGCTTTAGTGAATTGGTGAGAAATGAAGGAATGAGCTTCTATTTATAGAAAAATATAGTTTCGATAATTGCTTGTTTTGAGGCTCGAAATCTTACAGTACAATACCTTCAACTTTTCTTTCATTTTTAATTTAGTCTTGCAAGTATTACCAAACTTGCACCACCTCCCCTAATAGTAAATCATGTGGATTAATAGTTCATTCATGTGACTCAATAGTTATAATCATGTGAAAATATGAATTACAGTATAGTACCTCCATCTATACCTCCATCTTTAACTTAGTCATGCAAGTATTATCAATCTTGCACCAACTCCCCTAATAGTACAAGAAGGTGAATCAATAGTACACACATGTGAACAAATAGTTATAATCATGTGAATTAATAGCAATTAATTGCTCATTTATCCGATTAATTACCCGACTGGTTAATATAACCTCCAGACATCAATTATTATCGAAATAAATATCGATTTCCACTAACACTAACAATCCCAACATAATGGAAATATTTTTTTTGAAAAATTTCATTTTTGAAATTTCAAAGTTTGACTTTTTCCGAAAAAATCAACTATTGACTTTTTTGACCAAAAAGTTAACCCCAACAAATTTTGTGTTTATAGTCTATTTCTACTAATTTCATCGTTCCGGACTCAAATATCACGTCCGCGTCTCCAAATTCAACTCCGAACTCAAATTCGATTTTTAATAACATTCATCATTAATATTATAACTCACAATATTTAACAACCAGGTTGTTCCCAGGAAAGAGGGGGCTTTTCGATAAGGATTTCTCCTTATTGGCGCACAATTAGGTGACCAAACCTCTCCTTGACAGAACTTCTAGACATTGTCAATATTGCAAATAATAATATGAATAACTTTGTCGTCTCAATTATTGATTTAATAATATATAAAATATTATGCGATGATGATCTTGTGATAATAATTGAATCAATAATATGAGAGATATGATGCAAAGACTTCATCAGTAGCAATAATTGAGTATATCCGAGTGACTTCTCACATAAGTATCAATAATCAATACCGTGTACTATGCTTATAACCACGACCAGACATATTCTTTTACTTTTACTCTTTGGTTATTTTATGACAACTTGCTTACTTTGAAAAAATTTAAATATAACCCTTAACTTTAACCTTTTATCAATTTAACCATTTACTAAATAGAATAATTATAAAAAAATTGAATACTTTCATTTCATAAAATTCGGGGTCTCACATGTACTGTGTACTATTTGAATAAATATGCGATTATATGAGGACTATGTGTATGTACTTAGATCTTGCATCAGAGTTGTTGTATGAGCTTGATGATGGTTGGATCATGTAGTATTACATCAATACTACAAGATCTGTGTCATAAATAGCCAAGAACAAGCCTGAGCTGAAAATCAAAGGTGGTCAAAGTGGACACCTTGATGACTGCTTGTCAGTGTTTTTTAGGCTCAAGAACACCAATAGCGACGGAAAGTGTTGCTAAAGGCTTAGCAACGATTTTAATAAAATCAGTTTTATTAATTTCCGAAAAATGATTAAAAATAGAAAATAAATTCTAAAAATTACAAAATTGGTTTTAAAAATTATTTAAGTTATAAAAAATAACTTTTGATAATTTGGCATATTTTTCATTAATATTTATATTTGTTTGAATATTAATGATATTTAATTTATTTAATAATTATATTAAATAAATTAGAAAAAAATGATTTTAATATTATAAAAATCATTTTAAATGAGAATAAAGCATTAGAAAATATTTTAAGTTATAAAATGTAACTTTTAATATTTTTGAGGTAAATTCATTAATAAATTAATATTAATGACATTGGATTTATTTAATTATTATATTAAATAAATGAGTTAAAAATAGTTTTATTGATTTAAAAATCATTTAAAAATGAGAAAAGTGATTTAAAAATATTTTAAGTTATAAAATATGACTTTTAATATTTTGATGAGAAATTCATTAATATTTAAATATTAATGGTAATTGTTTAAAAATGATTTTAACTTTTTTAAAAATCATTTAAGGAGAATATTGGGGATTTAAAATATTTTAAGTTATTATTAATAACTTTAATATTTTGATAAAGTATGTCATTAATATTTTAATATTATTAAATATTAATGATGATGGGGTTATTTAGTATTAAAATCATTTAAAAATGATTCCGGTGTTTGAAAAATTATTATAAAATATAATAATTGTTTGGAAATTATTAAAAGCTTCCGAAAAATATTTTGAACGATATTTGACTTATCTAAAATAACATTGAAGCTTTGAGACCGAGTTTAATTGACAATAAATGTGTTAATTATCGGATAAGGGTGACTAGGACACCGAATTGAGACTAAAGTCCAACCAGACCGAACTAGTTAGACTTGAGAAGTGTTTGTATAGGTTATAAACACTGATGTGACTACGTGATGGTATGTCTAGGAGATATATTGACTGTAAATTACACTGTTATGTGTTGTGATTTGTTGGGCTAATTGTTAGAACGATATTGTCGATTATAGGTCTTTCAAACGCAGATAGAATATATTGTGTAGCAGTAATCAACGAAGAAGGCAAGTTTCTTTAACTCAATCTCAATTTATTACTTTTCAAATATAGTGGTGGTTAATTATTGCTAATTATACCACGTATGAGAATTATTGTTGATTATTCGCAGTTATTTCATGTTTATTAATTCAAATTGAATGATTAATTTTGAGAATATGCTTGGGGAATAACTGTTGTTGGTTATTCACATCCGTAGAAGTTATTATTGATTGCAAATAGTACAGTTAATTTTTGTCTATTATTGAATCGTGTTGAGATATGTCATAGCTAATTATTTTGGTTAGACGAACATTTATTGAAACTTGATAGATTTGAGAAGAGAACTCAATTATTATTGAAAGGTCGATGCCAATTATTTCGTAGATCGAGAAGAGAACTTAATTATTATTGATAGGTCAATGCCAATTATTTTGGCTAGATCGAGAAAGTGATTAGATATTAAAATTATTGTATTTCGTTGTTATGATTCGAATTCTGGTTATAAGACTGAGAAGAATAACCTTTTTATATAAAAGGGGCTTTGTGGTCGTATATTCAGCCGTTGCACGCGTGTAAGTATTATGCATAATATAGGGTATAATAAAGCTGATCAATTTATATACTTGCAGAGGGGTATGATTTAATCTTTATGGTTATCTGATACACCTGGGTACTTTAAAGTAAAACCTTTGATAGTTACTCGAGAAGTTCAAGATCCTGTGGGGTCGCTCAGCATAAATTCTGGATAATATTCCACTTTGTTATTGCATAGAATTAATTCTTGTTATTCAATTAAATATCGTTGAAACTTTGAAAGCGTTGTACTCTTTCAATATTGAATTATTATTTTGCATAGGATGCGAGAAATACTTGTTATTGATTAATGATTTGTTCAGCTATTTCAAAGTCCTTCGAACTTTGGTGACATTCTATTGAATCGATAGTCTAATATTCTTGATTATTATACTTTATTGTATGATTTAACTTATGAACAAATTTGTTCTTTCAAATTTTGCTTAAATATAATATTTGACTAGAAGCGACGAGGTAATGGGAGGGCGAGAGAAGGACAAAGGCAAAGGCTTATTACTGGAGTAATTTATAAGAACTTTATTTATTAAGTTGATATATGTAAACCATTTTTGTATATCTAAGGGTAAGTTTGTTATGTTAAGGTTATGTTAAGGCTTATTGCTGGAGTAATTTATAACCATTTTTGTACTTTTGTATATTCATTTTAGCAGGGAATATTCGTACAATGGCGTGCAATCATTGGTGGACCCCACAAATGTAATTATTGCCGGATTGAGAAATTGACAAAAATATATTTATGAAAATAACGGCGAAAGTTTTCTTTATTAATACTATTGAACTACTCGGTAGTAAAAAAATACGATGTCTGGCGTGGTTGCATAGTAGCACTGCGGTATTGATTATTGATGCTTACGTGAGAAGTCACTCGGTTATACTCAATTATTGCTACGATAATTCTTTGCATCATATCTCTCATATTATTGATTCGATTATTGTCACGATTATCATCATAATATGTTATTTTATTAAATTAATAATTGAGACGGCAAAGTTATTCATATTATTAAATTACAATATTTATAATGTCTAGAAGTTCTGTCAAGGAGAGGTTTGGTCACCTAATTGCGTGCCAATAGGGAGAAATCCTTATTGGAAAGCCCCCTCTTTCCTGGAAATGACCTGGTTGATAAATATTGTGAGTTATAATATTAATGATGAATGTTATTAAAATTAAAGTTGTGTTCGGAGTTGAAATTGGAGACGCGGACGTGATATTTGAGTCCGAAACGATAAAATTAATAAAAATAGACTATAAACACAAAATTTTCCGGGTTTTACTATTTGTTCAAAAAGTCAACAGTTGAATTTTTTGGGAAAAGTCAAACTTCGAAATTTCAAATTTTATATTTTTGATAAAAATAGTTTCATTGTGTTGGAATTATTTGTGTTAGTGAAAATCGACATTTATTTCGATAATAATTGATGTCTGGAGGTTATATTAACCAATCGGGTATTTAACCGGATAAATGAGCAATTGATTGCTATTATTTCACATGATTATAACTATTTGTTCACATGTGTATACTATTGTTTCACATTCTTGTTACTATTAGGGGAGTTGGTGCAAGTTTGATAATACTTGCATGACTAAGTTAAAAATAGAGGTATAGATGGAGGTACTATACTGTAATTCGTATTTTCATATGTCTAGAACTATTGATTCACATGATTTACTATTGAATCACTTTATTTACTATTAGGGGAGGTGGTGCAAGTTTGATAATACTTGCATGACTAAATTAAAAATAAAGAAAAAGTTGGAGATATTGTACTGTAATTTTTCGAGCCCCAAAATGTGCAATTATTGAAACTATATTTTTCTATAAATAGAAGCTCATTCTTCCTTCATTTCTCACCAATTCACTAAAGCTATAGAGAAATTATTATAGAGAAATTGTAGAGAGAAAATCATGAAGAAGAAGAAGCTCATTACCTCACTACTCCCTATATCCGAGTTTCTTTCAAAGGTAAGGGTATTATTTCTTTCTTTCGTCTTCATGAAGAGAACTTACATTATTCCATTCTTTATTATTATGTTGGAATAACTTGGTTATGCTAATACCGCATACATGGTGAAATTCTTCTATTATTCCATTCTTTATTATTACATTAGAACATCCATGCATGCTTTCTTGGGACACGGTTAAAATCCTTATTATTCTATTGGAGCATCTGCATGCAGGCTTTCTGTGGGACTGGTTAAAATCTTTATTATTCTTTGGAACATCCTGCCGCTGCTTTCTATTTGGACTGGTTAAAAGTCTTTATTATTACTGTTGGAATATCATGCATGCATTTTACACTAGACCTGGTTTCGTCTTTATTATTCTGTTGGAATAACCTGCATGTGCGGTCTACCACATGCTTGGTGATTTCTTTTGTTATTCCATTCCTTATTATACTCAGTTGGTTAAAGTTTTGACTTCTATACTCCATGAAATTAGTAGAATATCCTTGATATTTGCGCTTCATCCAGTATCTTTTCATGGAAATATTCTTCTGAGCATTCTTGAATTTTACTCTACAAAGAAGTATCATGTTGACAATTTGGACGTTATTAGTTCCTGGATAAATTAATTCGTGAACTTGTTTTATTGAATTCTTATATCATTGTCATCATCCTCATGTTTATATTTTTTTGAAAGTCATCTGTGGCCTGTAGTGCATAGATGGACTTGGTATGATTATGACCAGGGATTATTCGGAATAATCGTGACCGTAATGTTATAAATGATGTGATAAAAGTCCTCATTCGCCCGTAGTGCATTGATGGACAGTTGTTTGCATGATTATGACCATTGATGAATACACGAATGTCCTTGGCCCGTAGTGCATGGATAATGGTGGTCATGATACTAAAGAATATCCTTGGCCGTAGTGCAGGGGTGATTCGATGATGTGGATTATTTATTAAGCTGAGTTCCAGCGATAAAAGTGATGAAAAACCTTTTAAATCATAAAAGATAGTAGATTTTATTCTCTACTTGACTCTTTTAATGGATTGCTTGTTCCGCTGCAGTTAAACTTGATGTCTATTGTATTTTATCAGTTTAACATTGTTGAAGACTAATGATAATTTATTCTGCATTTTCTTAGTCATAATATTTCTTACTAGGCTAGTTGAGCTCACCCTTTTGCTTTCATTGTTCTCTTCAGGAAATGAGAACGTAGCGGGGACTAGTCGGGGAACGGAGTGACGGTCCAGAGGATAGCATTAGTAGTCCTCACTATTACATTAAATAGTGTGACAATAAATGTAATGAGGACTTATTCTCGAGTGGATATTGTCTAGAAGACAATATTTGTATTAAAACTCACAGCTCTTTTGTTGTATATTAAAGATTGTATTTGTATTTTGTACCATATATTTGGCGACTCAGGATAGGTGATGTATACCTATTTTGGGGGCGTCACATCAGATCTCCAAATGGATAGAAAAGGCTGAGATAAAGAAGTCTACTGATAGACCCCTGACTAAGGTCTTTCATGGAAGATTCTTTGAGTATTGTGATGAAGAAGAAGGTGGGAGGCAAAATCAAGGATGATGAAGGAGAGCCTCTAAATGTTCATAAAGTAATGTCTCCACAATTTGTTCGAGAAGCTGGAAGAAGAACCCAAAGGAAAGCAGAAGCTAACAACAAGCGTGTGAGATCCCAAATTTTATGAAATAAAAGTATTCAATTTTTTATTTTAAGTAAATAGTTAAATTGATAAAAGTTTAAAGTTAAGGGTGATATGTGAAAATTTTTTCAAAGTAAGCAAGTTGTCATAAAATAACCTTAGAGTAAAAAAATGCGATGTCTGGCGTGGTTGCATAGTAGCACTGCGGTATTGATTATTGATGCTTATGTGAGAAGTCACTCGGATATACTCAATTATTGCTACAATAATTCTTTGCATCATATCTCTCATATTATTGATTCAATTATTGTCACATTATCATCTCGCATAATATTTATATATTATTAAATTAATAATTGAGGCGACAAAGTTATTCATATTATTATTTGCAATATTGACAATGTCTAGATGTTACATCGAGGAGAGGTTTGGTCACCTAATTGCGCTTGATAAGGAGAAATCCTTATCGGAAAGCCCCTCTTTCACAGGAGCGACACGGTTTTAAATATTGTGAGTTATAATATTAATGATGAATGTTATTAAAAATTGAATTTGAGTTTGGAGTTGAATTTGGAGACGCGGACGTGATATTTGAGTCTGGAACAATGAAATTAGTAGAAATAAACTTTAAACACAAAATTTGTCGGGGTTGACTTTTTGGCCAAAAAAGTCAAACTTCAAAATTTAAAAAATGAAATTTTTGAGAAAAATATTTCCATTGTGTTGGGATTGTTAGTGTTAGTGGAAATCGACATTTATTTCGATAATAATTGATGTCTAGAGATTATATTGACCAATAGGGTAATTAATCGAATAAATAAGCAATTAATTGCTATTAATTCATATGATTATAACTATTTGTTCACATGTGTGTACTATTGATTCATATTCATGTACTATTAGGGGAGGTGGTGCAAGATTGATAATACTTGCATGACTAAGTTAAAAATGGAGGTATAGATGGAGGTACTATACTGTAATTCGTATTTTCACATGATTATAACTATTGATTCACATGATTGAACTGTTGATTCACATTATTTACTATTAGGGGAAGTGGTGCAAGTTTGATAATACTTGCAGGACTAAATTAAAAATAAAAGAAAAGTTGAAGGTATTGTACTATAATATTTCGAGCCCCAAAACGTGCAATTATTGAAACTATATTTTCCTATAAATAAGCTCATTCTTCCTTCATTTCTCACCAATTCACTAAAGCTTTAGAGCAATTATTATAGAGAGAAATTATAGAGAGAAAGAAGAAGAGAAGTCGCTACCTCACTATTCCAATATCCGGTTTCTTAAGGTAAGGGATATTATTATTATAGTAAGGGGTATTATTTCTTTCGTATTCATGAAGAGAGCTATTGTTATTCCATTCCTTATTATTATGTTGGAA
This sequence comes from Panax ginseng, assembly GCA_020205605.1. Classification (NCBI taxonomy): domain Eukaryota; kingdom Viridiplantae; phylum Streptophyta; class Magnoliopsida; order Apiales; family Araliaceae; genus Panax; species Panax ginseng. The sequence continues at coordinate 139,854,031 of CM035128.1, forward strand.
TAACTTTGTCTATCGAAATCATTGTATACATGGTGAAATTCTTCTATTATTCCATTCTTTATTATTACATTTGGAATATCACATGCATGCTGCGATTACGCGTGACTGGTTCCGATCTTTATTATTACGTTGGAATATCACATGCATCAATGCGAATTACGCATGACTTGGTTACATTCTTTATTATTACATTGGAATAACTTTGTCTATCGCGGTCTATCGCATGCACAGTGAATTATGTTGTTATTCCATTCTTTATTATTACATTAGAATATCACATGCGCATGCGGATTCGCGTATTTGGTTAGATTCTTTATTATTCTATTGGGAATAACACATGTATGCATGCGGTCTATCGCATGCATGGTGAATTCTTACATTATTCCATTCTTTATTATTACATTGGAATAACCTGTCTATGTGGATTACCGCATGCATGGTGAATGATCCTTTGTATTCATTCCTTATTAAATTATAGAAATGATCTGTCTACATGAATTACCGCATGAGGGGTGAAAAATCTATTTGCAGTTTCGTAATTTTTCTGACCCTCAAAAATTCTGGAAAACATTGAAATGATAATTTGATGAGTTTTCTATATTGTGTCCAAAGATGGCAATTTTTGGATGTATAGATTAAGAGTTATGAATTTTATGAAAAAAGACTATTTTAAAAGTAAACCCTTATAACTCCTTGTGGTTAACTCCAAAATTGGTAAAATTTTTATTGGGAGTACATATATATAATAGGAGTATACCCTGTAAATTTTGGAATTTTTGGATAAAAATACAATTTATGATAAATGTCTAAATATTCAGCAGTTTTGGCCATATGAAAAATAGTAAATGAATTTTAAAAATTTTCAGAAAAATATGTGTTCAATATGGGACTATATTCTACTAAATCCCAAAAAAGAAATATTTTTGGGACTGATTTGTTATTTTTCATGAAAATGAACTAGTTATGAGTAAATGAATTAAATATGTTATGTGAAGTAACAAAATTGGAAAATAGAATTTTATGGCTTGGGAATTCTATATAGGGTATATGCAGATTTTTGATGAGGGATTTGATCATTGGTGATGAAATCTTATGAGTATGGCATGTTTGAATGATTAAATGTATTATTTAGTAAAGTGTAAACAATTGAAATAAATTGGTTTAATAAGTGATTAAAATATTGTTATAATATTAATAATATTATATTATGAGTTTATTAAGTGATTTATAATATTTGGATAAATTTAAAGTCTTTAATATTTATCCTTATTTTCGTTTGATTAATGCTTATATCATTGTCATCATCCTCATGCTTATATTGTGATGAAAGTCATCTTTGGCTTACGTGGGCTTACGTGCAAAGTTGGACTGTTGATTATTGTTTTTATAGTTGTATATCTTTGGCTTACGTGCAAAGATGGACCGTTGATTATTTGTTTTATAGTTGTATATCTTTGGCTTACGTGCAAAGATGGACTGATGATTATTGGTTTTATAGTTGTATATCTTTGGCTTACGTGCATTGATGGACAGTTGTTGGTATGATTATAACCAGGGATTATTCAGTATAATCATGATCATTGTTGAAAACACCAATATCCTTGGCCCGTAGTGCATGGATAATTCGTGGTCGTAATACTAATGAATATCCTTGGCCGTAGAGCAGAGATGATTCGATGTTGTGGATTAATTATTAAGCTGAGTCTCAGCGATAACATATTGATTATACACTTTTAATTCGTAAAAGATAATAGATATCATGCTCTACTTGACTCTTTTATAATACAGTTGTATGTCTTTGGCCTGTAGAGCAAAGATGAATTGTTAATGAATATCTTTGGCCCGTAGTGCAAAGATGAATTTATTAGTATGATTATGAACAAGAATTGTGATTTGGTATAACCATGATTTTGATGTTTCAGGTAAAGACATGTGATGAAAATTATCTTCGTCCTGGGTGCGAAGAGGAATTTAGAATCACAATTATAATTATGAGTTATTCACATGATTGTGGACAGGAATTGTTGATTGATGTTACAGGGATAAAACATTATTGGTGGACTTTTAACATGGAGAAGATAATAGATCTGATGGTCTATTTGACTCTTCTAATGGATTTCTCGTTCCGCTGCAACTATGATTGAAAAGTTTTATCATCTACCATATGTTCTAAATCTCTGATTTATTACTGATAAAAGCTATTGATGATGTAAATTATCTTTAGTCATGATATTCTCTACTGGGCTAGTTGTGCTCAGCCTTTTTGCTTCACAATTCCTTTCAGGTAATAAGAGTGTAGCTTGGTCGAGCGGTGGTAACAGGAGAATAGAACGGTGGTCTATAGCTGTTGAGGTTCTCCTTAAATAGTATGGAAATAATTTTATTGAGAACTTTAGATAAGTGTGTCATATTGTATACGTCATTTGATATTTAATTTTGGTGAACCGAATAGGGTGAGGTGAACCCAACTTTGGAAGGGTGTTTTGCCACTATCATACAAGATGTCTAATGACATGCAACCTCGTGTTATCAATAGACAGGTTTGTACACATCCACTTGTTGAGTATATCTACGAGCACTACCTATATAATCTTGGAGTTTATTTGAAATATAATTCTCACTTAGAGACAACGGAGATAATTATATGTCAAGAGAAGACTCACCATTGGAAAGAAGATGATAGCAATCTTCTTGTTTTTCTTTGGGGACTATTAGGTCAACCAAGGATAATTCGGTGGACATATGATATCTATCATAACTTAGACGCATGGCCTCCTATGTACGAAGGTTTCCTTGAGCACTTCCCAAAGATTTTAATTTCTAAAATAGTTATTGACTGTACTTTTATGTAAGGTACCATTGTAAGGTTGTGGTCAAAGCACCATGAGAGTTACATACATTTGCATTAAAACTCACAGTTTAACTATGGTCGTATTCTGCACGACAGTTCAACAGTTCTATAAATGAAGTTTGTATTTGATTTTTATAGTATGATATCTGGCGACTCAGAATGGGTCGTGTGGACCTATTTTGGGGGCGTCACAACAACTGGGAGCAGAAGCAAGGTTTCTGTAAAGAAGAGGATGGCGAAAGAGGTGGAAAGTTCTGAGTCTGGTGACTCTGCACCAGTAGCAACGACACCAGTAAGGAAGAGATCCAGGGGTATGAAGAAAACTAAGGCTCCACCAAGAAGTCTCTCCACCGAAGACAAAGATGAAGGTGAAAAGGTCTTAACTGCACCAGAGACCACAAAGAGAAGAAGCAACAGACTGCTTCAAGGGCCATCAAGGAAGAAAGCTAAGGTGGTAAACCAGCAAGCCCCATTTTCCCAAGAAAGTACTTCTGATGAAAAAGAGGAAATTGAAAGCCCTAAAAATGAATCCTCGAAGAGCAAATCCAACAATGAAAGTGAAGATGGAGTAACAATCCGGAATTTCAAGTAGTAATTTTAAATATTTATTGAATTATATAAATATTTATTTGAGGTGTTTATTGATGAAATAAATATTTTATTGATGGGATTATTATTAGTAAATATTTATGAATTAATAAAATTCTAAATTTATGTGATTATAATTGAGAGAGTTGTAATATAACATGAGATGTTATATTGTTGTGTTGATTTAATAATTTAAATGGTATGTTAAATTATTAGATAAAATTATAATGAAATTATAATTTTGTGATATTTATTAAAATGGAAAATGTATTTAACATATAGTCTATTTGATTAATGTTGGATATAGAAATCCAAATAAATAAGATGTAATTATAAATTATAAACTAAATTATTTATTAAAATAATTAAAGTAGTTTTAAATTGATTTAACCCAAACAAGGCTTAAATATTTTAAGTCTTTAAATTTTAAAGGGTTTTGCCAAACAAAGCCTTATGACTTTTGGATTATTAATTTTTGAATTTTAAATTATAAATAAAGTAAATAAAATAAATTAAATAATAAATATAATATATTTATAATCTATACGTTAGTTTGTAACTGATATTACAATTAGTAGTAATATTAAGGTTATATCAGTTTGTTATATCAGTTTTTGTATTCTACGCATATCAGTTGGGTTTTGACCATTTGCTAAGTCTGAGAGTTCAGAGAGAAACCTGAGAGAGAGCTTGAGAAAATTGTAGAGAAGTTTGGAGTTTTCAAAGTAATTAACAGTTGATTAGCAAGGAATTCTTAAGAAACAAAAGGTATTTGTTTTTTTACATAACCTTAGTGTGTGTGTGTATATATATATATATATATATATGCATATATGAGTTACGGCAAAATTTTGTTTATGTTCTGTGAATTCTAATTCTTTCAAAATTGTTGTTATATAACTAAATTATGGTGGTTATATGTGATATAATGCTAGAGTTTATGTTCAAAGAAGGAAATTGCATGTTAATTTCTGATAACAGTAGAAAAATAATGACAGTGTATGTTTGTATGAATATTTTCTTATGTGGCTTATGAAAGTATCAATTTTGATGGTCAATTTGTATGCTAAACTGAAAATTGAAGCTTGTGTATGCTAGTTCATTAAGAAACGAAGATAACGTAATTTGAACGAAGCAATTTGGACAAGAATTGTGTTTACAGTGTTGATTTTTGGGAAGGAACTCAAAAATGAAGTTTTATATGAAAATATGGAATTTGAGGAAATTAAACTAGTATAATTGTTGTTAAATGGTTCTATGTTGAGGAATATGTTGGCAAACATGTTTATGATAGTTTTATATCAATTGTTTGTGTTAATATTACTGTCTAATGGGTGAAATTCGTGTTTTTTGGGCTAAAGTAAAGCTCATTGTTCATATAGTCTACTCCTCTCTGTGCACCGGTGCAACAGCTTAATTAGTGCGGGAGCTAAAGCTAAAAAGCAATTCTCTGTGGGTCGATCCTATGTATGTATGACTACGCCTACGCCTACAGTTTTGGGACAATGACTTACTTCTTTGCTTTGCGATTATGGGATAGCAACATACCTTGGTCCAATGATGTGTTAGTATGATAAACACGTAACAACAAGGTTAAAACAGAGTTGTGTTATGTGGTTAGTAAATTTAAAGTTTCAAATGATTAGTAAGTAATGAATGTGGCATATTAGACTTAGTGAGCATGATGAATAGTAAACAGATGTTGTGAAGGTTAACACTTGAAATTTCTGATATTTGTATAGTAGCATAATACTTGTGCTAAAATGATAAGTTTAGCTAGAAATGTACATGGTTTGGTATGTTAGCATATCTAATAGGTATTGTGGTTCTAAACCTATGTGTAGGTGAAAACGAGTTTAATATTATAGCTTACGCTCGAGGCAAGTTTTTTAACTCTACATTTACGTTGAGCAAGTTTCTTACTTTAAACTTTCATTAAGCGTACTCTTGTATTCCTAATCATTATTTGAACAAGCTAGCTATGACTTTAACTTTATTCGAACAAGTTTTGAATTCCAATATTTATTTATGTATTCTAACTTGTTTATTGTTAGACAAGTTTCTTTATTGTCCTTCGTGTATTATGAATGCAATTTTCTTGAATTCTAATTTCAAATGTTGAATTATCTTATTTCATTTACTTGATACAAGCTATTCTCATAATGAGCAAGCTTTATTTTCAGCTTGCTATTACTTAAGGTATATTCAATACTTCTTAGTCCTAGCTTAATATTATTCAAGCAAGGTTTATTGTCATTCAATACTTATGCTTTGTAGTTGTTTCTAAGCATGAGTTCAATATATAGTTAGTTCACTTACACTTATTCATTGTTCTATATTATGTTATTATTAATCAACTGTTGTGTTATCAAACACTATTGATTCAACTAGTCCTCTAGTTGATGATCATTAAACTTCAAATTACCCTTGAAAGCTTATCCAAACCAAACTTTCTTTGGTGCGGACTTGTACTCTAAATACTGAGATGAACAACCCTATTATTAGGGGTTAATTTATGCTTAGCGTTGAAATGTTTGTGCACAATACATTGTACGAAGGGCTACACAATACATTGTACGAAGGGCTAATCCCCCTAAGTACGAGGAGTCCTTATAGTCTTATGACTGTTAAAGTTTGTAACGCCCCAGAAAATCGAACATTTTGTAATTACTTTTAATAATGAATAAAATAATATTATTTATTATTATTATGTGTTGAGAAGATGAATGTCGTTCTATAACCTAGAAACGTCGGAATATCGTAGTATTTTAACTACGTGGGAGAATTAAAGTGTTTGAATTTCTAAAACGAAAATAAAAGTTTTCTAAGAAATTTTCCGAAAAACACTATTCATCGATTTCCGCTCGGGAATTATTTTTGGATTTCCGAGAAATACGTAATGTTATAATATCGAAGTGATATCGATTATGTAATAATAATCTAAGTATGGAAAACGTAATATTTCACATTTGGACCTAATTTGGGAACGTTAGGTTATTAAGCATTAAAGGAAGAAAGTTGTGATCGTATAATGTGTATACATTATATGAAGTAATGAATGTAAGTATAATACAATGTATTGTACTATTATGTATGAGGAATGAAATAACGTATATTACGAATTAATATACGAGTTAGTATACGAAGATTATACGTGGGGTATAAATGATAAGTTATTGAATTAAAGGTAATGGACTTGTAGGATTGATAGTCTATTATAGAAGTCCAATGTATGTGTAAATCAAGCCCAAGTGTTTTGATTATCATAAGTCCAATCTATTTGTAGCATAAGCCCATTAGGAAAGTAATTAGATTAATTAGCAAGCCCAATGACTAAGCCATGATCCATGGGGTGATCCAAGTGAGGAAGTGGGTAAGCTTGATGGGCAAGGATTTTGTGTAATGCCCAAGAACTTTGTGTGGTGGTCAAGAGAAGTGAGGAGCACACAATGAATAGTAAGGAGATGGAATGAGGAGGTGGGAGGTTTAAAGTCTAAAGTACCCTCACTTTGCCAAGCCTATAAATACCAAGGTCATTTCATTTGTTGGTTGATCATTTTCATCCAACTTTTCTCTCAAACATAAAGCTACTTATTGGTTAGGGAGAATAAGCCACTTAAGCACTTATAAGCCACTTCAACCTTTGCTAGTTTTCCAAAGCAAATAGAAGTCTTCTAGGGTAAGACTCATCTTCTTTTATCTACATCTTTTCTATGATAGGATTGATAGAGAAGGGGGATGGCTTGAGGATAACATGTAATAAGTTAATAAGGAATGAACTTAAGCCGAATAAGTTGAATAAGCAACTTGAACATTAATAAGTTGCTAGAGCCATGAAGAACTTTTCATAAGTTGTCATATGATGATTAGTATGTTGATTATAGCATAAGAACTTTGATTGAAGGACTTAAGTTGTTAATAAGTCATGAGCATGAAGATTTATAGTTCATAAGTTGAATAAGTTAATGACTTATGAGAATGAGTCAAAACCTACTTTGATTATAAGTTGGTTAATAAGTAACTTGTATTGATTATATGTTGGTTAAAATCCATTTAGAACGCTTAGTAATGTAGTTTTGCCGGAATTCACATGATTGGACGATTAACGTCGAATTCGTGAAATTCTCGGAATGAAAGTCGTATTTTGTGTTTGAAGTTAGAAACGTTGGTTTTCGATGGAGACAAGTCATTTTAGTCATTATAGAGTTGTGGACTCGAAAATGACTGGATTCCGACTTGAAATGAAGAAACGAGCGTTGAACGTTCACGAACGTTTATCGTTTTCGTTAAAAATGAACTCATAGGTGAATTTTGAGAAAACGAAGTCAAATAGATAAAATTCTTTCATGAACGTGTAGATTATGAAATTTGTGAACCGTAGGCTTTTGAACGGACCAATTCGGACTTAAAACGAAGAAGTTATGCGTCCGGAAAATTCGCTAAAATTTCAAAACTGAAAAATTTTTCGAGGCCAGAAGTCGCATGTGTGGCGACTCTAAGCCTAGATTGCCGTATGCCATGATGCAAGGTTGAACCTAGTGCCTTCGCTAACTCAGCCGCAAATACATGAGTCATAGAAGTAATCCTTGGCCATGGGCAGGCTGATCTCGAAAGTGATAGTGAAGAATGATTTCAAGTGTAGAAGGAAAGAGAACTTGTTAGTAATGAATTAAGATGTAAGCATAACGTGGTTAAGACATTGTAAAGTACTTGTAAGACACTAATGCATGTTAATTAAGAGTTAATAATCAATCGAAGATTAGCAGAATGTGAATGACGTAGTAAAACCCGAAAACCCTAATAACGAATCTAAGTTAGGGTTTACATTGAGATGAAGGGTAAGATATAATAGTAAACATACTTGATTGTATATGGCCTAATGTGGTATGTTATATGATTATGTATTGTAGAATCATAAAGACTTAAAAATCTTGTCTATTAATTAATCGATGTCGACGTCAAAGGCAAGTATTCTAACCCTTGTTTTGATTCGATCGACAAGCTTTGTAATTCATGTATTCTTTCACATGAAGTCTTGAATGATGAAGTCTTAAGCCAATTCTTTCTGTGACAACCCGAGAATTTGGACAATTTATAAAAATCTTAAATGATTGATTTAAGGTCAAATATTAGACCTGAGCAGGAAAATAAGTGTATCGTTTGATGTTATTAGGATGGAATTTTGAGGATTTCAAAATTTCGTGAAGGCTTTAGGTGAATTATTCAAGATTAAGGATTTATGTGATTAAGTTACGTGAATATGGTTATGTATGTATACGAGAATGTGGTTAAAATTTAGGTTGACCAGATAAATTATATATGTAACAAACCCTAAGAATATATTAAGAACAACAACGTTCAGTTAGAAAACCCTAGTTTCAGTTCCGGGCATCCGAAACCCTAATTCGGTGCATAAGTGTAAATAACTATAAGATTAATTAGGGTTAATCTTAACAAATTGATTACAAAACCCTAATTCCAAATCTAAAACCCTAATACTTGATCTGAAAACCATAGTTTCAGATTCTGATAAATTGAAGCCCTAATCTGGGAAATTAATGGAGGATTATAATGCTCTACTGCTATTATTATAATATTAATTAGGGTAACGCTTAATTAATTAGCAAACCCTAATTTCAAATTATCGAACTTAAACTTTTCCGTCAGGAACCTTAATGATGGATTTGAAAACCCTAATTTGTAAATGGGGAAAATGAAAGTGTTAATTTAGTAATTTAATGTTAATTAGGATATATTAATTCTAATTTTCAAGATTGAGTAATTAGAAAACTGTAATCTAATTACAAGTATTTAAATTCTATTTTTAGAAAATTATTTTCTATTAGAAACCCTAAATTGTGGGTTGAAAACCACAATGACCATTTTGAACCCTAATTATGCAAGTGGTGGATTTAATTGCTATAATTGCAATGTTAATTAGGAAATATAAATCCTAATTGTCAAGTTATTAGAAACCCTAATCTAATTGGGAAATCTAATTTTTAAAAATTGAAATATTATTTTTATATTTAAAACCCTAATTTTTGGGTTATAAATTATAATGTACAAATTTGACCCTAAGTGCTTAATTAGCAATTTTAATTAGGATAAAATTGTCCTAATTAGCAAATAATGATTCATGATTAGGAAATTATGATATAATTAGGAAGCCCTAATTTTAATTAGAAATCAAAAATTTTCTATTTTAAAATTTAATTAGAAAATTTTTGAAATCCAAGTTGCTAAATATTTGAGGGTTAAAACCTAAACCCTAAAAATGTCCAAACCCTAAACCCTAGATTTCTCAAAACCTAAACCCTAAGGGTTTCATTAAATGGCAAATTCTAGAAATTTATGGAAAAGACCAAAATGCCCTTTTAGGTTTCTTTAATAAGCTAACTTGTAGAAATTGCAATAACTTTAGTTGTTGAACCAATCTTGACTTTTTATAACCTCTAAAACACAACACATCGACCTATATGCCAACCCATTTCATCAAAATACATTGCACTTGTAGATTATATAAATTAAAAAAGAGAGAAAAGTTCATTATTTATTCTCATTTTGTCCAAGCCATTTCTCTCTCTAAAATTCGGGAGTTAGAAAGATATAGAAAGAAAAGATGAAGCATGATCATCTTGTAACAAGCTATGGATCGAGATCAAAGGAGGACGATTCAAGAATTAAAACTCAAAAGGTATATGAACCCTAAAATTGAAATCTCATGATTTGATGTTAAATGTTGTAATTGATTGGTCAAAGATATGTAATAAGGTGTCAATTGATGATGCGGGTTGATAAATCCATGATCCATAACATTAAAGAGCTCAAATCTTACATTTTTGAAAATCTGGAAAAAATTTAAAGTTGAGGTCTGACAACGAATGTCAGAGCCTCTAGATCTTTTTCTGTTAAATGTTTGTTATGTTTTAAGTTATATATGTGTTCTATGTCATGTCGACTGTGCTCTGAATCAAGAAACACAATCAGATCATGAATGGGTGAGAGATATGATTGGTCAAAAGCCGTTGACCATTCGAAAAATGCAATTATGGATAGCCCAGAATTCAAAATTTTTCTCTGACAAGTTATTTCAGGCGCTAGATCTTGAGTTGTTTAGGTGGTTATGTGATGTTATCTGTTGGATCTTGTATATTGACATGTAGGCTATATATATAAACATTTATTTTACCAAAAGCATAAACCAAAACGGATATAAGTATGGTCAAACTAGGGTTGACTATCTCTGTAGGAAGAACAAATGCAGGAAAACCCAGATTGTTCAAGAACAGTCCGGACCCCTATTTTGACCATGCTAGATCGTGAACATTTGATGTTGTTAGGTTGCTTTGGTGTTATGGTTGTGTACCCAGACATTAGTACTACAAAATGAAACCACTAGATCACATAAACCGAACCCAGAAGATTAAGATTTAAAGCTTCAAATGTAGGCACTCGAACTGCCTTGGGTTTCTGGGTTGCCCAGAAAACCCAGCGATGCTTTCGACAAGGTTTTGATTCCCCGGATATTGTTGTTTTGTTGTTGGATGGCCATGTTATCGATTGATAATAATAGTATTACACTTATACTACATGTTAGGTAACATTATACTTGATTATAAAAGGAACATGAATTTATTTCTGGTCAAAGTGGTAACCTCGAACTCTGACATGAAGATCTGGAATTTGCCCAAGAACACCTATAGCGACGGTTACTTAAGCTTATAGACCCTTTTATGACAGGTTTATTAATATTATTTACGAAAATTAATTAAAATTAGAAAAATGGTTTTTAATTATTAAAAATACATATTAAATTCGAAAAAATTATTTTAAAGCTTGAAAAATAGTTTTTAATTATTTTGGATATATTTCAAAAATATTTAATATTTTTGGGAATATAAAAGGTATTTATTTATTTAATTATAATATTAAATAAATTATTTAAAAATAGTTTTAATTCATGAAAAATCATGAAAAATAATATTATGGTAAAAGAAAATATTTTAAGTTATTTTTTATGACTTTTAATATTTTATGATAAATTTCATTAATAATTTATTATTAATGGTAATTAGTTTATTTAATAAATATATTAAATAAATTAAGGAAAAATAGAATTAATGTTTTAAAAATCATTTAAAAATGATTTAAGTGTTATATAAAATATTTTAAGTTATAAAATATAACTTTTGATATTTTGGCATGAAAATATTAATATTTTAATATTAATATTAATTATCGGATAATGGATTTAAGTGTTTAAAAATCAAATAATTATGATTTTAAGGTATTAAAATATTTTGAAATATTATAATTACATTATAATATTATATAATGATTTTCATTAATATTTTATATTAAATGAATATTAATGATTAATGAATTATGTGGTATTTAATTCATTTAAATACGATATTAATGATTGGAAAATCATGATAAATGGTAATAATTATTAGAAAATTATTACGAGCCTAGGAAAAATGTTTTTTGATCGATAAGAAATTATACGTGATAATTGTTAAGTGTTTAGGAAGAGTTTAATTGAACTTAAACTCGATATTAAATCAAACTAGATCGTCGGGATGATAGAATGGTGTCGATTTTAAGTCGATTTGAAATAGTTTGTAGGATATTAAGTCTTATGTCTTTGTATAGACTAATAGGGTTATGTGTTATGTGTTTAGGTTATTACGTGTATATAAATATAACAATGATATTATCTTTGTGATTCTAATATTGGAGATCTATATTATTAATATTAGGTCTTGGGCAAAGCGATATAAATTGCGTTGCGGTAATCAGCAGTTCGAGTGCAAGTTTGTATTTACTTAACTCTACTAAGAGTGTTTTATTCAAGCTTATGGTTAAATCATTGCTGATTGCCATGAAAATTGTACTCTGTACATCTTGCATGTATAAGTCAGGTATGAAAGGCTGATCACCTTCATTACCAGTTGGTTCAGAAATGTTTGTTCATGTTTAAAACTTGTTCAGTCAAAAGTTTGTTCCTGCTAGTTCTCAATTATATTGATGAATTATAGCCAGCTTATTAATCATACTCTTCAATCATGATATATCCTTATATTGTTGTATTTAAACTTGCTGGGCAACTTTCATGCTCACCCTTGCTATATCATGATAAAACATTGCAGATAAGGCGAATGCGTTCGGATACAGGAAAAGGTTAAGGCCAAGTATAGCTTGGGATAAATTGTACGGCTATTTTGTAATAATATAGTTGAATAATATCTTATCTGATAGATAGCTTATGATTTGTGTTTAAGTTAAGGTTACTCGACCTTGGGGAATAGTGTGTAATGTAATGTATAAACAATTTATGTTTATATCTTCCGCAATTAGTAATAGAATTAGTGTACCGGATCCGCGGTGATTTGGGGCCCGGGTTCGGGGATTGCTACACTTTCGGCTAGACTTATATTATGAATCTATCAAGCATGATTAATGTTTACCAAGTTATATTAGTATGGTTTTTAATTGAAGACCAAGTATATTAAAATGTTTTTGTCGTTTAACGACAGTCACGTGAGGTTGCCACAACTTAAACGTATACACGTTTAATGAATGTAGTGTTGATCAACATAGAGTACTATGAGCTGATCACTCAGAAGTGCTCGTAAGCTATGACGGACTTACGGACTTAGTGTCGGGCTGTCCTTTTCAAAAGAACTTATGAATGCTCATTGACTTGAGCTATAATTGTTATTCTACCAAGTATGATTGCGTAAAACGTTTTCAAGGAAAAGAAGTGTTATTTTGAATTATCGATAGTACTTCGTAGCTATTGTTCAGTTATTGAAGATATATGAGTTCTATGTTTCAAGCATGTTGTTTATTAGACTTGTAGTACTTGATAAGCTAGTCATGCTCACTCTTGCTTGAACCAAATGAACACAGCTAAGATCGAGCGTACAGAAGGCTTAGGAAAGGATAAAGGCAAGGCGAAGACGAACCCGTAGCATACTTATGTAATAATATAGGATGAATGTTTGTAATATATTGATATTATGACAAGAACAACTGAAAGGGTTACAAAGAACCTGGGGAATGTAATATTATTTTGAATATATATAAGTTATATTAGTCCTTTTGAGACTATTCAATGAAATGAATGAATGAATGGTAGTACCGTGTAGCACCATCTGTCGGGTTGGAAGAGACCCGGATTTGGGGGCGTCACAGGTTGGTATAAAAGCTATAAACGCAATGCGTGAAGAACCCCGAGCCTTTTCTTTGGTGGACGTCCCTAAATGGGAATGCACTGCATGACGGACTTTTCCGTAGGGGCGCCGAGCAAGTCGTTGGCAAATTGATAGGTACCCCTGTGAGGTGCTATGGTTGAAAGTACCATTAGCGTCACAGGTTGGTATCAAAGCATTAGGTTATAAAACTTAAGGGGGGAATTAAAAACCTTAAGTTATAACCTTAAGAGTAGTCAAAGAAGTACAAGAAGAAAATAACCTTATAAAAATGCATTATGATTATGTTATGTGTTTTTATTATTCTACTAACGTGTACTAATCAACTTAACTGTGTTGGATGTCAGGAGTAAACGAGATGTTTGTAGGTGGTCAGGCCATTAGTGAAGAGTCGGTGAACTAAGTAGAGGTTATACCGAACCCTATAGCAACAAAGCCAGATGTAGTGATTATTGAGTCTGGAGACTCAGGAGAAGCTGACTTTATGTCAGTATTTGACGGGATGATAGAGGAGGAGGTAGAGACAGTCTCCTTTAACCCAATAGCTATAGCAGCTGAGATAGCTCCTGGGGGGTCGATGATGTCTCTATTCATGTCAGTGTTGGATAGAAATATCCATTACTTTCAGGAGGTTAAGGAGCTTAATGTAGAGCTCCAAATGCTTAGAGAGGACAAGACTGATGTCGAGTCCATGTGGGAGCAGGAACACGACGAGAGGATTTTGGCTAAGGACAAAGTCCGTGATTTAAAGCACGAGGTCTTTGAGCTCAAGGAGGAGCTGAAGACAAAGGTGCAGAAGATAGGGAGAATGTCCTATATCTATAGGAGTTCACATACGGATTTTCAGCAGCAGGTAGCTGGATATCCTGTAGAGGTGGGGCAAACACGGCATACTATTAGCCGTGATATCATTGCCGGTCTTGCCAAGGCAGATTTCGATAATGCCTTGAGGCAGATGTAGATTAGTGGTATTTAAGGTAGTATGTAAATATTTTTTAAGTAGTAGTGACGTAAAGCCCTTTTTGTATAGTAAAGGGTAGTTTTTTGTAAATCCCAATTTTTGGAAAGCGATAGCGGGAAAGTAATGTAATCAGCTTAGGCTGTGTATGTAACCAATGTAGTATTATACTACGAGAATGAATATAAAGATCTTTTTATGGAAAGCAATGTGTTATGGATGTTAACGTTATTGTTTAAATATTAATGATAACTAATAAAGAAGGGAATAATAACGCAATGTGTTTATTGTATCAGTAAAATGTCGCCGATAAGAGTGCAACGTAATCAAGGTACAAACGTAAATCAACCGGAGGGAGGTCTGGTTAACCCAATGCAGGAGTTTGTAAATTTATTAACAGTTACATTTAATAGAACTGGGGCTATTATCCCCGTAAATCCAGGAGTAGCACGAGCTACTACCTTTAAGGATTTCAAGAGTGTGGGTCCGCCGGAGTTCAAAGGAACTAAAGACCCGATCGAAGCCCAAACGTGGGTTAAGGAAATAGAGAAGGCATTTGTAATTGCAAATGTCGACGAGGTCCAGAAGGTTGCCTTTGCGACCTATATGATGAAGGGAGAGGCCAACTTTTGGTGGGAAGCCAATCAGGATAGGGTTGGGATAACAAATTTAACGTGGGATAGGTTCAAGGAGATATTCTTCGAGAACTAATTTCCCACAAGCATGCAGGGAAGGATGGAGATGCGGTTTCTAGAGTTGAAACAAGGGGACATGACGGTTCCCCAATACGCTGCCAAGTTCAATGAACTGGCAAGGTTCGCTCCACACCAAATGGATACCGAGGTGAGGAAGGTGCGACGGTTCGAGAAGGGCTTGAAACCCTGGCTCTATAATCGTATTTCGGTATTTCAAAGTACTTCTTTTGGAACCATTTTAGAGAAGGCGATAATCGACGAAGGTGGTAGTGAGGCGTTGAGCCAATACCACAAAGAAAAGAAGAATAAGGGAAAGGTTGACGGGAGAGTCAAGATTGAGGGAGCCAGTGGAAGTGGCGAGGATCAGAAGAGGAAGGTATTTAGCTCTGGGAATACCATAGTGAAGCAAGGATACCCGAAGAGAAGAATGGAGGCCTGCAAGACCTATGGGAAGACTCACTTAGGAGTCTGTCTCAAGGGGAAGGTCGTCTACTACAACTGTGGATAGGAGGGGCACATTGCACCAAATTGTCTTAAGTCCGAAGAAGAACCATGGATGCTTTGTGTGTGGATCAACTGACCACATGGCGAAGAACTACTCGAAGAAGGGGACGGACGGGAACCGGGGTGCTAATAGCGGTAAATTAGCTATTAGTGGTCCAGCGCAGCCTGGTAGGCTGATGGGTCGTACCTTTAACATGACAGTCCAAGATGCGGTTACATCAGGGGACGTCGTCGCAGGTATTATTCTGATCAACGATATCAATGCGTACGTGCTATTTGATTCGGGTGCTACTTGTTCGTTTAAAGCATGCGATTTTGCTAGATGATTAGGATTACTTCCCAAAAAGTTGCCTATACCTTTAAATATTAAGGTAGCAAACGAAGAGATAATTTTTGTTGAAAATGTTCATAGGAGTTGTTGCGTAGATATACGGGGTTGTAAATTATCGGTAGATCTAATACCGATAAAGTTAGGAGAATTCGATGTAATTCTCGGAATGGATTGGTTGGTAAACCATGGGGCAATTATAGATTGTCAAAAGAAATGTGTGAACATTAAGACGTTAGAACAACCTCGGGTAGTATTTTACGGGAATAGATCGCCGGGACGTTCGTGTTGTCTAACCATGACACAAACTAGGAAATTATTGAGGAAGGGGTACGTAGGTTATCTGTGCCATGTTGTTGATACCCAGAGAGTAGTAGCAACCATGGACCAAATACCTATAGTGAGAGAATTCGACGATGTATTTCCGAGTGAATTACATGGTCTTCCGCCGGATAGGGAGACAGAATTCTTGATAGACATTGTGTGCAGGAAAGACACGGTTTCGAGGCACCGTATCGTATGGCGCCAGTGGAGATGAAGGAGTTGATGGTGCAGTTGCAAGAACTGTTGGACAGGAAGTACATTCAACTGAATGTCTCGCCGTGGGGAGCACCGGTACTATTTTTTAAGAAGAAGGACGGATCATTAAGACTTTGTATCGACTATAGAGAGTTGAACAAGTTAACGATAAAGAATAAATACCCATTGCCCAGGATCGATGATCTCTTTGATCAATTGAAAGGGGCTAAGTATTTTTCCGAAATAGATTTAAGAACGGTATCATCGGGTTGAAGGTTAGGAAGGAGGATGTACTAAAGACAAGATTGTAACTCGTTATGGTCATTACGAGTTTTTAGTGATGTCGTTTGGGTTGACAAATGCACCAAATTGCATTCATGGATATGATGAAGCAGTGTTCAAACAATACTTGGACAAATTGCCGTGGTGTTTATAGATGATATTCTAGTCTACTCTAAGACGCCAGAAGATCATGCTGAACACCTAAGATTAGTGTTAGAGACATTAAGGAAGGAGAAGTTGTACGCGAAATTCACGAAGTGTAAATTTTGGTTAGAGAAGGTGCAGTTTTTAGGTCATGTCGTTGACCATGAGGGGATTTCAGTGGATCCAATGAAGGTGGAAGCCGTGATGAATTGGGAACAACCGAAAATGCCGACTGAGGTGTGGAGTGTCCTGGGGTTAGCGGGTTACTATCGAAGATTTATCCAGGATTTTTTGAAGATAGCTACTCCGTTGACTAACTTGACGAGGAAGATAGTGAAGTATGCGTGGACGGAGAAATGTGAGGATAGTTTTCAGGAATTGAAGAAGAGATTGAGTGAAGCGCCTGTTTTGTCATTACCCGATGACATAGGAAATTTTGTAGTTTATAGCGATGCTTCGCATATAGGACTTGGTTGCATGCTCATGCAGCATGGAAAGGTCATGGCGTATGCATCTAGGCAGTTGAAGGATTATGAGAAAGTTTATCCTACTCATAATCTCGAACTGGCCGCAGTAGTTTTTGCTCTAAAGATATGGAGACACTATCTTTATGGAGAAAAATGTGAGATATACACGGACCACAAAAGTCTAAAATATATCTTCACATAGAAGGAGTTGAATATGAGGCAGAGGAGATGGATAGAGTTGATAAAGGATTATGACTGTGAAATCCTGTATCACCCTGGAAAAGCCAATGTAGTTGTCGATGCCTTAAGTAGGAAGGGTCGGGAAAAGTTGTCTGTGTTAACGGCTCGAACTGAGTTAATAACAGAGATGGCTAGGATGGAGATGGAAGTGAAGCTGCCAAGTGAAGCGGGATAAATGCTGTTTGCGACGGAGATGCAATCTACCATTGTAGAGAGAGTTAAAGAGGTACAACTCAAAACGGATGAGTGTGACCGGATGAAGGAGCGGCTGACCAATGAAAAAGATACTAAGTACAGTCTTGATAATGAGGGATTATTGAGATTTAAAGGAAGAATTTGGGTTCTGAATGAGACGGAATTAAAGGAGCAGGTTCTACAAGAGGCTCATAGTTCAAGGTTTTTGATACATCCTGGTAGCACCAAGATGTATCAAGATCTTCGACAGAGTTTCTGGTGGCCGAACATGAAGAGAGAAATTGCCGAGTACGTTAGTAGGTGCCTGACTTGTCAAAGAGTTAAGGCCGAACATCAACGACCAAGTGGCTTGTTACAGTCATTGGAAATTCCGGAGTGGAAGTGGGAGAATATCACGATGGATTTTGTGGTAGGACTTCCGACTACTCAGAAGGGGTATGATGCGATTTGGGTAATAGTGGACCGATTGATGAAGTCGGCTCACTTTTTGCCAATTAGGGTTAAGTATAACTTAGAACAGTTAGCTAGACTTTATATTAAGGAAATAATCTCTAGACATGGAGTGCCAGTATCTATTGTGTCAGATCGTGATCCACGATTCACGTCGAACTTTTGGGGAAGTCTACAAGAGCAGTTGGGAACGCAGTTGAAGCTGAGTACAGCGTATCATCCACAGACGGATGGACAGAGCGAGAGGATAATTTAGACGTTAGAAGATATGCTAAGATCTTGCGTCATGGATTTCAAGGGTAGTTGGGATGATCATCTACTATTAGTGGAGTTTGCGTATAACAATAGTTAACATGCAAGCATAGGTATGCCTCCATACAAAGCTTTGTATGGGAGAAAATGCAGAACGCCACTGTATTGGGATGAGGTAGGAGAACGCCAGATGTTGGGACTTGAATTGGTGCAACAGACAGCGGATATTGTCAAAAAGATTCAAATGCGTCTTTTAGCAGCTCAAGACAGATAGAAGAAGTTTACGGATCCGCATAGAGAGAATCCAGAGTTTGAAGTAGGTTCATATGTATTTCTGAAAGTATCTCCCTGGAAAGGAAAGATACATTTTGGAAAGAAGGGAAAGTTAAGTCCGATGTTTATAGGACCTTTCGAGGTATTAAAACGGGTAGGTGAGGTAGCTTACATTTTAGCATTACCTCCAGACCTAGAACGAATACATAATGTATTTCATGTATCTGTATTATGTCCTTATAAGCCATATTATAAGCACGTGATAGAATATGAACCTATTCATGTCGAGAAGGATTTAACGTATGAGGAAACGCCGATTCAAATTGTCGATAGAAAAGAACAAGTTCTGTGGAATAAAGTCATACCTTCGGTGAAGGTGATATGGAACAACCACGATGCAGAAGAAGCAACGTGGGAGTTAGAAGAAATGATGAAAAATAATTACTCGCATTTATTTGTGTAATTTTTTTTATATAGCGAGATTCGGGATGTAATCCTTATAAGGGGGAGAGAGTGTAGCATACAAAAAATCGAACATTTTGTAATTACTTTTAATAATGAATAAAATAATATTATTTATTATTATTATGTGTTGAGAAGATGAATGTCGTTCTATAACCTAGAAACGTCGGAATATCGTAGTATTTTAACTACGTGGGAGAATTAAAGTGTTTGAATTTCTAAAACGAAAATAAAAGTTTTCTGAGAAATTTTCCAAAAAAACACTATTCATCGATTTCCGCTCGGGAATTATTTTTGGATTTCCGAGAAATACGTAATGTTATAATATCGAAGTGATATCGATTATGTAATAATAATCTAAGTATGGAAAACGTAATATTTCGCATGTGGACCTAATTTGGGAACGTTAGGTTATTAAGCATTAAAGGAAGAAAGTTGTGATCGTATAATGTGTATACATTATATGAAGTAATGAATGTAAGTATAATACAATGTATTGTACTATTATGTATGAGGAATGAAATAACGTATATTATGAATTAATATACGAGTTAGTATACGAAGATTATACGTGGGGTATAAATGATAAGTTATTGAATTAAAGGTAATGGACTTGTAGGATTGATAGTCTATTATAGAAGTCCAATGTATGTGTAAATCAAGCCCAAGTGTTTTGATTATCATAAGTCCAAACTATTTGTAGCATAAGCCCATTAGGAAAGTAATTAGATTAATTAGCAAGCCCAATGACTAAGCCATGATCCATGGGGTGATCCAAGTGAGGAAGTGGGTAAGCTTGATGGGCAAGGATTTTGTGTAATGCCCAAGAACTTTGTGTGGTGGTCAAGAGAAGTGAGGAGCACACAATGAATAGTAAGGAGGTGGAATGAGGAGGTGGGAGGTTTAAAGTCTAAAGTACCCTCACTTTCCCAAGCCTATAAATACCAAGCTCATTTCATTTATTGGTTCATCATTTTCATCCAACTTTTCTCTCAAACATAAAGCTACTTATTGGTTAGGGAGAATAAGCCACTTAAGCACTTATAAGCCACTTCAACCTTTGCTAGTTTTCCAAAGCAAATAGAAGTCTTCAAGGGTAAGACTCATTTTCTTTTATCTACATCTTTTCTATGATAGGATTGATAGAGAAGGGGGATGGCTTGAGGATAACATGTAATAAGTTAATAAGGAATGAACTTAAGCCGAATAAGTTGAATAAGCAACTTGAACATTAATAAGTTGCTAGAGCCATGAAGAACTTTTCATAAGTTGTCATATGATGATTAGTATGTTGATTATAGCATAATAACTTTGATTGAAGGACTTAAGTTATTAATAAGTCATGAGCATGAAGATTTATAGTTCATAAGTTGAATAAGTTAATGACTTATGAGAATGAGTCAAAACCTACTTTGATTATAAGTTGGTTAATAAGTAACTTGTATTGATTATATGTTGGTTAAAATCCATTTAACGCGCTTAGTAATGTAGTTTTCTTAGGAATTCACATGATCGGGACGATTAACGTCGAATTCGTGAAATTTCTCGTAATGAAAGTCGTATTTTGTGTTTGAAGTCAGAAACGTTGGTTTTCGATGGAGACAAGTCATTTTAGTCATTATAGAGTTGCGGACTCGAAAATGACTGGATTCCAATTTGAAATGAAGAAACGAGCGTTGAACGTTCACGAACGTTTATCGTTTTCGTTAAAAATGAACTCATAGGTGAATTTTGAGAAAACGAAGTCAAATAGATAAAATTCTTTCATGAACGTGTAGATTATGAAATTTGTGAACCGTAGGCTTTTGAACGGACCAATTCGGACTTAAAACGAAGAAGTTATGCGTCCGGAAAATTCGCTAAAATTTCAAAATCGAAAAAATTTTTCGAGGCACGAGTCAGGCCATGTGCATGCGACTCTAAGCCTAGATTACCAAGTGCAAATGCAAAGGTCAAACCTTAGTGCATCGCTAACTCAAATGCAACAAGAAGTCATAGAGTAATCCTTGGTAAGGCTGGCTGATCAAGAAAGTGATAGTGAAGAATGATTTCAAGTGTAGAAGGAAAGAGAACTTGTTAGTAATGAATTAAGATGTAAGCATAACGTGGTTAAGACATTGTAAAGTACTTGTAAGACACTAATGCGTGTTGATTAAGAGTTAATAATCAATCGAAGATTAGCGGAATGTGAATGACGTAATGAAAGCCGGAAACCCTAATAACGAATCTAAGTTAGGGTTTACATTGAGATGAAGGGTAAGATATAATAGTAAACATACTTGATTGTATATGGCCTAATGTGGTACGTTATATGATTATGTATTGTAGAATCATAAAGACTTAAAGTACTGTACGGGTATTAATCAGTAATCAGACGTCAAAGGCAAGTATTCTAACCCTTGTTTCAGTTCAGTCTGGACAAGCTTTGTAATTCATGTATTCTTTCACATGAAGTCTTGAATGATGAAGTCTTAAGCCAATTCTTTCGGCTAGACTTATATTATGAATCTATCAAGCATGATTAATGTTTACCAAGTTATATTGGTACGGTTTTCAATCGAAGACCAAGTATATTAAAATATTTTTGTCGTTTAACAACAGGCAGGTGAGGTTGCCACAACTTAAACGTATACACGTTTAATGAATGTAATGTTGATCAACATAGAGTACTATGAGCTGATCACTCAGAAGTGCTCGTAAGCTATGACGGACTTACGGACTTAGTGTCGGGCTATCCTTTTCAAAAGAACTTATGAATGCTCATTGACTTGAGCCATAATTGTTATTCTACCGAGTATGATTGCATAAAACGTTTTGAAGGAAAAGAAGTGCTATTTTGAATTATCGATAGTACTTCGTAGCTATTGTTCAGTTATTGAAGATATATGAGTTATATGTTTCAAGCATGTTGTTTATTAGACTTGTAGTACTTGATGAGCTAGTCATGCTCACTCTTGTTTGAACCATATGAACACAGCTAAGATCGAGCGTACAGAAGGCTTAGGAAAGGATAAAGGCAAGGCGAAGACGAACCCGTAGCATACTTATGTAATAGTATAGGATGAATGTTTGTAATATATTGATATTATGACAAGAACAACTGAAAGGGTTACAAAGAACCTGGGGAATGTAATATTATTTTGAATATATATAAGTTATATTAGTCCTTTTGAGACTATTCAATGAAATGAATGAATGAATGGTAGTACCGTGTAGCACCATCTGTCGGGTTGGAAGAGACCCGGATTTGGGGGCGTCACAAAGTTAGTGTTGAAAGATTACTCGCAACTGTGGACATAGTTCTTGGTCTTATGACCCTCAGATATATATTCCATATTTTGATTCCAGTCTTTGGTTATCATTGATAGAGTACCATTCAAACTTTGATGAGCTTATTCATCAAGCGTTATTATTATCTTATTGATTCATTGTTATATCTAGTGAGCAATTGTTTTGCTCACTCTTCATATAAATATTATTATTGCAAATTAAAGTTGAGAAGGTACATGAGCCTTCAACTCATAAAGGAAAATGAAAATGTACAAGTGATGAAGACTTGTAATTTTCATTTATTGTTATGATGATAGACTTTTATTTAATGATGTGATGTAATAATTTTATTTTTGTACTTATATGATGTTAAGGTTAGACAACCTGAGATATTTTTTGGATTTATTGATGTAACCCTATTTAAAGGGAGGATTTATGATTTAACTTTTATTATATTTGGGTAGATAATATGAATGAATGGATCGTGAACACCAAGTCTTATGGGAATGAAGTACCTAGATTTGGGGGTGTCACAATGGATCAATGAAAGATATTGCTAAATCTGATAATGAAAAGGAATATGCAAGCCCTGTGGCTAACTCTCAGAGTATTCACTCTGATGATGAAGAAAAACTACAAGATGACCCAACTGCATCTCCAATTGCAAATGCTCCAATAAGCCCAGATGATGGGTCAAATGATGTTGATTCGGAAGAAGAAGAACTTGCCTCTGCCAATGCTGAATGACAAGAAAGTTTTCCTGATGATTCAAAGGCCTCAGAGTTTAAAGAAGAAGAAAAGTCTAACTCTCCTGTAGTTGAACCTTCAAGAAGAAGAAAGAGCTACAGACTACTTGCTAAATTTATCCCCAAGAAGAAAAATGATCACTATACTACAGTCATTGAAGTAAGTGATGATGAATCTAAATCAAAGGAGGAAAGTGTTGAAGATGGGACTAGTAATGAAGAAGACGAATCCAAGGAAGATATTGCTGAAGAAGGCACTAATGATGAAAACCAGTATGAAGAATTCTTTGATGAATCAGATGAAAGGAGTAAGCATGATTCAAGCTCAGAAGGTGAAAAAATGGAAACTGATGAGTCTGATGAGGAAATCTACAAAGGTCTAACTCATGTTCAGAACAGAGAGAAGATGGAAGGAACTTCAGCTCTGCAGAAGAAGAACCAGAAAGTTTTCACATTCCTAATCCTGTAAATCGCAAGAGAAAGATTGTAGTCTAAATCGACGAGTCACTGGATGTGCTCCCTGGCAGATGGATCAATCATGGAAATGAAAGGCTAAATATGATAATGATGACTGCAGAAAATGTGCTCAACAATCGTAAGGCTATGAAACTAGACACATCAACCATAGTATATGAACCTGAAGTTAAGAACCACACAATAAGATGGTTCCACCCTCATATGCCATGGGTAAAGACATCTCTCACTGGAGATAACACCTATCTAACATGGGCCTTCTCTCACCTTCCCTACGTTGAGCTGGTGGTACAGAACTTCCCAAGAATCAAGAAATTTGCAACTCAGATGTTAAAGGACCAGTCTCACTATAAAGTCTACCGACATGCTGGCAACCATTATATTCCTTATGATCGTAGAGTGGACTCTGATAGCAGAAGGAGTATGTCCAAGGAGATGATTGTAGAGTCTGTTCACTCTACCACTGATGTTGTTCAAGTCCAAAATAAGGAGCCTCCGTCCGCCCAAGCACAACTATCTAACATTCCTTCATTCTTTAATAAAGATTTGTATCCAACGATTTTTCAGATTCTCATTACTTTTGAAAATATGTCAAAGGTTGAAAATCGCAGCGTCCAATCTGGTGTTCAACAAGAGGCTGCCCAATCAAATGACCAAATCCCTATGGAGCAGGAACTATTAAAGAATTCTGATGAGTTGGTTGATAAGATATCTCAAATTGATGAAGAGTCAAAGATGGTAGCAGAAGGAGACAATTCAATTCAGAAAAGACTTCAAGCTACTATGGCTGATGTATCTCTCAAAATCAAAGAGAGAGATCACATTTATCTAAAGGCCATACATGATCAGAAGACAAAATCTCTACGAGCACAGAAGGCTAATGAAGAGAAAATTCAAGCCCTCTCTGACAAGATTGACAACATGAATCATTCTTTCTCTATGCAACTTGAGTTAAGTCAACAAGAACTAAAGATTGAAGTTGGTAACTCCTCTTATTTAATAGAGCAACTTATGTCCAACATGGAACAACTCTCTCAAGTGATTAATGAGAAAAGGGGGGAGAAAAAGAGGCATAATAAGAGGCATTCAAGAAAGGGCAAGGAGAGCAGAAAGAAACAAGAAAAGAAGACAGTAGAAGAAGCTGGGTCATCATCTGAGGGGGAGCCAAAGGATGATGAGACTATGTTTGCAAAGGCTAAGGGGGAGCCAGAAGACGAAGAAGAGAAGCATACATCTGAGGGGGAGCAGACAAAAGAAATGAAGTCAACATCCTAGGATGAGCAGGTGTAAGAAGATCAAATAGATGAATAGCTGATCAACAGACATCCTGGAAACACACATGGAGCCAAAGAGGTATATCTCTAACCATTAGGCATGTTCTGGATCCAGGATATAGAAATGTCATAATGTATTAAATTCTATATTATTATAAATGACATTAATGATTATTTGCTTTAGAAATACAGTTGCTCACTATATATAAGATTCACTCATAACATTCATATGCACTTATTGTTTTTGTCATAATCAAATAGGGGGAGATTGTCAGGAATAAGCATGTGAATGATATTCCTATTTATATATGATTTGATTATGATATATATATGAATGAATATGCAAGTATGATTGCATTAAGGAAAGCTGTAAAGTCCTTTGATAGATGATAGAAACATATGTACAAGGACTTGGAATGAATTGATCAAATGTGTTAGGTTGATCCTACATAAGCAAAACAACTTTGTAATGTCCTTAAAAAGAATGATGTACAAGGACTATAAATATATAAAGATCAAGCATGTTAGGTTGATCTTATGATGTAATAGATAGGCTTGTCTGATTGTCGAGCACTGCACCAGAAATCGTAGTCTGCCAGGAGAGTCAAGGAAAACTTGAGAGCTACCAAGGCATAATCGTAGTCTGCAAGATAGTAGATCTTGGAGTTCGTAGACTGCCAAGAGAGATGAGAAAGGATTGTAGTGTGTCGAAGAGAACTTCCTCAGAGCCATAGTCTGCTGAGGAAGTTACGTTCAGAATCGTAGAGACAGCCTGCCTACGAGCCGACCAAGCATCTGCCAAAGCCAAGTCAAGAATCATAGACTACACTTAGAGCCGTAAAGTCTACTGATCGCATAAGAGGCAGAGATCGTAGTCGAGCAAGATAAGATGAAGACAACAAGCACAACGATAGAAATCGTAGAGTGTCAAGATCTGATCTCGGAGTCATAGTGTCTACATAACCGAAGCTGAATCGTAGAGTGTAGAACTGAGACTTCAACAGATGTGCTCATAATGCCTAGGCAGAATCGTAGAGCAAACACGATTCTCAATATTTGAGAACTCCCAGAATATCCAAAGGAACTAAGCCTCTGGTTGGTACTGTAAAGATACATCCCACCTAAAAGGAAACTAGAGAGCACTTAACGAATGGCATGTAAGCTAACAGAAAGACTAAACACCAACTCAATCAACATCCAGATTGAGTTGAGAAGCCATTCGAGATGAAGTCTTCCACAAGTTGATCAGAAGAAGACTTCAAGAATCGACTACTTAAAAAGTCGCTAAAGGCAAGAAATTGTCAAGTAAAAATAGAAGACAACGATCTTGAAAGTAACCAGGATCGTAGTGTTTGCCAGAACAAAGAAAGAACTAATGGAGTGTACACAGAGATACTGGTCAGCTTCTGAAGAACAAGACTAAAGTGATTAAGCATTGGGTTAGTCCATTAATGATAAGTGAATGGGAGATCACAAGGAGAAAGCGAGCTGGACACACCACAAATCTGAAGTGTCTTGCTATTCAGAAGGGGCTAGAAAAAAGAGTCAAGCCATCATTATATGAAAGCAGTCGAGGTAAACAGAAGTGTTGAAGCACTGCGCAAGAAAAGGAAGAGGTGTTCCACATTGGAGATCTAATGAACACTCTTCAAAGATCGTAGTGTTAACTCTACACGTCAATGAGCAACAATCAACAAGACACTATGATCAGGTCCAAGAAGATGTGCATCAGAATCGTAGAGTTCGAACAACTAAGGATTGAAGCACTGGCAATGGTTCAATCCGAAGATTGATATTCGAACAAAGCTTATTGAGAGCATCGATGCAAAAGGACAACCTCTGATCGAGAAATTAGAAGGAGGTAATAAAGTCGACTACCTACCCGAGATATAAAAGTGACATCTCTGATGGGATAGGTGAAACGGTAGACTACAGTGTCAGAAAGTCATGTCATGTCACATCTGCAGTCTACATCAAATAACTCAAGATCTGCGAAGCAATTCAAAAAGCTTTTAACGGCTACTTTCCAACGGGAAGATTGGGAAGGAGTATAAATCAACAGAGCTTCAAAGATCAAGAGCTGCTGAAAATTGCTAAGTTACAGAATCATTGAGTTATTGGAATGCTATTGTTGAATCTACGAGTTCCACCAGAGATTAAGAGAACAAGTCTCAGTGACAGTGAGACTACATAGGTGGAAGTGAAGCAGCTTTTAAGAAGGACTTAAACAGATTAGAGCTTCACTCAACAAAGATGAGAATGCCACTGAAGATGATAGCTGAGCTGAGAGCCGAGAAGATCAATTGAGCCACTCTACAGATCAACATAAACCAAAAGCTGAAAAAGAACAGATGCAGAATCATGTCTGCAAAACATTCAAGAAGGGTTCAAGGATTGTTAAGTGCCAGACGAAGTCTACCAAAAGCTCAAAGACTTAGCAAATCCAGATAGTGATGGTGCACAGTTGACATCAGATAAAGATGAACAAAAAAGATTGAAGATCAGCTGCACTAGAGAAGATGTGGTCCAGACTAGAGGCAGAATGTAAAGAGGACCATGCCAAGCTACTAAGTACATAAGATGTTCAAGCTTAAAGACATCTTAGCAGCTCAGCACCACCACCACTAACAACAACTACAACAAGAAGAAGCCAGGGCCTAAGGGGTCCTTGTCCGGAGGGACTAAACGAAGTTCCAAGCCTGCTGGGCTTGAAGAGTTCCTAGGGAACTAGAGGAGTTTCAAGGTGGCGGCCTTGAAGAGTTCTTAGTGAATCAAGTTCCAAGGTCACGGCCTTGAAGGAATCTTAGTGATTCAGTGGTGCCGCCTTCCTTAGTGGAAAATCCTACTAGTTGAAAAAAGTAAGAGTGGATTAGAGCTTGAGTCTCGAACCACTTAAAATCCTTGTGTCATTTTCTTTATGTCATTTACATTATGTACCTAACTGCTATAACTGCTATGTATATATTAACTGCTTACAACTAACTAACTCTAAGAACAATGTATATATGATTATGAATATATCAATGAAGGGGATCTTTTACTTATTTCGCTGTGCTTGAAAAGATTCTTATGTTTGTCATATGCTAATTCATTAGCAATACAAAATAAAAAGGAAAAGTATTTGAAAATTAAAAGGATCTATTCAACCCTCCTTCTAGATCTATTATGTGCCTACTGGAAACTAACACGTAGCACTCCCAACTAACGATGCCAAAGTGGTTCTTAAATTCTTGCAAAAGAATATTTTTACAAGATTTGGCATGCCAAGAGCTATTATAAGTGATTAAGGTAGTCACTTCTGCAACAGATCATTTACAGCTCTTTTGGCAAAATATGGGGTCAACCATAAGGTGGCGACGACATATCATCCCCAAACAAGTGGGCAAACTAAAGTTTCAAACAGAGAGGTGAAGAGAATCTTAAAAAAGGTGGTAAACCAGAATAAAAAGGACTGGTCTCTCAGATTGGATGATGCATTATGGGCCTATCGGATTGCGTATAAAACACCAATTGGTATGTTGATAAGTGGATTTTATATACGCGAATCAATGTCCATTTCATGCGTAACTGTTGCTAAATTCTTGTGATCATGTTTGTTTTTACTTGTTTTATGTTATTTCATGTGTAGGATGGTTGTTGCAGCTTTTAACGGATATGAGGAGTCATTTGGGATGATTTAAAGTTAATTGGAGCAAAATTGGAAAAAGCCATGAAGTGCAGCAAGTCAGTTAGCAGATTACACTTGGGGGGAGGGCATGTTTATATCAGATACCGCTAGTATGGGGTCTTCTTAATCGATTATAGAAAGGTAGTTCACAAGCGGTGTATTTATTTTTAAAACCGGCAAGGCGGCGGGGGTCCTCATACATTTCTGACAGAAAGGAATGTCACGCGGTATGGTTTATTTTATTATGAACTTCACGGAAATGGGGTGTCGATCGCTTGTCCGTGTTATGTTTTGATTGAAACTCTTGCTAGAATTGGTTTTTAACATATTGAATTACACATGGACTCTACTGGATGGAGATTTTTCGGCTAGGACTTGTTTGTTGGACATCTATTTACTGAATTAACAAGAAATTCAACAACACACAAGGCATATTACGAAGATTAAGCTCGGTTTTTCTAAGCAGGAGTATTTTGAGGAGATTTTCAAGACGATTGCGATTCTAGGCTACGAGAAGGGTGTTTTTCAATATTCTTCATCTTAGGCTATTATTTGTAATCGAAAGAATGTTTTCTATGATTTATTCAATGTTTATTTCGTTTATGATGAACTAATTCATTTTTAGGCTTATGATGGATCTTTAAGTGAAACAATAATTTTGTAACCTTTGATTTCCATTTCAATAATCTATTTCCAGTTTATCTATATTGATTTGAGCTTGAATTTATGAATTGCCCGATCAACAATTCTTTGTGGATTTGTATGGAATCGAGAGAGGATATTCAAATCTAGACCTAATTAATATAAAGATGTGTTCATGATTTTTTGTGAATAAGTAGTAATCTTGATGAATGTTAAGGTAGGGTTATGCTTGACATCGCATGTAATCGGATAGAGAACTTATTCTTAAACCTTCTTTAATTGTAATTCACATAGAGATATAATGAGTTAGTTAATTAAGGTGTTTAACTTATTTCTATCTTAATTGTGGATTTAAGTTAATACAGTATTAGTGCATCGAGAGGTGGTTAATACTACGTTCGTGTTCTTGATTAATAAACTAGGATAGTGAATTGAATTGGAATAAAGGTGTTAACATCAGAGTGAAGCTTAAGGTGAAATCATAAGTCTAATTCTCCATTAATTGTTTGAAAATTCCAGATTTTGATATTTGTGATTATTTTATGACAGTTCAATTATTCTTTAATTTAGAGTCTTTAATTTTAATTATTGAGTTAATTGGTTTAATAAAATTAGGATTAATAGGAAATTGGTAATTATAAGTTAAGATTATTGCTAGTTAGTCTCTGTGGGAAGGATACTCTACTCATCACTCTATTACTTGTTGACCATGTATGCTTGCGTGTTGTGCGTAATTAGATTTTACCCAATAAGTTTTTGGCGTCGTTGTCGGGGACAATTTAGTATAAATCTTAATAGTTTTACAATATCAGTTTAATTAATCCAGTTTTACTTAGACATTTTTATTTTTGTTTTTTTCCTTCTATTTCAGGTGTTTGAAGTAGTTTATGCAAACTCGGTCCAAAAATCCATACTTGCTGCCTTTTGAGGACGACATCGAGAAAAGGTTTCAGTGGTTGAGTAAGTGGATCAAGGAAATGAGGCAAGAATTTGAAACATCTGAGAAGGAAGAGGAAATGGAAGCCAAAGATCAGAAAGCATTAAGAGACTTTGCCACACCCAAGGTGACTGAACTGCAGTCAAGCATCACTAGGCCCGCAATAGCTGCTAACACATTTGAAATCAAGCCTGGAACGATTCAAATGATTCAGAATTCAGTTCAGTTTGGGGGATTGGAAAATGACGATCCGAATGAACATTTAGTCAGCTTTCTGGAAATTTGCGGTACCTTTAGGTACAATGGGGTGTCAGATGATGCGGTGAGACTTCGCTTGTTCCCATTCACTTTACGGGACAAGGCGAAGAGTTGGTTGCATTCTCTATCGCCCGAATCAATCACTACGTGGGAAGACTTAGCTCAAAAATTCCTCGCCAAATTCTTCCCATCGACAAAAATTGCAAAGATGAGGAACGAGATAACGATGTTTGAACAGCAACATGGGGAGTCATTATATGAAGCATGGGAGAGATACAAAGAATTTCTCAGAAAATGCCCACATCATGGATTACCCAAGTATTTAAATGAAACACCTTTACAACGGACTACATGGGAATCTCGTAATCAGTATTGATGCAAAGTCGTCGCGGAGCATTCATGGCCAAGAGTTATGAGGAAGCCTACAATTTGATTGAAACCATGGTGGCGAACAACTACCAGTGGTCCACAGTAAGAATGACACAGGCGAAGGCAGCTGGGGTGTTAGAAGTGGATGGGGTGACAACTATACAAGCACAGATTTCTGCACTTTCAAAGAAGTTAGATTCTCTGACAGGGGCACAGGCACAACAAGCACAACAAGTGGCAGTTATATGTGAGTTGTGCGCGGGAGAGCACCCAACGGATCAATGCACGATTAATCCAGCATCTGTGCAGTTTGTGGGCAATTATAATAGAATTCCGCAGAATACATACCAGAATACGTTCAATCAAGGGAAGAGGAATCATCCAAATTTCTCATGGAGCAATAATCAGCAACATCAAGCTCCACGATAGTCATATCCCCCATGGTTTCAGAATCACCAACATCCTACTCAACATCATGAAAGGAAATTAGATTTCGAGGAATTGGTGTCGAAATATATAACGAGTAATAAGGCAACAATGAAAACTCAAGCAATAGCCATCAAGAACTTGGAAAATTAGATGGGGCAAATTGCCTTAGCACTAAATAACAGGCCACAAGGGACCCTACCAAACGATACAGAGAGAAATTCGAAGGGTAACCATGAACAGTGTTAGGCAATTACATTGAGGAGTGGAAAACATCTCGAGGGTACTAATGCAAAAAATTCAGCGACTCCAGATGAAAAAGTTGATGATAGTAACGTGATTGAAGGAATCAAGGGTGAGGATAAGCGGAGTGAAGAAATAAAGCTAAACAAGAAGCCAATTATTTATCCACCACCACCGTTTCAGCAGAGGGTCCAAAACAGAAATTAGACAAGCAATTCGCAAACTTTTTGGAAGTGTTCAAGAAACTCCAGATTAATATCCCATTTGAAGAAGCCCTAGAGCAAATGCCGAGCTACGCGAAATTTATGAAAGGGATTCTGTCAAGGAAGAAGAAATGGGAAGATTTTGAGACAACAGACTAACAGAGGAGTGTAGCAAGACATGCAGTAAATTACCACCAAAACTTAAGGACCCGGGGAGTTTCACTATCCCATGCATGATCGGAAACATGCATTTTAGCAAGTGTTTATGTGATTTGGGGGCAAGTGTAAACCTTATGTCATTGTCAGTATACAAAGAATTGGGTTTGCCCGTGCCAAGACCTACGAATATTTCATTGCAGTTGGCAGATAGGTCAGTCACATATCCGAGAGGCATAGTAGAGGACATTTTGGTGAAGGTGGATAAGTTTATATTCCCCTCAGACTTTATCATTCTGGATTTTGAGGAGGATAAGAACATCCCAATTATCCTAGGGAGACCATTTTTGGCCACGGGTAGGACACTCATAGATGTACAAAAAGGAGAACTGACTATGAGGGTCCAAGATCAAGAAATAAAATTTAATGTGTTCAAGGCCATGAAATTCCCTACGGATGAGGAAGAATGTTTTCGAATGGATTTAATTGAGCAAATCATCAGTGAAGATATGAGCAAGAGTTTGGTCAACGATCCGTTAGAAACAACTTTATTGGGGGATGAAGAGTTTGATGATCCAGAATTTGTGGATTACTTACAAATGCTAGACTCATTGCCACGAGTTTCCAGATTTAGAACACCGTTTGAACCATTACACACGGAGGAAATAGCCGCAGAAAAACTAAAACCATCATTGGAAGAGCCACCAAAGTTGGAACTTAAGCCACTCCCTAAACACCTCAGGTATGCGTATTTAGGCAATTCAAATTCTTTACCTGTTATTATTTCAGCTGCACTTAACAAATTGCAGGAAGAAAAGTTGCCAAGGGTACTTAGGGAACACAAATCAGCTATTGGGTGGACGATTACGGACATAAAGGGAATTAGCCTTTCATTTTGCATGCACAAGATTTTGATGGAAGATGAGGCAAAAAAAACTGTGGAGCAACAACGACGACTTAACCCTATTATGAAGGAAGTTATGAAGAAAGAAATATTGAAGGGTTAGATGCCAGTATCATCTACCCAATTTCCGACAGTAAGTGGGTTAGTCCGGTCCAATGCGTGCCGAAAAAAGGAGGAATAACTGTGGTGAAGAATGAGGACAATGAGTTAATACCAACTAAAACAGTGACAGGTTGGAGGGTATGCATGGATTATAGAAAATTGAACAAGGCAACCCGAAAAGACCATTTCCCGATGCCCTTTATTGATCAAGTATTAGATAGATTGGCGGGACATTCATATTACTGTTTATTGGATGGGTACTCGGGCTATAACCAAATAGTCATCGCTCTAGAGGATCAAGAAAAGACAACATTCACGTGCCCTTACGGCACATTTGCATTCAAGAGGATGTCATTCAGGTTATGCAATGCACCTGCAACTTTCCAACGGTGTATGATGGCCATTGTTTCAGATATGGTGGAGAAAAATGTTGAAGTCTTCATGGATGACTTTTCTGGCCCATGGGGACACCGATATTTTTTTAAAGAATTTGGTCATGGTGTTGCAAATGATGTAAGGATACGAACCTCAGACTAATTGGGAAAATGCCACTTCATGGTTGAAGAGGGCATAATTTTGGGCCATAAGGTATCGGCTCAAGGAATGGAGGTTGACAAAGCAAAGCTGGAAACAATAGAGAAACTGCCTCCTCCAAGTTCAGTTAAGGGTATTAGGAGTTTCGAGACATGCGCAGGTTCTACAGAGGTTTCGATAAAAGACTTCTAAAATTGCGAAACCTCTATGCGCCTTTTTAGAGAAGGATGCTACTTTCAGTTTTGATGAGGAATGCAAGTCAGCGTTTGAATTATTGAAAAAGAAATTGACTACAGCCCCCATGATCGTCGCACCGGATTGGAACATGCCATTCGAGCTAATGTGTGATGCGAGTGACTACGCAGTTGGAGCTGATTTGGGCCAACGCCGAGATAAGGTGTTTCACGCCATATACTATGCAAGCAAAACACTCACAAAGACTCAAATGAACTATACAACTACAGAAAAGGAATTGCTTGCAGTTGTGTATGCATTTGACAAATCCTGGGCTTACTTGATCAGGACTAAGGTGATATTCTACACAGACCATTCGGTGATTAGGTACTTGATAGCAAAAAAGGATGCTAAGCCACGCCTTATCTAATGGATTCTCCTACTTCAAGAGTTTGAATTAGAAATAAAGGATAGAAAGGGGACGGAGAACCAAGTAGCCGATCACTTGTCTAGGTTGGAAAACCAAGGGAAAGCGAAAGACGACAGATGTGAAATTAATGAGTCATTTCCAGATGAGCAACTGTTTGGGATTTCTGCAGAGATTCCGTGGTATGGGGATTATGCAAATTTTCTTGTGAGCAACATTCTACCACCTGACCTCACAAGGCAACAGAAAAGGAAGTTTCTTCATGACGTGAAATGGTACATATGGGATGAACCGTATTTGTTCAAGCAGTGCGCTGACAAAATGATTAGACGGTGTGTCCCCTATAGTGAAGTGAAGAATATTCTGCATGAGTGCGCCGACAAAATGATTAAACGGAATGGTAGATTAGTTTTGGTGATTGATATTGTATAGTTGCTTGTTTTCGCTGAGGCTGTTTAAATAATCTTGATTCTGCGATATTGATGGATTCGAAAGCATATAAGTTAGATTTTATTCATTTCATCTCATTGCATTGCATTGTATATATTGTTTTTTGCTCGTGGACTAACACGATTTAAGTTTGGGGGATTTTGATAAGTGGATTTTATATACGCGAATCAATGTCCATTTCATGCGTAATTGTTGCTAATTCTTGTGATCATGTTCGTTTTTACTTGTTTTATGTTATTTCATGTGTAGGATGGTTGTTGCGGCATTTAACGGATATGAAGAGGCATTTGGGATGATTTGAAGTCAATTAGAGAAAAATTGGAAAAAGCCATGAAGTGTAGCAAGTCATTTAGCAGATTACACTTCGCTTAAAGTAAGCATATTTATATCATATATACCACGGGCGTAGGGTCTTCTTAATCAGTTAGCAGAAAGGTAGCCCACCGGGGCGGGCGTATTTGGCCTATAAACCCCCGCCGAGGTGGGGGGGTCCTCATAAGTTTTTCGACAGAAGGGTGGTGTCACGTAAGTGTGCTTGTTTTATTTATGAACCCACCGGCTGGGGTGTCGACTATGTTGTGTTATGTTTGATTGAAACTCTTGCTGGAATTGGTTTTTAACAGATTGAATTACACATGGACTCTACTAGATGGAGATTTTTTGGCTAGGACTTGTTTGTTGGACATCTATTTACTGAATTAACAAGAAATTCAACAACACACAAGGCATATTACGAAGATTAAGCTCGGTTTTTCTAAGCAGGAGTATTTTGAGGAGATTTTCAAGACGATTGCGATTCTAGGCTACGAGAAGGGTGTTTTTCAATATTCTTCATCTTAGGCTATTATTTGTAATCGAAAGAATGTTTTCTATGATTTATTCAATGTTTATTTCGTTTATGATGAACTAATTCATTTTTAGGCTTATGATGGATCTTTAAGTGAAACAATAATTTTGTAAACTTTGATTTCCATTTCAATAATCTATTTCCAGTTTATCTATATTGATTTGAGCTTGAATTTATGAATTGCCTGATCAACAATTCTTTGTGGATTTGTATGGAATCGAGAGAGGATATTCAAATCTAGACCTAATTAATATAGCATGTGTTCATGATTTTTGTGAATAGCAGAATCTTGATGAATGTTAAGGTAGAGATATGCTTGACATCGCATGTAATCGGATAGAGAACTTATTCTTAAACCTTCTTTAATTGTAATTCACATAGAGATATAATGAGTTAGTTAATTAAGGTGTTTAACTTATTTCTATCTTAATTGTGGATTTAAGTTAATACGGTATTAGTGCATCGAGAGGTGGTTAATAGTACGTTCGTGTTCTTGATTAATAAACTGGGATAGTGAATTGAATTGGAATAAAGGTGTTAACATCAGAGTGAAGATTAAGGTGAAATCATAAGTCTAATTCTCCATTAATTGTTTGAAAATTCCAGATTTTTATAATTGTGATTGTTTTGTGACAGTTCAATTATTCTTTAATTTAGAGTCTTTAATTTTAATTATTGAGTTAATTGGTTTAATAAAATTAGGATTAATAGGAAATTGGTAATTGTAAGTTAAGATTATTGCTAGTTAGTCTCTGTGGGAACGATACTCTACTCATCACTTTATTACTTGTTGACCACGTATACTTGCGTGTTGTGCGTAATTAGATTTTACCCAACATATGTCACCATATCAGTTAGTCTACGGGAAAGCATGTCACCTGCCTGTGGAGTTACAACATAAAGCCTACTGGGTAATTCAGAAACATAACTTTGATTAAGCAACTGTGGGCGAAAAAGGACTACTTCAGTTAAATGAGCTCGATGAATTCCAACTTCAAGCTTATGAGAACTCTAAGTTATACAAAGAAAAGGTCCAGAAATGGCACAACCAAAAAATCATGCAAAGAACATTCGAACCGGGGCAATCAATATTATTGTTCAACTCAAGGTTGAGGTTGTTCCCAGGGAAGCTAAAATCAAGATGGTCGGGTCCATTTACTATTAAAAGAGTTTTCTCATATGGCACCATTGAACTCTACAGCAGGAATCCATTGGAAACGTTCAAGGTCAACGGTCAAAGGCTAAAGCATTATTGGTGTGGCAAATCCAATACGAATGTCATCGTAATCACACTAGCCGACGTACCATAAACATGGAGTAGTCAGGCTGAACAACTTAAAATTAAGCGCTAATTGGGAGGCAACCCAATCATATTTTTATTCTTCGTATTTCTATCCATGCTAGTTAGATTATAAGTTTAGAATAATTAGGATATAATAAGTTCATTAAATAATTATTTAAGTTGTCTTGTTCTGGATAATCTTACCACCATGCATAAAATTGCTCAAAATCTACTTATATTTATGTTTAATGGTATTTCAGGAACTTAACAATATCATGGAGTGGAATTGGATGGAAGGAATGAACAAAGCAAAGTACTTTAGCAGACCACACCCCCGCCGGGGCTGGGGTCCTGACTGCAATAACAGAATGTATACCCGCCGGGGCGGGCCTTTTAGGAGTATTACCCCCCCACTGGGGCGGAGGTCCTGTATATGAAACGACAAGTTTTCGGCAATTACACAATTGTCACCACTACTTCAACTTATTCTACTTATTCCTTAACTGAAAATCCACTCCCGTACAACTTAAATCCACTCTCTACCCACGTTTTAGCAAGTTAATATCCATAATCCCACTTCATTAGCACACTTACCCACTACTTCAATCCATTAATTTAACTCACAAATCTCCATCCCCCCATCTCTATAAAACCATACCCTCACAACCCAATCTAACTATATACATTCAACACCACTCAGAAGTTCGAGGTTAGGGTTTGAGCGAATTTTTTTAGCCAATTTGGAGATACACTGTGAGTGAATAAGTTGTCTTCCAATTCCTCACTTTCTATCACCACAATTGAAGCCAACTAACTAAGTTTGGGGGGATTGAACCTCTTGCACACTAAGTGTTCGACAGATTGCGTAAGTGAAGTTTAGGGGGAAATTTGTTGTTAAAGCTTACTAATTCCAATTCAATGGCATCTAAAGCCACATCAAAGAGGCAACGTGGAGAGAGTTCTGGAACCACACCACCAACACGAACCTTTGACCGTCAAAAATTCATAAGTGCTGCCACCACCAAACGTTACGACTACATAGTGACAAAAGCACTCACACCAGAGCGAGGGTTGGCACCGGACCATGTCGACGGTGAAATGATGCAACAAATATATCAGAAAGGGTGGAATAAGTTCACAAAAGAGCCCGAGTCTGCAGTTGTGAGTGTGGTCAAAGAATTCTACGCTAACACCGAGGATAAGGCTCCCTTCAACGCTTTCATGCGGAGTAGGTTTGTTCCTTTCAGTGCCGATGCCATCAACACATACTACCAGTTACGAGTGCCTAGACATTGCCAGTATGCTCACTTACGTGACCATGATCCTGATTATGAGGTTGTTATGAAAGAAATGATAAAACCGGGTACCACATGGATCAAAGGTCACAAAGGAGGCACTATTTTTCACAGCAAGGATCTCAGTAGGTATGGAAAGATATGGTACATATTCTTGTGTGCCAAGTTGTTTCCATCCACACAAATATCAGATGTGACCAAGGAGAAGGCATTGCTCTTGTATGCCATTGTACAAGATTTCATCATCGATGTAGGGGCTATAATCAGTTTTTCAATCTGATGATGCTTACGAGGACCATTCTCAGGCGTCTTGCAACACCCATCACTTATTTGTGGGTTGTGTAGGCAAGAGGGAGTTAGATGGTCTAATGATGAGATCACCCAGATGTCGGTTCAGACACTGGATTCAAGAATGATTGCATGGTATGCAGTATGGCCCGGAGATTAGGCTTTATATTTCCATCAGCCTCGGAGGATGAGGCTGACGCTTCTGATAGCTCGGATGACAAAGAGTTCCGGGGGGATGTACCAATGGGAGAGCAAGGAACAGAGGTGACACCGCATCCCGAGGCCATATCTAGCCCTATGTTCCTCAACCTTTAACGACAAGTGGATGAGCACAACAAGGAAGCACGAAGAGAGATGCGACGACTCGCAGCGAGGCAGGACCACATGTTTGAAGCCATGAATCTATCTTTTGCCTCATTGAATACGACGGTCCAGAGCTTCAATCCCAATGCACAATTCCCATACCAGCAGCCAGCCCCAATTCCAAAGTTCCCACCCAATGATTCCGATGAAGAACAACAGACATCACCACCCCAAGCTTAAGCGATTATAGGGAAGTCCTCATATATTTATTGCTTTATCTATACAATGAGGGCATTGTGATTTTTAAGTTTGGGGGATTTAGTTTCATGTTTGCATATTTAATTTTATTAGCTAGGGTTGCATATGTTAGTTCATTGTTTAGTTTTAGGATTATTAAATGTTGCATTCATGTAATCATGTAGTTGCATAGTAGCTTGGGATTATAAATAGTTTTTATTTATTTTTGCAATCATGTTATGTTTACCATATAAAAAAATAAAATTTTTAGTTAAGTATTGTGTTATTGTGCATATGTCCAGTAGTTGTTGTAGTTCATTTTATTTTGGCCAATGATGAGATTAGGAATAAGTCGACAAGTACAATACTGATTATTAGAACCTTGAAGTAGTTTCTGTTATGAATTGGATCTTGTGCTTGTTTAAAACTGGTATAAAAAGGGTAGCACGTTAACAACACCTATGTTGACTGATTAGTTCAAATTGATACATAAAGAGTTTCTAAAGGATAATGTTAGTGTAAATGAGAGAATGACAAGGATAGGCAGTGCAGACAAAGAATTAGGCAAGAACCGAAGTTTGGGGGAAAATATAGGGTATATAAGCTTTAAAAAAAAGTATACCGTGGCTAGTCTTGTTTCGAGGCCTTTGTTACTTGAGCAAGTACGCCTAAGAGAGTGTCTCTATACCTAGCGCCCTAAGGTCTTAAATGATCTGGGAGTCGTTGGTTAAAAGCTCGCTAAGGGGTATCACTGTTAGCCTAATGGAATGAGACATTGCACAGTCATAGAAAATTATCTAAAAAAAGAGAGAATAAAATGAGAAATAAGTGCAAAAAGCCCATGTTATAAAATAAAATAAAATAATAAAAATAAAAATTAAATCATAAGTACCCTATGTGAACCCTTGATAGTGGTGATAGTTTGGTTTTAGTTGGAACTCGTCCGTTTTTGAAACTTTTGAGTTTACTCTATATGATTCCTTATAAGAGATTGGTTATGTATTAAATTTGAATTTGTATCAGTTAGCATGGATGTTGATCACACACACTATACCAGTGATAACGCTTTAAGACTCAAGGATTGATAAGGAATTATTAAATGGTTTTTATATGAAGTGTTGTAGTGTTTGCTTGATTCCTTGAGGCCTGAGGAATAAATTTAGGTTTATGATGACTGTTGGATTCGTAGGCATTTAGATTAGATGCGTTATATATCACTACATTGCATTGTATAGCATGTTAGTTTTGTTTTGTGCTCGAGGACTAGCAAGGTTTAAGTTTGGGAGATTTTGATAAGTGGGTTTTATACCCACGAATTAGTTCCTAATTCAAGCTTAATCGGTGTTAATTTCTTGTTTTTATGTTTGTTTTTACTTGTTTATTGTTATTTTGTGTGTAGGTTCGGTGGTGTTGCAAGCGATCAAAAAGAGTGGATTTAAGGTGCATTGTGGCAAGAAAAGGAGCAAAACAAGTTCAATTACAGGAGCCATGCCAGCCGGGGCGGGCGTTTTTAAGATTAACACCCCCACCGGGACGGGGGGGGTCCAAAGTTAGGAGATCGAAGATACGCACTTGTATGGCCCTTTATTAAGACTAAACCGCCTGTATGGGGAAGTCGGAAAAAGATAGTCTCCTATTGCTTTTGGAATGCTGCTGCAACATAAAGACTAGTGTTTGGCTTAGCTTGGAACTCGTTTTGACAAGGAATTAGAGTCAGATTACATGCTTTAGCTAGATATATTACAACAAACACAATAGCATACAACACAAGGCAATTAACATTGAAAAAAGATAGATTTTTGGAGCAAGCATTGGAGTGAAGATATTGGAAGAATTTTCATATCAATTGTGTATTGGGCTGAAGAAAAGGGTGGTTCTGGATTTATTCTTTTCTTTTAGTTTATATTTGTAATTGGAAGGATGATATCTTTAATTTATTCAGTTTTTATTTTGTTTATGATGAACTAAATCACTTTTTAGGCTTATGACGGATCTTTAAGTGAAACAATGATTATGTAACTTTGATTTTCAGTTTAATAAGCTATTCCTCAATTTATCTATATTAATTTATGCATGAATTTATGAATTGCCTGATCAACAATTCTTTGTGGAATTGTATTGATTCGAGAAAGGAAGTACGAGTCTAGACTTAGTTAATATGACATGTGTTCTTGAATTCTGTGAATGAATGGAATCTTGATGAATGTTAAGGTAGAGATATGCTTAACATCATATGTAATCAGATAGAGAACTTGGACTTCAACTTTCTTTGATTGTAATTCATATTGAGATATAGTGAGTTAGTTAATTAAGGTGTTTAACTTAATTCTATCTAATTTGTGGATTTGAGTTAATATGGTGTTAGTGCATCGAGAGGTGGCTAATTCTGCTCAAGTGTTCTTGATTAATAAACTGGGATATTGATTTAAACTAGAATGAAGTGTAATAATCAGAGTAGAGCTTAGGGTGAAGTTGTAAGTCTAATTCTCCAATAATTGTTTAAAAATTCAGTTTTTATATCTGTTGATTGTTTGATATTTTTAATAATTTTAGTTTTTATAATTTTAATCATTAAATTGACTTGTTTAATAAAATTGGGATTAATAAAAAACTGGTAATTGTGAGGTTTAAATTCATACTAATTTCTCTGTGGGAACAATACTCTACTTACTATTATATTACTTGTTGACCACGTATACTTGCGTGTTGTGCATAATTAGATTTTACCCAACACAAAAAGGGTGGATTTAAGGTTCATTGTGGCAAGCAAAGGAGCGAAGCAAGTTCAATTATAGGAGCCATGCCCGCTGGGGACCCCCGCCGGGGCGGGGAGTATGGGAAAAAGATAGTCTCCTACTGCTTTTGGAATGCTGCTGCAACATAAAGACTAGTGTTTGGCTTGGGTTGGAACTCGTCTTGACAAGGAATTAGAGTCAGATTACATGATTTAGCTAGATATGTTACAACAAACACAATAGTATACACCACAAGGCAATTAACATTGAAAGAAGACAAATTTTTGGAGCAAGCATTGGAGTGAAGATATTGGAAGAATTTTCATATTAATTGCGAATTGGGCTGAAGAAAAGGGTGGTTCTGGATTTATTTTTTTCTTTTAGTTTATATTTGTAATTGGAAGGATGATATCTTTAATTTATTCAGTTTTTATTTCGTTTATGATGAACTAAATCACTTTTTAGGCTTATGTCAGATCTTTAAGTGAAACGATGATTATGTAACGTTGATTTTCAGTTTAATAAGCTATTCCTCAGTTTAACTATATTAATTTATACTTTAATTTATGAATTGCCTGATCAACAATTCTTTGTGGACTTGTATGGATTCGGGAGAGGAAGTACGAGTCTAGACTTAGCTAATATAGCATGTGTTCTTGAATTCTATGAATGAATGGAATCTTGATGAATGTTAGGGTAGAGATATGCTTAACATCGCATGTAATTAGATAGAGAACTTGGACTTAAACCTTCTTTGATTGTAATTCACATAGAGATATAGTGAGTTAATTAATTAAGGTGTTTAACTTAATTCTATCTAATTTATGGATTTGAGTTAATATGGTGCTAGTGCATCGAGAGGTGGCTAATTCTGCTTAAGTGTTCTTGATTAATAAACCGGGATAGTGATTTAAACTAGAATGGAGTGTAATAATCAGAGTAGAGCTTATGGTGAAGTTGTAAGTCTAATTCTTCAATAATTGTTTAAAAATTCAGTTTTTATATCTGTTGATTATTTGGTATTTTTAATAATTTTAGTTTTTATAATTTTAATCATTAAATTGGATGGTTTAATAAAATTGGGATTAATAAAAAACTGGTAATTATGAGGTTTAAATTCATACTAATTTCTATGTGGGAATGATACTCTACTTACTATTATATTACTTGTTGACCACGTATACTTGCGTGTTATGCGTAATTAGATTTTACCCAACAAGTTTTTGGCGTCGTTGCCGGGGATTATTAGTATAGATTTTAATATTTTGTGATATCAGTTTAATTAGTCCA
Source organism: Panax ginseng (assembly GCA_020205605.1). Classification (NCBI taxonomy): domain Eukaryota; kingdom Viridiplantae; phylum Streptophyta; class Magnoliopsida; order Apiales; family Araliaceae; genus Panax; species Panax ginseng. The sequence continues at coordinate 139,896,992 of CM035128.1, forward strand.
GTTTTAGTTAAACATTTTTTTTGTTTTTTATTTTGTTCGTTCTTATTTCAGGTTTTTGAAGTTGGTTTATGCAAACTCGGTCCAAAAATCCAAACTTTCTTCCTTTTGAGGATGACATTGAGAGACGGTTTCAAAGGTTAAGTAAGTGGATTAAGGAGACAAGGGAAGACTTCAAAAATTCTGAAAAAGAAGAAGCAATGGCTGTCGAAGACCAGAAAGCATTGAGGGACTTTGCTACACCCAAAGTGACTGAGTTGCAGTCGAGTATCACTAGGTCTGCTATAGTTGCGAATACATTTGAGATTAAGCCTGGGAATATTTAGACGATTCAAAATTCGGTTCAGTTTGGGGGCTTGACAAATGATGATCCGAATGAACACTTAGTCAGCTTCTTGGAGATTTGTGACACTTTGAGGTATAATGGGGTGTTGGATGATGCGGTTAGACTTTGCTTGTTCCCATTCACATTGCGGGACAAGGCGAAGAGTTGGCCACACTCTCTACCGCCGGGATCAATAACTACATGGGAAGACCGCGCTCAAAAATTCTTAGCAAAATTTTTCCGACCAGCAAAGACAGCAAAAATGAGAAACGAGATTACCATGTTTGAACAACAGCATGGGGAATCATTGTATGAAGCATGGGAGAGATATAAAGAGTTGCTCAGAAAGTGCCACATCACGGATTACCCAAATGGCTGCAAATGAACACATTCTACAACGGGTTGAACATAAATCTTAGGACCAATATAGATGCGGCTTCGGGTGGAGCTTTTATAGCAAAGAGTTATGAAGAGGCATATCAATTGATAGAGATAATGACAGCTAACAACTACCAGTGGCCCACAACAAGAATAACACAACCTAAAGTGGCTGGGGTGTTAGAGGATAGATGGAGTGACAACATTAGCAGCGTAAATTTCAGTGTTTTCTAAGAAAGTGGATGCTTTGTCAGGGGTATAGACTCAACAGGTTGCATTTCTTTGTGAATTGTGCACGGGTGAACATCCTACAGAACAATGTAAAATCAACCCAGCATCAGTGCAATTTATGGGTAGCTACAACAGAATTCCACAGAACATGTACCAGAATGCATACAATCCGGGGAATAAGAATCATCCTAATTTTTTATGGAGTAATAATAAGCACCAGCAAGCTCCACGACCATCTTATCCTTTAGGATTTCTGAATCAACATCAATAACCAGCTCAACATCAAGAGAGGAAAACAGATTTAGAGGAGTTGTTGTCAAAGTATATAACGAACAATGAGGCAACCATGAAATCACAAGCAGTAGCCATCAAGAATTTAGAAAATCAGATGGGACAAATTGCCTTAGCATTGAATAATAGACCACAAGGGACTCTACTAAGTGACACCGAAAGAAATTCGAAGGGAAATCATGAGCAGTGTCAGGCAATCACTTTGAGAAGTGGAAAACGTCTAGATGGGAAAAGTGTAGAAAATTCAGTTAGAATGAATGACAATGTTGATGAGAACAAAGTGGTTGAAGAAAAATAGGGTGAGGAAAAGCAAGTTGAACAAACAAAGTTAGATGACAAGCCAGTTGTGTATCCTCCACCACCGTTTAAGTAGAGAGTCCAAAAATAGAAATTGGATAAGCAATTCGCTAAATTCTTAGAAGTTTTAAAGAAACTTCAGATTAACATCCGTTTCGCAGAACCCCTAGAGCAGATGCCAATTTATACAAAATTTATGAAGGGTATTCTGTCTAAGAAAAAGAAGTTGGAAGATTTTTGAAACTGTGGCACTAACAGAGGAGTGTAATGCAGTTTTACAGCGAAAGTTGCCACCAATGTTGAAAGATCCCGAGAGTTTTACCATTCCATGCACAATTGGGAACATGGCGTTCAATAAATGTTTATGTGATTTGGGGGCAAGTGTGAACCTTATGCCATTATCAGTTTATACCGAATTAGGTTTACCAGCTCCAAAGCCTACTAACATCTCATTGCAGTTGTTAGATAGGTCAGTCACATACTCGAGAGGCATTGAGGAGGATATTTTGGTTAAGGTAGACAAATTCATATTTCCCACGGATTTCATAATTCTGGATTTTGAGGAAGATAAGAACATCCCAATTATCCTAGGGAGACCGTTCATGGCTACGGGAAGGACTCTCATCGATGTGCAAAAAGGTGAACTAACTATCAGAGTCCAAGATCAGGAAGTAAAGTTCAATGTTTTCAAGGCCATAAAATTCCCCACGGATGAAGAGAAGTGTTTCAGGATGGATATCATTGATCAGATAATCAGCGAAGACATGGTTAAAAGTTTGGCTAATGATCCATTCGAAATGACACTACTGGGGGATGAAGATTTAGATGATCCAGAGTTTGTGGATTACTTGCAGATTCTAGACTCCCTGCCATGAGTTAGCATATTTAAAGCACCATTTGAACCATTGCACACGAAGGAAAGAGCCACAACAAGGATGAAACCTTCATTAGAGGTGCCACCTGCTCTTGAGCTAAAGCCACTCCATAAAAACCTCAGGTATGCATATTTAGGCAATTCTAATACTTTACCTGTTATTATTTCTGTTACGCTTAACGAATTGCAGGAAAATAAGTTGCTGATAGTGCTTAGAACATAAATCGGCTATAGGATGGACTATTGCAGATATCAAAGGAATTAGCCCATCCTTTTGCATGCACAAAATTCTGATGGAAGAGGATGGAAAGACTACAGTGGAGCAACAGAGACGGCTCAACCCAATTATAAAGGAAGTTATGAAGAAAGAAATCCTGAAATGGTTGGACGCGGGTATTATCTACCCAATTTCAGACAGCAAGTGGGTCAGCCCGGTTCAATATGTGTGCCAAAAAAGGAGGAATGACCGTGGTACAAAATGATGACAATGAGCTAATTTCAACGAGGACAGTGACTGGCTGGAGGCTTTGCATGGACTACAGGAAGTTTAATAAGGCAACCCATAAAGACCACTTCCCTCTGCCTTTTATCGATCAGATGTTGGACAGATTAGTGGGCCATGAATTTTATTGCTTATTGGATGGGTATTCGGGATACAATCAGATAGTCATTGCTCCTGAAGATCAAGAGAAGACCACTTTCATGTCCCCATATGGCATATTTGGATTTAGGAGAATGTCATTCGGCTTGTGTAATGCACTCGCTACCTTCCAATGGTGTATGATGGCCATCTTTTCAAACATGGTGGAGAAAAATATGGAAGTCTTCATGGATGACTTTTTTGTCTATGGGGATGATTTTGATGCTTGTCTGGAGAATTTGGTGATGATTTTAAAGAGATGCACAAAAACAAATTTGGTACTTAACTGGGAAAAGTGCCACTTTATGGTTGAGGAAAGGATAATTTTGGGGCACAAGGTTTTTACAAAGGGGTTAGAAGTTGATAGAGCAAAGCTGGAAATGATTGAAAACCTTCCACCGCCAACTTTAGTAAAGGGAATCCGTAGCTTTTTGGGACATGCCGGGTTCTATAGGAGATTTATAAAAGATTTCTCTAAGATTGCAAAACCACTATGCAGTCTTTAAGAAAAGGATTCAGTTTTTAAGTTTGATGAGGATTGTAAGTTGGCATTTGAGCTATTGAAGAAGAAATTGACTACAACTCTAGTTATAGTCTCACCAGATTGGAATATGCCTTTTGAGTTAATGTGTGATGCAAGCGACTATACGGTTGGGGTTGTGTTCGGTCAATGCCAAGAGAAGGTATTCTATGCCATATACTATGCAAGTGAGACACTTATGAAGACCCAAATGAATTACACAACTACAAAAAAGGAATTACTTGCAGTAGTATATGCCTTCGATAAATTTCGGGCATATTTGATCGGGACAAAGGTAGTAGTTTATATGGATCACTCGGCCATTCGATACCTAATCTCGAAGAAAGATGCTAAGCTACGACTTATCAGATGGATACTTCTCATACAAGAATTTGATTTGGAAATAAAATATAGAAAGGGTACGGAGAGTCAAGTTACAGATCATTTATTGAGGCTGGAAAATCAAGGTAAAAATGAAGAGGATAAGTGTGTAATTAATGAGTCATTTTTGGATGAGTAGCTATTTGGAGTCAATGCAAAATTTACATGGTACGCGGATTTCGCTAACTATCTAGTGAGCAACATCCTTCCCCCTGATCTTACACGTCAGCATAAAAAGAAATTCCTACATGACGTCAAGTGGTATATGTGGGATGAGCCATACCTATTTAAACAGTGCGCCGATAAGATGATTAGAAGGTGTGTGCCCTACAGTGAGGTGAATAATATATTGCATGAATGTCATTCGTCTGCATACGATGGACATTACGGAAGTGAGAGAATAACAACAAAAGTTCTTCAAGCCGGGTTCTATTGGCCTACATTATTTAAAGATGCCCACCAGTTCGTAAAAAGCTATGATAGATGTCAAAGGGTGGGCAACATATCGAAAAGGAATGAGATGCCACTACAAACAATCTTAGAAGTTGAGAATTTTGATGTATAGGGCATGGATATTATAAGGCCATTCCATTCCTTATTCAACAATTTGTACATATTGCTTGTGGTTGACTATGTATCGAAATGGGTTGAAGCCGTAGCACTCCCAACTAACAATGCCAAAGTGGTTCTTAAATTCTTGCAAAAGAATATTTTTACAAGATTTGGCACGCCAAGAGCTATTATAAGTGACGAAGGTAGTCACTTCGGCAACAAATCGTTTACAGCTCTTTTGGCAAAATATGGGGTCAACCATAAGGTGGCGACGACATATCATCCCCAAACAAGTGGGCAAGCTGAAGTTTCAAATAGGGAGGTGAAGAGAATCTTAGAAAAGGTGGAAAATGCGAATAGAAAGTACCCGTCTCTCAGATTGGATGATGCATTATGGGCCTACCGAACTACGTATAAAACACCACTTGGTATGTCACCATATCAGTTGGTCTACGGGAAAGCATGTCACCTGCCTGTGGAGTTACAACATAAAGCCTACTGGGTGTAGATAGAATTCCCATGAATTTGGCACTGATATCATCTCTTGATGTGATCATCACAACCAGCCTTAAGCGAGATCCAGTAGTGCCCTATTATGATGATCTTCTTAACAAGTAGAGGGCCACTCATGTGTGGGCCACATACTCCACCATGGATTTCATCCATGAGCCTCTTAGCTTGGTCCTTGTCCAGACATCTAAGGAGACCTAATCACGCATCTCTTCTGTAGAGTGCATCCCCGCTTAGGTAAAATTCATAGCCAGTCGATGGATCCGCCTTCTTTCAGTAGGGCTCGCCTCAGCGGGTGTAGATCCATCTCGTAGATACTCCTTGATGTTCTAATACCAAGGGTGTTGGATGGGAGGTGGCTCATCCGATACTTGCCCAACATAGTTCCTATAGGCTGGAGCCTTTTGTAGGGCAAATGAGAAGCTTGGCATGTTTTCCTTGTCATGTAGATTGATCAAGGAGGCCAATGTTGCTAGGGCATCCGCAAAATAATTCCTATTTTGAGGAATGTGGAGGAAGATTATTTCTTCAAACTTCGAAGCCATCTGTAAAACTTACTGATGGTAAGGCAGCAAATGTAGCTCTTTGGTTTGATAGATTCCTGTGGTCTGTCTGATTACTAATTCTGAATCCCCAAAGGCAGTTAACCACCTGATACCCATTGATTGGGCAAGTTTGAGTCCCATAATACAACCTTCATACTCAACTGTGTTTGTCGACGTCGGGATTTTTATTGTCCCTCTTCTGTTCTTGTCTTTTGGTGTTCTCATGTTAGGTGAGATTTGTTTGAAAAAATAAGTTGTGAAAAGGTCTGAAATTTATATGTTGACGATTTGACTATAAGAGTAGTTAGTTGGTTTTTTAAATGGTTGTACCAACACAACCGAGAAAAGGTTTGCAAATTAACCCAGTGATGTGACACTGCTAAACGAGTCTGTGAAACTGAGATTCATTAGGGTCTGGGGACTTGCTTATGCAGAGGGAAGGTGTTAGGCACTCCCCGACATCCGTGTTACCACGGTGACTGCCACTTTTTAATTAAACTATTATATGAATTTGTGTGTGTGTGTGTGGATCAATGTGCAATTTATTTGATAGTAGTGCTATGTCTCGTTCGCACCTATATACAAAGGATTTGAATTTATGTAAAAATTCAGTTTTAAACAAGATATAGCAGTCCTTGCTCAATAGTAATTGAGGCATTTGATACTTCCATTTAATTACATGTTCGGCTTGATTGTTTTTATTTTTGAGATGCGAAGCATCTTCAAGAAAATAATGTACAAAGAAGTGTCGAACTCCTTGTGGGCATGAAATCCATCTAAAGGAAATTCAAACACCATGAATAATTTACAAGCTGCTTATAGCTGAAAATGTCCATCACGGGAACTGAATCTAGATTCAATAGACTGAATCTGTGATCATATGATTCCTAGGCTCACATAATGCCACAATTTATATGAAAGTAGTAAGCAGTTATATATATAAAAGCTGTAAATATATATATACAGACATGATCAACCACCACGAAGCACCTCCATGGGGGATCAAAAATGTAAATATATAAAAGCAGTAAATATATATAGAGACACATGATCAACCACCACGAAGCACCTCCATGGGGGATCGGAAATGTAAATAAAGCAATAAAGACGATCAACCGCTACGAAGTAAACTCCAGGTGGGACGAAATGTAAATAAAGCAATAAAGACGATCAACCGCCACAAAGTAAACTCCAGGCGGGACAGGATGTAAATAAAGCAGTAAAAGGCCACGAAGTGAACTCCAGGCCTGATAGAAATGTAAATATATATAAGCAAATAAACGCTCCAGACGTTTGTCCAGGCTCAATCGAGGCAACTCGATAATGTTAGTCCATATATATATATATATATATATATATATATACACACACATAAAAGGAAATAAAAGCCACGAATCGAAGTCCGGGCATACACACGCAACACGACTCTCAATGTGAAGAATGGTGTGTGCAAAGTAGAAGAGAAAGGTTTTAAAATGTGTAAGAAGGCTTTCAACAGACTGCCGAAGAAGACTTCTATAGCTTTAAATGGATGAACACTTGGCTACCGCCGGTAAAAATATGACTGAATATAAGCTCACAAGTGTTTAAAATGAGAACTCACTCAGTTTAGGGTGTGTACAGAACAAATTGGATAAGGCTCCCTCGTCGTTATCTCTTACAAAATGGCCACCCTAAGCCCTCTATTTATAGGGGGAGCCGTAGGTACACCTATGGCAGCCGCAGATGTACTTGAGGCTGCCCGGGGTGCCCTGGGAAATGCGGGTCCTGCTATCTCGAAGTACGTCCACGCGTGCAACGTGATGTCCACTCGAACTTATAAAACTTTACCGAGCCTCTGATTGAGGTGTATAAGACCTTTTATGGAGTGCTGTTATCGAGAGCTACACAAATAACATGGGATTAAAGGTTGTAAGAAGTCAGGAATATGGGACCATGCCCTTGGTCTTCAAGCTTCAAATTCCATCTGGTGTGCTCTCTTGTGTAGTTGTCACTCAGGATTGCAGTTATTTGGCTCTTGTGGGACATTATTGTGTAGAATGTATGTTAAACTATTGTTGAGATGGCGCAATGTGGCATCGAGGTGGCAAAATGACGATTTTGCCCTCACCGAGGTTATCTCCGGTTTGGGCTGATAAAGCAGTCGTTGCTTAGGGTTATCTCTCTGAGGTGTGCCTGACCTCCCAAGGTTATCTTTGGGTTTTGGGACTGAGTCCCTCGGGGTTATCTTTGAGGTTGAAGTCGATCGCATAGGTGGAGAACGAGCATCATCTCCGGGTTATCTCCTAATCGCAATCGCACTCTCGGGGTTATCTCTGAGGTTGACGTTGTCTTTCCCGGTGTTGTTTCCCAGACTGAGATTGAGTATCTCGGGGTTATCTCTGAGATGAAATGGCCTTCTCTGGTGTGATTTTTAGTATTGAGTTGAGCTGTCCTCCAGGGTTATCTCTGAAAGACGATTTTGCCCTCCTGCAATGTTAGTAATAGGTATGAAGAAAATTTTGAGTGTCTATAGATGCCCCTCTTTATCATATTCATGCAATCAATGACATGGATAGGATAAAGAATACTAGACATTTAAAATGCAATAAAATGATCATGATGCAATGTACAACAACATGATGCGAATGTATGTGATTTGTTGGATTGTTCTCTAACATGGTGGGATGATTGCCGGCTCCCCTTGACTTCTACCAGAATTGAAAATTATTACTGACAACCTTGATGAACTATCTTGGACATGCAATGCTCTCAGGAGCTTCCAGGATGTTGACGTTGGGGTTATCACCAAAGTTCTTAATCCTTGATACATACTTCACATTGAAGATGCATCTTTCATATACAAAAGACTCTATAAGGATAGAGCTTTGTCTGTTTAGGATGTGTATAACATATTCCATCATCGGTCCTCCCCGATGAGGATGTTCTTTCCTGGTTCGTAATGTCAGGTCTTTCCGCTGCTCTGTTGGAGTTACTGCCAACAATTGGTGTTGTCAGGGTTGCCTGACCTTCATTGACATGTGCATCAATGGATGAGGTCCCTACTGGGGATAATGTCAAGGTTGCTTGACCTTCATTGACGTGTACATCAATGGATGGATTGTATGAAAACCCGCCGGGGAAAAGGTTTTAGGGCTACGACCCTGAATTGATGGCATTGGACCTTTGTGAGGTATTGCCGAATGTAATTTGCAATAGCTGAGATCATTGGTATAGTGTACCCTGTGTTTGGGCAAATACCAATGAGTGATATGTAAAGTCATAACTTGACCCGTGAAAACCAGGATTTCAGGTTATTCTGCTCAATCGCGTATAGTTTTTATTCCTGATTTGGCCTTTTCAACTTGTGAGAACTCCTTTGCAACTCAAACTGGACCGAGCCAAAGGGGTGGGTCCCACCCAAGGGAGCCACAAGTACACCTACGACAACTGTAGGTACACCTGCGGCCAGCCGTGGGTGGCTTTTAAGGCTGTAAGTTGCCTTCTTAAGTTATTTCACGTTACGCCGCGAAGGAAATCCGAGAGCTCTTCTTCAGATTTGCTAAGTTCAGGCGTCTTTCTGCAAATTCTGTCACCATACAAGTGTTCTACACTGTCCTGGTAACGTATGCATGTCTTCTTTTCCAGTTTTTATCCGTTGGAAAATGACTTATGATATGAAATGCATCTAAACATATAGTAGTGAATAAGCATGCTCATATGATGTGATAAAAAAATATTCAACATAGCAAATGTTAGTATTAAACAATGCTGAACATAATGTTGTAAAAAAATTCAACTTTTGAAACAATCAAATTGGCACCTTTTTCTGCTATTTCTTATCCTATATGAGGACAAATGAGCTAAGGTGAAAAAGTAAAATAATCCTGGTAATTGGGCTACCCTTAAATTTTTTTTATTGTGATGTATTAATGAATGTAGGATGTTTATGACTGTGGGTATGTGTGCTACTGAATGGCCACCTAGTCATGCCTATGTGCATGTGGATAGTCCTATTTACAAAGGGGACTATGGAAATTTTTTTCCAAAACGTAAGCATTGGGTAGTCATACATTTTTAACTCTACTGTAGACGTATATTAAAATAATGCATGCATGCATGCATGTAGTTATAGAACTGCATTTTAAAAAGCTCCAGGTTAGAATTTACCACACCCTTTATGAGGTGATTTGGAGACTTGTTGTCCAGATATATGGATCCGGATCAGCCGAATAGTTCCTGCAGGACCACTTCAGGTGTACGAAGGAAGGCTTATGAAGTTCCTCGACCCCGTTCTGTTAGACAGCCTCATCGTTTAGTGGAGGAGGTAATACGTCCTGTCCAGGTTGATGTGCCAGACGTTGAGGACGAGGAGGAGGATGTTCCGGTTGCGGACCCTGCTCCTGCTGCACATGTTCCCCGTAGGGATTTCCCAGGCATTCAGGTGTCGATCCCAGAGCTTCTAGGTGATTTAAGTAGACACCCGTCGATTTACTTGCACGCAAATGAGGTACCAGCTGGATTTTGATTTTCCTTTTTTCCTATTGATAAGGAGTAAAGGTTTTTGATATTGATCTGCTTTGTAATGCAGGTTCCCAGCTTCACACAGCCTAGAGGGAACTAGTTCAATATTCACTCTGCATACCAGGCTCTGCATCCTGATTATAGAGAGATTGTGCATGGATGGGGCTTCAGAGCGTTTTTTTCCATCCTTTCCCGTCATTGTCCTTGGGGTTATCTCAGGGCATTGTCTGAGCGTTAGTTTCACCAGACTCAGTATCTCCATTTATTGGACTGTGAGGTGATGATGACGCCGATGGATTGGCGATTTATCACATGTATGGAGTTTGGAGGGGGTGCCAGAGAGTATGATTGGGGTTCCTACACCTTTGCCTATTTCCTCAGAGGTATGCGCATGCATTTGCAGGGATTGACGGAGGCTTGGCTAGGATTTTACCCATTTCTGTTGGTGAATATTTCTCTTGTAATTTCCCATGTACAGGTTAAGAGTGTTGATAGACAGCAGATGTTTGCCTTTGTGTTGGCAGTTCTGGGCCTATGAGAGGATCCCATGTTTGCGTCCCATGAGTGTGCTAGGTTTGGAGACCTATCCATGAGGACGATAGTGGCATCATTCCATACTAGCGGAGGTCTCTGTAGCTGAGGGTTTCACTCATTGTCGCTTATAGCTGGAGTTATTGACAGCTGATGCCATTATTTAGATTCCCTATTATGGGGAGCACTTGGCCATTGGTTTTGAGGATGGATACCCGACTAGTGTTGAGTACGTGATTTCCACCCGTAGGATTCATATCTTTATAGATGGAGGATGGGAGCTCTATTTAGGAGAGCGTGCTATTAGGAGCACCACATCAGAGATTCATATACCGATCTTGCCTCCTACCAGGCATTATTGGCCTGTTTCATACTCACCTATCATTGATATCCCCTTGATGGGTGTTTACAGTTTTACACTGTCAGAGGGTCCACATACCCAAGCTACGTTCTAGCATTGGTAGTCTCCTCGTACCATCGGAGCCCAGACCCGCGCAATGCAGTTTATGGGGGATATGGTTCCTGGATCCGCGATGATGACAAATTGGATGGCCTATGTCAGAGATCCGACTCACTTGACATAAATTAACAGTTTGACCCGGCAGTTGGACCGGGCACATTTTTTTATCTGGCACTTGGGCAGAGATCCGGAAGAGGAAGATACATTTGATCCTTCCAGCTCATGAGCTAGCCCCTTAGATGACCCATATGGTTTTGTCGGTGTAGATCCTCCATTTTACAAGCCTGACATCCCCGTTAATGGAGATCCAGTGACTCGGGAGGAATTACATCAGGTGGACAGGATTGATGATGTAGACATTGACACCATTGTTTTCTTCTGATGTATATTCTCGTTATATCTTTTGATAGGCCTCTGTTAGACACTGGGTGGTTGTGCCCCATTCTCGCTATATCTTTTGATAGGCCTCTGTTAGTAGTTGGGCGTCTGTGCCTCATTTCCCTGTATTTTTATCTATATAGAGATGTATTAGATGATGATGTACTTAAGAATGTATTTACTGTTATTCCCTACATCATATTGCCATCTATTGTTTATCATGCATGTATTATGTTATGCATATGTATGTATGTCCAGAGATATTCAAAGATTAACCTCGGATAGTCTTATAACACTACCGTCATGAGATGTCTTCTTCGATAGTTAGCCGTATTAATCATACCCAACCAGTGTTAGTGGTATCCCATCTGAGATCGTGCTATGATAGTATGTCTGTAGTAACCCGAGATTTTCTAGATAAAATAAATAAGAAATTTTGAGTATAAATTTTTTTTTATTTAATGACGAGACTAAGTGTCAAGTAAAGTGAACGATAAATGCGAATACATTTATTACTTAAAAATTAAAATAATTTTGGAATTATTAATTACCACAAATTATATGGTAATAAATTTCGTAAGTAGAAATGTTTTTATTAATTATTTTCCATGAAAACATGATTGGAAATAATATATGAAGTGATAATTAGATTTATATAATAAATATTTTATTATATGAATTGTTCGTAATATTTAAGTTAATTATTTTAACTTGATTATTGATGATGTGTCACGAAGAATAAGTCGATATGAGATCCAAACCCCGGATTTGGATTGTGATCAAGAGATGAGAATAATAATATTATATTATTTATATAATGATTTTTAAATTACCATAATTATGTCATCGTGTATATGTAGACGAGATAATATTGAGCAATGACGGCCAATTAGGTCACAAAGATATTACCGTCTTTGTGAAACCCTAATTATTAAACTCGGTTATGAGATACGACAGAAGAGTATTTGTGTATATGAAGTTACTGTGTATAAGAATATCGGTAATTAGAAGAAACCCTAATTACTGTTGTACGTCGATAATTAGGACAAATCCTAATTATTATAACCCTAACCGGTTGAAGTTAGAAACCGTAACGACTGTGTTAGTAACATACACAGATAATTAAAGAACCCTAATGGTCAATTAGAAACCCTAATTGATGACGTTAAGAAACTCTAATTATAGAACCCTAAATTTTCTATAGAAAACCCTAATTTTAATTTAGGGTTTAATTTCGATGTTATCAGTATAAGTGTTTTAATTTACCAAAGGATAGAAGTTAATTGGTAAATTATAAGAATTAAATCTAGTGATTAAATATTATATTTAATTGTCTTGTACAAGATTCCCCATACACTCTTAAACAAAGCCCAACCATCACCCATAACAAATCAGAAGCAAGAATCAAGAATTTTTTTGGCAAAAAGGGTATAAGAACACTAAACCTAGAAATCCTTTGATTCGATGTTATTTGATGCAATTGATTATTTAAAGTTGTGTAATAGGATGTTAATTGATGATATGGGTTGATAAATCAAAGACCCATAACATCAAAGTACACGAATTTGAAGATTTAAGAAATCTGGAAAATTTCATTTCTGTTATTTTTCACCAAATGTCAAAGGCCATAACTCTTTGCTCGATCATGAGTTTTGTTCTTTAAAAGTTGTTATGTGTAGCTTTTTATGTGGTCTTTAATCTGCAAAAAGAATCAAGTCCATATCATGTATAGATTAGAAGTTATAGATGGTCAAACATGGTTGACCGATCATGATAAACTGTTTTTGGGTAGTTTGTAATGGGGGCATTCTCATCCACTTTTTGTATTTTAAAAGGTCTGGGCTTTTGATATATTGTAGTACACTGAATAAGCTTTCCATAGACTCCGAAACGGACTAAATCCGATATCGGAGGAGAGAGTTATGACATTTCAAAGTAGTAGTGTCAAAACTGTCCAACAAGTGCGGTGCAGTCCACTTGAACGGAATTTCTGGGCTGATGTGTTCGGAATTTGGAAATAAGTCAGTAGGGAAGAGTTGTAGTCTCGGAAGATAGCTTCGCGTGGGCTCAAGAATCGTCTAAAAATGTTTTAAAACGAAAGAGTTATGACTGTTTTAGCGAAAGAGGGTAAATCTGGGAAATAGATAAAAACGGTTGCGAGTGGACATTTTTGAGGTCTGTTTTAGGCTTCCTAAGAGGTCAGAAATTACTGGGTTATATTATTTAAAAATACTCTGGTATACCATGTATAACATATCCAAAGTTGGGAATTTTCTGATAGATGAGCAAGGTGTGAGAAAATCGCAAAGTGAGCTATTGAAAGATTAGTTTAAACCAAGTCCCACATCGACTAAATTGAGAACTTCACCATTTTCTAAACCTATAAATAGAAGGGCTTGGCCATTGTTTCATTCACCAACAATAAGGCCTCCAATTTTTGAGAAAGGCTTGTTGTGGGAGAACTTTTTATAAAGATCTCCTTAGTTAAATTTTGGCGTAGAAGTACGTATTCAGTTTGTGGAATTTGTATTTTCGGGTATGTTTCTTATTTAATTTTTGTAATGTTATTTACGTTTGAATTTTTGAAGTTTAGTTAGTGTTGTTAATAAACTAGTTAGTTTACTATGTTTATTTTGGCTTGGAATTGATTATGTATATGAGTTATTTGTGATGACTTTTAATATTTTATGATGAATTTCATTAATTAATTATTATTAATGATATTAAAGTTATTTAATGATTATATTAAATAATTTAGTTTAAAAATAATTTTAATATTATAAAAATCATTTTAAATAAAAATAAGGTATTTAAAAATATTTTAAGTTATAAAATATAACTTTTAATATTTAAATGATAATTTTATTAATAATTAAATATTAATGATATTAAGATAATGTTAATGATATTTAGTTTATTTAATAATTATTATTAAATAAATAGTTTAAAAATAGTTTTATTTATTTAAAAACCATTTAAAGACTTAAGGATTTAAAAATATTTTAAGTTATAATTAATGACTTTTAATATTTGGATAAATAGTACATTAATATATACGATGAGATCATTCCGTGATCTGATAAGGCTATGACAGCCAGAAAGAATCAATCTGATGATTGGAAAGTTTACAAAGAAGATTGTTGTGTATGATTTATGCTATGAATTGGTACAGATCCGTAAAAGATTATAAATAATGAATTAAATTTGTATGGAGAATGGGGTTAGTGTTAGATGGGGATTCAATTGAGGACTCATGCCTCAAATTGAGTTGTATGATTCTTCGTATGGGAGCCGAATTGTACTTGGTGTAAAAACCACTTAGTTTCGCATCGATAATCATTGAAATGTACGTGTCGCGCTATTTGTTATATGCACATTAAGAGGATGACTCCATTCTCGTGTGTATAACAGTAGATAGGTCATAGATAGAGAATATAAGATTAAGCACGAAGTTCTTAAAACTCATACTTATGAGACATTCTTGACTCATAATTATATGAAATGTTTATAAACCCTCAAATGAATGGACGCCAAAGGTCCGACTAGGATAAGTTCTTAAACTCATATGATTGTGGCAATTTATGAACTCATAAGTGTGGTTTGATGAACTGGGTATAGTTTTGTGTGAATGAAGTGTTATGGATTACGAGGTGAATGATAGATTGTTAAGTAAATGATTTTTAGTGAAGGTGTTAGGTTTTCCTAAACTCCTAGCGCTATGCTAAACTTCAAAATTTTTACATCAAGCTAAATATGCACTATGTGTTTTTTTCTTTTCTTTTTTTAAAAAAAAAATATAGACTCGTAACCATTTTTGAAACGGTTTAAAGTACGGTCTATGCTACTTATTTCGGCTAGACGCAAATGATTTGAAATATCAAAATTTGTTTTTAATTATCACTTATGTACCATGTAACCTGGTGCAGAGATGATAAAAATGTGATGGAGTTGTAAATACATGAATACTTAGTGTGAATTTGACCTGAAGTCGCTGTTCCACTATTGTATGATGTGTTATGACAAAGTCATACAATGACCAGCATCCTCAACGGATTGTTAATACCTATGCGGCATCACGACGTCATTCTCGAAAATGTTTTCAAAAAGTTTAATTTGCCAACGGGGTTTGGCTACATCTAAATAATTCGATTGAATTGAATTATTGATATGAGTTCTATGCTATTTGAATCAGCTAGACTAATGTTTATGAAAACTCTAAGTGTTCATTGAAAGAAATTTCCTGAACCAAATTGTTTTGGTGCGGAATCCTATGATAAGACTGAGGTGAACAATGTTGTTTGGATAAAATAATCCAATCTAATAGTGTAAATATTCGCTAGGCATGATTAATACGTTATGCATGACGTAGGGGTACAATAGGCTAATCACCTAAAGTACTATTAATGGTAGTTTACCTTCTTTGTGATTGTAAACATACCAGGTAATATTTTGTTTTGCGGTATGAATGCCGTTAAAACTATGTGTTCATGGTCTATATGACCCCTCAGCACAATTTGAAAACTTTTACTCTTGTGAGAGGTGTATTGGGTAGTATGTGATGATATGTGTGAATGTTGTAAGCACAGATAGAGTTAGCCAAGTTACAAGGGAGGTTGGAGCAGAGGGAGATATACAGATAGGACAGTTGAAAGTTGAGATAGAAGCCAAAGACACCAGGATATATACCTTGGAGCAGGCTTAAGTCATCACCTTCATGCGATTCGTGCAGAGTGTGGATGGAGGCCTTTCGGCAGAGATAGGCGTTGATGAGAATTGAATAAATTTATCGTCAATCAAAATAAGAGACAACGTATATAGAACTCTTGATTGTTGTGTATATATACTATATGTTAATCAGGGTAACTTATGTATGTAGATGTCTGGTGAGAAATATATGTTATATTTGCTGCCGTGAAGGACATACCTCTCCTCGTTGGCCCGACTATAAGAAAGGTGGATGTTTTAATTGTGGGATGGAAGGACATCGAGCGAATGAATGTCCTAGAAAAAGGCTTGGTAAATAAGTAGTATGGGTTATGTATGAAATATGTGTGATAAGTAATGAACTATTTTCAACTTTTATGTTGGTCAAGATTTTAAATCCCGACTTTCGTAGTCACAAAGGGATAGCTGTTGATTAAAGCAGGATGTGCTATGTAAATATTCGATAAATGTATATGAATCTAAGTTTGAGAAATGAAACGAGTTTAATACATTAATCTTATGCAATAAGGTTTAAAATGTAAGGGTATAATTTATGGTTTTATTTAACCGAGATAATGCCGCCAAGACGTCAAACTCAAAACCAAAGGATAGAAGAATCTACTAATCTTTGGGGACCGATACCAGAATCGATGCAAAACTTTGCAAACATGGTAGCTCAAAGCTATGCAAACGAGGAACACCGATTATGGAAACCGGCCTGCACAATCGCTTGGCAAAATTCAAAGACTTCAAAGCAGTAGGACCACCGAATTCTGAGAGGATCGGTGACCCTATAGAAGCCTGCACTTGGGTGAACGAGATAGAGAAGGCGTTCAGAATCGCTAAAGTAGATGAGGGCAAAAGACCGCTTTTGCCACTTATATGATGAAAGGGGAAGCTAACTTTGGTGGGAGGCAAATAAGACTCAGGCAGAGAAGAGAAATTACTTGGGATAGGTTTAAGGATTTATTTTTCAAAACTATCTCTCTGTTAGTATGCGATCTAGAATGGAGGTGAAATTCACGGAGTTAAAGCAGGATAACATGACTGCCATGTGAGTATGCCGCAAAAATTTAATGAGTTGGCTAGGTTTGCTCCACATCAAGTGGATACAGAGGCTAGGAGATTTGAGCTGGGCTTAAAACACTGGCTCTACAATAAAGTGGCAGTATTGCAACTCAATACTTTTGCAGCACTTATGGAGAAAGCTATTATAGCTGAACAAGGAAGTGAGACCTTGAGTCTCTACAACAAGGAGAAGAGGAATGTAAGCAAGGCAGAAGGATCTATAAAGGTAGAAGGTAATAATGGAAATAGAGGTGAGAAAAGGAAAAGAAATTTTGAAGGAGGAATTTGAGTTCTATTAGAAATCAAATTTCTGTTTAATCAGATAGACAAGTGTTATGAAGAATAATTAAAGATCTATTCGATCAAGTATGATCGAGATCTACGTACAATGATTATATGTTATGTACCCTTATGCATATGAGTTTTTAAAGCGGTGATTAGGGGACTAATCCTTATAAGGAGGTGAATGTAAGTAACTCGAGATTTTCTAGATAAAATAAATAAGAAATTTTGTGTATAAATTTTTTTTTATTTAATGACGAGACTAAGTGTCAAGTAAAGTGAACGATAAATGCGAATACATTTATTACTTGAAAAATTAGAAATAATTTTGAATTATTAATTACCACAAATTATATGGTAATAAATTTTCGAAGCCAAAATGTTTTTATTAATTATTTTCCATGAAAACATGATTGGAAATAATATATGAAGTGATAATTAGATTTATATAATAAATATTTTATTATATGAATTGTTCGTAATATTTAAGTTAATTATTTTAACTTGATTATTGATCTTTGTGTACGAAGAATAAGTCGATATGAGATCCAAACCCCGGATTTGGATTGTGATCAAGAGATGAGAATAATAATATTATATTATTTATATAATAATTTTACAAAGATTACCATAATTATGTATCGTGTATGCAAAGTGACGATAATATCGAAGAACGACGGCCAATTAGGTCATAAGATATTACCGCGGTTGTGAAACCTAATTATTAAACTCGGTTATGAGATATGATGAGTAGTAGTGATCGTGTATATGAAGTTACTGTGTATAAGAATATCGGTAATTAGAAGAAACACTAATTATCGTAGACGTCGATAATTAGGACAAACCCTAATTATTATAACCCTAACCAGGTTGAAGTTAGAAACCGTGAACGATCGTGTTAGTAATATACACGAGATAATTAAAGAACCCTAATGGTCAATTAGAAACCCTAATTGATGACGTTAAGAAACTCTAATTATAGAACCCTAAATTTTCTATAGAAAACCCTTATTTTAATTTGCAGGGTTTAATTTCGATGTTATCAGATAAGTGTTTTAATTTACCAAAGGATAGAAGTTAATTGGTAAATTATAAGAATTAAATCTAGTGATTAAATATTACATTTAATTGCCTTGTACAAGATTCCCCATACACTCTTAAACAAAGCCCAACCATCACCTATAACAAATCAGAAGCAAGAATCAAGATTTTTTTTGGCAAAAAGGGTATAAGAACACTAAACCTAGAAATCCTTTGATTCGATGTTATTTGATGCAATTGATTATTTAAAGTTGTGTAATAGGATGTTAATTGATGATATGGGTTGATAAATCAAAGACCCATAACATCAAAGTACACGAATTTGAAGATTTAAGAAATCTGGAAAATTTCATTTCTGTTATTTTTCACCAAATGTCAGAGGCCATAACTCTTTGCTCGATCATGAGTTTTGTTCTTTAAAAGTTGTTATGTGTAGCTTGTTATGTGGTCTTTAATCTGCAAAAAGAATCAAGTCCATATCATGTATAGATTAGAAGTTATAGATGGTCAAACATGGTTGACCGATCATGATAAACTATTTTTGGGCAGTTTGTAATGGGGGCATTCTCGTCCACTTTTTATGCTTTAAAAGGTCTGGTCTTTTGATATGTTGTAGTACACTGAATAAGCTTTCCATAGACTCCGAAACGGACTAAATCCGATAACGGAGGAGAGAGTTATGACATTTCAAAGTAGTAGTGTCAAAACTGTCTAACAAGTGCGGTGCAGTCCACTTGAACGGAATTTCTGGGCTGATGTGTTCGGAATTTGGAAATAAGTCAGTAGGGAAGAGTTGTAGTCTCGGAAGATAGCTTCGCGTGGGCTCAAGAATCGTCTAAAAATGTTTTAAAACGAAAGAGTTATGACTGTTTTTAGCGAAAAGAGGGTAAATCTGGGAAATAGATAAAAAGCAGTTTATGTGAGTGGACATTTTTGAGGTCATTTTAGGCTTCCTAAGAGGTCGAAATTATCGGGTTATATTATTTAAAATACTCTGGTATACCATGTATAACATATCCAAAGTTGGGAATTTTTCGATAGATGAGCAAGGTGTGAGAAAATCATAAAGTGAGCTATTGAAAGATTAGTTTAAACCAAGTCCCACATCGACTAAATTGAGAACTTCACCATTTTCTAAACCTATAAATAGAAGGGCTTGGCCATTGTTTCATTCACCAACAATAAGGCCTCCAATTTTTGAGAAAGGCTTTGTTGTGGGAGGACTTTTTATAAAGATCTCCTTAGTTAAATTTTGGCGTAGAAGTACGTATTCAGTTTGTGGAATTCGTATTTTTGGGTATGTTTCTTATTTAATTTTTGTAATGTTATTTAAGTTTGAATTTTTGAAGTTTAGTTAGTGTTGTTAATAAACTAGTTAGTTTACTATGTTTATTTTGGCTTGGAATTGATTATGTAAATGAGTTATTTGTGATGACTTTTAATATTTTGTGATGAATTTCATTAATTAATTATTATTAATGATATTAAAGTTATTTAATGATTATATTAAATAATTTAGTTTAAAAATGATTTTAATATTATAAAAATCATTTTAAATGAAAATAAGGTATTTAAAAATATTTTAAGTTATAAAATATAACTTTTAATATTTAAATGATAATTTCATTAATAATTAATGATATTAAGATAATGTTAATGATATTTAGTTTATTTAATAATTATTATTAAATAAATAGTTTAAAAATAGTTTTATTTATTTAAAGACTTAAGGATTTAAAAATATTTTAAGTTATAATTAATGACTTTTAATATTTGGATAAATAGTACATTAATATTTAAATATTAATGGTAATTATTTAAAAATGATTTTTATTATTTTAAAAATTATTTAAGGGTAATACAAATGTTTTAAAAATAGTTTGAGTTATTATAAATAACTTTTATATTTTAGTAATGGTTTCATTATCATTAAACTATTAATGATAATGGAATTGTTTAATGTTTAATTCATTTAATTATGATTCCGATATTTGAAAGTTATAAATTTACCAAACTAGTGACTTTGAGAACCGATTATGAAGTTCTCGAATTTGAAGAAGAACACCTATAGTAATGCTTATATCACTATAGGCCCTTTAGTGATGATTTGAATTATTTTAAATTTTTCAATTTCTCGAAATTTTGAAAATGATTAAAAATAAGATGTCCGATATTTCACTGAGATGTTGAGGTATAGAATAAGAGTCTTAGACTCAAAGATTTACCCGATAAAAAGTTTCAAGACGCCGACAAAATGTCGACCTTATAAAAGAAAAAGAAAAGGCTATTGTAAGAGCATGGATGAGATATTTGAAAAATGTATAAAAATATTTCAAGTATAGAATAAGAACTAAAAGTATGATCACCGTGTGATTATGTGATTAGACTATGTTTAATCGTAATGTATGCAACGATTTATGTGTTAAGATATATTGTTCTAATCGAACGAATGATTTGATTAATGATAGGTTGTGATATAAAGAGATAGAACCTAAGTTGAGATTTGTAATCAGCGAATCAGGCAAGTATCCTACCTTTGCACTTCCTTTATGCAATGGACATGAGTAAGAAGTTTCAGAATTATTCTATCCCTGTACAGATTATGTACTCTTTGATTATCGACATGTTAGCTCAGATATATTTTCTGTTCGTTAATTTCTAAATGGTTATACAAGTGTCCCCACTTGGATAATCATGGCATTTATTCACATGTTGATACACCTTTGTCAATTATCCGTATATATATGTTGAATTACATATTATTGTTGAGCAAGATTAAAAACCTTCGAGTTTGGAACCAGACATGTATGAACATCCCTATATGGGAAAATTTTGTGCCCAAGGCGGATAAAGTGAGCGATGAATTTCGTTCAAGTTATGTAGTATTGATCAATACAAGGTACAATCTGGCCGATCACCTCCGCGTTCGTAAGTTGTGACGGTTTCATGAATGGATTTTCGCTAAACCTTTTCGAAAATGAAAAGAATGTTCATAGTATGTTTCTTAAACCCTATTCAAGGGTAGAGCAGAGCCAAATTTAAAGAATTTGAAAGAGAGTTGTTATGTGAATTTTTTATCAAGTCTGACATTACTTCACAACTTTTAATTCATTGTAGAAGTGTTATGTAAGGAGAATACTTATATTCTTTCAAATTTTATATATATAATTGCTATTACTTGTTGGGCACTCAAATGCTCACCCTTGCTTAAATTAAATATTTTCAGTTATGTATGAGCAAACTGAAGGCTCAGGCACGAACAAGGGAAAAAGGGAAGCTGTTCGAATGAGTTATATTATGAGTTAATGGTTATAGTTAGTATTGTATATCTGCTCGTATTGTATGGAATGTATTTGAAGGTCTCGCACTGGAAGTAAACTTTGATGTATGTAAATTAAGTTTGAATGTAATATTATTATTGCATTATTCAGCTTATAGAAATGGTATCGTGAAGCACCGAGTTCGGGTTTCAAGTACCTGGATTTGGGGTAGTCACAATGTCACCTTAGACAGGGTGACTGTAGATCATTTATTACAATATACTATGACTCTCTTGATGTTTCAGGTTCCCGTAGGCTTCATAGAGGGTATGCTGGAGCATTGGATACCGGAGAGACAAGTCTTCCGGTTTGGCATCCATGAGTTAACTCCTACTCTAGAGGAGTATGCACGGTTGACGGCGCTACCTTTGGATAGACCTTGAGCGCATATGACCATTGGCGACATGAGCCAACAGTTTATGACTCTCATCAGGCTGAGGTGTAGAGTTGTGCAGGATGATATCACATTTGGTCATGTTGTATCCTAGCATTTTCTGATGGACAGATTTGGCTCTAAGGATAGTTATGCACGGTACTTCAGGGAATTCACCATGCCGGAGGATCATTGGCACTCGACTAGAGTAAATGTACTGCTACTGTGAGTATTATCGTATGTATACATGCCACGGTATATGGATGAGCTAGATATTGGCATCATCATGGCAGTGAGAGCTCTCAGGGAGGGTCACACCATTATACTGATGATCAGCCACATATTGCAAAAGACTTACCTGCGCAGGGTATTCATAGGTAGCTCTACCATGTCAGACGCGTGTGATTTATGTACACTTGAGACCGATTGGCACTTTCAGATGGCACGGGTATTGTTTCACCTATAACATAGCTATGTCATACTCCTTCCAGCCTGTGGAGTGTACATATCCTGCATCTTGGTCCATTTTCCTGACAGGGATCGGAGATCCGTTTGATATATTACCGTGTTCAGGGCTCATCTCACCCTACAACTTCATCACTCATGCTCTAGGCATGGATTATCTCCCTCTAACTAGTTTGAGGGGCATGACTATTTACCACCCACTGGCTGTGATGTGTCAGTTTGACCAGTTCTAGGACTTCCATCCTTTTGAGGGGTCATTCAGTCAGCGATTAGCTTCTCGCCACTTATCAGCAGAGGATAGATCCATGTTGTATGCATGTTGGGATCAGCGTGAGCTAGCTAAGTTTTTCGTTAGCCACCCAGGTTGTTCTGCATAGTATTCTGCATGGATGGCGATAAAGACGACATTGACTATGGCAGTATCCACAGTGTAGGGGATTAATTCCGATGATGGGGAGCCTATGGAGGAGACTTATATTCCCATTAAGGAGGATTTGTCTACTGGGTTTCCAGCAGTTGTGATGGATTCTCTCACTACGAAGTGCTATCTTGTGATTCAAAGATTCAAAGACAAGATTCAGAGAAGAGTCTACATCTGATGACCTTTGAGAGAGATCAGGCTAGGGCCTTGATGTTGATAGCTCTTGATGGGAGAGACGCCGCTCTATTAGAGAGGGACGAGGCCAGATCAGCCAGAGATATATTGATTATAGAGGGGGATGCTTCTTTATCTTCCAGGGATGTGCCCGTCACAGATAGTACTTCAGTGAGATCCCTTACAACTGGCATCCTTGCCGATATGATTGCATACATATATGAGCATCATGCCACCATGCAGTTAGCCTCGGATCTGCTAGCTCGTGTAGATACCATTGGGCAGGAGCCTGCAGCGTTACCCCTTTCTTCAGAGATAGATGCTATGTTAGATCTGATAGTCCGCATACATACAGATCCGTAGATAGACTTGTATTTTCCTACACAGACTAGCTTAGCCATTTTGTCATGTACAACACATATGTATATATCAAACAGTATTATATATGGCAGGGAAATATATTTTGATTCACTTCCATTTCAGTTGTGCCTTGATACTTGCTTGATATTTGCCTATTTCTTCAGGGCTTGTGATCTTGATGCATTCTGAACTCATTCTTGATGTGTGGACATTGAGACATCGCAGGATATTTCAAAATGGATTATTAATCTGTGTGTATCCCTGCCATCTTTGGTGTCTTGAGACTGGTTTCTGTATGTAGATGTGGAGAGGAGTGTAGCTTTTCCTCTCTGAGATTGACTGCAACATAGATGGTCTCCAGTACTCCTATTTAAGAGGAGCTTAGTTAATTCCATCTCTTATGGATTGGTGTTTCTCTTTGAGACACAACCGCAGCTTAGATGGTCGCCGGATCTCCTATTTGGGAAGACGGGTCAGGTAGTTCTATCCCATTGGTCTGAAGCCGATGAAATGTGGTGGATTGAAATTTGATCCCAGTACCATGTGACAAGTATTTGTGTTCTAGTAGGGGGTTAGATCGAACCATAAATGGCTGCCTACATACTCCTATTAAAGAGGAGATCAGGTCTGTGTAGTTCGAACCTGGTGTAAGAGGTTCAACACTGAATGGTGTAAGGGTAGAAATGTTTTTGTTATTTTTATTTTTTTAAAGAAAGGGCAGAAATGTTTTTTTTTTGTTTTTGTAAAGAATGGGCAGAAATGTTTTTGTTTGTTTGTTTTTTATTACGACCAGGCCATATAGAATATGGTTGCCTACGTACTTCGTGAATCGTGGAGATCAGTCCACGTAGTTCGCAGACCTCGTGACGATTTTGCGTACCAAGAGAAGTCTGAATCCCATGTAAAGGCTAAACTGCAGGGGAAAGAAAGTTTGATCCCATGTTTGGGACAAACTGCAGGTATGAAAAAGTTTGATCCTAAGTTCAGGACAAACTGCAAGCGTGAAAAAGTTTGATCCTATGTTCAGGACAAACTGCAGGTGTGAAAGGTTCAATCCCTGGTGGGATAACCGAAATTGTATGAAAGGTTTGAAATGAGGTGAAACCAGGCTGCTGGCTTGAAGACTATGTTTCCCTGAGGGGCAGTAAAGTATGTAAAAAGGGTTAGAAAACCGGAATGACTGGTGATTTGATGATCCAAAACCAGGATGTTTTCTTTATGGTAACCTCAGACATAGTACCGTTTCACGGTGTTCGAGTTGATGAGTTGTGGAAATCCATTGCTGTCCATTTCTTGTAATCTAAGAGCACCTCATGTCAATACCTCCTTGACAACAAATAGGCCTTCCCAATTTGGAGAGAATTCTACCTTAGATTGATCTTGGTTGTCAATGATCTTCTTCAAAACAAAGTCGTGTTGTTTAAACTTCCGTAGCCAGACTTTTCTATTGTAGGATCTGGCGATCCTTTGTTGATATAACTGACCATGGAAGATAGCCGCGATTCACCTTTCATCTATTAGAGACAATTGGTGATATCTGTCTTGTACCCATTGGTCTTCATCCAGCTAAGCGTCCATCAACACTTTGAGGGATTTCATTTCCACCTCTATGGGGAGTATTGCTTCCATCCCATAGGCTAATGAGTAGAGGGTTGCTCCAGTGGAAGTATGCATTGAAGTTCTGTAGGCTAATAAAGTCAGAGGCAAGAGGTCAGGCCATCCTTTGTGATTGGCGAACATCTTCTGCATGATCTTCTTGATATTTTTATTAGCCGCTTCAACAGCATCATTCATCTTTGGACGGTAGATGAAAGAGTTAAGGTGTTTGGTCTGGAATTTACTGCATAACTCATCCATCATTTTGTTGTTGAGGTTGTTAGCATTATCTGACACAATTACCTCTGGTTGTCCATATCGACAAATGACATTGTTTCTGATGAAAGCAATGATGACTTCTTTGGTAACCTTGGGGAAGCAGGCTGGTTCTACCCACTTGGTGAAGTAGTCGATCATGGTGAAGATAAACCGATGCCCATTACTGGCTTTGGGCTCGATGGGCCCGATCACGTCCATTCCCCACATTGAGAAGGGCCAGGGCGAACTCATATTGTGGAGTTCCCTTGGAGGTGCATGGATAACATTTCCATGCATTTGGCATTGATAGCACCTCTTGACGTGATCATCACAGTCAACTTTGAGCGTAAGCCAGTAATGCCCTATTCTGAGGATTTTCTTAACAAGTAGGGGTCCGCTCATGTGTGGGCCACATACTCCACCATGGATTTCATTCATGAGCCTCTTAGCTTGGTCTTTGTCCAGACATCTAAGGAGTCCTAATCCTGCATCTCTTTTGTAAAGTGCATCTCCGTTCAAGTAGAATTTCATAGTCATTTGATGGATCCGCCTTTTTTCAGTCGGGCTCGCCTCAGCGAATGTAGATCCATCTCATAGATACTCCTTGATATGCTGATACCAAGGGTGTTAGATGGGAGGTAGCTCATCCGATACTTCTCCAATGTAATTCCCATAAGTTGGAGCCTTTTGTATGGAAAATGGGATGTTTGGCATGTTTTCCTTGTTATGTATGTTGATCAAGGAGGCCAAAGTTGCTAGCGCATCCGTAAAATCATTCCTACTCTGAGGAATGTGGAGGAAGTTTACTTCTTCAAGCTCCGAAGCCATCTGTAAAACTTGTCGATAGTAAGGCAGCAAATGTAGCTCTTTGGTCGTGGTTTGTTTGATTACCAACTCTGAATCCCCAAAGACATTTAATCGTCTAATGCCCATTGAGTGAGCAAGTTTTAACCCCATGATACAACCTTCATACTCGGTTGTGTTGTTGGTGCTGACAAACTGCAATTTTACAGCGACAGGATACTGCTCCCCCGTACCGGATACTAGAACTGCTCCAGCTTCAGAACCTTCTATGTTAACAGCTCCATCAAAATACATTTTCCACGTATGGCATGCATCGTACTGGTGGTGTTGCTGAATTGTCTTGACCCCTTCATCGAGGAAATATGTTTCTAAGGGTTTGTAATCCCCTACAGGTGCAGGGACCAGTTAATCCGAAATTCCTTGTCCTTTAATGGACTTTTGCATCACGTAGACAACGTCAAATTGTTATAGAATCAACTACCATCGAGACAGCCAAAAATTCAGTATGGGCTTACTGAACACATATTTGAGAGGATCCACGCGGGATATGAGATGGGTTGTGTGACCATGGAGGTTTTACCATGTCGGAGGATCATTGGCATTTGGCCAGAGTAGACGTACTGCTATTGTGCGTATTGTTATATGTATACATGCCACGGTACATGGATGAAATGGACATTGGCGTCATTATGGCAGTGAGAGCTCTCATGGAGGGTCACACCATTGTACCGATGATTATAGCAGAGACGTTGAGGTCGACCATATATTGCAGCACCTACCCTGCAGGGGTATTCACTGGTAGTTTGGTCTTGTTGTACGTGTGGTTCATGTCACACCTGAGACCGATTGGCACATTCCGACGACATGGGTATTGTTTTACCCATGAGATAGCCATGTCATACTCCTTTCAGCCTGCGGAGTGTACAGATCTTACATCTTAGTCCGTTTTCCTGGCAGGGATTGGAGATCCATTTGATATATTGCCGTGTACAGGGCTTAGTTCACCCTATACCTTCATCACTCATGCTCTAGGCATGGATTATCTCCCTCTAGCTTGTTTGAGGGGCATGACTACTTACCACCCACTGGTTGTGATGTGTCAGTTTGACTAGTTCCAAGACTTCCATCCTTTTGAGGGGGCATTGAGTCAGCGATTAGATTCTCGCCACTTGTCAGTAGAGCATAGATCCAGGGTGTATGCCTGTTGGGATTAACGTGAGCTAGCTGCATTTTCTGTTAGCCATCTAGGCTGTTCTACAGAGTATTTCAAATGGATGAAGACAGAAACTACATCGACTGCGATAGTATCCACATCGTTGGGGATTAATTCTGATGATGGGGAGCCCATAGAGAACATTGATATTCCCATAGAGGAGGAGCTATTTACTGGGTTTCCAACAGCTCTTGCAGATTCTCCCAGTACGAGTGCTACTGTGATTCAACATTCAGCACAGTATTTAGAGCAGAGTCTTCATCTGATGACCTTTGAGAGAGATCGGGCTAGGGCCTTGATGTTGACAGCTCTTGATGAGAGAGACACCGCTCTATTGGAGAGAGATGAGGCCAGATCAGCCAGAGATGCATTGATTGTTGAGTGGGATGCTACTCTATCTGCCAAGGATGTGGACGTTACAGATAGTACTTCAGTGAGAACCATTACTACTAGCATGCTTGCTGATATAAGTGCATATATTGATGAGCACCATGCCACCATCCAGTTGGCTGCGAATCTGTTAGCTCGTGTAGATACCCTTGGGCAGGAGCTTGCAGCATTGCCTCCTTCTTTGGAGAGAGATGCCATGTTGGACTTGATAGTTTGTATATCCACGGGATTATAGATAGACTTGTATTTTCCTGCACAGACTAGCTTAGCCATTTTGTCATGTATAACACATATTGTATATATCAAACAACATTATATATGGCAGGGAAATATATTTTAATTCACTTCCCTTTAAGTTGTGCCTTGATACTTGCTTGATATTTGCCTACTTCTTTAGGGCTTGTGATCTTGATGTATTCTGAACTTATCCTTGATAGATGGACATTGAGACGTCTCAGGATCTTTCAGAATGGATCATTGATCTATATGTATCCCTACCCTCTTTGGTGTCTTGGGACTGGTTTCTGTATGTATATATTGAGAGGAGTGTGGCTTTTCCTTTCTAAGATTGACCGTACCACAAATGGTCGTCAGTACTCCTATTCAAGAGGAGCCCAGTTAGTTCTATCTCTTATAGATTGGGGTTGCTCTTCGAGGAATCAACCGCAGCTTAGATGGTCGCCAACTCTCCCATTTATGGTGAGGCTAGGTAGTTCCATCCCTTTGGTCTAGAGCCGATGAAATGTAGTGGATTGAAGTTTGATCCCAGTACCATGTGACAAGTATTTGTGTTTTGGTAGGGGGTTAGACCGAACCATAAATGGCTGCCTATGTACTCCTATTGAAGAGGAGATCAGGTCTGCGTAGTTCGAACCTGGTGTAAGAGGTTCAACGCTGAATGATGTAAGAGTAGAAAGGTGTAGGAATATTTTTGCTATTTTTGTTTTTGTAGAGAAGGGTGTAGAAATGTTTTTGTTTTATTGCGACTGGGCCATATAAAATGGTTGCGTACTCCCAGGTATTGGGGAGATCAGGTCGACATAGTTCGCCCAATGTTCAGGACAATTTGAAGCCAAAAAATTTGATCCCATGTTTAGGACAAATTGTGGGGGAAAAGTTTGATCCCATGTTCAGGACAAACTACGGGTGTAAAAAGTCTTATCCGTAGTGGGACAAAACTGCGGGTATAAAAGGTTTAACCCCTGGTGAGATAACCTGAAAGGTTTGAAATGAAGTTGAGTGAAAGATTTGATGATCTGAAAACCAGGTTGCTGGCTTAAAGAGTGTATTTCCACGATGGGGCAGATGGGTATGAAGAAAGGGTTGTGTGTAGTAAGGGTTAGAAAACCTGAAATGACTGGTGATCTGGTGATCCAAAACCAGGATGTTTGCTTGATGGAAAATTTAGACATAGTACCGTTTCACGGTGTCTGAGTTGATGAGTTATGGAAATTCATCTCCATCCATTTCCTGTAATCTGAGAGCGCCTCCTGTCAATACCTCCTTGACAATAAACGGGCGTTCCCAATTTGGAGCGAATTTTCCCTTTGATTGATCTTGGTTGTCAATGATCTTCTTCAAAATAAAGTTATGTTGTTTAAACTGTCGTAGCTGGACTTTCTTGTTGTAGGATCTGGCGATCATCTGTTGGTATAATTAACAATGGAAGATAGCATCACTTCGCCTTTCGTCTATTAGAGACAATTGGTGATATTTGTCTTGTAACCATTGGTCTTCATCTAGCTGAGCGTCAATCAACACTCTGAAGAATTCCATTTCCACCTCTATGGGGAGCACTGCTTCCATCCCATAGGTCAATGAATAGGGGGTTGCCCTAGTAGAAGTACGCATTGAAGTTCTGTAGGCTAATAGAGTTAGAGGCAAGATGTCAGGCCATCCTTTGTGATTGGTGGACATCTTTTGCATGATCTTCTTAATGTTCTTATTAGCCGCTTCAACAACACCATTCATCTTTGGACCGTAGATGATAGAGTTGAGATGTTTGATGTGGAATTGTTTGCATAACTCCTCCATCATTTTGTTAGTGAGGTTCTTAGAATTGTCTGATATAATCAGCTCTAGTTGTCCATATCGACAAATGACATTGTTTTTGATGAAAACAATGATGACTTCTTTGGTAACCCTGGGGAAGGAGGCTGCTTCTACCCATTTGGTGAAGTAGTCAATCATGGTGAAGATAAACCGATGCCCATTACTAGCTTTGGGCTCGATGGGCCCGATCATGTCCATTCCCCACATTGAGAAGGGCCAATGTGAACTCATATTGTGGAGTTTCCTCGGAGGGGCGTGGATAGCATTCCCATGAATTTGGCATTGGTAACATCTCTTGATGTGATCATCACAATCAGCCTTAAGCGAGAGCCAGTAGTGCTCTATTTTGAGGATCTTTTTAACGAGTAGGGGGCCTCTCATGTGTGGGCCACGTACTCCACCATAGATTTCATCCACGAGCCTCTGAGCTTGGTCGTTGTCCAGACATCTGAGGAGACCTTGTCCTGTATCTCTTTTGTAGAGTGCATCTCCGCTCAGGTAGAATTTCATAGCCAGTCAATGGATCCGCCTTCTTTAGTTGGGCTCGCCTCAGTGGGTTTAGATCCATCTCGCAAATACTCCTTGATATGTTGATACCAAGGGTGTTGGATGGGAGGTAGCTCATCTAATACTTCTCCAATGTAATTCTAATAGGCTGGAGCCTTTTGTAGGGCAAATGGGATGCTTGGCATGTTTTCCTTGTCATGTATGTTGATCAAGGAGGCCAAAGTTGTTAGTGCATCCGCAAAATCATTCATATTCCGAAGCCATCTGTAAAACTTGCCAATGGTAAGGCAGCAAATCACTACAAGAAATCACACATTTTATGACGAATTTTTTTGCCATGCACAAAATTTTTGTCACAATTTATTAATTAATAATTACGAAATTCATAATCGTCACTAAAACTTTTGTTTTTGTGACGACCTTTAATTTTGTTACTATTAATCATTTATATCGTCACTAATTTACACATTTGATGACGATTAAGAAAATTTTGTCACAAATTATTTTGGAGGTAGAATTTCGCACCCAAATTTTGGAGGGAAACCTTTTAGTGACATTTTGTAATAATTGATGACAATATTTATTGTCACTAAATATTTCTTTCGATGACAACATAATAGTTTGTCATTAATTATTTGTAAAATTTAGTGACAATGTGCTTTCGTCACTAATGTTCACATTTAGTGATGCCAAATACAAATTCATCACAATTTTATTTGGATGGAAATTTTTTAAAGACGGAAAACTAATAATTTATGACAATTTGTATTGTCATAAATACCAATTTTATATGATGAGAAAATAGTTTGTCACTAATTAGATGAGTGGATAAGTGACAAAAATGGTTTGTCATAAATTCTCATATTTAGTGACAAAGTACGTAATATCGTCACAATCTTATTTGGAGGCAAAAAAATTTTGAAAAATTTTGGAGTGAAATTTTTTAAAGAAGAAAAAATAATAATTTATGACAATTTGTATTGTCATAAATACCAATTTTATATGACGACATAATATTTCACCACTAATTAGATGAGTGGATAAGTGACAAAAATGGTTCGTCATAAATTCTTATATTTAGTGACAAAGTAAATAATATCGTCACAATTTTAATTGGAGGCAAAAAAAATTAAGAAATTTTGGAGGCAAATTTTGTAAAGACGAAAAATTAATAAATTATGACAATTTTTATTGTCACAAATACCAATTTTATATGACGAGATAATGATGCATCACTAATTAGATGAGTGGATAAGTGACAACACTGGTTCGTCATAAAAAAATTTTATTTAGTGACAAAGTATGCAATGACGTCACATTTTTATATGGAGGCAAAAATTTTCCCAATCAAACTTGTATCCAAGCGACGTCACCGGTCTTTCTTTTATCATTGGCAACCTCCATTTAGTCAAAAACCGACCAACCG
Organism: Panax ginseng; assembly: GCA_020205605.1. Taxonomy (NCBI): domain Eukaryota; kingdom Viridiplantae; phylum Streptophyta; class Magnoliopsida; order Apiales; family Araliaceae; genus Panax; species Panax ginseng. The sequence continues at coordinate 139,928,859 of CM035128.1, forward strand.
CACCGATTAAGTCACACTAATGGTTACGCCGTAGACGCTTCCTCTTCTATTAATCCCACTACAAAAAATGGACATTTGACAACGATTTATCGGGCAACGACCCCAAAATGCATATTTAGCAACAAAATTTTTCATTCGTTTCAGTTTCTGAAAGGCTTTCATTTTTCATAACGAAATTCATAGGTTGTTGCAAATTTTAGTTGCCAATTTGTTAGTGGGAAAAAAAATAATTTTTTGCATGTTTACTTTTTTTTTTGCCGATGTTATTTCTCCACATCTTGGGCAAAAAATTATTTTTTTGCTATATTTCGTATCCTAATATGGGTACATTCATTGTCAATAATTTTTTTCGTTGCGTATTTTGTATAATTATTTGCAACGACTAGTAAATTGTTGCCCAAAATTAAGATAAACCCAATAAGCATGTTTCGATCTTTTTTTTCAAAACGCATCATTTTTCATTTCAAAATTATTATTTATTTGGACGCAAAACATATACATTCACTTCCTCTGTCTCAAAATAAGTGTCCAATTTTAATTTTTTGGTTAGATTTATAATTATTAAAATTAAAATTGAGCACATATAGATATATTTTCTAATTTTAAAAAATTAAAATTTGTAGTAAATTGAATGTAATTTATAATGACCATATTCTCTCACTTATAATTTTTCTTAAAAAGTAATTAATTTCTAAAATAATTTATATGAATTTTTTTTGTAACTCATTTTTTACATGTATAAGTTTTGACAAGGGCTGAACAAAGAATCGAAATCGCCTCCGAAATCATACAAAAAATATGAAAAAACACATTTACCCCATTGTGATGATCGTGTTTTAAACAATTAGAAAGCCTCATAATTTAAAACTAGATTTTGTAATTAGAAATAACAATAATAATATTTAAAATGTCTCCAGGCCCATAAGAAGCCTTATAATTACTTTACAAATAAAAAGTAGGGTTCATATCAATTACAAATACAATCGACCTAGCTTCTCTTTCCTCTTTTCTCGTATCAGAGGCAAATTCACAGAGAGATAATGGGACTGGGAGAGGAAAATCAAGGCTTTGAGGAGTAGTCCTAATGGCAGCTACAGGTGCGGGGTTGGTGGTGCCGGCGAACAAAGCGCGGAGAGGCATGGTGGAAGATGATAAATTGATCTTTGAGACCACCAAGGGGGTGGAGCCTATTATGAGTTTCGACGAGATGGGAATCAAAGACAATCTGCTCCGAGGGATCTACCAGTATGGCTTCGAGAAACCCTCCGCTATTCAACAGAGGGTCGTGCTTCACATTATTTTCGGTCGTGACGTCATTGCTCAGGCTCAATCCGGTACCGGTAAGACCTCTATGATTGCCCTCGCCGTTTGCCAGATTGCCGACACCAGCTCCAGAGAGTAAGCTTTTGTTTCCTCTCCAAAATTTATATTCAGTAGTACTGTGTTATGGATGAAAAACCATGGAGAACTATTCTAATTTCCGTTGTCATTCGTTTCCCTGGAACTTTAATATGTTGCTCTGTATGTGTACTGGCAAGGTTTTACTTTCAAAACCGTAGATTTGTGAGGCTAGAGAAGGACTAGTTAAAGTTTTATGCATTAAGCCTAATTCTATTATAATCTTCCTCAATTTAGTTTCTAATTCAAAGCCTGAGCAACTCCGGGATGTATTTCTGATTGACTGGTGACTGGTGAATTTCTGATTGACTGGTCCAAATGGATACCAAATGAATTTTAGTATCTCTCTCATGGTCTTTAGCTATAAGTGGAATTTTCGTGGAAGGAAAAACGAATCTTTTATTTTAATCTTTGGCTCTTTTATTTGGGGGGTAAAAAGTTATGCTCAGAAATAAAATGTTCGTAAATTGAAGTTTATTTCTTCCCCTAGAAACCTAGTAAATCCCTCCAAAAAAACAAAGCAAAAGAGACGATCCAAGTCTCCAACTATGGTCTCAAGACTCGACAAACAGCAAAATGTCAACTATGGCCTTGATTGGTGTTTAATTTGTTCTATAAGAGATCTTTAATTTTCTATGAGATAGGTACCTGTAGCTGCAGTTAATAACAAAGGCCAATTTATTTTGAAGCTTCCCTAAAATTTTAATTCCCTTGCATTGACAAGGTTTCAATAGCCTTCTATTTACATGACATGACATTGACATGCTTCTCCAAATGTAATAAATTGTTTGGAAACCTGGGAACATGAATCTTTCTTTCTAATCCAGTTTTTGCTTTGGTGCAAATTTACATAGCCTGATGAATTAGAACCTAACTAACCCATTAAGGTCGCATATATAAAGATAATACCACAGAACACAAGAGAAGGCTAAAACTGACATAAATAAATCTAAGAGTCTTTAAATTGAAAAGAATAGGTTTTGACTATCAAATACTAGTTGGAAAACAAACAAGAACACAGGGCAGGGCATTCAATTGAAGAGTAAAAATCCAACAACTCCAAAAGAATCAGTGAATGATATAGGTGACCGCCAAAGCCAGCAGCATCAGAACATATGCAATTCCTTGGTCTATTGCAGCTCCTACAAAATTAACCATCAAAATGTATCAAATCACTCCTTCATTCTGCTTTATCTTAATCCAACACTTGAGCACGAGTCTAAAATCAAAAACCCAACATATAATACGAAACGTAACGAACTGAATATATATATATATATATATATTTATACATACATATAGAGAGAGAGCATTCCATCATTTGCAGGTGCAGGAGCTGGAGCAGGGGCCTGAGCATTGATAGAAGGAAGTACTAGAGCCAAAAATAGTGCAAAAATAGTCGTAAAAAATGACATTCTTAACATCTCCATGATTGATTGTTACACAACCAAAAGCCCAAGCCCCAAAGCTTCAGAAATAAATTCCCTTTTCTTCCTCGTGAAGAATTCTCCACAAAGAATACAATGCCTCTTTCCCAATGGATACAAGTTAATGTATCTCTCTCTCTCTCTCTCTCTATATATATATATATATATACACACACACTCCTCGGGTTCGGGTTGGAAAGGATTTATAGAAAGCAACGGCCACTCTGGCTTTACAATCTGTGTCGGATTCTAATGCATCCTACCTATTCATGGTGGACACGCGTACGGATCAAAATGGCGGCACGTTCTAGGTACAGAGCTTTGTTGAGCTGGATGTGAGGTGGACCTTTGTACTTGTGCTTTACTACTACCAAGTTTCCACATGTATTTGGTTGAAATATTCTTCCCTATCAAATGAGTTTTTTTTCGGCGGTTTTAAATTTTAAAAAAAGATTTGGCCGTTGCTTAATCAACGGAAATCATATTTTTTGTTTTATCTTTACCCAAAAAAAGAAAAACATCTTTATTGATCTATTTATATTTTCATGTCAAACTCTCTATTGATCTATTTACACTTGAGGGTACCAAACACTACCCAAACAAATGTCTACTTCCCTACTACTCTATTTTCTAATTTTATTTCACGTTTGGTTCACTGTTTTCGGAGGCTAAACCCACCTAATAATTTTGTTTGCTTAGATATAACAGATAATATATAGATAATTACGCAAAGTCCAGATATAAGGTTTAAAGAAGTTCAAAGGTACTTAATCCTAAACCTAGTTATGTCATTCAAATCATTGCCGAAAGCTTTCACCTATTTTCTATTTACTTGGAGGGGAAAGCTGCAATGAACTTTTGGTAGCGTCAGAAAGACATGGACATATCAAACTATAGAGAAATGTACGATAAAAGGTGGAAGTTAAACGGCTGCAGCAGTGAAATCATACATCCTATAAGATAGACAACGAGTTAAATCAACCTGAAGGGGCAGAATCTCCATACTTCAACATAGAAATGAATACAAAAGTAGGAACTTGAATTTAGCACATTGCAGGGGACCATGTAATATTTCATCATTTTCACAATCATACCACACATTACAGGCTTCAAGTTACAGGAATCCCAAAACCCTAGCTCGTCCATTTGTATGCCACACCTGGCCTTGTAATCTGTTGTGGAGTTAATTGTTTGCATGTTATGTATTGTTTTTCTCTTTAAACTCATTGCTCATCCACATCATGTTTATCACCCACACCCACACTATTGGTGTATCTTGTGCTTATGGGTTAACTGGAGTACTATGTCAACTTGGTATTAATTGTACGGCTTAGTAGGACTTTTTTAGTGGATTTTGAGCCTTAGAGGTATGAATTGTTATGCAGGTTGTTTTGATTTCTGCCACCCTTCATAATGAAATTTTGGAGATGACGAGTAAATTTATGATAGATCCTGTACGAATCCTTGTGAAACGTGATGAGTTAACCCTGGAGGTAAGTTATTGTATTATTTTTAGATCAGCTGCCTTGAAAGCAGGTCAATAATTCATTAATTTGGTGGTGTTTCCGTCGTCTGTTGTATCTGTTTTTTTTCTTTTTTTTAAAACTTTATTGTCTTCTTCTCTCTCTCTCTCTCTCTCTCTATATATATATATATATATGTATCTGTCATGGCAGGGAATCAAGCAATTCTTTATTGCAGTAGAAAGAGAGGATTGGAAGTTCGATACATTATGCGATCTCTATGATACCCTTACTATTACCCAGGCTGTTATTTTTTGGAACACAAAGCGGAAGGTATTATGTTATTTTAATATTTTTTTGTTTATGGAGTATTCCTATCTTAGGTGTCGTTGAATATTACTCAACGTTCTCATTGTACAATTACACCTGAAACTTTATTGAAGAGTAACAAAATATTCATTTTCTTGGGTTCTAGAGCCGACTCAAAACCAGGTGGTTTATGTCAAGAAAAAATATAAATGAAAATTTTCCCAACAAATTTTCTTTTTTTCAGTCAATCTGTTTTGGGGATAGAGACTTACTTTCCTGTTATAATAGAAATAGTTTTCTTTGCTGAATTTAATACTTCAGATAACAAGTCCAAAGACTGATTTTTTAAACATTAGAATTCTGATTTTAAAATCTAATTCTCAAGTAAAAAATATGTTCTAGATTCTGTGACAAGCACCACTATTAATATTGAAAACATTACGAGTGTGAAGAATGACTTGGACAAAGAAAATAAAAGGAGAATGTAATATTAATAGTTTAAAGTTTCCCCATTTATTTTTCGAAGTAAATGACAGATCAAAGTATGCTAACGAATCGCTAAATACAAAAAAAATGGAGAATAGACACCAAAACCAACTCGTTCACACGCTAAAACATACATTTTACCATTTACAGGAAATTCCAATTGAATTTAGAATGCATTGTATTATTGGTGTTTGGCGTGACCTTTGATGCTATAGGGGGGTAGTGGCAATGGTGTCGAAACAGGATCAAAAGTCTCCCATTTAGTGGTTATGACAACCGAGCACGATGTCGAAAGTGCCTTCTTTGGTTGTTGTCGTCATTCCGCAACATTTGAAACGGTAAATGCTCACCTGAACGCCTTGATTGTTGCTATTGAGTTGGGTATGCAATTTTCCCATTTGAATATCTTTGTTATTAATGATTTTGAATTGGTGATTACTGCTTCTGCGGCTGCTTCATTGGACTATTACGAGTTCCATCGTTGGTCGGCATTGAATTTTTCATCTTTAACATATCTTGAGTTCCAACGCACTTCTGCACTCTTTTTACTTTCAAATTAATAGAAAATTTGAACTTAATCTTTGAATCTATGGAAAATTTTGAACCTCTCTTCCCTATCTGGTTTCGCTTCTAAATATTTTTTTAAGGGTCTTATGTTTTGTGGTTATTTATTAGTATTTCATGTTTTTTGGTTGTAGGAACAATTATGAAGACAAGTACAGGAGACAGAACTGTACAACTCAGGAATTCAGAACAAGTTGGCAAACAATCCTGAATTCATATGGTTGATTAAGGCAGCATTAGCTCGGGGACAGAAAGAGCCGAAAACAATTTCTGATCAGCTTGTCGATGTTCAAAACTTTTGAACTTTCGTTATGGTCATATTTAAAAAGTTGGATATTTTGTTTAGGATGTTATACTTGATAAATTATTGATATTAAGTAGAATGGATGATACTTTGGATTCTAATTTTTCTATTTTGGTTAAATATGATGAAAATGGAAATTTAGTTATTCTATTATTGGTGTTTTTTATCATTACAATTATTTTGGTTAAATATTATTGGTGTAATTTTTTTTTTATTTCTAGATCTATAATTTTATATTTAATTTTTTATTTAGTCACAACAAATAATTTGTCACTATTAATAACTCTTTCTGTGACGAGATGTATTGTCACCATAAACATTCAATTAGTGACATTGAAAAATGTTTCCCAGAAAATAACTCTTTGGTGATAAATTATTTTGTAATATTATTTAAAATATGAAATGACAACGACATAATTGTCATGTTAAATATATTGTTAGGTGACGAATTGTTCTGTTGTCATTAATTTTCTTATTTTTGGTGACGATAAACACAATAACATGACGAAAAAATAATCATAAATATGACAATATTGTTGTCATTAAAATTAGATAATTTAAATAGAGTAACATATTTTCGTCACTAAAACAATATCATTTAATGACGAAAAATGATTTTTGTCATTTAATGCACTAAGTTTTGATGACGAAACATAATACAGAGTGACGAAAGTTTCATTCAAATAGTGACGCTATTAACGTCACTAAAAGTAATTAATTATAGTGACAATGATGTAGATCGTCACCATAAGTTTAAACATTTAGTGATGACATCAAATATTGTCAAATAAACCTAATACCACGCTCATACGGTGACGGTCTCTGTGACGATTAACAATCATTACCAAATATTTTAGTGACAAAAAATGAATTTTATGTGACAAATTTTAGTGTCATTTTTTGTGTGATTTCTTATAGTGAATGTAGCTCTTTGGTATGATAGATTCTTGTAGTCTGTCTGATTACTAATTCTGAATTCCCAAAGACAGTTAACCGCCTAATACCAATTGATTGGGAAGTTTGAGTCCCATGATACAGCCTTCATACTCAACTGTGTTGTTAGGTGCTGACAAATTATAATTTGACGACGACGAGATACTTCTTCCCCGTACTGGATACTTGAACTGCTCCAGCTCCAGAACCTTCCATGTTTACAGCTCCATCAAAATACATTTTCCATGATTGGTGTGTATCGTAGTGATGGTGTTGCTGCACTATCATTATCCCTTTATCGGGGAAGTATGATTCCAAGGGTTTGAAATCCCCTGCAGGTGCAGTGGCCAATTGGTCCTCAATTCCTTGACCTTTAATGGACTTTTGTATCACATAAATGATGTCAAATTATTGTAGTATCAACTACCATCTGGACAGCCGACAATTCAATATGGGTTTACTGAACACGTACTTGAGAGGATCCACACGGGATATGAGATGAGATGTATGACCATGGAGGTAATGTTGTAACCTCATGGAAGCCCATGCTAAAGCACAACAAGTCTTCTCAATTAGAGTGTACTTATGTTCACTGCTGCTGAATCTTTTGCTGAGGTAGTAGATAGCTCGCTCTTGGCCTCTATCGTCCTTTTGTCCCAGGATGCAGTCCATGGCATTATCATTAATGGACAGGTACATGAACAGGGGAACATCATCCCTGGGTGGTACCAAAATAGGAGCGTTAACCAGCTGCTCTTTGATTGTAAGGAAGGCTTTTTGACACTCATCGTTCCATTTCATGGAGGAGTTCTTCCTTAACAACTTGAAGATAGGTTCACAGGTTGCTGTGAGTTGAGAAATTAACCGGCTAATGAAGTTGATTCTTCCAAAAAATCCTCGTATTTCCTTCTCTGTCCGAGGAATGGGCATTTCCCTGATGGCCTGGATTTTGGTGGGATCTAGCTCAATCCCTTTGTGGCTGACTAGGAAACCTAGCAACTTGCCTGATTTAACGCCAAGGGCGCACTTGGCTGGATTCAACTTAAAGTTGTACTTACGCAACCTATTAAAGAGCTTTCTAAGATGGTCTAAGTGGTCTTCTTCCCTTTTGGATTTGACAATGATGTCATCCACGTAGATCTCGATCTCTTTGTGCATTAAGTCATGGAAAAGAGTCATCATAGCTCGCTGGTAGGTTGCTCCCACATTAATGAGGCCAAATGACAACCTTCTATAGCAAAAGGTTCCCCAAGGCATGATGAATGCAGTTTTCTCACGATCTTCCTCAGCAACCATGATTTGATGGTACCCCGCAAAGCAATCAGTAAAGGAGTACATGTCATATTGAGCAGTATTGTCAATGAGAATGCAGATAAATGGCACAGGAAAACTATCCTTAAGGCAAGCTTTATTCAGATCCTGGTAATCCACGCAAACTCGCACCTTTCCTCTTGGTTTAGGAACAAGGACTATGTTGAATAGCCATTCAGGATATGTGAACACCATAATGATGCCAGCTTGAAATTATTTCACAATTTCTTCTTTAACCTTTAAACTTCACTCAGGTTTTAAACTTCACTCAGGTTTTAATCGCCTGAGCTTCTGCATGACTGGCTTTTATCTCTCTTTAATGGGAAGGCGGTGGATGACAATGTCCGTGGATAAACCCACCATGTCTTTGTGAGACCATGCAAACATATCCTGGAATTGGGTTAATAGCGCAACCATGTCATTCCTTTGGTTTGGAGTGAGGTATGTACCAATCTGGATCAACCTAGGGCTTTCTAAGGTTCCGAAATTAAATGAGGTGGTTTGATCAAGATTTGGTTTGGGTTTGTCTTTGACCCATTCCTTGATCTCCTCAGGTATCTCAATGTCCTCTTGTATTTCCATCAAGTCTGAGTCCAACATTTCATCAAAGTTACAGTCCTTGAGGAGAAAAGGCACCTCATCAGTAAGTACATGCACATCTAAATCAGAGTACTGAAACAAAATATGCTTTTACTTAATATATGAAACTGTTCAATCATACAAAGTGTTAGCATGTACTAATAAAACAACTACTAATACTGTACAAAAAAAATAAGCAGTTAAGTTATCTATAGGGTAGAGTGGTTTCTGCCCTTTTTACCCTTGGCGAAAAATGCAAGGAGTGCTGCTCCAATTGTCAAGGGTGAAGTCCTGGTGGACGGCAGTAATGAAGTGATGATCATCGTCCTTCTTCTCCCGAATGATGACCATAATGTTGGGACAATCATCGTCTGGAGTGTATCTATTTGTGTGCTCATCATGTAAAAGGATGCGTAGATGAGACATACTCCTGGCGATGTCTTGTTTACGTTTCGGTTCCCTTTCTCCCACTTCGGGATTAGGAATCAGGACCTCTTTTGCTCTAACCGACATCAGTTTGGGAAATAACATAGCCATAACATGGGCTGGAACCTTTACCGGAGACTGTATAGGCTCAGGATTGGTAGGTGGAGATAATCGCCGTATGACTGAATGTAGCAATCTAGAATTTTATTTATAATTTCAAATATTTATTGAATTAAATAAATATTTTTAATTGATGTGTTTGTTGTTTAGTAGATATTTGTTGGATTATTTATTAGTAAGTAAATAATTCATGAGTTATAGAAATTAACTTAATTAAGATAAAAGAGTGATGAATTAAATTTATGAGATAATACTCTAATTTAACTTAATAACTAAATTAGAGAGTTATTAAGAATTATATGGTTTGTTATAATGTTATTTAATTTGATTTTTGTAATTAAAGTGATGTGTTAATTTATTAAATAAAATTATAATTATAATAAAAATTATAATTTTATTGTATTGGTTTATGTGGTAAATGGATTTAATAAATTGTTATTAGATTTAATTTAATTTGAATATGGAAATTTATTTAAATAAAAGTGGCAATAAATATGATTTATGAAAATAGATTAAAAGAGTTTTAATTTGGTTTTACCAAACAAAACCTTAGAGCTTTTTAAATTTTTATTTTAATCTTGTTTTTGTCAAACAAGGCTTAAGGAATGATTAAGTCATTATTTTAATTGGTTTTGCCAAACAAAGACTTATGACTTTTGAATTAAAAAAATTAATAATAAAATATAATATAATAAATATTACATAATTAGTATATTCATTATTATGACTGTTTTATACGTTTTATGTTTATTCTTGCGTCTGTTTTATTTTATGTAAGAAGTTTTGGGCTAAGCTTGAGAAGGGAGGAAGAACAAAGAATAAGAGAGAAATTGAGAGACAAAGAGAAGAAATCCTTTGTTAAATTAAGAAGAATGTGCTTTGTGAGAATCAAAGGAAGAAACAAGAAGATTGTTTAAGCTTTATGACTAATCAAAGGTAATAACCTAGCCCTAAAACTCTAGTTTTTGATTTCTTGAGTTTTTCTTTATAAATAAATTTTGGTGGAGGATTTGTCAAGAAATTGGATTATATATATTCTTAGATATGTATAATTTGTTCTATAATTGAGTTTTCAGTAATTAGGTTCATGTGATTATGTTTTAAAAGAAGAAATTTAGTTTTTTGGTTATATATATGATATGACTTATTTTGGAGTCAAAATTGTTAGTTAGTTCATGAATAGATTCTAAAATTGGGGATAGATATTGTTAGTATGTTGAAAAACAAAAACAACCGAAGTTGAACGAGTCAAAACGGATGTAAAACGAATTCACAGTGAAGAATTTCGCTATGAATGTCAAAAGAAGAAGAAATAATAGAAATGATGAAATCTAAGGTTGTAATCTTTGATGTTTATGTTGTTTTTGTGGGTAGAAACGCGTTAGAAACTATTAGATTATGTTTCTGTAAACCTATTACACCTTGGGTAGGTTGGTATAGTTGTTAGAAAGGAGTTTGGAGGCCTAATTTGGCTTTCCGTAGTGTTCTAGAGCTTAAATCGCAAAATCACAGAAGGGACCCTCGCCCCGATGGGATCCCCATTACAAAAACCTTCCATTGCCGGGGGGGGTAGTATGTCTAGCCAAATTTTGAAAAAAAATCTGAACGGGTATGTTTTACTAAAATGAGCATAATGTTTTCATACGAACTCCAATTGATGCAATTCAAGATGATCCGAAACGAGGACGAATAGACCTAAAACTTTTATTCTTTAAGTATTTCAATTTGAGGTCGGGAACATGGTTCAAAATGGTCATATTTAGGACTATTGTGTTTTTGGAGGCAATCGGAGGGCGTCGAGCATGCGCGTATGCAAGTTTAGTGCTCTTAACGATAAATTTTTTTGTTCTAAGTTATAAAACATGAATATTATGAAGTATAATGATGCTTAACATTAATAAATAATATATTAGATAAGTTGTATACGCATACTAAGAACACACAAGAGAGACAAATCGGGCGTGTGACGAATGAACGTCGAAACACCGTAACAAATGTTAATGAACGTAAAAAGTGTTTTAAGTCAAATGAAATGAACATTATAAGGTATGAAATGGGTTTAATATAAAACCAATAATGATTCCTAGCAAGAGTTAAACACTTGAATGAACTTCGAATATGAAATACAGTGAGATATAAGTTGAAAGTTAACACAATCAAATTAAACATTGTGTATTTATGATAGGAAGGATTATGAGACGTAGAGTAAAGTTTACATTACAACTACTATACGTTGCTATGTGACTAATAGTTAATGTGAATGACTATATAATTGTGTAGGGCACGTGAAGTGCAGATATCTGTAAGCTGTTAAACTGTTATTGGTAAACAATGAGCAAGGCAAGTCTTTCAGTTCCTATTTGCTATGTGAACTTGATGATGAAATATTTTCAATCTTTATTGCAAATAGCATGATTTGTTATATATATGTTGAAAGTATGAAACATTAAAGTCAATTTATGACTACGTTGATTGAGTAAAACATGCTGATTGAGTAAGGAACTCAATCTTTATATTTGTTATATGAACTGTAGCATGTATGTTTTGTTAGTCCAATGTTTATGAGATATATGTTGAGCATGTTATTATGTATACGTGATGCATGAAAACATTAGATTTCTTTGGGTTATCGAGCTCAACCTTGAAAATAACCATTTTGCAAAAGTTAAAGATTCAAGGTAAATGCGTTACTTGAATGACGTGGATGAAATAAGATACTAAGATTAATATTTTAGTTAAAGTTGTTATTTCTTTATACCATGATTAAGATTCATGAGATGTACTAAATGTTTTATGATGTATAGTTTTATGTTGAGTTGTAAAGCTAAAGTGAGAGTTATCTGATATGTAAAGGTTATCGTATTGAAATGTAAAATTTTATATAATAATAGTGATAAAGCGAATCATAAAATAAGATTGATTCAAAGACATGTAGATTATAAAGGTTTTGATTCAGGGAATTAAAGTAAGAAGACATAAAAGTATAAATTATTCCGCAATTTATAAGGTTTAACATCGAATAATGATGTAAAATCAGATGGTAGATGTGTTATTGACGACCGAAGTTGAGAATTAAATTATATGAATTTTGGGGTCACATTCGGTTGGTATCAAAAGTTGTAGGTTATAAACCTTAGGTAGAGTACCAGTAGGCTATAACCTTAAAGAAGGAAAGTGAAGATAATAAAAAAGAATAAGCTCAAATAGAGTTTGAATAATAAGAAGTAATTTAAGAAATTTATAAAGAAAGGATTAAAGCATGCGTGAGAGGATTCAAAGAAGAATCTCACAGAGTTATAAAGAATATGAATGTGTGGTTACCCAACTCCAATAATAAGGATTTAAGGTGATAATAAATAGACAAAGTCTATAAGAAGAGATTGATAAAGAAGTTAAGAATAAAAGTTATATTTAAGTATGGTACAATTGTACTCTTTAATAGTTGATGTATGGTATCTGGGCTGAACGATTCCTTCATAGAGAAGAGGTATATACGAACTAGCAAATCAGAACCTAGTTTGTTGGTTGTTTATGGAAAACCACTCAGCGTACCATATTGAAACTATTAGAGACTCGATGTGTACCAAGTATAGAAAATGGATACGTATGATGAAAATGTAGAACTTGAATGAAATGTTGAGCAATGTAAATGAAGTTAGAAATTCTTAAAATAAGAATTGTTATATAAACAAGAAAATTCAAAGAAGAATTTTGAAGAGATATAAAGATAAGAAATGGGAGTTACCTAATTCCAATAGCCAAGATAATGAATAATGATGAATAGATAAAGTCTGTAAGATTAAAAGCATAAATCAAATCATAAATGATGAAAAAGGAAAGAAAGAGGATCGTAAAACAAAACGATCACGAGTTAAGAAAAGAATTTTAAGGGAGATGATTATAGAATAAGATCACGACGTGATCTGTTTAAGTTATAAAGGAAAGATGGTCTGTAATATTTGAATAATTATAGCTTGATGCTATGAAGATAATGTACTATGATATAGTATTAGATAAAGTCACGAGGAGTTATAGATGATGAGGTACGAAAAATTCGTATCGAGCAAAGAACAAGTTATAAGAAAGATAGAGTTATGAGGGATTTCAATTAAGGACTCATGTGATGACTAAGTTGTACAAACCTTTGTATGGGCGAGGGTTTTGTGCTTGCGCTCAATTTATCACATTGATAATCATTAGAATGTTGGTGTCACGCTATCAATGTATATGTGGCGAAAAGGTGATTCTTTTCTCATATATATATTTGATAGTTAGAAACTATTAAGATTAGTCAGATATTATTAGGATTAGGTGCAGTTCTTAAAACTAATGCATATGGTAAGTTCATGACTCATAATAATACGGTATGTTTTGAACCCCTCAGCGAATGGACGCCTATGGTTTGACTAGGACAAGTTCTTAAACTCATATTATTGTGGCAAGTTCTTGGATTTCCATAGTGTGGTAAGTTTGATGAACTATTTTGGGTAGAAAATGGTTATAGTATAGAGAGCATTGACGAAGTTGAAGACTGATAGAATGGTTAAGTAATGAAGTAATGAAGTAAAGATTGAAGTTGATGGATACTTGGATATTCTAAATCTACTAGCTATGCTAGACTTTTGAGATTTATTGACTTCGTGATGATGGTTGTAATTTTGATTTTTGAAAAATGTTGGATCACACTAGTGAACCAAAGAATTTTTCAAATAGTGTTATTATTCGCATATCTATGCTATTTGTTTCGACTAGATAAAAAAAATATGATTTTTAAATTTTCAAAATATATTTTAACTATATGCAACGGGTGATATGATAAATGATGGAGTCATCAATGCAATGGAACCTGGTGTTGGATGTGATCATATGATCGTCAGCGCACTATGGTGAGATGTAGTATGACAACGTCATAATCATGACAACATAAAAAGATTTTTGAGATTTCTTTAAGATATGAGAATATATATATACATATACATATATATATGTATATTTTGATTGATGTCCGAATTATTATAGAAGTCTATGCTATTTGATTCAACTAGACGAATATTGAAAGATGTTCATGAAATTCAAGCGTTTCTTGAGAAGTTATGCCAAACCAAATTGTTTTGGTGCAGATTCAGATGTTGAAAAGCTGAGATGAACAACCCTTTTATAGGGGATTACATGGAGGTGTTTAGATGTTTGTGCACAATACATGGTACGAAGGGCTGATCACCCTAAGTACAGGGAGTCCCTATAGTGTTACTGTTAAGGTTAAAGTTGAAAGATTACTTGTAACCGTGGACATAGTTCGTGGTCTTATGACCCTCAGTTACATCTCTAAAAACTGAGAAGAACAACCCTATTATGGGGGAATTATTTTTACACGATGCATTTAGATGTTTGTGCATAATACATCATACGAAGGGCTTAACACCCTAAGTACGGGAGTCCCTATAGTCTAATGACTGTTAAGGTTTAAGTTGAAAGAGTACTTATAATCGTGGACGTAGTTCAAGGTCTTGTGACCCCTCAGCATGATTTGGAATCTTTTAAATTCCTGAGTTATTCATACTACTTCCCAATTATTGAACAATTGTGGAAGATTCTTGTTATTCTGCAAGATAGAACCGAAAAAGAGAGTATTCCTTAGAAAGAAGTAAGTCGTATAATGCCACACTGAATGATGAATATATTGAATAAGTGAGAAAAGAAATTTTGAAATGAGAAGGAGATGAGTTATCAAAGAATAATGTAAAACTTTTAATAGAAAAGTTTAATAATTATAGAAAGATCTTTGTGGAAAGAAGTGGTTATAGAACTCAATGAATGAATAAAGTATTAACATAAAATCTATTTTGATAGATTGAATGAATGAAGATTAATAAATAAAATTTTGAGGACGAAATTTCTTAGAAGAATGGGTGAATGTAATATCCCGAGTGTTTATGTATATATAGTAATGATCCTTAGAAAAAGAAATGAATGGGTTAAAGAATATATAATACTCAAAATATAATTGAGTTCAAGTGAAAGTTATGAAATAAAACTTACAAGAATTTATTATGAAGAATGGTGGCAGTAGGAATTATAAAACCTATATTAAGGTAATGTGTTGAAGTTATTCAACGAAGAGATTTGATAAAAAAAACCTGAGGAAGGTAGGGTTTTGGTGATTCCGAGGACGGAATCCTTATAAGGTGGGAAGAATGTAACAATCCAAAATTTTATTTATAATTTCAAATATTTATTGAATTAAATAAATATTTTTAATTGATGTGTTTGTTGTTTAGTAAATATTTGTTGGATTATTTATTAGTAAGTAAATAATTCATGAGTTATAGAAATTAACTTAATTAAGATAAAAGAGTGATGAATTAAATTTATGAGATAATACTCTAATTTAACTTTTATTTAGAGTTATTAAATTATATGGTTTGTTATAATGTTATTTAATTTGATTTTTGTAATTAAAGTGATGTGTTAATTTATTAAATAAAATTATAATTATAATGAAAATTATAATTTTATTGTATTGGTTTATGTGGTAAATGGATTTAATAAATTGTTATTAGATTAAATTTAATTTGAATATGGAAATTTATTTAAATAAAGTGTGATGATAAATATGATTTATGAAAATAGATTAAAAGAGTTTTAATTTGGTTTTACCAAACAAAGCCTTAGAGCTTTTTAAATTTTTATTTTAATCTTGTTTTGCCAAACAAGGCTTAAGGAATGATTAAGTCATTATTTTAATTAGTTTTTCCAAACAAAGCCTTATGGCTTTTGAATTAAAAAAAAGTAATAATAAAATATAATATAATAAATATTACATAAATAGTATATTTATTATTATGACCCTTTTATACGTTTTATGTTTATTCTTATGTCTATTTTATTTTACGTAAGAAGTTTTGGCCTAAGCTTGAGAAGGGAGGAAGAACAGAGAATATGAGAGAAATTGAGAGACAAAGAGAAGAAATCCTTTGTTAAATTGAGAAGAATGTGCTTTGTGAGAATCAAAGGAAGAAACAAGAAGATTGTTTAAGCTTTATGGCTAATCAAAGGTAATAACCTAGCCGTAAAACTCTAGTTTTTGATTTCTTGAGTTTTTCTTTATAAATGAATTTTGGTGGAGGATTTGTCAAGAAATTGGATTATATATATTCTTAGATATGTATAATTTGTTCTATAATTGAGTTTTTAGTAATTAGGTTCATGTGATTATGTTTTAAAAGAAAAAATTTAGTTTTTTGGTTATATATGATACGACTTATTTTGGAGTCAAAATTGTTAGTTAGTTCATGAATAGAATCTGAAATTGGTGATAAATATTGTTAGTATGTTGAAAAACGAAAACAACCCAAGTTGAACAAGTCAAAACGGATGTAAAACGAATTCACAGTGAAGAATTTCGCTATGAATGTCAAAAGAAGAAGAAATAATAGAAATAGTAAAATTAAAGGTTGTAATATTTGATGTTTATGTTGTTTATATGGGTAGACACACGTTAGAAAACATTAGATTATGTTTCTGTAAACCTATTACACATTGGGTAGGTTGGTATGGTTGTTAGAAAGGAGTTTGGAGGCCTAATTTGGCTTTCTGTAGTGTTCTAGAGCTTAAATCTCAAATCACAGAAGGGACCCACGCCCCGGTGGGACCCCCATTACAAAAATGTCCACCCCAGCGGGGGGTAGTCTATCTAGCCAAATTTTGAAAAAAATATGACCGGACATGTTTTACTAAAATGAGCATAACGTTTTCATACGAACTCCGATTGATGCGATTCAAGATGACCCGGCACGAGGACGAATATACCTACAACTTTTATTCTTTAAGTATTTGAATTTGAGGTCAGGAACATGGGTCAAAGTAGTCATATTTAGGACTGTTGTGTTTTTAGAGGCAATCGGAGGGCGTCGAGCATGCACGTATGCAAGTGTAGTGCTCTTGACGATAAAATTTTTTGTTCTAAGTTATAAAACATGAATATTATGAAGTATAATGATGCTTAACATTAATAAATGATATATTAGATAAGTTGTATACGCATACTAAGCACACACAAGAGAGACAAATCGGGCGTGTGACGAATGAACGTCGAAACGCCGTAACAAATGTTAATGAACGTAAAAAGTGTTTTAAGTCAAATTAAATGAAAATTATAAGGTATGAAATGGGTTTAATATAAAACCAATAATGATTCCTAGCAAGACTTAAACACTTGAATGAACTTCGAATATGAAATACAGTGAGATATAAGTTGAAAGTTAACACAATAATATTGAACATTGTGTATTTATGATAGGAAGGGTTATGAGACGTAGAGTAAAGTTTAAATTACAACTACTATACGTTGCTATTTGAATAATAGTTAATGTGAATGATTATATAATTGTGTAGGGCACGTGAAGTGCAGATATCTGTAAGCTGTTAAACTGTTATTGGTAAACAATGATCAAGGCAAGTCTTTTAGTTCCTATTTGCTATGTGAACTTGATGATGAACTGTTTTCAATCTTTATTGCAAATAGCATGACGTGTTATATATATGTTGAAAGTATGAAACTTTAAAGTAAATTTATAACTACGTTGATTGAGTAAAGCATCATATTGAGTAAGGAACTCAATCTTTATATTTGTTATATGATCTGTAACATGTATGTTATGTTAGTCCAATGTTTATGAGATATATGTTGAGCATGTTATTATGTGCTACGTGATGCATGAAAATTGTTAGATTTGCTGGGCTGTCGAGCTCAACCTTACAAATAACCATTTTTACAGGTTAAGGATTGAAGGTAACACTATGTGCTACTTGAATGACGTGAATTAGAACTAATAGACGAAGATTAATATTTTAGCTAAAGTTGTTATTTCTTTATACCATGATTAAGATTCATGAGATGTACTAAATGTTTTATGATGTATAGTTTTATGTTGAATTATAAAGCTAAAGTGAGAGTTATCTGATATGTAAAGGTTATTGGATTGAAATGTAAAATTTTATATAATAATAGTGATAAAGCGAATCATAAAATAAGATTGATTCAAAGACATGTAGATGATAAATGTTTTGATTCAGGGAATTAAAGTAAAAAGACATAAAAGTTTAAATTATTCCGCATTTTATAAAGTTTAACATCGAATAATGATATAAAATCAGAAGGTAGATGTGTTATTAAGGACCGAAGTTGAGAATTAAATTATATGAATTTTGGGGTCGTTACACTGAAGATGAAGGAATCTTTTTATGCTTGTGAAGATTCCTGTGACTGGAGCTAGCAGAATAGCCTAATCCAGCTGTCCCTGTTTTACTGGGAACTTGAATTGGGTGCTTAATACCCTGATGATCTTTGCCCAACTCTTGTCCATGTTGATGACCTAATGACATCATCTTTTGAGTGGCCAAAATTACTTCGACAGAAATCTTGGGTGTGAGAGGTGGCACTCCAATGGGATGGTAATGGGTGTTACTCACCTCCAGGGCATGGAAACTGATTGGCTCAACTTCTGAATTGAAGCTGATGAGTGGTATGTCACCTTGTTTAAGACATTCTGGCTCAACATTAATAGTGACTAGGCTATTGTCGATAATGTACTTGAGTTGCTAGTGAAGGTTGGAAGGGACGACTCCAGCCATATGAATCCACGTTCTTCCAAAAGCAGGTTGTATCCTATAGCTATTCTGAGCACATTAAAGGATACACTGAATGTATGTGGACCAATCTCCACAGGTAGCTTAATTTCCCCAACTGCATTTCGTCGGGACCCATCAAAAGCTTTGATAACCGTATGGCTGCTTTTGATCCTCTTGGGGTTGATATTCATCTTCTCCAAGGTAACATAAGGACATATATTCAGAGATGAACCTCCATCTATCAAGACTCCTCCCACCATGTATCCGGAGGACAAAACTACTATGTGCAACGGCTTACAATGACCATTCCCTTCAACGGGTATGTCATCATAAGTGAAAGATATCACATTGTTGTTAAAAATATGATCAACCAGATGTTGGAATTTTTCAACATCCACTGATTTCGATAAATGGGCTTCTTCCAAGACCCTTAGCAAGATCTTCCTATGATCTTCGAAAGAGAACACCAAGTCCAGTATAGAAATTTGTTGTGGATTATTCTCTCAAGCTTAAAACCACTGTGGCTTCGTTAGGGCCATGGTACAGAGGAATTCTTCAATTTTCTCCATGGGAACTTTCCCATTTGATTTGATGGTAAGCTTCATCACCCGATGGGGAAGATATAGTGAATTCTCATTCGACACTGTAGCAATTATATGTGATGTAGATCCTTCAGCCTGCCCATAATTCCATGGGACTTTTTTCAAGTTGGCAACAGGATATTGTGGCCTGGACGGCAAGAGAATTGGCTCTGGTGCAACAACTTTCAAAGGATTGTCAACACCTTTGAGTTGAATTTCTTTTATTATGAGTAGTCTGGCAGCCAAATCATCCTCAGAGGATATAACTGCTACGCTGTTCTTCCATTTTGTAGGACAGATGTTCCCACTCTTGAGTAACAAAGTGTCATCATCTGCCATTTGCAGGACACCACTATCTATTAATTAAATTCTGAATTAAATGGCGGAGTGCCCAGCATTCTTCTGTGCTGTGACCGCGAGAATGGGAGTGGTACTGGCATACTTCATTGGAATTGAACCGTCTGGAACGGGAATTGATCGGAGGTAGAAGGGATGTAATTCTTCCTTTATTGATCAGCATCTGAAATATCTCCTCCATAGGTTGGCCAAGGTATGTAAATTCCTTTTTATTGGCAAAATCCCGATGGGCTTTGGTACTTGCACTTTTTACAACTTTATCCTCCAGTGTATTCATAACAAAAGGAAGGAGACTAGCATACTTCTAACTGACCAATTGGTGTGTTACTTGATGTTGATGGATCACCAATTTTGCCAATTGGTCTAATTTCTTACAAAGAGCCTTAATCTTTCGTTCCATCATAAACTAGAACTGTGTGTAATCCCATTTGTAAACACCATCTTTGCTGGTTTGGGAAGATTCATCAATGTAATTGAAACTCTGTCCACTGCTCTAATTAATCATATTAACATCTTCTTCTTTGTGTTGAGGAAGAGGGTTGTCTTGTACATGAGGTTGGCCGGGTTTAGTCACCACAATCTCCCCATTATCGATTAAATCCTGGATCTTTTGTTTCAAGGCCCAACACTCTTGAGAATCATGTCCTGGTGCCCCGGCATGATAAGCACATTTCTGTGTAGCATTATAACCCTTCCCATTAGGGTTGACTGGTGGAAGATGTGTGATTGTCTTCTGAGTAGTCAGAAGATTGAGAACATTCTCGAGTGAATCCCCTAGGGGTGTGAACACTCGATTACGTCGGACTTCTCCACCCTTTGGCAATGTAGGGTTGGAAGACTATTCTTGAAAAGGGGAGTAGTTTCTCCTTTGGATAGGCATTTTATGACTGCCTTTCTGACCTTGTAGTATCAAGGAAACATCATCCTCTTTCTTTTTATGGACCCTCCGGGGGTTGTTCCCATAAGTTCTGGACTGGATGTGCTCAACAACAACTTTCAGAGCGGCTAGGTCTTGAATTTTTCCTGACTTCAATCCCATCTCAGCCATCCCTCCGTGTTTCATCATTTTAGAAAATGGCTTGCCAATGCCAGCTAAGACTCTCCCATAGAAAGGAGCTTCTTATATGTCTATGAAGGTCATCACCATTTTTGACTCCGTCATAGAGGGAATAACTTGAGCAACAATGCGCCTCCACCTTTGAGCATACTCTTGGAAAGACTCATTAGACTGTTTCTTGACCTTGGTAATTTGGTACCAGTCAGGAGCCATCTGAGATTGGAAGCTGTACTGACTGAGGAAGGCATGAGCTATGTATTTTAGAATTGTCTAATCTAGTATACCATAATCGGGCTTCTCCAGTTAGACTCTTTTGGAACAGCTGCATTCTGAGCTTCTCATTCTCGGCATAAGATTCGAGTTCTCCAATAAATACCTTCAAGTGTGTATAAAGATCTCTTGACCCATCATACTTTTCAAAGTCAGGAGTCTTGAACTTCACTGGATAATGAACACCAGGGAATATACAAAGATCAACATACGAAACACTCCCATGTGTTCCAATCCATTTTATAGACCGATTGGTCTCTTCCATTTGAAGGACCTTTTTCCTGGTATCACCGGTGTCTGGATCTTCTTTGAGATGGGTGTTTTTAGGAATTTTGTTGGTTGTATTTAACTAAAGTTCCAGAATTATTTTATCTGAACCTTGTGTTCCTCCATGTGCAGAGGATTCTGTATGTACGGGTATTCGCAAACCCTGAGTAGACTGGTGTAGTTCTTTAAGTAGAATAGCCAAATTTGTAATTTGTTTACTTAAACCGTCAAACTCTTCTTGAGAGACAGGAGCAGGATTAGACTGGTCAGATGAAGACATAATTGGCTGTAGGCTCGTGGTCTTTTCGGACTTTGAACGGGTAACATGCCCAATTGTTTTCCTATAAAAACTTATGTAGTTTAGTCTTAGGGAATGTAAAAAAATATTTACATGCTATCATAATGTGTCCATTTTAGGAATATTATCTTGTAAAACGGGTGTCATTTGATAGCATGTCAAACCTTAATATGCATGTACACATATTCTTCATATTTTCCATTACATAGAGTTGACATGGAATAAAATTACAAGTAATTTTCTTTACAAGTAATTGAAAATGGAAATCATGAAGAGACTTTCCTCCACGTTTGGTTTATCAGAGAATGACCTATCTTAGATTACTCTGGCGGCTTTTTGGCATGAAGGTTCCCAGATCATCGCAATTTACTTGATGGAAAGTTAATTCGGTCTTTTGACTAGAGCGAATCTAGGTGGTGCCTTTCCTGAGCCTCGTTGGAATTAGTCTCCCTACGAGTCCAGTAATCAAACATCGATAGGATAGCCTCCTAGTGGAGGAACCACACAACATACATTCACATGCAACGTGTCTCACCGTTTAAGAAAATGATGACATGTGCGAAGCACTAATATCACAGATAGATTTATTGAAGTGTAGTAAGTAAAATACATTCATTCACATTCATCAAAAATGTAAATGCAACATCCACACACAAGCATATAACAATTTTGAAAAGCTTGTAATAGCGGCTTAAGTCCTCTTACTGGTGTCCCCAGCAAAGCGGCCACCTATCGAGGTCGGGATTTTTATTGTCGCTCTTCTGTTCTTGTCTTTTTGTGTTTTCATGTTAGGTGAGATTTGTTTGAAAAAACAAGTTGTGAAAAGGTTCGACATTTATATGTCGACGGTTTGACAGTAAGAGTCGCCAGTTGGTTTTTTAAATGGTTGTACCAACACAACCGAGAAAAGGTTTGCACATTGACCCAGTGATGTGACACTGCTAAATGAGTCTGTGAAATCGAGATTCATTAGGATCCGAGGACTTGCTTATGCGGAGGGAAGGT
This sequence comes from Panax ginseng, assembly GCA_020205605.1. Classification (NCBI taxonomy): domain Eukaryota; kingdom Viridiplantae; phylum Streptophyta; class Magnoliopsida; order Apiales; family Araliaceae; genus Panax; species Panax ginseng. The sequence continues at coordinate 139,951,644 of CM035128.1, forward strand.
GTTAGGCACCCCCCGACATCCGTGTTACCACGCTTACCGCAACTTTTCAATTAAACTGTTATATGAATGTGTGTGTATGTGTGGATCAATGTTCAATTTATTTAGAAGTAGTGCTATACCTCGTTCGCACCTATATACAAAGGGTTTGAATTTATGTAAAAATTCAGTTTTAAACAAGATATAGCAGTGATATTTTGTTGAAAATGTTTTTCAAACCCTGTGCTTAATAGTAATTGAGGCCTTTGATACTTCTATTTTATTAAATATTTGGCTTGATTGCTTTTATTTTCGAGATGCGAAGCATCTTCGAGAAAATAATGTACAAAGCAGTGCCGAACTCCTTGTGGGCATGAAATCCATCTAATGAAATTCAAACACCATGAATAATTTACAAGCTGCTTATAGCTGAAAATTTCCATCACGGGAACTGAATCTAGATTCAGTAGACTAAATCTCTGATCACATGATTCCTAGGCTCACATGATGCCGTAATTTATATAAAAGCAGTAAGCAATTATATATATAAAAGATGTATATATATATATACAAACATGATCAACCACAACGATGCACTTCCATGGGGGATCGGAATTATAAATATATAAAAGCGGTAAATATATATATAGAGACATGATCAACCACCACAAAGCACCTCCACGGGGGATCAGAAATGTAAATAAAGCAATAAAGACGATTAACCGCTACGAAGTAAAATCCAGGCAAGACGGAATGTAAATAAAGCAATAAAGACGATCAACCGCCATGAAGTAAACTCTAGGCGGGACGGAATGGAAATAAAGTAAAGAAAAGGCCAAGTAAACTCGAGGCGACAAAAATATATATATATATATATATATATATATATATATATATATATATATATGAATCATGCGACAAATCATTTGAAATGATAAACCTGAAGCCGGGATTGATATATATCTTGTGCATTTACCGCTTATATATATATATATATATATATATATATATATATACGCTCTGGACGTGAGTCTAGGCTCAATCGAGGCATAACTTGATAATGGTAATGGTAGTCCATATATATATATATATATATATATATAAGGAAATAAAAGCCACGGACTGAAGTCCGGGCATACACACGCAACACGACTCTCAATGTGAAGAACGATGTGTGCAAAGTATAAGAGAAAGACTTTAAAATATGTAAGAAGGCTTACAGTGGATTGCCAAATAAGACTTCTATAGCTTTAAATGGATGAATCATCGGCTCCTACCGATAAAAATATGACTGAATATAAGCTCATAAGTGTTTAAAATAAGAAAGCACTCAATTTAGGGTGTGTATAAAGCAAATTGGACAGAGCTTCCTTGCCATTTTCTCTTACAAAATGGCCACGTCAAGCCCTCTATTTATAGAGGGGGGAGCCAAAGGTACACCTGCGGTAGCCGCAAATGTACCTACGGCTACCCGGGGTGCCTCGGGGTCCGCGGGTCCCGCCGTCTGGAAGTACGTGCAACGTGATGTCTACTCAAACTTACAAAACTTCAATTCGAGCCTCCGATTGAGGTGTATAAGACCTTTTACAGAGTGCTATTATTGAGAGCTACACAAATGAAATGGGATTAGAGGTTGTAAGAAGTCAGGAAGATGGGACCATGCCCTTGGTCTTCAAGCTTCAAATTCCATCCGGTGTGTTGTCCTGTGTAGTAGTCACTCGGGATTGTAGCTATTTGTCTCTTGTGGGACATTTTTATGTAGAATGTATGTTGAATTATTGTTGAGACGGAGCAATGTGGCATCGAGGTGTCAGAATGATGATTTTACCCCTCACCGGGGTTATCTCCGGTTTACGCTGATAAAGCAATCGTTGCTCAGGGTTGTCTCTAAGATTGGGCTGCTGCAAGTACTCGATGTCCTCAGGGTTGTCTCTAAGGTGTTCCTGACCTCCCAGGGTTATCTTCAGGTTTTGGGACTGAGTCCCTCGGGGTTATCTCTGAGGTTGAAGCTGACTGCATAGGTTGAAACGAGCATCTCTAGGGTTATCTCTGGAACTACAACTGCACTCCTCGGGGTTATCTCCGAGGTTGACGCTGTCTTTCCCAGTGTTGTTTTCGGGATTGAGACTGAGTATCTCGGGGATATCTTCGAGATGAAACGGCCTACTCCGGTGTGATTTCTAGTATTCAGCTGAGTTGTCCTCCAGGGTTATCTCGGAAAGATGATTATGCCCTCCTTGAAATGTTATTAACTGGTATGCAGAAAATTTCAAGTGTCTACAGTGTTGTTGGTGCTAACAAACTACAATTTAATGGCGACAGGATACTGCTCCCCCGTAATAGACACTAGAACTACTCCAGGTCCAGAACCTTCCATATGAACAACTCCATCAAAATATATTTTCCACGTACGACATGCATTGTACTGATGGTATTGCTGCACTGTCATTACTCCTTCATCTAGGAAGTACGTTTCTAAGTGTTTGTAATCCCCTACAGGTGCGGCGGCCAGTTGATCCACAATTCCTTGACCTTTAATGGACTTTTGTGTCACGTAGACGATGTCAAATTGCTGCAGGATCAACTGCCATCTGGACAGCCAACAATTTAATATCAGTCTGAACACGTACTTGAGAGGTCTAGATGGTCTTCTTCCCATTGGGACTTGACATTGATGTCATCAACGTAGATCTCTATCTCTTTGTGCATTAAGTTATGGAAAAGAGCCATCATAGCTCGCTGATAGGTTGCTCCAACATTGATGAGGCCGAATGACAGCCGTCTATAGCAAAAGGTTCCCCGTCTATGCCTGCTTGAAATTGTTTCACAATTTCTTCTTTAACCTTTAAACTCCACTCAGGTTTTAATCGCCTGAGCTTCTGCCTGACTGGCTTGAATCCCTCTTTAATGGGAAGGCAATGGATAATGATATCTATGGACAAACCCACCATGTCTTCATAAGACCATGCAAACACATCCTGGAATTGGGTTAATAATGCAACTATGTCATTCCTTTGGTTTGAAGTGAGGTTTGAACCAATCTGGATTAGCTTAGGGTTCTTTAAGGTTCCGAGATTGAATGAAGTGGTTTGATCAAGATTGGGTTTAGGTTTGTCTTCGACCCATTCTTCGATCTCCCGAGGTATCTCAATGTCCTCTTGTATTTCCATTAAGTCTTAGTCCAACTTTTCATCAAAGTTACAATACTTGTGGAGAGAAGGCAACTCATCAGCAAGTACAGACACATCTAATTTCATAGTCCTAAAAAAAAAATATGCTTTTACTTAATATATAAAACTGTTCAATCATACAAAGTGTTAGCATGTACTAATAAAATAACTGTTAATACTGTACAGAAAAGTTAGCAGTAAAAGTTATCTACAGGGCAGAGTGGTTTCTGCCCTTTTTACCCTTGGTGATAAATGCAAGGAGTGCTGCTCCAATTGTCAAGGGTGAAGTCCTGGTGGACGACAGTAATGAAGGGGATGTTATCGTCCTCCTTCTCCCGAATGATGACCATTATGTCAGGACAATCATCGTCTGGAGTGTATCTATTTGTGTGCTTATCATGTAAAAGGATGCGTATATGAGACAAACTCCTAGTGATGTCTTGTTTACGTCTCTATTCCCTTTCTTCCACTTCGGGATCAGGAATCAGAACCTCTTTTGCTTTAATCGGTATTAGTTTGGGAAATAGCATAGCCATAACATGGGTTGGAACCTTTACCGGGGACTGTACAGGCTCGGGGTCTATAGGTTGAGATGTTCGCCATGTGGCTGAGACTAAAGGAATCTGTTTGTGCTTATGAGGATTCCTGTGACTGGAGCAAGCAAAATAGCCTAATCCAGCTATCCCTGTTTGACTTGGAACTTGAATTGGGAACTTAATGCCCTGATGATCTTTGCCCATCCTATGTCCAGGTTTATCACCCAATGACACCATCTCTTGAGTGGCCAACATTACGCTGGCAAAAATCTTGGGTGTGAGAGGTAGCACCCCAATGGGATGGTAATAAGTGTTGCTCACCTCCAAGGCATGGAAACTGACCGGCTCAACTTCTGAATTGAAGCTGATGAGTGGTATGTCAACTTATTGAAGACATTCCGGCTCAGCATTGACAGTGATTAGGCTATTGTTGATAATGTATTTAAGTTGCTGATGAAGGGTGGAAGGGACGGCTCCGGCCATATGAATCCACGGTCTTCCCAAAAGAAGATTGTATCCTGTAGCTATTTTGAGCACATGAAAGGATATACTAAATGTATGTGGACCAATCTCCACTGGTAGCTCAATTTCCCCAATAGCATTTCGTTGGGATCCATCAAAAGCTTTGATAATCGTATGGCTGCTTTTGATCCTCTTGGGGTTAATATTCATTTTCTCCAAGGTAGCATAAGGGCAGATATTCAAGGATGATCCACCATCTATCGAAACTCCTCCCACTATGTATTCGGAGGAAAACACCGCTATGTGCAACGACTTGCAATGACCAGTCCCTTCGGGAGCAATGTCACCATCAGTGAAAGATATGACATTGTTGTTGAAAATGTGATCAACCAGATGTTGGAATTTTTCCACATCCACTGATTTCGGCAAATGGGCTTCTTCCAAGACCCTAAGCAAGATCTTCCTGTGAACTTCGGAAGAGAAAACCAAGTCCAATATGGAAATTTGTTGTGGAGCTTTTCTTTAGCTTAAAACCACCTTGGCTTCGTTATGGCCCATAGTATGGAGGAACTCTTCAATTTTATGTATGGGAATTTTCCCATTTGATTTGATAGTAGGCTTCATCACCCGATGGGGAAGATACAATGGATTTTCCTTCGACACTGCAGCAGTTGTGTGTGATGTAGATCCTTCAGCGTGCCCATAATTCTATGGGACTTTTTTCAAGCTGACAACAGGATACTGTGGCCTAGATGGCAAGAGAATTAGCTCTGGTGCAACCACTTTCAAAGGATTATCAGCACCTTGTAGGACATGTGTTCCCATTCTTGAGTAACAAAGTGTCATTATCTGCCATCTACATGACACCACTGTCAATTAAATTCTGAATTAAATGGCGAAGTGCCCAACATTCTTCTATGTTGTGTTCGCGAGAGTGGGAGTGATATTGGCATACTCCATTAGAATTGAATCGTCTTTAACGGGGATTGATTGCAAGTAGATGGGATGTAATTCTTCCTTAATTGATCAGCATCTGAAATATCTCCTCCATAGGTTGGCCAAGGTATGTAAATTCCCTCTTGTTGGAAAAATCCCGACGGGCTTTGGCACTTGTTCTTTTTGTAACTTTATCCTCCAGTGTTTCACTTTCTGAAGGCGATGATGGAGTATTCATAACAAAAGGAAGGAGACTAGCATGCTCTTGACTGACTAATTAGTGTGTGACTTGGTGTTGATGGATCACCAGTTTTGCCAATTAGTCTACTTTCTTACAAAGAGCTTTCATTTTTCATTCCATCACAAACTGGAATTGTGCGTAATCCAATTTGTTAGCACCGTCCTTGCTGGTTTGGGATGATTCAACAACATAATTGAAACTCTGTCCACTGCTCCAATTAATCATATTAACCTCTTCTTCTTTGTGTTGAGGAAGATGGTTGTCTTGTACATGAGGTTGGTCGGGTTTAGTCACCACAATCTCCCCATTGTCGATTAAATCCTGGATCTTGTGTTTCAAGGCCCAGCAATCTTGAGTATCATGTCCCGGTGCCCCGGCATGATAAGCACATTTCCGTGTAGCATTGAAACCCTTCCCATTAGGGTTGGCTAGTGGAAGAAGATGTGTAATTTTCTTCTGAGTAGTCAGAAGATTGAGAACATTCTCGAGTGAATCCCCTAGGGGTGTAAACACTCGATTGTGTCGAACTTCTCAACCCTTAGGCAATGGAGGGTTTTAAGACTGTGCTTGAAAGGGAGAGTAATTTCTCCTCTGGATAGGCATGTTCTGATTGCCTTTCTGACCTTGTAGTATCAAGCAAACATCCCCCTCTTTCTTCTTATGGACCCTCCGGGGGTTGTTTCCATAAGTGCCGGACTGGATGTGCTCAGCAACAACTTTAAGAGCGGCTAGGTCTTGAATTTTTCCTGACTTCAATCCCATCTTAGCCATCTCTCTGTGTTTAATCATTTTAGAAAATGGCTTGCCAATGCCAGCTAAGAATCTTTCATAGAAAGGAGCCTCTTGTATGTCTATGAAGGTCATCACCATTTCTGATTCCGTCATAGAAGGAATAACTTGAGCAGCAAGGTGCCTCCACCTTTGAGTATACTCTCTGAAAGACTCATTAGACTGTTTCTTGACCTTGGTAATTTGGTACGGGTCTGGAGCCATCTGAGACTTGAAGTTGTACTGAGTGAGGAAGCCATAAGCTAACTCTTCCCAGCTATGGGTCTTAGAATTGTCTAATCTGGTATACCATGATCGGGTTTCTCCAGTTAGACTCTTTTGGAACAGCTGCATTCTGAGTTTCTCATCTTCGGCATAAGATCTGAGTTCTCCAATGAAAACCTTCAAATGTGTGTAAGGATCTCCTAACCCATCATACTTTTAAAAGTCAAGAGTCTTGAACTTTTCTGGATAATGAACACCAGGGAATATACAAAGGTCAGAATATGAAACACTCCCGTGTGCTCCAATACCCTTAATAGACCGAATGGTCTCTTCCATTTGAAGGACTTTTTTCCTGATATCACCGGTGTCTGGATCTTCATTGAGATGGGAGTTTTTTGGAATTTTGTTGGACTTATCCAACTGAAGATCGGGTATTTGATTTGTTTGACCGCACCTTATATTCCTCCCTATGCAGAGGATTCTGTATGTATAGGTATTCGTGAAGCCTAAGTAGACTGGTGTAGTTCTTTAAGAAAAACAGCCAAATCTGTAATTTGTTTGCTTAATTCGTCAAACTCTTCATGAGAGACCGGAGCAAGATTAGATTGGTCAGATGAAGACATAATTGGCTGTAGGCTCGTGGCCTTCTTGGACTTTCATCGGGTAACAGGCCAAATTGTTTCCCTACAAAAACTTATGTAGTTTAGTCTTAGGGAATGTATAAATATTTACATGCTATCATCATTTCTCCATTTTAAGCGCATTATGTTGCAAAACGGGTGTCATTTGATAGCATGTCAAGCCTTAATATGCATGTACACATATTTTTCATACTTTCCATTACATAGAGATTGACATGGAATGGAATTACAATTAATTGTCTTTACAAGTAATTAAAAATGGAAAGCATGAAAAGACTTTCCTCCGCGTTTGGTTTATCAGAGGATGACCTATCTTAGGTTACTCTCGCGGCTTTTTGGCATGAAGGTTCCCAGATCATCGTAATTTACTTGAAGGGAAGTTAATCCGGTCTTTCAACTGGGACGAATCTGGGTGGTGCCTTTCTTGAGCCTCGTTGGAATTAGTCTCCCTATGAGTCCAGTAATCAAACACCGACAAGATAGCCTCCTGGTGGAGGAACAATACAACATACATTCACATACAACGTGTCTCACCGTTTTGGGAATGATACGTGCGAAGCACTAATATAACAGATAGATATATTGCAGTGCAGTAAGTAAATGCATTCGTACACATTCATCAAAATGTAAATGAAACATCCACACACAAGCATAACAGTTTTGAAAAGTTTATAGTAGCGGCTTAAGTCCTCTTACTGGAATCCCCAGTAGAGTCGTCACCTGTCGACGTCGGGATTTTTATTTGTCCCTTTTCTGTTCTTGTCTTTTGGTGTTCTCATGTTAGGTGAGATTTGTTTGAAAAAACAAGTTGTGAAAAGGTTCGACATTTATATGTCATTTATTGACCGTAAGAGTTGCCGTTGGTTTTTTAAATGGTTTTACCAACACAACCGAGAAAAGGTTTGCACATTGACCCAGTGATGTGACACTGCTAAACGGGTCTATGAAACCGAGATTCATTAGGGTCTGTGGACTTTCTTATACAGAGGAAAGGTGTTAGGCATCCCCCGACATCCGTGTTACCACGGTGACCACCAGTTTTCAATTAAACTGTTATATGAATGTGTGTTTGTGTGGGTCAATGTGAAATTATTTGGAAGTAGTGCTATGCCTCGTTCGCACCTATATACAAAGGGTTTGAATTTGTATAAAAATTCAGTTTTAAACAAGATATAGCAGTGATGTTTTGTAAAAGAGGTTTTTTCAAACCCTGTACTCAATAGTAATTGAGGCTTTTGATACTTCCATTTTTATTAAATGTTCGGCTTGATTTCTTTTATTTTTGAGATGCGAAGCATCTTCGAGAAAATAATGTACAAAGCAGTGCCGAACTCCTTGTGGGCATGAAATCCATCTAAGGAAATTTAAACACCGTGAATAATTTACAAGCTGCTTATAGCTGAAAATGTCCATCACGGGAACCGAATCTAGATTCAATAGACTGAATCTGTGATCACATGATTCCTAGGCTCACATGATGCCATAATTTATAATGTAATGAAGTAGATTATATATATATATATATATATATATATATATATATATATATATATATATATATATATATATAAGCTTTAAAATATATAGATCGTCAACCACCACGAAGCCAACTTCATGGGGACCTGAAATGTAAATATATAAAGTGATATATATATATATATATATATATATATAGAGAGAAAGAGAGAGAGAGAGAGAGAGAGAGACAAGATCAACCACAACGAAGCACCTCCATGGGGGATCAAAAATGTAAATAAAGCAGTAAAGATGATCAACCGCCACGAAGTAAACTCTAGGCGGGACGGAATGTAAATAAAGCAGTAAAAGGCCATGAAGTAAAATCAAGGCTTGACAGAAATGTAAAATATATATATATATATATATATATATATATATATATAAGCAGTAAATGCACCAAATGTAAAATCTAGGCTCATCGAACAGAGTCCGACTATAGTTTATATATATATAAAAACAATAAATGCTCTGAATGTAAAATCTAGGCTCATCGAACAGAGTTAGACAACAATTTATATATATAAGTATATATATATATATATATATATATATACCAGACGTGTGTCCAGGCTCAATCGAGGCATAACTCGATAATGTTAGTCCATATATATATATATATATATATATATACACACACAAAAGAAAATAAAAGCCACGGACCAAAGTCCGGGCATACAAACGCAACACGACTCTCAACGTGAAGAACGGTGTGTGCACTGTAGAAGAGAAAGGCTTTAAGAAGTGTGAGAAGGCTTACAGTGAACTGCCAAAGAAGACTTTTATAGCTGTAAATGGATGAACACTCGGCTCCCGCCGGTAAAAATATGACTGAATATAAGCTCACAAGTGTTTAAAATGAGAAAGCACTCAGTTTAGTGTGTGTGTACAGAGCAAATTGGAATGGGCTTCCTCACCGTTTTCTCTTATAAAATGGCCACCCCAAGCACTATATTAATAGAGGAGGGAGTCAGAGTACACTGCTGGCGTGGCAGATGCACCTGCATGAGTGCATGATGAACCTACAATTGCCTCGGGTGCCCTGGGCTCCACGGGTCCCACCGTCTTAAATTACGTGCACGCGTGCAACGTGATGTTCGCTCGAACTTTTAGAACTTCAATTCGAGCCTCCGATTGAGGTGTATAAGACCTTTTACAAAGTGTTGTTGTCGAGAGCTACACAAATAACATGGGATTGAAGGTTGTAAGAAGTGAGGAAGATGGGACCATGCCCTTGGTCTTCAAGCTTCAAATTATATCCGGTGTGATATCCTGTGTAGTAGTCACTCAGGATTGCAGCTGTTTGGTTTTTGTAGGACACTGCTGTGTAGAATGTATGTTGAGATGTTGTTGAGACGGCGCACATGTGGGATCGAGGTGGCAAAATGATGATTTTGCCCTCATCGGGTTATCTCGGTTTCAATCGATAAAGCGACGTTGCTGTGGTTATCTCTCGAGATTGGAATTGCTTTGTAAGTGCTAGATGTCCTCAGGGTTGTCTCTAAGGTGTGCATGACCTCCTGGGGTTATCTCCGAGATTGGAGCTGAGTGCCTCGGTGTGGTTTCCGAGGTTGAAGCTAACTGCATAGGTTGAAGTGAGCATTTCTGGGGTTATCTCCAGAACTGTAACTGCACTCCTCGGGGTTATCTCCGAGGTTGACATTGTCTTTCTCAGTGTTTTTTTCGGGACTGAGACTGAGAATCTCGAGGTTATCTCCGAGATGAAACGACCTTCTCCGGTGTGATTTCTGGTATTTGAACTGCATTCCTCGGGGTTATCTCTGAGGTTGAGACTAAAACTCCCGGTGTTATTTTGAGGATTGAAATGGATGTCTCGGAGTTATCTCCGAGATGGTACTAAAACTCCTGGTATTGTTTCTAGGATTGAGCTGAGCTGTCCTCCATGTTTATCTCTAAAAGACAATTCTACCCTCCTGTAATGTTAGTAATAGGTATGAAGAAAATTTCTAGTGTCTACAGATATACACCATGTGCTAGAAAAATCTTACTAAATCTGATCCAAAGTGACACCCTGCATCTATTACATACATTGCATCTAAATCTAAGGATTAAAAAGAGAGAAAGTGTAAACACTTAGCTTATTTTCTCACAAACACTCAACCAACTCTCTCTCACCCAAACCCATGAAATACTAAAGTGTTTCAGTCCCTAGTAGAGCCCCTAGATCATCAAGATTAGTGGACAAAAGCTAAGATCAAAGATTGAGCAAGTGAGGTATAAACCCTAACTCATATTTTGATCTTGTATGCTTAGATAGAAATGATGTTTATGTGTTTATTAGTGTGTTATAAGATGTTATATGGTGATCTATGATGTTATATCATAGATCCATAGCATCAAAGTGGGTAAAAATCAAGTTTTTGAAAACTGCTAAGAACCCTAAAAAGTGATATGATAAGCATATGTCAGAGGCCGTAGATTCATACATGTTTATGATTTGGCCTATTTTATGTTTTAGATTTGTAGTATGCCATGTGGACTGTAATCTGGAAGTGGAATCATGGTCATAACATGTCCAAATTACAAGTTATTGATGGTCAAAGTAGGTTGACTGACCATGACCAAGCATTTCTGGGTAACCCAGAATAGTCTAACAAGATTTTCAAAGGCTTGAATTTGTTAGATGTTAAGTAGTTTAATGGTGTTGTTGTAACCAAGTTGTATTCTATTATATGGACTAGAGATTCATGCATTTATATCCCTTAAATCACCAACAGGATTAATGTAGTGGATGGTCAAAGTAGACTGTTCGAGCACAAACTAAGTTTTCTGTAAATTTTAGAAACCTTATGAACAATCTTTATGTCAAGGTTTGACCAATTCAAATCTTGTGATTGTGTTATAGTTGGATTGAGATAGTACTATGTAGTTGTTCTATGACATGAGGAATACATGTTTAGACCATGAGAACACATTAACGATGACCCACTATAAGAAAAAGGCCTAACAACGATTGCACGTGTGATCACTGATATTAGTAATAGCGACTGACATCTGCAACTGTGATTTAATCCAGTCGCTATATTATATCAGCGACTATATGCGGTCGCTGAGAGGTTGCTAGTACAAATTTGCCTCCCAAAATTTGGCAGGAAATGTTGGCGCGAAGGTTTTGTGCGACCACTTAAAATCAGCGATCGCATGCGGTCGCTGATAAGTCCATGTCAATAAAAATTAGCGACTGCAGGCGATCGCTGATCAAAGTTAATGTAATTAGTTTCAGTCATTCGCTCGACACAGCAGGCGAAGAAAAAAAAAGAGGGAGCTCACAACAGAGATAATAAGGAGAAGAAAAGAAGGAGAAGAAGGAGGTCCGCCGCCACCGGCTATTGGCTTGTGAACTCAACTGAGAATCTGGTAGGGTTTTTAATTTCAAGCTTGTATTTTAATTTTGGTGTTTTCCGGTAATTTGAGGTTATTTGGTTGAGTCAGTTCTTGATACTCGGCTATAATTTTTAGGAGGATGTCAAGCATTTTAAATTTGTTAATAGTTCTAATATAATATTATGGATGATTGTATCCCAAATTCTTAGAATTATGTTGCATGAATCCAAATAGGAGAGTACATGTCCACAAAATTCTATATTTCAGTTCTATTTGGATATGAAGCCTTCCTATCTAGTAATTGAATTTTTTGTTTATTTTATCATTTGTATCTATGTCTATATTAAGAGTAATATGATGCCTAATTTGCCCATATTTGGTTACAACATTTACTGTCAAGTGTTAATTAAGCAGTTAAATAAGGAGGAGGGGTTTAATTTTATACGCCCAAAGCGTTTGATTTGTGTTAATTAGGGTTTTGATTGAGTGATGATTACTTTTATGGATCCAAAAGACAAATTGAAGGAAATTGAGAAATGCTTAGATTCTCAGTTATAGCATACGTGTGCCGGTAGTATGGTGCAAATGCCATCGATGAATTCTAAGGTCTTTTACTTCCCTTAGGGGCATTCCTGCCTAATAATTTCCACAAAATCAAGTCTTGATTATTTGCCCACAAATATACCCATCCTACATTTTCTTAAAGGATAAATATCACTTAACTTAAGTAACACAATTACACAAACAATGGAATGAAGTTACGAACAAATTCTTAAAATAACCCCTTCTCTTTGATTTTCCACTTGAATATGAATATCTGGAGTCACTAAGGGGGCAGAGTTTCTTAATTTAAGGCACCCTTCACCTTGTTGGTTAGTACATGAACTTTATCCAACCTAAAATTTCAATCAAACCTATCTTCAAATTAAGAACATAGTGTTAGGAGAAGTGTACGAGTACTTTACACTTCCTTACAAACCAATGGATAGAGTCATAGAGAGATTATTGAATACAAAAATGGAGATAGAATGAGATAACTTATTTTGCGACATCCCAATATAGGAGCTCACCTAAAATGAGATAAAGTGAGTATATATTTAGATAAATCTGCAATCGACTAATATAACCAATATCACTCATTCCGAGCTTAGAGAAATGTGAAAATAGAACTCCATATTATCATTAAAGCTTTAACACCTCCAAGTGAATTCATGGACTTATAAAATAAATTAATTACTTCAGTAATCCAAAGAAGGACTTCTGACTGGAAATCTTAAAGACCACTCAAAATCTGTGCAATAATTATTATCCTATATATAGTAGAGGAAGATTTTTGTCACTCTTAATACTAAGTATATATCCCCCAACATAATTTCCCAAAAATATGACAAAGTATTTGCCAATTGACCTCCACATTAAAATAATAAAACTCATGGAAAGTAGAAAACAATACAACATCATTAAAATAATAAAACTCATGGAAAGTAGAAAATAACAAAGCCAGTACTAAAGCACATCTGACAAGGATGCGTGACCTCAACTCAAACGAAATAATATAAAGTCAAATCACTAAATGAATATTAAAGAAAAATCATCATTGCAGCAACAAAGAATATGTGTAAAGTAAAGAAAGAAGCTTGTAAAAATGAAAGCGCGAGTTTTTGGAAATATGATTTTGTAGTATACTCCTGAACTTTTTACTGCTTTAATTTGCATTCTTTCATTATTGTTTTGGTTTTATTGTATTGGGAATTTTTATTTTTCTCTTGGTTTGTGTCTTGGGTGCCTAGAAATGACCATAGATGCATGCCATCGTGCATGTGGCTAGTCCATATTATAGGGGAGACTGGCTAATTTTTTTTGTTGGTTGGGTACTTGCGAACATTTATAATATTAATGAGCTCTTTATGTGCTTACTATTAACGAGCTCTTTATAGTACTTGCTACCCAAATTTAGATGTCCTGAATAGTTAGTTAGCTAGTATGCTCAAGTTATATGCTTACAAGTATGCTTAAATGTTAATCATATGGTTACAAGTATGCTCAAGTCATATGGTTATAAGTATGCTCAAGTCATATGCTTACAATTATGGTATGTTATATGCTTACAAGTATGCTTAAATGTTAATCATATGGTTACAAGTATGCTCAAGTCATATGCTTACAATTATGGTATGTTATATGCTTACAAGTATGCTTAAATGTTAATCATATGGTTACAAGTATGCTCAAGTCATATGGTTACAAGTATGCTCAAGTCATATGCTTACAATTATGGTATGTTATATGCTTACAAGTATGCTTAAATGTTAATCATATGCTTACAAGTATGCTCAAGTCATACGGTTACAGGTATGCTCAAGTCATATGCTTACAAGTAAGCTCAAGTCATACGGTTACAGGTATGCTCAAGTCATATGCTTACAAGTAAGCTTAAATGTTAATCATATGCTTACAAGTATGCTCAAGTCATATGGTTACAAGTATGCTCAAGTCATATGCTTACAAGTATGCTTAAATGTTAATCACATGCTTACAAGTATGCTCAAGTAATATGGTTACAAGTATACTCAAGTCATATGCTTACAATTATGGTATGTTATATGCTTACAAGTATGCTTAAATGTTAATCATATGGTTACAAGTATGCTCAAGTCATATGGTTATAAGTATGCTCAAGTCATATGCTTACAATTATGGTATGTTATGTGCTTACAAGTATGCTTAAATGTTAATCATATGCTTACAAGTATGCTCAAGTCATATGGTTACAAGTATGCTCAAGTCATATGCTTACAATTATGGTATGTTATATGCGTACAAGTATGCTTAAATGTTAATCATATGCTTACAAGTATGCTCAAGTCATACGGTTACAGGTATGCTCAAGTCATATGCTTACAAGTAAGCTCAAGTCATACGGTTACAGGTATGCTCAAGTCATATGCTTACAAGTAAGCTTAAATGTTAATCATATGCTTACAAGTATGCTCAAGTCATATGGTTACAAGTATGCTCAAGTCATATGCTTACAAGTATGCTTAAATGTTAATCACATGCTTACAAGTATGCTCAAGTAATATGGTTACAAGTATACTCAAGTCATATGCTTACAAGTATGCTTAAATGTTAATCATATTCTTACAAGTATGCTCAAGTTATATGGTTACAAGTATGCTTAAGTCATATTATTACAATCATGCTATAAATTAATAAGCTCATGTTGTTTGTAGTAGGTGCCGTGGTATCATGGACCTCTATTTAGACCGTAGTTGGATGGCACGACGAAAGTCAAGTGCCAAGATAGGTGCTACAACTGAATTTAGAGCTGGTTGCCAAGTGTTTTTGGAGTATGCGTATAGTCACCCGGAATGTGTGAATGGTCAGAATAAGATACGATGTCTATGTTTGAAGTATAAGAACATAAATTAAATGGACAGAGACATGGTAAACTATCATTTACTTTTTTTTAGGTTCATGAAAAATTACGCAGAATGCTAGTGGGCACATGGGCAGAGAGAAGATGGTGGCATTATAGCAGCACACAATCCGTGTAGTAGTACTCATCGTATGAATGAAATGGTTCATGATATTGCAGGGCCAAATTTTGATTGGGAACAAGGCAGAGAGCAACCTATGAATTCTGATGCCAAAGACTTCTTTAAGTTGTTAGATGAGGGTAGTGAGCCATTGTGGTATGGTTGCACCAAACACACTACATTGTCTGCAGTGGTGACATTAATTAACATCAAGGCTGATCACAACATGAGCCGTGAGTGTTTTGAGTCGCTCTTGAAGGCCATTAAGAGTATGTTGCCTGACGGTGAGAAATTACCTGAAAACTATTACTTTTGTAAGAAAATGGTGAAGAAGTTGGGTCTTGGATACCAAAAGATCGATGCATGTCCCAACGATTGCATATTGTTTTATAAGGAAAATGAACAGATGACAAGGTGCATGTTTTGCAGTTATAATTGATTTAGGCCTAATAAATAGGGTGTGACTACAAAAAAAATCAAGTATTCCATTTAAAATAAGGTATTTTCCAATAACACATCGGCTAAAAAGATTGTACATGTCTTCAAGAACAGCTGAATGTATGAGTTGGCATGCGAAATCTCCAGCTAAAGATGGAAAACTAAATCATCCCGCAGATGGGAAGGCTTGGAAAGAATTCAACTTAGCACTTCCTGGGTTTGCATTGGAACCTAGAAATGTGAGGCTTGGATTGTCCACCGATGGTTTCAACCCGTTTGGCCACTCAGCTGTTCCGTACTCATGTTGGCTTGTGATTGTTACTCCGTACAACTTGCCTCTATGGATGTGTATGAAATAGCCATAGTTATTTCTTTCACTCATGGTTCCTGGTCCTAAGAGTCCTGGAATGAACTTAGATGTTTACTTGAGACCTCTTATAGACGAGTTGAAGGTATTGTGGGAGGATGGAGTACATACTTGGGATGTTGCAAAGGAAACAAATTTCAACCTTAGGGTAGCGGTTATGTGGACTATAAGTGACTTCCTAGCTTATGGTATGTTAGCTGGATGGAGTACACACAGTAAGTTGGCTTGTCCGTATTGTATGGAGCATACAAAGTCTTTTAATCTATCAAAAGGTCGAAAGCCTTGCTGGTTTGATTGTCATCGTCGGTTCTTGCCGGTAGATCACCTGTTTCAAAGAAATAGAGAACACTTTAGGAAAGGGAAAGTAAACAATGATATGCCTGCACTGCGATTATCGAGAACAGAGATGCGAGACCGTGTGATGAGATTGTCGGTCATCCCATTTGGTAATATTGATGCCAAAACATAATTAATGGGTTTGGCGAATCTCATATCTGGGTTCGGAGAAGCATCTTTTGGGAACTTCCTTATTGGTCTATAAATTTGATTCGTCATAATCTAGATGTGATGCATATTGAGAAGAATGTGTTCGACAATGTGTTTAACACCGTGATGAATGTTACGGGGAAGACAAAAGATAATGATAAGGCATGTTTGGACATGAAAGATATTTGTAAGCATCTGGATTAGAACTTTATGAATCTCCTAATGGTAAGATTGGCAAACCGCATACAAGGTACACATTATCCAAAAAACAAGTTAAAGATGTGTGCACATGGGTTAAGTCTCTGAAACTACCAGATGGATATGCGTCAAACATTGTAAGGTGTGTTATGGGTGGGAAATTGCAAGTGATGAAGAGTCATGACTGTAATGTATTCATGGAGAGACTCATGCCTATAGCATTTCAGGATCTGCTTGATAAACCAATATGGGATGCTTTGACGGATCTTAGTCATTTCTTCAAAGACTTATGTTCAAAAACATTAAATGAGAAAGGACATGTCTGTACTTGAGAAGAACAACATAGAGATCACGTATAAACTGGAAAAAATATTCCCACCTAGTTTTTTTGACTCCATGGAGCATTTGCAAATCCATCTTCCCTATAAAGCTCGTGTTGGGGGTCCAATTCAATATAGATGGATGTACCCTTTCGAGAGGATGATGGGAAACCTTAAGAGGAATGTGAAGAATAGAGCTTATGTCGAGGGGTCGATATATGAGGCATACAATTTCGATGAGATATCTACGTTTGTCTCAGACTATTTTCCGGACAAAGTCTTGACAAAGGCCAATCGAGTCTGGAGACATGATGATGGGGGAAATGTTGAACTAAATGGTCGTCTTTCTATATTTGGTCTATCAGGCCATGTTTATGGAAAAGGGAAGCACATATTCCTCTCTGAGCAAGAATTAAATGCTGCACATACTTACATTCTTCTCAATTGCGATGAGATTGACGAATTTGTGAGGTACACATGTAAACTTGAAAATTTATCCCTTAACTTTCAATGACATGTAATATACATTCCAATATGTTAATATTTATGACATTGTATAGATTGTACGATGACGAGTTAAAAGTGAAGCATCCCGACATAACTGATAAAGATATTCAAATCATTCGTGATAAAAAATTTGCACTTTGGCTAAAGGACAAAGTAAGTTTAATTTCTTAAGCAGGACATATATATATATATATACACTCCATATGAACTATGAATTCATTTAATAAGATGGAGTTTTTGTAGGCTTTGACTGAGGGATCAACGATTCTGGCTAATGTACAAGTCCTACCTATGGGACCAGACAGGGACCAAGTCAGCCGTAATGGTTACAAAATAAATGGTTGTGAATTTCATACAAAGGTATATGCGCGCGGTAAAAGAATAACGAACTCTGGAGTGTGTGTCCAAATAGATTGTTACAATGAGCTTGGTCGTGCCTTTTATGGGGAGTTCGAGGAAATCATAGAGTTGTCGTACAAGGGCACGTATGGGGGTCATATTAACTTGTTCAAGTGTTGTTGGTTTGATTCATAAAAAGGGATACGTGTTGACAGACATGGAATCGTCGTTATTGACCTCTATAGGTCTGCGTACTCCAACGAACCATTTGTTTTACTAACTCAAATAATACAAGTATACTACACTCCTAGTCTTGTTAGAAAAAGGGATAGACCGCCTATAAATTGGCAAGTTATAATTCATACTCCAGCGCGCAGTCATGTAGAAGTAGTTGATGGGGAGATTTACCAAGAGTAGATACTTCATAGTCAAACTATAATAAATGTGGAGGACGACAATGAAGTAATCCAGTTAGATGGTGGAGATGAACCACATGAATTAGATCCTGAGTCAATACTTGTGTCAGATGACATTGATACTGAGGAGGAAGAGTTATTGACTGAATTTGACACTGAATCTGAAGCAGATGATGGTTATGAATCTGCAATACGTATACAAGATGATTATGAATCAGACATTGACACTTGAAAAAATGAAATATATGTTTAGCATTACATGTTTTTTATATTATTGTCATGTTTATGTACTTAACTATTTAAATGCAATTTTCTGTCATTATTGTCATTTTATATTCCTATATATATATGTAATCAAATATAACTCCTACTAACATCTTTATATCACTGTCATGTTTATGTACTTAACTATTTAAATGCAATTTCCTATCATTATTGTCATTTTATATTCATATATACATGTAATCATATATAACTCATACTAACATCTTGACATTTGTAATATATAGATGGCTTCTGAAGCAGCGCAGAAAAAGCGCGGCTTGGGTAGGGGGCCTAATCATGTGCCCAAGGCTCTTACTAATCCGGATGATCATGTTCTTATTTAGATTCGTCCTCCTCCCAATAGCACTTATGTGACGCCCCCAAAATAGGTATACATCACCCATCTTAAGTCGCCAAATACATGGTACAAAATTCAAATACAACTTAATTATACAACAGTCATGTAAAATACGATAAAACATAATCTAAGAGTTTTAATAAGAATATTGTCATCTAGACAATATCCACACTCAATGTAGTCCTCATTACATTTATTGTCACACTATTTAACTGAATAGTGAGGACTACTAATGCTATCATCTCGGACCATCACTCCGCTCCCCTCGACTAGTCCCGCCACGCCTTCTCATTCCTCAAGAGAATAAAGTGAAAGAAAGGGTGAGCTCAACTAGCCCAAGAAGAAATATTATGACTAAGATAATGCGTAATAAATTATCATTAGTCTTCAAAAATGTTAAACCGATAAAATACAATAGACATCAAGTTTAACTGCAATGGAATAAGAAATCCATTAGAAGAGTCAAGTAGAGCATATATATCTACTATCTTCTATGATTTAAAATGTTTTCATCAATTTTTATCAATGAGACCCAGCTTAATAAATAAACCACATCATCGAGTCATCCCTACACTACGGGCCAAGGATATTCATTAAATAATCAATGGTCATGACTATATCGAGTAATCCTCGGTCATAATCATACCAAAAATCGCCCATCAATGCACTACAAAGCCATCGAGGACTTTTACCACATCATTTATAACATTACAAGTCATGATTATACCGAATAATCCTCGGTCATAATCATACCAAGTCCATCTATGCACGTAAGCCAAAGATGACTTTCATCACAATATAAGCATGAGGATGATGACAATGACATAATAATTCAATAAAACAAGTTCAAGAATAAATTTTAAAGATTTATAAGTTAATTTATCTTGAAATCAATTACGCCCAAATTGTCAACATGATATCGCTTTGTGGAGTAAAATTCAAGAATGCTCGTAAGAATATTTCCATGAAAAGATACTCGGATGAAGCGCAAATATCCGTGATATTCTACTAATTTCATGGAGTATAGAAGCCAAAACTTTAACCAAATGAGTATCATAGAATATATGAAATCGCAAATGGATTTTCACCCACCATGCAAGAATCAACGTAGATGCATCATTTCCACAATTTAATAAGGAATGAATACGAAGGATCATTCACCATGCATGTGATAATCCATATAGACAAAGTTATTCCAAATGTAATAATAAAGAATGGAACCGTGTCATGCGTGAATCCGCATGCATAAGATATTCCAAATGTAATAATAAAGAATGAAATAACAAAGAATTCACCATGCATGCGATAGACCACACACGCATAAAAGTTATTCCAATGTAATAATAAAGAATGGAACCGTGTCTAGTGTAATCCGCACAAATGTGATATTCAATGTAATAATAAAGAATGGAATAACATAAGAATTTCACCATGTATGCATAGATGGAATCGCATGAACAGACAAGTTATTCCAACATAATAATAAAGAATGGAATAATGTAAGAATTTCACCATGTATGCAGATATTCAGACAGACAAAAGTTATTCCAACATAATAATAAAGAATGGAATAATGTAAGAATTTCACCATGTATGCGGTATTTCAGATAGACAAAAGTTATTCCAACATAATAATAAAGAATGGAATAATGTAAGTTCTTCTTCATGAATCATGAAAAAGAAATAATACCCTTACCTTAGAAGAAACTGGATATGGAATAGTGAGGTAAGTATTTCTTCTTTTTCTCTCTATTCTCTCTATAATAATTGCTCTAAAGCTTTAGTGAATTGGTGAGAAATGAAGGAAGAATGAGCTTCTATTTATAGGAAAATATAGTTTCGATAATTGCACGTTTTGGGGCTCAAAATATTACAGTACAATACTTTAAACTTTTCTTTCATTTTTACTTTAGTCCTGCAAGTATTATCAAACTTGCACCACCTCCCCTAATAGTAAATAATGTGAATCAATAGTTCAATCATTGAATCAATAGTTATAATCATGTGAAAATACGAATTACAGTGTAGTACCTCCATCTATACCTCCATTTTTAACTTAGTCATGCAAGTATTATCAATCTTGCACCAACTCCCCTAATAGTACAAGAATGTGAATCAATAGTACACACATGTGAACAAATAGTTATAATCATGTGAATTAATAGCAATTAATTGCTCATTTATCCGATTAATTACCCGATCGGGTCAAGATAACTTCCAGACATCAATTAATATCAAATAAATGTCGATTTCCACTAACACTAATAATTCCAACACAATGGAACTATCAATTTCATCTTTAATCAACACGAACTTATTCATCATTAATATTATAACTCACAATATTTAACAACTGTGTCGCTCCTGAAAAGGGGCTTTCGATAAGGATTTCTCCTTATTATCGCGCAGCAATTAGATGACCAAACCTCTCCTCGATGTAACTTCTAGACATTGTAAATATTGAAATTTAATAATATGAATAACTTTGTCGTCTCAATTATTGATTTAATAATATATCATATTATGCGATGATATATGCGTGACAATAATCTAATCAATAATATAAGAGATATGATGCAACAATTATCAGAAAGTAATAATTGAGTATAACCGAGTGACTTCTCACTTAAGCATCAATAATCAATACCGTGGTGCTACTATGCAACCACGCCAGACATCGCATTTCTTTTACTACCGGGTAGTTCAACAGCTTTTTAACAGAAAACTTCCACCGTTATTTTTATAAAAAGATAATTTTGTCATTTTCTAACTACGATAATACTTCGCTAGGGGTCCACTAATGATTGTGTCGTCGCATTTAATATTCCCTCGTTAAAATGAATATTCCCCACCAATCGAATATTATATAACAACTTGCTTACTTTGCAAAATTTGTAAATATTACCCACAACTATAACATTATATTATATCCACACCATAATATTCAAAAATATATTTTGAGAAAATTATTCTTTATTCATAAAAGTTGGGGTATTACAACCTCCCCGTCTTATAAAATTTCATCCTCGAAATTAGGGTACGTACCTGGTATATCGAAGAGGTGAGGATATCTTGACTTCATCTTAGATTCTAACTCCCAAGTCATTTCTTCCACATCGTGGTTTCTCCACAAAACTTTGACTTGAGGTATAACTTTAGAGCGTAGAATATGATCCTACTTATCCAAGATTTTAACAGGTAACTCTTCATACGTTAAATCTTCCTCTATCTCGTCTGGTTCTAATTCAATAATGTGGTTCGGGTCTTTCACATATTTACGTAACATAGATATGTGAAAAATGTTATGAACATTTAGACATACTTCAAGCAGTAAGGCGTAGTCTATAGGCCACAGTTCCTACTCGATCGAGGATTAAAAATGGGCCAATGAATCGAGGATTGAGCTTTCCTCTCTTTCCAAATCTTGTAACTCCTTTCCATGGAGCAACACGTAACAACACATGATCTCCAATATTGAATTCCACATCTTTTCGATGAAGATCATCATAACTCTTTTGTCGATCTTGTGAGGTTTTTATACGTTGTCGGATCGTTTGAATCTTTTCCGTAGTCATACGTATCAAATCTGGTCCCAACAACGTTGTTTCACCCACCTCATCCCAAAGATAATCGAGAACGACACTTTCTTTCCATACAACGCCTCAAATGGAGCCATGCCAATACTTGCTTGATAACTATTATTGTAGGAAAACTCCACCAATGGTAAGAACTTGTCCCAACTTCCCTTGAAGTCAAGGACACAAAGTCTTAATAAATCTTCAAGAGTTTGAATAGTCCTTTCGATCGCCCATCCGCTTTGAGGATGATATGCCAACTAAATCATAAACTGCGCTCCATAGCTTTTTGCAAACTAACCCAAAATCTTGAAGTGAATCTTGGGTCTCGATCGTAAACTATGGATACCGCATACCATGCAATCTTACAATCTCATTTATGTACATACTAGCAAGACGCTCAAGTGTAAAAGTTTCTCAGACGGTAAGAAATGAGCAGACTTGGTCAATCTATCAACAATGACCCAAATCGATCTATGCCTTTGAGAAACCTTGGGAAGACCAAGAATCTAAATCCATGGTAATGTGCTCCCACTTCCATTCTGGAATTTCAAGTGGTTGCAATGGACCTTTTGGCACTTGATGTCCGCCTTGACTCGTTGACAAGTTAGACACCTTGAGATAAACCCCGCTTATCTCTCTCTTCATATTGCTCCACCAAAATGTATGTCAAGATCACGATACATTTTGGTACTCCTGTGATGGATTGCAAAATGGTGTGTTGTGCGCTCCATCATGATTTTATACTTCAAGTCGTAATCGTTAGGAACACAAAGTCCTGAGTCGACTCAAGTATTCCTTCTTCATCGATTCTTGCTTCAAAAATAGCACCTTCTTGCACTTTCTTCTTCATACGCATCACCTCTGTGTCCGTAGTTTGAGCAGTGCTTTAACTTTATCGATTAAAGTTGGTTCCACTCAGATATTCGCCATCATCACATGGGTCCCTCGGAGTCTTTAACTCTATTTCCATCCTTTCCAAGTCATACAAAATGGGTCTTTCATTGACAATATTGCACTGCATTCCGCATATGATCTTCTACTCAATGCGTTACCTACTACGCTCGCTTTTCCAGATGGTATTGGATGGTATGATCATAATCTTTCAATAACTCAAGCCATCGTCATTGTCGCATGTTGAGTTCCTTTTGAGTGAAGAAATATTTGAGGCTTTTTATGATCCAGATAGATCTCCACCTTTCTCTCCATATGTAATGCCTCCAAATCTTAAGCGTAAAAAAACGATCGCCGCCAACTCTAGATCATGAGTAGGATAATTCCTCTCATATTCTTTTGAGTTGTCGTGAGGCATAGGCTATGACTTTCCCATGTTGCATGAGAACACATCCTAACCCTTTGCCTCAAGCATCATCAGAGATGACAAATCCTCCGAGCCGCGTATGGTATTGTCGTAAAAAAATAAATGAGTCTCCTCTCGAGTTCTTGAAAACTCTTTTCACATTCCTCGCTCCAACCTAATTTTATATCTTTTCGAGTCACCGAAAGTTAATGGAGTAGCGATTCGAGAAAACCCTTCACGAATCTCCGATAATAACCAAATAAGCCGAGAAAGCTACGATGATTTGGCCATCGACTTAGGTTGCTCCCCACTTTGAATTGCTTCAATCTTTTTGCGGGTCAATAGATATTCCATGATTTGATATCACGTGCCCAAGGAATGCAACTTCCTCAAGCCGTAACTCACATTTCTTCAACTTGGCATAAAGCTTGTTTTCACTTAAGCTTTTGGAGTATCAAATTTCAAGTGTTGCTCTTCATGGTCTTCATGGGTTTTGGAGTATATGAGGATGTCATCAATAAAGATGACCACAAAGTGATCCAAATATTCCTTGAATACTCGGTTCATCATATCCATGAAGGCAAAGAAGAGCATTAGTCAATCCAAAAGATATGACTAGGAATTCATAATGCCCGCATCGAGTTTCGAAAGCAGCTTTTGAATGTCATCGCTTTTAATCTTCAATCGATGATATCCGAACTAAGATCAATCTTTGAAAAGAATTTGGCTCCTTGCAACCGTCAAACAGTCATCAATGCGAGGCAACGGGTACCTATTTTTGATGGTGACATGATTCAACTCCCGATAATCAATACAAAGTCACATACTTCCATCTTTCTTCTTCACGAATAGTAAACAGAGCACCCCAAGGAGACGATTTAGACGAATGAAACCGATGTTCAACAATTCCTCAGAGTTGGGTTTTTAACTCCTCAAGTTCAATAGAGCCATTCGATATGGGGCTTTGAAATGGGTTTTGTACCGGATTCAAGGTCGATACAAAATTCAATTTCACGCCCGGGGTAGGCCAGAAGTTCTTCGTGGAATACGCCAGAAATTTATTAACAATAGAAATATCATTCAAATCGACGATTTTTATTTAAACCGTGATATGGGCTAAGAAAGCTTGACATCCGCTTTTTCAATAAACAAATAGCTTTATGACTTGATATGACAGTGATTGATTTTAGTGGTTTGGTTTCTTGAATTCGAATAATAGGTTTGTTAGGAATATGAAAGCTAACAACCTTACGAAAACAATCGATTTTAGCATGATGAGTAGTTAACCAATCAACCCATAAAATAACATCAAATGCAGGTATTTTTAAAGAAATAAGATCGACAGGTAACGTGAAGTTACCGATTTGAATCAAACAAGACTTATAAACCGTGGATGTAATGAAGGTTTCTCCCAACGGAGTTTCAACAGATAAGTCAAAGTCTAATTTCTCCGGAGATAAATTTAAACATTGAGCGCAAGTAGGAGAAATAAAAGAATGGGTAGAACCGGTATCAAATAAAGTATAAACTTTGTTAGAGTTTATGATTAGCTTACCCGTGATCACCTCGTTCAGATTCTTCGCTTTTTGAGAGGTTACGACAAACGCTCTCCCTTCAACTACTGGTTTTGTCTTTTCTGGGACACCCTTTGATGCCTCCATCCTAGCTGGACTTGACTTTGGTGCACGACAAAATCAGGCTTGGTGACCTTCTTTTCCTTAATTATAACACGCTTTGATCGTGATCGTGCAATTTGGACTTATGTGTCCTTCCCTCCACATTTGTAACATACGACCGGTGGTCGTTCTCCTTCCTTAACAACAAAAGTCCGGTGCCGACGCTCTTTCCATCCTTGTTGAATCTCCTCTTCTTGAAATGTCCACTCTTATTGTCATGGCCATGATTACCACCAAGTGATTATCATTTCGCATGTTGATTCCTCCACGCTTGTTGTCACCGCTTCAATGATCGCTACCATCGGTATTATCGATTTGTCGGTTGCTCTCTCTTGGTTGGGTTGACTCATTATATCGCTCCAATAATCGAGCCATATTCACAACATCTCAATACAAACACAGTTTGTGAGAAATTAGGTATCGACGTATCTCTGTTTCAAACCTCTTAGAAACATCGCGCCATTCTCTCCTCATTATCAACCAAGTGGGACGCAAACCGAGACAACTCGATAAACTTAGCTTCGTACTGCGCCACAGTCATATTTTTTTGCTCAAGCTTGATGAACTCTACCTCCTTCATGTGACGAATACTTTTAGGAAAGTACTTGTCGTTGAACAGTTCTTGAACTTCTCCCAAGACATCTTCAGGCAGCAGTTGAGACGCTTTTATGATTCCCACCAAGAATCTCCGCCTCGCCGCAACATGAAGGGCAAAGGGAACCTTTTTCTCCTGAGCATCCCAAGACATCAAATATCTTATTGATCCGCTTTATCCACGCCTCCGCCTTTAAGTGGTTTTGGCTCTCCAAAAACTCCGGTGGTCCCAGCCTTGAATCGCTTAGCGGTGACCGTCTGAGAGTTGTCAGTGTTTCCACCTGCATTTTGGACAGGAGTCGCTTTCGCTTGATGTTGCATGAATTGCATAAAGCCTCTGAACATCCCATCATTCACCATTTCATTGGTGTTATTTTTTACATGAGAATTATTGTCTTCCTATTGCAAATTATCCTGGGCATTAATCTGTGGTGACTCAACGGTCTCATGTGCTTCATTGTTTATCTCAACATTTTCGGATGCCATTTTCAAATACTGCCACAAATCAAGGGTTAATTAACATATCACATATTATTCCTATACTCTGACCGACCAATTAGATACCAAATAAACTTAGGTAGGTCATACTAGCGAAGGAATTTCGCTCTCTCCCTCCTAGTTCTTGTCTCACATCTCACCAGGATCATATCCCTAAGCTTTGATACCAATCGTGACACCCCCAAAATAGGTATACATCACCCATCTTGATTCGCCAAATACATGGTACAAAATTCAAATAAAACTTATTATATACAACAAGAGTGTAAAATACGACAAAACATAATCTAAGAGTTTTAATAAGAATATTGTTATCTAGACAATATCCACACTCAATGGAGTCCTCATTACATTTATTGTCACACTATTTAAGTGTAATAGTGAGGACTACTAATGCTATCATCTCGGACCATCACTCCGCTCCCCGACTAGTCCCGCCACGCTCTCATTTCCTCAAGAGAACAAATGAAAAAAAAGGTGAGCTCAACTAGCCCAGTAAGAAATATTATGACTAAGATAATGCAGAATAAATTATCATTAGTCTTCAACAATGTTAAACTGATAAAATACAATAGACATCAAGTTTAACTGCAGCGGAATAAGCAATCCATTAGAAGAGTCAAGTAGAACATGATATCTACTATCTTCTATGATTTAAAATGTTTTCATCAATTTTTTTATCGCTGAGACTCAGCTTAATAAATAAACCACATCATCGAATCATCCCTGCACTACGGGCCAAGGATATTCATTAAATCATCAATGGTCATGACTATACCGAATAATCCCTGGTCATAATCATACCAAAAATATCCATCAATGCATTACATGTGCTCTCGAGGACTTTTTACCACATCATTTATAACATTACAGTCATGATTATATCGAATGATCCTCGGTCATAATCATACCAAGTCCATCTACGCACGTAAGCCAAAGATGACTTTCATCACAATATAAGCATGAGGATGATGACAATGACATAATAATTCAATAAAACAAGTTCAAGAATAAATTTTAAAATTAATTTATCTTGAAATCAATAACGCCCAAATTGTCAACATGATATCGCTTTGTGGAGTAAAATTCAAGAATGCTCGTAAGAATATTTCCATGAAAAGATATTGGATGAAGCTTAAATATCCAGGATATTCTACTAATTTCATGGAGTATAGAAGCCAAAACTTTAACCAACCGAGTAAAATAGAATATATGAAATTGCAAATGGATTTTTTGCCCGCCATGCAGTAATCCACGTAGACAGATAATTTCCATAATTTAATAAGGAATGAATACAAAAGATCATTCACCATGCATGCGGTAATCCACATAGATAGGTTATTCCAACAGAATAATAAAGAATAGAATAATAAAAGAATTCACTAAGCATGCGATAGACCCATGCATGCATGCATGGTTATTCTCAATGTAATAATAATAATAAAGAATGGAACCTGAGTCATGTAAATAAATGCATGCATAACATGATATTCCAATAGAATAATAAAGAATGGAACACGGTCATAAGAAACCGCATACGAGATAGGATATTCCAATATAATAATAAAGAATGGAACCAGAATTGTCATGCGTAAACCGCACATACATACAATATTCCAACATAATAATAAAGAATGGAATAATGTAAGAATTTCACCATGTATGCGGTACTTTAGATAGCATGTAATGTTATTCCAACATAATAATAAAGAATGGAATAATGAAGAATTTCACCATGTATGCGGTATTTTGATATAGATAAAGTTATTCCAACATAATAATAAAGAATGGAATAATGAAGTTCTCTTCATGAATACGAAAGAAATAATACCCTTACCTGTAGAAGAAACCGGATATTGTAATAGTGAGGAGGACAGACTTCTCTTCTTCTTTCTCTCTATAATTTTCTCTATAATAATTGCTCTAAAGCGTTAGTGAATTGGTGAGAAATGAAGGAAGAAGAGCTTCTATTTATAGGAAAATATAGTTTCGATAATTGCACGTTTTGGGGCTCAAATATTACAAAGATAATACCTCAAATTTTCTTTCATTTTTAATTTAGTCCCGCAAGTATTATCAAACTTGCACCACCTCCCCTAATAGTAAATAATGTTAATCAATAGTTCAATCATGTGAATCAATAGTTATAATCATGTGAAAATACGAATTACAAAGATAGTACCTCCATCTATACCTCCATTTTTAACTTAGTCATGCAAGTATTATCAATCTTGCACCAACTCCCCTAATAGTACATGAATGTGATTCAATAGTATACACATGTGAAAAATAGTTATATAAGCATGTGAATTAGTAGCAATTAATTGCTCATTTATCCGATTAATTACCCGATTTATCAATATAACCCAGACATCAATTATCATCGGAATAGATGTCGATTTCCACTAACACTAATAATCCCAACACAATGGAACTATCAAATTCATCTTTAATCAACACGAACTTATTCATCATTAATATTATAACTCACAATATTTAACAACCGTGTCGTTCCTAGAAAGAGGGGATTTCGATAAGGATTTCTCCTTATTGCCGCAATTAGATGACCAAATCTCTCCTCGATGTAACTTCTAGACATTGTAAATATTGCAATTTAATAATATAAATAACTTTGTCGTCTCAATTATTGATTTAATAATATAACATATTATGCAGATGATACTGTGACAATAATTGAATCAATAATATGAGAGATATGATGTAGTAATTACTGTAGCAATAATTGAGTATAACTGACTGACTTCTCACGTAAGCATCAATAACCAATATCGTGTGCTACTATGCAACCACGCGTATTACTGTACTTTTACTACCTGGTAGTTCAACAGTTTTAACGGTAACACTTCCGCCGTTATTTTTATAAAAGGATAATTTTGTCATTTTCTTATTACGACAATACTTCCGTTGTGGGGTCCACCAATGATTGTGCCGTCGTACGAATATTCCCTGTTAAAATGAATATTCCCCCACCAATCGAATATTATATAACCACTTGCTTACTTTGCAAAATTTTTAAATATTACCCACAACTATAACATTATATTATATCCACACCATAATATTTAAAAATATATTTCGAGAGAAATTAATCTTTATTCATAAAAGTTGGGGTCTTATAGTGAGCACCAAACTCGAGGGTCAGGTAACCCAGATTTGGGGGCGTCACAGAGTGTATCTTCAAGGAGATTGTTATAATGAGCTTGGTCGTGCCTTTTATGGGGAGTTGGAGGAAATCTTCGAGTTATCGTACAAGGGTACTTATGGGGGTTATATTAACTTATTCAAATGTCGTTGGTTTGATTCAGAAAAAGGGATATGTGTCGATCAACATGGAATCGTTGATATTGACCTCCATATGTCCACGTACGTCAACGCACCATTTGTGTTGCCAACTCAAATAGTACAAGTATATTACACTCCTAGTCATGTTAGGAAAAGGGATAAACCGCCTGTAGATTGGCAAGTTATAATTCATACTTCCGCGCGCAGTCGTGTCCAAGTAGTAAACGGGGATTTCTATCAAGAGGAGATGCTTCATAGACCTCCTATAAGAAATATGGAGGACAATAATAAATTAATTCAGTTAGAGGGTGGAGATGAACTTGATGAATTGGATCTCAAGATAGTTATTGTGCCAGATGACATTGATACTCAGGAAGAGTTATTGACTGACACTGACACTGACACTGAATCTGAAGTAGAAGATGGTTATGAATCTCCGATACTTATGCAAAATGATTTTGACTTAGACAACAATTTTCATTAAAATGTATGTTTAGTTTTAATTATATTACATACAATTACATATAGGAATGTTATCTATATCCTTGACTTGTTTATGTACCTTTCATTTATAGTTGTTGTAGTTAACTATTTCATACAATTACTTGTCATTACTTGTCATTTTACTTATACAAAATGATTATGACTCAGACAACGATTTTTATTAAAATGTATGCTTAGTTTTAATTGTATTACATACAATTACATGTAGGAATATTCTCTATATCCTTGACATGTTTATGTACCTTTCATTTATAGTTGTCGTAGTTAACTATTTCATACAATTACTTGTCATTATTGTCATTTTACTTATACAAAATGATTCTGACTCAAACAACGATTTTCATTAGAATGTATGTTTAGTTTTAATTGTATTTCATACAATTACATATATACGTGTTCTCTATATCCTTGACATGTTTATGTACCTTTCATTTATAGTTGTCGTAGTTAACTATTTCATATAATTACTTGTCATTATTGTCATTTTATTTATATATGTAAATCATATAACTCATAATAACATCCTAAATTTTTTATTTATAGATGTCTTCTAAACCAGCACAACAAAATTGCGGGTTGGGTTGGGGCCCTAATCATGTGTCGAAGGCCCAGACTAATCCGAATGACCGCATTCTTATACAGATTCGTCCTCCTCCAGAAAGCACATAAGTTAAACATGAAAGTACTATGCACACAAGCCAATCATGTTTGATGATAAAGCATATACTTTATAACAATCTTATTCATTTATTAATAAAAAGTATTAATTTATTAAAGACTTTTAATTATCTACATGTTGCTGCTTTATAATATGCGATAAACCCATAGTTTTAAGCAATACTTTTAGAATAATGATGATTATCATTTTAATGATATCTAAATTCTTAGAAAGCTTAAAACTAAAATAGTTCCCAATCCTTGGATTACTAAATTCAGGATTAGTGAATTCGGATAGATTGGTACATACGTTGCTTGCTCATTGGATGAGGATGATTGATCTCATGATCATTTGTATGGAGAACTAAAGCAAGCATGTAGGTGCTTATTAGAGAATAAGTTCATTGAACGTGGCTCGCTAAGGAATACCTAATGGAGTTTTACTTACCTGTCAATAGGAATTCCTGTAAGGATAGTAGTACAAGTGATCCTTGGACTTGAGATCATCATAGTATCTTGTGTATGATGAGTTATACTTTGACTTATTCCTTAAGACTATTAGGGTATATCAAAGGGTATGCTTGGGTATAATAAGTTCTATATGGAGATAATGTATGATCAATAAAGAATCTATCACTTCTAGTAAAAGAAGAGATATGTCCTATGTGATTCGATAAATGACAACCCAATAGTCCTTGGCCAATGCAGAATGATATTAAAAAGGAGTTTCTAATTTGTATTATTTGGAGTTGTGTATTTAAGAGTCGAAATACATATAATTAAATAAAATAAGACTTGACAGTAATTTCATGTCTAATATTTAATTGGGACATTGTATGGTGGAAGGATTGAATTGTACGGTAACTATTTACTCAAAGGTTCTTTTATGATTAATGTTGAAATCTATATTATCTGAAAAGTCGTTGATTGCTAGGGAGGCTTATCCCTATTGTAGAATAAATATTATTTATTTAAATAAATTAATCTTTTAATTTATTTATTTAAATAAGATTAGAATTGTTCTAATTGATTTATTCACAACCGGTTTAATATGGAGAACCTAAAGGGTCACACCATAAAAGGAAGAATAATTATTTAAGAAGTTAATGGCATAATCGTAATAATATGTTAAGTATATTTAATTTAATCTATGATGATAGAATAAATTAAATAGCTTAATATTTATTATTTAATATTTTAGAAATATTAAATATAAATTAATAAGAGGAGTCTTATTAATATTATTACAATTATTATTATTTTAATTTCTAAAAGAGTTTAGGAATTAATTTAATATAAGTATTCTCATTTATTCTTAATAGGATTAAGAGTGAAAATTAGTTAACGGAGTTTAATTAATTATCCCTAATAAGATTAGTGAGCCCATTTAATTAAAAGAGTTTAATTAAATAAATAATACCTTATTTTAATTAAATAGGGTTACCTGATATCTTTATAAGGTGAGTCTTATATCAGATATCCATATACGCAATTCTAATCGTTGGAGAGTACGTTCTTTTTCTATAAGAGATAAAAAAATTAGGGTTTTGCCAAACACCCATCTTTTTGAATCTATCTTCTTCCTTGGTGGATCACCTCTAGAAACACTTGGGTGGCTAACAATGATCAAAGGAAGGAACCAAACCCGGTGGATTCAAGTTGAACGCGAAAGGATTTGGAGGTGAACTTATACTTGAGGAAGCTCGAATCTTCAAGGGTATGATTTTATTCTTTATCTTTTCGTTTAATTAATAATTGTGCATAAAGGATGATCCGGGTATATGGTTTGTAAAATTTTAAAACTTTGTTTTTTACACGTTTCTGCTTTATTTGTGCAATTTGATTGCGTTCATGAATCTTACAAACCTAACAGTGGTATTAGAGTCAAACCTTTATGCGAATTATTAATTATTTTAATTTGATATGTATATTGATATGTGTTTAGAATAATTTAATTGGGCATAATTTTGTTGTATAAAATTTATTAAAAAAAATGCAAAGCCTGATTTAAAAAACCGGTAATGTTTTTTGTTGAATTCGTGATTTAAGGGAATCACTTCTTCATGGAATCACGTGAATTAGTTAAGGATCAGGATGATTCAAGCTGCGGTTATATATTATATATATAATTTACGGTAGCCAGCTTTTTTTTCCTCAAGAATTTATGTTACTTCACGGAAATCCGGAAATCAAAGGAACAAAAGTTTGTTACTTAGTGATATATATATATATATTTGGTTTTTGGAACATGCTCATGATATTATATTCTATATATATATATTGATTCACATTCCGTGATATATATATATATATATATATATATATAACATACAAAAATTATATATATATAATAATAGTTTTTTAATAATTTTATAATTAAAATAAATAGTTTATTTTAATTTTAAAATAAAAATTTATTTTAATCTTAAAATAAAAGTGTATTTTAATATTAAAATTAGATTTCACTCTAACTAATTAGAGTTGAAATTGGATTCCATGATAATTAATTGGAGTTGAAATTGGATTCCATATTTTCTTAAATAAAAGAGTTTATTTAGATATAAAATAAGATTTCATATTATTCAAAATCAAAGAGTTTATTTGTGAATAGAAAAGAGAATCCATGTTTCCTTAAATAAATGAGTTTATTTAGATATGAAATAAAATTTCATATTATTCAGAATAAAAGAGTTTATTTATGAATAGGAAAGAGAATCCGTGTTTCCTTTAATAAATGAGTTTTTTTTACTTGGAATTGGATTCCATAATTAATTAAAATAAATGAGTTTATTTTGATTAAAGATTTTGATTAAAATAAAATAGTTTATTTTATTCAAAATTTGATAAATTAAAATAAAAGAGGTTTATTTTTATTTAAATTTGGATTAAAATAAAGGAGTTTATTTTGATTCAAAATTAAATTTTATACTAACTAAATTTGCCCATTAAATGATATCAATATATATATATATATATATATATATATATATATATATATATATTGAATGTTTATTATTCATGTGATGAATGTTATTTATTGATGCATATGGTGATGTGTAAGATAATAAATGGGATTGATTATGGACTATTGACCAATGTGATTGAATTTTATTTTAGTTGGATGCATGAATGTATGAGTTTTATTAAATGGGGTATGTGTACCTCGTCTTCTCTAATTTTTTCTTAATGTAAATTCTGTCTCCCTCCTATGTACTTCTCCTTGACTGCAAATCAAGGTTTCTATTTATTTTAAAAAGTTTTGTAATAGGAATAGTTAGAATTAATTTTGAAGAATTGGAGATCAAGGAGCAAGGAACGCTTGAAGTCCCGTTTGTAATGAAGCCGGAATTTAAATGTAATAGTTATATTTAAATTAATTCTTTCACCCCTAGGGTTTTACCTTTTGGTTCACTTGGTGGCTCTAGTGAACCAAACTAGAATAAAAGTCCATAATCAATCCGGGTAGAATATAGTATTCTATATGTGCATGCTTGTACTATATATATGTTATATATTATGCAAACATGCTTCACATGTTAATTAATATGACACGCATTTTATATGTATATGTGCATGCGCGCTAAACAAGATGATACAATTAATAACAAACCCCTCAAATATTTTATATTAAGTTGTAACGTTCAAAGATATTTGGAATATCGAACGTCGCCTTCTAGCATGATAGAAATAATAGAGTATTGAATATTTAATATGAGTTTGTTGTGCACACACAAGGCAAATATTAAATATTTAAGATGTTATTTTTATTACATATGATGTTTATAAGGAATTGAACATTACTGCTTTTTTGTTGTGCACACACAAGGGTCAGATTTTCTCTTCACTTATATGGAAATGATGGGTCTGACTTAACTTAAATTATTTTAGTTCGGATGTGCACACACTTGACCATTATGATTTAAGAGGCAAAATACAAGGAGTTACATAGTTGATATAATTGACAAGAGTTGTCTACCTATTTATTTATATATAGTTTGTTGTGCACACATAAGGCTATATACATTTAAAATGGGATCCTTATTCTCACTAGCATATCTTTAATTAGATATTGCTGAACTATATATATTGAGGGTAATATAGTTTGAAGAAAATAGTGGGAGATACCAATTTAAAACAAGACCTAATTTATTTTGGTAATTAATAAAAGAATGTATGCTAAAATATTGTTAATTACAAATTCATTTACAGAATTTTACAATGTCTAAATTACCATCACTGCGAAGCATATTAGATGCTATTTAACCAGACCGTATTAAACGGATTGGTTAAGGAAATTGAGAAAAATTCTCACGGCAGAAAAGCTATCTTATGTCCTTAATACGCCTATCCCTGCAATGGTTGCAGACAATGTCTCTGAGGAAGAGATTGCTACTTTCAGAAAGTGGCAAGATGATGCACAGTTGGCTCAATGCATCATGCTCGCATTCATGATTAACGAGCTTCAGCGTCAGCATGAAACTATTGATGCTCTTACTATATTCATGCACATCAAGTAGTTGATGGTGAGGAAAGTAGGACTGATAGATATTAGATATCTAAGGATCTCTTCCGATTTAGAATGACCAATAACACTACAGTATAGACACAAGTCCTTAACATTATCAATTTAATTGATCAATTCGGACAATGGGTTTTGTCATGGATGGAGAGTTGAGCCAAGATTTGATCTTGCACTCACTCCCGGACTCCTTTCACAATTGTTATGAATTTTTCATATGAACAAACTAGATATCAGCCTCGCTAATTTGCTTAACATGTTGAAAAATGTTGAGAGTCACTTTCCAACCAAGAAAGACCATGTCTTCTTGGTAGGGGCCAAAGGATCTTACAAAAGAAGAACGATTCAAAGAAGGTAAATAGAAAGGCAAAAACAAAGGATAATAAGAACAAAACTGATACGGAAAGTAAAGGAGTTTGCTTCCACTGCAATAAGCCTGGACACTGAAAAGAAACTGCGAGAAGTATCTTGCAAAGGCTAACCAAAGAAGCTTAGTGAAGTTTCGGTTATAAATACAAATTTGTTCATGATTTAAAATAAAATTTTCTTTAAGTCAAGGTTCTACTTGGGTATTAGATACCTACTTTGGTTATCATAAATATAGATTTATGAAGGGACCAAGTAGAAGTAGAAAGTTAAACAAAGATAAGTAATCTTATGTGTGGGAAATGAAGCAAAAGTTGCCACATTAGCCATAGAAACTTAAAGTTTAGCATTGCCTACGGGCAAATCTATTAAGTTAATAAGTTGTTATTGTATTCTAGTTCGCGATTAGAAACATTATTTCTATTTTATTGTTGGACAATGAAATCTTTGGTATTATAATTAAGAACAATTGTTGTTATATTTATAATAATAATGTTTTGTATAGAACTGGAATATTACTTAATGGTTTTTGTATACTTGACTTACATGAAAATAATTTTTCATATTGAACA
Source organism: Panax ginseng (assembly GCA_020205605.1). Lineage (NCBI taxonomy): Eukaryota > Viridiplantae > Streptophyta > Magnoliopsida > Apiales > Araliaceae > Panax > Panax ginseng. Next base: position 139,988,255 of record CM035128.1, read on the forward strand.
AATTAGTATAAGAAAAAGAGATGATCATTCAAAGAGTTGAATGTTTGTATTTGATGAAATACAAGTATGAATTATTTGAAAGGTTCAAAGAATTCAGAAGTGAAACAAATTGGCAAAGTATTAGGATTCTTTGATCAGATCAGGGAAGGAATACTTGTGCGATGAGTTTCTAGATTATCTCAAATGGTTTTCTCACAATGGACGCCTCCAGATACACAATAATTGATTGATGTATCTGAAAGGAAAAATTGTACCTTGTTGGACATGGTGCGGTCCATAATGATTTTATCGACATTCCAGTAACTTTTTAGGATAATGTCCTAGAAATGGCTGCATATCTACGAAAAAGGTAACTTCAAAATCCAGCCACAAGACTCCATAAAAGTTATGGATAGGAAGGATTCCTAATTTTAAGTATGTTAAGATAAGGGGTTGTCCAGCTTATGTGAAAAGTTTTCAAAGGATAAGCTTGGGGATAAGATTTGACAAGTACAGATTTGTGGGACATCCTAAAGTAAGTTTAGGATATATGTTCTATAATCCTACTTAGCAAAAAGTGTTTGTTGCGAAACACGTTGCCTTCTAAGATAAAGGTGTTTATCATTGAAGGGGCTAGTGGGAGGATAATAGAATCTTGAAGAGTTCAAGAACCACAAAATATTATAAGTCAAATAAGAGGAACTTATAGATAGACCTATTGTACCACAACCGAATTGTAAATCTGGAATAGTACCGAAGATACCTAGGAGGTATGGATTCATCATAGATGATGATGATGAGGTACACATCATAGAAGATGATGAACCAGTTACATACGACGAGGTAAGAGTTGTAGACACTCAGAGAAATGAATTGAAGCAAGCTTCTCAAAATGGAACATTCGCTTTGATGAAACAAATCAAAATAGTTTTATTTTATCACAAATAATAATGAACCTAGTGTGTACCGTGACATTCCTAATATTAAATGTTGATATACTATGGATAAGGAATGACATACTAATGCTACAATCAGTAAAGATAAAGTTGTCTAAACATTCCTCCATGAGTGATTTGGGAAGAGTATCTTAATTGGGGATTAAATCTATATAGATAGAATTAAGAGGCTGCTCAACTTAACCCAATAAACGTATATTCATTTGATGCTAAAGTCGTTTAGCATGGAAAACTCCAAGAGATGTCTCATGTTGATGAGGTATGGAGTGTATCTCTCTTAATAGTCCACATAGACTCATAAAAGAGAGATTGCATGAGTAACTATCATGTATGCAATGAAATGTATGAGACCCGATGTTGATAAGTCATATTCTGGAGAAGTTCACTATGAGTCAGTGAAAAACATCTTAAAGTACTTAACCGGCACTAAGGATGTGATCATATTCATGGTGGGTCTGAATTAAAACTAGAGGGCTTAACAGACTCAACTTTTTTCAGACAGACCAAGACGACAGAAAATCCACTTTAAGATAAAGCGTTACCTTGAATGGTGGTGCAGTGAATTGGAAATGTTTCAAACAGCAAAGAGTTACTGGTTTAGTGATAAAGACAAAGTATATAGCTATAAATGAAGCTACAAGTTGATTGTTTGGATGAAAAGTTCATTACAGAACTAGGAATAGTTCCTAAGTCTCATCTTAGATCTAAACATGTGTTGCAACACTTTCATTTGATTAAACAATCATTGGAAGATGGGAAATCACTATAGAGATAGTGCACTCTCAAGAACAACATTACATATCCATTTACTGAAGCTTATCCAACTGCAGGATAATCGTCACTTAGAGAAGAAGAGTATGAGATACCATGGCGATTGGCTTTAGTGCAAGTGGGAGATTAAAAGTAGTATGCACACAAGCCAATCATGTTTGATGATAAAGAATATACTTTATAACAATCTTATTCATTTATTAATAAAAAATATTAATTTATTAAAGGCTTTTAATTATCTACATGTTGCTGCTTTATAATATGTGATAAACCCATAGTTTTAAGCAATGCTTTTAGAATAATGAGGATGATCATTCTAATGAGATCTAAATTCTTAGAAAGCTTAAAACTAAAATAGTTCCCAATCGTTGGATTACTAAATTGGGGATTAGTGAATCTGGATAGATTGGTACATACGTTGCTTGCTCATTGGATGAGGATGATTGATCTCATGATCATTTGTGTGGAGACACTAAAGCAAGTATGTAGGTGCTTATTAGAGAATAAGTTCACTGAACGTGGCTCACTAAGGAATACCTAATGGAGTTTTACTTACCTATCAATAAGAATTCCGGTAGTGATAGTAGTACAAGTAGTGATCCTTGGACTTGAGATCATCATAGTATCTTGTGTAGGATGAGTTATACTTTGACTTATTCCTTAAGACCCTTAGAGTATATCAAAGGGTATGCTTGGGTATAATAAGTTCTACATGGAGATAATATATGATCAATAAAGAATCTACCACTTCTAGTAAAAGAAGATAATGTCCTATGTGATTCAATAAATGACAACCCAGTAGTCCTTGGCCAAGGCAAAATAAAATTAGAAAGGAGTTTCTAATTTGCATTATTTGGAGTTGTGCATTTAAGAGTCAAAATACATATAATTAAATAAAATAAGACTTCACAGTAATTCCATGTCTTATATTTAATTGGGACATTGTATTGTGGAAGGATTGAATTGTACGATAACTATTTACTCAAAGGTTCTTTTATGATTAATGTTGAAATCTATATTATCTGAAAAGTCATTGATCGCTAGGGAGGCTTATCCCTATTGTAGAATAAATATTATTTATTTAAATAAATTAATCGTTTAATTTATTTATTTAAATAAGATTAGAATTGTTCTAATTGATTTATTCACAACCGGTTTAATATGGAGAACCTAAAGGGTCACACCATAAATGGAAGAATAATTATTTAACAAGTTAATGACATAATCGTAATAATATGTTAAGTATATTTATTTTAATCTATGGTGATAGAATAAATTAAATAGCTTAATATTATTATTTAATATTTTAGAAATATTAAATATAAATTAATAAGAGGAGTCTTATTAATATTATTACAATTATTATTATTTTAATTTCTAAAAGAGTTTAGGAATTAATTTAATATAAGTACTCTCATTTATTCCTAATAGGATTAGGGAGGAAAATTAGTTAAAGGAGTTTAATTAATTATCCCTAATAAGATTAGGGAGCCCATTTAATTAAAAGAGTTTAATTAAATAAATAATACCTTATTTTAATTAAATAGGGTTACCCGATATCTTTATAAGGTGTGTCTTATATCAGATATCCATATACGCAATTCCAATTATTGGATAGTACGTTCTTTTTCTATAAGAGATAGAAAAATTAGGGTTTTGCCAAACACCCATCTTCTTGAATCTTTCTTCTTTCTTGGTGGATCACCTCTAGAGGCCAAACACTTGGGTGGCTAACAATGATCAAAGGAAGGAACAAAACCCGGTGGATTCAAGTTGAACGCGAAAGGATTTGGAGGTGAACTTGTACCTGAGGAAGCTCGAATCTTCAAGGGTATGATTTTATTCTTTATCTTTTCGTTTAGGTAATAATTATGCATAAAGGATGATCTGGGTATATGGTTTGTAAAATTTTAAAATTCTGATTTTTACACGTTTCCGCTTTATTTGTGCAATTTGATTGCGTTCATGAATCTTACAAACCTAACAAAACATCGTGTATATATAACCATTTTATATTTCCATTGTTATAGATATATACTAATATAAATTATTTTTCATATTATAATAAAATTACTTATCTTTAATATAAATTGTTGTATATTGTAGTGATTTTCAAGATAGTAAAATTGTGAAGTGCATTTCACAATTATGCTTACTGTAATAAGCTACGCTAGTAGTGATTACGTATGGTGACACACCTCTTACCCATAAGGATGCGATTTAATTTGAATTTGGTATTTTTTATCACTTTGATAGATAATATATTGTTAATCAAATAATATTATTTAGTAATGTTGGATTATGGTAATATCACAGTTTTAATATTATTATTGTTGTTTTATTTGCAAAAAATGTATAGATGGGACGACGCACAAGCATCAATTATTCAGACACTATTTTGGCAGAAGTGCACCATATGAAATAAAGATAATCTGAACAAGGAACGAAATAAATCCCTGCATAATGCAGAGATTGACCATCCAAGACAGGGTAAGTAGTATATGCATGAGCATAGCCCCTGGTGGTGCGCATAACCCATATGGGTGCAGATGTGTGACCAGTGGAGAGCTGAGAGCTGAGTCAAGAGACACAAGACTGCCGCCTCGAACAGATCCTCAGGTGTATTTGAAGGTGAAAAGGCAAAAAAGGACATATCAGGCGACAATATATCACAATTTGCACATATATCTTTATGCCATAAATGCGTATGTATAGTAAGCTTATTGGCTTAGTTATTTGTTTTTATGTTTACAGTCATGTTTTGTAGCTAAAATATCATATGTTTACATATTAATATGAAAACATTAACTGTAGGAGTCTCAGTCTCAAGATCAACCTATCAATTGGTTGGATGTGTATGTGGCCACCCGTGATGGTCTGCTTGAGGTTGTTCAGATGTGATAATAAGTTTACTTTATACTAATATGTTGTTTATAAATTTTGACGACCTTTTTTTAGCATTTTTTTATTTATTTTTAACTATTTAATTGTTAACCTTCTAACAGGACACTTATAAGAGCTTAATACACGAGCCCTATCCTGAAGGCACCTCGCGTCTGCCGGTTGATTAAGAATTGTGGGAGAGGGCATCAGTCGTGAAGAAAAACTACGTTAAAGGCCAAGGACAAAAACGATGACCGACCATCAGTGGCACAGATAGCTCTACTACCCAATCTACACAGTCATTAGGTAATCCAGCCTATCATACTCCTGCTGACTATATGAGAGCGATCTGTCGAGATCATGATCTTCTTCGTATACTGGGCGGGCATCTGAAGTCTTTGAGTCCTGATGAATTGGCGGATGTAGTGGCGGCAACAACACGACATCAGGATGGTGATGAGGTGTTCATAGATATTGTTACTGTTACTGTCTTACTTATATTTCACTACATTGTCTATTGTTTAGCTTTCCCTAAGTCATATCAGTATCAACACATGTAACATGTTTTATTCTTTATTTAATTATAGGGTCCTACTAATTTGGATGATTCATGAAGATCTAGACTTGTTTTTCAGATATTTAATGCTTTGTACTTTTATATTCATTCTTTGGACAATTGTATTAGTTGACTATTGTGTTGGTTTACGATTCTATCATATGGATGTATGTTTATATATACTATTGTGGATGTGTTGGGATATATATAAATCATGGATGGATGTTTATATGGATGCTTATATATACTGCTGTGTGTTGGGATAGAAAGGAGGTACAAAGCAGGGTATAGTTTTTTTGGGAAATCGATAAAACAGGAAAAAAAATTAAAAAATTATCAACATCAGCGGCCGCATGCGGTCGCTAATACTAGAGAGCGGTTGTTGATAGCTCCTTGGAAACTAGCGACCGATGTGGTCGCTATTTCTGGTCGCTAACACATGTGCCACATCATTCCTGACAATTGACTCAACATAACTCAGATTAGCGATGGCTTCGATCACTGATGGCGGTCGCTGATAAGTAAGTCGCTAATAATAGTCGCTGATGTCCACCTAGTGACCAGATTATATGCGACTAATATCAACGACCGCAGTTGGTCACTAATGATCATCTGCGACCGTATGTGGTCGCAGATGTGCTATCGCTGATAAGTCTTTTTGTTGTAGTGCAAGTTTTTGGATGATTTAGGTTATCTAGGGATTGGTTAGTATGTGTTGTGGGAAGTTAGTGAGATTTAACTAGAGTATAATTAATTCTCTTAAATAAACCAATGCAAGTATACTTTCATTTTCTCCTTTATTCATTTCATTAAATTTTCTAAGTAAGAAAAAGAAGTTTGAGAGAAATAGAGAGAGATAGAGAGACATGCAAGGAGGAAGAAAAAAGGAGCAATGATATCAAGCTTTGATCATTCATAGCAAGGACAAGAACGAGAAGAAGAGAACCTAAGAAGGTAACACTTAAAACCCTAACTTTCGTTATATTCTTAAAAGCTTTTTATTTAGCTTGTTAGATGTGTTGGTGTGGTTGTTGTTATCATGGTGGATTCATAAGTGATAAGGAGGGTATGATGATGGTATATGATTAAACCATGTAATGATGCAAGAAAATGAACCTAAGCATAAAGGATGAAAAAAGGACAAAAGTGGACTGTTGTGGGGGCTGTTTTGGAGCCAATTTGTGGTAGTCTTCCAAGTCTAAAAATTAAGTTATTGGGTGTTATGTTACGATTTTCTCTATAAAACTAGTTAAAAGATAGAAAAAATAATTTATACACTGACTTTTGAGTCAATTTTTTAGGAAGTAATGATCTCTAGAAAATTTCGTTTTCCTAGGGATTGTATAGTATGTAGTACAAGGAAGTCATAGGCTTAAGAACGACCTCATTCCGACTTCGGAGGAGAGAGTTATGACGTTTGGAAAAAGGTACTTCGAATCTACAAAAGCAGAAAACTAGTCAACGAAGAATTTTCATTCCATTAGATGGGATTTTTAGAGGATGCTACAAACGTAAAAATGAACTCATTCAAATATATGATGAGTAAGTTATGACGTTCAGATGTAGGTGTAAGATGTGACAACCCGAAAAATCGGATTGTTCAGAATTTAAGATTTAAAGAATTAGTTATTAATAAAATGAATTTTTATTAATAATATTCTGTGCTAGGTGTTTATTAATCGTTCTAGAACCTAGGATGATTATAATACGGGAGGATTCTAGCTACGAGCTAGACTGAATGAGTAAGTATTTTCAAGACGAAAATAAAAATTTTTCGAGAACAAAAATATTTTCGGGGAAATAGACGAAATAGGCACTATTCACGTGACAAAACCATAAGGGTTAGGCTTTGAATAACATAAGTCTTTCTGAGAGTTCGGTATGTCGAAATGACATCCCGTCGAAAGATTTGACGATAATATATCGTGAAAAGTTAAGTAAGCCGATAAAACTTTTTCTCGAAAAACGTGCAGAAATTGGATGAAATAAAAACAACGAAAAGTACTGTTATGTACTTTTCATTCATTTAAATACATTAGGGGAAATCGTGAAAGAAAATGCTTAACATCAAAAAGTGTTTTTCAGTTTTTCGGAGATCCGAAGAATACATATAAGTTAATCAGTAAAGGAAAGACGAAATATCCAAAAATATTTGGATTCTGAGAATCGCAGTTTTTAAAACTGTTGGAAGAATCTTGAAAGACGGAACCACGAAGCTTCCAGGAGAAGCTTCATGAATAGTAAGGATGTTAGTTAAGGAGGTGTGAATAGTAATCTTTAGGGCAAAATGACTATTTTGCCCCTAGCTTTGAAAATCTATAAAAGGAGAGCTGAAATCATTTGTTGTTGATTTTGAAAATCACCAACATTGAGAGAGAGAGAGAGAGAGTTCGGATGGGAAGGAAAAGGAGGAGGAAAAACTTGCTTGTGTGCAAACTTTGTCCACTGAAAGGAGATTAAAGGAGAAAGGTAATCCGAAACTTAACTTCTGAATAAATTTTCTTTAAGTTTCATATGCTAAGAACATAACTTAATGAGAATAAAAGTAAAAGATGTAAGAATGATTTTCATATGGTTGAAATCATGAGAAAAAGAAGAAATAAGAATTAGAAGTTTAGTTTATAAATTTTTTAAGGATGTATGAGTTTCGTAATGAATTTAAGCGATCCAAATGAATCATATAAATTTTTCGGTGAAATAAGTAAGGAATGGTGTTTTATAACACCGAATTCCAAGAGAAAGTGAAATCGTAATCAAAATATCGATTAAAAATGAAGAACAGACGAAGAACGTGAAGAACACGAAGAACGTTGTTGATGGAAAAATTTAAAAACATCGTAGTATAATTGTTGTTGATGGACAAGCTTAAAATCATCGCGTATAGGGGTGTTGCTTATTGCTTGGTTAGGAATGATAAAAATGTTCATGAAGAACGGATTAAACTTAGCTATAAGGAAGTTATGGCAAAAATTTTGTAAAAGACAAATGAGAACTAGAAAGTATGTAAATGAACCCGAACATGTAGGGTTTCATAAGAATGTAGAAAACGTGAGTCGTGGACTCAAGAACGAACGAGTTCCGAGTTCGGATTACCGAATTATGGACGAACGAACGAAGAACGTTAATAACATAAAATGAACGAAGGATGAAGATTAAGCCAATTGAATGGCAAGTTAACGGATTCAGAATAAATTTCAGTCCAAAGGGAATATAAGTACGTAAGATAAGGAAGAAAATGGGTTTGGAATGACCTCGTTCTGAGTTATAACGAAGGAGTTGTGAGATTGTGAAGTAAGTGTCTCAAACATTTTCCAACACTTCGAAAAAATTTTTGAGTTTAGGGCCTGGCACCGCAATGCCAGCCTGGGGAAGAAGGCACTACTGAATGGTGCTGCAGTACGAGAAAGAAGAAGGAGAGTGGCACCGCAGTGCCAACCCAAGAAGTCCAACACTGCAGAGTGGTATGGCTGGCCATGAGGAAAAAAAGTAGTAGGAGCCGTGACGCAACGCCTAGGTAGAAGCCAGACCCAAAGAAGAGCTTGTAATTGCTCCACTCTTGGGGAAAGTGTAAAGGAAGATAAAGAACATATTGTTCACCTAAAGTAACAATTAAAACACGTGAAGTAAATCTTTAGTAAAGGTTAAATGAAAAGATTAAATGAGATTAAAAGACAAAGAACATGAATGCAACGCTGTTGTGATGAATGATCGGTCTTAGCGTACAACGAATAGTATGACTTCGACATTAAGGAAGAATAATGAACGTGAGGTTCATGTAATGGATAACGAAAGAAGTAAGTAAGATATAATTTATCAAGAAAGCCCTAACGAACGGTAATAAGATTAATGAAATGTAATCATTAAACACTTTAACCAACCTGAAGGTTAAGTGTACGTGAATATTAAACGGGCAGAACCTACACCACGTGTATGGTTTGACCGTAGGGTAATGAAGACCAATGATTAAACCTGTGAACAGTGAAGAACTGAATTAAAGACAATGACGTTTAACGTAAAGAAGCCGAGTTAATGATTAACTTAAATGATCATTCTGAGTATACAAAAGACTATATGACTTAGACGATAAGAATGAATCATGAGGTATGGAATTTATTTTCCAGAAAACCATAAGGAATAAGAAATTGACTTAATGAACATTATAGTTTAATGGTTCAGATAAGGTAAGATAAGTTAGGTTATATGTCAGACCACGAATTTTATGAAATGAAAGTATTCAATTTTCTTATAATTATTCTATTTAGTAAATGGTTAAATTGATAAAAGGTTAAAGTTAAGGGTGATATGTGAAAATTTTTCAAAGTAAACAAGTTGTCATAAAATAATCGGTGATAAAAGTATAGTAATACGCGTGGTTGCATAGTAGCACATAATATTAGTTATTGATGCTTACATGAGAAGTCACTCAGTTATACTCAATTATTGCTATAGTAATTACTGCATCATATCTCTCATATTATTGATTCAATTATTGTCACAGTATCATCTGTATAATATGTTATATTATTAAATCAATAATTGAGATGACAAAGTAATTCATATTATTATTTGCAATATTGACAATGTCTAGAAGTTCTGTCAAGGAGAGGTTTGGTAATCTAATTGCGGCGCCAATAAGGAGAAATCCTTATCGGAAAGCCCCTCTTTCCTGAGAACGACCTGGTTGTTAAATATTGTGAGTTATAATATTAATGATGAATAAGTTCGTGTTGATTAAAGATGAAATTGATAGTTCCATTGTGTGGGTATTATTGGCGTTAGTGGAAATCGACATTTATTTCGATAATAATTGATGTCTGGAGGTTTTATTGACCAATCGGGTAATTAAGCGGATAAATGAGCAATCAATTGCAATTAATTCACATGCTTATAACTATATGTTCACATGTGTGTACTATTGATTCACATGATTTACTATTAGAGGAGTTGGTGCAAGATTGATAATACTTGCATGACTAAGTTAAAAATGGAGGTATAGATGAAGAAACTATACTATAATTAATTTTTTCACATGTTTAGAACTATTAAGTCACATGATTTACTATTGATTCACATGATTTACTATTAGGGGAGGTGGTGCAAGTTTGATAATACTTGGATGACTAAATTAAAAATAAAGGAAAAGATGAAGGTATTATAATGTAATATTTCGAGCCCAAAATGTGCAATTATTGAAACTATATTTTCCTATAAATAGAAGCTAATTCCTTCATTATTTTTCACCAATTCACTAAAGCTATAGAGCAATTGTTATAGAGAGAAATTATAAAGAGAAAAAGGAAGAGAAGTCTGCTACCTCACTATTCCAGTATTCAGTCTTCTTCTGAGGTAAGGGATATTATTATTATAGTAAGGGGTATTATTCTTTCGTATTCATGAAGAGAGTTATTTTCTTTCAATACTCGTAAGAGTTGTTATTCTATTCTTTATTATTATGTTGGAATAACTTTGTCTACATCTGATACCGCATACATGGTGAAATTCTTGATTATTCCATTCTTTATTATTCTATTGGAATAACACATGCATGCGGTCTATCGCATGCCCGGTGAATTTTGGTCATTATTCCATTCTTTTTATTATTACATTGGAACATCACATGCATGCGGATTCGCATGACCTGGTTCCATTCTTTATTATTCATTGGAACATCACATGCTGCGCGGATTACACATAACCTCGTTCCATTCTTTATTATTATATTGGAATATCACATGCATGCGATCACGCGCATGACACTGGTTCCATTCTTTATTATTACATTGGGAATAACTCATGCATGTGGTCTATCGCATGCACGATGAATTCTTCTATTATTTCATTCTTTATTATTACATTGGAATAACACATCATGTGGATTCTTTGCATGCATGGTGAATGATCCTTCAGTATTCATTCCTTATTAAATTATGGAAATGATCTGTCTACGTGGATTACCGCATGGCGGACAAAAATCCATTTGCAGTTTCATATATTCTATTATACTCAGTTGGTTAAAGTTTTGGCTTCTATACTCCATGAAATTAGTAGAATAGCCTAGATATTTGCGCTTCATCTAGTATCTTTTCATGGGAATATTCTTCTGAACATTCTTGAATTTTACTCTATAAAGAAGTATCATGTTGACAATTTGGACGTTATTAATTTCTGGATAAACTAAAATTTTAAATCTTTAAAATTTATCCTTGAACTTGTTTTATTGAATTATTATGTCATTGTCATCATCCTCATGCTTATATTGTGATGAAAGTCATCTTTGGCTTACGTGCATAGATGGACTTGGTATGATTATGACTAGAGATTATTCGATATAATAATGACCTGTAATAATATAAATGATGTGGTAAAAGTCCTCGGTGTTTTTGTAGTGCTTTGATGGGATGAGTTTTGGTATGCTTATGACCAGGGATTATTCGGTATAGTCATGACCATTGATGATTTAATGAATATCCTTGGCCCGTAGTGCAGGGATGACTCGATAATCTCTAACATCCTTGGCAGAGAAGAATGATAGGTTAGGCATGAATATCCTTGGAAATGAGGGGTTGTTTGGCATAGAAGAATGATAGGTTAGGCATGAATGAAAATGAAAAGTTAGGCTGAGAAAGTGAGGTTAGGCGGAGAGGAGAAAGAAAGAAAAAGTTAGTTATTCTATTTATTTTTTTCTCCCTCCGTTGCACTATAAAAGGGAGGTTACCCCTCCTTCCTCAACACACCATTAAAATATCAGAAATTCTTATTCTATAGTATTTTCAGTATTTCTCTTGAGTATAATGATACTTTGAGTGTAGTTTTTTGTGCAAGATTTTCTTAGAATAATATCCGATATTCTAGTCAAATCTAGTTTCTAATAAGGTAAATGATATTATTTTATTTCAATACTCGTAAGAAATATTATTTTCTTTCATACTCCATATTATGTAAGCAATATTATTTCATTTCATATTCCTAAATTTAAACTTACTATGTTAAGTATTGCTTCTATAATTCCTGAAATGATTAAAAATTCCTTAATTTTTGCGCTTCATCTAATATCGTTTCGTTGGAATACTGGGCTGAACATTCTTATTAAATTTTAATTTTTTTATGTTGGGGTACTATTCATATGGTACTATTCATGGGCACTATTTAGACGTTACTATTCACACGATACTATTCATGAGTACTATTCATAACAGAATTTAATTTCTTTTTTGTCCAAATTACTATTGATACATGAATATCATTCTTGAATTATACTTCACAAATAGTTACCATGTTGACAATTTGGACATTTTTGAACTCGGGATAAATTGAATTAGAAATCTCTAACATTTATCCTTTATCTCACTATATTAGATCTTTATATCGTCATCATCATCCTAATGCTTATATTGTGTTGAAAGTCATCTTTGGCCCGTAGTGCAAAGATGGACGGTTGATTTGTATGATTATGACAAGGAATTATGTATTGGTATAATCATAACTTTTAATGTTACAAATAAGGTTTGTGGTGAAAGTCCTCTTTGACCCATAGTTCATAGATGGACATGTGTTTGGCATGATCATAACCACTGGTGATACTAACGAATATCCTTGGCCCGTAGCGCATGGATAATTCCTTGATTTGAAATATATATTGATTGGTGTTATAGGGATAAAATATTGATGATGAAATTTTAAATCATAGAAGATAGTAGATATCATGCTCTAGTTGACTCTTCTAATGGATTGTTGTTTCCGCTGCAGTTGTGATCTAAAAACTAGTTGTCTATTGTATTCTATCAGATTTTTCTCTATCAAGGACTACATATAATTTGTTTTACATTATCTTAGTCATAATATTCTTTACTGGGCTAGTTGAGCTCACCCTTTTCCTTTTGGTTCCGTTATTCATCTCAAGAGGCAAAAATGTAGCTGGGACTAGTCGGGGAGTGGAGTACTGGTCCAAGATGATTATTTTAGTAATCCTCACTATTTTGTAAAATAGTGTGACAAGAATTGTAATGAGGATTTTATTTGAATTTTGATATTGTCTACAAGATAATGTATTAAAATTCACAGCGTATGTTTTGTTGTATTTTACACGACAATTATTGGTTGTATAAATGAAGTTGTATTTGAATTCTGTATCATGTATTTGGCGACTCAGAATGGGTTGTTTAGACCTATTTTGGGGGTGTTACAGTTGGTATCAGAGCTTAGGGTTATGATCTTTGGTGTAGATCTGAGATTAGAACTAGGAGGGGAGAGACAAGTAAATCCTTCGCTAGTGTATCCTACCTAAGCTTAATTGTTATTTAATTAGTCGGTTAGAATATAGGATTAATATGTGGCATGTGAATTTCTCTAACTAACCCTTGTTTTGTGGTAGTGTTTGAGAATGACATCTGAAAATTTTGAGATATGCAATGGAGCACATGAGACCGTTGAGACACCTCTAATCAATAACCAGGATAATGTGCATCAGGAAGACAATAATCATCATATAAACAACAACACCCACCAAATGATGAATGATGGGATGTTTAGGAGCTTTCTACAATTGATGAAACACCAAACGAGAGAAACTCCTATTTAAAATGTAGGTGGAAATAATGGCAACTCACGGTTGGTCACTGTTAAGTAATTCAAAGAGTTAGGACCGCCTGAGTTTTTGGGAAAGCCAAAGCCACTTAAGACAGAGGCATGGATGAAGCTGATTACCAAGATATTTGATGTCTTAGGATGCACTGAAGAGAAAAAGGTTCCCTTCGCCACCTTTATGTTGCGCGGAGAGGCAGATTACTGGTGGGAATTTGTAAAACGTACTCATCTGTCTGCAGTTAAGATATCTTGGGAGAAGTTCCAAGACTTGTTCAACAATAAGTACTTTCCAGAAAGTATTTATCGCATGAAAAAGGTGGAATTCATCCAAATGGAATAAAGCAATATGATTGTATCGCAATACGAAGCCAAGTTTGCGGAGTTATCATGGTTTGCATCTCATTTGGTAGATAATGAGGAGCGAATGACACGAATGTTTTTGAGAGGGTTGAAACCCAAAATTCGTCCACATCTCATCTCTCATAAACTTTGTGTGTATTCAGATGTTGTGAATAGAGCTCAATTATTAGGGCGGGATTATGAGTCAGCTCAACCAAATGACAGCAACCGCCATCACGATAATAGTCATACTAGTGGCAACAGTCATCGAAGCAATGATAATCAACATGCTAGAAATGGTAACCACTTTAGTGGTAATCATGACCAAGATAATAGGAGAGGTGAATCAAGTGGAAATTTCAAAAAGAGAAGATTTAACAATGATAGGAAGACGTCGACAACAACACCAGCACCAGCACCAGCACCTAGTAAAAATTTCTAGGGAAGGAGAACGACCGCCGGTTAGATGCTACAGATGCGGAGAGGAGGGACACATAAGTCCAAACTATACACAACCTTCCAAGGTGTATTTTAGTTGTGGAAAAGACGGTCACATGAATTTTTTCTTGTAGCGAAGTCAAGTCCAGCTGGGACGGTGGCACCAAAGGTGGCTACGGACAAAACAAAGTCAGTGGTTCAAGGAAGAGCGTTTGTTGTGACTTCCCAAAAGGCAAGGAACTTGAATGAAGTTATCACGGGTAAGCTAATCTTAAACTTTTGCGAAGTCTATACCTTATTTGATACCGGTTCTACCCATTCTTTTATTTCACATGCTTGTGCTCAATGTTTGAACTTGAGTCCTGAGAAAGTAGACTTTGACTTATCTATTAAAACTTCATTAGGAGAAACCTTCATTACATCCACTGTTTATAAATCTTTTATGATTCAAATCGGCACCCTCACATTAACTGTTTATCTTATCTCTTTGAAAATACATTTGATTTAATTTTAGGGATTGATTGGTTAACTACTCATCATGCTAAAATTGATTATTTTTGTAAGATTATTAGTTTTCATATTCCTAACCAACCTGTTATTCGAATTCAAGCAATCAAACCACTAAAGTC
The DNA here is from genome assembly GCA_020205605.1 of Panax ginseng. Classification (NCBI taxonomy): domain Eukaryota; kingdom Viridiplantae; phylum Streptophyta; class Magnoliopsida; order Apiales; family Araliaceae; genus Panax; species Panax ginseng. The sequence continues at coordinate 140,003,389 of CM035128.1, forward strand.
AATCACTGTCATATCAAGCCATAATGCTATTTGTTTATTAAAAAACAGATATCAAGCTTTCTTAGCCCATGTCATTGATTTAAACAAAAATACATCAGATTTGAATGGTATTTCTGTTGTTAATGAATTTCCTGACGCATTTCCTGAAGAACTTCCTGGCCTAACCCCAAAGCATGAAATCAAATTTGTATTGACCTTGAACCCAGTACAAAACCCATTTCCAAAAGCCCATATCAAATGGCTCCTATTGAGCTTCAGGAGTTTAAAACCCAACAACATGAGTTGTTAGACATTAGTTTCATTCGTCCCAATACATCTCCTTGGGGTGCTCCTGTTTTATTCGTAAAGAAGAAATATGGGAGTATGTGACTTTGCATTGACTATCGAGAGTTGATGTGACGCCCCTAAAGTAGGTATACATCACCCATTCTAAGTCGCCAAATACATGGTACAAAACTTAAATACAAACTTTATTTATACAATACGAAAGAACGTAGTTGAGAGTTTTAACACATATATTGTCTCGTAGACAGTATCCAAACTTAAATAAAGTCCTCATTACAATTATTATTACACTATTTCATATAATAGTGAGGACTACTATATCCACCATCTCGAACCATCACTCCATTCCCCGACTAGCCCCGACTATATTCTCATTTTCTGAAGAGAACAATGAAAGAAAAGGGTGAGCTCAACTAGCCCAGTAAAGAATATTATGACTAAGATAATGCATAATAAATTATCGTTAGCCTTCAACAATACTACATTGATAGAATTAAATAAACAACAAGTTTAACTGCAACGAAACAAACAATCCATTAGAAGAGTCAAGTAGAGCATGATATCTACTATCTACTATGATTTAAAAGTTTATCATCAATTTTTTCGCTGAGACTCCACTTAATAAATAATCCACATTACTGAATTATCTATGCACTACGGGCCAAGTATATTCATTAGTACCACATCCACGAATTATCTATACACTACGGGTAAAGGATATTCGTGTTATCACCAATTGTCATGATCATGCCAACAACTATACATTAATGCACTACTGGTCAATAAGAACTTTTACCACATCAATTGTAACATTACAGGTCATGATTATACCGAATAATCCTTGGTTATAATCATACCCACAACTGTCCATCAATATACTACAGGCCACTGAGGACTTTCATCATATATAAGCATGAGGATGATGACAATGATATAAGAATTCAATTAAATGAGGACAAGGATAAATTTTACAGATTTATAATTCAATTTATATCTATAGTTCAAGAATGTCCAAATTGTCAACATGATATTGCTTTGTGGAGTAAAATTCAAGACAAATATTGTATGAAAAATAATTTGGACAGAAAAGAAATTAATTTTTTCATGAATAGTACTCCGGGTGAATAGTACCCGAGTGAATAGTACCCCATGAATAGTACTTTGGGAATAGTACCTCGTGAATAATACTTCGACATGAAAAGGTTAAAATTTATCAAGAATGTTTAGAATAATATTTCCATGAAAAGATACTAGATAAAGCACAAATTTTAAGGATATTCTACTAATTTCAAGGAGTATAGAAGCAATACGTAACAAAATGAGTGTAGATAATATTGCTTACATACTACAGAGTATGGAAGGAAATATTATTTCTTATAAATATTGAACAAAAATAATACCCCTTACCTTAAAAGGAAAGTATTTCTGACTGGTAGGGTATGGATATTCTTGAAGAAAACTTGCACTATTTTCTACACTCAAAGCTTCCTTAAACTCTAAACAAATACGCTCAATATTATAGAAGAAGAATTCTTTGATTATGGTGTGATTTTCAATTCTAAACTAAGTATCCTATTTATAAGAGAATAGCATGATACTATTTAGAAAATAAAATAATGGACTGCACAGTAGGAAGAAAATCACGGGCGACGTTCGGTTGAAACCTTTGATTTTTTTTTAATTGTACTATGTTGCACTATGCAACACTATGAAGTACTATGGAAAACTATTCAGTACTATGTAACACTATGCAGTACTAAGCAATAAAATAAAATAAAATAAATTCTATTTTTAATAAAAAAACAAAACTTATATATATATATATATATATATATAAAACAAAAATTGAGATAACTTCTACCTATAATTTTGAAAAATAGGTAAGTGGGGGTCCATATAATAAGCCAAATTTATAACAAATACTTCATTAAAACCCCCTCTATTTATCTCAATTCACTTGGCTTCTTAAAACACATTTTTAACAACATTTATTTATCATTATTATAACTCGCAATATTAACAACCAGATCATTCCCAAGAAAGAGGGGGCTTTCTGATAAAGATTTCTCCATACTTGCGCGTAATTAGGTGAGCCAACCCCTTTTCTCGACAGAACTTTCTAGATATTGTCAATAATGCAAATAATAATATGAATAACTTTGTCGTCTCAATTATTGATTTAATAATATAAAATATTGTGACAATAATTGAATCAATAACGTGAGATAATATGTAGTAATTACTGTGGCAATAATTGAAATAAACTGAGTGACTTCTCACGCAAGCATCAATAATCAAATATACTATACAATATCGTGTGCTACTATGCAACCACGCGTATTATTGTACTTTTACCACCTGGTATTTCAACAGTTAACAGTAAAATGTTTGCCATTACTTTTATAAAAAGATATTTCTATCGTTTTCTAACTCCGACAGTAACTCCGTTGTGGCGTCCACCTATGATTGTGCCGTCATACGAATATTCCCAGATATAATGAATACTCCCGACCATTCGAATATTTTATGACAACTTGCTTATTTTGCAAAATTTGTAAATATTACCCACAACTATAATATTATATCAAATCCACACCTTATTATTAAAAAAATATATTTAGAGAAAAATTAATATTTATTCATTAAAGTTGGGGTCTTACATTTGAACCATGTCACCATCAAAAATAGGTATCCACTACCTCGCATTGATGACCTGTTTGACCAGTTGCAAGGTGATAAATACTTCTCGAAGTTCGATCTTCATTCCGGATATCATCAGTTAAATATTAAAACTGATGACATTCCAAAGATGACTTTTAGAACTCGGTACATGCATTACGAATTCCTAGTCATGTCTTTTGGATTGACTAATGCTCCTGCTGCTTTTATGGATATGATGAACCAAGTATTCAAGAAATATTTGGATCATTATGTGGTTGTCTTTATTGATGACATCCTCATATATTCCAAAAGCCGTGAAGATCATGAGCAACACTTGAGGCTGATACTCCAAAATCTTCAAGAAAACAAGCAATGCACCAAGTTGAAGAAATGTGAGTTCTGGCTTGAGGAAGTAACATTCCTTGGGCACATGATATCGAAGTATGGAATATTAGTTGACCTGACAAAGATTGAAGCAATACAAAGTCGGGAACAACCTAAGTCAGTAACCAAAGTATGTAACATTCTGGGCTTAGTTGGTTATTATCAGAGATTCGTTGAAGGATTTTCTCAAATTGCTACTCCATTAACTAAGCTAACTCGTAAAGATACAAAATTCAGATGGAGCGAGGAATGTGAGAAGATCTTCTAAGAACTCAAGAGGAGACTTATTTCAGCACCTGTTCTGATAATACAATCAAGTTCAGAGGGATTTGTCATCTATAACGATGCTTCAGGCAGAGGTTTAGGATGTGTTCTCATGCAACATGGGAAAGTCATAGCCTATGCCTCACGACAACTCAAAGAATATGAGAGGAATTATCCTACTCATGATCTAGAGTTGGCATTAGTCATTTTTCCGCAAAAGATCTGGAGACACTACTTGTATGGGGAGAAAGTGGAGATCTATACAGATAATAAAAGCCTTAAATATTCTTCACCCAAAAGGAACTCAACATGTGCCAACGACGTTAGCTCGAGCTGTTAAAACATTATGACTATACCATTCAATACCATCTTGGAAAAGCGAATATGGTAGCTGACGCGTTGAGTAGAAGATCTTATGCGGGTGTGAGTGCAATGTTGTTAACACAAAGACCCATTTTGTATGACTTACAAAGGACGGAGATGGAGTTAAAAACTCTAGGGACTCACGTGATGATGTCAAATATACGAGTAGAACCGACTTTAATTGATAAAGTTAAAGCTGCTCAAGCCAAAGACCTGGAGCTGATGCGTATGAAGAAAAAAGTACAAGAAGGTGCTATTCTAGAAGTAAGGATTGACGAAGAAGGAATACTTCGAGTCAACTCCAAACTTTATGTTCCTAACGACTCTAAATTGAAGTATAAAATCATGATGGAAGCGCACAACACACCGTTTGCAATCCATCCTGGAAGTACCAAAATGTATCGTGATCTTTGACATACATTTTGGTGGAGAAATATGAAAAGAGAGATCGTGGAGTTTATCTCAAGGTGTTTAACTTGTCAACATGTCAATGCAGAGCATCAAGTACCAAAAGGTCCATTGCAACCACTTAAAATTAAAAATGGAAGTGGGAGTACATCAACATGGATTTCATTACTGGTCTTCCCAAGGTTTCTCAAGGCATAGATGCGATTTGGGTCATTGTCAATAGATTAACCAAGTCTGCTCATTTCTTACCTATACGGGAAACTTATTCACTTGAACGTCTTTCTCGTATGCATAAAAATGAGATTGTGAGATTGCATGGTATGCCAGTATATATAGTTTCTGATCGGGACCCAAGATTCACTTCATGATTTTGGGTCAGCTTGCAGAAAGCTATGGGCACTGATTTACGATTTAGTTCTGCATATTATCCTCAGACGGACGGGAAGTCAGAAAGGACTATTCAAACTCTTGAAGATCTATTGAGACTCTGCGTTCTAGACTTCAAATGAAGTTGGGACAAGTATTTACCATTGGTGGAATTCTCCTACAACAATTGTTATTAATCAAGTATAGGCATAGCTTCATTCGAGGCATTGTATAGACGAAAGTGTCGTTCTCCAGTATGCTGGGACGGGGTCGGTTAAGCAACGTTGTTTGGACCAAAAATGATACGCATGACTATAAAAAATATTTAAATGATCTGACAACGTATATAAACCTCACAAGATCAAAAAAATAGTTATGCTGATCTTCATCGAAGGGACGTGAAATTCAATGTTGGACTTCAAATGAACTGTGACCTATAGACTCGCTTTACCGCCAAGTATGTCTCGTGTTCATAACATTTTTCACATATCCATGCTACGTAAATATGTGAAAGACCTAAACCACATTATTGAATTAGAACTAGATGAGATAGTAGAAGATTTAACATATGAAGAGGTACCTGTTAAAATCTTGGATAAGAAGGAACATATTTTACGCTCAAAAGTTATACCTCAAGTCAAAGTTTTATGGAGAAACCATGATATTGAGAAAATGACTTAGGAGTTAGAATCTGAAATGAAAATAAGGTATCCTCACCTCTTCGACATACCAGGTACATACATCAATTTTGAGGATGAAATTTTATAAGGAGGGGAGGTTATCAGACCCCAACTTTTTATGAATAAAGATTTAATTTCTCTAATTATTATTTTTAAAAATAAGGTGTTGATTTGATATAATGCTTTAGTTATGGGTGGAATGTTCAAATTTTGTAAAGTAAGCAAATTGTCATATAATATTCGTTTGGTCGGGGAATATTCTTTTTGTCGGGGGATATTTGTATGACATCACAATCATTGGTGTACCACATAACAGAATAACTGTCGGATATAGACAGCGACATAAATAACCTTTTTATAAAAATAACGGCAAAACTTTTACCGTTAACTGTTGAAATACCCGGTGATAAAAGTATAGTAATATGCGTGGTTGCACATTAGCACACGGTATTGCACAATATCTTTGATTATTGATTCTTACGTAAGAAGTCATTCAGTTTCATTCAATAATTGCCACATTAATTGTTGCATAGTTTCTCATATTATTGATTCAATTATTATCACAGTATCATCTGCATAATATTTTATATTATTAAATCAATAATTAACGCGACATAATTATTCATATTATTAGTTAGTATTATTGGCAATGTCTAGAAAATTATGTCGAGGAAAGGGGTTAGATTATATAATTGCGCGACAATAAGGATAAATCCTTATCGGAAAGTCCCCTCTTTTCTGAGAATGATCTGGTTGTTAATATTGTGAGCTTATAATATTATTTATGAATAAATATTATGTGGTGGATATTGGTTCAATTTTGATATAAATGAAGGAATTTAGCATAAAATATTTGTTAAAAGTTTGGCAATTATATTCTCTGATAAAATATTCATTCAAATATATTATTATAATATTATAATTTTGTTATAATTTAAATTGTAATATTATTACAATAATATATAATTTTCAGCATGTGAATAAAAGTGGAGTGGAGATTAACAATTTGAATTGAAATTCTTTCCGTGTACTTCTTATTTTTCAAAGTTACTGGTTATGGTTTCCTTCATATTTTTCTTTCTTCTTTTTGGTGGGTGCTGAGACATCTTGCAAACTATTTCTTTATTTCAAAAATTGTGTGGGCCCTCAACCTTAGAAATGAGGGGTTGTTAGACAGAGAAGAATGATAGGTTAGGCATGAATGAAAATGAAAAGTTAGGCTGAGAAAGTGAGAGGTTAGGCGGATAGGAGAAAGAAAGAAAAGTTAGGCATTTTGTTTATTTTTTCTCCCTCCGTTGCACTATAAAAGGGAGGTTACCCTTCCTTCAACACACCATTAGAATATCAAAAATTATTATTCTATAGTATTGTGAGTATTTCTCTTGTAACGCCCGAGAAAATCGGAATTTTATGATAATTAAATTTTTATTTGATTATGTGAATTAAATGAATTTAATTGATTTATTTTGTGAGTAAGCTATGTGAAGGTCATTCTATAACCTAGAATGTGCTAATGTGGTTAGTAATCTGGCTACGTGCTAGAATTAATTGTTTAGAATTTCTAAGACAAAAATAAATGTTTTTCGAGAAATTTTCGTAAAAACACTATTGTTGCACTATAAAAGGGAGGTTACCCTTCCTTCAACACACCATTAGAATATCAAAAAATATTATTCTATAGTATTGTGAGTATTTTTCTCTTGCTTGAGAAAATCAATTTTTATGATAATTAAATTTTATTTGATTATGTGAATTAAATGAATTTAATTGATTTATTTTGTGAGTAAGCTATGTGAAGGTCATTCTATAACCTAGAATGTGCTAATGTGGTTAGTAATCTGGCTACGTGCTAGAATTAATTGTTTAGAATTTCCAAGACAAAAATAAATGTTTTTCGAGAAATTTTCGTAAAAACACTATTCATCCATTTCTACTCGGGGAATTATTTTAAAATTCTGATAAATGCGTATTGATAGAATATTGAGATAAGATGAAATATCTAATAATATTTCATTTATGGCAAACGAATTTTTTTCCTGCGGACTTAAAACCTAAGGGTTGAGTAGATTGATTTCCGAGAAGGAAATGAAACGCGTAGAAGGAATTGCGTTATTGTTAATGTGTGTATTATACTAGTATGATACTATTTAGTTTTTATGTATAATACGACGAGTTAATACGATGTACAATACGATTATCGTAAGAGTATTATACAAAGAGAATACGTGAATTATACGTATAGAATACGATTTGTATTATGGAATTAAGTTAAGACTTAAGGATAATTCATTTGAGTTGGATTATGTTTAGTCCAATCAATTGTATAGGCAAGCCCAATGAATTAATGTGTTAAGCCCAAGTCAAGGCACAATATTAGATTGGTTAAGCCCAATGCAAGAAAACTAAACCGTGGATCAAACCGGTGGGTCAGTGAATGGGTAAAATCCATGGGGTAACCCATGGGGATGGCCCATGGGCATGGTGGGCCGGCCCTTGGTGTGCAAGGCAAGCATAGCACTTGGTCACCAGGTATTTTACTTGGTGACAAAGTGTTGAATAGTAAGGAGGTGATGGTAAATTGACCAAATTGCCCTCCATTTCATTTGCCTATAAATAGAAAGCTAAAGTTGGTCTTTTGTGAGTTTTTCAAATTGCCAACCTAGATTTTGAGAGAGAGAGAGAGAGAGAGAGCTAGACTCAACCAAAAGTTCTACTTTGAAGATTTGCTTAAGAGTTTTTCAAGATTACCTAAGAGTTCTTAAGGTAATACTCCTTAATTCTAATTCCATCTCTTTTGGTTTTCTTTTAGTATGGAGAATCATAAATGGGTGGTGTATGTCTAGTATGGTGGAATAAGGATGACTTGTTATATATTTAATCTTTATAAGTCATGAAATCATAGAAATCATAAGGTTTGATATAGCTTAAAATCATGAAAATATTGATTGTTGATAAACAATTGAACTCCATCAATACATAAATATGTGCATCTTGGTTGGTTAGGATGTAGATATGAAGTCCATGGAGTATTCCATGTGATTTGGCTTAGAGAACGTTAGTAACGAAGTTATGGCGAATTTCACGGAAATAGACGTTAAACGTCAAAAACATTAAAATTCCGGATTGGTACTCAAAAGTTGACGTGAGACTTGAAAATGTTGTTTTTCAATGTCAACACGTGAGATAGGGTATTTAAGAGTCGTGGACTAAAGAATCGTCGGATTCTGACTTAAAATGAAGAAAATGAGCATTGAACGCTCATTAACGTTTACGAACGCTTAGAAAATGAACTCAATAGGGAATTTTGAGTTAATAGATTTGAAAGTGTCGAATTCTTATATGAACGTATAGAGTATATCGTTTATGATGTGTTGGCTTTTGAACGGACCAAATCAGACTTATAACGAAGAAGTTATGGCTCCGAGAATCTCACCAAAATTTTATCTATTAAAAATTTTCAGTGTCTTTGAGGTCTCTCAAGCAGTGGCTAGAACGGTCTTTAAAGTGCCGTCTTGTGATGCCGGCATAAGTGTATTTGGCTATTAGAAAGTGGAAATAAGCTTGGCCACTAATAGAATGAAGTCTCATGTGCAACATGCAAGACCAAAGGACACTGGGTACTACTAAGCTGGCGTCATGCGCCTTGGGTCTTATACTAAGATGGCATACTTATTTGCTGGTATGAGTTCAAGGTAATTATTGAATGACTTAGGTTTGAACTGCAATTGGTCAGAGACCTAGAAGAGTAAAAGTTTATGCACTTCATAAGTGTACTAAAACTATTCCTATACTACCTATACTAAGGTATATGGTATTTAAACTTAGGAATTGAGTGCATGTTAGTAAGTTATGAATGAAGAACACAAAGTGTTATCAATGAACCCTAGCCGGGAAACAACATTGGTACTTTGCAAATGATGATAGAGTTCGGTTAATAACGTAAGTTGGTTAATAAGCTGGGACGAAGGGTAATAAATCGAGTTGACTTTATTGATGATATTAAGTTAACAAAGAAATAGAAGAGAAAGAAGTTGGTAGGAACAATGTGAACAATTATTTGATAGCTAATTATAGTGTACTATGTGAATATATCATGTAGATTCTGTAAAGGTTGTGGTCAGTCGATTAAGTTATTTGAAGACGCTGAAAGGCAAGTTTTCTTAACGCTTGTCTAACTTTCAAGTTAGTCAAGTTTTATGTGATTCATTGTCTTGAATTGCATGAGTGGGTTTTAAAGAAAGGGTGATGCAGTTAACTCGGCTAGACTCCTCGTAAGATATTGATTGATTCATATTCATATCTTTCTACATAGAAATGTTAACGCTATCCTATGCCCAGTAATTGGTACGGATGTGAAGGTAAGGTTTGTCTACGAATAAACAAATGTATTTTCATCAATTATTTGATGGGCACGCAAGTTTGCCAAATGTTAAACGTAAATACGTTTAACGAATGAGTGTTGATCAACATAGAGTACTATAGGTTGATCACCTAGAAGTGCTCATAAGTAATACTGATATACAACCTTAGTGCTATGATATCCTTTTCAAGTATGAAAACAGAAAGCTACTGTTCATGGTCTATTGACCGGTTCAGAATTCCTAATCTACTCTATACTTTGGGAATTTATGATATGAAATGTTAAAGTATTATTGTTTTATAATACTTCATAACTAGTTGTTCAGTTATGTATGAATTGTTATATAATTCACGAATGTTGTATTACTGTTAGCCTTTGATAAACTTGCTGAGCTTGTTATGCTCACTTCTTGAATGAATTATATGATTGCAGTTAAGGATGAACGTATTGAGAATGCTAACAGAGATAGGGGCAAAGCTAAGATGGATACTTAGCCATCGTGTAATAGATTAGTATGTTTGTATGTATTATACATTATGAACAACGAACTATGTAATCAGTTTATGAACCTGGGAAGGATTATACTTTGATTGTAATAAAAAGATAGTAATTACATTCATTTTGTTGTATTTTAATGGAATGATTGTATAGTTATGAGTACCGTGTAACACCATATGTCGGGTTGGAAGATACCCGAATTTGGGGGTGTCACAAGTTGGTATCAAAGCATTAGGTTATAAAACTTAAGGGTAAAAACCTTAGGCTAATAACCTCGTAAGGAAGATAAAGTCCGAAGAATGAAATCCAAGTCAATTGAATTAATAAGGTATCAAGAAAAATCAGTACCGAAAAATTTAAAAGATGGAATTTAATCTTAAATAAATTAAATGTGATTTGTGCTTGTACTATTGTGTATTATGTACTAATCAACGTGTTATATGTTTTGTAGATGTCAAACGATAGCTTGATGTTTAGAGACATTGAAGTGATAAGTGAGGAGTCAGTGAACCAAGTGGAGATATTACCAATGCCAATGGCGGGGGTACCGTTAGTGGTTCTCGAAGACTCGGTTATAGAAGAGTACATCTCTGAGGAGGAATACTCTGAGGAGACAATGGGAATAACGTCATATCTTAATATGATGATAGACGTGGATGAGGAGATGGAGGTAACATCAATTAACATGGTGATACCTACTCAGGAGCCAACACCTCCAGATGCAATGAGATCATTGTATCGTCAGCGATTGTTGGATAGGAAAGAACATCTGCGCCTTTGTAGTTCGATAATGAATGAGGAGATAACCACCCTATATTAGGCGAAGGAATCTGCAGAGGCGGATTTTGAGTCAGAGCACGATGAAAAAGTGCTTATGACGGATAAGGCACGGGACTATAAGGAAGAGGCTGTTGAGCTTCGAAAGAAACTGGTCGAGAAAGACCAGAAAATAGCTAGGATGTCGTACATCCACGAGTGCGCTCATGACGATTTCAAGCTAAAAATTTCTTGTTACTCCATTGAGTCCGGGCAGACTCGACACACCATAAGTTGAGATATTGTGTCGATACTGTCAAATTAGAAATATGAGAATGCCACTCGACAATGTTAGTAGATCGTTAGATCTTTTTGTATATAAGTAGTGACGTAAAACCCTCTTTTGTATAATTAAAGGGTAGTCTTTTTGCAAATCCCAATTTTTGTAGAAGTCAATCGCGGGATAGTATGTAATAGCTTTTTTGCTAAGGGAACATGATGTAAATAGTTTTGACTATGAAAGCATATTAATATAATGAAGTTTTATTTAATGTGCTTGTTGTGGTATGAATTGTTATTTGAGTATTATAACCAAGCAGTTAAATAGATAATAACAAAAAATTATTTAATCAGAATTATGCCGCCAAAAAGGAGACAACGTAACCAAGAGGCCGAGTCTCATAATGAAAATTAGGGGGTCCTAATAACCCTATGCAAGAGTTCGTTAATTTATTAACGGCAGCATTTAACCAAGTTGGGGGAGGGATTCCTGTAGCACCTAGGGTAGCAAGAACAACTACCTTTAAGAAGTTTAAGAGTGTGGGTCCTCTAGAGTTCCGAGGAACAACGGACCCTTTAGAGGCCCAGACATGGGTGAAAGAGATCGAGAAGGCGTTTATGATTACAAACGTAGGTGAGGTGCAAAAGACTTCTTTTGCAACTTACATGATGAAGGGGGAAGCCAACTACTGGTGGGAGGCACACTAGGGTGGGGCTAGAACAGAAGTAGTTACTTGTGAACAGTTTAAAAAGGCGTTCTTCGAAAACTACTTCCCTACTAGTATGCAAGGTAGGATGGAGATTAAGTTCTTAGAACTTAAATAAGGGGATATCACAATTCCCCAGTATGCCACCAAATTTAATGAATTGGCGAGGTTTGCTCCACATCAGGTGGACACGGAAGAGAGAGGAAAGTTGCAGAGTTTGAAGCGAGGCTTAAAACCCTAGCTCTATAGTAGAATATCGATTTTCAGAGTGCCCTACAGGACCATTACGGAAAAGGTGATAATAGCTGAAGGTGGTGGTGAAGCATTGTCTCAGTACCACAAAGAGAGGAAGAATAAGAATAAGGTGGAGGGAGGTAATAAGGCAGAAGTTTCCAGTGGGAGTGGCAACATGCCTAAGAGAAAGAATTTCAACCACAGAAGTGCAGGGTAAAACAGGAGATCCTAAGCGTGATGGCGGAAGCATGCAAGACACATGCGAAAGACTCATATGGGAGTCATTTAAAAGGGGAAATCATCTGCTACAATTTGTGGGTAGGAGGGCATTTGTCACCCAACCTGCCCCTAAGTAAGTAAGAAGAACCAAGGGTGTTTTGTCTGTGGGTTATTGGACCATATGGCAAGAAATTGCCCGAAGAAGGGTTTAGAGGGAAATAAGGGTTCTGGTAGTGGTAAATTAGCCATTACTGGACCAACACCATCAGTGGGTAGACCCTCAGCTCATACGTTTAATATGACTATCCAAGATGTGGTTGCATCAATGGATGTGGTAGCAGGTATCATTCCGGTTAATGAGATAAATGCTTATGTGCTATTTGACTCGGGTGCTACTTGTTCTTTTATAGCATGTGAATTTGCTAAGCGATTAGGTTTAATCCCTGAAAAGTTACCATTACCTTTAGCCGTTAAGGTAGCCAACGAAGAGATAATCCCCATTGAACATATTCATAAGGATTGTTGCGTAGATATTAGAGGGAATAAGTTATCGGTAGATTTGGTACCGATAAAGTTAAAAGAATTTGATGTAATTCTTGGTATGGATTGGTTGGTTAACCATAAGGCGATAATAGATTGCCATAGGAAAAGTGTAAACCTTCGGCTTTCTAAGAAAACCAAGGTAGTGTTCTTCGGTAGTAAATCACCGAGACGCTCTTGTTGTCTGTCGATGACACAAGTTAGGAAGATGTTGAGAAAAGGTTGTGTAGGTTATCTGTGCCATGTTGTGGATACGCAAAGAGTGGGAACATCCTTAGACCAGATACCTATAGTGCAAGAGTTCGTGGATGTGTTTTCGGAGGAATTACCGGGTATTCCACCGGATAGGGAGGTTGAGTTTGTAATTGATCTATTACCGGGTACGACACCAGTTTCAAGGGCACCATATCGGATGTCGCCAGTTGAGATGAAGGAGTTAATGGTTCAATTGCAAGAACTATTAGATATAAAGTACCTTCAACCGAGTGTGTCTCCTTGGGGTGCACCGGTATTGTTTGTAAAGAAAAAGGATGGGTCGTTAAGACTTTGTATCGATTATCGAGAGTTGAACAAGTTAACGATTAAGAATAAATACCCGTTGCCCAGGATCGATGATCTATTTGATCAATTAAAAGGGGAAAAGTATTTTTCTAAGATAAATTTACGCACGGGGTATCATAAGTTAAAGGTAAGAAAGGAGGATGTACCTAAGACGACATTTAGAACTCGTTATGGTTATTATGATTTTTCTGGTGATGCCATTTGGGTTGACTAATTCGCTAGCCGCATTTATGGATGATGAACAGAGTGTTCCAACAATATTTGGACAAGTTTTTCGTAGTATTCATTGATGATATTCTAGTCTATTCAAAGACGCCAGAAGATCATGCAGAACATTTAAGGATAGTGTTGGAAACACTAAGGAAGAAAAAGTTGTATGCGAAATTCACAAAGTGTGAATTTTGGCTTGAAAGAGTACAGTTTCTAGGACATGTTATTGATAAAGATGGCATTTTCATAGATCTAGCAAAAGTAGAAGCAGTAAATGAGTGGGAGCAACCAAAAACGCCAATTGAGGTTCAGAGTTTTCTGGGCTTTGCGGGATACTATAGAAGGTTCATTCCGGATTTTTCTAAAATAGCTACTCCGTTGACAAATCTGACAAGAAAGTCGGTGAAGTATGTGTGGACTAAAAAGTGTGAGAACAATTTTCAGGAACTAAATAAGAGATTAAGTGAGGCACCTGTATTGTCCTTACCTGACGATATAGGGAACTTTGTAGTGTATAGCAACACTTCGCATAAAGGACTGGGTTGCGTGCTCATGCAGCATGGTAAAGTCATTGTGTATGCGTCACGTCAATTAAAGGATTATGAGAAGGCCTATCCTACTCATGATCTGGAGTTGGCAGCTGTATTCTTTGCTTTGAAGGTATGGATGCATTATCTATATGCTGAGAAGTGTGAGATATACACGGACCACAAAAGTCTAAAATATATCTTCACATAGAAGGAGTTGAACATGAGACAGAGAAGGTGGTTAGAGTTAATAAAAGATTATGACTGTGATATTTTATATCATCCGGTAAAGGCAAATGTAGTAGCCGATGCGCTAAGTAAGAAGGGTAGAGAGAAACTGTCAATGTTAACAACTCAGAATGAGTTGATAACAGCGATGACAAGAATGAAGTTAGAAGTTAAGTTACCGGAGGAAGCGGAGGGAAATGTTATTTTCCATGGAAACACAACCGACCATAGTGGAACGGGTTAGGGGAGTACAATTGAGCAACGAGGAATGAAAGCAGATGAAGAAGAGGATAGAAGATGAAGAAAAGACTAGGTATAACCTCGATAAGGAGGGATTACTTTATTTTGAAGGAAGAATTTGGGTTCCAAATGATTCTGAATTAATGGAAGAAATAGTGATGAAGGCTCGTAGTTTGAGATACTCGATACATCCTGGTAGTACGAAGATGTATCAAGACCTTCGTCAGAACTTTTGGTGGCCGAACATGAAAAGGGAGATAGCAGAATATGTTAGTAGGTGCTTAACTTGTCAAAAAGTTAAGGCTGAACACCAACGACCTAGCAGGTTGTTGCAACCGTTAGAAATTCCAAAGTGGAAATGGGAGCACATCACAATGGACTTTGTGGTGGGACTTCCAACAACAAGAAAATGATACAATGCTATTTGGGTGATAGTGGATCGATTGACGAAATCGGCTCATTTTCTACCAATAGGAGTTAGATATAACCTAGATCAGTTAGCTAAGCTGTATGTTAAGGAAATTATTTCCAGACATGGAGTACCTGTTTTGATTGTGTCAGATAGTGATCCACGATTCACATCGAACTTTTAGAGGAGTTTGCAAAAGCAAATGGGAACGCAGTTAAGATTGAGTATGACGTATCATCCTCAGACGGATGGTCAGAGTGAACGGACAATTCAAATGCTGGAAGATATGTTAAGATCTTACGTTATGGATTTCAAAGGGAGTTGGGACGAATATCTACCGTTGGTGGAATTTTCGTACAACAATAGTTTTCATGCTAGTATAGGCATGCCGCCTTATGAAGTGTTGTATGGAAGGAAGTGCCGAACTCCATTGTGTTGGGATGAGGTAGGTGAATGTTGGATGTTGGGACCTAAGATGGTACAACAAACGGCGGACATGGTGAAGATAATACGTGCTTGATTAGTTGCGGCCCAAGATAGGCAGAAGAATTATGCATATCCTCACAGAGAGAAAAGAGAATTCGATGTAGGATCTTTTGTATTTCTGAAAGTATCACCTTGGAAGGGGAAGATACGTTTAGGAAAGAAAGGGAAGTTAAGTCCAAGGTTTGTAGGACCTTTTGAGATTTTAAGAAGGGTAGGAGAGGTGGCTTATGAAGTAGCCTTACCTCCAGAAATGGAACGCATTCCTAATGTGTTTCATGTGTATGTGTTGCGTCCTTATAAACCGGACTATAAACACGTAATAGAATATGAATCTATCCAAATAGAGAAAGATTTATCTTATGAGGAACTTCCAATTCAAATTATTGATAGGAAGGAATAAATATTAAGAAATAAGGTCATACCTTCAGTGAAGGTGTTATGGAGAAACCACAATGCTGAAGAAGCAACGTGGGAACTCGAGAGTAAAATGAAGGAAGATTTTCCTCATTTGTTTTTGTAATTATAAGCTAGATTCTGGTGACAAAATCCTTATAAGGGGGAGAGAATGTAACGCCCGAGAAAATCGGATTTTTATGATAATTAAATTTTTATTTGATTATGTGAATTAAATGAATTTAATTGATTTATTTTGTGAGTAAGCTACGTGAAGGTCGTTCTATGACCTAGAATGTGCTAATGTGGTTAGTAATCTGGCTACGTGCTAGAATTAGTTGTTTAGAATTTTCAAGACAAAAATACATGTTTTTTGAGAAATTTCTGTAAAAACATTATTCATCCGTTTCTGCTCGGGGTCCGAGAAATGCGTAATGATAGAATATCGAGATATTATGAAATATCTAATAATATTTCATTTATGGCAAATGAAGTTTTCGTCTGCGGACTTAAAACCTAAGGGTTGAGTAGATTGATTTCTGAGAAGGAAATGAAACGCTTAGAAGGAATTGCATTATTGTTAATGTGTGTATTAAACTACTATGATACTATTTAGTTTCTATGTATAATACGGTGAGTTAATACGATGTACAATATGATTATCATACGAGTATTATACGAAGAGAATACGTGAATTATACGTATAGAATACGATTCGTATTATGGAATTAAGTTAAGATTTAAGGATAATTCATTTGAGTTGGATTATGTTTCGTCCAATCAATTGTATAGGCAAGCCCAATGAATTAATGTGTTAAGCCTAAGTCAAGGCCCAATATTAGATTGGTTAAGCCCAATGCAAGAAAACCGAACCGTGAATCGAACCGGTGGGTCACTGAATGGGTAAAATCCATGGGGCAACCCATGGGGATGACCCATGGGCATGGTGGGACGGCCCTTGGTGTGCAAGGCAAGCATAACACTTGGTCACCAGGTATTTTACTTGGTGACAAAGTGTTGAATAGTAAGGAGATGATGGTAAATTGACCAAATTGCCCTCCATTTCATTTGCCTATAAATAGAAAGCTAAAGTTGGTCTTTTATGAGTTTTTCAAATTGCCAACCTAGATTTTGAGAGAGAGAGAGAGAGAGCTAGACTCAACCAAAAGTTCTACTTTGAAGCTTTGCTTAAGAGTTTTTCAAGACTACCTAAGAGTTCTTAAGGTAATACTCCTTAATTCTAATTCCATCTCTTTTGGTTTTCTTTTAGTATGGAGAATCATAAATGGGTGGTGTATGTCTAGTATGGTGGAATAAGGATGACTTGTTATATATTCAATCTCTATAAGTCATGAAATCATAGAAATCATAAGGTTTGATATAGCTTAAAATCATGAAAATATTAATTGTTGAGATTGATTATTGATAAACAATTGAACTCCATCAATACATAAATATGTGCATCTTACTTGGTTAGGATGTAGATATGAAGTCCATGGAGTATTCCATGTGATTTGGCTTCGAGAACGTTAGTAACGAAGTTATGGCGAATTTCACAGAAATAGACGTTAAACGTCGAAAATGTTGAAATTTCGGATTGGTAGTTAAAAGTTGCCGTGAGACTTGAAAATGTTGTTTTTCAATGTCAACACGTGAGATAGGGTATTTAAGAGTCGTGGACTCAAGAATCTTTGGATTCTGACTTAAAACGAAGAAAATGAGCATTGAACGCTCATTAACGTTTATGAACGCTCAATAGGGAATTTTGAGTTAACCGATTCAAAAGTGTTAAATTCTTATATGAACGCATAGAGTATGTCGTTTATGACATGTAGGCTTTTGAACGGACCAAATCAGACTTATAACGAAGAAGTTATGGCTCCGAGAATCTCACCAAAATTTTATATGTTAAAAATTTTCTGGTGTTGAGGTCTGGTGCTGCGGTGCCAGACAGTGCTTTAAAGTTCCAAGCCGCAACGCTGGCACCGTATATTTGGCTACTAGAAAGTGGCACCACAGCGCCACTGATAGGATGAAGTCTCACGCCGTAGCACCAAGACCGGGACCTAGGTATCAATTAGCTGCGTGCAGCCTGGTCTTATACTAAGATGTCCTTACCGCAATGCAAAAGTGAGGTAATTGTTGAATGACTTAGCTTTGAACTGCATTTGTTCAGAGACCTAGAAGAGTAAAAGTTTATGCACTTCATAAGTGTACTAAAAATATTCCTATACTAAGGTATATGGTATTGAAACTTAGGAATTGAATGCATGTTAGTAAGTTATGAATGAAGAACACAAAGTGTTATCAATGAACCCTAGCCGAGAAACAACGTTGGTACTTTGCCAATGATGATAGAGTCCGGTTAATAACGTAAGTTGGTTAATAAGCTGGGACGAAGGGTAATAAATCGAGTTGACTTTATTGATGATATTAAGTTAACAAAGACATAGAAGAGAAAGAAGTTGGTAGGAATAATGTGAACAATTATTTGGTAGCAAATTATAGTGTGCTATGTGAATATATCATGTAGATTCTGTAAAGGTTGTGGTCAGTCGATTAAGTTATTTGAAGACACTGAAAGGAAAGTTTTCTTAATGCTTGTCTAACTTTCAAGTTAGTCAAGTTTTATGTGATTCATTGTACTGAATTGCATGACGGGTCTTAAAAAAAGGGTCAATGCCAAATTTAACTCAGCTAGACTCTTCGTAAGATATTGATTGATTGATATTCATATCTTTCTATATAGAAATGTTAACGCTATCCTATGGCAAGTAATTGATACAGATGTGAAGGTAAGGTTTGTCTATGAACAAACAAATGTGTTTTCATCGATTATTCGATAAAATGAAGCGAAGTTTACAAATGTTAAGCGTAAATACGTTTAACGAATGAGTGTTGATCAACATAGAGTACTATAGGCTGATCACCTAAAAGTGCTCGTAAGTAATGCAGATGTACAACCTTAGTGTTGTGATATCCTTTTCAAGTATGAAAACAGAAAGCTACTGTTCATGGTCTATTGACCGGTTCAGAATTCCTAATCTACTCTATACTTTGGGAATTGATGATATGAAATGTTAAAGTATTATTTTTTCATAATACTTCATAACTATTTGTTAAGTTATGTATGAATTGTTATATAATTCACGAATGTGGTATTACTGTTATCCTTTGATAAACTTGTTGAGCTTGTTATGCTCACTTCTTGCATGAATTATATGATTGCAGTTAAGGATGAACGTACTGAGATTGCTAAGAGAGATAAGGGCAAAGCTAAGATGGATACTTAGCCATCGTGTAATAGATTAGTATGTTTGTATGTATTATACATTATGAACAACGAACTATGTAATCGGTTTATGAACCTGGGAAGGATTATACTTCGATTGTAATAAGAAGATAGTAATTACATTCATTTTGTTGTATTTCAATGGAATGATTGTATAGTTATGAGTACCGTGTAGCACTATATGTCGGGTTGGAAGATATCCGAATTTGGGGGCATCACATCTTTTAAGTTTACAGATACTTTGAGTGTAGTTTTTTGTGTAAGATTTTCTCAGAATAATATCCGATATTCCAGTCAAATCTAGTTTCCTCTAAGGTAAATAATATTATTTTATTTCAATACCCGTAAGAAATATTATTTTCTTTCATACTCCATATTATGTAAGGGATATTATTTCATTTCATATTCCTAAATTTAAACTTACTATGGTAAGTATTGCTTCTATAATTCCTGAAATGATTAAAAATTCCTTAAGTTTTGCGCTTCATCTAATATCATTTCATTTGAATATTGTGCTAATTCTTATTAAATTTTAATTTTTTCATGTTGGTGTTCTATTCATATGGTACTATTCATGGGCACTATTCATACGGTACTATTTATACGATACTATTCACAACAAAATTTAATTTCTTTTTTGTGCAAATTATTTTTGATACATGAATATCATTCTTGAATTTTACTTCACAAATAGTTATCATGTTGACAATTTGGACATTTTTGATCTCTGGATAAAATTAATTAGAAATTTCTAATATTTATCCTTTATCTCACTTAATTGAATCTTTATATTATTTTCATCATCCTCATGCTTATATTGTGTTGAAAGTCATCTTTGGCTTGTAGTGCAAAGATGGACTGTTGATTTATATGATTTTGACTAGGAATTATGTATTGGTATAATCATAACCTTTAATGTTACAGATAAGACTTGTGGTGAAAGTCCTCTTTGGCCCGTAGTCCATAGATGGACAGGTGTTTGGCATGATCATGACCACTGGTGATACTAACGAATATCCTTGGCCCGTAGTGCATTGATAATCCGTTGATTTGAAATAGTTATTGATTGATGTTACAAGGATAAAATATTGTTGATGAACTTTTAAATCATAGAAGTTAGTAGATATCATGCTCTACTTGACTATTCTAATGGATTGATGTTTCCGCTGCAGTTATGAACTAAAACTTGTTGTCTATTGTATTCTATCAGATTTTTTCCTATTGAGGACTAAGGATAGTTAGTTCTACATTATCTTAGTCATAATATTCTTTATTGGGCTAGTTGAGCTCACCCTTTTCCTTTTGGTTCCATTGTTCTTCTCAGGAGGCAAAAATGTAGTTGAGACTAGTCGGGGAGTGGAGTAGTGGTCCAAGATGGTTATTTTAGTAATCCTCACTATTTTGTAAAATAGTGTGACAAGAATTGTAATGAGGATTTTATTTGAGTTTGGATATTGTCTACGAGATAATATTTGTATTAAAACTCACAGCGTATGTTTTGTCGTATTTTACACGATAATTGTTGACGTCAGGATTTTTATTTGTCCCTTTTCTGTTCTTGTTCTTTGGTGTTCTCATGTTATGTGAGATTTGTTTGAAAAAACAAGTGAAAAAGGTCCGACATGTATGTGTCGACGATTTGACTGTAAGAGTCGCCAGTTAGTGTTTTTAACTGGTTGCACCAACGCAACTGAGAAAAGGTTTGCACATTGACCCAGTGATGTGACAACGCTAAATGGTCTATAAAAAAGAGATTCTTTTGGGGTTCGGGGCTTTATTATGTGGAGGAAGGTGTTAGGCACCCCCACATCCCAATGTTATACTGTTACCACCACTTTTCAAGAAACTATTATATGAATGTGTGTGTGTGTGTGTGTGTGTGTGGGTGGGTCAATGTGTTGTTATTTGGAAGTAGTGCGAGCCCTCATTCTCACCTATATACAAAGGGTTTGAATTTTCATGAAAAATTCAATTTTAGCAAGATATAACAATGAGGTTTTGTAAAAGAGGTTTTTCAAACCCTGTGCTCAATAGTAATTGAGACCTTTTCATACTTCCATTTTTATTATTAAATGTTCGGCTTGATTGCTTTTATTTTCGAGATGCGAAGCATCTTTGAGAAAATAATATCAAGATAATCTTGAACTCCTCGTAAGCATGAAAGTCATCTAAAAAATTCAAACACATAGTGAATAATTTACAAGTCGCCACAACTTAAAATGTCCATCACGAGAAAGAATCTAGATTCAAGAAAATTTGAATCTATGATCACATGATTCCTAGGCTCACATGATTCTATAATTTATATGAAAAATAGTAAGTAGTTATATATATAAAAGCTGTAAATATATATATATATATATATACAGACATGATCAACCACCATGAAGCACTTCCATGGGGGATCGGAAATGTAAATATATAAAAGCTGTAAATATATATATAGAGACATGATCAACCACCACGAAGCACCTCCATGGGGGATCAGAAATGTAAATAAAGTAATAAATGCGATCAACCGCCACGAAGTAAACTCCAAGCGGGACTAAATGTAAAGAAAGCAAGAAAGCGATCAACCGCCACTTAAGTAAACTCGAGCATGACTAAATGTAAATAAAAGTAGTAAAAGGCCACGTAAGTAAACTCCAGGCCTGATATATATATATATATATATATATATATATATATATATATATATAAAAGCGGTAAACGCACATGATATATATCGATTCCGGCTCGGTTTATCATTTTAGCGATTTGTCGCTATATGTATATATATAAAAGCAAGAAGCATACTGGATGTAAAATCGGGCTCATCAAATGAGTTCGACAATGATATATATATATATATATATATATATATATATATATAAAAGCGAGAACGCTTAGGATGTAAAATCCAGGATCATCGGACAGAGTCCGACAACAGTTCATATATATAAGTATATATATATAAAAGCAAGTAAACGCTCCAGACATAAGTGTAGGCTCAATTGAGGCATAACTCGATAATGTTAGTACATATATATATATATATATATATAAGTATATATATACAAACAGAAATGAAAACCATGGACCGAAGTCTGGGCATAAACACACAACACGACTCTCAATGTGAAGAAGAGTGTGTGCAAAGATGAAGAGAAAGGCTTTATAATGTGTAAGAAGGCTTACAGTGGGCTGCTAAAGAAGACTTTTATGACTTTAAGTGGATGAACACTCGGCTCCCACCGGTAAAAATATAGTTATATGTGAGCTAACAAGTGTTTAAAATGAGAAAGCATTCAATATGGGGGGTGTACAGAGCAAATTTGACAGGGCTTCCTTGCCTTTTTGCTTATGAAATAGCCACCCTAAGCTCTATATTTATAGAGCTAGAAGCCCACAGTGTAGTACTCGCGCCACCATGAGATGCACTACTTGGCCGCCCTGGTGCCCTGTGCTTCATGGGTCCTGCCATCTCGAAGTACGTGCATGTGTGCTACATGATGTCCGCTCCAACTTACAGAACTTCAATCCGAGCATCCGATTGAGGTGTATAAGATCTATTTCTGATTGCTGTTGTCGAGAGCTACTCAATGACATGGGATTAGAGGTTATACGAAGTCAGGAAGATGAACTATGTCCTATCTCTTTAAGCTTCAAATTCTATCTGGTGTGCTGCCTTGCGTAGTAGTCACTCGGGATTGTAACTCTTTTATTCTTGTGGGACATTGTTGTGTAGAATGTATGTTGATATGTTAGTTGAGATGGCGAAAGGTGGGGTTGAGGTGGAAATTTGATGACTTTGCCCTTCACTAGGGTTATCTCCGATTTTGGCTGATAAAGCAGACGTTGCTCAGGGTTATCTCTGAGATTGGGCTGCTGAAAGTGTTGAATGCCCTCAGGGTTGTCTCTGGGGTGTGCCTATCCTCCCGGGGTTATCTCTGGGTTTGCGAATTGAGTGCCTCAGCGTGAGTCCCGAGGTTGATGCTGACTGCATGGGTTGAAACGAGTTCTCCGAGGTTATCTCCAGCACTGCAACTGCACTCCTTGGGGTTATCTCCAAGGTTGATATTCTCTTTCCCGGTGTTGTTTCCAGCACTGAGACTGAACATCTCGAGGTTATCTCCAAGTTGAATCGATCTTCTCCGGTGGAATTTTTGGTATTTGCACTTCATTCCTCGGGGTTATCTCCGAGGTTGGAAATGCTACTCCGGGTGTGTTTTCCGAGATGGACTGAACCTTCGATGGTATTTTCGGGATGAATATGAGCTGTCATTCAGGATTATCTCTAAAAGATGATTCTGCCTTCCTGAAATGTTAGTAACAGGTGTACAAAAAATTTTGAGTGTCTACAGATATCCCTCTTTACCATATTCATGCAATGCAATGGCATGGATATGATAAAGAATCCTAGACACTTGAAATGCAACAAGATAAACATGATTCCATGCATGACAACATGATGCAAATGTATGTGGTTTGTTGGATTGTCCTCCAATATGATGGGATGATTGCCGGCTCCTTGTTGCTTCTATCGGGGACAACAATAAATAACCAGCCTGATGAACTGTCTTGGAAGCATGATCCATAGCTACCGGGAATCTCTAGGATTGTAGACATTAGGATTATCACCAAAATCTTGAATCCTTGATATAGACTTTCCACTGAAGATATATCTCTCATGTGTAAGAGACTCTATGGGGATGTGTGTTGTCTGTTTGAGGATGTGTATAACATATTCCATCATCGGTCCTCCCTAATAAGGATGGTCTTCCTTTGTTTGTATCGCTAGGACATACCAATGTTATGTCGGAGTTACTACCAACAGTATGTATCGTCAGGGTTGCCTGACCTTTGCTGACATGTACTTCACCAGATAATATCCTTGTTGGGCAAACTGTCAAGGTTGCTTAACCTTCATTGATGTGTGCATCAACGGATGAGTTGCGTTATAACCCCCACCGGGGATCCCTGTGGATACGTACACCAATAGATGAAATCATCGAATGGCTTCTGATGCTTCGATGGATTTACTTGCCATCGGTTAAAATAATGTCAAAGTTGTTTGACCTTCATTGACATGAACATCAATGGAAGAGTTGCATTATAACCCCCGTCGGGGACCATGTCAAGGCTGCTTGACATTCATTGACGTGTATATCAATGGTT
The DNA here is from genome assembly GCA_020205605.1 of Panax ginseng. Lineage (NCBI taxonomy): Eukaryota > Viridiplantae > Streptophyta > Magnoliopsida > Apiales > Araliaceae > Panax > Panax ginseng. Next base: position 140,027,896 of record CM035128.1, read on the forward strand.
GAAAATGTGTGACGCCCCCATCGGGGACCATGTCAATGGATGAAAATGCATGACGCCCCCGCCAGGGACCATGTTAAGGCTGCTTGACATTCATTAATGTGTACATCAACGGTTAAAAATGCGTGACGCCCCCGCCGGGGATCATGTCATGGTTGCTTGACCTTAAACTGACGGCATCGAACATTTGCGAGGTATTACCGAATGTAGTTTCCAACAGCTGAGATCATCGGTATAGTGTACCCTGTGTTTAGGCTAAGACCAATGAGTGTTATGTGAAGCCACAACTTGGCCCGTGAAAACTAGGATTTCAGGCTATTCCGCTCAATCGCGTAGCGTTTTTATTCCTAATTTGGCCTTTTTAGCTTATAAGAAATCTTTTGCAACTAGAACTGGATCGAGCCGGAGGGGTGGGGCCCCATTCTCGCTATATCTTTTAATAGGCCTCTATTAGTAGCTGGGCGTCTATGCCCTATTTCCCTGTATTTTAGCTGTATAGAGTTGTATTAGATGATGATGTACTTAGGAATGTATATACTGTTATTCCCTACATTATATTGCCATCTATTATTTATCATGCATATATTATGTTATACATATGTATGTATGTCTAGAGATATTCAGCATTGACCCCTGGATGGTCTTATGACACAGCCCGTATAGATGTCTTCTTCGATAGTTAGCCGTATTAATCATACCCAACCAGTGTTGGTGGTATCCCATCTGAGATCGTGCTATGATAGTATGTCACCTCAGACAAGGTGACTGTAGATCATTTATTACAACATACTATGACTCTCCTGATGTTTCAGGTTCCCGTAGGCTTCATAGAGGGTATGCTGAAGCATTGGATACCGGAGAGACAAGTCTTCCGGTTTGGCATCCATGAGTTAACTCATACTCTAGAGGAGTATGCACAGTTGACGACGCTACCTTTGGATAGACCTTGTGCGCATATGGTCATTGGCGACATGAGCCGACAGTTTATGACTCTCACAGGGCTGAGGTGTAGAGTTGTGCAGGATGAGATCACATTCGGTCATGTTGTATCCCAGCATTTTTTGATGGACATATTTGGCTTTGAGGATAGTTATGCACGGCACTTCAGGGAATTCACCATGCTGGAGGATCATTGGCACTCATCAGAGTAAATGTCTCGCCATCTTTGTGAGTATTGTCGTATGTATACATACCACGGTATATGGATGAGCTAGGTATTGGTATCATCATGGAAGTGAGAGCTCTCAGGGAGGGTCACACCATTATACCGATGATCATCGCAGAGACGCTGAGGTCGACCCACATATTTAAAGACTTACCCCGAGGCAGGGTATTCATAAGCAAATTTCGGTCATGTCAGACGTGTGATTTATGTACACTTGAGACCGATTGGCACTTTCAGATGGCACGGGTATTGTTTCACCTATGACATAGCTATGTCATACTACTTCCAGCCTGTGGAGTGTACATATCCTGCATCTTGGTCCATTTTCCTGTCAGGGATCGGAGATCCGTTTGATATATTACCGTGTTCAGGGCTTATCTCACCCTATAACTTCATCACTCATGCTCCGGTCATGGATTATTTCCCTCTAACTAGTTTGAGGGGCATGACTATTTACCACCCACTGGCTGTGATGTGTCAGTTTGACTAGTTCCAGGACTTCCATCCTTTTGAGGGGTCATTGAGTCAGCGATTAGCTTCTCGCCACCTATCAGCAGAGGATAGATCCATGTTGTATGCCTGTTGAGATCAGCGTGAGCTAGCTAAGTTTTTTGTTAGCCACCCAGGTTGTTCTGCAGAGTATTCTGCATGGATGGCGACAGAGACGACATTGACTATGGCAGTATCCACAGTGCAGGGGATTAATTCCGATGATGGGGAGCCTATGGAAGAGACTTATATTCCCATTGAGGAGGATTTGTCTACTGGGTTTCTAGCAGTTGTGATGGATTCTCCCCTTCACGAAAGTGCTTCTTGTGATTCAAAGATTCAAAGACAAGATTCAGAGAAGAGTCTACATCGATGACCTTTGAGAGAGATCAAAGCTAGGGCCTTGATGTTGACAGCTCTTGATGGGAGAGATGCCGCTCTATTAGAGAGGGACGAGGCCAGATCAGCCAGAGATGCATTGATTATAGAGGGGGATGCTTCTTTATCTGCCAGGGATATGGCCATCACAGATAGTACTTCAGTGAGATCCCTTACGACTGACATCCTTGCCGATATGAGTGCATACATATATGAGCATCATGCCACCATGCAGTTAGCCTCAGATCTGCTAACTCGTGTAGATACCATTGGGCAGGAGCCTGCAGCGTTACCTCTTTCTTCAGAGATAGATGCTATGTTAGATCTGATAGTCCGCATACATACAGATCCGTAGATAGACTTGTATTTTCCTACACAGACTAGCTTAGCCATTTTGTCATATACAACACATATGTATATATCAAATAGTATTATATATGGCAGGGAAATATATTTTGAGTCACTTCCATTTCAGTTGTGCCTTGATACTTTCTTGATATTTGCCTATTTCTTCAGGGCTTGTGATCTTGATGCATTCTGAACTCATTCTTGATGTGTGGACATTGAGACGTCGCAGGATATTTCAGAATGGATTATTAATCTGTGTGTATCCCTACCATCTTTGGTGTCTTGGGACTAGTTTCTGTATGTAGATGTGTAGAGGAGTGTAGCTTTTCCTCTCTAAGATTGACCGCAACATAGATGGTCTCTAGTACTCCTATTTAAGAGGAGCCTAGTTAATTCCATCTCTTATGGATTGGTGTTTCTCTTCTAGGCACAATCGCAGCTTAGATGGTCGCCGGATCTCCTATTTGGGAAGACAGGTCAGGTATTTCTATCCCTTTGGTCTGAAGCCGATGAAATGTGGTGGATTGAAATTTGATCCTAGTACCGTGTGACAAGTATTTGTGTTCTGGTAGGGGGTTAGACCGAACAATAAATGGCTGCCTACGTACTCCTATTGAAGAGGAGATCAGGTCTGTGTAGTTCGAACAAGGTGTAAGAGGTTCAACATTGAATGGTGTAAGGGTAGAAATGTTTTTGTTGCTTTTATTTTTTTAGAGAAAGGGCAGAAATGTTTTTTTTTGTTTTTGTAAAGAATAGGCAGAAATGTTTTTGTTTGTTTGTTTTTTATTACGACTGGGCCATATAGAATATGGTTGCCTACGTACTCCCGGGAATCAGGGAGATCAGGTCGACGTAGTTCGCCCCTCAGGACGATTTGTAGCCGAAGAGAAGTCTGAATCCCATGTAAAGGCTAAATTGCGGGGGAAAGAAAGTTTGATCCCATGTTTAGGACAAACTGCAGGTATGAAAAAGTTTGATCCTAAGTTCAGGACAAACTACAAGTGTGAAAAAGTTTGATCCTATGTTCAGGACAAACTACAGGTGTGAAAGGTTCAATCCTTGGTGGGATAACCGAAATTGTATGAAAGGTTTGAAATGAGGTGAAACCAGGCTGCTGGCTTGAAGACTATGTTTCCCTAAGGGGAAGTAGAGTATGTAAAAAGGGTTAGAAAACCGGAATGACTAGTGACTTGATGATCTAAAACCAGGATGTTTGCTTGATGGTAACCTCAGACATAGTACTGTTTCACGGTGTCCGAGTTGATGAGTTGTGGAAATCCATTACCGTCCATTTCTTGTAATCTGAGAGCACCTCCTATCAATACCTCCTTGACAACAAACATGCCTTCCCAATTTGGAGAGAATTTTACCTTAGATTGATCTTGGTTGTCAATGATCTTCTTCAAAACAAAGTCGCGTTGTTTAAACTTCCGTAGCTGGACTTTTTTGTTGTAGGATCTGGCGATCCTTTGTTGATATAACTGACCATGGAAGATAGCCGCGATTCACCTTTCGTCTATTAGAGACAATTGGTGATATCCGTCTTGTACCCATTGGTCTTCATCCAGCTAAGCGTCCATCAACACTTTGAGGGATTTCATTTTCACCTCTATGGGGAGTATTGCTTCCATCCCATAGGCTAATGAGTAGGGGGTTGCCCCAGTGGAAGTATGCATTGAAGTTCTGTAGGCTAATAAAGTCAGAGGCAAGAGGTCAGGCCATCCTTTGTGATTGGCGAACATCTTCTGCATGATCTTCTTGATGTTTTTATTAGCCGCTTTAATAGCACCATTCATCTTTGGACGGTAGATGACAGAAGTAAGGTGTTTGGTCTGGAATTTATTGCATAACTCCTCCATCATTTTGTTGTTGAGGTTGTTAGCATTGTCTGACACAATTACCTCTAGTTGTCGATATCGACAAATGACATTGTTTCTAATGAAAGCAATGATGACTTCTTTGGTAACCTTGGGGAAACAGGCTGGTTCTACCCACTTGGTGAAGTAGTCGATCATGGTGAAGATAAACCGATGCCCATTACTGGCTTTGGGCTCGATGGGCCCGATCACGTCCATTCCCCACATTGAGAAGGGCCAGGGTGAACTCATATTTTGGAGTTCCCTTGGAGGTACGTGGATAACATTTCCATGCATTTGGCATTGATAGAACCTCTTGACGTGATCATCACAGTCAGCTTTGAGCTTAAGCCAGTAATGCCCTGTTCTGAGGATTTTCTTAACAAGTAGGGGTCCGCTCATGTGTGGGCCACATACTCCACCATGGATTTCATTCATGAGCCTCTAAGCTTGGTCTTTGTCCAGACATCTAAGGAGTCCTAATCCTGCATCTCTTTCGTAAAGTGCATCTCCGCTCAGGTAGAATTTCATAGTCATTCGATGGATCCGCCTTTTTTCAGTCGGGCTCACCTCAGCGGATGTAGATCCATCTCACAGATACTACTTGATATGCTGATACCAAGGGTGTTAGATGGGAGGTAGCTCATCCGATACTTCTCCAATGTAATTCCCATAAGTTGGAGCCTTTTGTATGGAAAATGGGATGCTTGGCATGTTTTCCTTGTCATGTATGTTGATCAAGGAGGCCAAAGTTGCTAGCGCATCGGCAAAATCATTCCTACTCCGAGGAATGTGGAGGAAGTTTACTTCATCAAACTCTGAAGCCATATGTAAAACTTGTCGATAGTAAGGCAGCAAATGTAGCTCTTTGGTTTAATAGATTCCCGTGGTTTGTTTGATTACCATCTCTGAATCCCCAAAGACATTTAACCATCTAATGCCCATTGAGTGAGAAAGTTTTAACCCCATGATACAACCTTCATACTCAGTTGTGTTGTTGGTGCTGACAAACTACAATTTTATAGCGACATAATGACATCGCCCCCGTCACCGGATACTAGAACCGCTTCCGACTCCGTAACCTTCTCGTTAATTATGACTCTATCAAAATACATTTTCCACATATGGCATGCATCGTACTGGTGGTGTTGCTGAATTATCTTGACCCCTTCACCGAGGAAATATGTTTCTAAGGGTTTGTAATCCCCTGTAGGTGCAGCGACCAGTTAATCCGCAATTCCTTGTCCTTTAATGGACTTTTGCATCACGTAGACGATGTCAAATTGTTATAGAATCAACTACCATCGAGACAGCCAAAAATTCAGTATGGGTTTACTGAACACATATTTGAGAGGATCTACGCGGGATATGAGATGGGTTGTGACCATGGAGGTAATGTTGTAACCTCATGGAAGCCCATGCTAAAGCACAATAAGTCTTCTCAATCAGAGTGTACTTGTGTTCATTGCTGCTGAATCTTTTGTTGAGGTAATAGATAGCTCGCTCTTGGCCTCTATCGTCTTTTTCTCGCCTCTAAGACGCAAAATTCTATGTCATTGTCATTAATGGACAGGTACATGAACAGGGGAACATCATCCCTGGGAGGTACCAAAATAGGAGCATTAACCAACTGCTCTTTGATATTAAGGAAGGCTTTCTAACACTCATCATTCCATTTCATGGAGGAGTTCTTCCTTAACAGCTTGAAGATGGGCTCACAGGTTGCTGTGAGTTGAGAAATAAATCTGCTAATGGAGTTGATTCTTCCCAAAAATCCACGTATTTCCTTCTCTGTTTGAGGAACAAACATTTCCTTGATGGCCTGGATTTTGGCGGGATCCAGCTCAATCCCTCTGCGGCGGACTAGGAAACCTAGCAACTTGCCTGATTTAACAACAAAGGCGCACTTGGATGGATTCAACTTCAAGTTGTACTTACGTAACCTATTGTAAAGCTTCCTGAGATGGTCTAAGTGGTCTTCCTCCCTTCGGGACTTGACAATGATGTCATCCACGTAGATCTCTATCTCTTTGTGCATTAAATCATGGAAAAGAGCCATTATAGCTCATTGATAGGTTGCTCCAGCATTGATGAGGCCAAATGATAACCGTCTATAACAAAAGGTTCCCCAAGGCGTGATGAAAGCATTTTTCTCATGATCCTCCTCAGTAACCATAATCTGATGATACCACGTGAAGAAATCCGCAAAGGAGTACATGTCGTATTGAGTAGTATTGTTAATGAGAATGTGGATAAATAGCACGGGAACGCTATCCTTAAGGAAAGCTTTGTTCAGATCCCGATAATCCACGCAAACTCGTACCTTTCCTCCTGGTTTAGGCACGGGGACTATGTTTGATAACCACTCAGGGTATGTAGACACCATGATGGTGCCTGCTTGAAATTATTTTACAATTTCTTCTTTAACCTTTAAACACCACTCAGGTTTCAATCGCCTGAGCTTCTGCCTGACTGGCTTGAATCCTTCTTTAATGGGAAGGCGATTAAGGACAATGTCAGTGGATAAACCCACCATGTCTTTATGAGACCATGCAAACGCATCCTAGAATTAGGTTAGTAGCGCAACCATGTCATTCCGTTGGTTTGGAGTGAGGTCTGAACCAATCTGGAATAGCCTAGGGTTTTCTAAGGTTTCGAGTTTGAAAGAAGTGGTTTTCTAAGGTTTCGAGTTTGAAAGAAGTGGTTCGACCCATTCCTTAATCTCCTGAGGTATCTCAATGTCCTCTTATATTTCCATCAAGTCTGAGTCCAACTTTTCATCAAAGTTACAGTCCTTGTGGAGAAAAGGCACCTCATCAGAAAGTACAGGCACATCTAAATTCAGAGTCCTGAAACAAAATATGCTTTAACTTAATATATGAAACTATTCAATCATACAAAGTGTTAGCATGTACTGATAAAACAACAGCTAATATTGTACAAAAAAGTAAGCAGTTAAAGTTATCTACAGGGCAGATGGAATTTTTGCCCGTTTTACCCTCGAAGACCAACGCACGGAGTGTTGCTCCAATTGTCGAGGGTAAAGTCCTGATGGACTGCAGTGATGGAGGGACTGTTATTGTCCTCCTTCTCCCAAATGATGACCATGATATCTGGGCAATCATCGTCTGGGGTGTGTCTATTTGTATGCTCATCATGGACAATGATGCGTATGCATGACATCCTCGGGGCGATGTCTTATTTACGTTTTCGTTCCCTCTCTTCCACTTTGGAATCAGGAATTGGGACCTCTTTTGCTTTAACCGGTACTGGTTTGGGAAATAGCATAGCCATAATATGGGCTGGCACCTTTACCAGTGATTGTATCATCTTAGGAGTTGCAGGTGGAGAAAATGGCCATATGGCTGAAGTTGAAGGAATCTGTTTGTGCTTCTGAGGATTCTTGAGACTGAAGCTAGTAGAATAGCCTAATCCAGCTGTCCTTGTTTGACGGGGCACTTGAATTGGGTGCTTAATACCCTGATGATCTTTGCCCAACCCTTGTCCAGGTTGATGGCCCAATGATATCATCTCTTGAGTGGCCAACATAACCTCGACATAAATCTTGGGTGTGAGCGGTGGCACCCCAATGGGATGGTAATGAGTGTTTCTCACCTCCAGGGTGTGGAAACTGACCAGCTCAATTTCTGAATTGAATCTGATTAGTGGGATATCACTTTGTTCAAGACATTTTGGCTCAACATTAACAGTGATTAGGCTGTTGTTTATAATGTACTTGAGTTGCTGATGAAGGGTGGAAGAGACAGCTCCAGCCATATGAATCCATGGTCTTCCCAACAGCGGGTTGTATCTTGTGGCTATTTTAAGCACGTGAAAGGATGCACTGAATGTATGTGGACCAATCTCCACTGGTAATTCAATTACTCCAACAACGTTTCGTCGGGACCCATCAAAAGCTTTGATAATCGCATGGCTGCTTTTGATCCTCTTGGGGTTGATATTCATCTTCTCCAAGGTAGCATAAGGACAGATGTTAAGAGATGCACCTCCATCTGTCAAGACTCCTCCAACCATATATCCGGAGGACAAAACCGTTATGTGCAACGGCTTGCAATGATCGGTCCCTTCAATGGGTATGTCGTCATCAGTGAAAGATATCACATTGTTGTTAAAAATGTGATCAACCAGATGCTGGAATTTTTCCACATCCATTGATTTTGGTAAATGGGCTTCTTCCAAGACCCTTAGCAATATCTTCCTGTGATCTTTGGAAGCAAAAACCAAGTCCAATATGGAAATTTGCTGTGAAGCTTCTCTCAAACTTAAAACCACTTTGACTTCATTATGGCCCATGGTACGGAGGAATTCTTCAATATTCTCTATGGGAACTTTCCCATTTGATTTAATGGCGGGCTTCATCACCCGATGGGGAAGATACAATGGATTCTCCTTCGACACTGCAGCAATAGTATGTGAAGTAGATCCTTCAACCTGCCCATAATTCCATGGGACTTTGTGTAGGCTTACAACAGGATACTGTGATCTGAACGGTAAGTTAATTGGCTCTGGTGCAGCCACTTTCAAAGGATCGTCAGCTCCTTTGAGTTGAATTGCTTGTATTGTGAGTGGTTTGACAATTTCATCAGCCTCAGCGGATAAAACTGCTACTAATCCCTTCCATTTGGTAGGACATGTATTCCCACTCTCGAGTAGCACATTGTCATCGTCTGCTAGCTGCAGGACACCGTTGTCAATTAGATTCTGAATAAGGTGGTGGAGTGCCCAACATTCTTCTGTGTTGTGATCGTGAGAATGTGAATGATATTGACATACTCCATCAGAGTTGAACCGCCTTGAACGGGGATTAATTGGAGGTAAAAGGGAGGTAAATCTTTTTTCATTGATCAACATTTGAAATATCTCCTCCATTAGTTGGCCAAGATATGTAAATTCTCGTTTGTTAGCAAAATCCCGACGGGCTTTGGCACTTGCTCTTTTCACAACTTTATCCTCCACTGTTTCACTTTCTGAAGGTGAGGATGGAATATTCATGACAAAAGGAAGGAGACTAGCATGCTCCTGACTGATTAATTGCCATGTGACTTGATGTTGATGAATCACCAGTTCTGCCAATTGATCTACTTATTTGCAAAGAGCCTTAATCTTTTGCTCCATCATAAATTGGAACTGCACATAATCCCATCTGTCAGAACCGTCTTTGCTGGTCTGGGAAGATTCAACAACATAATTGGAACTCTGTCCACTGATCCAATTAATCATATTGACCTCTCCTTCTTTGTGTTGAGGAAGAGGATTGTCTTGCACATGAGGTTGGTCGGGTTTAGTCACGACAATCTCCCCATTATCGATTAAGTCCTGGATCTTGTGTTTTAAGGCCCATCAATCCTGAGTGTCATGTCTTGATTCCCCGTCATGATAAGCACACTTCCGAGTAGCATTAAAACCCTTCCCATTCGGGTTGGCTGGTGGAAGAAGATGTGTAATTTTCTTCTGAGTAGTCAGAAGAGCAAAGATATTCTCGAGTGAGTCCCCTAAGGGTGTGAACACTCGAGGGCATTTGACTTCTCCACCTTAAGGCAATGGAGGGTTTGAAGACCGTGCTTGCAAAAGGGAGTAGTTTCTCCCCTGGATAGGCATATTTTGACGGCCTTTTTGACCTTGTACTATAGAGGAAACATCTTCCTCTTTCTTTTTATGGACCCTCCGGGGGTTGTTTCCATAAGTTTCAGACTGGATGTGCTCAGCAACTGCTTTAAGAGTGGCTAGGTCCTGAATCTTTCCTGACTTCAATCCCATCTCAGCCATCTCTCCGTGCTTGATCATTTCAGAAAATGGCTTGCCAATGCCAGCTAAAACTCTTTCATAGAAAGGAGCTTCTTGAATGTCTATGAAGGTCATAACCATTTTTGACTCTGTCATAGAAGGAATAACTTGAGCAGCGAGGCACCTCCGGCTTTAAGCATACTCTCTGAAAGACTCAGTAGATTGTTTCTTGACCTTGGTAATCTGGTACCTGCCAGGAGCCATTTGAGACAGAAAGTTGTATTGAGTAAGGAAGGTATGAGCTAGCTCTTCCCAGCTATGGATCTTTGAGTTGTCTAATCTGGTATACCATGAATGGGCTTCTCCAGTCAGACTCTTCTGGAACAGCTGCATTCTGAGCTTCTCGTCCTCTTCATAAGATCCAAGTTCTCCTATAAATATCTTCAAATATGTGTAAGGATCCCCTAACCCATCATACTTTTCAAAGTCAGGGGTTTTAAACTTCTCTGGATAATGAACACCAAGGAATATACAAAGGTCAGCATATGAAATACTCCTGTGTCTTCCAATTCCTTTGAGAGAAAGGATGATTTCCTCCATTTGAAGGACCTTTTTCCTAATATCACCGGTGTTGGGATCTCCTTTGAGATGGGTGCTTTCAGGATCTTTGTTGGCTGTATCTAACTAAGGTTCCGAATTTGTTTTATCTGAACCTTGTGCTCCTCCTTGTGAAGAGGATTCCGTATGTAAGGGTATTCGCGAACCCTGAGTAGATTGGTGTAATTCTTTTAGCAGAACAACTAAGTCTGTAATTTATTGACTTAATCCGTCAAATTCTTCACGAGAAACAGGATTAGACTGGTCAGATGAAGACATGATTGGCTGTAGGCTCGTGGCCTTTTTGGATTTTGAGCGGGTAATAAGCCCAATTGTTTCCCTACAAAAACATATGTAGTTTAGTCTTAGGGAATGTATAAATGTTTACATGATATCATAATGTGTCCATTTTAGGAATATTATCCTACAAAACGGGTGTCATTTGATAGCATGTCAAGTCTTAATATGCATGTGCAAATATTCTTCATATGTTCCATTACATAGAGATGAACATGGAATGAAATTACAAGTAATTGTCTTTACAAGTAATTGAAAATGGAAAGCATGAAGAGACTTTCCTCCGCATTTAGTTTATCAGAGGCTGACCTATCTTAGGTTACTCTCGCGACTTTTTGGCATGAAGGTTCCCAGATCATTGCAATCTACTCGACGGGAAATTAATTCGGTCTTTCAACTGGAGCGAATCTGGGTGGTACCTTTCCTAAACCTAATTGGAATTAGTCTTCCTACGAGTCCAGTAATTAAACACCTACAGGATAGCCTTCTGGTGGAGAACCACATAACATACATTCACATACAACGTGTCTCACCGTTTATAAAAATGATGACATGTGCGAAGCACTAATATCACATATAGATATATTGCAGTCCAGTAAATAAAATGCATTCGTACAGATTCATAAAAAATGTAAATGCATTCGTACAGATTCATAAATAAATATCTTGTAGTAGCGGCTTAAGCCCTCTTACTGATGTCCCCAGCAGATTCGCCAGCTGTCGACGTCGGGATTTTTATTTGTCCCTTTTTTTGTTCTAGTTCTTTAGTGTTCTCATGTTATGTGAGATTTGTTTGTAAAAACAAGTGAAAATGGTCTGACATGTATGTGTTGATGATTTGACTGTAAGAGTCGCCAGTTGGTGTTTTTAACTGGTTGCACCAACGCAACCGAGAAAAGGTTTGCAAATTGACCCAGTGATGTGACACTGCTAAACGGGTCTGTGAAACCGAGATTCATTTGGGTTCGAGGGCTTGATTATGCGGAGGGAAGGTGTCAGGCACCCCCCAACATCCGTATTGCCATAGTGACCGCCACTTTTGAAGAAACTGTTATATGAGTGTGTGTGTGGGGGGGGTCACTGTGATGTTATTTGGAAGTAGTGCGAGGCCTCATTCGCACCTATATACAAATGGTTTGAATTTGTATGAAAAATTTAATTTTAGCAAGATATAGCAATGAGGTTTTGTAAAAGAGATTTTTCAAACCCTTTGCTCAATAGTAATTGAGACCTTTACATACTTCGATTTTTAATATTAAATGTTCGGCTTGATTGCTTTTATTTTCGAGATGCGAAGCATCTTCGAGAAAATAATATATAGTAGTGCCAAACTCCTCGTGAGCATGAAAGCCATCTAAGAAAATTCAAACACCGTGAATAATTTACAAGCTGCTTAAAGCTGAAAATGTCTATCAGGGGAACCGAATCTAGATTCAGTAGACTGAATCTGTGATCACATGATTCCTAGGCTCACATGATGCCACAATTTATATGAAAAGTAGTAAGCAATTATATATATAAAAGCTGTAAATATATATATACAGACATGATCAACCACCACGAAGCACCCCTATGGGGGATCAGAAATGTAATATATAAAAGCGTAAATATATATATTGAGACATGATCAACCACCACGAAGCACCTCTATAGGGGATCAAAATTGTAAATAAAGCAATAAATGTGATCAACCTCCACAAAGTAAACTTTAGGCGGGACTAAATGTAAAGATAGCAGTAAAAATGATCAACCGCCACGAAGTAAACTCCAGGTGGGACTAAATGTAAATAAAACAGTAAAAGGCCATGAAGTAAACTCCAGGCCTGACAGAAATGTAAATATATATATATATATAAGCGATAAACATACGGTGATATATATCGATCCCGGCTTGGTTTATCATTTCAGCGATTTGTCGCTATAAATATATAAGCAGTAAATGCACCGGATGTAATATCCAAGCTCATCTAACAGAGTTCGACAATAGATTATATATATATATATATATATAAGAAAGTAGATGCTCTAGACATAAGTCTAGGCTCAATCGAGGCATAACTCGATAATGTTAGTCCATATATAAATATATATATATATATATATATATATAAATATAAGTATATAAATAGATAGAAATGAAAACCAAGGACCGAAGTCCGGGCATACACACACAACACGACTCTCAATGTGAAGAAGAGTGTGTGCAAAGATGAAGACAAAGGCTTTATAATGTATAAGAAGGCTTAGAGTGGGCTGCCAAAGAAGACTTCTATGACTTTAAGTGGAAGAACACTCAGCTCCCGCCGGTAAAAATATAGCTATATGTGAGCTAATAAGTGTTTAAAATGAGAAAGCACTCAATATGGGGGGTGTACAGAGCAAATTTGACAGGGTTTCCTCGCCTTTTTCCTTATGAAATGGCCACCCCAAGCTCTATATTTATAAATGGAGCCACAGTGTACCTACGGTACCAGAATGCACCCACTACCGCCTGGGTGCCCCTGCCCATGGTCCCGCCGTCTCGAAGTACATGCACACGTGCAACGTGATGTCCGCTCGAACTTACAGAACATCAATTCGAGCATTCGATTGAGGTGTATAAGATCTGTTTCGGACTACTGTTATCGAGAGCTATGCAATGACATTGGATTAGAGGTTGTATGAAGTTAGGAAGATGGAACCATGTCCTATCTCTTCAAGCTTCAAATTCTATCCAGTGTGTTGCTTTTTGTAGTAGTCACTCGGGATTGCAACTCCTTGGTTCTTATGGGACATTGTTGTGTAGAATGTATGTTTATATGTTTGTTAAGACGGCACCATATGGGGTTGAGGTGGCAATTTGATGACTTTGCCCTTCATCGTGGTTATCTCCAGTGTTGGCTAATAAAAGCGACACGCCTTCGTGGTTATCTCTTAGATTGGTCGCCATAAGTGTCAATTCCCTCGTGGTTGTCTCTCCGAGGTCTCGCATGTCCTCCCGGGGTTATCTTGGGTTTCAGGAATTGAGTGCCTCTTGCGTGAGTCACGAGGTCAAGTCGAACGCATGGGTTGAAGTGAGAGATCTCCGGTTATCTCCTAATCGAATCGCACTGGGGTGGGGTTATCTCCAAGGTTTATATTGTCATTCATGGTGTTGTTTCTGGGACTGAGATTGAACATCTCGGGGTTATCTTCAAGATGAATCCGTCTTCTCCGGTGGAATTTCTGGTATTTGCACTGTATGCCTCGGGGTTATCTCCGAGGTTGGAAATGCTACTCCCGGTGTGTTTTTCGAGATGGACTGAACCTTTGGTGGTACTTCCGGGATGTACATATGAGCTGTCCTTCAGGGTTATCTTTGAAAGACGATTCTGCCTTCCTGAAATGTTAGTAACAAGTGTACAGAAAATTTTGAGTGTCTACAACAATGATTGGTTGTATAAATGAAGTTGTATTTGAATTATGTACCATGTATTTGGTGACTCAAAATGAGTTGTGTGGACCTATTTTGGGGGCGTCACAATAGGTGAGTCGAAACTAGAAAGTAGTATGCATACAAGCTAATCATGTATGATGATAAAGCATATACTTTGTAAACAATCTTATTTATTTATTATTAAAAGTTTTTATTTACGAAAGGCATTTGATTATCTACATGGAACTGTTTTAATAATATTTGATAAACCCATAGTTTTAAGCAATACTTTTAGAATCATGATGAGATCATGCTAATGAGATCTAAATTCTTAGATAGCTTAAAAACTAAAATGTTCCCAATCAATGGATTACTAAAAAGGGGATTAGTGAATCTGGATAGATTGGTACATATCACTACTACAAAATCATAAAAAGACAACACTTAAATGATGATGTTTTTATAAAAAACGTTATGGTTTTTTTTTACAACATTTTTTAACAAAACGTTGTAGATAGATATAAAAAAACGTTATGTATTTATAAAGGGCAATTTTTAGTTTTAAATAGATATCGTTTAAAAAAAATGTTATCTATATGAAAAACACGGAGCAAAAAAAAAAAGACGCTGGCCTGTTTCCTTAATCGAAACCTTCGGCTAGCATTGTATTCTGTTTCCTACCAGCTATTCTTTCTTCTAAATCCCTAAACCCCCATTCACCAGATTCAGATCTTCTTCGTCAAAACCCACTTCTAGCAAGCCGCCTCACCGGAAGGTGAGGAACACCGGCCTTCCGGCTTCTGGAGTTCGATTGAAGAGGGACGTAGCTCCCGTGGGTAAGCAGAGTAGAACGATCTCCAGGTCAACATCTATTACCATACCTCCAGTCTCAGTCCGACGTCGTTTCTCGAGTCTCGGGTTCTCCTCTCCAATATCAAGGTAAGCTGTGTTGCTCTATAATACAAAGTCGTTCCTTTGGTTGCTACTTGCTTCTTGCTACTTGCTTCATAGCTGTGTTGGCCATTGAAGATTAGGAGTTTGGATTTGCTTTAATTTAACTGTGTTATGAATGCGTGGTTACATCACAGTAGTAACTTTAGGAGGGAATTGTGGTGGAATTTAGTGATCTGTGATATGCTTTTAGCTTTAATCAACAATAAAAATTGACTCTTTTGTTAAAGTACATTTTCAAATTCCAATTTAATGTTTGATTCTTCTTCCCATCACTTTCACACTTGGGAAATTTATTAATCTTATTTTTCTTTATATTGAGTGCTCATTTGTGCAGAATATATACAGTGTAATTGTGAATGCTTATGTGACCAGTGGATTCTGATGCTTACATTAGGTCGTATTATATTAAAGCATCTCGCTGCAATTATGCATGTCGAGATTTTTCTAGAATCTCTCTCTCTCTCTCTCTCTCTCTCTCTCTCTTCGATACTTTACATTCTTTTCGTTTTTGGTCTCTTCAACCTTCAGTGTTATTTTTTCACAGAATGAATCTTCCTTTTTTGTTTGGTGCTTAACCCTTTTCTTTTTGTGTTGTTTTATAAAAGGTAAATGGTGCACTTATAATAATAGTCGTACAAATTAGGGAATCAAGATAACTATGATTTTTTTATATATTTTGTTTGGGCCTCTAGAATATTATTTAAATCTTTGTGAAAGATTAGTGAATGTTCAAAGGTTTGGTTTAATAATTGTTGTGAACTTCATTCTTTGTCTTTCAGGCGGAACCTTCGCCCACAACTGGTTCCTTTTTCCAGTCTCACCTAATGCAGGGCTTTGGTGGTTCAGCTACTTTTCTTTAAGGGGAAATTGTTCCAATAACAGTCCATTTGATGAACAAATGGTGTTAAGAGGTTGTTCACCTTGAACTGTGTTCTAAACGGTCTTTTCTGTGAAGAACATTTTGGGGAAGATCTAGGAGCCCTTAGTTTTGAACAAGAGAGTAGTGAAAATATTAATCAAACCCTTAATAAACCCCTTTCCTTGTTAGAACACGACTTGTTTTGGGAAAATGACGAGCTTCTGTCTCTTTTATCTAAAGAAAAACAGACCCCTTTCAACCCTCAAGATGAATCTTTAATTGAAGCAAGAAAACTGGCCAATAATTGGGTTTTAAGGGTCTGTTCTCACTATGGATTTACTGGGTTGACTGTTATTTTAGCTATTAATTACTTTGACAGGTTCATATCAAGCCTCTGCATTCAAAAAGATAAGCCATGGATGAGTCAACTAGCTACTGTTGCTTGCCTTTCTTTAGTTGACAAAGTTGAGGAGACCCAAGTGCCTCTTCTTATAGACTTCAAGGTATGTTTTCTTTTATGTGTATTTCTATGTGTGCAATGTGTTTTTGTGGAAATGTCATAATGGGCATTTTATTATGTTATTGATGTGGGTTCTATTGATGGGTATCTGATATCTAGGTAGAGGAATCAAAGTTTGTGTTTGATTCAAAGAGTATTATGAGATTGGAGCTTTTGGTACTCTCTTCCCTTGAATGGAAGATGAGTCCAGTAACACCATTTTCATTCATTGATCACCATTTTCATTCATTGATCACATCATAAGGAGGCTTAGATTGAAGACCTACCCACATTGGGAGTTTCTAATAAGGTGTGAGCGCCTCCTCCTCTCTGTCATCAATGGTAAGCATATCAATTACCACTTATTTATTTATTTTTAACCATTTGTGCAATCAGATATCGATATGAGCATGGAAACATGAATGTGGCATATAGATTTTTAAATGAAGTTATCCAGTTAGTTTATCTTCTCAACATTGTACATTAAATACAGATTCCAGGTTCACCCCTACCACCCCTTTGATGGGATGTGGGGTTAATTTGAGAATGTTAATTTGGTGGAGCTTTTCATTGAGTTGCATACATAATGTTATTGTTGCGTATGTGAAATATAGTGGCAATAGATATCAATTCAGAACAGCTTATAAAAAGTAATTTGTTATCATTGCAAAACTTTCATTTATATCCCTCAGCATGTCATACATTCAGTTCATCAGTTTTGTTTCACGCCATCGTAGCACCTAGGATGATTGTAGAACATAGATAGAGATAGGTTTGCCTGGTCTTTGGTCATTTTCTCAACTAAGTAATTAATGTAGAGTAGTTTTCAATAAAAGACATGTTAGCAATGGACTATGTGCTTATTTACTAATTTTGAATTTGACTATCTGCTCATGGTGTTGTTACTGCGACAGAAAAGAAGTTACCATCTATATTGGTTGATGAAACATCTGTGAGTTCATATCTCTGACCACAATTATAGTTTACTTGGTCTAATGTGTAGCAAACGTGTGATAATTTTTATTTGTTTGAAAGCATCGCTTTAGTAGTGTCTAACAGCTGCTACCGTTTAATCTTGAGGAGTTTAATCATTTAGGTTGGGTTTGTTTCCGCAAAATCTTTTTTACTTCTGAGATTTTTATCATACATGCTCTTGATTATTAATAGCAGAACACCCGAGAAGCAGCAAGATGATGATGTCTTTGGTTTCAATTTCTCCTCCATTCTATGCACCTGTGAGCATTATATCTCTCTTTCAATCCATTTTATATATATTTTTATTTCCCAATTCTTTCTATTTAATTTAAGAGTTATTTCAACACTAGAAATCGAAAGCTATTGTACTTGAAAAATATGTATCACCTGTAAATAGAGGAAGCTTTGGGGTTAAAGCATTTTTCTTCAACCCTCCAGATGAACCACCCATTCTCAAAGAAGCTCTTAAGGTAATTCCATTTGCTACATCCCTATATTTTTGTACTATGTTTATTCAGTAATTTCTGTATTTGGGTGCTGGAAAAATAAATTGACAGAATACTTTTTAGGGAATTTCTATAGAAAAATTGTAGCATATAGAGAAGAAACCCTATCTGGGTTTGTTAATTTATTATGTCTATAAAGTAGAGCTAGCTAGCATCTGGGTTCTGACCAATTTAACAAGGGGAGGATTGAGAGTTGATTGTGGTGTTAGTTATCAGAGTACTTTTTACTTTTCAATTGTTGTAGTACGTGTTCTAATGTTTTACTTGGAATGTGTGTTTTGTTTAGTTTGTTATGCCTACCCGAACTAGTCTGGGATAAAAGGAGTAGCTGAGTTGATATATATCTCATTTTAATACTAGTTAACAATTACAAACATAAAGTTAAGGGCGGATTTGCAGTTACAGAAACAATGGTTAAGCATATATTGACACCATTCTGTCTGGGCTTCTTTCAAATAGGCATTTTACCACTTGTTTTTACATAAGTATGGCGAAATGACCTTTCTTTTATCAGCATATCAATTGGTCTTGCAAGTGGAGCTAGCTCAGTCAACTGGACACTTTATCTGAGTCCGTGTAACTATGCTATCAATTTTGTAGGGCGCAATTGGCTTTAATCTGTACCATTTATTATACACACTGAAACCATCACTCATACCCTTTCCACGTTCCTATAACTGATCCCAGGTCATCTCCCATTCCTATCAAAAGCAATTCCATTTTTGTGGACATAGAGAACCCAAGGTCATATTGGCTTAGCACACTCACCTCGTCCAAGAATGAGGTCGCATGTTATTGTTGTAAGCTGATAACCAAAGTAGCAGCTAGCCCATTGTTGCTTCTGTTAAAAAGAAAAGAAATTTCAAGATAAAGAATGATAATGAAAGGTGAAGGGACCTATCCACACAGATTTCTAGAAACTCACCAATAATGAAATAAAGCTCAAAGCTCTAGTATCAAAGTAATAATATATTCAACTATGATTGTTAATTTGTGTGTTGTTTTACTTGCGTATTTTCTGGAGTATTCACATTTTCATGGTCTCTCTCACGTTGCAGCAGAGAAACCAAACCCCATGATTTTCCTAAGAGATTGTGAGTTGTTGGATTTGAAACCAGATGATGTTGTTCATGTAGGAGATGATCGTAGGAATGACATATGGAGTGCAAGAGATGAAGGTTGTGATGCTTAGCTCTAGGGAACTGATGTCCATTCCTTCAAGGAGGTAATTTGTAAATTAACTTTTTCCCCCTCGCTATTTAGCTTTATGATCTGCATATCTTCTCATGTTTTCTGCTATAGCGGTTCAATTGATTATTACAAAGTTTTATTATTACTTTTTGGTAGGTCCAAAGTTCTGTATTATTGTTTTGTTACATTAGTATACTGTTTATAAAAGTATACATTGTTTTTGCAAATCTTAGAAAGAAGGAACATGCCGGATATGTCAACGTATTGTGTTTCAACCTTGTATTGGCCAACTTTATCTAGCTTGGTTTCCATGCATATGATTTTTCACTGGGTGTGTTATGGTTTAAAGCCTCACAAATTTAAAATATAACAATACCAAGTAATAAAATCATTACATTTTATGATGCAGGTTGCTCAAAGGATTGGAGTCCAGGTATGAATCAATGGCAATTCAGTTTCAGCACCTAGAAGAATGCTTCCAGTTGTATAATGGCTTTTCATCCATCCTGTACCTCCCTATAAGCAGTTGTACATATTCTCTTCTTTTTGTAATATGTAGAGAGATGAGAGATGTAAGGATGCAACTACTTTGAGAATAAATGATTACTTGGAATCTTTGATAAATGATTGAATTTACAACTCTTTTAATCTTTCAGGCTACAATATGCTAATCTTTCAGGCATTAGCATATTGCAGGTGCATTGGTAATGTAGGTGAACTACAACCTTTTTTTTTCTTTTTTTTTAATCTACAACATTTTAAAAACGTTGTGTTAGGTGAACCACAACTTTTTTTTTTTCAAATCTACAACATTTTAAAAACGTTGTGTAAATATGCTTAAACGTTGTCTGATATATTAAACTACAACATTTTTATCCATAAAACGTTGTGGAATCATACCTTCTACAACGTTTTTAAGCATCTGTTAATTTATGGAAAACAAATCTATAATGTTTTTTTCTTAAAAACCGTTGTGTAATGTGCTTAACTACAATATTTTAAAAACGTTGTGTAAGGGTGTCAAATAGATGACACCCTTAACCACAACGTTTTTTTCGCGTTATCTATTTACAGTTTTGTAGTAGTGTATGTTGCTTGCTTATTGGATGAGGATGGTTGATATCATGATCATTTGTGTGGAGACACTAAAGTAAGTATGTAGGTGCTTATTGGAGAATAAGTTCACTGAACTTGGCTCGTTAAGGAATACCTAATGGAGTTTTACTTGTCTGTCAAGAGGAATTCCTGTAGTGATAGTAGTATAAGTGATCCTTAGACTTGAGATCATCATAGTATCTTGTGTATAATGAATTACACTTTGACTTATTCCTTAAGAACCTTAGGGTATATCAAAGGGTATGCTTAGGTGTAATAAGTTATATATGGAGATAATGAATGATCAATAAAGAATCTACCACTTCTAGTAAAAGAAGAGAAATGTCATATGTGATTCAATAAATGACAACCCAGGAATCCTTGGCCAAGGTGGAATGCATTCATTCAAAGTTGTGCATTTAGGAATCGAAATACATATTATTAAATAAAATAAGATTTGACAGTAATTCCATGTCTTATATTTAATTGGGACATTGTATGATAGAAGGATTGAATTGTACAATAACTATTTACTCAAAGGTTCTTTTATGATAAATGTTGAAATCTATATTATTTGGAAAATCGTTGATCGTTAAGGAGGCTTATCCTTATTGTAGAATAAATATTATTTATTTAAATAAATTAATAGTTTAATTCATATATTTAAATGAGATTAAAATTGTTATAATTAATTTATTCACAACCGGTTTAATATGGAGAACCTAAATAGTCACACCATAAAAGGAAGAATAGTTTGTTTAAGAAGTTAATGATATAATCGTAATAATATGTTAAGTGTATTTAATTTAATCTATGGCGATAGAGTAAATTAAATAGCTTAATATTTATTATTTAATATTTTGAAATATTAAATATAAATTAATAAGATGAGTCATATTAATATTATTATTATTATTATTATTATTATTATTTTAATTTCTAAAGGAGTTTGTGAATTAATTTAATATAAGTACTCTTATTTATTACTAATAAGATTAGAGACAAATTAATTAAAAGATTCCTAATAAGATTAGGGAGCTTAATTAATTAAAGAATTTATTTAATTAAATATAAACCTATTTCTAATTAGATTAGAAGGGTTGACTAATATCAATATAAGAAGAGTCTTATGATAGATATCAGTGTACGTTAAATTCCAATTTTTGGAGAATACTTCTTTTTTACAGAGATAGAAAACTAGGGTTTAGCCAACTACCCTCCTTCTTGAATAATCCTTCTTCCTTGGTGGATCACCTCTAGAGGCCAAACACTTGAGTGGCTAACATTGATCAAAGGAAAGGAATTAATCTCGGAGATTCAAGGAGATCACAGAGAACTAGGAGTTGAACTCGTACCTATGGAAGCTCGTATATATCTACAAGGGTATGATTCCATAACTTATTATCATTTGTTTTAATTAGTAACATGCATAAAGGACGATCTGGGTAATTTGTTTGTGAAAATTTTAAAATCTGTTTTTGACATGATTCTGCTATTTTATGCAATTTGATTGCGTCTTTGATTTTCATAAAACCTAATAGAGGTATCAGAGCTAAACCTTTATGATGTTATTAACTTCTTAGATTTGATATATAAATTTGATATGTGTTTTATACAAATTTTATGTGCATAATTGTTAGCATATAATTGAGTTTTCTAAGAAAAACTGCAGAATTCGCGAACTGGAAAAATAATTTCGTGAATCATGGCATAGCAGCGTTGTTTCTACAATGTAAACCGGTGCTACAACGCCAGTAGTTTTTCAAAATCGTCAAATTTGTAAATACAGTCACTTTCTTCCTAGTATAAACATGGTGTCAGTAGCGCCAGACCAAGGTTTCAAAAGCGAAATTTGATCCAGTATTGCAGTGACTCCAAAACCCAAAGACAACAAGGCGTTTGTAGGGGTACATCTTAAAGGAATAAAAATTATTTTTTAATAAAATCTGATTTCTAATTAAAATCAAAGGTTTATTTAAATTAAAAATTGGATTTCATGTTTTTTCTAGAAATTCTAAATTAAATTAAAGTTGTTTATTTTGTATTTAGAATATAATTTCATATTGATTAAATAAAGGCGTTATTTTAAATTAAAATTGAAATTGGTGATAATTAAATTTTCCCATTAAATCGATATCAATATATATATTAAATGTTTATTATTTATAAGATGAATGTTATATTTATTGATACATATATTGATATGTATGATAATAAATGGGGTTGATTATGGACTATTGACCAATGAGATTGGATTTATTTTGGTTGGATGCTTAAATAAATGGGTTTTATTAAATGGGGTATGCGTACCTCGTCTTTTATACTTTTCTTCTTGATATAAATTCTATCTTTTCCCTATGTACTTTCCCTTGACTGCTGATCAAGGTTTCTATTTAAATTAAATAGTTTATGTAATAGGATTAGTTAGAATTTCTCGAAGAACTGGAGATCAAGGAGCTAGGAGTGCTTGAAGACCCGTTTGTATTGGAGCCCGAGTTTAAATGTAACAGTTATATTTAAATGTTAGTTCTTGCACCCTAGGATTTGACCTTTTGGTTTACTTGGTGGCTCTTTGGTATATTTAATATGAGTTTGTTGTGTTACCACAACGCAAGTATTAAGTATTTAAGATGTAAATTTATCACATTTGATGCTTATAAAGAAAATTGAACAATATTATTTTGGTGTGTCACCACAAGGATAATATTTTTCTTTTTTTAATATATGGAAGTGCTGTAATAACCCGATATTTTTTATATAATTAAATCAGAAATTTTACGTATAATTTTTTTTATTTTGAAGGTGGGAATATCTGCAAGGTTATGTATATGTATTTATGCGATAAATAAAATTTATTTATTACATGAATAATTACAAATAAATTTTATTTATTTATTGATCACTATAAATTATATTTTTATAATTAATTTTGTGGTAAAATATTTTATTATTTATTTTTTATGAAAATATGATTATTGAATTATTTAAATAATTTATGAAATGATTATTAGAATTATTATTTTATTATATGAATTTATTTAGATTAGTTAAGTTAATTATTTTAACTTAATTAATAATGCTATATATGCAAGATAAATATAATACATAAATATGTATTGTATGTACGTATTGATAACGATTGTTCAATGATGATACAGTGTTAGAAAACCCTAGCAATACTGTGTTAAACTCTATTTTGAAACTCAATTATGAGTTTGAGAATGTTATGTAATTGTGTTATATGATTTATGTTTAGTAATATAGAATTTAAAGTTAATTAGGAAAACCCTAATTATTATTAGAAACCCTAATTACTAAACTAGAACCTTAATTGCTAAACTATAAAGTTTAACGCTAATTATGGAAATAATCAGTAATTAAAAACCCTAATTATTAAAAACCATATTTTCTAATTTGAAACCCTAATGGTTAATTTTAAACCCTAATTATTGGGAAACCTTAGTTTTTTTTAAATTAGTAACCCTAATTGGCTATGTATGAACCCTAATAGCTAATTTAGCAATTTTAATGCTAATTATTGAACCTTAAAACTAATCTTCATGTTTTATATTATTAGAAAATCGAAATTAATTTAGAAACCCTAAATTTGTAATTTAGGAAACCTAATTTTCCATTTTAGCCCTAAATGTAAAATCCTAGAAAAAACCAAATTGTAAAACCACAGGGTTAAACCCTACAGGTCAAACCCTGAGGGTTGGGACAAGTTACCTTCATGCCATTAAATTTGTAAGCCTAATGACCAAACTACCCTTGTGCATATTTTATTAAGCTAACTTGTCAAACTTGATAAAACTTTAGTTGCTCAACCACTCTATTTACTCCATGTGACAAATCTCAGCAAATTAGCCACATATATCCTACAAGTCCATTGCATTTCAAGTTGTAGATAGATTAAAGTGAGACAAAATCCAAAAAGCTAGCTCATTTTCTCTCATGCACTCAACCAACTCTTCTCTCTCACTCTAACCCACGAAATCTCTAAGTATTTCAGTCCCTAAATCAAGCCCCACTTGTGACACCCCCAAAACAGGTATACAACACCCATCTTGACTCACCAAATACATGGTACATAAATCAAATACAAACTTAATTATACAACTGTCGTGTACAATACGACAAAAACATAGCTGAGAGTTTAAACAAGAATATTTCCTTCTAGACAATATCCACTCTTAATGGAGTCCTCATTACAATTATTATCACACTATTTCACGTAATAGTGAGGACTACTAAAGCCACTTATCCCGGACCATCACTCCATTTCTCGACTCATCCCAAACTATATTCTCATTTTCAAGAGAACAATGAAAGAAAAGGGTGAGCTCAACTAGCCCAGTAAGAAATATTATGACTAAGATAATGCGGAATAAATTATCCTTAGCCTTCAACAGTATAACAACTGATAGAATACAATAGACAACAAGTTTTAGATCAACAACTGCAGCGGAATAAGCAATCCAATAGAAGAGTCAAGTAGAGCATAAAATCCACTATCTTCTATGATTTAAAACGTTTTTCATCAACTTTATCACTGAGACTCAGCTTAATAAATTAACCACATCATCGAATCATCCCTGCACTACGGGCCAAGGATATTCATGTAATCATCAATGGTCATGACTATATCGAATAATCCCTGGTCATAATCATACCCATAGCTGTCCATCAATGCACTACGGGCCAATGAGGACTTTTACCACATAATTCATTACATTACGGTCATGATTATACCGAATAATCCCTGGTCATAATCATACCAAGTCCATCTATGCACGTAAGCCAAAGATGACTTTCATCACAATATAAGCATGAGGATGATGACAATGACATAATAATTCAATAAAACAAGTTCAAGGATAAATTTTAAAGATTTATAATTTAAATTATCCAGAAATCAATAACGTCCAAATTGTCAACATGATACTGCTTTGTGGAGTAAAATTCAAGAATGCTCAGAAGAATATTTCCATGAAAAGATACTGGATGAAGCGTAAATATCCAGGATATTCTACTAATTTCATGGAGTATAGAAGTCAAAACTATAACTAACTGAGTATAATAGAATATATGAAACTACAAATGGATTTTTACCCGCCATGCGGTAATCCATGTAGACAGATCATTTTTATAATTTAATAAGGAATGAATACAAATGATCATTCACCACGCATGCGATAATCCACATAGATATGTTATTCCAACAGAATAATAAAGAATGGAATAACAGAAGAATTCACCATGCATGCGATAGACCGTACAGACAAGTTATTCCAACATAATATTAAAGAATGGAATAATAGAAGAATTCACCAGGCATGCAATTGACCGCACAGACAGGTTATTCCAACAGAATAATAAAGAATGGAATAATAGAATAATTCACCAGGCATGCGATAGACCGCATAGATAGGTGATTCCAACAAAATAATAAAGAATGGAATAACAGAAGAATTCACCAGGCATGCGATAGATCGCATGCATAAAAGTTATTCCAATGTAATAATAAAGAATGAAATAAATGTAAGAATTCACCGGGCATGAGATAATAAATGCATGCATAAAAGTTATTCCAATAGAATAATAAAGAATGGTATAACAACATTTAGGAATATTGAAAGAAATAATTCTCTTCATGAATATGAAAGAATAATACCCCTTACCTTAGAAGAAAACTGGATACTGGAATAGTGAGGTAACAGACTTCTCTTCTTCTTTCTCTCTATAATTTCTCTCTATAATAATTGCTCTTGTGATACTTAGTGAATTGGTGAGAAATGAAGGAAGAATGAGCCTCTATTTATAGGAAAATATAGTTTCATTAATTGCACATTTTGGGGCTCAAAATATTACAGTATAATACCTCCCTCTTTTTCTTCATTTTTAATTTAGTCCTGCAAGTATTATCAAACTTGCACCACCTCCCCTAATAGTAAATCATGTGAATCAATAGTAAATCATGTGAATCAATAGTTCTAAACATGTGAAAAAATTAATTATAGTATAGTACCTTCAACTATACCTCCATTTTTTATTTAGTCATGCAAGTATTATCAATCTTGCACCAACTCCCCTAATAGTAAATCATGTGAATCAATAGTACAGACATGTGAACACATAGTTATAAGCATGTGAATTAATAGCAATTAATTACTCATTTATCCAGTTAATTACCCGATTGGTCAATATAACCTACAGACATCAATTATTATCGAAATAAATGTCAATTTTCACAAACACTAATAATTCCAACACAATGGAACTATCAATTTCATCTTTAATCAACACGAACTTATTCATCATTAATATTATAATTCACAATATTTAACAACCAGGTCGTTCTTAGGAAAGATGGGGCTTTCCGATAAGGAGTTCTCTTTATTGGCGAGCAATTAGGTGACCAAACCTCTCCTTGACAGAACTTCTAGACATTGTCAATATTCCAAATAATAATATGAATAACTTTGTCGTCTCAATTATTGATTTAATAATATATATTATTAAGATGATATTGTGACAATAATTGAATAAATAATATGAGAGATATGATGCAGCAATTATGTGACGCCCCCAAAATAGGTATACATCACCCATCTTGAGTCGTCAAATATATGGTACAAAATACAAATACAAACTTAATTATACAACCGTCGTGTAATATATGACAAAACATATCTGAGAGTTTAAACAGGAATGTTGCCTTCTAGACAATATCCACTCTCAAATAGAGTCCTCATTACATTTATTGTCACACTATTTTACAGAATAGTGAGGACTACTAATACACCATCTCGGACCATCACTCCGTTCCCCGACTAGTCCCAGCTACGTTCTCATTTCCTAAAGAGAACAATGAAAGCAAAAGGGTGAGCTCAACTAGCCCAGTAAGAAATATTATGACTAAGATAATGCAGAATAAATTATCATTAGTCTTCAACAATGTTAAACTGATAAAATACAATAGACATCAAGTTTAACTGCAGCGGAATAAGCAATCCATTAGAAGAGTCAAGTAGAGCATGATTTTTACTATCTTCTATGATTTAAAATGTTTTTATCAATTTTTATCACTGAGACTCAGCTTAATAAATAAATCACATCATCGAGTCATCCCTGTACTACAGGCCAAGGATATTCATTAAATCATCAATGGTCATGACTATACCGAATAATCCTTGGTCATAATCATAACAAAAATTGTCCATCAATGCACTACAAGCTACTGATGACTTTTACCACATCATTTATAACATTACAGGTCATGATTATACCGAATAATCCCTGATCATAATCATACCAAGTCCATCTATTCACGTAAGCCAAAGATGACTTTCATCACAATATAAGCATGAAGATGATGACAATGACATAATAATTCAATAAAACAAGTTCAAGTATAAATTTTAAAGATTTAAAATTTAAGTTTATCCAAAAATCAATAACGTCCAAATTGCCAACATGATACTTCTTTGTGGAGTAAAATTCAAGAATGCTCATAAGAATATTCCCATGAAAAGATACTGGATGAAGCGCAAATATCTAGGATATTCTACTAATTTCATGGAGTATAGAAGCCAAAACTTTAACCAACTTAGTATAATAGAATATATGAAACTGCAAATGGATTTTTGCCCGCCATGCGGTAATCCACATAGACAGATCATTTCCACAATTTAATAAGGAATGAATACGAAGGATCATTCACCATGCATGCAGTAATCCACATAGACATGTTATTCCAACAGAATAATAAAGAATGGAATAATAGAAGAATTCACCAGGCATGCGATAGACCGCACAGACAGGTTATTCCCAACAGAATAATAAGGAATGGAACCAGGTCATGCGTAATCTGCATAGACAGGATATTCCAACAGAATAATAAACAATGGAACCAGGTCATGCGTAATCCGCACAGACAGGATGTTCCAATAGAATAATAAAGAATAGAACCAGGTTATGCGTAATCCGCACAGACAGGATATTCCAACAGAATAATAGAGAATAGAACTAGGTCATGCGTAATCCGCACAGATAGGATGTTCCAACAGAATAATAAAGAATGGAATAACAACAGAATTCACCAGGCATGCGATTGACGACACAGACAGGTTATTCCAACAGAATAATAAAGAATGAAATAATAGAAGAATTTCACCATGTATGCGGTACTTCGCATAGCCATGTTATTCCAACATAATAATAAATAATGGAATAACAACTCTTACGAGTATTGAAAGAAAATAACTCTCTTCATGAATACGGAAGAATAATACCCCTTACCTTAGAAGAAACTGGATATTGGAATAGTGAGGTAGCAGACTTCTCTTCTTCTTTCTCTCTATAATTTCTCTCTATAATAATTGCTCTAAAGCTTTAGTGAATTGGTGAGAAATGAAGGAAAAATGAGCTTCTATTTATAGGAAAATATAGTTTTGATAATTGCATGTTTTGGGGCTCGAAATAGTACAGTACAATACCTTCAACTTTTCTTTCATTTTTAATTTAGTCCTGCAAGTATTATCAAACTTTCACCACCTCCCCTAATAGTAAATAATATGAATCAATAGTTCAATCATGTGAATCAATAGTTGTAATCATATGAAAATACGAATTACAGTATAGTACCTCCATGTATACATCCATTTTTAACTTA
This sequence comes from Panax ginseng, assembly GCA_020205605.1. NCBI lineage: Eukaryota > Viridiplantae > Streptophyta > Magnoliopsida > Apiales > Araliaceae > Panax > Panax ginseng. The sequence continues at coordinate 140,056,915 of CM035128.1, forward strand.
GACATTCAAGTATTATCAATCTTGCACCAACTCCCCTAATAGTACAAGAATGTGAATCAATAGTACACACATGTGAACAAATAGGTATAATCATGTGAATTAATATCAATTAATTGCTCATTTATCCGATTAATTACCCGACTGATCAGTATAACTTCCAGACATCAATTAATATCGAAATAAATGTCGATTTCCACTAACACTAATAATTCCAACACAATGGAACTATCAATTTCATCTTTAATCAAAACGAACTTATTCATCATTAATATTATAACTCACAATATTTAACAACAAGGTCGTTCCCAGGAAAAAGGAGGCTTTTTGATAAGGATTTCTCCTTATTGGCGCGCAATTAGATGACCAAACCTCTCCCTAACAGAACTTCTAGACATTGTAAATATTATAATTTAATAATATAAATAACTTTGTCATCTCAATTATTGATTTAATAATATAACATATTATGCAGATGATACTGTGACAATAATCGAATCAATAATATGAGAGATATGATGTAACAATTATTGTAGCAATAATTGAGTATAACTGAGTGACTTCTCACGTAAACATCAATAACAAATACCGTGTGCTACTATACAACCACGCGTATTACTGTGCTTTTACTACCGGGTAGTTCAACAGTTTTAACGGTAACACTTCCACCGTTATTTTTATTAAAAGATAATTATGTCATTTTCTAACTACGACAATACTTCCGTTGTGGGGTCCACCAATGATTGTGCCATCGTACGAATATTCCCTGTTAAAATGAATATTCCCCGACCAATCAAATATTATATAACCACTTGCTTACTTTGTAAAATTTGTAAATATTACCCACAACTATAACATTATATCAAATCCACGCCATAATATTCAAAAATATATTTCGAGAAAATTATTCTTTATTCATAAAAGTTGGGGTCTTACAACCTCCCCTTCTTATGAAATTTCGTCCTCAAAATTAGGGTGCGTACCTGGTATGTCAAAGTGGTGCGGATACCTTGATTTCATTTTAGATTCTAACTCCCAGGTCATTTCTTCAACATCGTGGTTTCTCCACAAAACTTTTACTTGAGGTATAACTTTAAAGCGTAGAATATGATCCTTCTTATCCAAGATTTTAACAGGTACCTCTTCATACATTAAATCTTCCTCTATCTTGTCTGGTTCTAATTCAATAATGTGGTTCGCGTCTTTCACATATTTACGTAACATAGATATGTGGAAAACGTTATGAACACGAGACATACTTGGCAGTAAGGCGAGTCTATAGGCCACAGTTCCTACTCGTTTGAGGATTATAAATGGGCCAATGAATCGAGGATTCTGCTTTCCTCTTTTTCCAAATCTTGTAACTCCTTTCCATGGAGTAAGACGTAACAACACATGATCTCCTTTATTGAATTCCACGTCCTTTCGATGAAGATCAGCATAACTCTTTTGTTGATCTTGTGAGGTTGTTATACGTTATCAGATCGTTTGAATCTTTTCCGTAGTCATACATACCAAATCCGGCCCCAACAACGTTGCTTCACCCACCTCATCCCAACATACTGGAGAACGACACTTTCTTCCATACAACGCCTCAAATGGAGCCATGTCAATACTTGCTTGATAACTATTGTTGTAGGAAAACTCCACCAATGGTAAGAACTTGTCCCAACTTCCCTTGAAGTCAAGGACACAGAATCTTAATAAATCTTTAAGAGTTTGAATAGTCCTTTCCGACTGCCCATCCGTTTGAGGATGATATGCCGAACTAAATCGTAAATCCTTGCCCATAGCTTTTTGCAAACTAACACAAAATCTTGAAGTGAATCTTGGATCTCGATCAGAGACTGTGGTTACTGGCATACCATGCAATCTTAAAATCTCATTTATATACATACTAGCAAGACGTTCAAGTATATAAGTTTCTCGTATTGGTAAGAAATGAGCAGACTTGGGTCCCTGGAGCTTAATAAATAAATCACATCATCGAGTCATCCTTGCACTATGGGCCAAGGATATTCATTAAATCATCAATGGTCAAGACTATACCGAATAATCCCTGGCCATAATCATAACAAAAACTGTCCATCAATGCACTACAGGCCACTGAGGACTTTTACCACATCATTTATAACATTACAGGTCATGATTAAACCGAATAATCCCTGGTCATAATCATACCAAGTCCATCTATGCACGTAAGCTAAAGATGACTTTCATCAAAATATAAGCATGAGGATGATGACAATGACATAATAATTCAATAAAACAAGTTTAAGGATAAATTTTAAAGATTTAAAATTTTAGTTTATCCAGAAATCAATAACGTCCAAATTGTCAACATGATACTTCTTTGTGGAGTAAAATTCAAGAATGCTCATAAGAATATTCCCATGAAAAGATACTGGATGAAGCGCAAATATCATGGATATTCTACTAATTTCATGGAGTATAGAAGCCAAAACTTTAACCAACTGAGTATAATAGAATATATGAAACCGCAAATGGATTTTTGCACCGCCATGCGGTAATCCACGTGAGATGATCATTTCCACAATTTAATAAGGAATGAATACGAAGGATCATTCACCATGCATGCAAGAATCCACATAGACATGTTATTCCAATGTAATAATAAAGAATGAAACCGTGTCATGTGTAATCCACACAGATAGGATGTTCCAAATGTAATAATAAAAAGAATAGAACTAAAGTTATGCGTAATCCGCATGCATGTGATATTCCAATGAATAATAGAGAATAGAACGTGTCACGCGTAATCCGCATGCATGACAGGATGTTCCAAATGAATAATAAAGAATGGAATAACAATAGAATTCACGGGCATGCGATGGACTAGCATGACAGAAAGTTATTCCAACAGAATAATAAAGAATGAAATAACAGAAGAATTTCACCATGTATGCGGTACTTCGCATAGCCATGTTATTCCAACATAATAATAAATAATGGAATAACAACTCTTACGAGTATTGAAAGAAAATAACTCTCTTCATGAATACGAAAGAATAATACCCCTTACCTTAGAAGAAACTGGATATTGGAATAGTGAGGTAGCAGACTTCTCTTCTTCTTTCTCTCTATAATTTCTCTCTATAATAATTGCTCTAAAGCTTTAGTGAATTGGTGAGAAATGAAGGAAAATTGAGCTTCTATTTATAGGAAAATATAGTTTCGATAATTGCATGTTTTGGGGGCTCAAAATATTACAGTACAATACCTAACTTTTCTTACATTTTTAATTTAGTCCTGCAAGTATTATCAAACTTTCACCACCTCCCCTAATAGTAAATAATGTTAATCAATAGTTCAATCATGTGAATCAATAGTTATAATCATGTGACAATACCAATTACAGTATAGTACCTCCATCTATACCTCTATTTTTAACTTAGTCATGCAAGTATTATCAATCTTGCACCAACTCCCCTAATAGTACAAGAATGTGAATCAATAGTACACACATGTGAACAAATAGTTATAATCATGTGAATTAATATCAATTAATTGCTCATTTATCCGATTAATTACCCGACTGATCAGTATAACTTCCAGACATCAATTAATATCGAAATAAATATCGATTTCCACTAACACTAATAATTCCAACACAATGGAACTATTAATTTCATCTTTAATCAAAACGAACTTATTCATCATTAATATTATAACTCACAATATTTAACAACCAGGTCGTTCCCAGGAAAGAGGGGGCTTTTTGATAAGGATTTCTCCTTATTGGCGCGCAATTAGATGACCAAACCTCTCCTTGATAGAACTTCTAGACATTGTAAATATTACAATTTAATAATATAAACAACTTTGTCGTCTCAATTATTGATTTAATAATATAACATATTATGCAGATGATATTGTGACAATAATCGAATCAATAATATGAGAGATATGATGCAGCAGTTACTGTAGAAATAATTGAGTATAACTGAGTGACTTCTCACGTAAACATCAATAACCAATACCGTGTGCTACTATGCAACCACGCGTATTACTGTACTTTTACTACCGGGTAGTTCAACCGTTTTAACGGTAACACTTCCGCCGTTATTTTTATAAAAAGATAATTATGTCGTTTTCTAATTATGACAAATCTTCTGTTATGGGGTCCACCAATGATTGTGTCGTCGTACGAATATTCCTTGTTAAAACGAATATTTCCCGATCAATCGAATATTATATAACCACTTGCTTACTTTGCAAAATTTGTAAATATTACCCACAACTATAATATTATATCAAATCCACACCATAATATTCAAAAATATATTTCGAGAAAATTATTCTTTATTCATAAAAGTTGGGGTCTTACAAATTACTATAGCAATAATTGAGAATAACTAAGTGACTTCTTACGTAAGGATCAATAATCAATACCGTGTGCTACTATGCAACCACGCGTATTACTATACTTTTACTACTGGGTAGTTCAATAGTTTTAACGGTAACACTCGGTGTTATTTTTAATAAAATATAATTCTATCATTTTCTAACTATGACAATACTTCCGTTGTGGGGCCCACCAATGATTGTGCCGTCGTACGAATATTCTCCGACAAAAAGAATATTCCCCGACCAAACGAATATTTTATAACAACTTGTTTACTTTGCAAAAAAATTTCACATATCACCCTTAACTTTAACCTTTTATCAATTTAACCATTTGCGAAATAAAATAATAATTTTAATAAAATTGAATACTTTCATTTCATAAAATTCGGGGTCTTACAATCTCCCCTCCATATGAAATTTTGCCCTCGTAATTTATGTACGTACCTGGTATGCCGAAGAGGTGAGGTTACCTTGCTTAGATTCTAACTCTTGAGGTATAACCTTTAAGTGTAGAATATGATCCTTCTTATCCAAGATTTTAACACGTATCTCCTCATACGTTAAATCTTCTGATATCTTATCTAGTTCTAGTTCAATAATGTGGTTTGGGTCGTCCACATATTTACGTAACATCGATACGTGAAAAACATTATGAACACGCGATATACTTGGCGGTAAACGAGTTTATAGGCCACAGTTCCTACTTGATTGAGGATTTCAAATAGACCAATAAAATTAAGGGTTGAGATTTCCTCTCTTCATCGAGTCTTGCTTCTAGAATATCGCCCTCTTGAACCTTCTTCTTCACATTCATCAGCTCTGGGTGTGTAGCTTGAGCGGCCTTTAACTTTATCGATTAAAGTCAATTCTACTCGTATAGTTGATATCACCACGTGGGTCCGTAGAGTCTTTAACTCTATCTTTATCATTTGTAAGCTATACGAAATGGATTTTTGTGTTAACAACGTCACACTCGTAACCGCATACGATATTCTACTCAACGCGTCAGCTACCACGTTCGCTCTTCCATGATGATATTGAATGGTATGGTCGTAATCTTCAACAGCTCGAGCCAACGTCTTTGGCACATAATACGTTCGTTCTAGGTGAAGATATATTTAAGGGTTTTAGAAATGGGTTTTGTACTAGGGTCAATACAAAATTGATTTCACGCTCTAGGGTTAGGCTAAGAAGTCTTCAGAGAATACGTCAGGAAATTATTAACGATAGAAAAAAAAAACCGTGACTCTCATCCATGACTTGGATAGCACGTCACATTGATACCTATTAACTTGCCACCATTATTCATGACGTCCCCTACGGATATTTTGGCTTCAGTGTATTCCAAGACTTGAAAGTCACCAGCGAAAGGCTCGGGGCTCTTTACTTATTGCTTGATATGACAGTTATTGACTTTAGTGGTTTGGTTACTTGAATTCGCATAACAGGTTGGTTAGGAATATGAAAACTAACAAGCTTACGAAAAGCATGATGAGTAGTTAACCAATCGATTCCTAAAATCGCATCAAAGGCCAGTATTTTCAAAGAGATAAGTTCGATAGGTAACGTGAGGGTATCGATTTGAATCAAACAAGAATTATAAATAGTGGAGGTAACGAAGGTTTCTACTAATGAAGTTTCAACCAATAAGTCAAAGTCTAACTTCTCTGGGGTCAAATTTAAACGTTGAGCGCGAGCAAGAGAGATAAAAGAATGGGTAGAACTGGTATCTAATAAGGTATAGACTTCACAAGAATTTATAATTAACTAACCCGTGCTAATTTTGTTCGGGTCACTCTCTTTTTGAGAAGTCACGAAAAATGCTCTTCCTAAAACTACCAACTTTGTTTTGTCCGTATCTGCCTTTGGTGCCACCGTCCCAGATGGACTTGATTTCGCTACAAGACAAAATTGAGCTATATGATCGTCTTTTCCATAACTAAAACATACCTTGGAATATTGTGAACAGTTTGGACTTATGTGTCCCACCTCTCCGCATCTATAGCATCTAACTGGCGGTCGTTCTCCTCCCCTAGAATTTGATGCTGGTGTTGGTGCTGCTGCCGACGTCTTCCCATCATCATTAAATCTTCTCTTCTTGAATTTTTGACTTCTATTATCTTGGCCATGATTACCACCGAAGTGGTTACCATTCTTGGCATGATATTTTCCCTCACGATGATTATCATTGTTCCGATGGCCGTTGCAACTGGTATGATTATTATCGTGTTACTGGTCATTACATTTTGGTTGGGCTGGCTCATTATCGCGCTCCAATAATTGAGCGCTATTCACTACATCTGAATATAAATAAAGTTTGTGAGAAATGAGGTATTGACGTATTTCGGGTTTCAAACCTCTTAGAAACATTCGCGTCATTCGCTCCTCATTATCGACCAAATGGGATGCAAAAGGGATAACTCATAGAAATTTAGCCTCAGATCTTGTGACAAGGTCATATTGTTTTGGTCCAGCTTGATAAACTCTACCTCATTCATGTGACGAATACTTTTGGGAAAGTACTTGTCATTGAACAGTTCTTAGAACTTCTCTCAAGATATCTTGAGTACGTCAGGCTGGGTACGTTTTATAGATTCCTACCAGTAATCTGCCTCTTCACGCAATATAAAGGTGGCGAAGGGAACCTTTTGCTCCTCGGAACATCCCAAGACATCAAATATCTTGGTGATCTGCTTTAACCACGTCTCCGCCTTAAGTGGTTCTGGCTTTCCCAAAAACTCTGGCGGTCCCAGCTCCTTGAACTGCTTAGCAGTGACCAGTCGTGGGTTGCCATTGAATCCACCTACATTATGAACAGGAGTCTTTCTCCTTTGGTGTTGCATGAATTCTAAAAAGTTCCTAAACATACCATCGTTCGTCATTTGGTCGGCGTCGTTGTTGTTTACACCAGGATTATTGTCTTCCTGTTGCACATTATCCTGGGTATTGATCGTTGGTGACTCAACAGTCTCATGTGCTTCATTGCTAATCTCAACATTTTCAGATACCATTCTCAAACACTGTCACAAAACAAGGGTTAATTAACATATCACATATTATTCCTATACTATGACCGAGCAATTAAATACCAAATAAACTTAGGTAGGTCATACTAGCGAAGGAATTCCCCGTCTCTCCCCTCCTAGTTCTTGTTCACATCTCAACCAGTGATCATATCCCTAAGCTTTGATACCAACTGTGACGCCCCCAAAACAGGTATACATCACCCATCTTGAGTTGCCAAATACATGGTACATAAATCAAATACAAACTTAATTATACAACTGTCGTGTACAATATGACAAAATATAGCTAAGAGTTTAAACAAGAATATTGCCTTCTAGACAATATCCACTCTTAATGGAGTCATCATTATAATTATTATCACACTATTTAACAGAATAGTGAGGACTACTAAAGCCACTTATCCTGGACCATCACTCCATTTCCCGACTCGTCCCAGCTATATTCTCATTTCCCGAAGAGAATAATGAAAGAAAAGGGTGAGCTCAACTAGCCCAGTAAGAAATATTATGACTAAGATAATGCAAAATAAATTATCCTTAACCTTCAATAGTATAACAACTGATAGAATACAATAGACAACAAGTTTTAGATCAACAAATGCAGTGGAATAAGCACTCCATTAGAAGAGCCAAGTAGAGCATAAAATATATTATCTTATATGATTTAAAAAGTTTTTCATCAACTTTATTTCTGAGACTCAGCTTAATAAATAAACCACATCATCGAATCATCCCTGCACTATGGGCCAAGGATATTCATGTAATCATCAATGGTCATGACTATACCGAATAATCCCTGGTCATAATCATACCCATAATTGTTCATCAATGCACTACGGGCCAATGAGGACTTTTACCACGTCCATCTATGCACGTAAGCCAAAGATGACTTTCATCACAATATAAGAATGAGGATGATGACAATGACATAATAATTCAATAAAACAAGTTCAAGGATAAATTTTAAAGATTTATAATTTAGTTTATCCAGAAATCAATAACGTCCAAATTGTCAACATGATACTGCTTTGTGGAGTAAAATTCATGAATGCTCAGAAGAATATTTCCATGAAAATATACTGGATGAAGTGCAAATGTGACACCCCCAAAATAGGTATACATCACCCATCTTGAGTCGCCAAATATATGGTACATAATACAAATACAAACTTAATTATACATCCGCCATTTAATATACGAAAAAACATAGTTGAGAGTTTAAACAGGAATGTTTCCTTCAAGACAATATCCACTCTCAAATAGAGTCCTCATTACATTTATTGTCACACTACTTTATAGAATAGTGAGGACTACTAGTACACCATCTCGGACCATCATTTTGTTCCCCGACTAGTCCCAACTACGTTCTCATTTCCTGAAGAGAACAATGAAAGTAAAAGGGTGAGCTCAACTAGCCCAGTAAGAAATATTATGACTAAGATAATGAAGAATAAATTATCATTAGTCTTCAACAATGTTAAACTGATAAAATACAATAGACATCAAGTTTAACTGCAGCGGAATAAGGAATCCATTAAAAGAGTCAAGTAGAGCATGATATCTACTATCTTCTATGATTTAAAATATTTTCATCAATTTTTATCGTTGAGACTCAGCTTAATAAATAAATCACATCATCGAGTCATCCCTGCACTACGGGCCAATGATATTCATTAGTATCACGACCACAATTTATCCATGCACTACGGGCTAAGGATATTCGTGTTTTCATCAATGGTCATGATCATGCCAACAACTGTCCATCAATGCACTATGGGCCAATGAGGACTTTTACCACATCATTTATAACATTACGGTCATAATTATACCGAATAATCCCTGGTTATAATCATACCAAGTCCATCTATGCACTACAGGCCACAGATGACTTTCAACATAATATAAATATGAGGATGATGACAATGACATAATAATTCAATAAAACAAGTTCAAGAATAAATTTTAAAGATTTATAAGTTAATTTATCCTGAACTCAATAATGTCCAAATTGTCAACATGATACTGCTTTGTGGAGAAAAATTCAAGAATGCTCAGAAGAACATTTCCATGAAAAGATACTGGATAAAGCGCAAATATCCAAGATATTCTACTAATTTCATGGAGTATAGAAGCCAATACTTTAACCAACTGAGTATAATAGAGTATATGAAACTGCAAATGGATTTTCGCCCGCCATGCGGTAATCCACTTAGACAGATCATTTCCAAATTTTAATAAGGAATGAATACGAAGGATCATTCACCATGCATTCGGTAATCCACATAGACAAGTTATTCCAACAGAATAATAAAGAATGGAATAACAGAAGAATTCACCAGCGTATGAATCCGCATGCAGACAAAAGTTATTCTAATGAAATAATAAAGAATAGAACTAGGTCATGCATAAACCGCACAAACAGGATATTCCAACAGAATAATAAAGAATGGAACCAGGTCATGCGTAAACCGCATAGATAGGTTATTCCAACATAATAATAAAGAATGGAATAATAACCCTTACGAGTATTGAAAGAAAATAACTCTTGTCGACGTCGGGATTTTTGAGTGTCCCTTTTCGTTACTTGTTCTTTGGTGTTCTCATTTTAATGTGAAATTTGTTTGAAAAAAACAAGTGAAAAAGGTCTGACATGTTTAATGTCGACGATTTGACTTTAAGAGTCGCCAATTGGTGTATTTGACTGGTTACACCAACGCAACCGAAAAGGTTTGCACATTGACCCAGTGTTTTGACACTGCTAGACGGGTCTATAAAACCGAGATTCATTTTGGGTCCGGGGGCTTGATTATGCTGAGGGAAGGTGTTAGGCACCCCCGACATCCGTATTACCACGGTGACCGCCACTTTTCAAAGAAACTATTATATGAATGTGTGTGTGTGTGTATGTGTATTAATGTTCGGCTTGTTTGCTTTTATTTTTGAGATGCGAAGCATTCTCGAGAAAATAATTTACAAAGAAGGAAGAACTCCTCATGGGCATGATGACCATCCAAGGAAATTCGATAATTATAAAATAATGTACAAGTTGCTTTACAATTTGAAAAATGTCCATCATGGGAACCAGAATCTAGATTCATGAGATCAATCTGTGATCACATGATTCCTAGGCTCACATGATACAGTAATTTATATGGAAAGAAGTAAGCAGTTATATATATAAGCTGTAAATATATATATACAGATATGATTAACCACCACGAAACAACTCCATGGGGGATCGAAATGTAAATATATAATAGCGGTAAATATATATATATATATATATATATATATATATATATATATATATATATATATATATATATATATATGGACATGATCAACCACCACGTAAGTAAACTCGTGTGGGACAAAATGTAAATAAAGTCGTAAAAGTGATCAATCGCCACGTAAGTAAACTCCGAAAGGAGACGAAATGTAAATAAAGTTGTAAAAGCAATCAATCGCCAATAAGTAAAATCCAGGTAGGGACGAAATGTAAATAAATCTATAAAACGATCAATCGCCACAAAGTAAACTCTAAGAAGGACGAAATGTAAATAAAGCTATAAAAGGCCAATAAGTAAACTCTGTGCTCTGATGAAATGTAATATATATATATATATATATATATATATATATATATATATATATATATATATATAAGCAAGTAAATGCTCGATGTAAAATCCAGGCTCATCGATATAATCGACAACAATTATATATATATATATATATATATATATATATACATATACAAAAGTAGATAAATGCTCCAGAACGAAGTCTAGGCTCAATCGAGGTATAACTCGATGATGTTAGTCTATATATGAAATATATACATATATAAGTATATATATACTGAGATGAAATGAAAACCATTTTAACCAAAGTCCGCAAACTTACATACAACACGACTCTCAATGTGTATAACAGTGTGTGCTAATATGAGAAAAAGGCTTTATATAATGTGAGAAGGCTTACATTGGGCTGCCAATGTAGACTTCTATGACTTTAAATGGATAAACACTCAGCTCTCGTCGGATAAAAGATAGCTATATGTGAGCTAACAAGTGTTTAAAGATGAGGAAACACTAAAAAGATGTTTATAAAGAGTAAAATGGACAGGGCTTCCTCGCCTTTTCCTCCCCTTCTCTTCTTCAAATGGCTGACCCCAAGGCTCATATTTATAGACTGATGGCCGCAGGTACACCTACGGTATCTGCGGTTGTACCTACGGCTAGTCGTGGTGCATCCGAGCCTCGCGGATCCCATTGTCTTGAAGTACGTGCACTCATGCACTATAATGTCTGCTCGAACTTGTAAAACTTCAATTCGAGCATCTGAACGAGGTATATCTGACCTTTTTCGGACAGCTTGTGTCGAGAGTTATGCAATGACATGGATTAGAGGTTGTACGAAGTCAGGAAGAGGGGTCTATGCCCATGGTCTTCATTCTTCAAATTCTATCCAAAGTACTGCCATGCGTAATAGTCACTCAGGATTGTTACTCCTCGGTTCTTGTGGGACATTATTGGATGTATGTATGTATGAAGTGTTGAGACGACGTGCAGGTGTTGAAGAGACAAGATGACGTTTAACTCTTCACCGGGGTTATCGCCGGTTTGAGTTGAAAGTAGACGTTGCTCAGGGTTACATCTGAGATTGGACTACTTGTTGGTATGCCGCGATATCATCTTGTGAGAGAAAACGTTGAGGCGATAAGATGACATTTTGACTCCTCACCGGGGTTATCGTCGGTTTGAGCAGAAAGCAGACGTTGCTCAGGGTTACATCCGAGATTGGACTGCTTGTTTGTATGCCTCATTGTCATCTGTGGGTGTGCCTGTCTGCCTGTTGTTAGCTCCGGGTCTGAGGTATGAGTGCCTCGGTAGGAGGTATGAGCTTGAAGTTGATCGCATGTGTTTAAAATAAATAATTCTGGAGTTATCGCCGGAACTGCAAAAGCATCCCTTAGGGCTATGACCAAGGATGGAGTCGCTACTCCCAGTGTTGGTTCTGGGACTAGAACTGAATGTCACGGAGTTATCGTCGAGACAGAACTGTCATCTCCGGTGTTATTGCTGGTCTTTTGATCTGCATACCTCGGGGTTATCTCCGAGATTCGAAATGACACTCCCGGTTTGTGTTCCGGGTTGGAACTAAACTTCCGATAGTATTCAAAATGGATGTCAGCTGTCTTCCAGGGTTATCTCTGAAAGACGAATCTGCCCTCCTACAATGTCAGTAACAGGCGTGCAAAAAATTTCGAGTGTCTACAGATGCCCCTCTTTATCATATTTATGCAATACAAGGCATGGATAGGATAAAGAATCCTAGACACTTGAAATGCAAGCAAGATAAACATGATGCTATATGCAGCAACACGATGCAAATGTATGATGCATGATTATCAGGTAATCTTGTTGGGATAATAATCAGTGATGGCTTAGACATGCGATCCAAGTCTCCAAGGATGTTGACGTTGGGGCTATCACCAAAGTCTTGAATCCTAGACACTGGCTTATATTCCATAGAGGTATCTCTTGTGTGTAAGAGATCTGTGGGGATAAGGCTTTGTCTATTTGAGGATGTGTATAACATATTTCCTCATTCTGTCAGAGTTACTGCCAAAAGTTTGTCGTCGTCAAGGTTGCCCAACCTTCGTTGATGTGTGTATCACTGGATAGATCCCTGCTGGGTGTATTGTCAAGGTTGCTTGACCTTTATTGATGTATGTGTCAATGGTAGCATTGCGTTGTAACCCCCACCGGGGATACGTAGATGATTTGCTTCGATGGGTTTACTTGCCATCATCTGACATGACGTCAAGGTTGCTTGACCTTCATTGATGTGTGTATCAATGGTTTCAATGCATTGTAACCCCCGCCGGGGATACTTTATTAGTTTGTAACTTCGGCATTTTAACCCCCTCCGGGGAGGTTTGATATTTCGTGGTTTTGCGTTGTAACCCCCGCCGGGGAGGTTTAAGGTTGTGACCCTACAAATGAGGGCATCAGACCTTTGTGGGGTATTTTCGAGCATGATCTGTGAAAGATGAGCTCATTGGTATAGTATACCCTGTATTTAGGTGAATACCATTGAGACGATGGGAGTTTAACTCTGACTGACAAGAAACCAGGATTTCAGGCTATTCCGCTCAATCGGGTAGAATTTTTATTCCTGATTTTTCCTTTTCAGCTTGTGAGACCTCCTTTGTAACTCTAACTGGAACGAGCCGGAGGTGTGGGACCCATGTATAAGTGTCACATGTACACCTGCAGGAGCTATAGGTGAGCCTGCGGCCAACCGTGCCTATGTATAGGCCAATAGTTGCTTTCATAAGTCATTTTCAAGTTGCGCAGTGAAGGAAATCTGAGTGCTCTTCTTCAGATCTGCTAAGTTCGGGCAACTTTCCGCATATTCTACCACCGTACAAGCGTTCTTCACTATCCTGATAATGTATGCATGCTGATATGACTTGATAAAAAATATTCAACATAGCAAATGTTAGTATTAAACCATTCTGAACATAATGATGTGAAAAAATTTGACTTTTGAAACAGTCAAATTGGCACCTTTTACTGTCATTTATTATCCTATCTGAGGACAAATGAGTAAAGGCATAAAAGTAAAATAATCCTGGTAATTAGACTACACTTACGAATTTTTTTACTTTAATGTGATAATGCATATAGGATGTATATGACTGTGTATAGGTGTGCTACTGAATGGCCACCTAGTCATGCCTATGTGCATGTGGATAGTCCAATTTACAAAGGGGGCTATGGCAAAATTTTCCCAAAATGTAGGTATTGGGTAGTCATGCATTTTTAACTCTACTGTAGATGTATGTTAATCAATGCATTTTGAAAAGCTCCAGGTAAGAAATTACCACACCCTTTTTGAGGTGATTTGGAGACTTGTTATCCAGATATTATGGATCCGGATCAGCTGAGTAGTTCCCGTAGGACCACTTCTGGTGTATGGAGGAGAGCTTCTGAAGAGCCTCAACGCCATTCTATCAGACAGCCTCATCATTTAGTGGAGGCGGGGATACGTCCTATTCAGGTCGAAGTGCCAAATGTTGAGGACGAGGAGGAGGATGTACCGATCGAGGTTCCTGCTCCTACTGTACGTGTTCCCTATAGGGAATTTCCAGGTATTCAAGTGGCGAACCCAGATCTTCTGGGTGACTTGAGTAGGCATCATTCAGTATACCTGCACGCAAATGAGGTATGAAGTTAGATCTTTAATCTTCCTTATTTTCTATTGATGAGGAGTCAAGGATTACGATGTTGACTCGCATTTGATGTAGGTTCTGGCTTCCACACGTGACCTCAAGAGAACTGCTTTAGCATCCACTCTATGTATTAGGCTTTGCATGATGACTACAGAGCGATCGTCCATGGCTGGGGATTTGGGATGTTCTTCCCCATTCTACCCCGTCGTTGTCCCTGGGGTTACCTCAGGGCATTGTCTGAGCGGTGGTTTCACCAGACTCAGTCACTCTATTTGTTGGACTGTGAGGTGATGATGACACCGATGGATTGGTGGTTTATCACAGGTATGGAGTTTGGAGGGGCGCCGGTGCCTTACATGGAGAATATTACCCCTACTACCGTCAGATCCTTGTTGGGAGTTCCAGCAGAGGCGCTCAAGGGCAGGACTGTTCGTACGGTTCCTTTGAGCGTAGATGCTAGGAGCGGACTATTGAGTGAGCCCATACCCGATGATGTGAGAGTCAGGGATCGCATTCTTCGGCGATTGTTCCTGATGATCATTAGGGGTTGCTTCATAGCAGATAACTCTTCTACGGTGTCCTTTGCTTTGATCAGCGTCACTCGACACGTGGACAGTATAGGAGAGTATGATTGGGGTTCCTACACCTTTGCCTATTTCCTCAGGGGAATGCGCATGTGATCGCAGGGCTTGACCGAGGCGTGGTTAGGATTCTACCCATTTCTGCTGGTGAGTGTTTCTCTTGTCTTTTCCCATGTATAGGTTAAGAGTGTTGACTGACAATAGATGTTTGCCTTTGTGTTGGCAGTTTTGGGCCTATGAGAGGCTTCCCTGTTTGCGTCCTGTGAGCGTGTTAGGTTTAGATACCTATCCACGAGGACAGAGATGGCATCATTCCATACTGGCGGAGGTCCCTGTTGTTGAGGGTTTCACTCATTGTCGCCTACAGCTAGAGTTGTTGACAGCCGATGTCATCACATGGATTCCCTACTCTGGAGAGCATTTGGGAGTTGTTTTTTAGGATGGGTACCCGACTGGAGTAGAGTACGTCATTTCCACCCGCAGGATTCCTCTCTTCACAGATGGAGGATGGGAGCTCTATCTAGGAGAGCGTGCTATTAGGAGCACTACAGGAGATATCTGTATGTCGATCTTGCCTCTTGCCAGGCGTTATTGGCCTGTTTCGCAGTCACCCGTCATTGACATCCCATTGATGGGGATTGACGATTTTACATTGTCAGAGGGCCCCTAGTCTTAGGAGCTGTTCCAGCATTGGTGGATCCTTCGTACTATTGGAGCTCAGACCCGCGCCACACAGTTTATGGGGGATATAGTTCCAGGATCCGTGATGATGATGGATTGGCTAGCCTGTGTCAGAGATCCGACTCATGTGACACAGATCGACAGATTGACCCGGAAGTTGGACCAGACACATCTTTTCATTTGGCATTTGGGCAGAGATCCTTTAGAGGCAGATACTTTTGATCCTTCCAGCTCTGGTGCTGGCCCCTCAGGTGACCCATATGGCTTTGCCGGTGCAGATCCTCCATTGTATCGGCTTGACATCCCTGTAGATAGAGATCCAGTGACTCAGGAGGAGTTACATCAGGTGGACAGTATCGATGATGTACACATCGACACCATTGACTTTTCTGATGTATTTCTCGCTATCTCTTTTGATAGGCCTCTGATAGCTGCTGGGTAGCTTCGCCCCATTTCCCTGTATTTTAGCTGTACATAGATGTATTAGATGATGATATACTTAGGAATGTATGTACAATTTTCCATTCCCTATATCATATTGCCGTTTATTGTATCATGCATGTTATTATGTTATGCATATGTATGTATGTCCAGAGATATTCAGGATTGACCGCTGGATGGTCTTATGACATGGCCCGTACAGATGTCTTCTTCGACAGTTAGCCGCATTGATCATACCACACAATTTTTGGTGGTATCTGGTATGCACTCATGGTATGATAGTATATCACCATCAGACACAGTGATCGTAGATGAATTGCTGAAGCATATTACGACTCTGTTGATGTTTTAGGTTCCCATAGGATTTGTAGAGGGTATGCTAGAGCACTGGGTATCGGAGAGGCAGGTTTTCCGATTTGGGACCCAGGAGTTGACTCCTACTTTGGAGGAGTATGCGCAGTTGACGATGTTGCCGCTGGACAGACCTTGCGTGCATATGGCTATCGAAGACATGAGCAGACAGTTAATGACCCTCACCAAATTGAGACGTAGAGTGGTGCAGGCCGAGATTACATCCGGCCACGTGATATCCCAGCGTTTCTTGTTTGACAGGTTTGGCTCTGAGGATAGCTATACACGGCATTTCGGGAATTTCACCACACCGGAGGACCATTGGCGTTCAGCCAGAGTAGATGTACTGCTTCTATGCGTATTGTCATACGTCTTCATGCCATGGTATATGGATGAGCTGGATATCGGCGTCATTATGGTAGTGAGAGCTCTCAGGGAGGGTCATACCATTGTACCGATGATCATTGCAGAGACTCTGAGGTTAGCTACATACTGTTGTACTTATCCGGTAGGAGTGTTTACAGGTAGCTCGGTCATGCTGTATGTGTGGTTTATGTCACACTTGAGACCGATTGGCACATTTAGACGGCAGTGGTTTTGTTTTACCCATGATATAGCCATGTCGTACTCCTTCCAGCCTGCGGAGTGTACAGATGTTGCATCGTGGTCAGCTTTTCTGAGGGATTGGAGATCCATTTGCTATATTGCCGTGTTTAGGGCTTAACTTACCCTACAGCTTCATTACTCATGCTCCAGGAATGGATTATCTCCCTCTAGCTGGTTTGAGGGGCATGATCACTTACCACCCATTAGCCGTTATGTGTCAGTTTGACCAGTTTCAGGATTTTCATCTATATGAGGGGGCAGTGAGTTAGCACTTCGTTTCACACTGTTTATCAGCGGAGGACATATCCAAGTTGTATGCCTGCTGGGATCAGCGAGGGCTGGCTGAGTTTTCTGTCAATCATCCAGGTTGTTCTGTAGAGTATTCCGCATGGATGGAGACAGAGACTGCATCGACTGCGGCAGTATCCATAGTGCAGGGGATTGATTCTGACGATGAGGAGCTTATAGAGGAGGCTATTATTCCCATCGATGATTTGACTGCTGGGCTACCAGAATTTATGATGGATTCTCCCACCCCGAGTGCAACTGTTACTCAGTATTCGACACAACATTTGGAGATCCGGCTAGGGCCGCGATGTTGACATCTCCTGATGAGAGAGACGTCGCTCTATTAGAGAGGGATGAGGCTATATCAGCTAGGAATGAATTGATTGGGGAGCGGGATGTCGGCTTATCTGCTAAGGATGTGGCCATTGCAGATATTACTTCCGTTAGATCCCAGATGACTGTCAGTCTTGCCGACATGAGTGCTTACATTGATGAGCATTATGCCACCATGCAGTTAGCCTCTGATCTGCTAGCTCGTGTAGATACCCTTGGGCAGGAGCTTGCAGCGCTACCTCCATCTTCAGATAGGGATGCTATGTTAGATCTGATAGTCCGCATACATACAGATCTGTAGATAGCTTTGTATTTTCCTGCACAGACTAGCTTAGCCATTTTGTCATGTACAACACATATGTATATATCAAACAGTATTATGTATGGCAGGGAAATATATTTTGATTCACTTCCCTTTTAGTTATGCCTTGATACTTGCTTGATATTTGCCTGTTTCTTCAGGGCCTTGTGATCTTGATGCATTCTGAACTTATCCTTGATAGATGGACATTGATACGTCGCAAGATCTCTTAGAACGGATCATTGATTTCTGCAAATCCCTACCATCTTTGGTGTCTTGGGACTGGTATCTATATGAAAAAGTGGAGAGAAGGGTAGTTTCTTCCTCTCTGAGATTGACTGCACCACACATGGTCGCCAGTACTTTTATTTGTGAGAAGCTTAGTTAACTCCGTCTCTTATGGGTTGGTATTGCTCTTTGAGGCACAATCACAGCTTAGATGGTCACCAAATCTTCTATTTGTGAGAAGAGGTTAGGTAATTCCATCCCTTTGATCTGAAACCGATGAAATGTGGCGAATTGAAGGTTGATCCCAGTACCGTGTGATAAGAATTTTTGTTACGGTAGGGGTTAGATCGAACCATAAATGGTCGCCACGACTCTATTGAAGAGGAGATCAAGTCTGCGTAGTTCGAACCTGGTGTAAGAGGTTCAACGCTGAATGTGAAAGGCAAATGGGTGTAGAAATGTTTTTGTTATTTTTATATAGAAAGGGAAGAAATGTTTTTGTTATTTTTCTTTATTGCGACCAGGCCATATAGAATATGGTTGCCTATGTACCCCTAGGTATCAGGGAGATCAGGTCGACGTTGTTCGCCCCTCAGGATGACTCGCGGCTGAAGAAAAAGCGTGAATCCCATGTGTAGGCTATACTGCGGGGAGAAGAAAGTTTGATCCCATAATGGGGATAAACTGCAAGTGTTGAAAAAGTTTAATCCCATCCTCAGGATAAACTGCAAGAGTAGAAAAGTTTAATCCCGACTTCAGGATAAACTGCAGGCGTAGAAAAGTTTAATCCCGTCTTCAGGATAAATTGCAAGTGTGAAAAGTTTAATCTCGTCTTCAGGATAACTGAAATTGTGAAAGGTTAAATCCCGTCTTCAGGATAACCGAAATTGTATGGATGGTTTGAAATGAAGTGATACCAGGCTGCTGGTTTGAAGTGTATGTTTCCCTGAGGGGTAGAAGAGTATGCAAAAAGGAGAGGGTTCAAAACCGAAATGACTGGTGATTTGATGATCAAAACCAGGATGTTTGTTTGATGGTAACTTCAGACATAGTACCATTTTATGGTGTCCGAGTTGATAAGCTGTGGAAATTCATCGCCATCCATTTCCTACAATCTGAGAGCACCTCCTGTCAATACCTCCTTGACAACAAATGAGCCTTCCCAGTTAGGAGCAAATTTTCCCTTAGATTAATCTTGGTTGTCAAAGATCTTCTTCAAAACCAAGTCATGTTGTTTGAATTGCCTTAGTTGGACTTTTTTGTTATAAGATCGTGCGATCCTTTGCTGATATAACTAACCATGGAAGATAGTCGTGGATCGCCTTTCGTCTATTAGAGATAATTGGTGATACATGTCTTGTACCCATTGGTCTTCACTCAACTGAGCATCCATCAATACTCTGAGGGATTTCATTTCCACCTCTATGGGGAGCACTACTTCCATCCCATAAGCTAATGAGTGGGGGGTTGCCCCAGTGGAAGCACGCATAGAAGTTCTGTAGGCTAATAAAGTCAGAGGCAAGAGGTCAGGCCATCCTTTGTGATTGGCGGACATTTTCTGCATGATCTTTTTGATTTTTTATTAGCCGCTTCAACAGAACCATTCATCTTTGGACGGTAGATGACGGAATTAAGGTGTTTGATGTGGAATTTTCTATATAACTCCTCCATCATTTTGTTGTTGGGGTTCTTAGCATTGTCTGACACAATGACCTCTGTTGTCCATATCGACAAACAACATTATTTCTGATGAAAGTAATGATGACTTCTTTAGTAACCCTGGGGAAGGAGGCTGCTTCTACCCATTTGGTGAAGTAGTCGATCACGGTGAATATAAATCGATGTCCATTACTGGCTTTGGGCCCGATCACGTCCATTCCCCACATTGAGAAGGGTCATGGCGAACTCATATTGTGGAGTTCCCTTGGAGGGGTGTGGATAGCATTCCTATGAATCTGGCATTGATAGAACCTCTTGACGTGATCATCACAGTCAGCTTTGAGTGTAAGCCAATAATGCCCCGTTCTGAGGATCTTCTTGACAAGTAGGGGTCCGCTCATGTGAGGGCCACATACTCCACCATGGATCTCATCCATGAGTCTCTGAGCTTGGTCTTTATCTAGACATCTGAGGATACCTAATCCAGCATCTCTTTTGTAGAGTGCATCTCCGCTCAGTTAGAATTTCATAGCAAGTCGATGAATCTGCCTCTTCTCAGTTAGGCTCGTCTCAGCGGGTGTAGATCCATCTCGCAGATATTCCTTGATGTGCTGATACCAAAGATTGTGGATGAGAGGTAGCTCATCTGATACTTCTCCAACGTAATTCCCATAAACTGGGCTTTTTACAGAGTAAACGTGATGCTTGGCATGTTTTCCTTGTCAGGTATGTAAACCAAGGAGGCCAACATTGCTAATGCATCTGCAAAATTATTCCTATTACGAGGACTATGTAGAAAGGAGACTTCTTTGAACTCCAAAGCCATCTGTAAAACTTGCCGATGGTAAGGCATCAAATGTAATTCTTTGGTTTGATATATTCCTGTGGATTATCTGATTACCAATTCGGAATCCCCAAAGACAGTTAATTCGCTTTAATGCCCATTGAGCGGGCAAGTTTAAGCCCCATGATATGCCTTTCATACTCGATTGTGTTGTTGGTGCCGATAAACCGCAATTTGATGATGACGACAGATATCGCTTCCTCGTCTGGGATATAAGAATCGCTCCGGCTCCGAACCTTCTCGCGTTAATCACTCCATCAAAATACATTTTCCATGTATGACATTTATCGATCGATGTTGCAAATTGAATTGTCATTCCTTGACCTTTGACAGACTTTTGCATCACGTAGATGATGTCAAATTACTGTAGGATCAACTTCCATCCGGGATAATCGACAATTCAAAGATAAAGCCATCGAACACATACTTGAGAGGATCCACGCGGGATATGAGATGGGTTGTGTGACCATGGAGGTAATGCTATAACCTCATGGAAGCCCATGCTAAAGCACAACAAGTCTTCTCAATCAGAGTGTACTTGTGTTCACTGATGCTGAATCTTTTGATGAGGTAATAGATAGCTCGTTCTTGGCCTCTATCGTCTTTTTTGCCCCAGGATACAACCCCTGACATTGTCATTTATGGACAGGTACATGAATAGGGGAACATCATCCCTGGGAGGTACCAAAATAGGAGCGTTAATCAATTGCTCTTTGATTGTGAGGAAGGCTTTCTGACACTCATCATTCCATTTCATGGAGGAGTTCTTCCTTAACAACTTGAAGATTGGCTCACAGGTTGCTGTGAGTTGAGAAATGAATTTGCTAATGAAGTTGATCCTTCCCAAAAATCCCCGTATTTCCTTCTCTGTTTGACGAATGGGCATTTCCTTGATGGCCAGGATTTTGGTAGGATCCAGTTCAATACCTTTGTGGCTGACTAGGAAACCTAGCAACTTCCATGACTTAACACCAAAGGCGCACTTGGTGGGATTCAACTTCAAGTTGTACTTATGCAACCTGTTGAAAAGTTTTCTAAGATGGCTAAGTGGTCTTCCTCCTTTCGGGAGTTGACAATGATGTCATCCACGTAGATCTCTATCTCTTTATGCATTAAATCATGGAAAAGAGCCATCATAGCTCGCTGATAGGTTGCCCCGGCATTGATGAGGCCGAATGACAACCGTCTATAGCAAAAAGTTCCCCAAGGATCACGAAAGCAGTTTTCTCACGATCTTCCTCAGCGACCATAATTTGATGGTACCCCATAAAGCAATCAGCAAAGGAGTACATGTCGTATTGAGCAGTATTGTCAATAAGAATGTGGATAAAGAGCACGGGAAAGCTATCTTTAAGGCAAGCTTTGTTCAAATCCCGATAATCCACGCAGACTCGTTCCTTTCCCCTTGGTTTAGGCACGGGAACAATGTTGGATATCCACTCCGGATATGTAGACACCATGACAATGCCAGCTTGAAATTGTTTCACAATTTCTTCTTTAACCTTTAAACTCCACTCAAGTTTTAATCGTCCGAGCTTTTGCCTAACTGGCTTGAATCCTTCTTTAATGGGAAGGAGATAAAGAACAATGTCAGTGGACAAACCCACCATGTCTTCATGAGACCATACAAACACATCTTGGAATTGGGTTAATGGTTCAACAATGTCATTCCGCTGATTTGTGGTCAGGTCTGAACCAATTTGGATTAGCTTAGGGTTGTCTAAGGTTCCAATATTAAAAGAAGTGGTTTGATCAAGATTGGGTTTGGGTTTGTCTGTGACCCATTCCTTAATCTCTTGAGGTGTCTCAATGTCCTCTTGTATGTCCATCAAGTCCGAGTCCAACTTTGCATCAAAGTTATGTACCCTTGTGGGAGAGAAGGCACCTCATCAACAAGTACATGCACATCTAAATTCAGAGTCCTGAAACAAAAGATGCTTTCACTTAATATATGCAACTGTTCGATCATACAAAAGGGTTAGCATGTACTTGATAAAATAACTGCTAGTACTGTAAAGGAAAGCAAGCAATTAAAGTTATCTACAGGGCAGAGGGATTTTTTGCCCATTCTACCCTCATCGACCAATGCATGGAGTGCTGCTCCAATTGTTGAGGGCAAAGTCCTGAAGGACTGCAGTGATGGAAGGATCGTCATTGTCCTCCTTTACCCGAATGATAACCATAACATCTGGGTAATCATCGTCTGGTGTGTATCTATTTTTATGTTCATCATGAACAATGACGCATATGCCTGCCATCATCAAGGAAAGGTCATGTTTACGTTTCCGTTCCTTTTTTTCCGCCTTGGGATCAGGAATCAGCACCTCTTTTGCTTTGATTGGCACTAGTTTCAGAAACAGCATAGCCACAACATGGGCTGGAACCTTTACTGGAGATTGCATCAACTCATGAGGTAAAGGTATAGAAAATCACTGTGAGGCGGAAGCTTGAGGAACGCTTGTGCTTATGAGGATTCTGTGTAATGAATCGCGTAATATCCTAGCCCTATTTGTTCCAATTTAACTGGACATTTGGATAGGGTGCTTAATACCCTACTTATCTTTACCAAGCCCTTGTCCAGGTTGATGACCCAATAACATCTTTTCTTGAGTGGCCGACATAACCTCGTCAGAAATCTTGGGTACGGGAAGTGGCGCTCCAATAGAATGGTATTGCGTGTTACTCACTTCCACAGTATGGAAACTGGCCAGTTCAACTTCTGAATTAAAGTTGATAATTGGTAGAGTTCCTTGTTCATGACATTCCGGCTCAGTGTTGACAGTGACTAGACTGTTGTTGATAATGTATTTGAGTTGTTGATGTAAGGTGGAGGGAATAGCTCCAGCCATGTGTATCCATGGCCTCCCTAATAACAGGTTATATCCTGAGTCTATCTTGAGGACGTGGAAGGATACATTGAATGTATTTGGACCAATCTCAATTGGCAATTCAATCTTTCCAACGGAATTTAGTCGGGATCCATCAAAAGCTCTGATGACCGTATGGCTGCTTTAGATCCGCTTCAGATTGATATTCATCTTTACCAAGGTGGCATAAGGACAAATATTTAGAGATGAGCCTCCATCTATCAAAACTCCAGCTAGCATGTACCCGGAAGATAAAACTGCAATATGTAGATGCTTGCAATGACCGGTCCCTTCGGGAGGTATGTCGTCATCAGTGAAGGATATCACATTGTTGTTGAAAATGTGATCAACCAAATGTTGAAATTTTTCCACATCCACTGATTTTGGCAAGTAGGCTTCTTCCAAAATCTTCAGTAACATCTTTCGATGATCCTCAGAAGAGAAA
Source organism: Panax ginseng (assembly GCA_020205605.1). Lineage (NCBI taxonomy): Eukaryota > Viridiplantae > Streptophyta > Magnoliopsida > Apiales > Araliaceae > Panax > Panax ginseng. Next base: position 140,081,174 of record CM035128.1, read on the forward strand.
ACCAAATCCAGTATTTAAATCTGGTGTGGAGCTTCTCGCAAGCTTAAAACCACTTTGGCTTCATTGTGGCCCATAGTGCAGAGGAATTTTTCAATCTTCTCCATGGGCAACTTCCCCTTTGCTTCGCAAGTAGGTTTATAACCCATTGAGGAAAATACAGTGGATTTTCCTTCAACACTGTAGCAGTAGTATGAGACGTGGATCCTTCAGCTTCTCTATAACTCCATGGAACTTTGTGTAAGCTGACAACAGGATATTGTGGTCTGAAAGATAAAGAAATTAGCTCTGGTGCGGCCACTTTCAAAGGATTGTCAGCTCCTTTGAGTTGAATTGGTTGTATGAGAAATACTTTGACAGTCTCATCATCCACTTCGGATATAACTGCCACTGATCCCTTCCATTTGGTAGGACATGCATTCCCACCCTTGAGTTGCACAGTGTAATCATCTATTATTTGCAGGACACCGCTATCAAAAAAATTTTGAATGAGATGGCGGAGTGCCCAACATTCTTCTGTGATATGACCGCGAGAATGTGAATGATATTAACACACTTCATCAGAATTAAACCGTCTTGAATGGGGATTCATTGGAGGGAGAAGGAAGGTAATTCTTCCTTCATTGATCAACATCTGCAGTATCTCCTCCATAGATTGGCCCAAATAGGTGAATTCCCTCTGATTGGTAAAATCTTGACGGGCTTTAGCATTTACTCTCTTCGCAACCTTATCCTCCATAGCTTCGCTTTCTAAAGGTGGTGAGGAAGCATTCATAGCAAAAGGAAGGAGATAAGCATGCTCCTGCCTGATTAATTGGTGTGTGACTTGATGTTGGTGGGTCATCAGTTCTGCCAATTGCTCAATTTATTTGTAAAGTGCTTTCATCTTTCGTTCCATAGTAAACTAGAACTTTGCATAATCCCATTTTTTAACACCATCTTTGATGGGTTGGGATGATTCACCATTAGAATTGGAACATTGTCCAGTGCTCCAATTGATCATGTTGCCCTCTTCTTCTTTGTGTTGAGGAAGAGGGTTGTCTTGCACATGAGGTTGATCTGGTTTGGTGACCACGATCTTACCGTTGACTATTAGATCTTGAATCTTGTGTTTCAAGACCCAACAATCTTGAGTATCATGTCCAAGTGCTCCGGCATGATAAGAAAACTTTTGAGTAGCATTAAAACCCCTCCCATTAGGGTTGGCTGGTGGAAGAAGATGTGTAATTTTCTTCTGAGCAGTTAGAAGAGCAAGAATATTCTCGAGCAAGTTTCCTAAGGGTGTGAACATTCGAGGTCGCTTTACTTCTCCACTTTTAGGCAATGGAGGGTTTGAAGATTGTGCTGGAAAAGGGGAGTAGTTTCTCCTCTGCATAGGCATGCTTTGATTGCCTTTTTGTCCTTGTAGTATCAAGGAAACATCCTCCTCTTTCTTCTTATGGACCCTCCGGGGGTTGTTTCCATAAGATCCGAACTGGATGTGCTCAGCAACAGCTTTAAGAACGGCTAGGTCTTGAATTTTACCGGACTTCAATCCCATCTCAACCATCTCTCCGTGCTTGATAATTTCAGAGAATGGTTTGCCAATACAAGCTAGAACTCTTTCATAGAAAGGAGCTTCCTGTGCATCTATGAAAGTCATGACCATTTCTGATTCTGTCATGGAAGGAATTACTTGAGCAGGAAGGCGCCTCCACCTTTGAGCGTACTCTCTAAATGACTCATTAGACTGTTTCTTGACCTTGGTGATTTGATATCGGTCAGGAGCCATCTGAGATTGAAAACTGTATTGAGTGAGGAAGGCATGAGCCAGCTCTTCCCAGCTATGGATCTTTTAGTTATCTAATCTGGTATACCATGAACGGGCTTCTGCAGTTAGACTTTTCTGAAACAGCTGCATTCTGAGCTTTTCATTTTCCACATAAGATCCAAGTTCTCCAATGAACACCTTTAAATGTGTATAAGGATCCCCTAATCCGTCATATTTCTCAAAATCAGGGGTCTTGAATTTTTATGGATAATGAACACCAGGAAATATGGAAAGGTCTGCATATGAAACACTGCCATGTGTTCCAATCCCTTTGAGAACACAAATAGTTTCCTCCATTTGAAGGACCTTCTTCCTGATATCACCGGTGTCTAGATCTCCTTTGAGATAGGTGTTTTCAGGGTCTTTGTTGGTCATATCCAACTAAGGTTCTGGAATTGTCTTTTCCAGACCTTGAACTCCTCCTTGTGTAGAGGATTCTGTATGTGTAGGTATCTTCGTACCCTGAGTGGATTGGTGCAATTCTTTCAGTAGAACAACCAAGTCTGTAATTTGTTTACTCAATCCATCAAATTCTTCTCGGAAGCTTGAGATTAGACCGGTCGGAAGAAGACATGATTGGCTGTAGGCCTGTGGCCTTTTTGGATTTTGAGCGGGTAACAAGCCCAATTGCTTCCCTACAAAAGACTTACGTAGTTTAGTCTTAGGGTAATGTAAATGTTATCATAACATGTTCGTTTTAGGAATTTTTGTCCTGCAAAACCGGTTGTTAATTGATAACATGCATGCATGCACAGATATTCTTCATATTTTCCATTACATATGGATGAACATGGAATAAAATTACAAGTAAATGCTTTTACAAGTAATTAAAAATGGAAATTATGAAGAGACTTTCCTCCGCGCTTGGTTTAACAGAGGTTGACCTATCTTAGGGTTACTCTCACGGCTTTTTGGCATGAAGGTTCCCAGATCATCGTAATTTACTTGACGGGAAGTTTATCCAGTCTTTCAACTGGAGTGAATCTGGGTGGTGCCTTTCCTGAGCCTCGCTGGAATTATTTTTCCTACGAGTCCAGTAATCAAACACCGACAGGATAGCCTCCTGATGGAGGAACCACACAACATACATTCACATACAATGTGTCTCACCGTTTATGCAAAATGATGACATGTGCGAAGCATTAATATCACAGATAGATATTTAGCAGTGCAGTAAATAAAAATGCATTCGTACACATTCATCAGAAATGTAAATGCAACATTCACACACAGACATATAACAATTTTGAAAAGCTTGTAATAGCGACTTAAGCCCTCTTCTTTGGAGTCCCAATGAAGTCGCCACCGTCGACGCCGGGATTTTTGAGTGTCCCTTTTCATTACTTGTTCTTTGGTGTTCTCATGTTAATGTGAGATTTATTTGAAAAAACAAGTGAAAAAGGTCCGACATGTATAATGTCGACGATTTGACTTTAAGAGTCGCTAGTTGGTGTTTTTAACTGGTTGCACCAACGCAACAGAAAAGGTTTGCACATTGACCCAGTGTTTTGACACTGCTAGACGGGTCTATGAAACCGAGTTTCATTTTGGGTCTGGGGGCTTGATTATGCAGAGGGAAGGTGTTAGGCACCCCCCGACATTCGTGTTACCACGGTGACCGCCACTTTTCAAAGAAACTATTATATGAATATGTGTGTATATATGTGTGTGTGGATCAATGTGCAATTATTTGGAAGTAGTGTTTTACCTCATTCGCACCTTTATACATAGGGTTTGAATTTATAGAAAAATTCAGTTTTAAACAAGATATAGCAATGATGTTTTGTAAAAGAGGTTTTTCAAACCCTGTGCTCAATAGTAATTGAGGTCTTTGATACTTCCATTTTATTATTAAATGTTAGGCTTGTTTGCTTTTTATTTTTCGAGATGCAAAGCATTCTCTAGAAAATAATATATCTGTGATGCCAAACTCCCTCATGGGCATGATGACCATCCAAGGAAATTGAGATAATTGTAAAATAATGTACAAGTTTACTTACAATTTGAAAAATGTCCATCATGGGAACCGAATCTAGATTGATGAGATGAATCTATGATCACATGATTCTAGGCTCACATGATAATGCAATTTGTATGGAAAGCACAAGCGATTATATATATAAAAGTCTGTAAATATATATATCTGAGACATGATCAACCACCACGAAGCAACTCCATGGGGATCGAAAGCGTAAATATATAAAAGAAGTATATATATATATATATATATATATATATATATGGACATGATCAACCACCACGAAGTAAACTCCAAGCGACACGAAATGTAAATAAAGTCATAAAAGCGATCAAGCGCTTACAAGTAAACTCAAAGGCGGGGACGAAATGTAAATAAAGTCAGTAAAAGCGATCAACTCATCACGTAAGTAAACTCAGGCGGAGACGAAATGTAAATAAAGCTATAAAAGGACACGAAATAAACTCCAAGCCCTGATGAAATGTAAATATATCTATATATACATATATATATATATATATATATATATATATATATATATATATATAAACGCCGGACCAAAGTTCAGGCTCAATCGAGGCATAACTTCGATGATGTTAGTCCATATATGAAATATATACATATATAAGTATCTATATACAGACAAATGAAAACCACGGACCGAAGTCCGGGAAAACGCACACAACACGACTCTCAATGTGTATAACATTGTGTGCTAATATGAGAAGAAGGCTTTATATAATGTGAGAAGGCTTATAGTGGGCTGCCAATGTAGACTTCTATGATTTTAAATGGATAAACACTCAGCTCCCGCCGGATAAAAGATAGCTATATGTGAGCTAACAAGTGTTTAAAGATGAGGAAACACTCAAAAGATGTGTATACAGAGTAAAATGGACAGGGCTTCCTCTCCTTTTCCTCCCCTTCTCTTCTTCAAATGGTTGACCCCAAGGCTCATATTAATATACTGATGGTCGCAGGTACACCTGCGGTAGCCGCAGTTGTACCTGCGGCTGGTCGTGGTGCATCCGAGCCTCGCGGGTCCTGTAGTCTCGAAGTACGTGCACTCATGCACTGTAATGTTCCCTCGAACTTGCAGAACTTCAATCCGAGCATCCGAAAGAGGTATATCTGACCTTTTTTCGGACCGCTTGTGTCGAGAGTTATGCAATGACATGGATTAGAGGTTGTACAAAGTCAGGAAAAGGGGTATATGCCCATGGTCTTCAAGCTTCAAATTCTATCCAAAAAATCACGCCCGCAGCGTAATAGTCACTCGGGATTGTTACTCCTCGGTTCTTGTGGGACATTGTTGGATGTATATATGTATGAAGTGTTGAGACAACGCGCAGGTGTTGAAGAGACAAGATGACGTTTGACTCTTCACCGGGGTTATCGTCGGTTTGAGTTGAAAGTAGACGTTGCTCAGGGTTATATTTTAGATTGGACTACTTGTTGGTATACCGCGATATCATCTTGTGAGAGAAAACGTTGAGGCGATAAGACAACGTTTTGACTCCTCACTGGGGTTATCGCTGGTTTGAGCGAAAAGCAGACATTGCTCAGGATTACATTCGAGATTGGACTACTTGTTTGTATGCCTCACTGTCATCTGTGGGTGTGCCTGTCTGCCCGTTGTTAGCTCCGGGTCTGAGGTAAGAGTGCCTCGGCAGGAGGTATGAGCTTGAAGTTGATCGCATGTGTTTAAAACAAACAATTCTGGAGTTATCGCCGGAACTGCAAAAGCATCCCTTAGGGCTATCAACAAGGATGGAGTCGCTACTCCCAGTGTTGGTTCTAGGACTAGAACTGAATGTCACGGTGTTATCGTAGAGACGTAGGCATCCTCTCGGTGTTGTTCTTGGGTCTTTTGATCTGCATACCTCGGGGTTATCTCCGAGATTGGAAATGACACTCCCGGTTTGTGTTTTGGGTTGGAACTGATGTTCCCGGTTTGTGTTCTGGGCTGGAACTGAACTTTTGATAGTATTCAGAATGGATGTCAGCTGTCTTCCAGGGTTATCTCTGAAAGACGAATCTGCCCTCCTGCAATGTCAGTAATAGGCGTGCAAAAAATTTCGAGTGTCTACAACTCTCTTCATGAATACGAAAGAATAATACCCCTTACCTTAAAAAGAAGAGTATTCCGACGGGTAGGGCAAGGATATTCTTTAAGAAAACTTATACAGTTTTCTACGCTCAAAGCTTCTTAAAACTCTAAAGAAACACGCTCAAGATTATAGAAGAAGAATTCTTTGAATTTCTGGTGTGTTTTTAATTCTAACTAAGCATCCTATTTATAGGAGAATGGAAAGGATACTATGCAATAAAATATAATATATTCTCTCTCTATATATATATAAATATTTATATTTTATTTAAAATCTAATAAAACAAATAACTTTATAAAAGTATTCTATTTTATAAAAAAGATTTTACTATGCAAACACTATGTTTGACGCCCCCAAAATAGGTATACATCACCTATTCTGAGTCGCCAAATACATCGTATAGAATACAAATACAAACTTAATTATACAACCATCGTGTAATATACGACAATACATAAACTGAGAGTTTTAATAGGAATATTGTCATCTAGACAATATACACACTCAAAGGAGTCATCATTACATTTATTGTCACGCTATTTAATAGAATAGTTAGTGTGACAACCCGATATTTTCTATATAAATAAATCTTAAATTTTGCGTAAATTTTTTTTTTTAAGGATGAGGATTTGTACAAGATTATGTGTATATGTATTTATGTGGTAAATAAAAATATATTTATTACATGAATATTTACAAGTAAATTTATTTTAGAATTATTGATTATTATAAAGTATATTCTTATAATAATTAATATTATGATAGAAATGTTTTGATTAATTATTTTCCATGAATATATAATCATATATTATTTAAATAATATATGAAGTGATTTTTAGAATAAATATAATAATTATTTTATTATATGAATTTTTTGTCTGATTATTAAGTTAATTATTTTACCTTAATTATTAAGGTTAAATATGAAAGAATAATCAAATATGGAATCCAAACCCTAATTTTGGATTATTGTCAAGATATGAGAATAATAATATAATATTACATACATTTTGATTTTTCGGTCTTACTATGAATATATACGGGTATATAAAAGTATTGATAATGGTTGGTCAATTACGGTGCATTTTGACCCAAACCCTAGTAATAATGTTAAACCCTAATTTGAGATCCAAATTAGAGTGTGAGATTGTTTTATAAGTGTGTAATGCAATTTATATGTCGTGTATTAAATGTATTAATTAGGTAAACCCTAATTAAAATTACGGAAACCCTAATATTTAGAAAACCCTAATAGTAATTTGGTAACCCTAATTACCAAAAGAATAAATCCTAATTGCTAAATTAGCAAAGTCGATGATAATTATATGATCTAAACACTAATATTCTTGTATAAAGTAATTAGAAAATTAATCTAATTAACAAACCTAAATTGTCAAATTTTAGAAACTAAAATTTGGTTATAAACCCTAATTGTATTTCTAGAAAGCAGTAGTAATTATCGATATTTTAAACCCTAATTGCTTTATTAGCAAAGTTCATTATGATTAAGGGTAATAAACCCTAATGTTCATGTACTTACAAACTTAATTTAATTAACAATATTAATTTTGCAAAATTTTAGAAACTAAAAGTATTTAATTTTATTTATTTAATTTTTTTTGTGTGCAAACCCTAAATTGGAAATCCTAGATTTTTGTTTACTTATAAAATCCAAATTGGCTCAAACCCTAAACCCTAAATCAAACCCTAACCCTAAGGGTTTGGTAAGTTACAATTTTGCCATAAAATGAATTATCAAAGGACCAAAATGCCCTTTTAGCATTAAAGAGGCTAGCTTGTAGAGTTTTGACAAATTGGTGAAGTTGTTCACCAAACCAACAACTCAACAACTCAATATATACGCAATTTGCCGACCAAATCGACTCTAGATCGATCCATACATGCATCTTGTGGCTATATAAATGGATTAAAGGAGAGAAATCACTTTTTGCTCACTAAATTTGCACAAAACCATACTCCACTCTCTCAAGCACCACACCCCGAAATTTGTTGATAATATCGGTCACAATTGAAGCCCCACGAAATCAACAACAAATCGATAGCGGAAAATCAAGAATTGAGCATAAAAGGTACAAAACCCTAGTTCAAATTACATCCAATTTTTTGTTGTTAGATGTTAGCATTTGTTGCTAAATCTTGTTGCTTATAAGATATTATGATGATGCGGGTTGGTATTTATCAAATCCATAACATTAAAGTGCTCGAAATTAAAGATTTTCAAAATGGAAAATTATTTTTGTGTTACGACATCAAATGTCGGAATATTGTATGATTATTGTGTGTTTAATATTTTTGTTGTTTAAGTGTTTAATGTTGTAGCTTTGTATGAGATCTTTCATCTGTAGCAAAAGAATCAAGCTTAGATCGGTTTATAATTCAAGTTATTAATGGTCAAAAGTGGTTGTTGAGCAATGACGAGGAAGAAATCTGGGTAACCGAAAAATTTTCAGTGATCGACAATATTTCAAGCTTCTATATATCATGATTTGATGATTTTTATTCTTTGTTGTTGTATTCAATTTGTGGTGGTAATGTGGAAAGTAGATTTATGTAGTAATATCCATAAACAATCAACGGATCAAATGTGACAAGCGGTCAAAGTAGACCATTAACATTGAATTAGCAATTAGGAATTTCTAGAAATCAAGAAGACAGATTTACGACATGGTTTGACCATGCCGGATCTTACGTGTGTTTTGATGATATGATGTTTTGATGTTATGAACTTGTACCTTGACATATATTCTATAGATTTAAACCTTTAGATGACATAAATGTTGAGTAGAACACTTAGATATTTAGCATGAAAGTGGTGGTTGATCACACAGGTTTACGGAAAACCGGGGAATGCTCTGACAGGAGGTTTGTGAGCTCGAGATCTTCTTGTGTGTTTGATGTATGACCTAGTTAATTGTTGATAGTTGTAGTATTGCATCTGCGTATAATATCAATGCTTGAGATAGACGAATCATGATCGGATCGCGTTTTCTGGTAGGTCGAAGAAGTAACTTCGAACAACGACTGTCGGTGTTCTTGAAACTCAAGAACACCAACAATGATGCTTTACGTCATTTATAGCCCTTTAATGACAGTTTTATTAATAATTTTAGGAAATTAATTAATAATTATAGAAAATTAGTTTTAAATTATTAAAAATATAAAATAAATTATTAAAAATTATTTTAATATCCAAAAATTATATTTTAATTATTTTAAATATATTTCATAAATATTTAATATTTTGGAATATCAAAAGTAATTAATTTATTTAATGATAATATTAAATAAATTATTTAAAAATGATTTTAATTCATGAAAAATCATTTAAAATTATATTATGATATAAGAAAAATATTTTAAGTTATTTTAATAACTTTTAATATTATTGATAATTTTCATTAATAAATGAATATTAATGATAATTAAGTTATTTATTAAATGAATTAAATAAATGAATTACAAATGATTTTATTATATTAAAATCATTTTAAATAATAAGAAGGTATTTAAAAATATTTTAAGTTATAAAATATAACTTTTAATATTTAAAGGTAAATTTCATTAATTAATTATGATTAATGATAATAAAGTTATTTAATAATTATATTAAATAATTTAGTTAAAAATGATTTTATTATTATAATAATCATTTTAAATAAAAATAAAGTGTTTAAAGATATTTTAAGTTATAAAATATAATTTTAATATTTAAAGGATAATTTCTTTAATAATTTAATATTAATGATTATTAAATTATTATAAATGATATTAAATTTATATTTAAATATTAATGGTAATTATTTAATAATGATTTTAAATGTTTTAAAAATCATTTAAGGGTAATAATTATTAAAAATATTTTGAGTTATTATACATAACTTTAATATTTTGGCAATGGTTTCATTAATAATTTAATAGTGATTAAATGTTAATGATAATAGAATTATGTAATACTTAAATCATTTAATAATGATTCTGATATTTCAAAAATTATGATAAATGATAATAATTATTTAATAATTATTATAAGGCCATGAAAAATAGTGTGACTAATGTTTAAGTTATCCAAATGGATATTGAACTACGGTTTAGAGTCTTAGACTCGATAATTACCCGAAAAAGCTGTCGGTAGATCGACATATTTCAGAAATTGATCTGGACTTAGAAATTTAGTTAGTTAATTGTTTATTTGTGATTCGATGGTTGTTAAGGTTGTATGTGATGTGATTAGGAAGGTGTTGATGTTTGATTATGAGTCAACGATTGTTAAACATGTGTGATAAGGTGATTAGGTTATGTCTTTTGTTATGATAAGCGGTGTTATGTATTACGTTATGATGTACTAATCGGTAGAATGATCGATTAATGTTAGGTGATTTCATAAAAGATAAAACTAAGTTAGAAAAGTGTAAGCGGTAGCATCGAGTGCAAGTATCCTAACTTTGCATTTTCTTTATGCAATGGACAGAAGTGAGAAGTTCAGAATTATTGTTATTATTGTACAGATTGTTAAGCCTATATTATATATGCCCATTGATTATCAACATGCTAGTATATGATAATTCGGATAAATATATTACATTCGTTAATTTCTATAAATGATTATACAAGTGTCCCCACTTGGACAATCATTTTTTCATCGCATGTTGATACACATTTGATATACATATATGTTGAATTATATAAGACCTTTGTTATGAAAACTTAAGCGAGATATGAACATCCGAAAATGGGAAAATTTTATGCGCCAAAGGTAGACGAAGCGAATGACGATAACATCGTTCATATAAATATAGTATTGATCAATCTGAGAAGTACAATGAAGGTCGATCACCCTCCGTATTTTAAGTAAGTCATGATGGTTCTGGATGAATTTTGTTTAAACCTTTTGAAAATGAAAAACAATGTTCATGGTATGTCACGAAACCCCATATATGATCAATACGTAGTTTCAAAAATTTGAATGAGGTTGTTATGTTATTATTATTAGTGCAGATTACTTCTGACTCTTGACTAGTTGTAGAAGAATATTATTAAGAAAACATTTAAATTCTTTGATATATATATATATATAATACTTCTTTGGGCACTCAAATGCTCATCCTTGCTTAATTTAAATGTTTTTAGCTAAGTGTGAAGGACCCGAGAAAGTTCGGTAGAGAGACAAAGGAAAAGAAAGCTCTTTGAATAAAATTGCGGCTTTATTTGTAATAGTTTATAGATTATGAAGACTATGATATATATATATATATATATATATATATATATATATTATGACATGTGTAATGAATGTTTAAAGGTTACGTACTTGGGAGAAAGACTCGATGTATATGTAAACTTAAGTTAAGTTTTATATTATTGTGATTATTATTAGTATTATTAAAGCTCATAGAAATGGTATCGTGATGTCTGAGGTTTCGGTTTCAAGTATCCGGATTCGGGGACCTCCTGAGAATGGTATCGAGCTATAGGGTTAGAAACCTTAGGTGGGTTAGACTTTTAGGCTATAACCTTAGAAACAGAGAGGAAGCGTTGAAAATATAAATAACTCATATAGAGTTTAAAAGAGATGAATTGAATAAATTCATCGTCAAACAAAATAAAAGATAATTCATACAAAACTATTATTTGACTATGTGTATATAATATATGCTAATCATGATAATTGTTGTGTGTAGATGTCGGTGAAAAAGGATTAGGATATCCACGGATTGTAAAGAAGGAGCTACTATCGAAAGCGATAAGCGGAAATAGAAGCTCTGATGAAACAAACTTCGAGACGAGGTGGTTATCGTGGAAAACATAGTACGAGATCCAGGAAATAGTGGATCGGCGGATAATGATTCGGACCCTAAAAGTTGAAGTTGATCAAGCATCATTGGAGATCACGAGAATTGAGGAACAAGGTATCTTCTCTAGAAGGGTTATGGAAGGCGGAAAAAGCGCTTAACGATCGATTTCGTCAGCGTTAATAGAAACAATGGAAGAAGCGAGGATAAGCTTAAACTCAAAATCAATCGGATGGGAGCCTCAAGCAACACTTAGGTATGCGACTCAGAGATAAAGGAAAAAGGAAGGTAGAAGACCATGATTTAGGAAAAGCAGGGAAGAAGAAATGGAAAAGAATATGTTATCTTTGTGGCTATGAAGGACATACTACTCATCATCACGACTATAAGCAGGGAGCATGTTTTGTTTGTGGAAAAGAAGATCATCGGTGAAAAAGGCATCCGAGGAAGAAGGTGTAGTGAATAGGTAGTATAGGTTAGGTTGTGTAAGCATGTTTAATATAATATGTGTGTTTAGTATATACGTGTAATGCATTATTATAAAACTTTTGTGCAAGTAGTGATGTAAATCCCGACTTTTGTAGTCCCTGATGGGATGGTGATGTTTAAAGCACTTATGTGGTGTGATATGTAAAATATTTTGAAAGCGATGAATGAATATGAATCAAAGTTTGAGTTATGAAACAAGTTTAATAAGTTTAAACTTATATGATAAGGTTTAGAATGTAAGTTAATGTATGGTTTTACTTAACGGATAATGCGAGCGTCAAACTTCGAAATCGGAGGGCGGAAGAGTACATCAACAACGTTGAAGGACAACAAAGCGGACCCAATCGTGATTAGCGAATATGGTAGCTCGAGCCATGCAACAAAGGAAACCGGTAGGATAATTATTTTTGAATTTCAAAGACTTTAAAATTTGTAAGAAATTGAATTCATTCAAAAATCTGTTGACCTGTAGAAGCCCAAACTTGGGTTAAGGAAATTGAGAAAGGCGTTTGTGATAGCTAGGGTGGTGAGTGGGAAAAAGACCTCTTTGCCACCTACATGATGAAGGTGAGGCAAATTTACGGTGGGGAAGCGAATCGGTGAGGCGGGGAGGCGAGGTGTGGTAACATGGGATAGATTTAAGACCTTATTTTTTGAGAATTATTTTTCAACTAGTCTGTGAGGCTAGAATGGAGGTAAAATTTACGGAGTTGAAGCGAGGGATATGTCGGTGGCGGAATATGCATGAAATTCAATGAATTAGCTAGGTTTGCTCGCATCAAGTCGTCTGGAGGCTAGGAAGGCTAGGAGATTTGGTGGGATTAAAACCTGGCTCTATAATAAGGTGGCAGTGTTGCAGATCCCAACATTTGCGGACACTCATGGAAAAGCGATAATTGCGAGGAGGAGGAAGTGAGGCTATGAGTCTCTACAATAAGGAGAAGAAAAACAAGAGCAAGGTCGAGGGAGATGAGAAGGTGAGGATTAATAGTGGGGCGGGAGTGTTGATGGAAAAGGAAGGGAACTATTTTGGTAATGTCCGGGTCAAAGCAAGAAGGTGTTAAGAAGCAAGCGCTTGATTGCAAAGCGATGTGGAAAGAACCACTCAGGGGGAGTGTTTAAAGGGAAAATTTGTGTGTTATAAGTGCAGGCGGGGAGAGGGTATCTCTCCCATTTGCCCCGATCCTAGAATGAGCGAGTGGTTGTTTTATTTGTGGATCATTGGAGCATAGGGTCAAGGATTGTCCGAGCGGGGAGGTAGAAATTTGGAAGTGTAAATCTTTGGTAAGGGTAGTGGAACATTAGCAATCGCGGGACCGGCGTCATCGAACAAACCAACAAAGTCAACATCAAGAGTCTTCAACATGGCCGGTTCGAAGACACGGTGGCATTTGGTGATGCGAGTTCGAGGTAATATTCGAATAACTTTTATTTGCGTAATTAGAATTTTTCTATTTATAGTAAATTATTTTATAAAGAAATTTTGAGGAGAAATTTGAGTTCTTTTAGAAATCAAATTTCCGTTTAATCGAGAAAACAAGCTTAATGTGATTAATTAAAGATCGGTTCGATTAAAGTTAATCGAGATCTATTTTGAAGATCGTGTATCTTTATGAACCCGATTTATGTGTAGGTTTTTAAGTGGTGATTAGGGGCGGAATCCTTATAAGGAGAGGTGAATGTGACAACCGATATTTTCTATATAAATAAATCTTAAATTTTGCGTATAATTTATTTTTTTTTTTAAGGATGAGGATTTGTACAAGATTATGTGTATATGTATTTATGTGGTAAATAAAAATATATTTATTACATGAATATTTACAAGTAAATTTATTTTAGAATTATTGATTATTATAAAATATATTCTTATAATAATTAATATTATGATAGAAATGTTTTGATTAATTATTTTCCATGAATATATAATCATATATTATTTAAATAATATATGAAGTGATTTTTAGAATAAATATAATAATTATTTTATTATATGAATTTTTATACTGATTATTAAGTTAATTATTTTACCTTAATTATTAAGGTTAAATATGAAAGAATAATCGGATATGGAATCAAACCCTAATTTTGGATTATTGTCAAGATATGAGAATAATAATATAATATTACATATATTTTGATTTTTCGATGCTATGAATATATGCGGTATAATAAAGTATTGATAATGGTTGGTCAATTACGGTGTATTTTGACCCAAACCTAGTAATAATGTTAAACCCTAATTTGAGATCCAAATTAGAGTGTGAGATTGTTTTATAAGTATGTAATGCAATTTATGTTGTGTATTAAATGTATTAATTAGGTAAACCCTAATTAAAATTTTGGAAACCTAATATTTAGAAAACCTAATAGTAATTTGGTAACCCTAATAAGGAAAAAAGAATAAATCCTAATTGCTAAATTAGCAAAGTCGATGATAATTATATGATCTAAACACTAATATTCTTTGTATAAAGTAATTAGAAAATTAATCTAATTAACAAACCTAAATTGTCAAATTTTAGAAACTAAAATTTGATTTATAAACCTAATTGTATTTCTAGAAATAAGTAATTATCGATATTTTAAACCCTAATTGCTTTATTAGCAAAGTTCATTATGATTAAGGGTAATAAACCTAATGTTCATGTACTTACAAACTTAATTTAATTAACAATATTAATTTTGCAAAATTTTAGAAACTAAAAGTATTTAATTTTATTTATTTAATTTTTTTTTTGTGCAAAACCCTAAATTGGAAATCCTAGATTTTTGTTTACTTATAAAATCCAAATTGGCTCAAACCCTAAACCCTAAATCAAACCCTAACCCTAAGGGTTTGGTAAGTTCTAATTTTGCCATAAAATGAATTATCAAAGGACCAAAATGCCCTTTTTAGCATTAAAGAGGCTAGCTTGTAGGTTTTGACAAATTGGTGAAGTTGTTCACCAAACCAACAACTCCCAACAACTCAATATACGCGAATTTGCCAACAAATCAACTCTAGATCGATCCATACATGCATCTTGTGGCTATATAAATGGATTAAAGGAGAGAGAAATCACTTTTGCTCACTAAATTTGCACAAAACCATACTCCACTCTCTCAAGCACCACACCCCGAAATTTGTTGATAATATCGGGTCACAATTGAAGCCCCACGAAAATCAACAACAAATCGATAGCGGAAAATCAAGAATTGAGCATAAAAGGTACAAAACCCTAGTTCAAATTACATCCAATTTTTTGTTGTTAGATGTTAGAATTTGTTGTTAAATCTTGTTGTTTATAAGATATTATGATGATGCAGGTTGGTATTTATCAAATCCATAACATTAAAGTGCTCGAAATTAAAGATTTTCAAAATCTGGAAAATTATTTTGTGTTACGACATCAAATGTCGGGGCGTTGTAGGTGTTGTGTGTTTAATATTTTTGTTGTTTAAGTGTTTAATGTTGTAGCTTTGTATGAGATCTTTCATCATGTAGCAAGAATCAAGCTTAGATCGGTTTATAATAAAGTTATTAATGGTCAAAGGTCGTTGTTGAAAGCCATGACGAGGAAGAAATCTGGGTAACCCGAGAAAATTTTCGGCGTCGACAATATTTCAAGCTTCTATATCGTGATTTGATGATTTTTGTTCTTTGTTGTTGTATTCAATTTGTAGTGGTAATGTGGAAAGTAGATTTATGTAGTAATATCCATAAACAATCAACAGATCAAAGCGTGACAATGTGAAAGTAGACCATTAACATTGAATTAGCAATTAAGGAATTTCAGAAATCAAGAAGAAACGATTTACGACATGGTTTGACCATGCCGGATCTTACTACGTGTTTTGATGATATGATGTTTTGATGTTATGAACTTGTACCTTGACATATATTCTATAGATTTAAACCTTTAGATGACATAAATGTTGAGTAGAACACTTAGATATTTAGGCATGAAAGTGGGTGGTTGATCACTGGGTTTACGGAAAACCGGGAATGCTCTGACGAGGAGGTTTGTGAGCTCGAGATCTTCTTGTGTGTTTGATGTATGACCTAGTTAATTGTTGATAGTTGTAGTATTGCATCTGCGTATAATATCGATGCTTGAGATAGACGAATCATGATCGGATCGCGTTTTCTGATAGGTCGAAAGAAGTAACTTCGAACAACGACACATCGGTGTTCTTGAGCTCAAGAACACCTAGCAATGACGCTTTACGTCATTTATAGCCCTTTAATGACAGTTTTATTAATAATTTTAGGAAATTAATTAATAATTATAGAAAATTAGTTTTAAATTATTAAAAATATAAAATAAATTATTAAAATTATTTTAATATCAAAAAAAAAATTATATTTTAATTATTTTAAATATATTTCATAAATATTTAATATTTTTGGAATATCAAAAGTAATTAATTTATTTAATGATAATATTAAATAAATTATTTAAAAATGATTTTAATTCATGAAAAATCATTTAAAATTATATTATGATATAAGAAAAATATTTTAAGTTATTTTAATAACTTTTAATATTATTGATAATTTTCATTAATAAATGAATATTAATGATAATTAAGTTATTTATTAAATGAATTAAATAAATGAATTACAAATGATTTTATTATATTAAAAATCATTTTAAATAATAAGAAGGTATTTAAAAATATTTTAAGTTATAAAATATAACTTTTAATATTTAAAGGTAAATTTCATTAATTAATTATGATTAATGATAATAAAGTTATTTAATAATTATATTAAATAATTTAGTTAAAAATGATTTTATTATTATAATAATCATTTTAAATAAAAATAAAGTGTTTAAAGATATTTTAAGTTATAAAATATAACTTTTAATATTTAAAGGATAATTTCTTTAATAATTTAATATTAATGATTATTAAATTATTATAAATGATATTAAATTTATTTAATAATTATATTAAATAAATAGTTTAAAAATGGTTTTATTTATTTAAAAATCATTTAAAAAGGATATTAATGGATTAAAAATATTTTAAGTTATAATTAATGACTTTTAATATTTAGATAATAGTTCATTAATATTTAAATATTAATGGTAATTATTTAATAATGATTTTAAATATTTTAAAAATCATTTAAGGGTAATATAAATACTTTAAAATATTTTGAGTTATTATACATAACTTTAATATTTTGGCAATGGTTTCATTAATAATTTAATATTGATTAAATGTTAATGATAATAGAATTATTTAATACTTAAATCATTTAATAATGATTACGATATTTTCAAAATTATGATAAATGATAATAATTATTTAATAATTATTATAAGGCCATGAAAAATAGTGTGACTAATGTTTAAGTTATCCAAATGGATATTGAACTACGGTTTAGAGTCTTAGACTCGATAATTACCCGAAAAAACTGTCGGTAGATCGACATATTTCAAAAATTGATCTGGACTTAGAAATTTAGTTAGTTAATTGTTTATTTGTGATTCGATGGTTGTTAAGGTTGTATGATGATGTGATTAGGAAGGTGTTGATGTTTGATTATGAGTGCGATTGTTAAACATGTGTGATAAGGTGATTAGGTTATGTCTTTGTTGCAATAGGCGGTGTTATATGTATTACGTTATGATATCTTAATCGGTAGAATGATCGATTAATGTTAGGTGATTTCATAAAAGATAAAACTAAGTTTACAATAGTGTAGCGGTAGCATCGGTGCAAGTATCCTAACTTTGCATTTTCTTTATCTGATGGATGAAGTGAGAAGTTGAGAATTATTATTATTATTATGCTGATTATTAAGCCTATATTATATATGCCCATTGATTATCAACATGCTTTAGTATATGATAATTAGGATAAATATATTACATTAGTTAATTTCTATAAATGATTATACAAGTGTCCCCACTTGGACAATCATTGTTTTTCATCGCATGTTGATACACCTTTGATATACATATATGTTGAATTATATAAGACCTTTGTTATGAAAACCCGAGCGAGATATGAACATCCAGAAAATGGGAAAATTTTATCGCCCAAGGAGGAATGAATGAATGACGATAACATCGTTCATATAAATGTAGTATTGATCAATCTGAGGGTACAACAGTGGTGATCACCCTCCGTGCAAGTAAGTCATGGCCGGTTCTGAGATGAATTCTGTTTAAACCTTTTGAAAATGAAAAACAATGTTCATGGTATGTCATGAAAACCCATATCTGATCAATCGTAGTTTCAAAAATTTGAATGAGGGTTGTTATGTTATTATTATTTAGTGCAGATTACTTCTGACTCTTGACTAGTTGTAGAAGATATTATTAAGAAAACATTTAAATTCTTTCGACTATATATATATATATAATACTTCTTTGGGCACTCAAATGCTCATCCTTGCTTAATTTAAATGTTTTTTCGACTAAGTGTGAAGGACCCGGAAAGTTTCGGTCGAGACAAAGGAAAAGAAAGCTCTTTGAATGACTTTTTTGCTCTTTATTTGTAATAGTTTTATAAGACTATGAAGAAGACTATGATATATATATATATATATTATGACATGTAATGAATGTTTAAAGGTTACGTACTTGGGAGAAAGACTACGATGTATATGTAAACTTAAGTTAAGTTTTATATTATTGTGATTATTATTAGTATTATTAAAAGCTCATAGAAATGGTATCGTGATGTCTGCAGAGTTAGGGTTTCAAGTATCCGGATTGGGGACCTCACGAGAATGGTATCGAGCTATAAGGTTAGAAACCTTAGGTGGGTTAGACTTTTAGGCTATAACCTTAGAAACGAGGGAAAGCGTTGAAAATATAAATAACTCATATAGAGTTTAAAAAGAGATGAATTGAATAAATTCATCGTCAAACAAAATAAAAGATAATTCATACAAAACTATTATTTGACTATGTGTATATAATATATGCTAATCATGATAATTGTTGTGTGTAGATGTCAGGTGAAAAAAGGATTAGGATATCCACGGATTGTAAAGAAGGAGAGCTACTATCGAAGCCGATAGCGAAAATAGAAGCTCACTGATGAAACAAAACTCGGGACGAGGTGGTTATCGTGGAAAACATAGTACCAGATCCGGAAATAGTGGATCTGACAGATAATGATTCAGACCCTAAAGTTGAAGCTGATCAAGCATCATTGGAGATGCAAGAATTGAGGAACAAGGTATCTTCTCTAGAAGGGTTATGGAAGGCGAAAGAGCGCTTAATGATCAATTGTGTCAGCGTTAATAGAAACAATGGAAGAGCAGGATAAGCTTAAACTCAAAATCAATCGGATGGGAGCCTCAAGCAACACTTAGGTAATGCGACTCAGAGATAAGGGAAAAAGGAAGGTAGAAGACCATGATTTAGGAAAACCGGGGAAGAAGAAATGGAAAAGAATATGTTATCTTTGCGGCTATGAAGGACATACTACTCTGTACTGTCCTGACTATAAACGGGGAGCATGTTTTGTTTGTGGAAAGGAAGATCATCAGGCAAAAAGCTGTCCAAGGAAGAAGGTGTAGCGAATAGGTAGTATAGGTTAGGTTGTGTAAACATGTTTAATATAATATGTGTGTTTAGTATGTCTGTGTAATGCAGTATTATAAGACTTTTGTGCAAGTAGTGATGTAAATCCCGACTTTTGTAGTCCCAATGGGATGACTGATGTTTAAAGCACTTTGTGGTGTGATATGTAAAATATTTTGAAAGCAATGAATGAATATGAATCAAAGTTTGAGTTATGAAACAAGTTTAATAAGTTTAAACTTATATGATAAGGTTTAGAATGTAAGTTAATGTATGGTTTTACTTTAACGGATAATGCCGCCAGGCGTCAAACTCGAAATCGAGGCGAAGAGTCATCAACAACGTTGAAGGACAACAACAAGCGGACCCAATCGTGATTCATGAATATGGTAGCTCGAGCCATGCAACAAGGGAACCGGTAGGATAATTATTTGGCGAATTTCAAAGACTTTAAAAGGTGTAGAACCTTAGGAATTCAAAGGTACAATCTTGACCTGTAGAAGCCCAAACTTGGGTTAAGGAAATTGAGAAGGCGTTTGTAATAGCTAGGGTATTTGAGGGAAAAAAGACCTCTTTGCCACCTACATGATGAAGGGTGAGGCAAATTTACGGTGGGAAGCGAATCGGTGAGGCGGGAAGTGAGGTGTGGTAACATGGGATAGATTTAAGACCTTATTTTTGAGAATTATTTTTCGGCTAATCTGTGAGGCTAGAATGGAGGTAAAATTTACGGAGTTGAAGCAAGGGATATGTCGGTGATTGGAATATCATGAAATTCAATGAATTAGCTAGGTTTGCTCGCATCAAGTCGATCACGGAGGCTAGGAAGGCTAGGAGATTTGAGTGGGATTAAAACCACGGCTCTATAATAAGGTGGCGAGTGTTGCAGATCCCAACATTTTGCGGCACTCATGGAAAAAGCGATAATTGCGAGAGGAGGAAGTGAGGCTATGAGTCTCTACAATAAGGAGAAGAAAAAACAAAGGCAAGGTCGAGGGAGCTGAGAAGGTGAGGATTAATAGTGGGCAGGGAGTGTTGATGGAAAAGGAAGGGAACTATTTTGGCAATGTCCGAGTCAAACAAGAAGGTGTTAGAAGCAAGCGCTTGATTGCAAAGCGATGTGGAAAGAACCACTGGGGAGTGTTTAAAGGGCAAATTTGTGTGTTATAAGTGCGAGGCGGGAGGGTCATATCTCTCCCATTTGCCCCAATCCTAGAATGAGCAAGTGGTTGTTTTATTTGTGGATCATTGGAGCATAGGGTCAAGGATTGTCCGAAAACAGGAGGGTAGAATTTGGAAGTATAAATCTTGGTAAGGGTAGTGGAACATTAGCAATCGCAGGACCGGCGTCATCGAACAAACCAACAAAGTCAACATCAAGAGTCTTCAACATGGCCAGTTCAAGACACGGTGGCAGCTGGCAATGCAGTTCCAGGTAATATTCGAATAACTTTTATTTGCGTAATTAGAATTTTTCTATTTATAGTAAATTATTTTATAAAGAAATTTTGAGGGAGAAATTTGAGTTCTTTTAGAAATCAAATTTCCGTTTAATCAGAAAGACAAGCTTAATGTGATTAATTAAAGATCGGTTCGATTAAAGTTAATCGAGATCTATTTGCGAAGATCGTGTATGCTATGAACCCAGTTATGTGTAGGTTTTTAAGTGGTGATTTCGGGGACGGAATCCTTATAAGGGAGGGTGAATGTGACAACCCGATATTTTCTATATAAATAAATCTTAAATTTTGCGTATAAATTTTTTTTTAAGGATGAGGATTTGTACAAGATTTTGTGTATATGTATTTATGTGGTAAATAAAAATATATTTATTACATGAATATTTACAAGTAAATTTATTTTAGAATTATTGATTATTATAAAGTATATTCTTATAATAATTAATATTATGATAGAAATGTTTTGATTAATTATTTTCCATGAATATATAATCATATATTATTTAAATAATATATGAAGTGATTTTTAGAATAAATATAATAATTATTTTATTATATGAATTTTTGTACTGATTATTAAGTTAATTATTTTACCTTAATTATTAAGGTTAAATATGAAAGAATAATCGAGATATGGAATCCAAACCCTAATTTTGGATTATTGTCAAGATATGAGAATAATAATATAATATTACATATATTTTGATTTTTCGATTCTTTATGAATATATGCGGTATGTCCAGTATTGATAATGGTTGGTCAATTACTATTGCATTTTGACCCAAACCCTAGTAATAATGTTAAACCCTAATTTGAGATCCAAATTAGAGTGTGAGATTGTTTTATAAGTATGTAATGCAATTTATGTCGTGTATTAAATGTATTAATTAGGTAAACCCTAATTAAAATTCTGGAAACCCTAATATTTAGAAAACCCTAATAGTAATTTGGTAACCCTAATTACCAAAAGAATAAATCCTAATTGTTAAATTAGCAAAGTCAATGATAATTATATGATCTAAACACTAATGTTACTGTATAAAGTAATTAGAAAATTAATCTAATTAACAAACCTAAATTGTCAAATTTTAGAAACTAAAATTTGGTTATAAACCCTAATTGTATTTCTAGAAACCGTAATTATCGATATTTTAAACCCTAATTGCTTTATTAGCAAAGTTCATTATGATTAAGGGTAATAAACCCTAATGTTCATGTACTTACAAACTTAATTTAATTAACAATATTAATTTTGCAAAATTTTAGAAACTAAAAGTATTTAATTTTATTTATTTAATTTTTTTTTGTGCAAACCCTAAATTGGAAATCCTAGATTTTTGTTTACTTATAAAATCCAAATTGGCTCAAACCCTAAACCTAAATCAAAACCCTAACCCTAAGGGTTTGGTAAGTTACTAATTTTGCCATGAAATGAATTATCAAAGGACCAAAATACCTTTTTAGCATTAAAGAGGCTAAACAGAGGTTTTGACAAATTGGTGAAGTTGTTCACCAAACCAACAACTCCCAACAACTCAATATGCTGCGAATTTGCCGACAAATCACTCCTAGATCGATCCATACATGCATCTTGTGGCTATATAATTGGATTAAAGGAGAAAGAAATCACGTTTGCTCACTAAATTTGCACAAAACCATACTCCACTCTCTCAAGCACCACACCCCCGAAATTTGTTGATAATATCAGTCACAATTGAAGCCCCATGAAGTCCAACAACAAATCAATAGCCAGAAAATCAGAATTGAGCATAAAAGGTACAAAACCCTAGTTCAAATTCTGTCCAATTTTCTGTTGTTAGATGTTAGAATTTGTTGCTAAATCTTGTTGTTTATAAGATATTATGATGATCGGGTTGGTATTTATCAAATCCATAACATTAAAGTGCTCGAAATTAAAGATTTTTTAAAATCGGAAAATTATTTTTTGTGTTACGACATCAAATGTAGATATTTGTAGATTGTTTGTGTGTTTAATATTTTTGTTGTTTAAGTGTTTAATGTTGTAGCTTTGTATGAGATCTTTCATACATGCAAGAATCAAGCTTAGATCGGTTTATAATTCAAGTTATTAATGGTCAAAGGTCGTTAATGAGCCATGACCAGGAAGAAATCTGGGTAACCAGAGAAAATTTTTCCAAAGCGTCGACAATATTTCAAGCTTCTATATCTGACAGATTTGATGATTTTTGTTGTTGTTGTTGTATTCAATTTGTAGCTGGTAATGTGGAAAGTAGATTTATGTTGTAATATCCCATAAACAATCAACAGATCAAATGTGACAAGCGGTCAAAGTAGACCATTAACATTGAATTGGCAATTCTGGGAATTTCCAGAAATCAAGAAGAACAGATTTCTGACATGGTTTGACCATGCCGGATCTTTACGATGTTTTGATGATATGATGTTTTGATGTTATGAACTTGTACCTTGACATATATTCTATAGATTTAAACCTTTAGATGACATAAATGTTGAGTAGAACACTTAGATATTTAGACATGAAAGTGGCTGGTTGATCACCTGGGTTTCTGGAAAACCCAGGAATGCTCTGACAGGAGGTTTGTGAGCTCAGATCTTCTTGTGTGTTTGATGTATGACCTAGTTAATTGTTGATAGTTGTAGTATTGCATACTGCGTATAATATCAATGCTTGAGATAGACCAAATCATGATCAGATCGCGTTTTACAGCCGGTCAAAGGAAGTAACTCGAACACTGACCTGTCAGTGTTCTTGAGCTCAAGAACACCAACAGCGACGCTTTCTGTCGCTATAGCCCTTTAGCGACAGTTTTATTAATAATTTTCGGAAATTAATTAATAATTATAGAAAATTAGTTTTAAATTATTAAAAATACAAAATAAATTATTAAAAATTATTTTAATATCCAAAAATTATATTTTAATTATTTTAAATATATTTCATAAATATTTAATATTTTTGGAATATCAAAAGTAATTAATTTATTTAATGATAATATTAAATAAATTATTTAAAAATGATTTTAATTCATGAAAAATCATTTAAAATTATATTATGATATAAGAAAAATATTTTAAGTTATTTTTAATAACTTTTAATATTATTTGATAATTTTCATTAATAAATGAATATTAATGATAATTAAGTTATTTATTAAATGAATTAAATAAATGAATTACAAATGATTTTATTATATTAAAAATCATTTTAAATAATAAGAAGGTATTTAAAAATATTTTAAGTTATAAAATATAACTTTTAATATTTAAAGGTAAATTTCATTAATTAATCATGATTAATGATAATAAAGTTATTTAATAATTATATTAAATAATTTAGTTAAAAATGATTTTTATTATTATAATAATCATTTTAAATAAAAATAAAGTGTTTAAAGATATTTTAAGTTATAAAATATAATTTTAATATTTAAAGGATAATTTAGTTAATATTTAAAGGATAATTTTAATATTTAAAGGATAATTAAGGTAGATCGACATATTTCAAAAATTGATCTGGACTTAGAAATTTAGTTAGTTAATTGTTTATTTGTGATTCAATGGTTGTTAAGGTTGTATGACAATGTGATTAGGAAGGTGTTGATGTTTGATTATGAGTCAACGATTGTTAAACATGTGTGATAAGGTGATTAGGTTATGTGCTGACTGCAATAGGCAGTGTTATGTATTACGTTATGATGTACTAATCAGTAGAATGATCTGATTAATGTTAGGTGATTTCATAAAAGATAAAACTAAGTTACAAAGTGTAAGCAGCGCATCAGGCAAGTATCCTAACTTTGCATTTTCTTTATGCAATGGACAGAAGTGAGAAGTTCAGAATTATTGTTTTTATTGTACAGATTGTTAAGCCTATATTATATATGCCCATTGATTATCAACATGCTAGTATATGATAATTCGGATAAATATATTCTGTTCGTTAATTTCTATAAATAATTATACAAGTGTCCCCACTTGGACAATCATTGTTTTTCATCGCATGTTGATACACATTTGATATACATATATGTTGAATTATATAAGACCTTTGTTATGAAAACCCAAATGAGATATGAACATCCCGAAAATGGGAAAATTTTATGCCTTAAAAGTGATGACGAATAACGATAACATCGTTCATATACATGTAGTATTGATCAATCTGACAGGTACAACAGGTCGATCACCCTCCGTACCAGTAAGTCATGACCGGTTTACTGGATGAATTCTGTTTAAACCTTTTCGAAAATGAAAACAACGTTCATGGTATGTCACGAAACCCCATATATACGATCAATACGTAGTTTCAAAAAATTTGAATGAGGGTTGTTATGTTATTATTATTGGTGCAGATTACTTCACAACTACTGACTAGTTGTAGAAGAATATTATTAAGAAAACATTTAAATTCTTTCAGCTTATATATATATATATATATATATATAATACTTCTTTGGCACTCAAATGCTCATCCTTGCTTAATTTAAATGTTTTCGACTAAGTGTGAAGGACCGAAAGAAAGTTCGGTAGTAGAGACAAAGGAAAAGGAAAGCTAACCAAATAAAAATTGCGTAAAGATTTGTAATAGTTTTATAAGACTATGAAGACTATGATATATATATATATATATATATATATATTATGACATGTAATGAATGGTTAAAGGTTACGTACTTGGGAGAAAGACTCTGATGTATATGTAAACTTAAGTTAAGTTTTATATTATTGTGATTATTATTAGTATTATTCCGCTCATAGAAATGGTATCGTGATGTACCGAGTTCGGGTTTCAAGTATCCGGATTCGGGGACCTCACAGTTAGGACTACTAATGCTATCATCTGGACCATCACTCCTTTCCCCGACTCGTCCCAGCTATATTCTCATTTCCTGAAGAGAACAGTGAAAGAAAGGGTGAGCTCAACTAGCCCAGTAAGAAATATTATGACTATGATAATGCAGAATAAATTATCAATAGTCTTTGATAATGTTAAACTCATAAAATACAATAGACATCAAGTTTAACTGTAGCGGAATAAACAATCCATTAGAAGAGTCAAGTAGAGAATAAAATCTACTATCTTCTATGGTAAAATGTTTTCATCAATTTTTATCGCTGAGACTCAGCTTAATAAATAAAACACATCATTTAATCATCCATGTACTATGGGCCAAGGATATTCATTAAATCATCAATGGTCATGACTATAACGAACAATCCCTGGTCGTAAGCATACCAAAAACTGTCCATCAATGCATTAAAGCTCACTGAGGACTTTTACCATATCATTTATAACATTATAGGTTATGATTATACTGAATGATCCCTGATCATAATCATACTAAGTCCATCTATGCACGTAAGCCAAAGACGACTTTCATTATAATATAAGCATGATGATGATGACAATGACATAATAATTCAATAAAACAAGTTCAAGAATTAATTTATTCAGAAATTAATAATGTCCAAATTGTCAACATGATACTTCTTTGTGGAGTAAAATTCAAGAATGCTCAGAAGAATATTTCCATGAAAAGATACTGGATGAAGCGCAAATATAAAGGATATTCCACTAATTTTATGGAGTATAGAAGCCAAAACTTTAACCAACTGAGTATAATAGAATATATGAAACTGCAAATGGATTTTCACCCGCCATGCGGTAATCCACGTATACAGATCATTTCCACAATTTAATAAGGAATGAATACAAAGGATCATTCACCATGTATGTGGTAATCCACATAGACATGTTTTTCCAACAGAATAAACAAGAATGGAATAACAGAAGGACTCACCATGTGTGAGATAGACTGCACATACAGGTTATTCCCAATAGAATAATAAATAATAGAACCAGTCGTAAAGCCTTACGCACGGCAGGATATTCGGCGGAAGAACAAATAATGGAATAAAAGTAAAGGCGTATATATACGCAGAGCAGGATATTAAAGCGAATAATAAATAATGGAACTAGGTCCCAGGCGTGAAAGCGCATGCATGGGATATTTTGACGAGAATAATAAAGAATAGAATAACAACGAAATCACCATGCATGCGATAGACCGCATAGACAAAAGTTAGTCCAATGAATAATAAATAATGGAACCAGGTCAAGCGTAAACACACGTGATGAGGATATTCCAGCAGAATAATAATGAAGCGAGAATAATAGAAGAATTTCACCATGTATGTGGTATCAGATAAACAAAGTTATTCCAACATAATAATAAAGAATGGAATAACAGAAGAATTTAACCATGTATGCGGTACTTCGCATAACAGGATATTCCAACAGAATAATAATGAATGGAATAACAGAAGTTTTGTTCATGAATAAGAAAGAAATAATACCCCTTACCTTAGAAGAAACTGGATATTGGAATAGAGAGGTAGCTGACTTCTCTTCTTCTTTTGCTCTATAATTTCTCTCTCAAGAGTTTCAGTGAATTCGTAAGAAATAATGAAGGAATGAGCTTCTATTTATAGGAGAATGAACTGAATAGTAACTAATTCATGAACGGTCCAGATTGATTTACTTTTAAACGGACGGTCCATATTGATTTACTATTAAAACTTAAAGCAACGGTCCATACTGATTTACTATTAAAACTTTAAACCAGCTATCCATATTGATTTACTATTATAACTTTCCACCAGCGGTCTATATTGATTCACTATTATAACTTTCCACCAGCGGTCCATATTTATTCATTA
The DNA here is from genome assembly GCA_020205605.1 of Panax ginseng. Taxonomy (NCBI): domain Eukaryota; kingdom Viridiplantae; phylum Streptophyta; class Magnoliopsida; order Apiales; family Araliaceae; genus Panax; species Panax ginseng. The sequence continues at coordinate 140,109,087 of CM035128.1, forward strand.
TTATAACTTCAACCAACGGTCTAAACAATTAGCACATCTCCTCATGGAATAATATTGTACCCAAAAAATGATTTGGACCGAAAAGAAATATATTTTTTGGGTGAATAGTACCCCGTGAATAGTAACTCATGAATAGTAACTCATGAATAGTAACTCATGAATAGTAATTTATGAATAGTACTCCGACACGAAAAGTGCCCCGAATACCCGATTGAACAATATAACCTCCAGACATCAATTATTATCGACATAAATATCGATTTCTACTAACACTAATAATTTTCACACAATGGAACTATCAATTTCATCTTTAATCAACACGAGCTTATTCATCATAAATATTATAACTCACAATATTTAACAACCAGGTCGTTCCCAGGAAAGAGGGGGTTTTCTAATAAGGATTTCTCCCTATTGGCGCGCAATTAGGTGACCAAACCTCTCTTTGACAGAACTTCTTGACATTGTAAATATTGTAATTTAATAATATGAATAACTTTGTCGTCTCAATTATTGATTTAATAATATATCATATTATGCAGATGATACTTTGACAATAATCGAATCAATAATATGAGAGATATGATGCAGCAATTACTGTAGCAATAATTGAGTATAACTGAGTGACTTCTCACGTAAGCATCAATAACCAATACCGTGTGTTACTATACAACCACGCGTATTACTGTACTTTTACTACTGGGTAGTTCAACAGTTTTAACGGTAACTCTTCCACCGTTATTTTTATAAAATGATAATTCTTTCGTTTTTTTACAACGAAAATACTTTCGTTGTGGGGTCCACGAATGATTGTGTCATCGTACGAATATTCCCTGTTAAAACGAATATTCCCCGACCAATCAAATATTATATAACCACTTGCTTACTTTGCAAAATTTGTAAATATTACCCACAACTATAACAATATATTTTATCCACACCATAATATTCAAAAATATAATTCGATAGAAATTAATCTTTATTCATAAAAGTTGGGGTCTTACAACCTCCCCTTCTTATGAAATTTCGTCCTCGAAATTAGGGTGCGTACCTGATATATCGAAGAAGTGAGGATATCTTGACTTCATCTCAGATTCTAACTCCCAGGTCATTTCTTTCACATCGTGGTTTCTCCATAAAACTTTGACTTGAGGTATAACCTTGGAGCGTAGAATATGATCCTTCTTATCCAAGATTTTAATAGGTAACTCTTCATACATTAAATCTTCCTCTATCTCGTCTTGTTCTAATTCAATAATGTGGTTCGGGTCCTTCACATATTATGTAACATAGATATGTGAAAAACATTATGAACACGAGACATACTTGGCGGTAATACGAGTCTATAGGCCACAGTTCCTACTCGATCGAGGATTAAAAATGGGCCAATGAATCGAGGATTGAGTTTTCCTCTCTTCCAAATCTTGTAACTCCTTTCCATGGAGCAACACGTAACAACACATGATCTCCAATATCGAATTCCAAGTCTTTTGATGAAGATCAGCATAACTCTTTTGTCGATCTTGTGAGATTTTTATACGTTGTCGAATCGTTTGAATCATTTCCGTAGTCATACGTACCAACTCCAGTCCCAACAACGTTGCTTCACCCACCTCATCTCAGTATACTGGAGAACGACACTTTCTTCTATACCACGCCTCAAATGGAGCCATGTCAATACTTGCTTGATAACTATTGTTGTAGAAAAACTGCACCAATGGTAAGAACTTGTCCCAACTTCCCTTGAAGTCAAGGACACAAAGTCTAAATAAATCTTCAAGAGTTTGAATAGTCCTTTCCGACTGTCCATCCGTTTGAGGATGATATGCCGAACTAAATCATAAATCCATGCCCATAGATTTTTGCAAACTAACCCAAAATCTTGAAGTGAATCTTGGGTCTCGATCAGAAACTATGGATACTGGCATACCATGCAATCTTACAATCTCGTTTATATACATACTAGCAAGACGTTTAAGTGTATAAGTTTCTCGTATCGGTAAAAAATGAGCAGACTTGGTCAATCTATCAACAATGACCCAAATCGCATATATGCGTTGAGAAACCTTGGGAAGACCAGTAACGAAATCCATGGTAAGGTGCTCCCACTTTCATTCTGGAATTTCAAGTGGTTGCAATGGACCTTTTGGCACTTGATGATCCGCCTTGACTCGTTGACAAGTTAGACACCTTGAGATAAACCCCGTTATCTCTCTCTTCATATTGCTCCACCAAAATATATGTCAAAGATCATGATACATTTTGGTACTCCCGGGATGGATTGCAAATGGTCTGTTATGCGCCTCCATCGTGATTTTATACTTCATGTCAGAATCATTAGGAACATAAAAGTCTGGAGTTGACTCGAAGTATTCCTTCTTCATCAATTCTTGCTTCTGGAATAGCACCTTCTTCCACTTTCTTCTTCATATGCATCAGCTCCAGGTCTGTAGCTTGAGCAGCTTTAACTTTATCGATTACAGTCGGTTCTACTTGTATATTTTCCATCATCATATGGGTCCCTGGAGTCTTTAACTCTATCTCCATCCTTCGTAAGTCATACACAATGGGACCTTGCGTTTATAATAATGCACTCGTGCCTGCATATAATCTTCTACTCAATGCATCAGCTACTACGTTCGCTTTTCTAGTATGGTATTGGATGGTATGATCATAATCTTTCAACAGCTCAAGCTAACGTCGTTGCCGCATGTTGAGTTCCTTATGAGTGAAGAAATATTTGAGGCTTTTATGATCCGTATAAATCTCCACCTTCTCTCCATACAGGTAATGCCTCAAAATCTTAAGTGCAAAAACGACATCGGCCAACTCTAGATCATGAGTAGGATAATTCCTCTCATATTCTTTGAGTTGTCGTGAGGCATAGGCTATGACTTTCCCATGTTGCATGAGAACACATCCTAACCCTTTGCCTTAAACATCACTGTAAATATGATAAATCCCTCCATGCCAGATGGTATTATCAGAACAGGTGCTGAAATGAGTCTACTCTTGAGTTCTTGAAAACTCTTCTCACATTCCTAGCTCCAACCGAATTTTGTATCTTTTCGAGTCAGCTGCGTTAATGGAGTAGCGATTCGAGAAAGCCCTTCTATAAATCTCTGATAATAACCAGCTAAGTCGAGAAAGCTACGTACTTTGGTCACTAACTTAGGTTGCTCCCAGCTTTGAATTGCTTCAATCTTTGCCAAGTCAACAGATATTCCATGATTTGATATCACGTGCCCAAGGAATGCAACTTCCTCAAGCCAGAACTCATATTTCTTCAACTTGGCATATAGCTTGTTTTCACGAAGCTTTTGAAGTATCAGCCTCAAGTGTTGCTCATGGTCTTCATGGGTTTTGGAGTATATGAGGATGTCATCAATAAAGATAACCATAAAGTGATCCAAATATTCATTGAATACTCGGTTCATCATGTCCATGAAGGCAGCAGGAGCATTAGTCAATCCAAAAGACATGACTAGGAATTCATAATGTCCGTACCAAGTTGTGAAAGCAGTCTTTGGAATGTCATCAGTTTTAATCTTCAACTGATGATATCCAGAACGAAGATCAATCTTTGAAAAGAATTTGGCACCTTTCAACTAGTCAAACAGATCATCAATACGAGGTAACGGGTACCTTTTTTTTATGGTGACATGATTCAACTCTCGATAATCAATACAAAGTCGCATACTTCCATCTTTCTTCTTCACGAATAGAACAGGAGCACCCCAAGGAGGCGTCTTTAGGGCCGAATGAAACCGATGTCTAACCATTCCTGTAGTTGGGTTTTTAACTACTGAAGTTCAATAGGAGCCATTCGATATGGGGCTTTGGAAATGGGTTTTGTACCGGATTCAAGGTCGATACAAAATTTAATTTCATGCTCTGAGGTAGGCCAGGAAGTTCTTCAGGGAATACGTCAGGAAATTCATTAACAATAGAAATATCATTCAAAACTGACATATTTTTGTTTATATCCGTGACATGAGCTAAGAAAGCTTGACATTCATTTTTCAATAAACGAATAGCTTTATAGCTTGAGATGACAGTGATGGATTTTAATGGTTTGGTTGCTTGAATTCGCATAATAGGTTGATTATGAATATGAAAGCTAACAACCTTACGAAAACAATCGATTTTAGCATGATGAGTAGTTAACCAATCAATCCCTAAAATCACATCAAATGCAAGTATTTTCAAAGAAATAAGATCGACAAGTAACATGCGGTTACCGATATGAATTAAACAAGACTTATAAACCGTGGATGTAATGAAGGTTTCTCCCAACGGAGTTTCAACAGATAAGTCAAAGTCTAATTTCTCCAAAGTCAAATTTAAACGTTGAGCGCAAGTAGGAGAAATAAAGGAATGGGTAGAACCTGTATCAAATAAAGTATAAACTTCGCTAGCGTTTATGATTAGCTTACCCGTGATCACCTCGTTCGGATTCCTCACTTTTTGGGAGGTTACGACAAACGCTCTCCCTTGAACTACCGGTTTTGTCTTGTCTGGGACACCTTTTGATGCCTCCATCCCAGCTGGACTTGACTTTGGTGCACGAAAAAATCGAGCTAGGTGGCCTTCTTTTCCGCAATTATAATATTCTTTGGACTACATCGTGCAGTTTAGACTTATGTGTCTTTCCCCTCCACATTTGTAACATATGACCGACGATCATTCTCTTCCCTTAATAACAGGTGCTGGTGCTGATGTCTTTCCATCTTTGTCGAACCTTCTCTTCTTGAACTTTCCACTCCTATTGTCTTGGCCGTGATTACCACCAAAGTGGTTATCATTTCTGGCATGTTGATTCCCTCCACGTTTGTTGTCACCGCTTCGATGACTGCTACCACTGGTATTATGGACTTGTCGGCTGCTCTCTCTTGGTTGGGTTGACTCATTATCGCGCTCCAATAACAGAGCCTTATTCACAACATCTAAATACAAACACAATTTATGAGAGAAAAGGTATTGACATATCTCGGGTTTCAAACCTCTTAGAAACATCCCCGTCATTCTCTCCTCATTATCAACCAAGTGGGACACAAACTGAGACAACTCGGCAAACTTAGCTTCATACTGCGCCACAGTCATATTGTTTTGCTAAAGCTTGATGAACTCTACCTCCTTTATGTGACAAATACTTTAAGGAAAGTACTTGTCATTGAATAGCTCTTGGAACTTCTCCCAAGACATCTTCAGTGCGACAGGTTGAGTACGCTTTATAGATTCCCACCAGTAATCTGCCTCTGCACGCAACATGAAGGTGGCAAAGGGAACCTTTTGCTCCTCGGAGCATCCCAAGACATCAAATATCTTGTTGATCTGCTTTATCCACGTCTCCGCCTTAAGTGGTTTTGGCTCTCCAAAAAACTCCGGTGGTCCCAGCTCCTTGAACTGCTTAGCGATGACCGTCCGAGAGTTGTCAGTGTTTCCACCTGTATTTTGGATAGGAGCCGCCTTCGCCTGATGTTGCATGAATTGCATAAAGCCTCTACAATCCCATCGTTCACCATTTCATCGGTGTTATTATTTTCATGAGGATTATTGTCTTCCTGTTGTACATTACCCTGGGCATTGATCGTTGGTGACTCAACGGTCTCACGTGCTTTATTGCTTATCTCAACATTTTCGGATGCCATTTTCAAATACTTCAACAAAACAAGGGTTAATTAACATATCACATATTATCCATATACTCTGACCGACCAATTAAATACCAAATAAACTTAGATAGGTCATACTAGCGAAGGAATTCCCCGTCTCTCCCCTCCTAGTTCTTATCTCACATCTCACCGAGGATCATATCCTAAGCTTTGATATCAACCGTGGACCTTAGAAAATAGGTATACATCACCTATTACGAGTCGCCAAATACATCGTATGTAATACAAATACAAACTTAATTATACAACCATCGTGTAATATACGACAATACATAAAGCGAGAGTTTTAATAGGAATATTGTCATCTAGACAATATCCACACTCAAAGGAGTCCTCATTACATTTATTGTCACACTATTTAATGAATAATAGTGAGGACTACTAATGCTATCATCTGGAATAGTCACTCCTTTTCCCAGGCTAGGTCCCGACTATATTCTCATTTCACGAAGAGAATAGTGAAAGAAAGGTGAGCTCAACTAGCCCAAGAACAAATATTATGACTATGATAATGCAGAATAAATTATCAATAGTCTTCAACAATGTTAAACTGATAAAATACAATAGACATCAAGTTTAACTGTAGCGGAATAAGCAATTCATTAGAAGAGTCAAGTAGAGAATAAAATCTACTATCTTCTATGGTATAAAATGTTTTCATCAATTTTTATCGCTGAGACTCAGCTTAATAAATAAAACACATCATCTAATCATCCATGTACTACGGGCCAAGGATATTTATTAAATCATCAATGGTCATGACTATAACAAACAATCCCTGGTCATAATCATACCAAAAACTGTCCATCAATGCATTACAGGCCCCAGAGGACTTTTACCATATCATTTATAACATTACAGGTCATGATTATACCGAATGATCCCTGATCATAATCATACTAAGTCCATCTATGCACGTAAGCCAAAGATGACTTTCATTATAGTATAAGCATGATGATGATGACAATGACATAATAATTCAATAAAACTAGTTCAAGAATTAATTTATTCAGAACTTAATAACGTCCAAATTGTCAACATGATACTTCTTTGTGGAGTAAAATTCAAGAATGCTCAGAAGAATATTTCCATGAAAAGATACTGGATGAAGCACAAATATAAAGGACATTCCACTAATTTCATGGAGTATAGAAGCCAAAACTTTAACCAACTGAGTGTAATAGAATATATGAAACTGCAAATGGATTTTCACCCGCCATTCAGTAATCCACATATCTGAGATCATTTCCACAATTTAATAAGGAATGAATACAAAGGATCATTCACCATGCATGTGGTAATCCACATAGACAGGTTATTCCAACAGAATAAACAAGAATGGAATAACTGAAGGATTCACCATGTGCGTGAGATAGGCCACATCTGAGTTATTCCCAACAAATAATAAATAATGGAACCGGTAAAGGCGTAAACGCACGCAGGATATTAAACGGAAGAATAAATAATGGAACCGAGTCCCACAGAACGCGCATGCATGAGGATATTCCGACGAATAATAAATAATGGAACCAGGTCCGGCGTAAACGCATAGATAGGATATTCCGAGAGAATAATAAAGAATGGAATAACAACAGAAATCACCATGCATGCGATAGATCGCATAGACGAGTTATTCAACGAGAATAATAAATAATGAACCAGAATAAAAGGCGTAAACATTACGCATAACAGGATATTCCAACAGAATAATAATGAACGGAATAATAGAAGAATTTTACCATGTATGCGGTACTTCACATAAACAGGTTATTCAAACATAATAATAAAGAATAGAATAACAGAAGTATTTCACCATATATGCGGTACTTATAATAATGAGTTATTCAATGTAATAATAATAAAGAATGGAATAACAGAAGTTCTGTTCGTGAATAAGAAAGAAATAATACCCCTTACCTTAGAAGAAACTGGATATTGGAATAGAGAGGTAGCTTACTTCTCTTCTTCTTTCTCTCTATAATTTCTCTCTCAAGAGTTTCAGTGAATTCGTAAGAAATAATGAAGGAATGAGCTTCTATTTATAGGAGAATGGACTGAATAGTAACTAATTCATGAACGATCCAGATTGATTTACTTTTAAACGGACGGTCCATATTGATTTACTATTAAAACTTAAGGCAACGGTCCATAATGATTTACTATTAAAACTTTAAACCAGCGGTCCATATTGATTCACTATTATAACTTTCCACCAGCGGTCCATATTGATTCACTATTATAACTTCAACCAATGGTCAAAAAAATTAGCACATCTCCTCATGGAATAATATTGTACCCAAAAATGATTTGAACTGAAAAGAAATATATTTTTCGGGTGAATAGTACCCTGTGAATAGTAACTTGTGAATAGTAACTCGTGAATAGTACTTCGACATGAAAAGTGTCCCGAATACCCGATTAAACAATATAACCTCCAGACATCAATTATTATCAACATAAATATCGATTTCTACTAACACTAATAATTTCCACATAATGGAACTATCAATTTCATCCTTAATCAACACGAGCTTATTCATCATCAATATTATAACTCACAATATTTAACAACCAGGTCATTCCCAGGAAAGAGGGGGCTTTCCAATAAGGATTTCTCCATATTGGCGCGCAATTAGGTGACCAAACCTCTCTTTGACAGAACTTCTAGACATTGTAAATATTACAATTTAATAATATGAATAACTTTGTCGTCTCAATTATTGATTTAATAATATATCATATTATGCAGATGATACTGTGACAATAATAGAATCAATAATATGAGAGATACGATGCAGCAAATACTGTAGCAATAATTGAGTATAACTGAGTGACTTCTCACGTAAGCATCAATAACCAATATCGTGTGATACTATGCAACCATGCGTAATACTGTACTTGTACTACTGGGTAGTTCAACAGTTTTAACGGTAACACTTCCGCTGTTATTTTTTTAAAAAGATAATTCTGTCATTTTTTTACAATGACAATACTTCCGTTGTGGGGTCCACCAATGATTGTGTCATCGTACGAATATTCCCTGTTAAAACGAATATTCCCCGACCAATCGAATATTATATAACCACTTGCTTACTTTGCAAAATTTGTAAATATTACCCACAACTATAACATTATATTACATCCACACCATAATATTCAAAAATATAATTCGAGAAAAATCAATCTTCATTCATAAAAGTTGGGGTCTTATACCATGCATAATAAAATATAATATATTATATTTATAATCTAATAAAATAAATAACTATATAAAAGTATTCTGTTTTATATAAAAAGATTTTACTATGCAAATACTATGCAGGCACTATGCAAACACTATGCAGTATAAAATATATTATATTCTATTTATAATCAAATAAAACAAAACTTTATAAAAAGTATTCTATTTTATATAAAAAAAATTCTGTTTTATTACATTTATAAAAATAATAAAACAAAATTCATCATCATTATTATAATTCACACTATTAATCGACCAGGTCGTTCCCAGGAAAGAGGGGGCACTCCAATAAGGATTTCTCCCTATTGGCGCGCAATTAGGTGACCAAACCTCTCCTTGACAGAACTTCTAGACATCGTTAATATTGCAAATAATAATATTAAAAACTTTGTCATCTCAATTATTGATTTAATAATATATAAAATATTGACAATAATTGAATCAAATAACGTGAGATACTATGTAGCAATTACTGCAGCAATAATTGAACAAAACTGAGTGACTTCTATGTAAGCATCAATAATCAATACTGTGTGCTACTATGCAACCACGTGTATTCATCGTACTTTTAACAGGGTGTTTCAACGATTAACGGTAAAACTTCCGTCGTTATTTTCATAAAAATATTTTTGTCGTTTCTCAATCCAAATAATAATTCCGTTAGGGTCCACCAATGATTGTCTTAGTCGCATACGGATATTCCCCGACAAAAAGAATATTTTCCGATCAATTGAATATTATATAACAACTTGCATACTTTTCAAAATTTCTAAATATTACCCACAACTATAACATTATCTCAAATCCACACCATAATTTTGAAAAAATATTTTGAGAAAATTAAATCTTTATTCGTAAAATTTGGGATTTTCTGACAAATATCCGAGGATATTCTACTAATTTGATGGAGTATAGAAGCCAAAACTTTAACCAATTGAGTATAATAGAATATATGAAGCTCGCAAATGGATTTTTCGCGCATGCCGTGCGGTAATCCACGTAAATGGATCTTTTCCATAATTTAATAAGGAATGAATCGAAGGATCATTCATCATGCATGCGTAATCCACATAGACAAGTTGTTCCAGCAGAATAATAAAGAATGGAATAATAGAAGAATTCACCATGCATGCGATAGACCGCACAGACAGGTTATTCCAACAAAATAATAAAGAATGGAATAACAGAAGAATTCACCGAGCATGCGATAGAATCGCATGCATAAAAGTTATTCTAACAGAATAATAAAGAATGGAATAATAGAAGAATTCACCAGGCATGCGATAGACCGCACAGAAAGGTTATTCCAACAGAATAATAAAGAATGGAATATGAGAAGAATTCCCTGGGCATGCGATAGACCCGCACGCATGAGTTATTCCAATGAATACTAAAGAATGGAATAATGAAGTTACATTCATGAATAAGAAAGAAATAATACCCTTACCTTAGAAGAAAAGCTGGATCTTTGGAATAGTGAGGTAACAGACTTCTCTTCTTCTTTCTCTCTATAATTTCTCTCTATAATAATTGCTCTTGTGAGACTTAGTGAATTGGTGAGAAATGAAGGAAGAATGAGCCTCTATTTATAGGAAAATATAGTTTCAATAATTGCACATTTTGGGGCTCAAACAATTACAGTATAATACCTCCATCTTTTTCTTCATTTTTAATTTAGTCCTGCAAGTATTATCAAACTTGCACCACCTCCCCTAATAGTAAATCATATGAATCAATAGTAAATCATGTGACTCAATAGTTCTAAACATGTGAAAAAATTAATTATAGTATAGTACCTTCAATTATACCTCCATTTTTAATTTAGTCATGCAAGTATTATCAATCTTGCACCAACTACCCTAATAGTAAATCATGTGAATCAATAGTACACACATGTGAACACATAGCTATAAGCATGTGAATTAATAGAAATTAATTGCTCATTTATCCGGTTAATTACCCGATTGGTCAATATAACCTCCAGACATCAATTATTATCGAAATAAATGTCAATTTTCACAAACACTAATAATTCCAACACAATGGAACTATCAATTTTATCTTTAATCAACACGAACTTATTCATCATTAATATTATAATTCACAATATTTAACAACCAGGTCGTTCCCAGGAAAGAGGAGGCTTTCCGATAAGGATTTCTCCTTATTGGCACACAATTAGGTGACCAAACCACTCCTTGACAGAACTTCTAGACATTGTCAATATTGCAAATAATAATATGAATAACTTTGCCGTCTCAATTATTGATTTAATAATATATATTATGCGATAATCTTTGTGACAATAATTGAATCAATAATATGAGAGATATGATGCAACGCAATTTCTGTAGTAATAATTGAGTATAACTGAGTGACTTCTTACGTAAGCATCAATAATCAATATCGTGTGCTACTATTCAACCACGCGTATTACTGTACTTTTACTACCGGGTAGTTCAATAGCTTTAACGGCAACACTCGCCGTTATTTTTAATAAAAGATAATTTTGTCATTTTTTAACTACGACAATACTTCCGTTGTGGGGTCCACCAATGATTGTGCTGTCGTACAAACATTCCCCGACAAAAAGAATACTCCCCGACCAAACGAATATTTTATAACAACTTGCTTACTTTGCAAAAAAAATTTCACATATCACCCTTAACTTTAACCTTTTATCAATTTAACCATTTACAAAATAAAATAATAATTTTAATAAAATTGAATACTGTCATTTCATAAAATTCGGGGTCTTACACCACTTTCTCCACTAACAGATCAGAAGCCTTAGATTCAAGAAATTGTTCAAAAGAGGTATAAACCTAATTTATAATCTGATCTTGCTATCTGTGTTAAAAGTTGTGTTTAGTTGTTTAAATATGTTGTATAAGGTGTTAATCAAAGATCTGGGTTGATAGATGTTAGATCCATAACATCTTTAGGCTCATATTTGAAGATTTCAAGAATCTGGAAAAATTTAAAAATGTTGTCTGATAACGAATGTCAGACCTCATAGATCTTTCTCTATTTGTGATTTGTGTTGTTTTAAGCTTTAGATTTGTAGTTTGATATGAGGTCTGTGATCTGGAAGTGGAATCATAGCCATTCCATGTCCAGATTGTAAGTTATTAATGGTCAAACCTCGTTGACCAAGGAGTTTCTGGGTAACCCAGAAACTCATTATCCGAGTCTAACAACGTTTTCAATCTCTTTGATCTGTCAGGATTTATATGTTTTGGTGATATTTTTGTATCCAAGTTATAGCCTAATTTGTGAACTTTAGATCTATACCTTTAGATCTCTTAAACAACAAATATGTTGGATGTAGTGGATGGTCAAAGTAGACCATCCGGTCACGATTTCTGATTTCTGGAATTTCCAAAAAATGTATGAACGAGTTTTCTGACCATGTTTAACCGTATTGAATCTAGTGATGTTGATGTTGTTGGACTGATATGTTGTTATATATATGTTCTATGACATGAAAACTATATGTTTGAACCATGAGACCACATTAATAATGACCAAAACCTAGATTAAATTAAGCTAGAAAGTGCCTACTCGAACTGCCTGGGTTTTTGGGTAACCCAAAAAACCCAGAAACGTTCTGACAGCAACTTTGGGGGCTTGGATCTTCAAAGTGTTTTGTTGTATGACCCATATTGTTGGTGCTAATTGTAGTATTACCTAAACACTATAAGATCAATGTATAAGATGGCCCAGATAAAGCTTGAACAGAGAATCATAGTTGGTCAAACCTAGCACCAACACACTGCTTGTCAGTGTTCTTGAAGATCAAGAACACCAACCGCGACAGAAACCGTCGCTAAAGCCTTTAGCGACGGATTTAATTATTTTAGTTTTTTAAATTTTTAAAAATTCATTAAAATAAAAATAAATTTCTAAAAATTACAAAAATATTTTTAAAAATATTTTTAAGATATGAAAGTTAACTTTTAATAATTTGGCATATTTTCCATAAATATTAGTATTTATTTAAATATTATTGATATTTAATTTAATTAATAAATGCATTTAATAAATTTATTAAAATGATTTTACTATATTAAAAATCATATTAAATGATAATAAGGTATTTAAAAATATTTTAAGTTATAAAATATAACTTTTAATATTTTAAAGTAAATTTCATTAATAATTTAATATTAATGATACTAGATTTATTTATTAAATATATTAATTAAATAGTTTAAAAATGATTTTATTAATTTAAAAAGGTACAAATGAATTAAAAAAATTAAGTTATATTAAATGACTTTAATATTTTGATAAATAGTACATTAATATTTAAATATTAATGGTAATTATTTAAAAATGATTTTAAATATTTCAAAAATTATTTAAGGGTAATATTAATACTTTAAAAATATTTGAAGTTATTATAAATAACTTTAATATTTTGGCAATAGTTTTATTAATTTTTAATATTAATTAAATATTAATGATAATAGAATTATGTAATATTTAAATCATTTAATAATGATTTCGTTGTTTAAAAATTATGATAAATTATAATAATTGTTTTAAAATTATTACAAGTCTATAAAAAAAATAATATAATTAATATTTAAATAGTTTAAATGGATATTAAAATATAGAATAATGTTTTAGACTCGATAATTGCACTCGATAAAGTGTTAAATTTTAATAGAAATATTGAGAGAAATTGATCTGGACTTATATAAATTGTCTGTATATGTGTTTGTTTGTGGTTCAATGATGGCTAAATATATGTGACAATGTGATTAGGTTATGTGCTGACTGCAAATAGCAGTACTATGTGTTATGATATGTTATTCTAATCGATAGAATGATCTTATTACTAATAGGTCTCAGTATAAATGTAAGACCCCAACTTATATGAATAAAGATGAATTTTCTATAAATATCATTTTTGAATATTATGGAGTGAATTTAATATAATGTTATAGTTGTGGGTAATATTTATAAATTTTGTAAGGTACGCAAGTTGTTATTGCAAAACCCCAAATTTTATGAATAAATATTTAAATTTCTCGAAATATTTTTTTGAATATTATGGTGTGGATTTGATATAATGTTATAGTTGTGGGTAATATTTATAAATTTTACAAAGTACACAAGTTGTTATATTATATTCGATTGGTCCAGGAATATTCGTTTTAACGAGGAATATTAAATTTGACCAAGACAATCATTAGTGGACCCCACAGCGGAATTATTGCCGGATTGAGAAAATGACAAAAATATTTTTATGAAAATAACGGCGAAAGTTTTACCGTTAAGCTGTTGAAACACCCGGTGTTAAAAATACAAGAATCTGGCGTGGTTGCATAGTAGCATTACGCGATATTGATTATTGATGCTTACGTGAGAAGTCACTCGGTTTTGTTCATTATTCTACTGAGAATTGTTGCATATTATCTCATATTTGATTCAATTATTGTCGATATTTTATATATTAATAAATCAATAATTGAGATGATGTGAGTTATTAATATTATTATTTTCAATATTGACGATGTCTAGAAGTTACATCAAGGAGAGGTTTGGTCACCTAATCATGGCATGATAGGGAGAAATCCTTATTGAAAAGCCCCCTCTTTCCTTGGAACGACCTGGTCGATTAATAGTGTGAATTATAATAATGATGATGAATTTTGTTTTATTATTTTTATAAATGTAATAAAACATAAAACTTTTTATATAAAAGCAGAATACTTTTTATAAAGTTTTGTTTTATTTGATTATAAATAGAATATAATATATTTTAATATGCATAGTGTTTGTATAGTGCTGCGTAGTGTTGACATAGTAAATTTTTTTATATAAAATAGAATACTTTTATAAAATTATTTATTTTATTAGATTATAAATAAAATATATTATATTTTATTATGCATGTTGTGTCTGCGTAGTGTTGGAATAGTAAATTCTTTTTATATAAAATAAAATACTTTTATAAAGTTATTTATTTTATTAGATTATAAATAGAATATATTATATTTTATTATGCATAGTGCACTGCATAGTATTTGTATAGTAAAAATCTTTTTTATATAAAATAGAATACTTTTATAAAATTATTTGTTTTATTAGATTTTAAATAATATATATATATATATATGTAAGACCCCAACTTTTTAAATAAAGATAATTTTTCTATAAATATTATTTTTAAATATTATGGAATGAATTTGATATAATGTTATAGTTGTGGGTAATATTTATAAATTTTGCAAAGTACGCAAGTTATAAAATATTCGTTTGGTCGGGGAATATTCTTTTTGTCGGGAAATATTCGTACGACAACACAATCATTGGTGGACCCCACAACGGAGTTATTGTCGGAGTTAGAAAATGACAAAAATATTTTTATGAAAATAACGACGGAAGAGTTCCGAATTAACCATTGTTGGAATACGGTGGTTAAAATACAAGAATACGCGTTGTTGCATAAAGAATACACACGTATTGCACAATATTTTTTAAATTATTAATTCTTACGTAAGAATGCTTTACTCAATAATTGTTACAGTAATTCTTCGTTTAATATTTTATTGATTCAATAATTACTACGTTGATATTTTTGATTCAATAATTGTCATTACGATATTTTAAATTATCAAATCAATAATTCATTTAAATATATTATTATAATATTATATTATAGTATTATGATGTGATTATATGATATTATGTTTTTTTATATAATTTGAATGGTAACATTATTATAGTAACTTCATGGTATAAAAGTAAAATGAGGTGGAAGAGAACAATTTGAATTTGAATTCTGATGATGTAAGCGATGATGTCATCATAATGATGAGGTAAGCAATGATGTCATCGGAAGGATGATGTAAGCAGTGATGTCATAAATTATGGCAAAAAGACTATTTTAGCTTATAAATAGAAGTTCATTCCTCCATTATTTTTCACGAATTCACTAAATCTTTAGAGCAAGAAAGAATAGAGAGAATAAGAGAGAAAGAAGAAGAATTTTCTATTGCTACAATATTGCGGTATCCAATTTCCTACTAAGGTAAGGGGTATTATTTCTTTCATATTCATGAAGAGAACTTCTGTTATTTCATTCTTTATTATTATGTTGGAATAACCTCTCTATGCGAAGTACCGCATACATGGTGAAATTCTTTTGTTATTCCATTCTTTATTATTATGTTGGAACATCCTGTCTGTGCGTTTACGCATGACTTGGTTCCGTTATTTATTATTATGTTGAAACATCTTGTCGGTGCGAATTTCGCCTGACCTAGTTTCGTTATTTATTATTCTGTTAGAATATCACATGCGTGCGTTTCATGCATGACACGGTTCCGATTATTTATTATTACGATGGAATAACCACATGCATGCGATCTATCGCATGCTTGGTGATTTCTTTTGTTATCTCATTCTTTATTATACTCAGTTGGTTAAAGTTTGACTTCTATACTCCATGAAATTAGTGGAATATCCTTGATATTTGCGCTTCATCCAGTATCTTTTCATGGAAATATTCTTCTGAGCATTCTTGAGTTTTACTCTACAAAGAAGTATCATGTGGATAATTTGGACATTATTAGTTCCTAGATAAATTAATTCTTGAACTTGTTTTATTGAATTCTTATATCATTGTCATCATCCTCATGTTTATATTATGTTGAAAGTCATCTGTATTCGTAGTGGTGCATAGATGGACTTGGTATGATTATGACCGAGGATTATTGATTGTAATCATGACCGTAATGTTATAAATGATGTGGAAAAGGTCCTCATTGGCCCGTAATGCATTGATGGACAGTTGTTGGCATGATCATTACCATTGATGAATACACGAATATTATTGGCCGTAGTGCATGGATAATTTATGGTTGTGATACTAATTAATATCCTTGGCCGTAGAGCAGGGATGATGTGGAGTATTTATTAAGCTGAGTCTCAGCGATAAAAGTGATGAAAAACCTTTTAAATCATAAAAGATAGTAGATTTTATTCTCTACTTGACTCTTTTAATAGTTTGCTTGTTCCGCTACAGTTAAACTTGATGTTTGTTATATTTTATCACTTTAACATTGTTGAAGGCTAATGATAATTTATTCTGCATTATCTTAGTCATAATATTTCTTACTGGGCTAGTTGAGCTCACCCTTTCTTTTCTTCGTTCTCTTTAGGAAATGAGAGCGTGGCAAGGACTAGTCGGGGAGCGGGTGAGACGGTCCGGATGATAGTTTTAGTAGTCCTCACTATTCTGTTAAATAGTGTGAAAATAAATGTAAAGATGACTCTTTTGAGTGTGGATATTGTCTAGATGACAATATTCTTATTAAACTCTCAGTTTACGTTTTGTCGTATTTTACACGACAGCTGTATTATTAAGTTGTATTTGAATTTTGTGCCATGTATTTGGCGACTCAAGATCAGTGATGTATACCTATTTTAGGGGCGTCACAATATATATATATATATATTATATTTTATTTGAATGTTTCTAAGAGGTTTGAAACCTGAGATACGTCAATATCTTATCTCTCATAAACTGTGTTTGTATTCAGATGTTGTTAATAGGGCTCGATTATTGAGCGCGATAATGAGTCAACCCAACCAAAAGAGAGCAAATTTGGGAAAAATGATAATACCGGTGATAATGATCATCGAAGCGGTGATAATAAGCGTGGAGGAATCTACATGCCAGAAATGGTAACCACTTCGGTGGTAATCATGGCTAAAAAAAGAAGAATGGACATTTCAAGAAGAGGAGATTCAATAATGATGGAAAGGCGTCAAAGATCAAAGACCGAAGAGTTAAGGAAGGAGAATGACCACCTATCATATGCTTCAAATGTGGAGGAGAGGGACACATCAGTCCAAACTGTGCGATGCCATCCAAAGCATGTTACAATTGTGGAAGAGAAGGTCACCTGGCCTGATTTTGTCGTGCACCGAAGACAAGTCTAGCTGGGATGGAGGCATCAAAGGTCAGTCCTGCATAAGACAAAATCGGTAGTTCAAGGAGGCGTTTGTCGTGACCTCCCAGAAAGCAAGGAACCCGAACGAGGTCATCACGGGTAAGCTTATCATAAACTCTAGCTAAGTATATACCTTATTTGATACCGGTTCTACCCATTCTTTTATTTCTCCTACTTGTGCTCAACGTTTAAATTTGACTCTGGAGAAATTGGACCTTGACTTATTTGTTGAAACTCCATTGGGAGAAACCTTCATTACATCCACTGTTTATAAGTCTAGTTTGGTTCAAATCCGTACCCATACATTACCTGTCGATCTTATTTCATTGAAAATACTTGCATTTGACGTAATTCTAGGGATTGATTGGTTAACTACTCATCATGCAAAAATTGATTGTTTTTGTAAGGTTGTTAGCTTTCATATTCCTAACCAACCTATTATGCGAATTCAAGCAACCAAACTATTAAAATCAATCACTGTCATCTCGAGCCATAAAGCTATTCGTTTATTAAAAAAATGGATGTCAAGCTTTCTTAGCTCATGTCACAGATCTAAACAAAAATACGTCAGTTTTGAATGATATTTCTATTGTTAATAAATTTTTTGACGTATTCCCTGAAGAACTTCCTGGCCTACCCCAGAGCGTGAAATTGAATTTGTATCGACCTTGAACCAGGTATAAAACCTATTTCCAAAGCCCCATATCGAATGGCTCCTATTGAACTTCAGGAGTTAAAGACCCAACTACAGGAATTGTTAGACATTGGTTTTATTCGTCCTAGTACTTCTCCTTGGGGTGCTCCTATTCTATTCATCAAAAAGAAAGATGGGAGTATGCGACTTTGTATTGATTATCGAGAGTTGAATCATGTCACCATCAAAAATAGGTACCCATTGCCACGTATTGATGACCTGTTTGACTAGTTACAAGGAGCCAAATTCTTTTCAAAGATTGATCTTCGTTCTGGATATCACCAATTGAAGATTAAAACCGATGACATTCCAAAGACGGCTTTCAGAACTCGGTATGGGCATTATGAATTCCTAGTCATATCTTTTGGATTGACTAATGCTCATGTTGCTTTCATGAATATGATGAACCGAGTATTCAAGGAATATTTGGATCACTTTGTGGTCGTCTTTATTGATGACATCCTTATTTATTCCAAAAGCCGTGAAGATCATGAGCAACACTTGAGGCCGATACTCCAAAAGCTTCGTGAATATAAGCTTTATGCCAAGTTGAAGAAATGCGAGTTCTGGCTTGAGGAAGTAGCATTCCTTGGGCATGTAGTATCAAGCCATGGAATATCTATTGACCCAACAAAGATTGAAGCTATTCAAAGCTGGGAATAACCTAAATCAGTGACCGAAGTACATAGCTTTCTCGGCTTAGCTGGTTATTATCGGAGATTCGTAGAAGGGTTTTCTCGAATTGCTACTCCATTAACTCAGCTGGCTTGGAAAGATACAAAATTTGGTTCAAACGAGGAATGTGAGAAGAGTTTTCAAGAACTCAAGAGGAGACTCATTTCAGCACCTGTTCTGACAATACCATCTGGCTTGGAGGGATTTATCATCTACAATGATGCTTCGGGCAAAGGGTTAGGATGTGTTCTCATGCAACATGGGAAATTCATAGCCTATGCCTCTCGACAACTCAAAGAATATGAGAGGAATTATCCTACTCATGATCTAGAGTTGGCAGCTATTGTTTTCGCACTTAAAATTTGGAGGCATTACTTGTATGGGGAGAAAGTGGAGATCTTTATGGATCATAAAAGCCTCAAATATTTCTTCACTCAAAAGGAACTCAACATGCGACAACAACGTTGGCTTGAACTGTTGAAAGATTATGATCATACCATCCAATACCATCATGGAAAAGCGAACGTGGTAGCTAAAGCATTGAGTAGAAGATCATATACGAGTACGAGTGCGATATTGACAACGCAAAGGCCCATTTTGTGTGACTTGCAAGGGATGGAGATAGAGTTAAAAACTCCTGGGATCCATGTGATGATGGCGAATATACGAGTAGAACCAACTTTAATTGATAAAGTTAAAGCTACTCAAGTTACAGATCTGGAGCTGATGCGTATGAGGAAGAAAGTACGAGAAGGTGTTATGCCAGAAGCAAGAATCGATGAAGAAGGAATACTTCGAGTAAACTCCAGACTTTGTGTTCCTAATGACCCTGATTTAAAGTATAAAATTATGATGGAGGCGCACAACACACCATTTGCAATCCATCATAGGAGTACCAAAATGTATCGTGATCTTCGTCATACATTTTGGTGGAGAAATATGAAGAGAGAGATAGCGTTGTTTATCTCAAGGTGTCTAACTTGTCAACGAGTCAAGGCGGAGCATCAAGTACCAAAAGGTCCATTCCAACAACTTGAAATTCCAGAATGGAAGTGGGAGCACATTACCATGGATTTCGTTACTGGTCTTCCCAAGGTTTCTCAAGGCATAGATGCAATTTGGGTTATTGTTGATAGATTGACCAAGTCTGCTCATTTCTTACCAATACGAGAAACTTATACACTTGAACGTCTTGCTCGTATATACATAAACGAGATTGTAAAACTGCATGGTATGCCAGTATCCATAGTTTCTGATCGAGACCCAAGATTCACTTCACGATTTTGGGTTAGTTTGTAAAAAGCTATGGGCACAGACTTACGATTTAGTTTTGCATATCATCCTCAGACGGACGGACAATTAGAGAGGACTATTCAAACTCTTGAAGATTTATTAAGACTCTATGTCCTTGACTTCAAGGGAAGTTAGGACAAGTTCTTACCGTTGGATGAAAGTGTCGTTCTCCAGTATGCTGGGATGAGGTGGGTGAAGCAACGTTGTTGGGACCAGAGTTGGTACGTATGACTACGGAAAAGATTCAAATGATCCGGCAATGTATAAAAACCTCACAAGATCGACAAAAGAGTTATGCTGATCTTCATCGAAAGGACGTGGAATTTGATATTGGAGATCATGTGTTGTTACGTGTTGCTCCATGGAAAGGAGTTATAAGATTTGGAAAGAGAGAAAAGCTCAATCCTCGATTTATTGGCCCATTTTTAATCCTCGATCGAGTAGGAACTGTGGCGTATAGACTCGCGTTACCGCCAAGTATGTCTCGTGTTCATAACGTTTTTTATATATCCATGTTACGTAAATATGTGGAAGACCCGAACCACATTATTGAGTTAGAAATGGACAAAATAGCGGAAGATTTGACGTATGAAGAGGTTCCTGTTCAAATCTTGGATAAGAAAGAACATATTCTACGCTCCAAGGTTATACCTCAAGTCAAAGTTTTGTGGAGAAACTATGATGTTGAGGAAATGACCTGGGAGTTAGAATCTGAAATAAAATTAAGATATCCTTACCTTTTCGACATACTAGGTACGTACCCTAATTTTGAGGGCGAAATTTCATAAGAAGGGGAAGTTGTAAGACCCCAACGTTTTAAATAAAGATGATTTTTCTATAAATATTATTTTTAAATATTATGGAATGAATTTGATATAATGTTATAGTTGTGGGTAATATTTATAAATTTTTGCAAAGTACATGAAGTTGTTATAAAATATTCGTTTGGTGGGGAATATTCTTTTTGTCGGGGAATATTCGTACGATGACACAATCATTGGTGGACCCCACAACGGAATTATTGTCGAAGTTAGAAAACGACAAAAATATTTTTATGAAAATAACGTCATAAGAGTTATCATTAACACTGTTGGAATACCTGGTGGTTAAAATACAGTAACACGCATTGTTGCACAGTAGCACATGGTATTGCACAATATTTTTTTGAATTATTGATTCTTACATAAGAAGACACTACTCAATAATTGTTACAATAATTACTGTTTAATATTTTATTGATTCAATAATTGCTTCGTTGATATTTTTGATTCAATAATTGTCATTACACAGTATTTCAAATTATCAAATCAATAATTCATTTAAATATATTATTATAATATTATATTATAGTAGTATGATGTGATTATATGATAGTATGTTTTTTTTATATAATTTGAATGGTAACATTATTATAGTAAATTCATGGTATAAAAGTAAAATGAAGTGAAAGAGAACAATTTAAATTTGAATTTTGATGATATAAGCAATGATGTCATCAGAACGATAAGGTATGCAATGATGTCATCGGAAGGATGATGTAAGTAGTGATGTCATATGCTCGATGATGTAAGCGATGATGTCATAAATTATGGCAAAAAGACTATTTTACCCTTACTCTACCAAGCTTATAAATAGAAGTTCATTCCTTCATTATTTTTTCACGAATTCACTAAAGCTTTAGAGCGAGAAAGAATAGATAGAATAAGAGAAAAAGAAGAAGAAGAATTTTCTGTTGCTACAATATTGCGGTATCCAATTTCCTACTAAGGTAAGGGGTATTATTTCTTTCATATTCATGAAGAGAACTTCTGTTATTCCATTCTTTATTATTATGTTAGAATAACCTGTCTATGCGAACTACCGCATATATGGTGAAATTCTTCTGTTATTCCTTTCTTTATTATTATGTTGGAACATCCTGTCGGTGGGTTTACGTATGACCTGGTTCTGTTATTTATTATTCTGTTGGAACATCTTGTCGGTGCGAATTTCGCCTGACATGGTTCCGTTATTTATTATTCTATTGGAATATCCTGTCTGTGCGTTTGCGCATGACCTGGTTCCATTATTTATTATTCTGTTGGAATAACTTGTCTATGCGGTCTATCGAATGTCTGGTGATTTCTTTTGTTATCCCATTCTTTATTATACTCAAATGATTAAAGTTTTGACTTCTATACTCTATGAAATTAGTGGAATATCCTTAATATTTGTGCTTCATCCAGTATCTTTTCATGTAAATATTCTTCTGAGCATTCTTGAGTTTTACTCTACAAAGAAGTATCATGTGGACAATTTGGAAGTTATTAGTTCCTGGATAAATTAATTATTGAACTTATTTTATTGAATTCTTATATCATTGTCGTCATCCTCATGTTTATATTATGTTTAAAGTCATATATGTCATGTAGTGCATAGATGGACTTGGTATGATTATGACTAGGGATTATTCGGTGTAATCACGACCGTAATGTTATAAATGATGTGGAAAAGGTCCTCGTTGGCCTGTAATGCATTGATGGACAGTTGTTGGCATGATTATGACCATTGATGAATACACGAATATCCTTGGTCGTAGTGCATAGATAATTTATGGTTGTGATACTAATGAATATCGTTGGTCGTAGTGCATGGATGATGTGGAGTTTATTAAGCTGAGTCTCAGCGATAAACGTGATGAAAAACCTTTTAAATCATAAAAGATAGTAGATTTTATTCTCTACTTGACTCTTTTAATGGATTGCTTTTTTCGCTGCTGTTAAACTTGATGTTTGTTATATTTTATCAATTTAACATTGTTGAAGGCTAATGATAATTTATTCTGCATTATCTTAGTCATAATATTTCTTACTGGGCTAGTTGAGCTCACCATTTCTTTCACTATTCTCTTCAGGAAATGAGAACGTAGCCGGGACTAGTCGGGGAACGGAGTGACGGTCCAGATGATAGTTTTAGTAGTCCTCATTATTCAGTTAAATAGTGTGAAAATAAATGTAAAGAGGACTCTTTTGAGTGTGGATATTGTCTAGATGGCAATATTCTTATTAAACTCTCACTTTATGTTTTGTCGTATGTTACACGACAGTTGTATTATTAAGTTGTATTTGAATTTTGTACCATGTATTTGACGACTCAAGATGGGTGATGCATACCTATTTTGGGGGCATCACAATATACATATATATATATATATATATATTATATTTTATTGCGTAGTATACTTTCCATTCTCCTATAAATATTATGCTTAGTTATAATGGAAAATCACACCAGAAATTCAGAGAATTCTTCTTCTATAATCTTGACCGTATTTCTTTCGAGTTTAAGAAAGCTTTGTGCGTAGAAAACAGTATAAGTTTTCTTCAAGAATATCCTCGCCCTACCAGTCGGAATACTCTTCTTTCTAAGGTAAGGGGTATTATTTCGTTTGTATTCATGAAAAGAATTATTTTCTTTCAATACTGATAAGGGGTATTATTTTTTTCGTATTCATGAAGAGAGCTTCTATAATTCCATTCTTTATTATTATGTTGGAATAACCTGTCTATGAGAAGTACCGCATACATGGTGAAATTCTTCTATTGTTCCATTCTTTCTTATTTTGTTGGAATAACCTGTCTATGCGAAGTACCACATACATGGTGATATTCTTCTGTTATTCCATTCTTTATTATTATGTTGGAATAACTTTTACATATGTAATCTTCGCATACATGGTGAAATTCTTCTGTTATTCCATTCTTTATTATTATGCTGGAATAACCTATCTATGCGAAGTACCGCATACATGGTGAAATTCTTCTGTTATTCTATTCTTTATCATTCTGTTGGAATATCCTGTCTAGGCATATTACGCATGACCTGGTTCCATTATTTATTATTCTGTTGGAATAACATGTCTATGTGAAGTACCGCATACATGGTGAATTCTGTTGTTATTCCATTCTTTATTATTCTATTGGAATATCCTGTCTGTGTGGATTACGCATGACCTGGTTCCATTCTTTATTATTTTGTTGGGAATAACCTGTCTGTGCGGTCTATCTCATTCTTTATTCTTCTGAGCATTCTTGAATTTTACTCAACAAAGTAGTATCATGTTGACTATTTGGACGTAATTGATTTCAGGATAAATTAACTTATAAATCTTTAAAATTTATTCTTAAACTTGTTTTATTGAATTATTATGTCATTGTCATCATCCTCATGCTTATATTGTGATGAAAGTCATCTTTGGCTTACGTGCATAGATAGACTTGGTATGATTATGTCCAGGGAACATTCGGTAGAATCGTGACCTGTAAAGTTATAAATGATGTGGTAAAAGTCCTCAGTGGCCTGTAGTTCGTTGATGAACAGTTTTTGGTATGATTATGACCAGGGATTATTCGATATAGTCATGACCATTGATGATTTAATGAATATCCTTGGCATGTAGTGCAGGGATGACTCGATGATGTGGTTTATTTATTAAACTGAGTCTCAACGATAAAAATTGATGAAAACATTTTAAATCATAGAAGATAGTAGATATTATGCTCTACTCGACTCTTCTAATGGATTTCTTTTTCCGCTATTGTTAAACTTGATGTCTATTGTATTTTATCAGTTTAACATTGTTGAAGGCTAATGATAATTTATTCTTCATTATCTTAGTTATAATATTTCTTACTAGGCTAGTTGAGCTCACCATTTTGCTTTCATTGTTCTCTTCAGGAAATGAGAACGTAGGCGGGACTAGTCGAGGAATGGAGTGATGGTCCTAGATGGTGTTATAGTAGTCCTCACTATTCTATAAAATAGTGTAACAATAAATGTAATGAGGACTCTATTTGAGAGTGGATATTATCTAGAAGGCAATATTACTGTTTAAACTCTCAGCTATGTTTTGTCGTATATTATACGACGTTTGTATAATTAAGTTTGTATTTGTATTCTATACCATGTATTTGGCGACTCAAGATGGGCGATGTATACCTATTTTGGGGGCATCACAGTTGGTATCAAAGCTTAGGGATATGATCCCTAACTAAGATGTGAGATAAGAACTAGGAGGACAGAGACGGGGAATTCCTTCGCTAGTATGACCTACCTAAGTTTACTTGTTATTTAATTGGTCGGTCAGAGTATAGGGATAATATGTGATATGTCAATTAACCCTTGTTTTGTGACAATGTTTGAAAATGGCATCTGAAAATGTTGAGATAAGCAATGAAGCACATGAGACCGTTGAGTCACCACAAATTAATACCCAGGATAATGTGCAACAGGAAGACAACAATCCTCATGCAAACAACAACACTGATCAAATGATGAACGATGGAATGTTCAGAGGCTTTATGCAATTCATGCAACATCAGGTAAGAGAGACTCCTGTTCAAAATATAGGTGGAAATAATGGCAACCCACGGTCGGTCACCGCTAAGCAGTTCAAGGAGCTGGGACCACTAGAGTTTTTGGGAAAGCCAGAACCACTTAAGGCGGAGACGTGGTTAAAGCGGATCACCAAGATATTTGATGTCTTGGGATGCTCCAAGGAGCAAAAGGTTCCCTTTGCAACCTTCTTGTTGCGAGCAGAGACAGATTACTGGTGGGAATCTGTAAAGCGTACTCAACCTGCCGTACTGAAGATGACTTGGGAAAAGTTCCAAGAATTGTTCAACGACAAGTACTTTCCCGAAAGTATTCGTCACATGAAAGAGGTAGAGTTCATCAAGCTGGAGCAAAACAACATGACCGTGTCGCAGTACGAAGCCAAGTTTGCCGAGTTGTCCCGGTTTGCGTCCCATTTGGTTGATAATGAGGAGCGAATGACGCGAATGTTTCTAAGAGGTTTGAAACCCGAGATACGTCAATATCTTATCTCTTATAAACTGTGTTTGTATTCATATGTTGTTAATAGGGCTCAGTTATTGGAGCGCGATAATGAGTCAACCCAACCAAAAGAGAGCAGCCGGCAAAATGATAATACCAGTGATAGCAGCCATCGAAGCGGTGACAATAAGCATGGAGGGAATCAACATGCCAGAAATTGTAACCACTTCAGTGGGAATCATGGCCAAAACAATAAGAATGGACATTTCAAGAAGAGGAGATTCAACAATGATGGAAAGACGTCAAAGATCAATTTTGTTGTTAAGGAAGGAGAACGACCACTGGTCGTATGTTACAAATTTGAAGGGGAATGACACATAAGTCCAAACTGCACGATGCAGTCCAAAGCATGTTACAATTGTGGAAAAGAAGGTCACCTAGCCCGATTTTGTCGTGCACCAAAGTCAAGTCCAGCTGGGACGGTGGCACCAAAGGCGGATACGGACAAAACAAAGTCGGTGGTTTCAAGAAGAGCGTTTTTCGTGACTTCTCAAAAAGTGAGTAACCCGAACAAAGTTAGCACGAGTTAGTTAATTATAAATTATTGTGAAGTCTATACCTTGTAAGATACCGGTTCTACCTATTCTTTTATCTCTCTTGCTTGCGCTCAATGTTTAAATTTGACTCCTGAGAAATTAGACTTTGACTTATTGGTTGAAACTTCATTAAGAGAAACCTTCGTTACCCTTCACTGTTTATAAATCTTATTTGATTCAAATCGACACTTTCACGTTACCTGTCGATCTTATCTCTTTGAAAATACTTGCCTTTGATGTGATTTTAGGAATTGATTGGTTAACTACTCATCATGCCAAAATTGATTATTTTTGTAAGGTTGTTAGCTTTCATATTCCTAGCCAACCTATTATGTGAATTCAAGCAATCGAACCACTAAAGTCAATCACTGTTATATCAAACCATAAGTAAAGAGCCCCGAGCCTTTATATGGTGACTTCCTTGTGTGGAATGCACCGAAGCCAGACTTTCAGTAGGGGACGTCGTGAATAACGGTGGTAATTTGATAGGTATCAATGTGACGTGCTATCCAAGTCTTGGATGAGGGTCACAATTTTGAATGATATTTCTATCGTTAATAAATTTCTTGACGTATTTCTGAAGACTTCTTGGCCTACCCAGAGCGTGAAATCAAATTTTGTATTGACCCAAGTACAAAACCCATTTCTTCAACCCTTAAACATTTCTTCAACTAAAATGAACGTATCATGCGCCAAGGACGTTGGCTCGAGCTGTTGAAGATTACGACTATACCATTCAATATCATCGTGGAAGAGCGAATGTGGTAGCTGACGTGTTGAGTAGAAGATCGTTGCGTTTACGAGTGCGATGTTGTTAACACGAAGACCCATTTTGTATAACTTACAAAGGATAAAGATAGAGTTAAATACTCTAGGGACCCACGTGAAGATAACTAATATACGAGTAGAATCGACTTTAATCGATAAAGTTAAAAGTCGCTCAAGCTACACACCCAAAGCTGATGAATGTGAAGAAGAAGGTTCAAGAAGGCGTTATCTCAACCCTTGATTTCATTGGTTTATTTGAAATCCTCTATCGAGTAGGAACTGTGGCCTATAGACTTATTTTACCGCCAAGTATGTCACCTGTTCATAACGTTTTTTTTTACGTATCGATGTTACGTAAATATGTGGACGACCCAAACCACATTATTGAATTGGAACTAGACGAGATAGCAGAAGATTTAATGTATGAGGAGATACATGTTAAAATCTTGGATAAGAAGGATCATATTCAACACTCAAAGGTTATACATCAAGAGTTAGAATCTGACGAAGTGTCTTCATCTGTTCGGCATACCAGGTACGTACGTAAATTTTGAGTGCGAAATTTCATAAGGAGGGGAGATTGTGAAACCCCAAATTTTCAAATAAAGATTTAATTTTCTCGAAATATTTTTTTGAATATTATGGAGTAAATTTGATATAATGTTATAGTTGTGGATAATATTTATAAATTATGCAAAGTACGCAAGTTGTTATATTATATTCGATTGGTCGGGGAATAATCATTTTAACAGGGAATATTTGTACGACGGCACAATCATTGGTGGACCCCACAATGGAATTATTGTCGGATTGAGAAAACGAAAAAAATATTTTTATGAAAATAACGGCGGAAGTTTTACCGTTAACTGTTGAAACACCCGGTGTTAAAGAAATAAAGATGTCTGGCGTGGTTGCATAGTAGCTAGCAGTATTGATTATTGGTGCTTACGTGAGAAGTCACCGGTTTTATTCAATTATTGCTCTGATGGAATTGTTGCATAGTAACTCACGCTATTTGATTCAATTATTGTCAATTTTTATATATTATTAAATCAATAATTGAGATGACCGAGTTATTAATATTATTATTTGCAATATTGACGATGTCTAGAAGTTCTGTCAAGGAGAGGTTTGGTCACCTAATTGCGCGCCAATAGGAAAAAATCCTTATTGGAAAGCCCCCTCTTTTCTGGGAACGACCTGGTCGATTAATAGTGTGAATTATAATAATGATGATGATTTTTATTTTATTATTATTATAAATATAATAAAACAGAAAACTTTTTATATAAAACAGAATACTTTTTATAAAGTTTTGTTTTATTTGATTATAAATAGAATATAATATATTTTATTATGCATAGTGCCTGCATAGAGTTGGCATAGTAAAATCTTTTTATATAAAATGCAGAATAATTTTATAAAGTTATTTTTTTTATTAGATTATAAATAGAATATATTATATTTTATTATGCATAGTGTTTGCATAGTGCCTACATAGTGTTTGCATAGTAAAATCTTTTTATATAAAATAGAATACTTTTATAAAGTTATTTGTTTTATTAGATTTTAAATAATATATATATATATACATATATTATATTTTATTGCATAGTATCCTTTCCATTATCCTATAAATAGGATGCTTAGTTAGAATGGAAAATCACACCAGAAATTCAGAGAATTCTTCTTCTATAATCTTAAGCGTATTTCTTTAGAGTTTAAGAAAGCTTTGAGCGTAGAAAGTAGTATAAGCTTTCTTCAAGAATATCCTCGCCCTACCAGTCAGAATACTCTTCTTTCTAAGGTAAGAGGTATTATTTCGTTTGTATTCATGAAAAGAATTATTTTCTTTCAATATTGGTAAGGGGTATTATTTCTTTCGTATTCATCAAGAGAGCTTCTATTATTCCATTCTTTATTATTATGTTGGAATAACCTGTCTATGCGAAGTACCGCATACATGGTGAAATTCTTCTTTTATTCCATTCTTTATTATTATGTTGGAATAAACTGTCTATGCGAAGTACCGCATACACGGTGAAATTCTTCTGTTATTCCATTCTTTATTATTATGTTGGAATATCCTGTCTATGCAAAGTACCGCATACATGGTGAAATTATTCTGTTATTCCATTCTTTATTATTATGTTGGAATAACCTGTCTATGCGAAGTACCGCATACATGGTGAAATTCTTCTGTTATTCCATTCTTTATTATACATTGGATTATCACTGTGCATGCATATTACGCATGACTGGTTCCATTATTTATTATTCTCGTTGAAATAACTGCATCTATGCAAGTACCGCATACATGGTGAATTACATTGTTATTCCATTCTTTATTATTACATTTGGAATATCACATGCCGTGCGGATTACGCATGACCTGGTTCCATTATTTATTATTTTGTTGGGAATAACCTGTCTGCGCGGTCTATCGTATGCCTGGTGAATTCTTCTATTATTTTATTCTTTATTATTCTGTTGGAATAACCTGTCTATGTGGATTACCGCATGCATGGTGAATCATCCTTTGTATTCATTCCTTATTAAATTGTGGAAATGATCTGTTTACGTGGATTACCGCATGACGGACAAAAATCCATTTTCAGTTTCATATATTCTATTATACTCAGTGGGTTAAAGTTTTGGCTTCTATACTCCATGAAATTAGTAGAATATCCTGGATATTTGTGTTTCATCCAGTATCTTTTCATGGAGAGATTCTTCTGAGCATTCTTGAATTTTACTCAACAAAGTAGTATCATGTTGACTATTTGGACGTAATTGATTTCAGGATAAATTAACTTATAAATCTTTAAAATTTATTCTTAAACTTGTTTTATTGAATTATTATGTCATTGTCATCATCCTCATGCTTATATTGTGATGAAAGTCATCTTTGGCTTACATGCATAGATGGACTTGGTATGATTATGTCCAGGGATCATTCGGTATAATCATGACCTGTAATGTTATCAATGATGTAGTAAAAGTCCCCAGTGGCCTGTAGTGCATTGATGGACAGTTTTTGGTATGATTATGACCAGGGATTATTCGGTATAGTCATGACCATTGATGATTTAATGAATATCCTTGGCCTGTAGTGCAGGGATGACTCGATGATGTGGTTTATTTATTAAACTGAGTCTCAACGATAAAAATTGATGAAAACATTTTAAATCATATAAGATAGTAGATATTATGCTCTACTTGACTCTTCTAATGGATTGCTTTTTTCGTTGCTGTTAAACTTGATGTCTATTGTTGAAGGCTAATGATAATTTATTCTGCATTATCTTAATCATAATATTTCTTAATGGGCTAGTTGAGCTCACCCTTTTGCTTTCAGTGTTCTCTTCAGGAAATGAGAATGTAGCTGGGACTAGTCAAGGAATGGAGTGATGGTCCGAGATGGTGTTATAGTAGTCCTCATTATTCTATATAATAGTGTAATAATAAATGTAATGAGGACTCTATTTGAGAGTGGAGATTGTCTAGAAGGCAATATTCCTGTTTAAACTCTCAGCTATGTTTTGTCGTATATTACACGACGTTTGTATAATTAAGTTTGTATTTGTATTATGTACCATTTATTTGGCGACTCAAGATGGGTGATGTATACCTGTTTTGGGGGCGTCACAGTTATATTATATTTGATTGGTCAGGGAATATTCGTTTTAACAGGGAATACTCGTACGACGACACAATCATTGGTGGACCCCACAACAGAATTATTGTCGGATTGAGAAAATGACAAAAATATCTTTTTATAAAAATAACTACAAAAGCTTTACTGTTAACTATTGAAACACGGTGTGTAAAAAGTCTGATGTCTGGCGTGGTTGCATAAAGTACATAGCTTTACGATATGGATTATTGATGCTAGGTGAGAAGTCACTCGATTTTGTTTAATTATTGTTATAGTAATTGATGCATCATAACTCTATATTATTGATTCAATTATTGTCACGATTATCATCGCATAATATTTTATATTATTAAATCAATAATTGAGACGACAAAGTTATTAATATTATTATTTGCAATATTGACGATGTCTCAGAAGTTACATAAGGAGAGGTTTGGTCACCTAATTGCTATGATAGGGAGAAATTGTGACGCCCCAAAATAGGTATACATCACCCATCCCGAGTCGCCAAATACATGGTATGCAGAATACAAATACAATCTTAAATATACAACATGGTGTGAGTTTTAATACAAATATTGTCTTCTATGTGATTCAAACTCAAAATAAGTCCTCAATACATTTATTATCACACTATTTCATAGAATAGTGAGGACTACTAATGCTATCATCTGGACCGTCACTCCGTTCCCTGATTAGTCCCTGCTACGTTCTCATTTCCTGAAGAGAACAATGAAAGCAATAGGGAGAGCTCAACTAGCCCAGTAAGAAATATTATAGCTAAGATAATGCAGAACAAATTATTGTTAGCCTTCTTTAGACACTCGAAATTTTCTTTCTGTGTTACTAACTGTGCAGGAGGGCAAAAACATCATTTTCACACTCCAAAGGTAATCCTGGAAGACCACAACATCAATTCCAACCTCAGAGATATCCCTGAGTACATTCAGAGTCAACAGCATGACCATCTTAGATATAACCCTAGAAAAAAACCGGCTACAACTGTGCAAAAATCGGAGATAACCCCAGGAGGGGAAAAATGGTCATTTTGCCAACTCAACTTCACTTCAAATCAAATACACTCATGTTAACTCAAATTGATTCAAAATTAGTCCCACAAGACTCATATCTTAACTTCAGAGCGAAAACTACGCGAAATAGCTCACCGGATTGCCTGACGGGAACTCGAGAATGCTATTTCGGTCATGGACCCATCTTCCTGGAATCAAAAAGGGAAAATCCCATGTCATTGTGTAACTCTCGACAAAAGTAGTCTGAAGAGGGTCTTATATACCTTGTTCGGATGCTCGGATTGAAGTTCTGCAAGTTCGAGCGGACATTACATTACACTAGTGCACGTACTTTGAGACGATGGGACAGCAGGTAGGATGCACCATGACCCACCAGCGGGTGTATTAGAGGTCATAGTAGGTACCCCTCGTGACCATCGTTCTATATATATGGGGCTTGGGCTAGCCATTTTGGAAGAGAAAAAGGTGAGGAAGCCCTGTCCAATTTGCTCTGTACACACCCATATTGAGTGTTTCCTCATTTTAAACATCTGTTAGCTAACATATAGCTATACTTTTATCTGGCGGGAGCTGAGTGTTTATCCATATAGAGTCATAGAAGTCTACATTGGCAGCCCACTGTAAGCCTTCTTATATTCTATAAAGCCTTTCTTTTCATCTTTTCATACACTGTTATACATAATGAGAGTCGTGTAGTGTGCATTTTCCCGGACTTCGGTCCGTGGTTTTCATTTCTGTCTGTATATATATACTTATATATATGTATATATTTTATATATGGACTAACATTATCGCCGTTATGCCTCAATTGAGCCTAGACTTATATCGGAGCGTTTACTTGATTATATATATATATATATATATATATATATATATATATATATATATAAATTGTGGTGGGACTGCATTCGATGAGCCTAGACTTATATGCAAGCGTTTCTTTACTTTTATATATATAACTACTTACTGCTTTCCATACAAACTACAGTATCATGTGAGCCTAGGAATCATGTGATCATAGATTCAGTCTACTGAATCTAGATTCGGTTCCCATGATTGACATTTTTCAGTTGTGAGCAGCTTGTACATTATTTACAGTGTCTGAATTTCCTTGGATGGTCATCATGCCCATGAGGAGTTAAACCTTCTTTGTATATTATTTTCTCGAAGATGCTTCGCATCTCAAAAATAAAAATAAATAAGCCGAACATTTAATAATAAAATGGAAAGACCTGATCTCCCACACATCCAGGAGTACGTAGGCAGCCATCAGTGGTGCGATCAAACCCTCAAAAGAAATATCCAAACCCGAATATCAATCCCAAGTCTACGCTCTAGAACAACCCTTCAAGTCAGCGACCCATGTTGAGAAGACCCAACAACACTTCAATGTCATTCCATAAAATCTAGCACAAATCCCAGAAAGGAAGAAATAACGATACACCAAGACAACCAGCAGCGAGGACCTTCAAAGAGCCGACACCCTCAATAAACAAGTCTTCATAAAACCATCAAGGCCGATTGTGAGAACAAGTCAAGAATAATGATTGAGGACATCCAAGCCTAAATCCACTACCTGCTCACCATCTGGCACGGAGGTAAAAGCCTCTTACGAGCTCGGTATCTTATCAGCCCATCTGTCAAAGCAACTTTCCCAGACAACAAGCACGGCTGGAGCAATTTCAAAATCGGCGACAACCTGATATTGGGACCCTTACAACAAGATTAGGGCAATCTCGGAAACAGTGATAACTCAACACTGGGGCATTTATCAACCATCCTAAGGAGGAAAATGCACCAGTCAACACCATCAACATGGTCCATCATCATCGGAGCTTTCCTCATATTATCTCACTTGCGATTCGGATATTGTTCACTCGCGATTGATCAACAAAGAGACTTTCTCGTATGAATCCCCGACAACAATATGCGAAAGGACTGGGGCATTTTTTTCGATTCCAGGAAAGCGAAGGATTTTAAGGCAGGATCAGGCCTCTCATCAAAAGAAAGAAAACTCCTGAAAGAAATCATGGCGACATAAGCGTGCCCCTACGAAAGAAGGGGAAAATTCTCAAAAAGTTCTTAACTCAAGGCCAACGACAAAAGGTGTGGCGAATGAAATCTACACCATCAAACGTGTTAATTTGCGTCAAATCCTCATAAATTGAGGCCTCTATACTGAAGTTCAAAAGTTTGACAGTGAAAGAGCGAGCTGCACCCCCCAAGGATATTAGCGGCATTTAGATCATCAGTTCAGCCGGGTTTCGAATCAAATGTTCAAGGAAATGGGGCACAAGCACTCAACAGCGAAATGAAACTACAAATCACCTCAAAAAGGGTGAGGCACTACATCAACGTACATCTCTATCCAGCGTAACATCAAGAAGAATCTAGCGAAGCAAACCTTTGAATATTACTTTAGCGAAGGTATCGGGAGATCCTGTATTCAAAACCATTGGTATCAATTCAGTGCAACATCAAGATAGTCCAGCAATGAAAGCTTTGTATACTACCGTTCGAGTGGGAACCAAAATAGTTTGGCGATGTTAACTACCAGCAAGGTAGGATCTTTTATCAAACTATGATCAGGGTAGGCACCATTGTAAACTACTAGCGTATGCATCGGTGACATCTCAATTTCTCTTCATCAAATAGGCATTAGCAGCACCGACAAAAAGCCAAGTCGTTGTAGTCAACACCAGCATAGGCATCAGCAATCCCCGGTAAAGGTAAAGCGATTTACGAAAACATTTTAAACATGCATCATAACATTCATTACATTGCGATTTGTGATTTGCGATATGTGAAATGCAATGTGCGAGTTGTGAAGTGCAATTGGCCAAAAGCAAAATGCGAAGTGCGAAATGCGATGTGTGATTTGTGAACTGCGATGCAAAAACATTTTAAACATTCATCATCACATTCATTACATTGCGATCTGCATCATTAAAAATACATTGTCATGTTTTAAGTGTCTACTAATCTTTATCATGTCCATTCCATTGCATTGCATGAACATGATAAAGAGGGGAATCTATAAACACTTGAAATTTTCTTTCTCTGTTACTAACTGTACAGGAGGGAAAAACATCTTTTTCACACTCCAGAGGTAATCCTGGAGGACCACAACATCAATTCCAACCTCAGAGATATCCCTGAGTACATTCAGAGTCAACAGCATGACCATCTCAGAGATAACCCCGGGAAAAAACCTGCTATAACTGTGCGAAAATTGGAGATAACCCCGGGAGGGGCAAAATGGTCATTTTGCCAACTCAACTTCACTTCAAATCAAATACACTCATGTCAACTCAAATTGATTCAAAATTAGTCCCACAAGACTCATATCTTAACTTCGGAACGAAAACTACGCGAAATAGCTCACCGGATTGCCTGACGGGAACCCGGGAATGCTATTTCGGTCATAGCTATACTTTTATTCGGCGGGAGCTAAGTGTTTATCCATATAGAGTCATAGAAGTCTACATTGGAAGCCCACTGTAAGCCTTCTTATATTCTATAAATCCTTTCTTTTCATCTTTACACACACTATTATACATATTGAGAGTCGTGTAATGTGCGTTTGCCCAGACTTCGGTCCGTGGTTTTCATTTCTGTCTGTATATATATATATACTTATATATATGTATATATGGACTAACATTATCGAGTTATGCCTCGATTGAGCCTAGACTTATGTCCGAGCGTTTACTTGCTTTTATATATATATATATATACTTATATATATATAATCGCTATTGTATTATATATCGATGAGCCTCGGATTTTATAGCGGAGCATTTACACGCTTTTATATATATATATATATATATATATATATATATATATATATATATATATATATATATATATATATAATTGTTGTCGTATTATATTCGATGAGCACGGATTTACATCAGTGCGTTTCTTTGCTTATATATATATATATATATATATATATATATATATATATATATATATATATATCTACATTTCATCAATACAGAGTTTACTCGTGGCCTTTTCTGATTTATTTACATTTCATCTCCGCCGCTCGAGTTTACTTAGGTGTGGCGGTTGATCGCTTTTACAACTTTATTTACATTTCGTCGTCTGGAGTTTACTTCGTGGTAGTTGATCGCTTTTACAGCTTTATTTACATTCCGTCCCACCTAGAGTTTACTTTGTGGTGGTTGATCATGTTCATATATATATATATATATATATATATATATACCGCTTTTATATATTTACATTTCTGATCCCCCATGGAGTTGCTTTGTGGAGGTTGAACATGTCTGTATATATATATTTACAGCTTTTATATATATATAACTGCTTACTGCTTTCCATACAAACTGCAGTATCATGTGAGCCTGGGAATCATGTGATCACAGATTTAGTCTACTGAATCTAGATTCGGTTCCCATGATGGACTTTTTTCAGCTGTGAGCAGCTTGTACATTATTTACAGTGTCTGAATTTCCTTGGATAGCTGTCATGCCCATGAGGAGTTTGGCACTACTGTATATTATTTTCTCGAAGATGCTTCGCATCTGGAAAATAAAAGCAAACAAGCCAGACATTTAATAATAAAATGGAAGTATCAAAGGCCTCAATTACTATTGAGCACAGGGTTTGGAAAACCTCTTTTTACAAAACGTCATTGCTATATGATGTTTAAAATTGAATTTTTCTATAAATTCAAACCCTATGTATATAGGTGCGAACGAGGTACATCACTTCTTCCAAATAATTGCACATTGATCCACACACACACACATTCATATAACAGTTTCTTCAAGAAGTGGCGGTCACCGTGGCAACACGGATGTCAGGGGGTGCCTAACACCTTCCCTCCGTATAACCAAGCCCCCAAACCCTAAATGAATCTCGGTTTCACAGACTCGTTTAGCAGTGTCACATCACTAGGTCAATGTGCAAACCTTTTCGGTTGCGTTGGTGCAACCAGTTAAATACACCAACTGGTGACTCTTAAAGTCAAATCGTCGACATTACACATGTCGGACCTTTTTCACTTATTTTTTCAAACAAATCTCACATTAACATGAGAAAACCAAAGAACAAGTAACGAACATCAAAAAAAATCCCAACGTCGACACCTTCAACAGTGTTAAACTGATACAATATAACAAACATCAAGTTTAACTGCAGCGGAACAAACAATCCATTAGAAGAGTCAAGTAGAGAATAAAATCTACTATCTTCTATGATTTAAAAGGTTTTTCATCATTTTTATCGCTGAGACTCAGCTTATTAAATAAACCATGTCATCCCTGCACTACGGCCAAGGATATTCATTAGTATCATGACCATAAATTATCCATACACTACGGGCCAAGGATATTCGTATTTTCATCAATGGTCATGATCATGCCAACAACTGTCCATCAATGCACTACGGGCCAATGAGGACTTTTACCACATCATTTGTAACATTACGGTCATGACTATACTAGAATAATCCACGGTCATAATCATACCAAGTCCATCTATGCACTACAGGCCACATATGACTTTCAACATAATATAAACATGAGGATGATGACAATGATATAATAATTCAATAAAACAAGTTCAAGAATTAAATTTTAAAGATTTATAAGTTAATTTATCCTGAACTCAAAAACGTCCAAATTATCAACATGATACTGCTTTGTGGAGTAAAATTCAAGAATGCTCAGAAGAATATTTCCATGAAAAGATACTGGATGAAGTGCAAATATCCAGGATATTCTACTAATTTCATGGAGCATAGAGCCAAAACTTTAACCAACTAAGTATAATAGAATATGAAACTGAAAATGGATTTTCGCCCGCCATGCGGTAATCCACGTAGACAGATCATTTCCACAATTTAATAAGGAATGAATACAAAGGATCATTCACCATGCATGTGGTAATCCACACGACAAAAGTTATTCCAACAGAATAATAAAGAATGGAATAATGTAAGAATTCACCATGCATGCGATAGGATCATGCAGACGAGTTATTCCCAACAGAATAATAAAGAATGGACCTGGTCATGCGAAATCCGCATGACGAGGATATTCCAACAGAATAATAAAGAATGGAATAACAACAGAATTCACCAGGCATGCGATAGACAGCACAGGCAGGTTATTCCAACAGAATAATAAATAATGGAACCAGGTCATGTGTAATACGCACAGACAGGATATTTCAATAGAATAATAAAGAATGGAATAACAAAAGAATTTCACCATGTATGTGGTACTTCGCATAGACAGGTTATTCCAACAGAATAATAAATAGTGGAACTAGGTTACGCGTAATACGCACAGACAGGATATTCCAACAGAATAATAAAGAATGGAATAACAGAAGAATTTCACCATGTATGTGGTACTTCGCATAGACAGATTATTCTAAAATAATAATAAGGAATGGAATAACAATTGCTCTCTTCATGAAAATGAAAGAAATAATACACTTTACCTTAGAAGAAACTGGATATTGGAATAGTGAGGTAGCAGACTTCTTTTCTTCTTTCTCTCTATAATTTCTCTCTATAATAATTGCTCTATAGCTTTTGTGAATTGCTGAGAAATGAAGGAAGAATGAGCTTCTATTTATAGGAAAATATAGTTTCAATAATTGCATGTTTTGGGGCTCGAAAAATTACAGTACAATACCTTCAACTTTTCTTTTATTTTTAATTTAGTCCTGCAAGTATTATCAAACTTGCATCACCTCCCCTAATAGTAAATAATGTGAATCAATAGTTCGATCATGTGAATCAATAGTTATAATCATGTAAAAATACGAATTACATTATAGTACCTCCATCTATACCTCCATTTTTAACTTAGTTATGCAAGTATTATCAATCTTACACCAACTCCCCTAATAGTAAATGAATGTGAATCAATAGTACACACATGTGAACAAATAGTTATAATCATGTGAATTAATAGCAATTAATTCCTCATTTATCCGATTAATTACCCGATTTATCAATATAACCCCCAGACATCAATTAATTCCGATAAGGATTTCTCCTTATTAGTGCGCAATTAGATGACCAAACCTCTCCTTGACAGAACTTCTAGACATTGTAAATATTGTAATTTAATAATATGAATAACTTTGTCGTCTCAATTATTGATTTAATAATATATCATATTATACAGATGATACTGTGACAATAATCGAATAAATAATATGAGAGATATGATGCATCAATTATTAAAGAAATAATTGAGTATAACTAAGTGACTTCTCACGTAAGCATCAATAACCAATACTGTGTGCTACTATGTAACCACGCGTATTACTGTACTTTTACTACAGGGTAGTTCAACAGTTTTAACGGTAACACTTCCGCCATTATTTTTATAAAAAGATAATTCTGTCGTCTTCTTACTACGACAATACTTCCGTTGTGGGGTCCACCAATGATTGTTCCATCGTACAAATATTCCCTATTAAAACGAATATTCCTTGACCAATCGAATATCATATAACCACTTGCTTACTTTACAAAATTTGTAAATACTACCCACAACTATAACACTATCTCAAATCCACACCATAATATTCAAAAAAATATTTCGAGAAAATTAAATCTTTATTCATAAAATTTGGGGTCTTACAATCTCCCATCCTTATGAAATTTTGCCCTCGAAATTTATATACGTACTTGGTATGCCGAAGAGGTGAGGATACCTTGAATACCTTTATCGTCAAAAACATTACACGTTGTATACGTGTATGCCCGATGTCCTTCGATTGCCTCTGAATGCACAACAGTCCCTAAAATATCCATTTTAGGCCTTGATACCGACCTCAAATCTCAAAACATAAAGAATGAAAGATTTAGGTCTACTCGTTATCTTTCCGAATCATCTTGAATCACCTTATTCGGAGTTTGTATGAAAACGTTATTCCCAATTTACTAAAGGATGTCCAGACAGATTTTGGCTTAACACTTGACCAGCGCCTAGGCGCTCAAATTTGGCCTTGGGCAAGCGCTTAGGCGCCCAAAAATAGATTCTAAGCGCCGAGCTTAGTACCTAGGTGCTCAACCTTTGGCACTTAACTCTAATTTTCCAGATTTTGTAACTTTTGACACACATACTTCAAATCTTCATAACTTATTCATCCGTTATCGAAATTAGTCCATTTTCGAGGCTATGGAAAGCTTGTAACATGCTCTATAAAACCCCCATGATTTCATAATTTTTCAGATTCATTAATTATTCTGAATTTTGGCTCCAAAGTCCCCCAAGACTAAGTTTTTACTAACAACGATACGTGAAGAACGTTATGAACACGCGACATACTTGGCGATAAAACGAGTCTATAGGCCACAGTTCCTACTCGATCAAGGATTTAAAATGGGCCAATAAAATTGAGGGTTGAGATTTCCTCTCTTCATCGATTCTTGCTTCTAGAATAACGCCCTCTTATACCTTCTTCTTCATATTCATCAGCTCCAGGTGTGTAGTTTGAGCGGCTTTAACTTTATCGATTAAAGTCGATTCTAGTAGTATATTCGTTATCTTCACGTGGATCCCTAGAGTCTTTAACTCTATCTTCATCATTTGTAAGTTATACGAAATGGGTTTTTGTGTTAACAACATCGCACTCGTAAACGCATATGATCTTTTACTCAACGCGTCAGCTACCACGTTCTCTCTTCCACAATGATATTGAATGGTATGATCGTAATCTTCAACAGCTCGAGCCAACGTCTTTGGCACATTATACGATCATTTTAGGTAAAGAAATATTTGAGGGTTTTAGAAATGGGTTTTGTACTAGGGTCAATACAAAATTTGATTTTACGCTCTAGGGGTAAGCTAAGAAGTTTTTAGGAATACGTCAGGAAATTTATTAATAATAGAAATATCATTCAAAATTGTGACCCTCATCCAAGACTTGTATAACACGTCACATTGATATCTAATAACTTTCCACCGTTATTCACAACATCCCCTACGAAAAGTTCGGCTTCGGTGCATTCCACACAAGGAAGTCAACAATGAAAGGATCGGGGCTCTTTACTTATGGCTTGATATAACAGTGATTAACTTTAGTGGTTTGGTTGCTTGAATTCGCATAACAGGTTGGTTAGGAATATGAAAGCTAACAACCTTACGAAAAGCATGATGAGTAGTTAACCAATCGATTCCTTAAATTATATCAAAGGCAAGTATTTTCAAAGAGATAAGATCAACAGATAACGTGAAAGTGTCGATTTGAATCAACAAGATTTATAAACGAAATGGAGGTAATGAATTGTGAGACCCAATTTTTGAAATAAAAGTATTAGTGCATTTTTCTATTTTGGTAAATAGTTTTTAAATTGATAAAAGTTCCCTCTCGCATTAAAAGGATAGTGGTAATATGTGACGCCTTCCATCATTGTTGAATCTTCTCTTCAAAATGTGCATTCTTATTATTTTTGTGATATAAAATATTCAATTTTTCTATTTTGGTAAATAGTTAAATTGATAAAAGTTTAAAGTTAAGGGTAATGTGTGAAAATTTTGCAAAGTAAGCAAGTTAATATAAAATATTCTTTTATCGGGAATATTCTTTTTTTGGGGAATATCCATGACGATCAGTACAATCATTAGTGGACCCCACAAGCGGAATTATTGTCGGATTGAAAACAACAAAAATATATTTTATGAAAATAACGGCGGAAGTTTTACCGTTAAAAGCTGTTGAACTACTCGGTAGTAAAAATACGATAATACAATGGTTGCATAGTAGCACTACGGTATTGATTATTAATGCTTACGTGATAAGTCACATGGTTTTGTTTTATTAGTATTATTAATGTAATAAAAGCGAAATGTTTTTATATAAAAGCAGAATACTTTTATAAAGTTATTCTATAAATAAAATATATTATATTCTATTGTGCGTATGTTTTGCATAGTAAAATATTTTTATATAAAATAGAATACTTTTATAAAGTTATTCTATAAATAGAATATATTATATTTTATTATGCATAGTGTTGCATAGTGCTGCATAGTGTTTTGTATAGTAAAATCTTTTTATATAAAAGCGAATACTTTTATAAAGT
Organism: Panax ginseng; assembly: GCA_020205605.1. NCBI lineage: Eukaryota > Viridiplantae > Streptophyta > Magnoliopsida > Apiales > Araliaceae > Panax > Panax ginseng. The sequence continues at coordinate 140,151,591 of CM035128.1, forward strand.
TATTCATTTTATTAGATTATAAATAGAATATATTATATTTTATTTAAAAGATTTTGCTTTAAATATGGACCGTCAGATTAAAAGTAAATCAATCTGGACCGTTCATGAATTAGTTACTATACGATCCATTCTTCTATAAATAGAAGCTCATTCCTTCATTATTTCTTACAAATTCTTTGAAACTCTAGAGAGAGAAACTATAGAGATTTCTTCTTACCTATAATCTTGAGCGTATTTCTTTAGAGTTTAAGAAAGCTTTGAAGCATAGTGCAAGTTTTCTTGAGTATATTCTCGCCTACTACCGATCGAATCAATACTCTTCTTTCAAAGGTAAGGGATATTATTTGTTGTACATATTCGTAAGGGGTATTATTTTTTATTATTTTGTTTATTCATGAAGAGAACTTACATTATTCCATTCTTTATTATTCTTTATTATTGGAATAACTTTTGTTATATGCAATCTACGCATACATGGTGAAATTCTTCATTATTCCATTCTTTATTATTATGTTGGAATAACTTTTTGTAAGTGATGGCATTCCATTCTTTATACATTGTGAAATTCTTTTATTATTCCATTCATTATTATTATGTTTTTTGAATATGATATCATGCGTAATCTTTACCGCATCATGGTACATGGTGAAATTCTGTTATTATTCCATTCTTTATTATTTATTGGAACATCATGGAATAACACGACTGGTTCGCTTTATTATTCTATTGGAATAATTCTTTATATTACTATTGGAATATGCATGCGCATGCATGGTGATTTACTGTTGTTATTCCATTCTTTATTATTACAGCCGGAATATATCGCATACATGCGTTTACGTTGGACTGGTTCCATTATTTATTATTACATTCGAGAATAACTTTTATGCATGCGATCTATCGCATGCATGGTGAATTCTTACATTATTCCATTCTTTATTATTACATTGGAATAACATCTATGTGGATTACCACATGCATGGTGAATGATCCTTTATATTCATTCCTTATTAAATTGTGGAAATGATGCATTTACGAGGATTATGATGAAAGTCATAATAAAAGCATTGGTGATGAAAATCATGGGTATATGTGGTATTAGTAAGTGTTATGATGAGTTATGTTGGTTATTATGTGAAAACATGAAAGTTTCTTAGAAATCACAAAGGGTTGAAAAATCAGATTTTGGTGAAAATGGAATATGAAATTCAATTGACCATATCTCCTATTATATTTCGAATTTTTGAGTGTGGTCAAGTTCTAGAGTTAGATCTATGAGTTTCTAACTTATCCAAGTGGAATCTTTAGAAAAGGTGTTGTAGATTTTTCGTGTGTGGTGATTTTAGCAAAAAGGAGAAAAAAGCAGAAATTTGGAAAAAGGCTCTTGTCCAAAAATTTTAAAGGGCATTTTCGGCCACTTAAAAATTGTGAGAAAAATTCGGCCTTTTGGGACATGAAAATATATGGTATAAAGTACCTCTTGTCCAAAAATGAGCTCATTCAGACTTAAAATGAGCAAGTTATGACTATTTCAATATTTAGGTTTTTTCGAATGAAAAATGCTATATGAGGAGTTTATAAACTCAGATGACCATGAAATTTAAAGCTGGAAGCTCACGTTAACATGTGTAAGATCCTGCCAAGATTTGGGAATTTCTTGGAGTTAAACTTGAGGTAGCTAATTTCTTAAGGAATTAATTAGAAATTAATTTTTGAAAAATAGTAAATGAATTTTAAAATTTCGAGAAAAATATATGTTCATTATGGGACTATATTACGCTAAATCCCGAGAAAAGAAATATTTTTGGGACTGATTTGGTATTTTTCATGAAAATGGTTTAATTCTGAACATATGAGTTAAATATGTTATGTGAAGTAACAAAGTTGGAAAATAGGATTTTATGGCTTGGAAATCCTATATAAAAGGTATATGCATATTTTTGATGAGGATTTAATCATTGGTGATGAAATCTTATGAGTATGGCATTTTGAATGATTAAATGCATTATTTGGTAAAGTGTAAACAATTGAAATAAATTGTTTATAAGTTTAAGAAGTGATTAAAAAATATTGTTATGATATTAATAATATTAGATTATGAGTGGTTGATAATATTTGGATAAATTTAAAGTCTTTAATATTTATCCTTGTTTTCGTTTGATTAATACTTATATCATTGTCATCATCCTCATGTATATATTATGTTGAAAGTCATACGTGGCACATAGTGTATAGATGGACTTGGTATGATTATGACCGAGGATTATTTCGGTATAATCATGGTAGTAATGTTACAAATGATGTGGAAAAAGTCCTCATTGGTCGTGTAGTGCATTGATGGACGATTTTTGGTATGATTATGGCTATGGATTCTCTTGACCAAGGGTGCAAAGATGAATAGTTTTATGGCATGATCAAGACCTTTGATGAAAACACGATTATCTTTGGCCGTAGGCATAGATTGATGAAAACTAACGATTATCATTTTGCGGGCCCGAATGCATGGATAATTTTGAGTGAGTCAATGAAATATAATTCTAATAAGAATATCCTTGGCATGGATAATTCATGGATGTGATATTGAATATCTTTGGGGATGATTCGTGATTGATGATGTGGATTAATTATTGAAATGTGATGAGTCTAAGCATTTAAATTCGTAGAAGATGAAATATTAATTCATAGATGTGATAATAATGAATATCTTTGGCCGTAGTGCAAAGATGATTTAATTAGTATGATTATGAGCAGAAATTGTGATTTGGTATAACCATGATTTTTGATGTTTCAGGTAAAGATAGGTGATGAAAATTATCTTCGTCCTGGGTGCGAAGAGGAATTTAGAACCACGATTATGATTATGAGTTATTCATATGATTGTGGACAGGAATTGTTGATTGATGTTACAGGGATAAAACATTATCGGTGGACTTTTAACATAGAGAAGATAATAGATCTGATGGTCTATTTGACTCTTCTAATGGATTGCTCGTTCCGCTGCAATTATGGTTGAAAAGTTTTATCATCTACCATATGTTCTAAATCTCTGATTTATTATTGATGAAAGCTATTGATAATTTAATTATCTTTAGTCATGATATTCTTTACTGGGCTAGTTGTGCTCACCCTTTTTGCTTCACAATTCCTTTCAGGTAATAAGAGTGTAGCTGGGTCGAGCGGGGATAACAGGGAAATAGTGTGATGGTCCAAGATTGTCGAAGTTTCTCAATACATTATAAAACGGCATGACATGCAACAGATAATTGTATTGAGGACCTAAGATGTGTGTGTCGTATTTTATACGTCACTTAATAATTGATTTTGGCGAACAACAATAGGGTGATGAGAACCCGACTTTGAAAGCGTCAAAAGTGCACCTCATTAGAATGAATATGATAGTAATCTTCTCGTTCTTCTTTGGGGTCTTAAAATTTTTTTCTTCTTTGTATTTTATATGGCATTGTAACAATTTGAGTTTGGATCTTTATCTACGAGATAATATTGTATTAAAACTCACGACTTAAGCTGTGGTCGTATTCTATCTGACGATTCAACGATTGTATACATGAAGTTTGTATTTGATTTTTATAGTGTGATATCTGGCGACTCGGAATGGGTCGTGTATACCTATTTTAGGCGTCACAAATGGTATCGAGCTTAGGGATATAGTCATTTGGCGGAGATAAGAGTCTAGAACTAGGAGGGAGCGAGTTATATACTTGCTTAGTGTGTGACTTACCTAAGTTGAAATTGTTTACTTGATAAGTTGACAAATTGTGATATGTCGATTAACCTTTGTTTTGAAACTATATTCTAGAATGATATCCGAAATACGAGGAGATGAGAAATGGGAAAATCATGATATGAGGAAATTAGCAGGAAGGTACAATCGAAAAGAAAGCAAGGTATTCTCATCTCTTTGAATATCAGGTACGTACGTAAATTTTGAGGGCGAAATTTCATAAGTAGGGGAGATTGTGAGACCCCGAATTTTATGAAATAAAAGTATTCAATTTTTCTATTTTGGTAAATAGTTAAATTGATAAAAGTTTAAAGTTAAGGGTAATATGTGAAAATTTTGCAAAGTAAGCAAGTTGATATAAAATATTCGTTGTATCGGGAATATTTTTTTTGTCGGGGAATATCAAATGCTGACGGTACAATCATTAGTGGACCCCATAGCGGAATTATTATCGGATTGAGAAAATGATAAAAATATTTTTATGAAAATAACGGTGGAAGTTTTACCATTAAAGCTGTTGAACTACTCATTAGTAAAAAATACGATGTAATGGCGTGGTTGCATAGTAGCTACGGTATTGATTATTAATGCTTACGTGATAAGTCACTCGGTTTTGTTTTATTAGTATTATTAATGTAATAAAAGCAGAAAAGTTTTTATATAAAAGCAGAATACTTTTATAAAGTTATTCTATAAATAGAATATATTATATTCTATTATGCATAGTATTTTGCATAGTAAAAATTTTTTATATAAAACAGAATACTTTTATAAAGTTATTCTATAAATAGAATATATTATATTTTATTATGCATAGTGTTGCATAGTGTTGCATAGTGTTTTGCATAGTAAAATCTTTTTATATAAAATAGAATACTTTTATAAAGTTATTCGTTTTATTAGATTATAAATAGAATATATTATATTTTATTTAAAAGATTTTGCTTTAAATATGGACCGTCCGATTAAAAGTAAATCAATCTGGATCGTTCATGAATTAGTTACTATACTGAGTCCATTCTTCTATAAATAGAAGCTCATTCCTTCATTATTTCTTATGAATTCTTTGAAACTCTACTGAGAGAGAGAAACTATAGAGAGAGTTCTTCTTCTATAATCTTGAGCGTATTTCTTTAGAGTTTAAGAAAGCTTTGAGCATAATGCAAGTTTTCTTCGAGTATATCCTCGCCCTACCAGTCGGAGTACGTACACTTCTTTAAAGGTAAGGGATATTATTTGTTGTACTCGTAAGGGGTATTATTTCTTTCTTATTCATGAAGAGAACTTACATTATTCCATTCTTTATTATTATGTTGGAATAACATATATGTGGACTACTGCATACATGGTGAAATTCTTATTATTTATTCCTTATTATTATGTTGGAATTTATTATTATAAATGGTGAATTAATTCCATTTATTATTATTATGTTGAATAACTTTGTATATGCGAAATCTCGCATACATGGTGAAATTCTTTTATTATTCCATTCTTTATTATTACATTTGGAATATCACATGCGGTTCAATTTTATTTCTTTGGACGACTGGTTCCATTATTTATTATTACATTGGAATAACATTCTTTATTATCATTTGTCAATATATCACATGTATGGTGATTTACATTTGTTATTCCATTCTTTATTATTATACGCCGGAATATATCATATGCATGCGTTCTGTTGGATTCCATTCTTCATTATTTATTATTATTTCGAGAATAACTTTATTATTACATTGAGAATAATCTATCGCATGCATGGTGAATTCTTACATTATTCCATTCTTTATTATTTTGTTGGAATAACACATCTATGTGGATTACCACATGCATGGTGAATGATCCTTTATATTCATTCCTTATTAAATTGTGGAAATGATGCATTTACGAGGATTATGATGAAAGTCATAATAAAAGCATTGGGTGATGAAAATCATGGGTATATGTGGTATTAGTAAGTGTTATGATGAGTTATGTTGGTTATTATGTTGAAAACATGAAAGTTTCTTAGAAATCACAAAGGGTTGAAAAAATCAGATTTTGGTGAAAATGGAACATGAAATTCAATTGACATATATCTCTATTATATTTCAAATTTTTGAGTGTGGTCAAGTTCTAGAGTTAGATCTATGAGTTTCTAACTTATCCAAGTGGAATCACTTTGGAAAAGGTGTTGTAGAATTTTAAATGTGTGGTGATTTTAGCAAAGGAGTTAAAAAGTGAAAATTCCAAAAAAGGCTCTTGTCCAAAATTTTAAAAGGGCATTTTGGCCACTTAAATTGTGAGAAAAATTCCGCCTTTTGGGACATGAAAATATATGGTATAAAGTACCTCTTGTCCAAAAATGAGCTCATTCGACTTAAAATGAGCAAGTTATGACTATTTCAATATTTAGGATTTTTTTTTTGAAAAATGCTATAAGCAGGAGTTCTATAACTCTCGATGACCATGAAATTTAAACTGAAAGCTCACGTTAACATGTGTAAGATCCTGCCAAGATTTGGGAATTTCTGGAGTTAAACTTGAGGTAGCTAATTTCTTAAGGAATTAATTAGAAATTAATTTTTGAAAAATAGTAAATGAATTTTAAAAATTCTGAGAAAAATATATGTTCATTATGGGACTATATTATGCTAAATCCCAGAAAAGAAATATTTTTGGGACTGATTTGGTATTTTTCATGAAAATAGTTTAGTTACGAACATATGAGTTAAATATGTTATGTGAAGTAACAAAGTTGGAAAATAGGATTTTATGGCTTGGAAATCCTATATAAGGTATATACATATTTTTGATGAGGGATTTAATCATTGGTGATGAAATCTTATGAGTATGGCATTTTTGAATGATTAAATGCATTATTTGATAAAGTGTAAACAATTGAAATAAATTGTTTATAAGTTTAAGAAGTGATTAAAATATTGTTATGATATTAATAATATTAGATTATGAGTGGTTGATAATATTTGGATAAATTTAAAGTCTTTAATATTTATCCTTGTTTTCGTTTGATTAATACTTATATCATTGTCATCATCCTCATGTATATATTATGTTGAAAGTCATATGTGGCCTGTAGTGCATAGATGGACTTGGTATGATTATGACCAGGGATTATTCGGTATAATCATGATAGTAATGTTACAAATGATGTGGAAAAAGTCCTCATTTAGTAGTAGTGCATTGATGGGACGAGATTTTGGTATGATTATGGCTATGGATTCTCTTGACCAATGGTGCAAAGATGAATTGTTTTATGGCATGATCGGGACCTTTGATGAAAACACGATTATCTTTGGGCGTAGTGCATGAAAATTCATGATTATAAAAAGAATATTTGGCCTATAGTGCGGGATGAATTGATGATAATTAATTATTGAAGTGAGTCTCGACAATGGAATATTAATTCATGGATGTGATAATAATGAATATCCTTGGCGTAGTAAAGGATATTCATGGATGTGATAATAACGAATATCCTTGGCGTAGTGCGGGGGTGGGGATGATTCGATGATGTGGATTAATTATTGAAAGTGAGTCTCTAGTAGATAATGAAATATTAATTCATATGATGTGATAATAATGAATATCTTTGGTAGTAGTGCAAAGATGATTTAATTAGTATGATTATGAGCGAAATTGTGATTTGGTATAACCATGATTTTTGATGTTTGGGTAAAGATAGGTGATGAAAATTATCTTCGTCACAGGTGCGAAGAGGAATTTAGAACCACGATTATGATTATGAGTTATTCATATGATTGTGGGACGTGAATTGTTGATTGATGTTACTGAGGATAAAACATTATCGGTGGACTTTTAACATAGAAGATAATAGATCGATGGTCTATTTGACTCTTCTAATGGATTGCTTTCGTTTCATTTGCAATTATGGTTGAAAAGTTTTATCATCTATCATATGTTCTAAATCTTTGATTTATTATTGATGAAAGCTATTGATAATTTAATTATCTTTAGTCATGATATTCTTTCTTTGGGCTAGTTGTGCTCACCCTTTTGCTTCACAATTCCTTTCGGGTAATAAGAGTGTTTTTGGGTGGCGGGGATAACAGGAGAAATAGTGTGATGGTCCAAGATTGTTGAAGTTTCTCAATACATTATAAAATGGCATGACATGCAATGAGATAATTGTATTGAGGACCTAAGATGTGTGTGTCGTATTTTATCGTCACTTAATAATTGATTTTGGCGAACAACAATAGGGTGATGAGAACTGACTTTGAAAGCGTCAAAAGTGCACCTCATTAGAATGAATATGATAGTAATCTTCTCGTTCTTCTTTGGGGTCTTAAAATTTTTTCTTTCTTTGTAGTTTTATATGGCATTGTAACAATTTGAGTTTGGATCATTGTCTTGAGATAATATTGTATTAAAACTCACGGTTTACGCTAGCGTAATTTTGGCCATGCGTAGTATTCTATCTGACAGATTTCACGCGATTGTATACATGAAGTTTGTATTTGATTTTTATAGTGTGATATCTGGTTGACTCGAGAATGGGTCGCTCCAATGTATTACCTATACGAATTTTATGAGAGATAAGATATTGGTATTATCTCGGGTTTCAAACCTCTTAGAAACATTGACTCGTCATTCTCTCCCTCATTATCAACCAAATGAATACGCACGGTTTATGAGAGGACAACTCTCGGCAAACTTAGAAACCCGTCTTCCTCATTATCAACCAAATGGAGTGTGAATGGGACCATGTTGTTTGCGCTCCAGCTTAATTAACTCTACCTCTTTCATGTGATGAATACTTTCGGAAAGTACTTGTCATTGAAAAGTTCTTGGAACTTCTCCCAAGACATCTTCGATGCGGTGGTTGACGCGCTTCTGATTCCCACTAGTAATCGTCGCCTCTGCCCGCAAAGATGAAGGTGGCAAAAAAGCTTTTTGCTCCTCGGAGCATCCCAAGACATCAAATATCTTGTTGATCTGCTTTATCCACGTCTCCGCCTTAAGTGGTTTTGGCTATCCAAAAAACTCCGATGGTCCTAGCTCCTTGAATTGTTTAGCAGTGACCATCTGAGAGTTGCCAGTGTTTCCACCCGCATTTTGGATAGGAGCGGCTCTTACCTGATGTTGCATGAATTGCATAAAGCCTCTGAACTTTCTATCGTTCATCATTTGGTCAGTGTTGTCGTTTGCATGAGGATTGTCGCCTTCCTGATGCACATTATCCTGATTATTGATCTGTGGAGACTCAACGGTCTCCTGTGCTCCATTGCTATTTTCAACATTCTCAGATGTCATTTTCAAATACTGCCACAAAACAAGGGTTAATTAACATATCACATATTATCCCTATACTCTAACCGACCAATTAAATAACAAATAAACTTAGGTAGCGAAAGAATTCCCCGTCTCTCCCCTCCTAGTTCTTATCTCACATCTCAACCAGGGATCATATAACCTGGCTTTGATACCAACTGTGACGCCCCCAAAATAGGTATACATCACCCAACTTGAGTCATCAAATACATGGTACAGAATACAAATACAATCTTAAATATACAACATGAGCTGTGAGTTTTAATACAAATATTGTCTTCTAGACAGTATTCAAACTCAAACTAAGTCCTCAATACATTTATTATCACACTATTTCATAGAATAGTGAAGACTACTAATGCTATCATCTGGACTGTCACTCCATTCCCCGACTAGTCCCTGCTACGTTCTCATTTCCTGAAGAGAACAATGAAAGCAAAAGGGTGAGCTAAACTAGCCCATTAAGAAATATTATGGCTAAGATAATGCAGAATAAATTATCGTTAGCCTTCAACAGTTTTAAACTGATACAATATAACAAACATCAAGTTTAACTGCAGCGGAATAAGCAATCCATTAGAAGAGTCAAGTAGAGAATAAAATCTACTATCTTTTATGATTTAAAAGGTTTTTCATCACTTTTATCGTTGAGACTCAGCTTATTAAATAAACCACGTCATCCCTGCACTAAGGCCAAGGATATTCATTATTATCACGACCACAAATTATCCATGCACTACGAGCCATGGATATTCGTGTTTTCATCACTGGTCATGATCATGCCAACAACTGTCCATCAATGCACTACAGGCCAATGAGGACTTTTACCACATCATTTGTAACATTACGGTCATGACTATACCGAATAATCCACGAGTCATAATCATACCAAGTCCATCTATGCACCTGGTGCCACGAGATGACTTTCAACATAATATAAACATGAGGATGATGACAATGATATAATAATTCAATAAAACAAGTTCAAGAATTAAATTTTAAAGATTTATAAGTTAATTTATCTTGAACTCAAAAACGTCCAAATTGTCAACATGATACTGCTTTGTCGAGTAAAATTCAAGAATGCTCAGAAGAATATTTCCATGAAAAGATACTGAATGAAGCGCAAATATCCAGGATATTCTACTAATTTCATGGAGTATAGAAGCCAAAACTTTAACCAACTGAGTATAATAGAATATATGAAACTGAAAATGGATTTTCGTCCGCCATGCGGTAATCCACGTAGACAGATCATTTCCACAATTTAATAAGGAATGAACACAAAGGATCATTCACCATGCATGTGATAATCCATATAGGCAAAAGTTATTCCAATGAATAATAAAGAATGGAATAATGTAAGAATTCACCATGCATGCGATAGAGCCGCATGCGAACGGAGTTATTCCCAAGCGAGAATAATAAAGAATGGAACCAGTCATGCAAAATCCGCGACCAGATGTGATATTCCAATGAGAATAATAAAGAATGGAATAACAACAGAATTCACCATGTATGCGATTTGATGCATAAAGAGTTATTTCAACAAAATAATAAATAATAGAACTAGGTCATGCGTAATACGCACTGACAGGATATTCCAATAGAATAATAAAGATTGGAATAATAAAAGAATTTCACCATGTATGCAGTACTTCATTATAGGCAAAGTTATTCCAATGTAATAATAAATAGTGGGAACGAGGTTATGCGTGAATACGCTTACAGATGTGATATTCAATGAATAATAAAGAATGGAATAATAGAAGAATTTCACCATGTATGCGGTACTTTGCATAGACATGATATTCCAACATAATAATAAGGAATGGAATAACAATAGCTCTCTTCATGAAAATGAAAGAAATAATACCCCTTACCTTAGAAGAAACTGGATATTGGAATAGTGAGGTAGCAGACTTCTCTTCTTCTTTCTCTCTATAATAATTGCTCTATAGCTTTTGTGAATCGGTGAGAAATGAAGGAAGAATGAGCTTCTATTTATAAGAAAATATAGTTTCAATAATTGCACGTTTTGGGGCTCGAAAAATTACAGTACAATACCTTTAACTTTTCTTTCATTTTTAATTTAGTCTTGCAAGTATTATCAAACTTGTACCACCTCCCCTAATAGTAAATAATGTGAATCAATAGTTCAATCATGTGAATCAATAGTTATAATCATGTGAAAATACGAATTACAGTATATTACCTCCATCTATACCTCCATTTTTAACGTAGTCATGCAAGTATTATCAATCTTGCACCAATTCCCCTAATAGTAAATGAATGTGAATCAATAGTACACACATGTGAACAAATAGTTATAATCATGTGAATTAATAGCAATTAATTCCTCATTTATCCAATTAATTACCCGATTTATCAATATAACCCTCAGACATCAATTAATATCGAAATAAATGTCGATTTCCACTAACACTAATAATTCTAACACAATGGAACTATCAATTTCATCTTTAATCAACACGAACTTATTCATCATTAATATTATAACTCACAATATTTAACAACCAGGTCATTCCCAGGAAAGAGGGGGCTTTTCGATAAGGATTTCTCCTTATTAGCGCACAATTAGATAACCAAACCTCTCCTGGACAAAACTTCTAGACATTATAAATATTGTAATTTAATAATATGAATAACTTTGTCGTCTCAATTATTGATTTAATAATATATCATATTATACAAATGATACTGTGACAATAATCGAATAAATAATATGAGAGATATGATGCAGCAATTATTGTAGCAATAATTGAGTATAACTGAGTGACTTCTCACGTAAGCATCAATAACCAATACCGTGTGATACTATGCAACCACGCGTATTACTGTACTTTTACTACTGGGTAGTTCAATAGTTTTAACGGTAACACTTCCGCCGTTATTTTTATAAAAAGATAATTCTGTCATTTTCTTACTACGACAATACTTCCGTTGTGGGATCCACCAATGATTGTGCCGTCATACGATTATTCCCTGTTAAAACGAATATTCCTCGACCAATCGAATATTATATAACCACTTACTTACTTTATAAAATTTGTAAATACTACCCACAACTATAACACTATCTCAAAACACCATAATATTCAAAAAAATATTTCAAGAAAATTAAATCTTTATTTATAAAATTTGGGGTCTTACAGAAATCCTTATTGGAAAGCCCCCTCTTTCCTGGGAACGGTCTGGTTGTTAAATATTACGAATTATACTAATGATGATAAATGTTGTTAAAAATATTGATGGGATTTTTATGAAGTATTTGATGTAAATTTTATTTATTTTATGAACCGCCATTTTACCCATTTTTCAAAATAATTGGTAGAAAATTATTCAAATATATATATATAGGGAAAATGTATGTACACATTGTGTATTACACGAAGAAGCTATGGCGATGGTTTTTGGGCTATATGAGCGGTTTCACCCGTCGTCATAGTTATTTCGGGGCTATATATGACGCCACTGGTCATTGCTATAGCCCAAAAAATCTGTTCACATAGACTACTATGTAATACATGATGTGTATATATATATATAGCTATATATATATATATATATATATATATATATATATATATATATATATATATATAATATAGGGGCCAATGAAAGGTAATGATGATGAAAATACATATTGGTGATGAAAGTTGTCTGGGATTTTTCAAAAATTGATTCACTTGGATGTTGTATATATATATATATATATATATATATATATATATATATATATATATATATATATATATATATAGGTTTGAAAAAAATGGGTGGGGATGATTAAAATGATGTCGCGGAGGTGATAACCCGTGAACTTATATATATAATAAATATTATATTTTATTTAAAAGTTTTTGTTTTATTAGAATATTTTATTGCATAGTATCCTTTCTATTCTCCTATAAATAGGATGCTTAGTTAGAATTGAAAATCACACCAGAATCAGAGAATTCTTCTTCTATAATCTAGAGCGTATTTCTTTAGAGTTTAAGAAAGCTTTGAGCGTAGAAAACAGTGCAAGTTTTCTTCAAAAATATCTCCGCTGTACCAGTTGGAATACTCTTCTTTTTAAGGTAGGGGATGTTATTTTTGTTCCATATTCGCTTGAAATAATATTTTCTTCCATACTCTGTAGTATGTAAATAATATTATTTCGTTTCAGATTTTGAATTCTATACTCGTTTTGTTAAAGTTTTGGCTTCTAAACTCCATGAAATTAGTAGAATATCCTTGATATTTGTGCTTCATCCAGTATCTTTTCATGGAAATATTATTCTGAGCATTCTTGATAAGTTTTAACTTTTTCATGCCGAAGTACTATTCATGGGGTTACTATTCCTGAAGCACTATTCACGAGGTACTATTCACTCGAGTACTATTCACCCGGGGTACTATTCATGATAAAAATTGATTCTTTTTCGGTCCAAATTATTTTTGGGTACGATATTATTCTTGAATTTTACTCCATAAAGCAATATCATGTTGACAATTTGGATGTTATTGATTTCTGGATAAATTAAATTATAAATCTTTAAAAATTTATCCTTGAACTTGTTTTATTGATTTCTTATATCATTGTCATCATCCTCATGTTTATATTATGTTGAAAGTCATCTTTGGTCTGTAGTGCATAGATGGACTTGGTATGATTATGACTAGGGATTATTCGGTATAATCATGACCGTAATGTTACAATGATGTGGTAAAAGTCCTCATTGGCTCGTAGTGCATTGACAGAGAGTTGTTGGCATGATCATGACTATTGATGAATACACGAATATTCTTGGCCCGTAGTGCATGGATAATTCGTGGTTGTGATACTAATGAATATCCCTCGTGTAGAAAAGGGGTGATTCGATGATGTGGATTATTTATTAAGTTGAGTCTCAGTGATAAAAGTGATGAAAAACCTTTTAAATCATAGAAGATAGTAAATATCATGCTCTACTTGACTCTTCTAATGGATTACTTGTTCCGCTGCAGTTAAGCTTGATGTTTATTATATTTTATCAGTTTAACAATGTTGAAGGCTAACGATAATTTATTCTGCATTATCTTAGTCATAATATTTCTTACTGGGCTAGTTGAGCTCACCCTTTTTCTTTCATTGTTCTCTTCAGGAAATGAGAACGTAGTCGGGACTAGTCGGGGAACGGAGTGATGGTCCAGATGTTTGCATTAGCAGTCCCCGCTATTCTACGAAATAGTGTGATAATAAATGTATTGAGGACTCCATTTGAGTTTGAATACTGTCCAGAAGATAATATTCGTATTAAAACTCTCAGTTTATGTTTTGTCGTATTTTACATGACAGTTGTATTATTAAGTTGTATTTGAATTTTGTACCATGTATTTAGCGACTAAAGATGAGTGATTTATACCTATTTTGAGGGCGTCACAGTTGGTATCAAAGCTTAGGGATATGATCACAGGCTGAGATGTGAGACAAGAACTAGGAGGGGAGAGACGGGGAATTCCTTCGCTAGCATGACCTACCTAAGTTTAATTGATATTTAATTGATCGGTCAAAGTATAGGGATAATATGTGGTATGTCAATTAACCCTTGTGTTTGTGGCAGTATTTGAAAATGACATCCGAGAATGTTGAGAATAGCAATGGAGCACATGAGACCGTTGAGTCACCACAGATGAATACCCAGGATAATGTGCAACAGGAAGACAATAATTCGCAGGTAAACAACAACGATCAAATGATGAACGATGGGATGTTCAGAAGATTTATGAAATTCATACAACATCAGGCGAGAGCGGCTCCTGTCCAAAATGCAGGTGGAAACACTGGCAACTCTTGGGTCACACCGTTAAGCAGTTCAAGGAGCTGGGACCACCGGAGTTTTTTGGAGAGCCAAAACCACTTAAGGCGGATACGTGGATAAAGCAGATCAGCAAGATATTTGATGTCTTGGGATGCTCCGAGGAGCAAAAGGTTCCCTTTTCCACCTTTATGTTGCGAGCAGAGGCAGATTACTGGTGGGAATCTGTAAAGCATACTCAACCTGCCGCATTGAAGATGACTTGGGAGAAGTTTCAAGATCTGTTCAACGACAAGTACTTTCCCGAAAGTATTCATCATATGAAAGAGGTAGAGTTCATTAAACTGGAGCAAAACAATATGACCGTGTCACAGTACGAAGCCAAGTTTGTCGAGTTGTCCCGGTTTGCGTCCCACTTAGTTGATAATGAGGAGAGAATGATGCGAATGTTTCAAAGAGGTTTGAAACCCGAGATACATCAATACCTTATCTCTCACAAACTTTGCTTGTATTCAAATATTGTGAATAGGGCTCAGTTCTTGGAGCGCGATAATGAGTCAACCCAACCAAGAGAGAGCAGTCGGCAAAATGATAATACTAGTGGTAGCAGTCATCGAAGCGGTGACAACAAACGTGGAGGGAATCAACATGCCAAAAATGTTAACCACTTCGGTGGTAATCATGGCCAAGATAATAAAAGTGGACATTTCAAGAAGAGGAGATTCAACAATGATGGAAAGATGTCAGCACCAGCACCCATTGTTATGTAAGGAGAACGATCCCCTATCATATGCTTCAAATGCAGAAGGGAGGGACATATCAGTCCAAACTGTGCGTAACAGTCCAAAACGTGTTACAATTGTGGAAGAGAAGGTCACTTAGCTCAATTTTGTCATTCAGGAAAGCCAAGTCCAGTTGGGATGGAGGCACCAAAAGCCGTACTAGAAAAGTCAAAACCAGTAGTTTAAGGGAGAGCGTTTGTCGTGACCTCCCAGAAAGCAAGGAACCCAAACGAGGCCATCATGGGTAAGCTTATCATAAACTCTAGCGAAGTCTATACCTTATTTGATACCGGTTCTACCCATTCTTTTATTTCTCCTACTTGCGCTCAACATTTAAATTTGACTACGGAGAAATTAGACTTTGACTTATCTATTGAAACTCTGTTGGGAGAAACCTTCATTACATCCACTGTTTATAAGTCTTGTTTGGTTCAAATCGGTACCCTCACATTACCTGTCGATCTTATTTCATTGAAAATACTTACATTTGACGTAATTTTAGGGATTGATTGGTTAACTACTCATCATGCAAAAATTGATTGTTTTCTTAATGTTGTTAGCTTTCATATTCCTAACCAACTATTATGCGAATTCAAGCAACCAAACCATTAAAATCAATCAATGTCATCTCAAGCCATAAAGCTATTCATTTATTGAAAAATGGATGTCAAGCTTTCTTAGCTCATGTCACGGATTTAAACAAAAATACATCAGTTTTGAATGATATTTCAATTGTTAATAAATTTCCTGACGTATTCCTTGAAGAACTTCATGGCCTACCCCTAGAGCGTGAAATTGAATTTTGTATCGACCTTGAACCCGGTACAAAATCCATTTCCAAAGCCCCATATAGAATGGCTCCTATTGAACTTCAGGAGTTAAAGACCCAACTACAGGAATTGTTAGACATCGGTTTGGGTGCTCCTGTTCTATTCGTAAAAAAGAAAGATGGGAGTATGAGACTTTGTATTAATTATCGGGAGTTGAACCATGTCACTGTCAAAAATAGATATCCGTTGCCGCGCATTGATGACTTGTTTGACCAGTTGCATCATTCCGGATATCATCAGTTAAAGATTAGAACCGATGACATTCCAAAGACGGCTTTCAGAACTCGGTACGGGCATTATGAATTCCTAGTCATGTCTGTTGGATTGACTGATGCTCCTGATGCCTTCATGGATATGATGAACCAAGTATTCAAGAAATATTTGGATCACTTTATGGTCGTCTTTATTGATGACATCCTCATATATTCCAAAAGCTGTGAAGATCATGAGCAACACTTGAGGCTGATACTCCAAAATCTTCGTGAAAACAAGCTTTATGCCAAGTTAAATAAATGCGAGTTCTGGCTTGATGAAGTAGCATTCCTTGGGCACGTAGTATCAAGTCATGGAATATCTGTTGACCCAACAAAGATTGAAGCTATTCAAAGCTGGGAGCAACCTAAATAAGTGACCGAAGTACGTAGCTTTCTCGGCTTAGCTTGGTATTATCGGAGATTCGTAGAAGAGTTTTCTCAAATTGCTACTCCATCAACTCAGCTATCTCGGAAAGATACAAAATTCAGTTGGAGCGAGGAATGTGAGAAGAGTTTTTAAGAACTCAAGAGGAGACTCATTTCAAGATTGCACATTACGACAATACCATCGGCTCGAGAGGATTTTCATCATCTACTGATGATGCTTCGGGCAAAGGGTTAGGATGTGTTCTCATGCAACATGGGAAAATCATAGCATATGCCTCTCGACAACTCAGAGAATATGAGAGGAATTATCCTACTCATGCTCTAGAGTTGGCAGCTATTGTCTTCGCACTTAAAATTTGGAGGCATTACTTGTATGGGGAGAAAGTGGAGATCTTTACGGATCATAAAAGCCTCAAATATTTCTTCACCCAAAAGAAACTCAACATGCGGCAACGACATTGGCTTGAACTGTTGAAAGATTATGATCATACCATTCAATACCATCCTGGTAAAGCGAACGTAGAAGCTGACGCATTGAGTAGAAGATTATATGTGGGTACGAGTGCAATATTGTCAACACAAAGGCCTATTTTGTATGACTTACAAAAGATGGAGATAGAGTTAAAGACTTCAAGGACCAATGTGATGATGGCAAATATACGAGTAGAACCGACTTTAATCGACAAAGTTAAAGCTGCTCAAGCCACAAACCTGGAGCTGATGCATATGAGGAAGAAAGTACAAGAAGGTGCTATTCCAGAAGCAAGAATCGATGAAGAAGGAATACTTTGAGTCAACTCCAGACTTTGTGTTCCTAACGACCCCGATTTAAAATATAAAATCATGATGGAGGCACACAACACACCGTTTGCAATCCATCCTGGGAGTACCAAAATGTATCATGATCTTCGACATACATTTTGGTGGAGCAATATGAAGAGAGAGATAGCGGGGTTTATCTCAAGGTGTCTAACTTGTCAACGAGTTAAGGCGGAACATCAAGTGCCAAAAGGTTCATTGCAACCACTTGAAATTCTAAAATGGAAGTGGGAGCACATTACCATGGATTTCGTTATTGGTCTTCTCATGGTTTCTCAAGGCATAGATGCAATTTGGGTCATTGTTGATAGATTGACCAAGTCTGCTCATTTCTTACCTATACGAGAAACTTATACACTTGAACGTCTTTCTCGTATGTACATAAATGAGATTGTAAGACTGCATGGTATGCCAGTATCCATAGTTTCTGATCGAGACCCAAGATTCACTTCAAGATTTTGGGTTAGTTAGCAAAAAGCTATGGGCACGGATTTACGATTTAGTTTGAGTTATCATCCTCATACGGACGGGCAGTCAGAGAGGACTATTCAAACTCTTGAAGATCTATTAAGACTCTGTGTCCTTGACTTCAATAAAGTTGGGACAAGTTCTTACCATTGGTGGAGTTTTCCTACAACAACAGTTATCAAGCAAGTAGTGGCATGGCTCCATTCGAGGTGTTGTATGGAAGAAAGTGTCGTCCTCTAGTATGCTGGGATGAGGTGGGTAAAGCAATGTTGTTGGGACCAGAGTTGGTACGTATGACTATGGAAAAGATTCAAATGATCCGACAACGTATAAAAACCTCACAATATTGACAAAAGAGTTATGCTGATCTTCATCAAAAAGACGTGGAATTCAATATTGGAGATCATGTGTTGTTACGTGTTGCTCCATGGAAAGGAGTTACGAGATTTGGAAAGAGAGGAAAGCTTAATCATCGATTCATTTGCCACATTTTAATCCTCGATCGAGTAGGAACTGTGGCCTATAGACTCACTTTACCGCCAAGTATGTCTCATGTTCATAACGTTTTTCACATATCCATGTTACGTAAATATGTGAAGACCCGAACCACATTATTGAGTTAGAATCTGACGAAATAGCGGAAGATTTAATGTATGAAGAGGTTCCTATTAAAATCTTGGATAAGAAGGAGCATATTTTATGCTCCAAGGTTATACCTCAAGTCAAAGTTTTGTGGAGAAATCACGATGTTGAGGAAATGACCTGAGAGTTAGAATCTAAAATGAAATCAAGGTATCCTCGCCTATTCATCATATCAGGTATGTACCCTAATTTCGAGGGCGAAATTTTAGAAGAATGGGAGGTTGTAAGACCCCAACTTTTATGAATAAAGATGAATTTTCTATAAATATCATTTTTGAATATTATGGAGTGAATTTAATATAATGTTATAGTTGTGGGTAATATTTATAAATTTTGCAAAGTACGCAAGTTGTTATATTATATTCGATTGGTCAGGAAATATTCGTTTTAACGAGGAATATTAAATGCGACGACACAATCATTGGTGAACCCCACAACGGAATTATTGTCGGATTGAAAAAACGACAAAAATATCTTTTTATAAAAATAACGGCGAAAGTTTTAACGTTAACTGTTGAAACAATCTTGTTAAAAATACAAAGATGTCTGGCGTGGTTGCATAGTAGCACACGGTATTGATTATTAATGTTTACATGAGTAGTCACTCAATTTTGTTCAATTATTGCTACAGTAATTGATGCATCATATCTCTCATATTATTGATTCAATTATTATCACAGTATCATCTGTATAATATTTTATATTATTAAATCAATAATTGAGACGACGAAGTTATTAATATTATTATTTACAATATTGACGATGTCTAGAAGTTCTGTCAAGGAGAGGTTTGGTCACCTAATTGCGCGCCAATAGGGAGAAATCCTTATTGGAAAGCCCCATCTTTCCTGGGAACGATCTGGTTGTTAAATATTACAAATTATAACAATGATGATAAATGTTGTTAAAAAAATTTGTGGAGATTTTTATGAAGTATTTGATGTAAATTTTGTTTATTTTATGAACCCCCATTTACCCGTTTTTCAAAATAATTGGTAGAAAATTATGCAGTATATATATATATATGTATTATAATAATAATAATAGTGGGGGCCACGAGTGGGTCAGGTGGGGCCACATGTTGGTGATGAAAGTTGTCCTGGGGATTTTTCAAAAGTTGATTCATGGGATGTTATACAATATGTATTATATATATATATATATATATATATATATATATATATATATTTTAAAAATGGGCAGGGGATGATTAAAATGAAATCACGGGGGTGATAACCCGTGAACTTGTATATATATATAATATATAATATATAATAAATATTATATTTTATTTAAAAAATTTTGTTTTATTAGAATATTTTATTGCATAGTATCCTTTCTATTCTCCTATAAATAGGATGCTTAGTTAGAATTGAAAATCACACCAGAATCAGAGAATTCTTCTTCTATAATCTTGAGCGTATTTATTTAGAGTTTAACAAAGCTTTGAGCGTAAAAAACAGTGCAAGTTTTCTTCAAGAATATCCCCGCTATACCAGTTAGAATACTCTTCCTTTTAAGGTAAGGCATGTTATTTTTGTTCAATATTCGCTTGAAATAATATTTTCTTCCATACTCTGTAGTGTGTAAATAATATTATTTCGTTTCAGATTTCGAATTCTATACTCGTTTTGTTAAAGTTTTGGCTTCTAAACTCCATGAAATTAGTAGAATATCCTTGATATTTGCGCTTCATCCAGTATCATTTTATGGAAATATTATTCTGAGCATTCTTGATAAGTTTTAACTTTTTCATGCTGAAGTATTATTCACGGGGTTACTAGTCCTGAAGTACTATTCACGGGGTACTATTCACTTGAGTACTATTCACCCGGGGTACTATTCATGATAAAAATTGATTCATTTTCGGTCTAAATTATTTTTGGGTACAATATTATTCTTGAATTTTACTCCACAAAGCAGTATCATGTTGACAATTTGGACATTATTGATTTCTGGATAAATTAAATTAAAAATCTTTAAAAATTTATCCTTGAACTTGCTTTATTGATTTCTTATATCATTGTCATCATCCTCATGTTTATATTATGTTGAAAGTCATTTGTGGCCTGTAGTGCATAGATGGAGTTGGTATGATTATGACCAGGGATTATTCGGTATAATCATGACCGTAATGTTACAAATGATGTAGTAATAGTACTCATTGGCCCGTAGTGTATTGATGGACAGTTGTTGGCATGATCATGAC
The DNA here is from genome assembly GCA_020205605.1 of Panax ginseng. Lineage (NCBI taxonomy): Eukaryota > Viridiplantae > Streptophyta > Magnoliopsida > Apiales > Araliaceae > Panax > Panax ginseng. The sequence goes on from CM035128.1 coordinate 140,172,829, forward strand.
CACTGATGAATACACGAATATCCTTGGCCCGTAGTGCATGGATAATTCGTGGTCGTGATACTAATGAATATCCTTGGCAGTAGTGCAGGGGTGATTCGATGATGTAGATAATTTATTAAGCTGAGTCTTAGCGATAAAAGTGATGAAAAACCTTTTAAATCATAGAAGATAGTAGATATCATGCTCTACTTGACTCTTCTAATGGATTGCTTGTTCCGCTGCAGTTAAACTTGATGTTTATTATATTTTATAAGTTTAACACTGTTGAAGGCTAACGATAATTTATCTTGCATTATCTTAGTCATAATATTTCTTACTGGGCTAGTTGAGCTCACCCTTTTGCTTTCATTATTCTCTTCAGGAGATGAGAACGTAGCCGGGACTAGTCGGGGAACGGAGTGACGATCCAGATGTTTGCATTAGTAGTCCTCATTATTCTATGAAATAGTGTGATAATAATTGTATTGAGGACTCCATTTGAGTTTGAATACTGTCTAGAAGATAATATTCGTATTAAAACTCTCAGTTTATTTTTGTCGTATTTTACACGACAGTTGTATTTGAATTTTGTACCATGTATTTGGCGACTCAAGATGGGTGATGTATACCTATTTTGGGGGCGTCACAATAAAAGATAAGACTAAGTTACCTAATTGTAAGAAGCAGACCAGGCAAGTATCCTACCTTTTGCATTTACTTTATGCAATGGTTATGTGTAAGCCAGTTTCAGAACTCTAATGTTATTGTTATTGTTCATGTATATGTACTCTTGTAATCATGTCAGTTTTTTGATTTCATTCAATCATTATTTGTCAATACAATATTACCATATGATCAAGATTTATATATTTTGTTCGTTAATTTCTAAGCATGGTTATACAAGTGTCCTCACTTGGATAATTTATTGTATTTAATCACATGTTGATACATACTTTTGGTTTTCAGTATGTATACATTGACTTAAAAGCTGTCTAACCTATTTGACTCGGCTAGACATAGATTTAAAAAAATAGCGTTCAGATATGTCTTAGCTAATTATTTTGGCTAGCGAACATTTGTTAGAACTTGATAGGTTCGAGAATAGAACTTAATTATTATTGACAGGTCGATGCCAATTGTTTCGGGTAGATCAAAAAAGCGATTAGATATTGAAATCATAGAATTTCGTTGCTTTGATTCACATTCTAGTTATAAGACTGAGAAGAACAACCTTTTATTATAAAAGGGGAGATTTTTTGTCGCATATTTGACCATTGCGCGCATTTTAAGTATTATGCATAATATAGGGTATAATTAAGCTGATCACTTATTATACTTGAAGAGGGGTATGATTTAATCTTTATGGTTATCTAATACACCTGGGTATATCAAAGTAAACCTTTGATAGTTACTCGAGAAGAGAAGTTCAAGATCCTTAGGGATCGCTCAGCATAAACTCTGAAAAATATTCCACTTTGTTATTGCGTATAATTAATTCTTGTTATTCAATTGAATATCGAAAAACAGAAAATAAAGTTCATAGTCTGACGACTGTTCACTAATTACAGTCAGTACGTAGTTTTAAAATTTGAAATACATTTGATATGTTGATTAGAATTGTTTCAGTTTACTTCACAGTTGTTGATTCGTTGTAGAAGTGTCTTTCAAAGAAAACATTTACTTCTTTCAGCTAATGTTTATTGTTTGCTATTACTTGCTGGGCACCCAAATGCTCATTCTTGCTTTAAATATAAATGTTTTCAGCTAAGCGTGTTTAACCTGAAGGTTCAGTCAAGAACAAAGGAAAGGGAAAGCTAGCAGAATAAGCTTTATGGTATCTTATGCAATAGTTAGTCTATAATAAGATGATAATATTTATTATCTATCATGTAATGTAATGTAGTAAAGTTGAGAAACTGGGATTAGACTCTGATATATGTAAATTAAGTTTGATATTCATATTATTGTTATTATTATTAGTATTATTCCACTCGTAGAAATGGTATCGTGAAGCACCGAGTTCGGGTTTCACGTACCTGAATTTGGGGGCGTTAGATCATGGTATCAGAGCTTTAGGGTTAGAAACCTTAGGTGGGATAGACCTTAGGCTATAACCTTAGGACAGAGGGAAACGTTGAAAATACAAATAACTCATATAGAGTTTAAAATGAGATGAATTGGATAAATTCATCGTCAAACAAAATAAAAGATAACTTATATAAAACTATTATTTACTGTGTATATATATTAATTATATGTTACTCAAGATAGTTTGTGTGTAGATGTCAAGTGGAAAAAGAATTAGGATTCCCTCAGATCGTAAAGAAGGAGTCAACCTCCATGGTAAAGCCAATATCAAAGCTAATAGTTGAAATAGAGGCTTACCTTGAAAGCAACCCTGATAAGGTGGTTATTGTGGAAACTGTAGTACCAGATCCAGAAACGGTGGTATAGCAGATAGGTAGAGTACAGTTAGAAATATAAGGTTCAGTGCGAGTTCTTAAAACTCATACTTATGGTAAGTTCCCGAACTCATAATGTATGGCAAGTTTGGCGATCTTGGTATAGTTATGTGTGAAAGGATTATTGAGGATAATTGGAATATATAGAATGCTAAGCAATTGATTCTTAGTGAAGGCGTAAGAAATATGTAATATTAGTAGTACTTGAATATGTATGTGGTATGAGGTATATATGATAAGTATGCATGTGTAATATAATATTCTCAACTTTTGAATAAGTTGTGGCAATAATTTCTGATTTTTGTGTCACAAAGGGATACCGAATGTTTAAAGTAGTATGTGTTATGCTATATGGTGTAAAGTACTATAAATTAGTTTGATAAACATGATTTTATCAGATAATGTCGCCAAGATGAAAACGAAACCAAAGGACAGAAGAACCTGTCAACAAAGCTAGAGGACAACCAGACCTAATACAGAATTTTGCGAATATGGTCGCTCAAGCTATGCAGAATGGAATACCAGCCGCGGGAGATCAGCCAGATAATCGATCGGCAAACTTCAAAGACTTCAAGGCAGTCGAACCGATAGGATTTAGAGGATCAACTGACCTTATAGAAGCGTTTGTGATAGCTAGGGTAATGGAGGGGAAAAAGACCGCTTTTGCCACCTATACGATAAAAGGGGAGGCAAATTTTTGGTGGGAGACAAATCAAGCTAGAACAGGAGAAGGGAGTAGTGGTGTTAGGACTGGAAAAAGAAAAGAAGGTAATTTTGGGAATACCGAAAATAGGCCAGGAGGTGGAAAGAAATAGGTTGTGCAATGTGGGAAGCTCATGGAAGAATCAGGGCTTCAAGACAAAAGCGATAACAGGACCAACTTCAACAAGCTAAAGGTGCAACCACCATATTTCAAAGATTTAGGATGTAAATGGGTTTTTGATGGAACGACTTTATTATTCGTTAACTTTTATTTTTTATACATGATTTTCTATATATAGTAAATTAGCGTTGCTAATTGAATTGTTCAAAAACGAACTTATTTTTTCGTTGCCAAAAGTAATACATTTTTCAACAAAATTTGACTTTGAGACATAATACATCGATTTTTTAGCAACAAAATATATATTATTACATAGAATAATTAAAATTTTACGTTCTTTAAAAACCTCATTTCATTGCAAAAGCCCCGCTAATTGGCAACGAAATGAACTCTTTTTTTGCAACGACCATGCATTTTCGTTGTAATTGACACCATTTTGCAACGACATTTTTCATGTAATAAATTATGAAAATTGTTGCCTAAGCTTGCTTTCATTTGCGGAATGTAAACTTTTTAGCAACGATTTTAAATTCTTCGATTATATTATTTGGCAACGATATTATCTTTGAATCAACAACGAAAATGTTTGTTGTTGGTTATTTTTGAATAAGCAACGAAAGTCGTCGATTAGTTAACGACATTATATGTTGTCGTTTTTTTATATGCATGCAAAAAAGTTGATATAATTTGCAACGATAAAAATATTGCCTTTTATTTTAGTATTAGCAACAATATCATCTCTGTTGTTATTAGGTTAATTTTTCGTTGCCAAATATTATATTTTTAATGTCATTAGCAACAAAAATTTGTTGCTAAATGTATAAAAAATTGTTGATGTTGCTATATTAAAACTTGTTCAATGCTTTGGTAACGAATTATATTGTTGCCAAATCAAAATTTGACATTCTTTTTGTGTACCTGACTGGCTCAATGTCCCCATAGAAAATAATGACAAAAATACAAAAAACTAAAATATTATTAACTTAATAAAATCATCCACTACATAATCATTCATTATCTTTGCAATTAACCATCTAAAGCTACCACCTATATCATGGTAGGTGTGCAAAATTTTAAAGTCGTAAAGACCACTAATGTCATTTCATATTTAGGTGCTCCGAAAATGAAATCTTATTCCTTCATGAACCTGAAACATAACAGATTATACAAAAACCATGACTATCAAGACATTATAGGGTGGAAAAAATGTACAGATAAAAAAGAACATTGTCACATTATATGTGCCTGTCAAAAACTAGCATATATTACAGTTTATATGGTAGAATAAATATTCACCCCAAGATGTGTTTAGATCCTCGAAGTCAGGTAGGTTTTGTTGTTCTTACTTCAAACATTATGTTGTAATTGACAAAAAAAAAAAAAAAGACTCAAGTTTAAAGAGAGAGAGCTATAAAATTTTCAGGATTAAGGCAAAATGAACATGTGCGTTGGGTTGGCTTTCTTTTCTGAACATGCAAACAAAATTGTATCCACTCACAGTAAATTTAAATTCTTTTGTCACTAAATGTGTATTGGGGGGAATTGGGCGAAAAGTGTAGTGGAGGGGATATTCAAGGAATTTAAAAAATGCATATGAGCATATTCAAGGAATCCTTTATGTTTCAAATGCCAAAAGGACCTAAAGATGAGGCAGATAACTACATTATATTTCACATGTATGAATGGATGCAAAATGAATCGTAAACAAAAGAGGAATTAATGCATGCAAAATAAAAGGCAAAAAACCAAGCTCATTTGTAAGAAAGAAATCAAATAGGAATTATATAATGCTTGCTTTGCCAAGTTTGGCTATATAAATCAAATAGGAATTGAGATTATAAACCTCAGCAGCAGCGAATCTCATCCTGGCTTCATCTAGCTCTTTCTGAGATCCCCTAGAAGATACCCAGATAGACTACAAAAGGGTAAAAAGGAAATGTAAATGTGAACTACTAGTCAGCTTGACATGTGCATTTTCTTGCACAACTCAAAATACTTATAGAATTCTGGAAAATCTACATTACTAATACATAAATACATTTAAGAACTAATCTCAAAGTTATTCCAACAACCTGATCCAATCTTAAGAATTAAGAGAAAATAATGATACAGGGCGGAAGAATATTCACCTGTATGGAAAGAATAGCAGCAATTGTTAAGATCTCTTCAGAACATCCAAGTTCATTTGAAGCTAAGATCATTTTTGAGATCATTGGATCTTACATAAAATTGGAGTTCTGATTATTAATCGGTATTCTTTCTGTTTCAATAAATATTAAGATTGATAGTGCAGACATACGCACTAAATAGAGAGAGAGAGAAGAGAGGAAAAAATAAGCATAAAGCAACATACTAACGGAATTTCGGCAATTTGAAATCCAGTAGGTGAAGTAAGCTTGGCATCGTCATCAATCACTCCAAGAGAATAAAGTACTTCAAGTGCTCTGATCATTGCTTCAGGCGATGGAGATGCTGGCCAATCAAAGCCTAAGATGTTATCAATGCCCAAAGCTTTTAACTGAAATCAAAGCACAATTGCACACAAGAACGTAAAACATCTCAGAAAGGAAAAAGGGAAACAAAAATAAAGGCCTAGTACCTACTTTTCTTTATAGTGTGTGGAAAAACTGAGTACATGAGATCATATTTGGCATACAAGGTTTCGTACAAAGAAATGTATGTAAAAAAGGAAGAACATTGGTACACAAGATTTAGTACCAAGGACTAAAGGAGCATTTATAGGATTCTTTCATGTAAGACACATAAAGCAGTAAGGGATTACTCGCAATGTTCTTCCAGGTGTAAGATGGAAATTTCCAGACATCTCCCTATTGGCTAAAGAACTTTTTTTTCATTTCTTTATTTACACACACAAACCGATGGAATGGAGAACACAATGACAATAAATAAAGAAACTAAATTCAATGAACCTAGCTCCTGTGTTGAACTGTATAATATAACATATAAAACAAATAGTAAATTCTTGATCAAATAAAGTTCAAATAATGCAGTATACAATTACTATCATTTCCTATTTTCTAAATTCTTATAGAATCCCTTCTAATCTTTCCAAGAAATATAACTAATAAAATACTATTGTACAAAAAGCAGCAGTACCAGGAGTATCAAACCACCAATCAAGCTACGTAAGGAACTTCTAGTCCATCATAAAGAACAAGCAAAGTTGTGGTGTACTTAATAGAAAAAAAGTATTAGAGGGCTATACCTTATCAAAGTGGCAAAGTTAAAAACTTCATTATAGATTATACAAAAAGAGGATAATTGTTAAATCTTTTTTCATTAGGTTGCACTACTAAAACCTTTATACTAGAGAATGGAAATAGTCATATCAGTGATACAAATAATAGCAAAGAATTATGTAACTAAATAGCTCAAGTGGTTCCACGCAGATCTTGGGTTTGTAAGATATCTTTTTATTAGGTCAGATTATAGTAATCATATGATTTAGTTCTGCAAACTTCTCCAAATACAAAGTAAAGAGTAAATGTTAAGAATGAATACCATACAAAGGCAATACCCTGCAGTTGCTTCAATTCTCTGTTCCACATATGGATTTGGCGCAAGCTTGAATTTGTAAATAGCTCTCGATAAGAAGAGTCCTCAAAAAGTGTACGAAAACACTTATTATGCAAGACAACAAGTGGCCATTTCTTGCTTCTGTTGTACAATTCTTTCACAACAGCAACAAGCTGCTCTACAGAAATAATGGCAACACATATTATGATTCATAAATATTGTATGTTTTAATTTATGCAAAAGGCAGAACCACATAAAAGAGAAATGGAAAATATACTAAATCAAGATGTACAACCTACGATATACTAAATCCACCTTCTGCAAAGTTCTGCTGGTAGAGCCCAATATTTGCAGCATCCACTATAGCTTCATATTCAGAATGTTCGTCCAACCAATTCTTCATAATTTTTTTGCAAATAAAACAAGTTGAAGACATTGCAAATAACCATCAGCTTTGGGACCATAAAAAGCAAAAGAAAAATATGCTGACACGATTTTTTCCAAAGAAATAATATAAACTGGAAGGACAGAATATACTAATATAGCATTCTCAAAAAGTTCAATACTTAAATTCAATACGAAAGAAAACAAATAAGTTTTTCAAAACCAGAACTAATGGCATCCCTAGTACAAAGTCAGAAAAGTAATAATACGACAGGCTGGAGTTCCATAATAATCACATTTGTCCATTCAAACTAACTAGAAATTGTCTAAATCACCACAATCAAAACCTAGCTTTATTAGCCAAACATCGAAATCAAATACCAATTAGATACTACTGAAAGATTCTAAAAAATGATTTGCCTCACTGTATCGATATTGAAGACCAAAATAGATATAAAACTAGTAAGATGAAACATATTCTCACTCAAACTTCAAGATGGACAAATGAATCTTAAGCATGAAATTAAACAATATTTTTTGCCCACCTGAAATTCAGTAAAATTGGACTGCACTTCCCTTGTCATAGCCAAAGAAGCCACCGAATCCGCAAACTTCTCAGTCTCCTCTCTGCCAATATCAACACAGACCAACTGCTCCTTACAAGAACAACAAGACCAACCCCAAGATGATGAGAACCCAACAATCGGAAGGGGCTTGTAAGAACTACTTTCCCAGTAGTCCTAGCCCTCAATATGTTTTCACAGTCCTCCTGCATCAAATAGAGAACACATAAAAGTTGAAATGAAATACCCATTAAATCTAATCTTGAGAATTGAGAACTTCACAAATAAAACTAAGAAAATAGAGAAATGAATGACTTAGCAAAAGATTATATTGAAAAAATGAACCTAATTACCTCTCCTGACATCATATCAAGTGATTCAACCCAAACCACTATCTGTTTACTAGAGGGGATAGAGCACGAATTGAAACGGATACCAACGATGTGTTTATCGGAGCGACTAAAGAACCCAACTGCGAAATCCCCATTGGAGGAAACCCAATAGTTTTTTTCTAATACAGAAATTCTTGAACCCAATTTAATTTGTGAAACAACAACTGGAAAAAGCAAGAACTTAAGAAAGATACAGAGCATGAATGATAAACCCTCTTTCTCAAACATTTCTGATATTCTTAGAGATGCAAAAAAGATCACAAATAATAGTGTTCACTTCTGGCCTTTGTTAATAAGTAGGTGTAATCAGGCCGGCACTGTCAAGATTTTACAAAGGAATCAAATCAATAGAGGCTTACAAATAACAATATAAATACAAGACGGTGACACTTCTAATATTGGTAAATTAGTAGCCAAATTAAAGCAACTGAACCACATTATCAAAAGAATAGGTATAAATTGTTTTAAAAAATCAAGCTAAAGTTCTTTGAGCCAAACTCAAAAGCAAAGAAAATTCAAAAAGAGCATAATGTATATATCAAATGTTTGTTAATTCAATGTCAGAAAGTAACTTTCAGATTTTGGTACCTGAAATGACGTTAAAAATAGCTGCCTACAAATTCAAGACGCTAGAGTTGAATTCCGCTACACGGGCAGTGCCGGAAAATAGCTCAACTTCACATTTAGGCCTATAATAAAATTGCCATGTGAGCAATTAAAGAAATGATGATAGAATTAAAAGGCATACGACCTAAACACTTCTGTGCTGGACCACAACAAAATTAACTGTTCAGAGATAATATATACATATAGATTGAGTCATAAATAAAGACTTTGGCACAAATGGGCCCCAATTTAGGCACAAAAGATGAACACTGAGTATATACCATCACTTTCAGACCTTGAAAAGTGATTGTGTTAGCCTGTTAGGCGATGGATTAACAGGCAGCAATAGTTTCATGGTTCAAAAATAATTACATATATACAAAGATATCGAAAAAAATAAACAAATACATGCATATTGCATACAGATATATAATAAAAAGCAACTTGGAGAAATTTTTTTAGTATAATCATTGAGCTTACGTACTCTGCATATAATACATGCCAACTGAAGAAAAAATAATCAATCAATTTAAGTGTTTCACAGAGTGAATCTTCAGTATCAGGGTTCAAAGTTTCGGCCATTGCGCCGGACTCGGTAACGGAGAAAGCACGGCGTAACGGGTGAAACCAAAAAAAGAAGCAGATCGAATCCGCTGTAAAGGGGATAATTGACATAAAAAAAACTTACCTTCAGCAAGGCCGAAAACCTTGGTACATACAATGGGTTTGATGGATTTTGTCCAATCTTGAAGGGTTTTAAGTACCCAATCCTCTGCTCCGATCAATTTCCTCTCTCTTTACCTTTGTGAGTTGCGATTCTCGATCAATTTCCTCTCTCCTCCTCCGGATTTTTGCTCGCTATCTGGTGTCCGACTCTTCTTTTCTCTCTAAGCGAACGCAAACTCTAGGTAATTTGATTAAGCACAAATGGATGAACAAAGTGCAGATTGAAAGAGAGCAGAAGAAGAAAAATTACCCTAAAAATGAAAATCAATTTCAGATGATACATGTCAGAGATATAGGAGAGAAAAGAAAGGAGAGAAGATGGATATGTACCTGTGATGGAGGACATGAGGCCAAGCGAAGCTATGCGATGGGATCGATTGACATGTGAATTTTGGCCAAGAAAGAGAGGAGAAACCCAAATTGGTCTCGATTCTAAATTTGGTCTCTTTCTTCAGACCACGCCATACAACTAGATGCTAAATTAGGGATTCCAAAAAAGAGTTTGATAACCATTAAAAAATATCTTTTAGAAGTAATATTATATGTAAAATTATTATTTTAAAAACTTAAAGATAAATCTAAATTTAAATTTTAGTATATTATAAATTAATTATAACAAATTTAAATATAATTCTTTTGTAGAATAAAAAAGTAATATTTTAATATTTATAGATCTGTTCCACCAAAAGAGTAATAATTATTATAATTTTTTTTATTGTCAATTAACATTATTTTAAAATTTAAATTATTGTAACTTAATATTTTAATTAATACAAATAATATTTAAAATAACTTAAACATTATTAGTAAAATTAAAATTTCTATTAAAATATAATTACATTACAATTTGAATTATAATATATTATAAATTAGAGAATAAACTCAAACTTGACTCTTTCTGTAGAACATATGTGTATTTTTTTTTTATTACATTTGTGCTCTATTTCACAAAAGATTGCCACCATCTTCTTCTTATTTTTTTTTTTTCATTTTCTTTATGTTACGATCAATGTATGAAATTTTAAAATTTAACGTATGTTATTTATTTTATAGTTTATTAAAAGAAATAATTGATATTGTAAGCCACTTAAAAAGTTTTATTAAAATTAAATTTACTATTAAAAAAATTTAATGTATTTATATATAATAATATAATTTATATTCACTATAATTAATTCTAAAAAACTTATTTTAACAAAATAATTAATGACAAACTATTATGTTGCTATCGAAATAAATATTGTGTGACAATAAATACTGTCATCAATTATTACAAAATATCACTAAAAGGTTTTCCTACAAAATTTTGGTACGTAATTCTATCTCAAAAATAACTTGTGACGAAATTTTGTTAATCATCATCAAATGTGTAAATTAGTAGCGATATAAATGATTAATAGTAACAAAATTAAAGGTCGTCACAAAAGCAAAAGTTTTAGTGGACGATTATGAATTTCGTAATAATTAATTAACAAATTGTGACAATTTTTTTTATTATTATTATTAGTACTATTATTATTATTATTATTATTATTATTATTATTATTATTATTATTTATTTATTATTATTATTATTATTATTATTAGTATTATTATTATTATTATTATTATTATTATTACTACTACTATTATTACTATTATTATTATTATTATTATTATTATTATTATTATTATTATTATTATTATTATTATTATTATTATTATTAGATCGGATCGGAGGTTTGATCAAAGCACGCTCTAACGATTTACGTGAAATAAAAGCCACCACGCCACAACACGGCTAAAGGAAAAGTTTCAAAACGCGACTTGGGTGACGTTCCACTTAATCAAGCATTAATCCTAATCTGACTTAATTAATAAAATGGCATGAAATTTTGAAGGCATATTAAAAATATACTAACAAATAAATTATCACATATATGATAATTGTCAAGTTGTTCCTCAACAAATAAATCTTCAACCCGTAACCATTAAACCACCTTTAGAAGTTAGTAATTTCAAAATGAAATCTTCTAAAGCTGATAATGAATTTATTGATAATCTTTTAAATAAAATGAAAGATTTAAAGCTTACAACTGCATCTTCTTCTCAAATTAATATGATGTCTGGACAACCTTCTTCTCATACCAGTAATAATAATACTGATAGTGATGGAGATAGTACTGATGGTATTTCTCCTATTCATATTTTGGAAATCCAAAATAATTTTCAAGAAATGCAAAATATCAATAAAACTACTTATAGTCAGAAACCTATAGCTCGTATGGCTTTATCTGGACCTAATAGATACTATTACCCCAGACCTACTCCCCAGGATATTCTGTATGAAGAAGACTTTCTTCATTCTCAAAAGTCTTACCATGGAAAAACCATTTATGAATGGAATATTGATGGTAAAACTGAATACCAAAATTTTGAGACCATCCATCATATGATGATGTATGCAACAGTCTGCAAACAGAATGATAATACAGACCATCAGATCTGTCGTTTCTTAGTAAATGGATTTACTGGCATTCTTAAAGGATGGTGGGATAATGCACTTACTAATAACCAACGAACTGAAATTCTCCAATCCTATAAGAATGAAACCAACCCCATTACTAAAACTGAAACAAAAAGAGAAGATGCTTGCTACACCTTAGTTAATGTTATCCTTCATCATTTTGTCAGACCAGGACTCATGAATAATGATAGAGGTAGAGAACTCTTACAGAATCTTAGTTGTCCTTCCCTAACCCATTTTAGATGGTATAAGGATGTCTTTCTAATGAAGGTTATGCAAAGAACAGACGCCAACAGTGAACATTGGAAAACCAAATTTATTGATGGTCTTCCTACCTTTTTTGCTGAAAAAATCCGTAAAAAACTTAGAGATAAACATGACCGTATGAGCATTCCTTATGACCAATATTCTTATGGCCATCTTATTTCAGTAATTATTGAAGAAGGATTATCATTATGTAATGATATGAAACTTCAACAATTAATAAAAAAACAGAATCTTACTAAAAGACATGAAATAAGAGAATTTTACGCACCAATTTCAAGTATTTATGACACAAAATTACGATATCCCATAAGTCTAAAAAAGCAAAGAAAGTTCTAGACCCTCACAGATCTTACCGAAAACGTTCTTCTAAGAAATCTAAGAACAAAACCCCTGAAAAATCTACGAAAAAGAGAAAGAGCAGTAATAAAAAAGATAAGTCTAAAATACAAGTTATAAATGCCGAAAAATAGGACACTTCGCTAATAAATGCAAATCAAAATTAAAACAGAAACTTAATGAAATGTCCCTTGATGAGGAAATTCAATAGCAAATTTTTAATTGTTTATCTAATAGCAGTTCAGAATCAAGTTCAGATGATGATTTAGCTGAAATCTATTCTGAATCTAGTAATGATTCTGGTAATGAACAATGTCAAACCTGTACAATTAATAACTGTAATACAACTACTGAAGCCAATTATTGAAAAGCTATCGTCGAGATGAATGGTTTAGATATTGGTAGCCCCAGTATTAATGTCTTAACCGACACTCAAAAATCACTCCTCGACTTATCCGATCAAATTAAAGATCCCGAAATAAAATTAAAATTTTTAGAAATCTGTATAATAATCAAAAAATAGAAGAGGTTCTTCCCATCAATCAGTACAGTATGAAAGAAGTCTTGAAACGTATACAAGACGTTTCTACCATTGAAAAGCCTACTACCATTCATGATCTCAATGGAGAAATTAATATTTTAAAATCCGAAATAAAATAATTACATAATAATAATGTTATTATCTTCCAGGATTTAAATAATATTAAACAATAGTTAAATCATAAACAAGAAAGTAATATTGGATCCTCCAAACCTGAATCTTCTGATAAACCAGAGTCTTCTGAACAATATTTGATGCTTATGAATCAAATAGTTTTTCAGAAATGGTATATTAGAATTACTTTTATTATCAAACCGGATTTTATTATAAAATACGCCATTGCCCTAGTTGATAGTGGTGCTGATATGAACTGTATCCAGGAAGGATTAATCCCTACTAAATACTTTCAAAAAACCACTTAATCTTTAACTAGTGCAAGCAGAAATACCATGAATATTAAATATAAAATTCCTGAAGCCTTAATCTGTAATCAAGGTATTTGTTTACCTACTTCTTTTGTTCTTATCCGTAATATGAATCAAAGTATCATCCTAGGCACCCCTTTCTTATGTCTTTTAATGCCTATTTCAAAAATTGATACTTTAGGAATTCATACCACTCTTAACAACAGACATATTATTTTTGAATTCATAACAGAACCCTATACCAAAGAACTAAATCAAGTTAAACACATAATTTATTCCAAAGAAAAATAGATTAATTTTATTCAAAAGGAAATAAAATTTCTTACTACAGAACAAAGAATTTTACAACCTTCTCTACAGGAAAAAATAAAATTAATCCATAAAACTCTTCAAACTGAAATCTGTAGTGATGTCCCGAATGCTTTTTGGAATAGGAAGAAGCATATTATTTCTCTTCCTTATATCCCTAATTTTAATGAGAAAATATTCCTACTAAGTCTCGACCCGGTCAGGATGAAGAAAAAATATTTACTCCTTTGCAAAACCTGAAATTGAGTCTCTTCAATGAGTAAAAAAATTAATAAAACCTAGTACCTCTCCTGAGTCAGATCGCCTTTTATGTTAATAAAATTCAAAAATTGAACGAGGAACTCCACGACTCGTTATCAATTATAAACCACTTAATGAAGCCCTTCAATGGATTAGATATCCAATTAGAATAAAAAGGATCTTCTTGATCGAGCTTCATGATGCCACTATTTTTCTAAATTCGATATGAAATCAAGATTTTGGCAAATTCAAATTAGAGAATGAGGATACTTATAAAAGCCGCTTACAAGACCTTTTGGTCACTATGAATGAAATGTCCTTCCTTTTGGAGTAAAAAATGGACCTTCAGAATTCCAGCATATCGTGAATGATATTTTTAATCCTTTTACTGAATTTATTATTTGTTACATTGATGATGTCTTAGTTTTCTCTTCATCAATTGAACAACACATTAAACATTTAAATATTTTTAAAAATGTTACCATAAAAAATGGTTTGGTAGTTTCTGCCCCTAAAATGAAACTTTTCCAAACAAAAATCAGATTTCTTGGACATAATATTTCTAATGAAACTATTATTCCAATTGATAGATGTATTGAATTTGCATCTAAATTTCCGGATGAAATTAAAGACACTAATCAACTGCAAAGATTTTTGGAAAGTCTAAATTACATTCGTGATTATTATCCAAATCTTTCCCAAGATACTTCTATTCTGTACACTCTTCTACGAAAAAATCCTTTACCCTGGACAGTAGAACATACTGATGCAGTAAGAAAGATTAAATCTAGAGTTAAACAGTAACCTTGTTTGTCCCTACCAAATCCTGAATGGAAAAAGATCGTTCAAACCGATGCTTCTAATACAGGATATGGTGGTATTTTAAAACAATTTAATCCTAACAAAGAAAAAAGAAGATCTTATTCGTTTTACTTGAGAACTTGGAAAGGACCTTCTTTAAATTATCCAACCATAAAGAAAGAATGCCTTTCAATTGTTAAATGTGTTTTAAAATTTCAGGATGATCTTTTAAATCAAAGACTTTTTAATTAGAGTTCGATTTGTTCAATTTGCAAAAATGAGATATTTAAAAAGGATGTTCAAAATTTAGCATCCAAACAGATATTTGCTACTTGACAAAGTATTTTATCACTATTTGACTTTGATATTGAGTATATCAAAGGAAAACAAAATTCTTTACCAGATTTTCTAACTAGAGAATATTTGCAGGAATGACCGGGAAGCCGTGGCACATGATCAACGAGACCGAGGCAGAGCTAACCTTTACTATACAAAATTTCCTAGCCTTTGAATACTAAAATGCAAGAATTCTTGACTTCTTCCAACCAACCCACAAGAAAAGATGTTCTTCTTTACTGTAATGTAAAGACATTCCAAACAAATATGTGGAAGAAACAGTATTATTTATTGAACAGAATGATGAAAAATGGATGAAAGATCCATGGGAGATCAAAAGACGTTATTTAACAACTCAACAATTTCCTCCTCGCTTCAACCAGTGTCGCTGTGTGTATGAGAAGACCATCATTGAAATAGCATCAATGGATATAAAGCATACGCTTCATGATCCATCAAAACCAACAAACCCAATTCAATACAGTAAAACAACCATTAAGAGCATTATGCCTTTTGCTAATTGGGGTATTAATCCTCATACTACCCATACCATTGAATCCAGCCATTTAACAGAAACCAGATACAGCTATTGGGATTATATTGATTCCTTTATGCAAGTATTTTATTATCAAAATCCTATTCATAACCATACTTGGTTCATCCGTATCTATCCCGATGTTTTACGAAATGAAATTCCCAATTGATTTTTCGTTTGGTAGGATAAAATCGGTATCACTATTGACACCTTGCCAGAATCAGTTCAAACAGTATTTAAGGAATGGAAAGTAGCTTATTCCCATATACTAGTAAATAAAGATCTATCTATGCTGAAATTACTTGTCCATTTCATAATCCGTTTCGGAATCCCTTGGATCTAGAAGTGGGATTTCCAATGTGATTATCAGAATAAAATCCCTCGCCTTAAAAGGGTATTTTTTACCAAGTGGTGGGATAAAGGACTTAATCCAACACTACCAGAACTCCTTAAGACCATAAAGAATCATACCCAGGCCTGCTTAGATGTTATCCCTCAGAGCCTTCTAGCACCAACACCAGTTAATCCTTTCGTTAAAATTCAAACAGATTTAAAACAAAAGTTTCCAAACCTAACTGAAACAGAATTATTAGTTAAAACTATGGATTATATGAAAACACAATTCTTACAATCCTTAGTCCAGGATGATGATGTTTCCATGAAAACTATTAACAGTGATGAAGGATCTGAACAGGATGATAATCAGTTCAGTGTCTTAGCAGGAGAAAGTCAAGAACCGGAGCCTACTATGGGACACTTCTGGGATTCTCTCACCTCAATGATCTCTGAAAAAATGGAACAGGACAAAAAAGGAAAAGGAAAAGCATAAAGCTATTCTCCACTACAACATCAATAATCAGAAAATGACAACCACAGTGTTTCCACCAGCAATAAAGCATATCCAGTTGCCCCTAAATTATCAGAAGTAGTCACCAGCTGTCCTCAATAATGCGCCACTCGACCGACAGTTTGTCTCATGCCATTCCACTTTCTACGGCTGAGAATTAAAGAAGAAAAGATAAGGATTGCAGACCGACTCCACTACCAAGGACACGCCAGATCCTTTCCTATCTTCTTTCTTGTATAAATAGGGAGACCTCACCCTTTGTTGAGGCAAAACTTCTTTTGCATTCTCTTTGTACCCTCTCTCTCTCTCTCTCTCTATAAAATATTTGATATTTATAAAAAAGTTTGAAGTTTAAAGATCTGCAAAGCTCTATTGTAAGTTTTAATTATTGCTTTCGTTAATTATTATGTTTCTTTGCTTGAGCTTTTAGATTATCATACTGAAAATAGTAATCGTTATAAAACAGCATATCAAACTGCAACATACAACCATAATCGTTCTTATTTTTTAGAATAGTTTTATAAATCAGAACAATTTATTGTTTCAACTAAAAACGTTATACAGGAAGAAACCTGCAGGGTTATAGTTTTGGGTAGACCCCCAAATCTATAGTAATCTTATGAGATCATATATGTGATAATTTATTTGTTAGTATATTTTTAATATGCCTTCAAAATTTCATGCCATTTTATTAATTAAGTCAGATTAGGATTAATGCTTGATTAAGTGGAACGTCACCCAAGTCGCGTTTTGAAACTTTGCCTTTAGCCGTGTTGTGGCGTGGTGGCTTTTATTTCCTGTAAATCGTTGACAGACGTGCTTGATCAAACCTCAGATCCGATCATGCCCTAGTAATCCTTTTACTGAATTTATTATTTGTTACATTGATGATGTCTTAATTTTCTCTTCATCAATTGAACAACACATTAAACATTTAAATATTTTTTAAAATGTTACCATAAAAAATGGTTTGGTAGTTTCTGCCCCTAAAATGAAACTTTTCCAAACAAAAATCAGATTTCTTGGACATAATATTTCTAATGGAACTATTATTCCAATTGATAGATGTATTGAATTTGCATCTAAATTTCCGGATGAAATTAAAGACACTAATCAACTGCAAAGATTTTTGGGAAGTCTAAATTACATTCGTGATTATTATCCAAATCTTTCTCAAGATGCTTCTATTCTGTACACTCATCTATGAAAAAATCCTTTACCCTGGACAATAGAACATACTGATGCAGTAAGAAAGATTAATACTGACTTCTAAAGGTGGTTTAATAGTTACGGGTTGAAGATCAATTTGTTGAGGAACAACTTGACAATTATCATTAATATAATTTATTTGTTCTTCAATTCTGGTTACTGTTTTCCTACAATTTGAAGGAATAAATTAGTATAATTATTCTGCTTAGATAAAGGAAAAATGTCTTTTATCTTATCATCTTCTTGTTGATGGGGTATTTCAGAAATATCGACATACGGATTAATAACCAAGGGTTTTAAATTTTCATTTCCTGGACTAAGTTCAAGAGACTTAGGAGGGAGATGAATAGATTGAATAATGCTTCCACTTGTAGTAATCCAATCCTTTTGAATTCCAGTTAAAACATTCAGTTGACTTTCAGTATAAGATTTTGGGAAACAATCATAATACCATTTAGTAAATGATAAAATACACTGGTTTTTATTCAGATAAGCATAATAATTAGCTTTAATATCAACTAAATTTTTATTATCATGATTTTTAAAATACCAATTTCTAAAGTTTTGGTATTTATCCGGCATAAACTCCTGGTTTAAACATTGACAAATTTTACTATTAGGAGAAATATCCATTAACATTCAAAGTTCATGTCACTAGCGGTTGGACTATAAGGTCTTCTGTTTTGAGGAGTATTAGCTTCATAAATACCATGAGGTATTTGATTTTCAGAAATATGAATTCCTCGAATTATATCTTCATTTTTAATAGACTAATTACTGGGATTTTTAGACTCTTGGTAAACAGATTCTAAAGGATCAGACAAACATTGTCTAGATGATTCAGGAAAATCAATATTATAAGAGATATTATTTATAGATCGACTTCGGGTTAAGGGTCTTTGGAATTTTAAATAAACATTTCCATTACTGGTTTGGACAACATCCTCAATGGATTGTCGAATTATAGGCCTGATAGGGACAACATTTGTAATTTGCCATTGTTTTGGAAAAGTAATTTCTTCCCAAGGTATCATCCTGGGAATAGCCACTTGACTACTAAAAAGATTAGTGTCTATAAGGACAGTATGTCCTTGTTGGCTTTGTTTTCGGATATAAGGGTTTAAGGTTGTTAAAACTTTAAGGTGAATACGGAATAATATGGCAAAAGGAGGAGATCCGGGTAGATACTCATAACCATGAGATATAATTCTCATTTCTAAAACTTTTGACAAATTATTATCAGTTAAAGCAATACTTAAATTCGGGTAGATATTGAAATATACTGGTCCATGAGCAAGATTGGTTTCAATAGCGCCCATAAGAGAGGCTTTCCAGTTAAGACACCTACCATCTCTAAGTGTGCACTAAATACTGGTATTTTGACCAAGTAAAGTCAAAGGTTTGAAAGCTACCTGGAGAAGTCCTATATGAACATATTTATATTTTTGCAAAAAAGGGTACAAATCTTCAACATGCAATAAATATAAAATTTCATCATTATTCTGTAAAAGAACAGCATGTTCAAAGGTTTTAATAATTCTTCTACTGATAAAATCAAAGGTTCCAATTTTATAAATTGTTTCTGGTTTGATTTTAGGAATAGTCCATTTATCTAAGGCTTCATTAACATCCTGATAGGCTATAAGTTCAGTTGCTTCCATGGTAGAAGCTGAGGCATTAACTACGGTTGAAAGAGAGGTTGAAAATCAGTCATTTTTAAAGGTGATCATATATGCATAATTTATAGGTAATATATTATTTAATATGTCAACAAACTAACATGGCTTTGATACCAACTAGGGCAGGATCGGATCGGAGGTTTGATCAAGCACGTCTGTCAATGATTTATAGGAAATAAAAGCCACCACGCCACAACACGGCTAAAGGCAAAGTTTCAAAACGCGACTTGGGTGACATTCCACTTAATCAAGCATTAATCCTAATCTGACTTAATTAATAAAATGGCATGAAATTTTGAAGGCATATTAAAAATATACTAACAAATAAATTATCACATATATGATCTAATAAGATTACTATTATTATTATTACTGTTATTATTATTATTATTATTATTATTATTACTACTGTTATTTTTATTATTATTAATAGTAATATTATTATTATTATTATTATTATTATTATTATTATTATTATTATTATTCTTTGTTATTGTTATTATTATTATTATTAGTGTTATTATTATTACTATTTTTCTTTATTATTATTATTATTATTATTATTATTATTATTATTATGAGTGTTATTGTTATTGTTATTATTACTTATATGAAACTATTATTTGTTGTGTGTATATATTATATACTAATCTAGATAATTTATGTGTAGATATCAGGTGGAAAAGGCTTATTATATGCTTATAATATATCACTTTAATTGGAATAAGAATATGAAAAAGGGACACCATATATGCATTTGATTTGTGAATTTGAAAAGTTATTGTAAGTTTATGAATTTGATAAGCTATTACAAATGAATCTATGATGCACAAACAAAAATACCAATGAAAACGAAAAACTTTAAATATATTCGAATTCGTATTCCTATTTGAAATTTGTATTCAAATAACTTTTATATATATATATATATATATATATATATATATATATATATATATAACCTTATTAACTACATACTACTACTACTACTACTACTACTACTACTACTGCTACTACTACTACTACTACTACTACTACTACTAATAATAATAATAATAATAATAAGCCCGCATAATTGCTTTCGTTATTATGAAACATCGTTGGCTTTTCTATAATTTCTGATGTAAGAGGGATAATATATTTTTTGGTCACTGTACTAGGGTTCAATTTTCATTGTGGTTACCGAAACTTTTTTTGTTACAATCGAATAAGTGTACTCTCAAAAATTATAAAATAATCATTATTTTTAATTTTAAATCAAAAAACAGACGGAATCTCGATGTATATTTTTTTTGGCGTGAAATTTGGGCTTGCAGGAGCTTAAAATTTTCCTTAAAGAAAATGTTGCCCATGAGTGTTAAACTCCAGACCTCTCAAAACTAAAAACTTTATATTCCAACAAAAATCACTGGACCAACTACCTATCATGCTAGAATTTATGTAACACTAATATTTAAACCACCTAGCATGATTTCTATGCATGTGAAGATGAGATAATACACTTTTTGGCCGCTGTACTATGAATTGTAATAATAATAATAATTGTAATCATTATTATTGTAATAATAATAATAATTTTTAAATGATTAAAATAATAATTAAAATTAAAATTTTAAATAATAATAATTATTGTAATAATTAAAACAATGACCAAAAAGGGGATAATACACTATATTATTACAATAATAATAATTAAAATAATAATTCTCTACATTTTGGCTGATTAAAATTCACCAACATCTCAATTGACCACCTTCTATTGTTTAATCAACCTGTACTTTGTTTTAAGCTTAGTAGAAGTTGTATTTCTTTTTAGATTTATGCTCTCCATTAAATCAACAGCTTAATAAGATCGTTATTCCAATTCAGAAAAATAAATAAGAAATAAATAAAAAAGAGGATACATATATATCTCTTATTTTTCCCAATAATAAAATTTTTTTAACTGTAGAATAATATTTCTACTTCTGTATAGTGAGTTCCTTACATGCCATCTATTGTTGGTTTTATAAATATATAGACAATTATTTTTTAAAAAAATTGTTTAATTGTAAACGATAATTATTCTATAAATCTAAATGAATTAATATGAATGTTAGTTAATTATTAATAATTCTATAAATCTATAACGTTAATTATTATTAATTAAAATTTTAATTTTAATTATTTTAATAATAATAATAATTATTATTATTGTAATAATACAATGTATTATTTTAATTATTATTATTATTATTATTATTATTATTATTATTATTATTATTATTATTATTATTATTATTATTATTATTATTATTATTGTAATAATACAATGTATTCTAATGGAAACATTACTAACAAATTATGTACAACATCAAGATTATGAATGAAATTAGTACCTGAGGAGAAACTAACACCACTTGAAGAAGCTTGTTTCCGTGAGACTTCTCTTCTTGCCTCCTTTGTATTTATTTGGCAAAGAAGTCGCATGCCCTCTTTCAGCTGCACAAAACAAAAATGTTACTACCTCCATTCCACAAAAATATTCCCATTTCGATTTTCTAAAGAAAGAGTTCCATTTTAAACTTTTTCTAACGCCACTTAAAAAAAAGTTGGTATCGTTTTTTAAAAAAAAAAAAAAATTAAATTCATTTTTTTAAAAAAATAGCAATAATTTTTTTAAAAAAAATATAATTTACAAAAAAAGAGATTCCAACGTTGGTACTGATTTTTAAAGTGGAGTTGGTACAAAACTTTTTTTAAAAAAATAAAATTCGTTTTTTTTAAAAGCTTGGGTTAAATTTTTCTTAAAAAAATAATCGCTTAAAAAAAGAGATTGAAATGACAGTTCAAATTCTGATGGAATATATGGGGGGAAATGTCATGTTTTGGTATAGATATTAATCCTTGCAAAATATTAACAGTTAACCCATGTTGCTCTAGCGGTCATATGACCAAAATTCTAAATGTGAGGTCGTGAGTTCAAATCTCTAAAGAGGCATTTTTTGGAAAAAATTCAAAAGACCTGCCACGTCAGCAGCGAACACGTGTCAAATTTTAATATTAAATACCACGTCAGCAACTTATAAGTACAATTTATACAACTTATATGTGCAATTTATATTAGTAAATTTTAATTAATTTTTATGATCAATTATGAATGATGATGTATCTGATATGTCTCCCATTTATGATATGTATTTTTACAACTTTAAATGGTTTTGATTTGTTAGTAATTGGTCAATATTTTTTTTATTTTTACTTTTATAAATAAATTGAATAAATTGTTTATTAGGTGATTGACATTCGAATTCGGATATTTGAATACTTTGTTTATTCGAATAAAAAATGGAAACAAATATGTTCCGCATTTGGACATAATTTTTAAATACTAAACACGAATATTTTTTGACAATTCTCCAAATACCGAATATGGTCTTACAAAAACATGCTTATTGGGATTATCTTAATTTAAGGCAACATTTTAATAGTCGTTGCAAAAAGTTGTATAAAATATGCAACGAAAATAAAAATTGTTGCCAATGAATGTGGTCCAAATTAGGCAACGAAATATAGCAACAAAAAAATTTTCGTTGCCCACGATGAGGAGAAATCAAGTGGTTAGAAATTTTGCAACGAATTTCTAACGAATTTTGTTTTCAAATTTTGCAACGACTTATGAATTTCGTTGCAAAAAGTGAAAGCCTGACACAATCTGCAACGAAGGACAAGTTTCGCTGCTAAACATACACTTTTAGCAACGAATTATAAAGTCGTTGCCTGAAAAATCGTTGCTAAAGCCCCATTTTTAGCAATAAAAAAACTTTTGTTGCCCACGATGACGAAAAATCAAGTGGCCAAAAATTTTGCAACTAATTTCTAATGAAATTTTTTTCCGCCAATGAATTAGCAACGAAATTTTGCAACGACTTATGAATTTCGTTGCAAAAAGTGAAAGTATGACACAATCTGCAACGAAGGACAAATTTCGTTGCTAAACATATACTTTTAGCAACGACTAAAGGCCCATTTTTTTGTAGTGTGAGTTCTACTAGAAATCTGATAGACAAGCTTTATGTTGATTAATTAAAGATCAGTTCGATCGAATCTGATCGAGATCTACTTGCAATGACCATGTATACTATATACCCTGGTATGTGTAAGTTTTAAAACGGTGATTCTGGGGACGGAATCTTTATAAGGGAGGGTGAATGTAATAACCCGATATTTTCTATATAATTAAATCAGAAATTTTACGTATATTTTTTTTTTATTTTAAAGGTGGGAATATGTGCAAGGTTATGTATGTGTATTTATGCGATAAATAAAATTTATTTATTACATGAATAATTGTAATTTTTTTAATTTATTGATCATTATAAATTATATTTTTATAATTAATTTTGTGGTTAAAATATTTTTATTATTTATTTTCCATGAAAATATGATTATTGTATTATTTAAATAATTTATGAAATGATTATTAGAATTATTATTATATTATATGAATTTATTCATATTAGTTAAGTTAATTATTTTAACTTAATTAATAATGCTATATATGCAAGATAAATCAGATACGGAATCCAAACCCTAATTTTGAATTTTGATCATGGAATGAGAATAATAATATAATATTATTTTTATTTCAGTGCTATAAATATGTATTGTATGTACATATTGATAACGGTTGGTCAATGGTGGTATAGTGTTAGAAAACCCTAGCAATACTTTATTAAACCCTATTTTGAAACTCAATTATGAGTTTGAGAATGTTATGTAATTGTGTTATATGATTTATGTTTAGTAATATAGAATTTAAAGTTAATTAGGGAAACCCTAATTATTATTAGAAACCCTAATTACTAAACTAGAACCTTAATTGCTAAACTATAAAGTCTAACGCTAATTATAGAAAACCCTAATTAGTAATTAAAAAGCCTAATTATTAAAAACCCTATAATTTGAAACCCTAATGGTTAATTTGAAACCCTAATTATTGGGAAACCCTAATTTTTTTAAATTAGTAACCATAATTGGCTATGTATGAACCCTAATCGCTAATTTAGCAATTTTAATGCTAATTAGTTAACCTTAAACCTAATCTTCATGTTTTATATTATTAGAAAATCTAAACTAATTTAGAAATCCTAAATTTGGAATCTAGGAAACCTAATTTTCTATTTTATCCCTAAATGTAAAATCCTAGAAAAAACCAAATTATAGAACCTTAGGGTTAAACCCTAAGGGTCAAACCCTAAGGGTTAGGACAAGTTACCTTAATGCCATTAAATTTGCAAGCCTAATGACCAAACTACCCTTATGCATATTTTATTAAGCTACCTTGTCAAACTTGCTAAAACTTTAGTTGCTCAACCACTCTATCTACTACAAGTGACAAATCTCAGCAAATCAGCCACATATATCCTACAAGTCCATTGCATTCAAGCTGTAGATAGATTAAAGTGAGAGACAATCCAAAAAGCTAGCTCATTTTCTCTCATGCACTCAACCAACTCTTCTCTCTCTCTAACCCATGAAATCTCTAAGTATTTCAGTCCCTAAATCAAGCCCCACTACCTCCACTAACAGATCAGAAGCCTTAGATTCAAGAAATTGTTCAAAAGAGGTATAAACCTAATTTATAATTTGATCTTGCTATCTGTGTTAAAAGTTTTGTTTAGTTGTTTAAATATGTTGTATAAGGTGTTAATCAATGATATGGGTTGATAGATGTTAGATCCATAACATCTATAGGCTCAGATTTGAAGATTTCAAGAATTTGGAAAAATTTAAAAATGTTGTCTAATAACGAATGTCGGACCTCATAGATCTTTCTCTGTTTGTGATTTGTGTTGTTTAAAGCTTTAGATCTGTAGTTTGATATGAGGTCTGTAATCTGGAAGTGGAATCATAGCCATTCTATGTTCAGATTGTAAGTTATTAATGGTCAAACCTCGTTGACCAAGCATGACCAAGGAGTTTCTGGGTAACCCAAAAACTCATTATCCGAGTTTGACAACGTTTTCAATCGCTTTGATCTGTCAGGATTTATGCGTTTTGATGATGTTTTTGTATCCAAGTTGTAGCCTGATTTGTGAACTTTAGATCTATACCTTTAGATCTCTTAAACGACAAATATGTTGGATGTAGTGGATGGTCAAAGTAGACCATCCGGTCACGATTTCTGATTTCTGGAATTTCCAGAAAATGTATGAACGAGTTTTCTGACCGTGTTTGACCGTACTGAATCTAGTGATGTTGATGTTGTTGGACTGATACGTTGTTATATATATGTTCTATGACATGAAAACTATAGGTTTGAACCATGAGACCACATTAATAATGACCAAAACCTAGATTAAATTGAGCTAGAAAGTGCCTACTCGAACTGCCTAGGTTTTTGGGTTACCCAAAAAACACAGAAACGTTCTGACAACAACTTTGGGGGCTTGGATCTTCAAAGTGTTTTGTTGTATAACCCATATTGTTGGTTCTAATTGTAGTATTACCTAAACACTACATGATCAATGTATAAGATGGCCTAGATCACGCTTGAATAGAGAATCACAGTTGGTCA
Organism: Panax ginseng; assembly: GCA_020205605.1. Classification (NCBI taxonomy): domain Eukaryota; kingdom Viridiplantae; phylum Streptophyta; class Magnoliopsida; order Apiales; family Araliaceae; genus Panax; species Panax ginseng. The sequence goes on from CM035128.1 coordinate 140,198,891, forward strand.
AACCTAGCACCAATTTACTGCTTGTTAGTGTTCTTGAAGCTCAAGAACACCAACCGCGAAAGAAACTGTTGCTAAAGCCTTTAGTGACAGATTTAATTATTTTAATTTTCTAAATTTCTAAAAATTCATTAAAAATAGAAATAAATTTCTAAAAATTACAAAATAATTTTAAAAATTATTTGAAGTTATGAAAATTAACTTTTAATAATTTGGAAAATTTTCCATAAATATTAGTATTTATTTAAATATTATTGATATTTAATTTAATTAGTAAATACATTCAATAAATTAATTAAAAATGATTTTACTATATTAAAAATCATATTAAATGATAATAAGGTATTTAAAAATATTTGAAGTTATAAAATATAACTTTTAATATTTTAAAGTAAATTTCATTAATTATTTAATATTAATGATATTTAGATTTATTTAATAATTATATTAAATAAATTAATTAAAATGATTTTAATATTATAAAAATCATTTTAAATAAAAATAAAGTGTTTAAAAATATTTTAATTTATAAAATATAACTTTTAATATTTAAAGGTAAATTTGATTAATAATTTAATATTAATGATACTAGATTTATTTATTAAATATATTAAATAAATAGTTTAAAAATGATTTTATTAATTTAAAAATCATTTAAAAAGGATATAAATGAATTAAAAATATTTTATGTTATAATAAACGACTTTTAATATTTTGTCCTTTGATCTTATTAAAAATATATATTCTTTTTACACATAAGCACTCATTTAGCCTATTAGGATGCCACATCAGCAATTTTTGACGTGGTAGGCCCAATTGAATGAAATCGAAAAAAATTAATAGTTCAATCATCTAATTGACAAAATTGAAAGGTGAATCACCGAAGTGGAATATGACCTATAGTTTAGGGTAGTAAATCATATTTAATCCTTTAAATATTAACGGTAATTATTTAAAAATGATTTAAAATATTTTAAAAATCATTTAAGGGTAATATTAATACTTTAAAAATATTTTAAGTTATTATAAATAACTTTAATATTTTGGCAATGGTTTCATTACTATTTTAATATTAATTAAATATTAATGGTAATATAATTATTTAATATTTAAATTATTTAATAATGATTCCTGTGTTTGAAAAATCATGATAAATTATAATAATTGTTTAAAAATTATTATAAGTCTATAAAAAAATAATATGACTGATATTTAAATAGTTTAAATGGATATTGAAATACAGAATAGAGTTTTAGACTCGATAATTACCCGATAAACCCGTTGGTACACCGAAATATTTAAGAAATTGATCCAGACATATATAAATTATCTGTATAGGTGTTTGTTTATGATTCAATGACGGTTAAATATATGTGACAATGTGATTAGGTTATGTGCTGACTGCAAATAACAGTACTGTGTGTTATTGTGAGGATCTAGAATTTTTTAAATAATTTTACTTTTTATTTGTATTTTTATTATTTAATATTGATATTGATTACCAATATTGTGGTAAGTATTTGTGATACAAGTTTAGAGAAGTGGTCAATTTGTGTATTGACAAAGAAATATGAGTAGAGTTGTGCTTAGCAGAGAATAAAAACCCTAACCCTAGATACGGATAGGGATTCGATAGAAAATACAGTTATAATTAAATGTAACTGTGAGTATGTGTTTGTATGATATTAAATAAATGATTAATGATTGATCCGATAGGGTACAAACTTAGTTAACCCTAATGAGGGATAAGAAGCCTTAATATGTTATTGATAAACCTTAACATACAATTAGAAACACTAATCGAATGCTGGAAAATTCTAATTTTCAATTCAGGAAACCTAAACCCTAATAAACAAATCCTAACTCTAATTAGGGTTATCAATAAGAAGTTGTGATACTGAATATTATAATAGGTATGTGGATGTAGGATAAATTATAAAATTCTATCAGAGAATTTTAATGAGGATTAAGAAACCCTAACCCAGATTATTAAACCTTAATCGGTAAACCCTGATTTTAATTTTGAAACCCTAAAATCTAATTAGGGAACCCTAATACTTATTGTCAAAACTTAAGGAGTAAAAATATTAGGGAAGTATTTGAAATGACTAAAACAACCCTATGGATTATATGGAAATTACTAAAATACCCTTAGTGGGGGTAAAAAGACCAAAATACTCATGAGCTTATCTTTTAACAAAAGATAAATACAAATCTTGGTGACTCATCACTAAGATTTGCCATGTGTCTAAATCCATAACATAAATGACTAAATTACCCTAAAATTTGAATGGGAAATTACAAAAGTACCCGTAGTGGGTGCAAAATGACGGAAATACCCTTTTACTTACTTTTTAAGTAAAAGATTTGCCAAATATTTGGTGACTCATCAATTGGTTATTCACATGTGCAAGTACTCCAAGGCTAGCAAGTAAACTAATGGGTAGATACATTCCTTGCATTATTACACTAAACAAAAATCAAATTCTTCACTTTTCTCTCTCATTTCCTCTCTCTTTCCAAGTTGCTAAGAAAAGAAAAATAAAACAAAACAATAGAGAGAGAAAGGGGGCTGCAGATTTCGGTAGTTATAGGGAGTCTAGGAGGGGTCTTGGATCTTCATACAACTTAAACTTATAAGCTACTTTGAAGGATCAAGAAGGCTTGCAAGAACAAAAATGTAAGAAATTGAAAATTTTCAATTTTTGTGTTCTCTTTTGTTAGATCTTTATGAACCAAGTAACTTTTGTTTTTGATCTTTAAAAACTCATGATTTACATGAGTATTGGTATTTTATATGTGTATCAAAGTATTTTTGAAAACAAAAGTTAGATCCAAAGTGAGAAAATCAAGTTTGGTACCAAAAAGGTTTAAGAAAAAGCTTTTCTTTGTATGTTATAAATATTTTTATGTTAGATTCTTTGGGTTCCTATGGTAAAAGGTTTAAAACATATTATCATGCTAGATACATGATTTAAGGGCAAAACCCCTTTGGAATCACTCAAATATATTAAGAAATGAACAAGTTATGAATTAAATCCCAAACTACCCTAACTATTGAACACAAGCTACTGATCAGTCACTTCTGTCCATTTTTCTGGGACTAAAACAGAACCAAAATGGATATTTGATACAAAGAAACTGTAGTTCGGGAAAGTACAAATCCAACGATACCTATTGGACCTAAATCCGATTTGTAGATTTCTTTTTATAAGCGTTTCCGTTATGGACCCCAAATCTGAAAAAAAAACCAGCAGTTGAAAAAAAACCTTACTGACTAGTCACTTTGGGCCTAATTTACGGGACCTAGACATATTAGAATTTGGTGTTTGATAAATGAAAACTATATGTCAAGAAGATACGAATCCAACAAGACCGATTGGTTCTCAATCGGAGTTGTGAATCTCATAATACAAGCGTTTCTATAAAAGACTCCAAAACTAAAAATATTTACAAGGCATGTAATGGTCAGTCGGTAGTGGCCTGTTTTCAGGGTGCTATACTGGGCCAAATGGACTGTTTCTTGAGCCTAAAACGTAGGTCGGGAAGTCACGGTTCTAACGATACTAAGTGGGCCCAAATTAGACTTGTAGATTTTCGTCTTCAAACGTTTTCGTGGAGGACCCCAACTTTAGACGAAAATTATGGAATAAATAGAAAATAAATATTAGAAATTCATAATAAAGTTTTTTTAATATTAAAAAAATATTATTTTAAATTATAATAAATAAATTTTAATATTTTGATATGAATAACATTAATATTTAATATTAATGGTAATTATTTAAAAATGATTTTAATACTTTAAAAATCATTTGAAATTATATTAAAGTGTCGAGAAAATATTTTAAGTTATTCTTTAAGGACTTTTAATATTTTGTGATGAATTTTATTCTTTTAATTTTTGTGATGAATTTCATTAATAAATTAATATTAATGATAATTTTAATAAATGTAATAAATAAATGTGGAAAATTAATTTTAAGGATTTAAAAAATCATATAAAAATGATTTAAGGGTTATAAAAATATTTTAAGTTATAAAATATAACTTTTAATATTTTGTCATGAAATACATTAATATTTAATATTAATAGCAGTTAATTGATAATGGATTTAAATGTTTAAAATTATTTAAATATGATTTTAGGGTATTAAAATACTTTGAGATATTATAATTAAATATTAATGATAAAGGAATTATGTGGTATTTAAATAATATAAATATGATATTAATGATTGAAAAATCATGATAAATTATAATAATTATTTATAATTTGTTACGAGCTAGGGAAAAAAATAGTTTTAACTGATAATTATATTATTTAATATAGTTGTGAAGTATTTAGGCAGAATCTTATTGGGATTAAGCTCGATAATTATCCGATTAGGCAATCAGGCTGTCAAAATAGTACCAAACTCAACTCAGACTGTAATAGTTTGACTTGAGGTTAGGTCTTATGTGTCTTATAGACCGATAGGATTATGTCATAATGTGTTTAGGTTATTTTATAACAATAATTCACATTAATACATTGTGATGATATTATTCTAACTTGGAGATCAATATTATTAGTATTAGGTCTTCAGATGAAGTTAAATAGACTGTGTAGCAATAGTCGACGACACATGCAAGTTTTTTTGCACTTTGTGCAATCCTCATATTTCAAATGCCAGCTTCATTTAAATTATTTTATTAAATAAAAATTTTATATTTATCAGTTATGATCTAGTGATATACAGTGTACATGATTTCTGTTATTCAAAAGTTATGATTTCTTGTTCAAACATAATCAAGTCATATGAGCTATTGTTGTGGAAAAATGCTTTTGATTTGATAGCAAATCATAGTTTGTGAGAAACCAATTTTATTTGGTACCGATATATATAATCGACACTTATTCGGATCGTGATAGTAATTGATCGAATCGGGGGTCTTGTACCGACATTTATAGCAATGAGCGAGCAAGAGGCACCTATAGGCTGTCACCGACATTTATAACAATGATCGGATATTATTTAAGATAGGATGATATGCATACTCCTAGTTTTGTTTTGTTGAGCGGATCAACCCGAATTTCTAAGTTTATAGAAGGCATGTGAAATTGAAATGGGCGAGGAGTTTGGTGACAAACCGCAGTATATATTTATGGCATTACTCTGAACTTTATGTTCATTCAATCCAGTTTTGGTGTGTGTGGAAAAACTCTAAACTTTATGTTCATTTATTTGAGAATTGATATATATATATATATATATATATATATATATATATATATATATATATATATATATATATATATATATATATATATAACATTAGATTTATTGTTCAAAACTTGATGAGCTTTACATAGCTCATCCTCGTAAATATTTTCTTCATTTGCAGATAGAAAGAATATATTCCAGCAGTTCCAGTATTGTGGATAAAAAAGGCTTAAGACATGGATACCCTGTTGAGAACTATAATGTAATAGTAACGACCTTTTGAATCAATGTAACGGTAAATTATTGGTTTAGTGCATTATTAATTGAATTATTTAGTTGTTATTATAATGGAATTAGAAAAGAGTACAATATCTATATGAACTATATATCTGAATGATAGTGTTAACAGACATTGGGCTTCTCCGATGTAATCGAGAGGTAGTGCTTCACTCGCCCAAGAACCCTACCATTAATACTATGGAGGTCGAGATAGATAAGAATTATAGACATGGAAGAAATATCTATGAGATACTAAACCTGTACATCCAAGTGAGGGTACTCAGTTACAATAATTGTTCTGACGAGAACTACTATTTACTATGAGTACTGTGAATCTTGGATTTATAGTAGTTATTATCTTATAGAATATTTATGTGAGCACTAAATTGGCTACAGTAGATGTAGAGAATTTTGGGGCGTCATAATTTGGTATCAAAGCAGTAGGTTATAGAGCTAGGGTAGGAATACCTCGGGATATGACCTGAGAGATTGTAGTGAAGGTAATAAGGAGATAAACTTAGAGACAAGGAATGAGTTAGATACTCATTGCAGGGAAACATTTCAGAGATGTTAGGAATGTCTAGAATAGACAAAGAGAAGTTATAAGGTTGAAGAGATTATAAATGTTTTTTTAAAACATACGGAGACAATTAAGGTTGTAAGAAAGGAGATAGTGATGGATCTAGGAAGTGGTCTGGAAGGGTGATATTGAAAAATGAATATGGTAAGAAGTTTAGAATTTATAAACTTAGTATCAGGAAGAGAGCAGTAATAAAGAGATAAACTAAAGATAAGTTTGTAGGAGATGAATTAAGGAAATTCATCAGCCGAAGTTGGAGGAATAGATTGTTTATATATGTTAACGATATTGAATTGATATGTTTGGTAAGTGAAGGAGTTAAGTGTATTCATATATTGAGAGGAGAGCTGATTGTTTTACCTGAGGTAGTAATTGAACCATAATAGGTTCTAGTAGTGAAGAATATTTTGAAGGATAAAATAGAAGAAGTATCAAGGGAAGTAGTTTACAACTAAGTAATTGAAGCTATAAAAGACAAATCTGTGGTAGATTTAGAGAATGCTCATGAAGACTACTGAAGTTGGAGTTAAGTGAAGAGAGAGATTAAAGTTTTTATAAGGCTCATATAGAGCCAGAAAGAGAGACAACAGAAGATGAAGGAAAGGAAATTGGAGTAACATTACAAAGAGAAGAAATTGTATAGATTTTAAGTAGACGCTGGAGAAATTTTGAATATCCACAAAAGGGATGATCGATAGTATCAAGGTTAAGTAAAGAGAAGTGAATGAAGAGCATGAGAGGCTAAAGAGAACATAGGGTAGTAGAGGAGTTGTAGTTTGTAATAGTATGGTGTTCTTAGTGTAAGAATTCGTTGGGAGAAAACTAGTGAAATTATATAAATCATTAGTTGGTCAATTTTCTTGGAGTATATAGAATGTAATTGAATATATACACCTTGTTTGTTAAATTAATTTAATATTATTCTTATATATAGTTAACTGCTATTTATAGATAAATGACATCACAAGAGAAATCAACAGCAGGGATTGACGGAAATCAGTTAGAAACAAACCCAACTCAAAAATTGGTAAATGTGTTACTAGACGCTTCACGATGGAGGTCAGGGGATCCACCAGAAGTTGAACCTAATACTTTAAGGATTACCTTGGACTTTAAATTAGCGGGACCATCAAAATTGAAGGGGACTGGGGAATCAGGAAATGAGATATTAAGACAATGTCAAACGAATGGAGATCGTAAAAGAAAGAGGGATGTTAATTTTTTAACTAATTCTGGGAAAAAGGGAAATAGTAGCACTAGTCAAAGGGATGAAGGTATTTACAAAGTGTAAAAAAAAATTGTTGGGTAAAAAGGAGAGAATTATGCATCAAATATGATGAATTATGATATAACATGAGTTAATGATAAGTCTAAAAAATATTTTGAAAGATACTATAAAAGATTTGAATAAAATTTTAGTCTTTATAATAAAAGATGATGTTGGTGATAGTATTCTTCTGGTCAAGAAGAAATTTGTGAAGGATGAAAAGTCAGCTAGGAAAAGAGATGAAAATGATTAAGGTTACCTTATATCCAAAGAAGAAGATTATTTGTGTGTTCGATAATCGTGGTTGAAGTAATTAGTTGATTAAACGACAATAAGAAGTAAAGAAATTTAGACATAAATTTGAAAAAAGAAGAAGAAGAAGAAATGATTTACAGATATCATTATTACTAGTCATTTAAGCGGAGAAATGAATTAGCTATATATGGAGATAAGTTTAATGAAGGGGTATAATTGATTACCATATGTATAGATAGTTGTTGGATTTGAGATATATGAAGGAGGGAACATTTAACAATGATATTAAAAGTTAAATGGAACAACGAGGTACTGATAAAAGATTTTAATAAATTTAAGATTGAGATAAGAGTTTTAGCTAATTCTATCTAAAAGCGGTAGTTGTAGAAAAGGGTCACGAGAAGGATGATAAATTTTGAATAAGATAATAGATAGAGATGGGATGCTAATGTATAAAGACAGAATTTTAAAAAAATTAATAAAAGAGAAGGCATCAAAGCAAGATTTTTTGTAGGGACGTATAGTTGTTCGATTCCAAATCGATAAGAACCATTGTGAAATGTTGTAGTTGAATCGTGGAGGTTACAGTTGATAAAATACTATGGTTAAAATACCAATGGTATAAAATATAAGACAATAAGTCAAAGAGTGCTATAGTTAAATATGGATTAAATTAGAATTAATGTTAAAGGAGAAATTTGAGTTCAAGGAAATTAAGATAAGGATAAATACTTATTGAGTTTTAATTTGACACATAGTCAGGAAAAAAGATAAATAAGGACATCGAGAAATAAATGTTCTAGGTGTTATGATTTTTTAATAGAGGATGGATCAAGATTCGTAATATAAAATCTTAAAAGGAGGGGATAATATATTAATTCAAAATTTTTATGATATTAATTTTGTGTTAAATGTGTGGATATGGAACTATGTTTCCTAAAGAATTATGGGCGAAGATAAGTTAAAAAAAACTTAGGTAGAGCCCATGAATTGTTCCTAAAAGGAATTAATGGTGGAATATAGGTCTAACAATAGACATAAAAGAAAGTATACAGTGATGATGATTCTGTGGACGGAATCCTTATAAGGAGGGTAGAATATGAGGATCCAAAATTTTTTAAATAATTTTATTTTTATTTTTATTATTTAATATTGATATTGATTACGAATATTGTGCTAAGTATCTGTGATACAAGTTTAGAGAAGTGGTCAATTTTTGTATTGATAAAGAAATATGAGTAGAGTTGTGTTTAGCAGAGAATAGAAACCCTAACCCTAGATACGGATATGAATTCGATAGAAAATACAGTTATAATAAATGTAACTGTGAGTATGTGTTTGTATGAAATAAAATAAATGATTAATGATTGATTAGATAGGTTACAAACTTAGTTAACCCTAATGAGGGATAAAAAGCCTTAATATGTGATTGATAAACCCTAATATACAGTTAGAAACCCTAATCGAATGCTGCAAAATTCTAATTTTCAATTCAGGAAACCTAAACCCTGATAAACAAATCCTAACTCTAATTAGGGTTATCAATAAGAAGTTGTGATACTGAATATTATAATAGGTATGTAGATGTAGGATAAATTATAAAATTCTATCAGAGAATTTTAATGAGGATTAAGAAACCCTAACCCAGATTATTAAACCCTAATCGGTAAACCCTGATTTTAATTTTGAAACCCTAAAATCTAAATAGGGAACCCTAATACTTATTGTCAAAACTTAAGGAGTAAAAATATTAGGCAGAATCTTATTGGGATTAAGCTCGATAATTATCCGATTAGGCAATCGGGCTGTCAAAATAGTACCAAACTCAACTCAGACTGTAATAGTTTGACTTGAGGTTAGGTCTTATGTGTCTTATAGACCGATAGGATTATCTGATAATGTGTTTAGGTTATTTTATAACAATAATTCACAGTAATACATTCTAATGATATTATTCGAACTTGGAGATCAATATTATTAATATTAGGTCTTCAGATGAAGTTAAATAGACTGTGTAGCAATAGTCGACGATACATGCAAGTTTTTCTGCACTTTGTGCAAAGCTCATATTTCAAATGCCAGCTTCGTTTAAATTATTTTATTAAATAAATTTTATATTTATCAGTTATGATCTGGTGATATATATATAGTGTACATGATTTCTATTATTCAAAGGTTATGATTCCTTGTTCAAACATAATCAAGTCATATGAGCTATTATTGTGGAAAAATGCTTTTGATTTGATAACAAAGAATAGTTTGTGAGAAAACAATTTTATTTGGTACCGATATATATACTGACACTATTCAGATCGGCAATAATGATTGACAAGGGGTCTTGTATCAAACATTTATAGCAATGAGTTGAAAGCAAGAGGCAAATTTATAGTCGTCATCGACATTTATAGCAATGATCGGATATTATTTAAGATAGGATGATATGCATACTCCTAGTTTTGTTTTGTTGAGCGGATCAACCCGAATTTCTAAGTTTACAGAACTAACAAAAATTCGAAATGGGCAGGGTTTGGCAGACAAACCTCATTATATATTTATGGCACTACTCTGAACTTTATGTTCATTCAATCCAGTTTTGGTGTGTGTGGAAAAACTCTAAACTTTATGTTCATTTATTTCAGAATTGATATATGTATAACATTCGTTTATTGTTCAAAACTTGCTGAGCTTTCTGTAGCTAATCCCTACAAATATTTTCTTCATTTGATGATAGAAAGAATATATTCCAGCAGTTCCAGTATTGTAGATAAAAATGCTTAAGACATGGATACCCTGTTGAGAACTTTAATGTAATAGTAACGACCTTTTGAATCAATGTAACGGTAAATTATTGGTTTAGTGCATTATTAGTTGAATTATTTAGTTGTTATTCTAATGGAATTAGAAAAGAGTACAGTATCTATATGAACTATATATCTGAATGATAGTGTTAACAGACATTGGGCTTCTCTGATGCACTAAGGTAGCGCTTCACTCAGTTCCAAGAACCCTACCATTAATACTATGGAGGTCAGATAGATAAGAATTATAGACATGGAAGAAATATCTATGAGATACTAAACCTGTACATCCAAGTGAGGGTACTCAGTTACAATAATTGTTCTGACGAGAACTACTATTTACTATGAGTACTGTGAATATTGGATTTATAGGAGTTATTAACTTATAGAATATTTACGTGAGCACCAAATTGGCTATAGTAGATGTAGAGAATTTGGGGGCGTCACAGTTATGATATGTTATTCTAATCGATAGAATGATCTTGTTACTGATAGGTCTCGGTATAAAAGATAAAACTAAGTTGCGTAATTGTAAACAGCAGACCAGGCAAGTATCCTACCCTTTGTTTTTACTTTATGTAGTGGTCATGTGTAAGCCAGTTTCAGAACTCTAATGTTATTGTTATTGTTCATGTATCTGTACTCTTGTAATCATGATAGTTTTTGGATTCCATTCAATCATTATTTGTCAATACAGTATTACCATATGATCAAGATTTATATATTATGTTCGTTAATTTCTAAGCATGGTTATACAAGTGTCCTCACTTGGATAATTTATTGTATTTAATCACATGTTCATATATACTTTTAGTTTTCAGTATATATACATTGACTTAAAAATTGTCTAAGCTATTTGACTCGGCTAGACATAAATTTTAAAAAATAGCGTTTAGATATGTCTTAGCAAATTATTTTGGCTAGACGAATATTTGTTAGAACTTGATAGGTTCGAGAATAGAATTTAATTATTATTGACAGGTCGATGCGAATTGTTTCGGCTAGATCGAAAAAGCGATTAGATATTAAAATCATAGAATTTCATTGGCTTGATTTATATTCTGGTTATAAGACTAAGAAGAACAACCTTTTATTATAAAAGGGGAGATTTTTGGTCGCATATTCGACCATTGCGCGCGTTTTAAGTATTATGCATAATATAAGGTATAATTAAGTTGATCACTTATTATACTTGCAGAGGGGTATGATTTAATCTTTATGGTTATATGATACACCTGGGTATATCAAAGTAAACCTTTGATAGTTACTCGAGAAGAGAAGTTCAAGATCCTTAGGGATCGCTCAGCATAAACTCTGAAAAATATTCCACTTTGTTATTGCGTATAATTAATTCTTGTTATTCAATTGAATATCGAAAAATAGAAAATAAAGTTCATAGTCTGACGACTGTTCACTAATTACAGTCAGTACGTAGTTTTAAAATTTGAAATACATTTGATATGTTGATTAGAATTGTTTCAGTTTACTTCACAGTTGTTGATTCGTTGTAGAAGTGTCTTTCAAAGAAAACATTTACTTCTTTTAGCTAATGTTTATTGTTTGCTATTACTTGCTGGGCACCCAAATGCTCATCATAAACTCTGGAAAATATTCTACTTTGTTATTGTGTATAATTAATTCTTGTTATTCAATTGAATATCGAAGATTGAAAATAAAGTTCATAGTCTGTCGACTGTTCACTAATTATAGTCAGTACGTAGATTAAAATTTTAAAATACATTTGATATGTTGTGTTAGTTCCCACTAGGCACATAATAGTTCTTGAAGGGGGGGGGGGGGGTTTGAATAGATCCTTTTCATTTCAAATACTTTATTTCGTATTGCTAATGAATTAGTATATGACAAACACAAGAATCTTTTCAAGCACAATGAACTAAGTAAAAGATCCCTTTCATTGATATATTCATAATCATACAGACATTTTTCTTAGAATTAGTTAAGTTATAAGTAGTTAATACATACATAGTAGTTATAGTAGTTAAGTACATAATGTAAATGACATAAAGTAAAAGACACAAGGGATTTTAAGTGGTTCAGAGACTCAAGCTCCTAATCCACTCTTCTACTTTCAACTAGCAGAATTTCCACTAAGGAAGGGCAGCACCCTGAATCACTAAGATTCTTTCAAGGCCAGTAGCCTTGGAACTTTAGTTCACTAAGAACTCTTCAAGCCCAGCAGGCTTGGAACTCCTCTAGTTCCCTAGGAACTCTTCAAGCCCAGCAGGCTTGGAACTTCATTTAGTCCTTCCAGACAAGGACCCTTGAGGCCCTAGATTCTTTTTGTAGTAGTTGTTGTTGTTGGTGGTGCTGAGATGCTAAGATGTCTTTAAGCTTGAACATCTTTTGTAATTAGCAGCTTGGTGTAGTCCTCTAGGCATTTTGCTAGGAGTCTGGACTACATCTTTATTTGGTGCAGCTGATCTTTACTCTTCTCTGCTCATCTTCATCTGATGTCAGCTGTGCACCATCACCATCTGGATATGCTAAGTCTTTGAGCTTTTGGTAGACTTCGTCTGGCACTTAGCAATCCCCGAACCCTTCTTGAAAGCTTTGCAGACATGATTCTGCATCTGTCCTTTTTCAGCCTTTGGTTTATAGTGATCTGTAGAGTGGCTTTCTTGATCTTCTTTGTACTCTGCCACTTTTCTGAATGCTATCTTCTTGTCCTTCTCGGCTCTCAGCTTAGCTGTCATCTTCAGTGGCATTCTCATATTTGTTGAGTGAAGCTCTAAAGGCTACTTCACTTCCACCTATGTAGTCTCGCTGTCATTGAGACTTGTTCTTGTTGATCTCTGGTGGAACTCGTAGAGTCAATAATAGCATTCCAACAACTCAACGATTCTGCAACTTAGCAATCATCTGCAATCCTTGATCTTTGAAGCTCTATTGATTTATACTCCTTCCCAATCTTCCCGTTGGAAAGTAGTCGTTAAAAGCTTTTTGAATTGCTTCGCAGATCTCGAGTTATTTGGTGTAGACTGCAGATGTGACATGACTCCCCTTTTTTGACTTTCTGACACTGCAGTCTACTGTTTCACCTACCCTGTTAGAGATGTCACTTTGATGTCTTGGGCTGGTAGTAAAATTTATTTCTTTCTTCTGATTTCTCGATCAGAGGTTGTCCTTTTGCATCGATGCTCTCTAATAAGCCCTGTTCGACCAACAATCTTCAGATTGAACCGTTGCCAATGCTTCAACCTTAAGATGACCAAACTCTACATTTTTGATGCATACCTTCTTGGACTAGATTTTAGTGTCTAGTTGTCAGGTAGAGATAACACAACGATCTTGAAAAGTGTTGATTGGATCTTTAATGTAGAACACCTCTTCCTTCACTTGTACAATGCTTTAACACTTCTGTTTGCATCGACTGCTCTCAGATACTGATGGCTTGACTCTTTGTTCTGGCCCCTTCTAAATAGCAAGACACTTTAGATTTGTGGCGTGTCTAGCTCGCTTTCTCTTTGTGATCTCCCATTCACTTATCATCAATAGACTGACCCAATGCTTAATCACTTTAGCCTTGTTCTTCAGAGGCTGACCAGTATCTTTGTCTACACTCCATCAGTTCCTTCTTTGTTTAGCAAACACTACGATCCTGGTTGCTTTCAAGATCATTGTCTTCTATTTTCTTGACAACTACTGTACTTGTTGACTTTCCTTAGTCAGTTACTGAAGTCTTCTTCTGATCAACTTATGGAAGACTTCATCCCAAATATCTTCACAACTTAGTCTAGATGTAGATTAAGTTGGTGCTTAGATCTTCTGTTAGCTTATATGCCATTTGTTGAGTGTTCTCTAGTTTCCTTTAAGTGGGATGTGTTCTTGCAGTACCAACCAGAGGCTTCATTCCTTTGGATATTCAGGGAGTGCTCAAATATGGAGAATCATGTTTGCTCTTTGATTCTGCCTTGGTGTTGTGAGCACATATGTTAAAGTCTCAGTTCTACACTCTATGATACAGCTTCGGCTATGCAGACACTACAACTCTGAGATCAGATCTTGACACTCTACAATTTCTGTCGTTGTGCTTGATGTCCTCATTTGATCTTGCTTGACTATGATCTCTACCTCTGATACGATTAGTAGACTATACAACTCTAAGTGTAGTCTATGATTCTTGACTTGGCTTCGACATCAATAGACTCTACGACTCCGAGTGTAGTCTACGATTCTTGACTGAGATTCGGCAGATGCTCGGTCGGCTCGTTGCCAGCCTGTCTCTACGATTCTGCACATGACTTCCTCAATAGACTACGGCTCTGAGGAAGTTCTTCTCGACACACTAAGATCCTTCCTCGTCTCTCTTGACAGTCTACGAACTCTGAGATCTATTGTCTTGTAGACTACGATTCTGCCTCGATAGCTCTCGAGTTTTCCTTTACTTTCCTGGTAGACTACGATTTCTGGTGCAGTGCTCGACGATTAGACAAGCCTATCTATTACATCATAAGATCAACCTAACAAGCTTGATCTTTCTATATTTATAGTCCTTGTACATTATTTCTTTTTAAGGACTTCAGAAAGCTGTTTTTCTTATATAGGATCAACCTAACACATTTGATTAATTCATTCTAAGTCCTTGTACATATGTTTCTATTCTCTATCAAAGGACTTTATAGTTGTTCTTAATGTAAGAATACTTGCATATTCATATACATATATATATATATATATATATATATATCATAATCAAATCATATATAAACAGGAATATCATTCACATGCTTATTTCTAACAATCTCCCCCTATTTGATTATGACAAAAATAATAAGTGCATATGCATGACATGAATGAATCTTATATACAGTGAGCAACTGTATTTCTAAAAATAGATAATCATGAATGTCATTTTATAATGATATGGAATTTTATAAGCTATGACACTTTTACATCCTGGATCCAAAACATACCTAATGGTTAGAAATGTACCTCTTTGGCTCCATATGTGTTTCCAGGATGTCTTGCAGATCAGTTACTCATCTGCTTGACCTTCTTGCTCCTGCTCCCCCTGTGATATTGACTTCATTTCTTTTTTGTTTTCTGGCTCCCCCTCAATCTTTGCAGTCATGGGATCATCATCCTTTGGCTCCCCCTTAGATGATGGTTCTTCTTCTGCTTCTGTTGTTGCTGTCTTATTCTTTTTTTTTTTTTCTGACTTCATTCTTTTCGCCCTACTCCTCCTTGAGTGCCTTTTTCTATGCCTATTTTCTCCCCCTTTTTGTCATCAATCATTTGAGAGAGTTGTTCCATGTTGGACATAAGCTGCTCCATTAGATAAGAGGAGTTACCAACTTCAATCTTGAGTTCTTGTTGGCTCAGATCAAGTTGCATGGAGAAAGACTGATTCAGGTTGTCGATCTTATCAGTGAGGACTTGAATTTTCTCTTCATTTTCCTTCTGTGCTTGTAGAGCTTCTGCCTTCTGATCATGTATGTCCTTTAGATAAATTTGATCTCTCTCTTTGATGCTAAGAGATACATCAGCCATAGTGGCTTGAAGTCTGTCTTCATTTAAATTATCTCATGCTGCTTTCAGCATCTTTGACTCTTCATTGATTTGAGTTATCTTCTCAATTAGCTCATCGGAATTCTTCAATAGCTCATTTTCCATGGGAATTTGGTCATCTGGTTGGGTATCCTCTTGTTGAACACCAGATTGGACTCTACGAGTTTCATCGTTGGATAGATTTTTTAAGGTGTTAAGAATCTGAACAATCGTTGAGTACCAATTGATATTGGAGGATGAAGGAATGACGGTTAATAGTGCTTGGGCCGAGAAGGTCTTCTCATTTTGAACTTGATCAACATCATTGGTAGAGTGAATAGACTCTACGATCAGCTCCTTGTCCATATTCCTTTTTCCATCAGAGTCCACTCTATGATCATAAGGAATATAATGATTGTCAGCATGTCGGTAGACTTTGTAGTGGGGCTGGTCTTCGATCGTCATTGTTGCAAACTTCTTTACCCTTGGGAAGTTTTGTGACACTAGCTCCAGATTTGGAAACTGAGAGTAGCACCAGCTGAAGTAGCTCTCATCTCTATCGGTATGTGCTTTTAGCCAAGGCATCCACGGGAAGAACCGTCTCATCAGAGGATCTTCAGAATTATACAGTATTGTTGTGCAATCTAACTCCATATTTTTCCAATTGTGAAGCACTTCATCTGTAGTCATTCTTACAACTTAAAGTTATTCATTTCCATGACTTATCCATCTTGTTGCTGGTTTAACTGGTGGTTCATCAAAAACTTCCACCACTATTCTTCTGCTAATTCTTCCTAGAGAGAGAATATGATAGTCTGCTGGTTCCTCTGATTCTTGACTTGCAAAACCAGAATCTTTTCCTATTTCTTCACCTTCTGAACTAGAATCATGTTGACTTCTTTCATCTTATTCATCAGAGAATTCTTCATGCTGGTTTTCGTTATTAGTGCTTTCTTCAGCAATATCTTCCTTGGATTCATCTTATTCATCACTAGTCTCATCTTCAGTACTTTTTCCTTTGATTCAGATTCATCATCACTTACTTCAATGACTGCAGTAGAGTGATCACTTTTCTTCTTGGGGGTAAATTTAGCAAGTAGTCTATAGCTCTTTCTTCTTCTTGAAGGTTCATCTATAGGAGAGTCAAACTGTTCTTCTTCTTCAGACTTCGAGGCCTTTGTATCATCAGGAAAACTTTCTTGACGTTCAGCATTGGCAGGTGCAAGTCCCTCTTCTTCCGAATCAACACCATTTGACTCATCATCTGGGCTTGTTGGAGCTTTTACATTTGGAGATGCAGTTGGGTCATCTTGTAGCTTTTCTTCATCATTAGAGTGAATGATCTAAGAGATTGCCATAGATCTTGCATATTCTTCTTCATTATCGGAGTTGGCTATTTCTTTTATAGACTTAGCTTTTTCTTCATTGTTGAACTTGCTCTCCGAGGGTTCAATCTTAGAGCTTTTAATTTCCTTTCCATCTTCTGACTCTACGTCCTCTTCTTTGTTGGATAGAATTTCTTGGTAAGCTGGGGCTTACTTGTTTACAACTTTAGCATTCTTTCTGGATGGCGCTTGAAGTAACCTGTTACTTCTCCTCTTTGTGGTCTTTGTGGTTGAGACATTTTCATCTTCATCCTTGTCTTCTGTAGAGAGACTTCTTGGTAAAGACTCAGTTTTCTTCACACCCTTGGATTTCTTCCTTGCTAGTGTGGTTTCAATTGGTACAGATTTACCATATCCAGAGCTTTCCACCTCTTTTGCCTTCCTCTTCTTCGTAGAGTTCTTTCTACTGCTCCCAGTTGTTGTTAACCTCCTGTTTTCCTTTGGGTTTTTCTTCCAGTTCATAAATAGTTGTGGAGACATTACTTTGTGAAAATTCATAGGCTCTCCTTCATTATCCTTGATCTTGCCTCCCGGTTTCTTCTTTAGCATAATGCTCAATAGTCTTCTATGGAAAACCTTTGTGAGGGGTTTATCCGTAGACTTCTTCGTCTCAGCCTTTTCCACCCATTTGGAGATCTGATCGAACAAGTTAGCTCCAAAGTTTATTTGCTTCTTCACAACTATTGTAGACATTATCTTCAGCTGTTGATCAAGCACAGTGTCATGTGCAGTGTTCTTGCATAGTATACATTTGCCCACTATCTCAGCAAGGAACTTAAATTCTTCTGGAAACTCCTTTTTTTTTCATAATTTTTTTCGCGTGTTCAGTGTCGATCTCATCAAGGCTCTTCAGTCCTCGGTTAAGAAAGCCTAAGCATTGATTGATGTCAGATGATTTTAGCTTTAGAGACTGACCTTTAACCTTGGTAGAAAGGGTTCCAGAATTTATGGATGCATTTGAGTAAAAATCCTTAACTAGTTCAGTATATACTCGAGTGCTTGCCTCAAGACATTTTAAGAATCCAACTTTCTTTACAAGTTCAAGAATGTCTCTGAACTTCTTTTCGGATTTCTCAAACAACTTGGTTCCTAGCTGAATACTAGTGATTACTTGCCAGTCTGCCATTAGAAGAGTTCAAAGAATAGGGGTATTTTGATTTTGATAATCTAATGAGAGATAGATGAATGTGATTGGAACAATGCTCTGGAGGGTTAACGTATTATGGCTTAGAAAAGGATTCTAGGGTTTGAAAACTGGGAGGGAGAAAGGTTCGATAATTTTTGAAATCTATTTGTAGATTTTGAATTTGTCTTTATAGAAGTCCCTTCTGACTCTGCATGCGTTGTGATGTGTCAACTAGTCATTGGTTGCACGATGCCCAAAGAATGAGTCAGAACTCCCATAACCTTTTCGGTTTTATATTCCTTTTAAGAGAATAATCAATACTGACGTGGATTGACCGTTGACCTTTTTGGTTCGTAGAGTATCTTGGTGAGATAGCTATAGACTCTACGTTTTCTTTTGTTGACTCAACGATCTTCTTTTGAGAGAGAGATGCTGCAGTGGATGGTTTTGACACTAATCCTCATCTTGAAACTGTATAACTTAATCATTGATGTACCTCAAGCCAGTTTGGGCACTTAAGTTCTGAGATGAGTTTGTATGATGTCTTTTCAACTGTGTTCATGTTTATCTCCACACAATCTGAGTAGTCGAGCACGTATCCAATTCTTTCAAGCTTCTTGTGAGCTAGGGTATGCTCTGGTAAGATTGCGATCAATGAGTATGCTTCTATAATCGCTGAGGATGCTCCACGATCGTTGAGTTCTCTTCAATCTCTACTCTACGATCGTTGACTGACTTGGTCCTTGAGATGAACTTTACTAAGCATTCCTTCTGGATTAAGGTAGCTCAGGAAGGGCCAACCTCTTAAAGTGAACTAAGGGTCAAGTTTGTCCCTGAGGCACTCTCTAGATGAAAAACTTTTAGAAGTGTTTTGTACTGCTGTCTCATTTGACCTTTTCTGCTTTTACACTACGATTAGATGTTCGATCGTAGGCTCTCCACAATTTTGAGTTGGCTGGTTGACTGGTTATCAGTAATACATTTTGAGACATTCCTACTGACTATGGATCTTCATTTGGTTCGTCAGCCATAAAATTTTGGGACTCTATAACTGGTAAATTGCTTCATAGTATATCTCTAATGTTTTAAAGCTGATGTTCTGTTAGCAGATCACTACTCCCCCATAGTTGATACTGTCTTCTTAGAGAGACATAAGTTCTTCTTTTTCATGTGTAGCAGCAGGCAACCATGCATATCTCATTCTGATTGAAGTCATCAAATCTTCTTGTGTTGTAGAAATGAGTATCTTCAGGGTTGATCATTATACGATCCTTTTACAGCACTACGAACGTAGTCTTCCTTGTCAACTTGTACTTAGTTCTGTTCCCGTACTGAGTTCCTCATGTTTGATGCTCGATGATCCTTTGAGGTGAGCTTCCTTGAAGATTCTTTTCTTATGACATAATTTGCATTATTGAGCATATAAGACCATTTCCATCTTTGGTTGAATGGCCTACTTCTATGTAAGAATCAGCAGTCATGTGAGCTTTATTTAGATTAGCTCGGTAGGTCTTTAAGGTTAGACTTTGACAAATAGGAATTTTATCAGAATCATTTCTGAACTGTCTTAAGCCTTCTGCTGGTTGAATCTTCTTAACTGAAGTCTTTTGCTTCAGCTTTCCTTAGTGTGGTCAGATAGACCAAGTACCTACAGGTTAGTTAAATTTCTATTTTTGGTACCCATGGTTAAATGGGTCCTGCTAGATCGGTTTTCAAAATCCCTGCTCCTCATATACTTGAAATTTCATCATATTGATCACCAACAATTATATTCATGCATGTATCCAATTTAGATATTATATTATAGGATGCATGATGATGAGTGTGTGTGTGTAAGATTAACCAATTTAATAAGACACTTTTTCTTTAATGGTTTCATCATTTACTTGGTTATGTTCACAGAGTGAGAATCAAGTCTGACACATGTTTGTAACTGGTTTATTCATGGAGGTGATCAGTTTCTACGAATCTTCAAGATACTCCTACAGAGCTTATCATATTCTATGTGTTATCAAAAACTTAGAACATAGGGTTGTACATATATATTGACCCATCCTCAAAGATTTCACCACTTAGAATTAATTAAACCTTGGTATGCTTATGACCTATTTCAAGATGTTATCTTCAACCTAAAACTTGGATGGAGAGAGAGTTTGTTAGCATTTGAGTTTTCAACTTCAGTGTACTTTCTCTCTTCTCCTTTTTAGGTAGAGTATGGCCTCTTGATAGAATGAAGTTATAGTGCATAAGGTGATGCAATTATGATGTAAACATTTATACAAATGAGGAGCCGTACCTTTACATTGTCAATTTCTTGACATACTGAGATTAGGCATTGATGTGCATACTTTTTCCTTTACTTCTGACAGCTTGTTTCTCCAGTTGTCCTTTGATCAATCAGTCATAGTCTTGAAGATGTAGGCCAGAGAATCTTGACATTTTTAGTTCTTTGACAACCTTGAGTCCTCAAGGTTCACATCCAACGATTAGCTTTTGAATATAATATGAGAACCTTCTCTGATACCAATTGTTAGTTCCCAATAAGTAGCATAATAGATCTAGAAGGGGGGTTGAATAGATCCTTTTCATTTCAAATACTTTATTTCGTATTGCTAATGAATTAACATATGACAAACATAAGAATCTTTTCAAGAACAGCGAAATAAGTAAAAGATCCCTTCATTGATATATTCATAATCATACAGACATTTTTCTTAGAATTAGTTAAGTTGTAAGCAATTAATACATACATAGCAGTTATAGCAGTTAAGTACATAATCTAAATGACATAAAGTAAAAGACACAAGGGATTTAAAGTGGTTCAGAGACTCAAGCTCCTAATCTACTCTTCTACTTTTAACTAACAGGATTTCCACTAAGGAAGGGTAGCACCCTGAATCACTAAGATTCCTTCAAGGCCAGCAGACTTGGAACTTCAGTTCACTATGAACTCTTTAAGCCCAACATGCTTGGAACTCCTCTAGTTTCCTAGGAAATCTTCAAGCCCAGCAGGCTTGGAACTTCATTTAGTCCCTCCGGACAAGGACCCCTCAGGCTCTGGCTTCTTATTGTTGTAGTTGTTATTGGTGGTGGTATTGAGCTGCTAAGATGTCTTTATGAACATCTTTTGTACTTAACAGCTTGGCGTAGTCCTTTAGGCATTCTGCTTGGAGTCTGGACTACATCTTTTTTTGTGCAGCTGATCTTTACTCTTTTCTGCTCATCTTCATCTGATGTCAGCTGTGCACCATCACCATCTAGATATACTAAGTCTCTGAGCTTTTGGTAGACTTTTTCTGGCACTTAGCAATCCCTGAAGCCTTCTTGAAAGCTTTGCAGACATGATTCTGCATCTGTCCTTTTTCAGCCTTTGGTTCATGGTGATCTGTAGAGTGGCTTTCTTGATCTTCTTTGTACTCTGCCACTTTTCTGAATGCTATCTTCTTGTCCTTCTCGGCTCTCAGCTTAGTTACCATCTTCAGTGGCATTCTCATCTTTGTTAAGTGAAGCTCTAAAGGCTGCTTCACTTCCACCTATGTAGTCTCACTGTCACTGAGACTTGTTCTTGTTGATATCTGGTGGAACTCGTAGAGTTAATAATAGCATTCCAACAACTCAACGATTCTGCAACTTAGCAATCATCAACAACCCTTGATCTTTGAAGCTCTGTTGATTTATACTCCTTCCCAATCTTTTTGTTGGAAAGTAGCCGTTAAAAGCTTTTTGAATTGCTTCGCAGATCTCGAGTTATTTGGTGTAGACTGCAAATGTGACATGACATCCCCTTTTCTGACTTTCTAACACTGCAGTTTACTGTTTCACCTACCCTGTCAGAGATGTCACTTTGATGTTTCGGGCATGTAGTCAACTTTATTTCTTTCTTCTGATTTCTCGATCAGAGGTTGTCCTTTTGCATCGATGCTCTCCAATAATCTATGTTCGACCATCAATCTTCAGATTGAACCGTTGCCGTTGCTTCAACCTTAAGATGACTGAACTCTACATTTCTGATGCATACCTTCTTGGACTAGATTGTAGTGTCTAGTTGATAGGTAGAGATAACACTACGATCTTGAAGAGTGTTGATTGGTTCTTTAATGTAGAACACCTCTTCCTTCACTTGTACAATGCTTTAACACTTCTGTTTGCTTTGACTGCTCTCAGATACTAATGGCTTGACTCTCTGTTCTGGTCCCTTCTGAATAACAAGACACTTCAGATTTGTGGCGTGTCCAACTCACTTTCTCCTTGGGATCTCCCGTTCACTTATCATCAATGGACTGATCCAATGCTTAATCACTTTAGCCTTGTTCTTCAGAGGCTGACCAGTATCTTTGTGTACACTCCATCAGTTCTTTCTTTGTTTAGCAAACACAACGATTTTGGTTGCTTTCAAGATCGTCGTCT
Source organism: Panax ginseng (assembly GCA_020205605.1). Lineage (NCBI taxonomy): Eukaryota > Viridiplantae > Streptophyta > Magnoliopsida > Apiales > Araliaceae > Panax > Panax ginseng. The sequence goes on from CM035128.1 coordinate 140,221,700, forward strand.
TCTATTTTTACGGGGACATACTCATCACTTTGCCGACTTTCCTTAGTCGATTCATCAAGTCTTCTTCTGATCAACTTGTTGAAGACTTCATCTCAAATAGCTTCACAACTCAGTCTGGATGTAGATTAAGTTGGTGCTTAGATCTTCTGTTAGCTTATATGCCATTCGTTAAGTGCTCTCTGGTTTCCGTTAAGTGGGATGTGTCCTTGCAGTACCAACCAGAGGCTTCGTTCCTTTGGATATTCTGGGAGTGCTCAAATGTTGAGAATCGTGTTTGCTCTTCGATTACGCCTTGGTGTTGTGAGCACATCCGTTGAAGTCTCGATTCTACACTCACGATTGACTTAATTTTGGTACGTGCGCACTACAACTCCGAGATCGATCTTGACACTCTATGATTTACATGCGTTGTGCATGATGATGTCTTCATCGATTTTTGCTCGACTCACGATCTCTCTGATGATCGATATGATTAGTAGACTCTAAGATTCTGAGTGTAGTCTACGATTCATGACTTGGCTTAGACATCAATAGACTCTACGACTCCGAGTGTAGTCTACGATTCTTGACTGAGCTTCGGCAGATGCTCGGTCGGCTCGTTACCGACTGTGTTCACGATTACAAGACATGACTTCCTCGGCAGACATCGCTTCCGAGGAAGTTCTTCTCGACACACTATGATCCTTCCTCGTCTCTCTTGACAATCTACGAACTCCGAGATCTATTGTCTTGCAGACTACGATTTTGCCTCGACAGCTCTCGAGTTTTCCTTTACTTTCCTGGTACTACGATTTCTGGTGCAGTGCTCGACGATCAGACAAGCCTATCTATTACATCATAAGATCAACCTAACAAGCTTGATTTTTCTATATTTATAGTCCTTGTACATTATTTCTTTTTAAGGACTTCACAAAGCTGTTTTTCTTATGTAGGATCAACCTAACACATTTGATCAATTCATTCTAAGTCCTTGTACATATGTTTCTATTCTCTATCAAAGGACTTTACAGTTGTTCTTAATGTAAGCATACTTGCATATTCATATACATACATATATATATATATATATATATATATATATATCATAATCAAATCATATATAAACAGGAATATCATTCACATGCTTAGTGTTGATTCGTTATAGAAGTGCCTTTCACAGAAAACATTTACTTCTTTCAGCTAATGTTTATTGTCTGCTATTACTTGATGGGCACCCAAATGCTCATTCTTGCTTTAAATGTAAATGTTTTCAGCTAAGCGTGTTCAACCTGAAGTTTTAGTCAAGAACAAAGGAAAGGGAAAGCTAGCAGAACAAGGTTTATGATATCTTATGTAATAGTTAGTCTATAATAAGATGATAATATTTATTATCTATCATGTAATGTAATGTAGTAAAGGTTGAGAAACTGGGATTAGACTCTGATATATGTAAATTAAGTTTGATATTCATATTATTGTTATTATTATTAGTATTATTTCACTCATAAAATGGTATCGTGAAGCGACGAGTTTGAGTTTCAAGTACCTGAATTTGGGGGCGTTACAAGTTCTAGGTTGGACTTAACTTATATAATTTTGATTCAGATGTGCCACCACTTGACCAAAATAATCCAAGAGACAAAAGATAAGGAGTTACATGATAATGTAATTGACAAGGAGTTGTCTACCTATTTATTTATATATAGTTTGTTGTTTCACCACAAGGCTATATATATTTGAAATGAGATCCTTATTCTCACTAGCAAAAACTTTAATTAGATTTTGTCGAACTATATAGATGAGGGTTATAGTTTGAAGAAAATAGTGGAAGATACCAATATAAAATAAGACCTACTTTATTTTGGTAAAATAAATTAATTAAATGAATGTTTGCTAAAAATGTTGTTTTTTTTACATGCAGAAATTTGAAAATGTCACACTCACTAATTTCACTACGTAACATAATTGATGCTAACAAACTGACCGGATCAAATTACACGGACTGGTTAAGGAATCTGAGAATAGTTCTCACTGTTGAAAAGATTTCTTCTATCTTAAATTCGCTTGTCCTTGCAAATGTTACAAAAACAACCTTTGAGGAAGAGATTGCTACTTTCAGAAAGTGGTAAGATGACGCATCTGTGGCTCAATACATCATACTCACATCCATGAGTAATGAGCTTCATCATCAGCATGAAACCATGGATGATCCTACTATACTGCTGCACCTGCAAGAGCTGTATGGTGAGCAAAGTAGGACAACTAGATATGAAATATCTAAGGAGCTCTTCAGATCTCGGATAACCAAGGGCACTGCTATTGAGACTCATGTCTTAAAGATGATCAATCTGATTGAACGTCTTGGACAGCTTGGGTTCGTCATGGATGGGAAGTTGAGTCAAGATTTAGTCTTGCAGTCACTCACTGACACCTTCTCACAATTTGTTGTGAAGTTTCATATGAATAAATTAGATGTCAGATTGCCTAAATTACTTAACATGTTGAAAACTACTGAAGGTAGTGCCCATCCAAGAAAGACCATGTCTTAATAGTGAATGATTCTTCCAAGAAAAGGAAGAGGCGCGAGATATCTTCTGAAAAGAAGAAATCCAAGAAGGCTAAGGGTAATCTGCAATTGAAGGATCAAAAGAAACATGATCTAGATAGAAAAGGAATTTGCTTTCATTGCAACAAGCCGGGTCACTGGAAGAGGAACTGCAAGGATTATTTTGTAGAACAAAAGCAAAAGAAGCTTGGAGAAGCTTCGAATCCTAATCAAGGTTTGTTTATGATTGAAATTAATTTTTCTGAAATTCAATCTTCTACTTGGGTATTTATTGAACAATTTTTTCACATACTATGCTTCTTAGAGGGAAAGAACCATTTTTAACTCAAAATAAGCAGTAAATCAAACAAGTTCTAACCAAGACCATGTATTACTTATGTTCAGAGTCAACAGGGAAATTTATGCCTTTATTTACTCACGAGGGCAATTTTCACACTTTCCCGCGATGCATATTGCTATTTTTTTTCCATAGCGAGTGGGTTTTACGCTCCATCTCGCCCCTTCGAAAGATCCATTAATTCAGCTCAAGAAGGTTTCAAGATAAATTTTTCCCTTTTTTTTAGAATACTGAATAGGCATGAATAACATTGAATTCCCCTAAACTTAAGCTTTTAACAGTTCTAGCTATTACCTAATGCAGTACTGACATTCTTTCATTAAAACACAGAATTCCCACCAGAAGGCAAATATGTGAAAATTTAAACTAAGCATATCATAATGGTTACTCAAAAGTGCTAACCGGTTATATCAGTGACAGACAGATAAGGGTTTATATAATGCTATGACATCACAACCCAGCTTAAGTCTCAAATCAGTTCAAAAATCAAGTAGTTTTAATTTCATCATAGGCCAACTAAATAACACATCAACTGACACTAGATTCATGCAGTTACAAAATGCAACATTTTTTAAACATAATTACTCAATAGAATGTTACACTTCCTAACACAATCAACTAAAACAAGACAAAATGCACATGACATGACATATACTAGACACAACAAATAAACCTAATACCCCCAAACTTAAAAACTAGAATGTCCTCATTGGGGATAAAAGGTATAAAGAAACTCTCCTAGCTGTCCTCATCATCACTATCCTCCTCTTGCTCGGGTGGAGTATCTAGAGGTGGATAAGGAGTAGATGTTCCATACGTCGAAAATTGAACCTGTGCTCCCAGCTGGGTGAAGGCATTTGATAGGACTCCAGAAAATTTGGCAGTGAAAGCTTGGAAGTTTGCGTGCATCACATCCATCCTTCTTTGGAGGTGGCGAATGTCACGGTCCTGCTCGCCTAGAGGTGGCCTAGCTGAATTAGGGGTAACAGTGTCCTCTTCTTCGTCATTGTCTTTTCCATCTTCTGCACTCTCTGACTCATCCTCAGGCATGATAAACCGCCAACCCAAGGGATGAGACTCTGCACCATTCCAAATGGTGTACTTCTGAATAGTGGTGTGGCCAATATCCCTTATCGGCATCTGGAGAGCCTCATCATCCCAATAAATTCCCACAGCCAAGCACAATCGAGTAATAAGAGAAGCGTGTGGTATGCCCCCTGAAGTACTCCATCTCATGTATTTCAGCATTGACTAATTTATGATTCGCCCGATGTCAATTGATTTCATCTTCAGAATGCCATATAGAAATGTAGCTCTGTTAGTCGTGACATCGGCATGATGGTTGGTGGGGATTATGTTCGCACATATGAAGCTATACCATGCCTTAGCATATCGATTGAGCGAGGTCTGCAGGAAATGTACCTTTCTGTCCGTGCCGGATTTGGTGGTCCATTTTGTGCCTGGCTTGCACAGTTCCTTCACCAAGTTATCTAAGTCTGTTTCAAACCTTTTGACTCAAATTTGACTCTCAAAGATCTCGATGGCAAAGTGTCCCCACATGGAATATCTCGTTAATTGCTTCTTTGGTATACCGCACTTGATTTCCTCGCACAAAGGAGATGCCATTCCGAGTTTCACGAGCGTTGGCGTAAAATTCCCTTACTATCGCCATTGGTGCAACCATCGGTTTGGCTGCCACTGAAAGCCATCCATGCCCCCTATTCCGTTCCTTCAATTTTCCATCTTCTTCTCCCAGCCTAAATCCCCTATCTGGTACAAAGGATTTGCCCACTAAAACATGCATATAATAGTGTTGGGCCGAGAGGTTCAAAAATCGGGCGGTGTCCAACATGTTTCTGTTATTATCCCCGCTCTCATGCTCACTGCTCGAAGAAGGAGATGGAGTTCTAATTCTCTTGGGTGCCATGAATTTGATGAAAGTATTCTCTTGGGTGCCCCTGAACCCTTTAATGAACCCCTAAGCTCTGTCAATTCTGAATCAACCCACTGAAGTGCACTCAACAAATTTCCAAAATCTGCTCCTTTTCTAATACTGAATTCTCGAATGTAAACCCTCAACCCTTTCTGACCTTTAATCAAACAACCTTTGTGCACCACTGCAAGAAATGAAGAACTAGGGCTCGGTTGAGAGGGAAAGTGGTGATGAGATTTTTGGTAGGAATGAATTAGGGGATAAGACTGTTAGTGGTAATGAAACCCTAACCTCTTGTTGAAATTCGTTGGAACAGGTGATGTGCAGACTGTGACACCCCCAAATCTGGTACTTCCATTTCCACAGGATTTGGTGTTCACTATACAAATATCGTCTATCTATCTACCCATAAATAAATGCAAACAATGCAATAGATAGAAATAATAAATAAATCTCCCCTTATGGGGTTACATCAACTACATAATAATAAAATCCCAAGTTACTCTAACCTTAAACATCTATGCGGAATCATAAACAAATAAGTCTTAAGTAACATCAATTCTATTTATCATTACATAACCACAATAATAAAACAGTCTTCATTACTTGCTAATCTTGCCCTTGCCTTTACTAGTGGAAGGCTGTCTCGCTTTTTCGTTTTAACTACAATGTTATTATTACGCAAGAGTGAGCACGATTGCCCACAAGTATAACAATATAACAATGAATAATAACATGCGAATAAAATTAAAGACTTCTAAAATAGGAAACTCAACTTTTGAATCAAGAATGAATAACAAGAGACAAAAGAACTTCTGAGGGTCATAAGACCTTGAACTATGTCCTAGGTTGTCAAGTGTTTTACTTGAAACCTTTAACAGTCATAAGACTATGAACTCTTCTTCTCGTACTTAGGGGGATCAAATTTCTTAGTACCATACATCGCATGCATAATATCTTAACGCTAACGCATAAGTAATCCCCTTTACAGGGTTGTTCATCTAAGTTTGACATCCGAGTCCGCACCAAAGGAAGTTTGGTTTGGATAATTTATCAAGGGTTCTAAAATTTAGAATGCTCATCAACTATGGACTAGTCGAATCATTATGGGTTCGCTAGTCTAACAAGGTTTAACAATAACTGATAATTTAATTTGAATAACAATCTCAAGAGGTATACAATAGAATAAGTATTGTATAACAGCATCATGCTTGAAAGATTAATAAGCTTTGATATAACAAAAAAGACTTGATCAATAATAATGAGAACTTGCTCAATGTAGAAAGGTGAATTTATCAACTTATATAATGATAACAAGTAGGGTTAGGAAACTTGCCTCGTGCGTAGATTACACGTTAATTAAACTCGTTCCTTGAATTAAATCCTACATATCATTTATGTTCACAATACCAGTTTATTATAACGTACTAAACATCACAAGCTTATTCTTTGTCTAACTCAAATTCATGACTATACTTAGTCAATTACTACACTTATTGCCAAAATTAAGATTTCACGAACAATAAGCTAACTATGCATTCATTCATTCAATTCACACGTAATTTTGTTATGGACATGTTAAGAATTTATTTTAACAACTCATAATATGTCTAACAAGTTTTTATGTTTGTTAGACAAAGTTGCTATCACATTTCTATACTTGAACTCTTTAAAAGAAAACATTTTACGGACATTTCGCTAAGTAAGCCATGGCCACTCATTGTCTTCGGGTCTTCAAGGCCATGCAAGTGGTGGCATCATTTGGAGACATGGTCTTTGCGGCATTGTGAGTTTCGATTTCGGAGTTGGCGCCATGCACTTAAACTCCAGATTTTTATTCTCGATTCATGAAGAACATGTAGTTCAAATAATTAAACATTACATGATCATTAATTTCACCAAATCAAACATACCCACATGCTAGAATTTATACATAATCAGTACCCAACATTTATAGAGTGATTTAACCCATTAAAACACATAATTACAGAATTAAATTATGCAAAATTGTACTTTTTTTGATGTTCTTGAACAAAAACATAGAATTTAATACTACGGATTCGTTATAAGACCAAATCCAACCATTCAAGTTTCGTTTTGTTCATTTTAGCATGCATAATCACATATAAGTGGAAATTTTGCAGAACACTTTATGTTTAACATATTAAAATCATGTATAAGGCCATATGGCCATATAACATACTCTGAAATCTTTTACTGTATAATTTTATGAAATTGATGATATGGAAACCTATATAATATACAATAAAACATGTTATGCTAATCATATTATTATATATATCCATATAACAACAAAATTTCCCATTTACAGAGATTTAACAGGAGTCTTAAGAGCCATATTCATAAAACTAAATGACGTAAAATATGAATTGGGTTAAAGAGATTACCCAAGCGTAGAGTGTAGTTTGCAGAAGATGAATTTCCTCTCAACTCTTTATCAATCACACACTAAAATTTCTCAAACTCTCTCTGAAATTTCTCTGGCTCTCAGTTAACTCTAAATTGAAGAATATGTTATATCAAATAACTGAGTCTTTATGCGCAGAGTTGAGGTCAATTACTCCATACGTGGTTTAACTGCCACCAACTCCTCTTAAGGCCTCATTTGGCTAGCAGGTATAGGTTTTAAACTATTTAATTTAATAAAAACCTTATCATATAGTTTAAATAATATCACACCCATTATAAAATAAATCTAATATCTTATTTAATTTACTTTAAATAAAATATAATAATTTCTCATTAATGCACATAGTCACATAATTAAATTTTCTCATTTAATAATAATATCAAATTATTAAATCTCTAATTAATAATTAAATTAATTAAAATACCAATAGGCTTATTAAATATTTCTATTAATACAATAAGCTCACATAATTATATACTTGAATAATAAAATTCTCCACATTAATTTAATAAATACAACACATATAATTAAATTAATCTACCACAACTTCATCAATTAATTGTTTAATCTAATAATTAATTCATCGAAAAAATATTTATTCATTCCAATAAATATTAAAATTAAATTACAAAATCTTGGTTGTCACAACTTTCCCCTCTTAAAAGGATTCTGTCCCCATAATCCCAACTCAATAATTTGTCCTATTACATTCTCCCCCCTTACAAAGATTCTGTCCCCAGAATCGCTTATAATAATCTAAGTAAATAAATGAGGATAATTCTTTATCATATTCTCTTTGAGTTCCCACGTAGCTTCTTCAGCATTGTGGTTCCTCCAAATTACCTTAACAGAAGGTATTACTTTATTTTTTAGAACTTGTTCTTTTCGGTCGATAATTTGAACAGGAATTTCTTTGTAAGATAAGTCTTTGTCGAAATGTAGGGGTTCATATTCAATCACGTGCTTGTAATCGGGTTTGTATGGTCATAGGACTGAGACATGGAAAACGTTGTGGACATTCTCTAGAGCTGGAGGTAAGGCTACCTCATAAGCAACTTCTCCGACCCTTCGTAGAACTTCAAAGGGTCCAATGAATCTTGGGCTTAATTTCCCTTTCTTTTCGAATCTGATCTTTCCCTTCCATGGAGAGACCTTTAGAAACACATAACTACCTGGCTCGAACTCAATATTTTTACGGTGTGGATCTGCGTATTTCATCTGTCTATCTTGAGCTGCTATCAATCTTGTTCGGATCACCTTGACTATTTCTGCTGTTTGTTGTACCAATTCTGGGTCTAGTAATTATCTTTCACCAACTTCATCCTAGTATAGCGGAGTTCTGTACTTTCTGTCGTATAACGCTTCATAGGGTGGCATGCCAATACTAGCGTGGTAATTGTTGTTGTAGCCGAATTCTACGAGTGGTAGATGATCATCCCAATTTCCTTTAAAGTCCATTATACAAGCTCTTAACATATCTTCCAATGTCTGAATTGTTCTTTCACTCTGTCCATCTATCTAAGGGTGATATGTCATTCTCATTCGCAACTGTGTACCCATGTATTCTTGTAGACGTTTGCAGAAGTTCAACGTAAAACGTGGATCTCTATCAGAAACAATTGACACTGAAACTCCGTGCCTTGAAACAATCTCTTTCACATATAACCTTGCTAACTGATCTAAGTTGAATCTGATTTTGATCGGAAGGAAGTGTGCGGATTTCGTCAATCGGTCAACAATAACCCATACTGCGTCATAGCCTTTCTGAGTTATCGGTAGGTTAACCACGGAATCCATTGTAATATGTTCCCATTTCCATTCTGGAATCTCTAAAGGTTGTAGTAATCCACTGGGCCTCGATGTTTCGCTTTAACTTTTCGACATGTCGCATTTGGCAACACATTCTCGCAACCTCTCGTTTCAAATTTGGCCACCAAAATGTTGTCAAGATCTTGGTACATCTTGGTACTACTGTGGTGAATCAAATATCTCGAGTTATGAGCCTCTCTTCAAAATTTCTTCCTTAATCTCCGTACTAGCGGTACCCAAATTTCGCTTTCAAATCTTAGTAGTCCTCACCGCTCTATTTTGAATCTCGGTTCAAATTCCCTTCAGATATCTTCTTTTCACCTTTTCACATTCTTCGTCCGAAGTTGAGCCTCCTTAACTTTATCCAAGAAGTTGTACCACCTTGCATCCGGAGCGCCTTCTCGCCGATCTCCATAGGACACTTTACTTCCAATTCCAGCTTCTCCATTGCTAAAATTAACTCCCCTTGTTCGGTCAACATCATCAGTTTCTCCCGACCCTTTCTACTTAAGGCGTCGACAACCACATTTGCCTTACCCGGATGGTATAGAATCTCACATTCGTAGTCCTTAATCAACTCCAACCACCTTCTGTGGCGATATTCAAGTCTTTTCGTGGTGAAAATATATTTGAGACTCTCGTGGTCCAGATATATTTCACACTTCTCCCGTAGAGAGATAGTTCCTCCGCATTTTCAAAGAAAAAAACACATCGCAACTAACTCCAAGTCATGGGTCGGATACCCCTTCTTGTAATCTTTCAGTTATCGTGATGCATACGCAATGACTCTACCGTTTGCATAAGCACACAGCCAAGTCCTTTATGCGATGCATCACTATAAACCAAAAAATTTCCCGTGTCATTTGGAAGAGATAACACAGGTGTTGTACTTAACCTCTTCTTTAATTCTTGAAAGCTTTCCTCACACTTCTCAGTCCAAACAAATTTCACAGATTTCTAGACAAATTCGTCAACGAAGTTGCTATCCTGGAAAAATCCTGAATGAATCTTCTGTAATAACCTGCCAATCCAAGAAAACTTCTTACTTCCGACGGTGTCTTCGGCTAGTCCCAGTTAATCACAGCTTCGACTTTGGAGGGATCCACCGAAATTCCGTCCCTATCAATCACATACCCTAGAAATTGTACTCTTTCAATCCAAAATTCATTTTTCAAAAACTTGGCATACAACTTCTCTCTTCTCAACGTCTCTAATGTCACCCTCAAATGTTCTTCATGTTCTCCCTTGGTTTTCAAATATACCAAAATGCCATCTATAAATACCACTACGAATTTGTCCAAAAACGGCTTGAACACTCCATTCATTAAGCCCATAAATGCTGCAAGAGCATTTGTTAGACCAAATGACATTACCAGAAATTCGTAGTGACCGTATCGTGTTATGAATGTTGCCTTTGATACATCCTCTGGTCTCACCTTCGGTTGATGATAACCACTTCTCAAATCTATCTTTGAAAAATATCTTGCTCCCATTAACTGATCGAACAAGTCGTCGATTCGTGGTAATGGATATCTATTCTTAATCGTGACCTTATTCAGTTCTCTGTAGTCTATGCAGAGTCGCATTGTTCCATCCTTCTTCTTCACAAATAAAACTGGCGCTCCCCACGGTGATACACTTGGTTGAATATACTTCTTGTCTAGTAATTCTTGTAGTTGGACCATCAGTTCTTTCATCTCTCCGGTGCTATTTTGAGACAGTGTCATTTCGATATTGGAGCCATTCTTAGAGCCAAATCGATCACAAATTCAACTGCTCTATCTGGAGGAAGTCCTAGCAAATCATCCAGAAATACGTCTGCGAAATCTCTCACTACTGGTATCTCATCTATTTTTGCATTCTCTTTACAACTATCGACTATATAAGCTAGATACCCTACACAGCCTTGCCTTAACAACCTCTTGGTCTGCATCATCGTCAGATAACTCGCTTGTCTAGGCGACTTGCTACCATAAAACACAACCTTTGATGGAGTCATAAGGTTAATACGCTTCTTCTGGCAGTCAATTACCGCCCCATAATTGGATAACCAGTCCATACCCAAAATATCCTCCAAGTCAAATAAGGATAAGATCTATGTTCATGATATTACCCTTAATATCCACTCTACAGTTCTTATGCACATACTTAACATGGATTATTTCTCTATTCGCAATTTCTATGTTCATGGGGTATTCTAACTTATCTTTAAGCAATTCTAAGTTCTTAGAAAAGTCATCGGATATAAATGAGCAAGTTGCACCCGAAACAAATAATACATAAGCATTAACTTTATTGATCGGAATGATACCTGACACCACATCGCGAGACTCGCACATCGCATCCTCAGATTGTCATGTTTAATGTTCTCGCTATTTGGATTCGGTTGGTTGCAGTTGGTCCTGCGATAGTCATAGTGCTTCCACCGGTACTTCCTCTATTTCCTCCTGAACCCGTCCCTTTAGATCCCTTCTTAGGACAATCCCTTGCAAGATGGTCCTTTGAGCTACAAGTGAAACATGCACCCTTCTTTGGGTTCGGACAGTTTGGTGCTATGTGGCCTTTCTGACCATAATTGTAGCACACTCACTTCCCTTTCATACAAACTTCCAGATGAGTTTTCCCGCAGGTTGGGAACGCTTCGATCTTCTTTTTCTGCCCTCCATGTTGACTTCCAGCAGACGAGTTATCAGACCACTTCCTCTTCTGATTGTGATTAACCCCAGTGCTACTCCAACCAGTCTTGTTATTACCTTCATTCTCACTCTTTTTATTCTTCTGATCCTGATTATATTCTGTTACCGCATCGCTTCCACCCTCAACGAGTAATGCCTTCTCTAACACTCCAGCAAAAGTGTTCAATTGGAACATTGACGCTTTGCTATACAACTAGGCTTTAGGTCCCTACTCAAAACGTCTTGCTTTCCTCTCTCACTCCAGATGCACTTGGTATGTGGTAAACCTAGCCAACTCATTAAATCTTCACGCATAATCAACTACCATCGACATACTCCCCTGCTTCAACTCTAGAAATTGAACTTCCATCCGATTTTGTGAATCGGTGGAAAGTACATCTCAAGAACATTTCTTTGAATCTTTCCTGTGGTACTACACCTTCACCTCCCATCACTTTGTTTGTTTCGCCACCAATAATCGGCGAACTTCAAAGATAAACGTTCAGATACGCGATTTTCTGATCTTCCCTTACTCGAGCGACGTCGAACACCTTCTCCATCTCCATGACCCAAGTTTGAGCTTCGATTGGGTTTGTGGAACCCTTAAACTCTGGTGGTCCCACCGCCTTGAAGTCCTTGAATGAGGTGTTCGGTGGAGCTTGTGGTTGATTGTTAATTGCCCTATCTAAAAGGTTCACCAATTGCTGAATAGGGTTAGCATTAGTGTCGTTGTTATTCATTGGTTCCTCTTGTGCTTGCTGACGGTTTTGTCTTCTTCTAGGCGACATATTTCTTTTAAGAATATACGCTTATTAGGTCTTTATTAAATCTCTTAAACATTTAGGACTTAACTAAAACATTTAATCATATCTCACTTAACACAACAATTCAAATAAACTCTGACATTTTTATTAAATTCAAAAGTTTTAACATCATAAGATAGCATCACTGCTATTTACATCCACTATCCCGAGATAAAGAATCTACAGGATTTAAAACATCAAAATATTCCTTTGTTTATAAACACATCAGAATTTACATCTTTAACTACCAGATAATTTTCACATAATTAAACTAATACTATCACTGCCTATTAAGGCGCTGGATAGCCTTGCCACATTCCTCTTCCATAATGCGGGACATCGTCCTGCGATCAAGCATATATGATGGTAGACCTTCAAACTGGATTGGATACTTCATAACTCAATCCTGGGCCGCATCCATTTCATTGTGAAGTGTAGAGTATGTCTCCCCAAGTCTAGGCGTCAAGCCTTCTTTGCATGGCAATCCTCTTCTGCGAGATCAACACGACGCGACTCTCTTACCCAGCTCTCCTCTGCTAATGCCAGTCTTTCTGAGCTCTCTTTTAGATCTTTCTTCAACTTCTCTATTTCTTCGGTCTTCTCCTCAGTTTGACCCTTCTCGTGAACCAAATCCCACTCCACGTTTCCTAAACGTGTGTGAAGAGTCACAATCTCCTCATCCTTCTTCTTCATGGTACTCTGCTGCATAACAGCCCTCTCCCTCAGTTCCTGAACAGTGTCCTGCAACTCTACGTTACGATCATAAAGTGCGTCATACATCTCAGCATCAATGGAGTTCGGTGGGAACTCCTCTTCCTCCTCTGGATCAGTATCAGGCTCATGCTCCCGACCAACAACAGTGATCAACGGAGATGACTCTCTCTGTACCAACTGTTCCCTGACAACATGAATGTCTCCGGGCTCCTCCTCTATAGGTACTCGGGGTTCCTCCTCCCCAGCTCGACTAGCTCCTCCAACATTTGACATCCTGACAACAAAATTTTAAGTTTTAGTTACTAATCCGTGCTAGGGAACACATAATTAACACATAAGCACATAAAGTCTTTTATTATCTTCAATGAATTTAGAAATTCATTTCTTAAGAAATCGATAAGACTTTACCACCACTATATTCTCGATTTCCTACAAGGCTACTACCTAAGGTTGTTCCCCCACCTAAGGTTCATAACCTATAGCTTTAATACCAACCTGTGACACCCCCAAATCCGGTACTTCCATTTCCACAGAATTTGGTGTTCACTATACAAATATCGTCTATCTATCTACCCATAAATAAATGCAAACCATGCAATAGATAGAAATAATAAATATATCTCCTCTTATGGGGTTACATCAACTGCATAATAATAAAATCCCAGGTTACTCTAACCTTATATATCTGTGCGGAATCATAAACAAATAAGTCTTAAGTAACATCAATTCTATTTATCATTACATAACCACAATAATAAAGTAGTCTTCATTACTTGCTAATCTTGCCCTTGCCTTTACTAGTGGAAGGCTCGTCTACTCTTTCGTTCCTAACTGCAATGTTATTATTACGTAAGAGTGAGCACGATTGCCCATAAGTACAACAATATAACAATGAATAATAACATGCGAATAAAATTAAAGACTTTTGAAATAGGAAACTCAACTTTTGAATCAAGAATGAATAACAAGAGACAAAAGAACTTCCGAGGGTCATAAGACCTTGAACTATGTCCTAGGTTGTCAAGTGTTTTACTTGAAACCTTTAACAGTCATAAGACTATGGACTCTTCTTCTCGTACTTAGGGGGATCAGCCCTTAGTACCATACTATGCACAATATCTTAACGCTAATGCATAAGTAATCCCCTTTACAGGGTTGTTCATCTCAGTTTGACATTCGAGTCCGCACCAAAGGAAGTTTGGTTTGGATAATTCATCAAGGGTTCTGAAATTTAGAACGCTCATCAACTATGGACTAGTCGAATCATTACGGGTTTGCTAGTCTAACAAGGTTTAATAATAACTGATAATTTAATTTAAATAACAATCTCAAGAGGTATACAATAGAATAAGTATTGTATAACAACATCATGCTTGAAATATTAATAAGCTTTGATATAACAAAACAGACTTGATCAATAATAATGAGAACTTTCTCAATGTAGAAAGGTGAATTTATCAACTTATATAACGATAATAAATAGGGTTAAGAAACTTGCCTCGTGCGTAGATTACACGTTAATTAAACTCGTTCCTTGAATTAAATCCTACATATCATTTATGTTCACAATACCAGTCAATTATAATGTACTAAACATCACAAGCTTATTCTTTGTCTAACTCAAATTCATGACTATACTTAGTCAAGTACTACACTTATTGCCAAATTAAGATTTCACTAACAATAAGCTAACTATGCATTTATTCATTCAATTCACACGCAATTGTGTTATGGACATGTTAAGAATTTATTTTAACACCTCATAATATGTCTAACAAGTTTTTATGTTTGTTAGACTAAGTTGCTATCACATTTCTATATTTGAACTCTTTAAAAAAAACATTTTCTGGACATTCGCTAAAATGGGCGCCATTGTTGAATGGTCTTGTCATGACTTGCAAGTGTGTACTAGGATGAGACATGGCATCATGGGTGATGGTTCGACATACACATTGCATGGCCATGACGTTCAGTTTCGATTACGGAGACTTCAAATGAAACTCCAGATTTTGATTCTCAGTTCGCGAAGAACACAGAGTTCAGCAGATTAAACATTACATGATCATTAATTTCACTAAATCAAACATACCCACATGCTAGAATTTATACATAATCAGTACCCAACATTTATTGAGTGATTTAACCCATTAAAACACATAATTACCGAATTAAATTATGCAAAATTGTACTGTTTTTGATGTTCTTGAAGTTCTTGAACAAAAACATAGAATTTAATACTACGAATTCGTTATGAGACCAAATCCAACCATTCAAGTTTTGTTTTGTTCATTTTAGCATGCATAATCATATACAAGTGGAAAGTTTGTAGAACACTTTATGTTTGACATATTAAAATCACGTATAAGGCCATATGGCCATATAACATACTCTGAAATCTATTACTGTATAATTTCATGAAATTGATGATATGGAAACCTGTATAATATACAATAAAACATGTTATGCTAATCATATTATTACATATATCCATATAACAACAAAATTTGCCATTTATAGAGATTTAACAGGAGTCTTAAGAGCCATATTCATAAAACTAAATGACGTAAAATATGAATTGGGTTAAAGAGATTACCCAAGCGTAGAGTGTAGTTTGCAGAAGATGAATTCCCTCTCAACTCTATCAATCACACACTAAAATTTCTCAAACTCCCTCTGAAATTTATCTGGCTCTCAGTTAACTCTAAATTGAAGAATACGTAATATCAAATAACTAAGTCTTTATGCGCAGAGTTGAGGTCAGTTACTCCATACGTGGTTTAACTACCCCCAACTCCTCTTAAGGCCTCATTTGGCTAGCAAGTATAGGTTTCAAACTATTTAATTTAATAAAAACCTTATCATATAGTTTAAATAATGTAACACCCATTATAAAATAAATATAATATCTTATTTAATTTACTATAAATAAAATATAATAATTTCTCATTAATGCACATAGTCACATAATTAAATTTTCTCATTTAATAATAATATCAAATTATTAAATCTCTAATTAATAATTAAATTAATTAAAATACCAATAAAGCTTATTAAATATTTCTATTAATACAATAAGCTCACATAATTACATACTTGAATAATAAAATTTCCACATTAATTTAATAAATACAACACATATAATTAAATTAATCTACCTATTAACTTCATCAATTAATTATTTAATCTAATAATTAATTCATCGAAAAAATATTTATTCATTCCAATAATTTTAAAATTAAATTATAAAATCTCGGTTGTCACATCTTTGCCCTCTTAAAAGGATTCTATCCCCAGAATCACAACTCAATAATTCGTCCCGTTACATTCTCCCCCCCTACAAAGATTCTATCCCCAGAATCGCTTATAATAATCTAAGTAAATAAATGAGGATAATTCTTTATCATATTCTCTTTGAGTTCCCACGTAGCTTCTTCAACATTGTGGTTCCTCCAAATTACATTAACAGAAGGTATTACTTTATTTCTCAGAACTTGTTCTTTTCGGTCGACAATTTGGACAAGAATTTCTCCGTAAGATAAGTCTTTGTCGAAATGTAGGGGTTCATATTCAATCACGCGCTAGTAATCATGTTTGTATGGTCGTAGGACTGAGACATGGAAAACATTGTGGACATTCTCTAGAGCTGAAGGTAAGGCTACCTCATAAGCAACTTCTCCGAACCTTCGTAGAACTTCAAAGGGTCCAATGAATCTTGGGCTTAATTTCCCTTTCTTTCCGAATTTGATCTTTCCCTTCCATGGAGAGACCTTTAGAAACACATAACTACCTGGCTCGAACTCAATATTTTTACGGTGTGGATCGGCGTATTTCTTCTGTCTATCTTGAGCTATTGTCAATCTTGTTCGGATCACTTTGACTATTTCTGCTGTTTGTTGTACCAATTCCAGGCGTAGTAATTGTCTTTCACAAACTTCATCCCAGTATAGTGGAGTTCTGCACTTTCTATCGTATAACGCTTCATAGGGTGGCATGCCAATACTTGCGTGGTAGTTGTTGTTGTAGTCGAATTCTACGAGCGGTAGATGATCATCCCAATTTCCTTTAAAGTCCATTATACAAGCTCTTAACATATCTTCCAATGTCTGAATTGTTCTTTCACTCTGTCCATCTGTCTAAGGGTGATATGTCATTCTCATTCGCAACTGTGTACCCATGCATTCTTGTAGACGTTTCCAGAAGTTCGACGTAAAACGCGGATCTCTATCAGAAATAATTGACACCGGAACTCCGTGCCTTGAAACAATCTCTTTCACATATAACCTTGCTAACTTATCTAAGTTGAATCTGATTTTGATCGGAAGGAAGTGTGCGGATTTCGTTAATCGGTCAACAATAACCCATACTGCATTGTAGCCTTTCTGAGTTGTCGGTAGGCCAACCACGAAATCCATTGTAATATGTTCCCATTTCCATTCTGGAATCTCTAAAGGTTGTAGTAACCCACTCGGCCTCTGATGTTCTGCTTTAACTTTTTGACATGTCATGCATTTGGCAACACATTTTGCAACCTCTCGTTTCAAATTTGGCCACCAAAAATGTTTTCGAAGATCTTGGTACATCTTGGTACTACCAGGGTGAATCGAATATCTCGAGTTATGAGCCTCGCTCAAAATTTCTTCCTTAATCTCTGGTACTGGCGGTACCCAAATTCTTCTTTCAAATCATAGTAGTCCCTCACCGTCTATTTTGAATCTCGGTTCAATCCCTTCAGATATCTTCTTTTTCACCTTCTCACATTCTTCATCCTGAAGTTGAGCCTCCTTAACTTTATCTAGTAAAGTTGTACCAGCTTGCATCTGGAACAGCTTCTCGTCGATCTCCATAGGACACTTTACTTCCAATTTCAGCTTCTCGATTGCTGAAATTAACTCCCCTTGTTCGGTCAACATCATCAGTTTCTCCCGACCCTTTCTACTTAAGGCGTCGGTAACCACATTAGCCTTACCCAGATGGTATAGAATCTCACAATCGTAGTCCTTAATCAAATCCAACCACCTTCTTTGGCGCATATTCAAGTCTTTCTGTGTGAAAATATATTTCAGACTCTTGTGGTCTGTATATATTTCACACTTCTCCCCGCAGCGATAGTGCCTCCAGATTTTTAAAGGAAAAACCACTGCAGCTAACTCCAAGTCATGGGTCGGATACCCCTTCTCGTAATCTTTCAGTTGTCGTGATGCATAAGCAATGACTTTGCCGTTTTGTATAAGCACACAGCCAAGTCCTTTATGCGATGCATCACTATAAACCACAAAATTTCATGTGTCATCTAGAAGAGATAACACAGGTGCTGTACTCAACCTCTTCTTTAATTCTTGAAAGCATTCCTCACACTTCTCCGTCCAAACAAATTTCACCGATTTTCTAGTCAAATTCGTCAACGGAGTTGCTATCTTGGAAAAATCCTGAATGAATCTTCTGTAATAACCTGCCAATCCAAGAAAACTTCTTACTTCCGACGGTGTCTTCGGCTGGTCCCAGTTAATCACAACTGCGACTTTGGAGGGATCCACCAAAATTCCGTCCTTATCAATCACATGCCCTAGAAATTGTACTCTTTCAATCAAAAATTCACATTTCGAAAACTTGGCATATAACTTCTCTCTTCTTAACGTCTCTAATGTCACCCTCAAATGTTCTTCATGTTCTTCCTTGGTTTTCGAATATACCAAAATGTCATCTATAAATACCACTATGAATTTGTCCAAAAACGGCTTAAACACTGCATTCATTAAGCCCATAAATGCTGCAAGAGCATTTGTTAGACCAAATGACATTACCAGAAATTCGTAGTGACCGTATCGTGTTCTGAATGCTGTCTTGGTACATCCTCCTGGTCTCACCTTGGTTGATGATAACCACTTCTCAAATCTATCTTTGAAAAATATCTTGCTCCCTTTAACTGATCGAACAAGTCGTCGATTCGCGGTAATGGATATCTATTCTTAATCGTGACCTTATTCAGTTCTCTGTAGTCTATGCAGAGTCGCATTGTTCCATCCTTCTTCTTCACAAATAAAATCAAGCGCCCCCACTTGATGATACGCTTGGTTGAATATACTTCTTGTCCAGTAATTCTTGTAGTTGGACCATCAGTTCTTTCATCTCTATCGGTGCCATTCAGTACGGTGCCTTTGATATTGGAGCCGTTCCTAGAGCCAAATCGATCACGAATTCAACTGCTCTATCTGGAGGAAGTCCTGGCAAATCATCCGGAAATACGTCTGCGAAATCTCTCATTACTGGTATCTCATCTATTTTTGGATTCTCTTTACGACTATCGACCATGTAAGCTAGATACCCTATACAGCCTTGCCTTAACAACCTCCTGGCCTGCATCATCGTCAGACAACTCTCTTGTCTAGGCGACTTACTACCATAAAACATAACCTTTGACGGAGTCATAAGGGTAATACGCTTCTTCTGGCAGTCAATTACCGCCCCATAATTAGATAACCAGTCCATACCCAAAATAACGTCGAATTCCCCAAGTCGAATAGGGATAAGATCTACGTTCATGATATTACCCTTAATATCCACTCTACAGTTCTTATGCACATACTTAACAGGGATTATTTCTCCATTCGTGATTTCTATGTTCATGGGGTATTCTAACTCATCCTTAAGCAATTCTAAGTTCTTAGAAAAGTCATCGGATATAAATGAGCAAGTAGCACCCGAATCAAATAATACATAAGCATTAACTTTATTGATCGGAATGATACCTGACACCACATCGCGAGACTGCACTGCATCCTGTACTATCATGTTTAATGTTCTGGCGGTCGGTCGGTTGGTTTAAGTTGGTCCTGCGATAGTCATAGTGCCTCCACCAGTACTTCCTCTATTTCCTCCTGAACCCGTCCCTCCAGATCCCTTCTTAGGACAATCCCTTGCAAGATGGTCCTTTGAGCCACAAGTGAAACATGCACCCTTCTTTGGGTTCGGACAGTTTGGTGCTATTTGGCCTTCCTGACCACAATTGTAGCACACTCGCTTCCCTTTCATACAAACTCCCAGATGAGTTTTCCCGCAGGTTGGGCACGCTTCGATCTTCTTCTTCTGCCCTCCATGTTGACTTCCAGCTGACGAGTTATCAAACCACTTCCTCTTCTGATTGTGATTACCCCCAGTGCTACTCCCACCAGTCTTGTTATTACATTCATTCTCACTCTTTTTCTTCTTCTGATCCTGATTATATTTCATTACCGCATCGCTTCCACCCTCATCGAGTATGGCCTTCTCTAACACTCCAGCAAAAGTGTTCAATTGGAACATTGACACTTTGCTATACAACTAGGGCTTCAGTCCCTGCTCAAAACGTCTTGCTTTCCTCTCATCGGTATGCACCTGGTATGTAGCGAACCTAGCCAACTCGTTAAATCTTGCCGCATAATCAGCTACTGACATACTCCCCTGTTTCAACTCTAGAAACTGAACTTCCATCTGATTTTGTGAACTGGTCGGAAAGTACATCTCGAAGAACATCTCTTTGAATCTTTCCCAGGGTATTACACCTTCACCTCCCCTCACTTTGTTTGCCTGCTGTTGGGTAAAATCTAATTACGCACAACACGCAAGTATACGTGGTCAACAAGTAATAAAGTGATACGTTGAGTATCATTCCCACAGAGAATTAGTTAATAAAAATCACCAAGTACTAACTCGTAACCAACTCAATCTTATTTAAACGAATGAATTTCAAATTATATAAATTAAACTACTATTAAATTCCACTAATTAAATTAAGACTATGGAGATTTAAGATCACAACTTCACTTATTGCTTCATTTAAGTTAACACACTTCTCATCAATTATTCTCTATCCCGAATTGTTAATCAAGAACACTAAAGTAGTATTAACCAGTTCTCGATGCACTAATACCATATTAAGGCCAATCCACAATTAAGATAGAAATCTGTTAAACACCTTAATCAACTAACCCACTATATCTCTATGTGAATTACAATTGAAGAAGGTTTAAGAACAAGTTCTCTATCCGATTACATGCGGTGTCAAGCATATCTCCACCTTAACACTCCTCAAGTTTAAGCTACTAACAAAATCCCGAACACATGCTATCATGATCAGATCTAAATCTATACTTCATCTCTCGAATTCATATAGATTATCATGGTAATTGATGGCCAGTCAATTAAACAATTAAGTCCAAACCACAATAGATAATTCTCACGATAGAACATAATAATTGATAGCGAAGCATATTAAAATAAACTACACAATAAGATCCGTTGTAATCTCAAACAAAGAATTAGTTCATTGAGTTAAAACTAAGAATCCACACTTGAAATAACATTAAAAGATAAAATAAGAGTAGAGTAAAGAATTGAATCTGTTGTCAGCAAATCTCCATCTTCCTCAAGCTCCTGCTCTTGATCTTCAATGGTCTTCAAGTTGCTTCAATCTTCAAAACTATTTAGAACTAGTTTTTTGATCTAATTTACTCTAATCTAATCTAATGGAATGCTCTCTCCCAATCTCTCCAATCTCCTTAATCTCTCCAATCTCTCCCTTTTATAAGCCTTTTTACATGTCTTTAAGTTCTCTTGGAAGTCCTTGAGTCAATTGGATCGAAAACAATCCTTCCCAAGCTCAAATTTGGCCAAAAACCACTTCTTTTACGCGTACCACCGCCCCAGCGGGGATCTAGGCTTGTCAAGGGCCCACCCCGATGGGCTATAGTACTATTTTTCAGCTGGTACCCCCGCCCCTGCGGGCATCATTTTTCTGTCACAGCGTCCTCTGGTAAAACAACCATAACTTTTGATTCGGGAGGAGTTACGAGGTCTGCCACCTATCAAATCAAAGATATCGATGAGAACTACAACTTTCATTCTTTGAGAATTGAGACATTTGGGCCGAATAAAGGTTGAAATTGGGCTGGAAGTGACTGCTATTCAAATGACCACCCAAAACCGTGACGTTCGACGTCCGTTGGTACAATGATCATAACTTTTGCATCCGAACTCCGATTAGAATGATTCAAGATGTTTCGGAAAGCTAAGAAGACGATCTACAATGTACGCCAAGTTCCAAGCCAAAAACATTAAAGCCCAAATGATGTCCAATTTGTTTTTCTTTGCATTTTCTTTGCTTTTTCCTTACCAATAATCGCTCACACCGCTCCCAAACGTATAACCTACAAAATGAATACAAAATACATGAAAAGTAACTAAGACGCATGAATATAAACAACTAATTCAAGTAAAAGATACCGGATAAGTGTATATAAAATCCACTTATCAAATACCCCCAAACTTAAACCGTTGCTTGTCCCCAAGCAACACAACATAATGCAATGCAATGCAATGAAATGCAACTAATCTATATGCCTACGAATCCAGCAGTAAAGACATAAACAAGTCTATTCAACTGGCTTTAGAGAAATCAAGTAATCATGATAATACATCATATCAAAACCAATCAACAATTTCCTAGTCAATCATCAAGTCTTAAACTGTTATTACTGGTATAGTGCGTGTGTG
This sequence comes from Panax ginseng, assembly GCA_020205605.1. NCBI lineage: Eukaryota > Viridiplantae > Streptophyta > Magnoliopsida > Apiales > Araliaceae > Panax > Panax ginseng. The sequence goes on from CM035128.1 coordinate 140,244,475, forward strand.
CTCCACAACAATGTTAACTGATATAAAATCAAATTTAACACATAACAAGTCTCTTCGAAGGCATCATACAATGCAAACTTAAGAAATCCAAAAATAAGCTAGATTCAACTAAAATCAAACAATTACCAATATCGAGGGTCAACATGGGATACTTATGCTTTATTTTCATCTACGGGGGCTTTTTGCTCTTTTCCCGTTTTATTCATTTTTTCTTTTTTTTTCTTTTTTTTTGGTTTATATACACATAACTATGCGATGTCTTATTCCCTTAGGCTTTTCAATGCTACCTTAACGAGCTTTCGACCAACGACTCCCAGACCATTAAGACCTTAGGGCGCTAGGTGTAAAGACAATCCCCCCGGGCTTACTTTACTCAAAATAACAAAGGCCACAAAACTAGACAAAACGCATACGGTGTTTATTCATACTTTTTTACAATATCGCTTTTATATACCCCAAATATTCCCCCAAACTTAGGTTCTTGTCTAACTTTAATACGACTACTTATTCTTGTTATTCTTTCATTCAAACTAGCATTATCCTTTAGAGTCCCATTATGTATCAATTTAAACTCAATCAATCACAAGTTGTTTTTCTTGTCTTTATGCTTATTATACAAGTTTCAAACAGAAAAAGATTCAATTCTTAACAAGAAATCACATCAAAGTTCTAATATTTAGTACTATACTTGTCTACTCAATTCCAATCTCATCATTAGCCAAAATAAACTGAACTATCTAACAGCTGGACTCATGCAAGATGAACATAGTAACTAACTATTATTTTTGAATTTTTGATTTGATTTTTTTTTAATAATAAACCTAAACTAAATTAACAACATATGCAAAATAACATAACATAAACATGAAACTACACATGCAATAATGAACTAAACTAAACTCCCCCAAACTTATCAATTACAATGTTCTCATTGTAAGAATATAGCGATAAGTAGAAGAGAACTTCCCTGTAATCAACTAAGCGTGAAGTGATGGTGGCGATGGCGGCGACGATCATTTTCCTATCTATTGAACCTCCAATACCTGCAATGAAGAGAGACAACATGGATTAGATTATAAGAGAACTTAATAAGCAAATTAATTCCTATCTACTAAATAAACTAGTAAAGCATATAAATATAAAAATTTATAGGTTGCCTCCCAGTCAGCGCTTGATTTACAGTGTTTCAGCCTGACTTTGTATGATCAACGCTATCCAATCCCTCGTCGATAATTGAGGAACCCTCCATCCATAAGAAATAATGTAGCTTTTGGTAGGTTCCCATTTGTGATAGCCATTGCATTAAAGTTACCTAGCATGCTTTGTTTTGGTATAATCTCCATGAAGAAGGGCAAATAACCAGGTGATATCTCCATTGTGTTTGTGATCATATTTGGGCATGGAAGTGTGCCAAACACAATGGGCTCTTCGTCTATCTTCTCTTTCTCATCCAACCAAGGCTTCATTGTTGTACTAGCTCTTATGTCATAAAGAGCTTCGCCGATGACATGACTACCTAGCAGGCATGATTTTGCAAATCTAATCGGATCCTTTAACTTTGGTGGAGAAGGAAATTGGGGCACTAATAACATTGGCTCATCCTTGTTAGTACTTATAATTAGTTCTTCACCGACCTTGTTGTCATTATCCCCATTTGTCTCTTTTCCAACATCTTGTGGCTCATCCAGTTGTAGATTTGGCTCGGGAACTTCATCAATCTCGGAATCCTCATTATAACACCAATTATTTCGAGGAAGGTTGCTTACGGCTTTGGTCAATTGATCTATCTTATTTTGAAGATTTTGAATTGCTATCTCTTGATTCTGAATTGACCGCCCTTGATTAATCATCCTCTCCTCAGTTGATGCTACAAAATAGAACCACAAATCCTCCAAACTTGAATTATCTGTCTCAGTTTTGGAATCCATGTATTGAGTTGAAGTGGTGATGAGTTATTCCATCTGGTGCTGAAAATTGTGGCTCGATATTTCTTGACTCATCATCCTCTCCTCTTGGTTTGCTATAATCCTTAACATGAATTCCTTCACCTCGAAATTGTCTTCTTGTCGCATTGGAGGTGGATATGAGAATTCCGACGTGTATTTTGGATTTGGAGTAGAGTATTGGTCTTCATAAGTATAGCTCCATGAAGAATTCGGGTGATACCCCCAAACTTGATCATATTTATCATATGCATACTGATTGAGGTAGTTACCACCATACTGTAATGATGGTGCATTGATTACTTGGGTGATTGCCAGCACAATAGTCACACATAACTGCAATCCTTAGACTCCTTTGGGATGCAAAAACGTCCAACTTCCTCGAAAGTTCTTCAATCTGTACTGACATTGCGGAAAATGCATTAAGTCCATCAATCCCCGTTTCCCTTGGTTGAGTCATGTTAGGTGTATGGCCATTGATACATGAAAGTCATCCATGGTACTGAAAAGAGAGAAATATAGGAAGAGAATTAAAAATAAAAATAAAAATGTTTAAATTAAGACTAATTTGATTGAAGCTAATATTGGCAAAAATTATATTAAACTAATTGCCCGGCAACGGCGCCAAAAACTTGTTGGGTAAAATCTAATTACGCACAACATGCAAGTATACATGGTCAACAAGTAATAAAGTGATAAGTTGAGTATCGTTCCTATAGAGAATTAGTTAATAAAAATCACCAAGTACTAACCCGTAACCAACTCAATCTAATTTAAACGAATGAATTTCAAATTATATAAATTAAACTACTATTAAATTCCACTAATTTAACTAAGACTATGGAGATTTAAGATCACAACTTCACTTATTGCTTCATTTAAGTTAACACACTTCTCATCAATTATTCTCTATCCCGAATTGTTAATCAAGAACACTAAAGTAGTATTAACCACCTCTCGATGCACTAATACCGTATTAACGTCAATCCACAATTAAGATAGAAATCCGTTAAACACCTTAATCAACTAACCCACTATATTTCTATGCGAATTACAATTGAAAAAGGTTTAAGAACAAGTTCTATATCCGATTACATGCGGTGTCAAGCATATCTCTACCTTAACACTCATCAAGTTTTAGCTACTAACAAAATCATGAACACATGCTATCATGATCAGATCTAAATCTATACTTCATCTCCCGAGTTCATATAGATTATCACGGTAATTGATGGTCAGTCAATTAAACAATTAAGTCCATACCATAATAGATAATTCTCATGATAGAACATAATAATTGATAGCGAAGTATATTGAAATAAACTACACAATAAGATCCATTGTAATCTCAAACAAAGAATTAGTTCATTGAATTAAAACTAAGAATCCACACTTGAAATAACATTAAAAGATAAAAATTAGAGTAGACTAAAGAATTGAATCTGTTGTCAGCAAATCTCCATCTTCCTCAAGCTCCTACTCTAGATCTTCAATGGTCTTCAAGTTGCTTCAATCTCCAAAACTATTTAGAACTAGTGTTTTGATCTAATTACTCTAATCTAATCTAATGGAATGCTCTCTCCCAATCTCTCCAATCTCCTTAATCTCTCAAATCTCTCCCTTTTATAAGCTTTTTTACATGTCTTTAAGTCCTCTTGGAAGTCCTTGAGTCAATTGGATCGAAAACAATCCTTCCCGAACTCAAATTTGGCCAAAAACCACTTCTTTTATGCGTACCCCCGCCCCGGTAAGGGTCTAGGCTTATCAAGCGCCGGCCCCGACGAGCTATAGTACTATTTTGCAGCTGTTACCCCCGCCCTGGCGGGGGTTTTACTAAGGAAAACCCGCCCTCGGCGGGCATCATTTTTCTGTCACAGCGTCCTCTGGTAAAACGACCATAACATTTGATCCGGGAGGAGTTACGAGGTCTTCCACCTATCAAATCGAAGATATAGACGAGCTCTACAACTTTCATTCTTTGAGGATTGAGAAATTAGGGCCGGATGAAGATTGAAATTGGGATGGAAGTGACTTCTATGCAAATGACCACCCAAAACAATGACGTTCGACGTCCGTTGGTACAACGATCATAATTCTTGCATCCGAACTCTTATTAGAATGATTCAAGATGTTTCGGAAACCTAAGAAGATGCTCTACAATGTAAGCTAAGTTCCAAGCCAAAAACATTAAAGCCCAAATGATGTCCGATTTGTTTTTCTTTGCATTTTCTTTGCTTTTCGTTACCAATAATCGCTCACACCGCTTCCAAATGTATAACCTACAAAATGAATACAAAATGCATGAAAAGTAACTAAGACACATGAATATAAGCAACTAATTTAAGTAAAAGATACCGGATAAGTGTATATAAAATCCACTTATCACCTGCCACCAATAATTGGCTTCGGACTTCAGCATAAACGTTGCATACACGGTTTTCTGATCTTCCCTTACTCGAGCGACCTCAAAAACCTTCTCCATCTCCATTACCCAAGTTTGAGCTTTGATTGGGTTTATGGAACCCTTAAACTCTGGCGGTCCCACCGCCTTGAAGTCCTTAAACGAGGTGTTTGGTGGAGCTTGTGGTTGATTGCTAATTGCCCTAGCTAAAAGGTTCACCAATTGCTGAACAAGGTTAGCATTGGTGTCGTTGTTATTCATTAATTCCTCTTGTGCTTGCTGATAGTTTTATCTTCTTCTAGGCGGCATATTTCTTTTAAGAATATACGCTTATTAGGTCTTTATTCAATCTCTTAAACATTTAGGAATTAACTAAAACATTTAATCAAAACTCACTTAACACATCAATTCAAATAAACTCTGACATTTTCATTAAATTCAAAAGTTTTAACATCATAAGATTGCATCACTGCTATTTACATCCAGTATCCCGAGATAAAGAATCTATAGGATTTAAAACATCAAAATATTCCTTTGTTTATAAACACATCGGAATTTACATCTTTAACTACCAGATAATTTTCACATAATTAAACTAATACTATCACTGTCTATTAAGGCACTGGATAGCCTTGTCACGTTCCTCTTCCATAATGCGGGAAATCGTCCTACGATCAAGCATATACGATGGTAGACCTTCAAACTGGATTGGATACTTCATAACTCGATCCTGGGCCGCATCCATTGCATTGTGAAGTGTAGAGTACGTCTCCCCAAATCTAGGCGTCTAACCTTCTTTGCACGGCAATCCTCTTCTGCGAGATTAGCACGACGCGACTCTCTTACCCAACCCTCCTCTGTTAATGCCAGTCTTTCTAAGCTCTCTTTCAGATCTTTCTTTAACTTCTCTATTTCTTCGGTCTTCTCCTTAGTTTGACCCTTCTCGTGAACCAAATCCCACTCCATGTTTCCTAAACGTCTGTGAAGAGTCACAATCTCCTCATCCTTCTGCTCAATGGTACTCTGCTGCATAACAGCCCTCTCCCTCAGTTCCTGAATAGTGTCCTGCAACTTTACGTTACGATCAAAAAGTACATCATACATCTCAACATCAATGTAGTTCGGTGGGAACTCATCTTCCTCATCAAAATCCTCATCTGGATCAGTCTCAGGCTCATGCTCCCGACCAACAACAGTGATCAACGAAGATGGCTCTCTCTGTACCAACTGTTCCCTGACAACATGAATGTCTCGGGGCTCCTCCTCTATAGGTACTCAGGGTTCCTCCTCCCCAGCTCGACTAGCTCCTCCAACATCTGACATCCTGACAACAAAATTTTAAGTTTTAGTTACTAATCCGTGCTAGCGAACACATAATTAACACATAAGCACATAAAGTCTTTTATTATCTTCAATGAATTTAGAAATTCATTTCTTATAACTCGATAAGAGTTTACCACCACTATGTTCTCGATCTCCTACAAGGATACTACCTTAGGTTGTTCCCCCACCTAAGGTTCATAACCTACAGCTTTGATACCAACCTGTGACACCCCTAAATCCGGTACTTCCATTTCCACAAAATTTGGTGTTCACTATACAAATATCGTCTATCTATCTACCCATAAATAAATGCAAACCATGCAATAGATAGGAATAATAAATAAATCTCCCCTTATGGGGTTACATCAACTGCATAATAATAAAATCCCAGGTTACTCTAACCTTAAACATCTGTGCGGAATCATAAACAAATAAGTCTTAAGTAACATAAATTCTATTTATCATTACATAACCACAATAATAAAACAGTCTTCATTACTTGCTAATCTTGCCCTTGCCTTTACTAGTGGAAGGCTCGTCTGCTCTTTCGTTCTTAACTGTAATGTTATTATTACGCAAGAGTGAGCACGATTGCCACAAGTATAACAATATAACAATGAATAATAACATGCGAATAAAATTAAAGACTTCTGAAATAGGAAACTCAACTTTTGAATCAAGAATGAATAACAAGAGACAAAAGAACTTCTGAGGGTCATAAGACCTTGAACTATGTCCTAGGTTGTCAAGTGTTTTACTTAAAACCTATAACAGTTATAAGACTATGGACTCTTCTTCTCGTACTTAGGGGGATCAGCCCTTAGTACCATACTATGCACAATATCTTAACTCTAACGCATAAGTAATCCCCTTTACAGGGTTGTTCATCTCAGTTTGACATTCGAGTCCGCACCAAAGGAAGTTTGGTTTGGATAATTCATCAAGGGTTTTGAAATTTAGAACGCTCATCAACTATGGACTAGTCGAATCATTATGGGTTCGCTAGTCTAACAAGGTTTAACAATAACTGATAATTTAATTTGAATAACAATCTTAAGAGGTATACAATAGAATAAGTATTGTATAACAGCATCATGCTTGAAAGATTAATAAGCTTTGATATAACAAAACAGACTTGATCAATAATAATGAGAACTTGCTCAATGTAGAAAGATGAATTTATCAACTTATATAACGATAACTAGTAGGGTTAGAAAACTTGCCTCGTGCGTAGATTACACGTTAATTAAACTCGTTCCTTGAATTAAATCCTACATATCATTTATGTTCACAATACCAGTCAATTATAACGTACTAAACATCACAAGCTTATTCTTTGTCTAACTCAAATTCATGACTATACTTAGTCAATTACTACACTTATTGCCAAAATTAAGATTTCACGAACAATAAGCTAACTATGCATTCATTCATTCAATTCACATGTAATTGTGTTATGGACATGTTAAAAATTTATTTTAACACCTCATAATATGTCTAACAAGTTTTTATGTTTGTTAGACTAAGTTGCTATCACATTTCTATACTTAAACTCTTTAAAAAAAATATTTTCTGGACATTCTACTAAGTGGCGTTGCGACGCCACTGTTGTAATGGGTCTTGGTGCTGCGGCGCGGTGGCGCTGCGGTTGGAGACATGGCGTTGCGGCACGGTGGTTCTGCGATGCGAGGTTTCAGTTCTGGAGTTGGCACCGCAGCGTGAAACTCCAGATTTTGATTTTCAGTTCACGAAGAACACAAAGTTCAGCGAATTAAACATTACATGATCATTAATTTCACCAAATCAAATATACCCAAATGCTAGAATTTATACATAATCAGTACCCAACATTTATTGAGTGATTTAACCCATTAAAACACATAATTACAGAATTAAATTATTCAAAATTGTACTGTTCTTGATGTTCTTGAACAAAAACATAGAATTTAATACTACGGATTCGTTATAAGACCAAATCCAACCATTCAAGTTTTGTTTTTTTCGTTTTAGCATGCATAATCATATACAAGTGGGAATTTTGCAGAACACTTTAGGTTTGACATATTAAAATCACGTATAAGGCCATATGGCCATATAACATACTCTGAAATCTTTTATTGTATAATTTCATGAAATTGATGATATGGAAACCTATATAATATACAATAAAACATGTTATGCTAATCATATTATTACATATATCCATATAACAACAAAATTTCCCATTTACAGAGATTTAACAGGAGTCTTAAGAGCCATATTCATAAAACTAAATGACGTAAAATATGAATTGGGTTGAAGAGATTACCCAAGCGTAGAGTGTAGTTTGCAGAAGATGAATTCCCTTTTAACTCTTTATCAATCACACACTAAAATTTCTCAAACTCTCTCTGAAATTTCTCTGGCTCTCAGTTAACTCTAAATTGAAGAATACATAATATCAAATAACTGAGTCTTTATGCGCAGAGTTGAGGTCAGTTACTCCATACGTGGGTTTAAGCGCTTTCAACTCCTCTTAAGGCCTCATTTGGCTAGCAAGTATAGGTTTCAAACTATTTAATTTAATAAAAACCTTATCATATAGTTTAAATAATGTCACACAGACCCGATTCCCTTGACTGCTAACAATGTTCGAAAGCTGCTAAAGGGATGAAGAACTAGAGTTTAGTAGGAGAAGAGAGAATAGTGTTGGATGGAATCAACAATAGATATGCAGACTGGAATCAAGGGTTTGATTTAGGGCTCTTAGATGTTCGGTTTTGTTAGAGAGAGAGGAGTTTGATATTTTAAGGAGATGTAGAAGGCGTGGTCTGTTCTGGCTCCTTAAACTGATTTTAAAAACCCACAAAAAGCTTGGGCACAGCTGCGCTATAAATGGTTGAGAATGGTGGCAATTGCTTATTGTGTTAAATTTAGCGGTATCATGTGTGGCAGCCTACGCTTGGTTTGGCATGTCTTTGGTATGAGCCTACGCCTACTGGACTGGTTCTAACTCACTTCTTGCTGTGACTTGATCCTTGGACTATAAATTTTTTTGCCCCATTGGTAACCCCTGATACAGATCAAAAAGAACTATTAGACTTTATTTAATTATAACCAATACTTACTACTAAAAATTTAATTACTAAAAAAATAGCAAACTAATTAATTAAAATAAAAAGAATTAGACACAACGAAAGGAAAATGATAGACTATAGATACTAAAGAATTAAACAAATAGGGAGAGAGAGATTTGATGGGGTGCCTCCCATCAAGCACTCGGTTTATAGTCCGTTAGCTGGACTCTATTTCTAACACCACTATCTAATTCCCCTACGAATCTCTAATGCTACCCAATTGCTTCAAGTCTCCAAACTAGTCAAATCTAGAAAGTGTATACACTAATCTACTCTACTCTATTATTGAAAATCAAAGAGAGAAAGAAACAATAGTTCCTTAATCCCCCCAAGGGTGGAATATGTTTACATCTGATAATAAGTCTAATATATATTCAGAGTCCCAATCGTAGCACTCTCTCCAAGCCATCACCCTGCTAGATCGTTCAAGTGAAAGTCAACTAATTTTTAAAGATCAAGAATCGCTACTGTGAATAACCTTGTATATAGGGCAATTTGCGCTATCTTTGAGTGCTGGGCGATCTGTCATACAGTAGCAATTGCGATCGTGTCATAAACCCAAGTTGGTAGCGTTCTTGCTGCGCGTGAATCATCTAGGCCAGGTTTGTTCTGCTTGTTCTGCTGCAACCTTCTGCTACCTTTTAGACTCAAAGTACTTCACTCCAAGACTTCAATCCAACATTTGGCAACATGCTTAACTCCATTTCCTTTCCATCATCAATCCATCATAGCTTTGAACACAACTTAGCTAAAATAACACCAAGTAAGTTTCCAATACTAAAACAACAAAATAAAGCACAAAGGCATAAAAATCTATACAATAACACGAGATTAAGCACAAATTTAAGTCAGTTAATATCCAAATAAGTGGTTATAAAACCACTTATCAGTATTGGATACCGATTGTGGTTCTCAAATATGTAATACTATGCAAGGACTGGTCAAAAGTAGAAAGCTAAACAAGGATGAAGTCATCCTACAAGTGGGAAATGTAGCAAAGGTTGCTGCATTAGTTGTAGGGACTTAATGTTTAGCACTGCCTACAGGAAATTTCATTAATTTAAATAATTATTATTTTGTTCCGAATATAATTAGAAACATTATTTCAATTTCTATATTAGATATCGATGGTTTTGACATTATAATAAAGAACAACAGTTGTTCTATTTATAATAATAATATTTTATATGGTGTTGGTAATTTGCGAAATGGACTGTACATACTTGACTCGCATGAAAATATACTTCAAATTGAACAAACTAAGAAAAGAAAAAGAGATGATGTTAATTATACTTATATGTGGCACTATACGTAAACTTGGTCATATTAATAAAACAAGAATATCTAAGTTGCATAAGGATGTGCTCCTAGAGCTATTGGATTATGAATCATATCCAACTTGTGAATCTTGTCTCATGGGAAAAATGACTAAATCTCCTTTTAGTGGAAAAGAAGAAAGAGTTACAGAGTTATTAGCGTTTAATTATTATAACCCTAACCGGTTGAAATTAGAAACCGTAACGACTGTGTTAGTAACATACACAGATAATTAAAGAACCACTAATGGTCAATTAGAAACCCTAATTGATGACGTTGAGAAACCCTAATTATAGAATCTTAAATTTTCTATAGAAAACCCTAATTTTAATTACCGGGTTTAATTTCGATGTTATTGTATAAGTGTTTTAATTTACCAAAGGATAGAAGTTAATTGGTAAATTATAAGAATTAAATCTAGTGATTAAATATTACATTTAATTGCCTTGTACAAGATTGCCCATACACTCTTAAACAAAGCCCAACCATCACCCATAACAAATCAGAAGCAAGAATCAAGAATTTTTGGGAAAAAGGGTATAAGAACACTAAACCTATAAATCTTTTGATTCGATGTTATTTGATACAATTGATTGTTTAAAGTTGTGTAATAGGATGTTAATTGATGATATGGGTTAATAAATCAAAGACCCATAACATCAAAGTGCAATTTAATTTGAAGATTTAAGCAAGTTGGAAAAATGAATTACATTATTTTTTACCAAATGTCGAGGCCATAACTCTTTGCTCGATCATGAGTTTTGTTCTTTAAAAGTTGTTATGTGTAGCCCACGATATGTGGTCTTTAATCTGCAAAAGAATCAAGTCCATATCATGTATAGATTAGAAGTTATAGATGGTCAAACATGGTTGACCGATCATGATAAACTATTTTTGGGCAGTCTGTAATGGGGGCATTCTCGTCCACTTTTTGTTCTTTAAAAGGTCTGGGCTTTTGATATGTTGTAGTACACTGAATAAGCTTTCCATAGACTCCAAAACGGACTAAATCCGATATCGGAGGAGAGAGTTATGACATTTCAAAGTAGTAGTGTCAAAATTGTCCAACAAGTGCGGTGCAGTCCACTTGAACGGAATTTCTGGGCTGATGTGTTCGGAATTTGGAAATAAGTTAGTAGGGAAGAGTTGTAGTCTCGGAAGATAGCTTCGCGTGGGCTCAAGAATCGTCTAAAAATGTTTTAAAAGCGAAAGAGTTATGATTTGTTTTAGTGAAAGAGGGTAAATCTGGGAAATAGATAAAAGCGGTTTAAAGTGGACATTTTTGGGGTTCATTTTTAGGCTTCCTAAGAGGTCCAAAATTATTGGGTTATATTTTTTAAAAATACTACTCGGTATACCATGTATAACATATCCAAAGTTGGGAATTTTCTGATAAATGACCAAGGCGTGAGAAAATCGCAAAGTGAGCTATTGAAAGATTAGTTTAAACCAAGTCCCACATCGACTAAATTGAGAACTTCACCATTTTCTAAACCTATAAATAGAAGAGCTTGGCCTTTGTTTCATTCACCAACAATAAGGCCTCCAATTTTTGAGAAAGGCTTTGCTGTGGGAGGACTTTTTATAAAGATCTCCTTAGTTAAATTTTGGCGTGGAAGTGCGTATTCAGTTTGTGGAATTCGTATTTTTGGGTATGTTTCTTATTTAATTTTTATAATGTTATTATTTTAAATATTGTATTTAATTGTTAGTTAAAGTTTGAATTTTTGAAGTTTAGTTAGTTTTGTTATGTTTATTTTGGCTTGGAATTGATTATGTAAATGAGTTATTTGTGATGACTTTTAATATTTTGTGATGAATTTCATTAATTAATTATTATTAATGATATTAAAATTATTTAATGATTATATTAAATAATTTAGTTTAAAAATGATTTTAATATTATAAAATCATTTTAAATGAAAATAAGGTATTTAAAAATATTTTAAGTTATAAAATATAACTTTTAATATTTAAATGATAATTTCATTAATAATTAAATATTAATGATATTAAGATAATGTTAATGATATTTAGTTTATTTAATAATTATTATTAAATAAATAGTTTTAAAATGGTTTTATTTATTTAAAAACCATTTAAAGACTTAAGGATTTAAAAATATTTTAAGTTATAATTAATGACTTTTAATATTTGGATAAATAGTACATTAATATTTAAATATTAATGGTAATTATTTAAAATGATTTTATTGTTTTAAAAATCATTTAAGTGTAATATAAATGTTTTAAAATAGTTTGAGTTATTATAAATAACTTTTTATATTTTAGCAATGGTTTCATTAATAGTTTAGTATTAATTAAACTATTAATGATAATGGAATTGTTTAATGTTTAAATCATTTAATTATGATTCCGATATTTGAAAGTTATAATAGGCCAAACTAGTGACTTGAGAACCGATTATGAAGTTACGAATTTGAAGAAGAACACCTATAGTAATGTGATTATATCACTATAGGCCCTTTAGTGATGATTTGAATTATTTTAAATTTTTAATTTACGGAAATTTGAAAATGATTAAAAATAAGATGTCCGATATTTCTGAGATGTTGAGGTATAGAATAAGAGTCTTAGACTCAGTATTTACCCAATAAAGTCATTTCGATGCAGCAGGCAAATGTCGAACCTTATAAAAAAGAAAGAAAAGGCTATTTGTAAGAGCATGGATGAGATATTTGAAAAATGTATAAAATATTTCAAGTATAGAATAGGAGCGAAAAAAGTATGATCCTTTGTGATTATGTGATTAGACTATGTGCTGACTGTAATAGATAGTACTATGTGTTAAGATATATTGTTCTAATCGAACAAATGATCTGATTATTGATAGGTTGTGATAAAGAGATAAAACCTAAGTTGAGATTTGTAATCAGCGAATCAGGCAAGTATCCTGCCTTTGCATTTCCTTTATGCAATGGACATGAGTAAGAAGTTTCAGAATTCTTTTCTATTCCTGTATAGATTATGTACGCTTTGATTATCAACATGTTAATTCAGATATATTTTCTGTTCGTTAATTTCTAAATGGTTATACAAGTGTCCCCACTTGGATAATCATGGAATTTATTCATATGTTGATACACCTTTGTCAATTACCCGTATATATATATATGTTGAATTACATATTATTGTTGAGTAAGATTAAAAACCTTCGGGTTTGGAACCAGACATGTATGAACATCCCTATATGGGAAAATTTTTGCGCCCAAGGCGGATAGAGTGAGCGATGAATTTCGTTCAAGTTATGTAGTATTGATTAATACAAGGTACAACGGGGCTGATCACCCTCCGTGCCCGTAATTATAACTTAAAATATTTTTAAATCCTTAAGTCTTTAAATAGTTTTTAAATAAATAAAACCATTTTTAAACTATTTATTTAATAATAATTATTAAATAAACTAAATATCATTTAATTATGATTAGATATTTGAAAGTTATAATATTTACCAAACTAGCTAACTTGAGAACCGATTATGAAGTTACGAATTTGAAGAAGAACACCTATAGTAATGATTATATCACTATAGGCCCTTTAGTGATGATTTGAATTATTTTAAAATTTTCAATTTTGGAAATTTCAAAATGATTAAAAATAAGATGTACGATATTTCTGAGATGTTGAGGTATAAAATAAGAGTCTTAGACTCAATTATTTACCCAATAAAGTCAGTCGATGCAGCAAACAAATGTCGAGAACCTTATAAAAAGAAAGAAAAGGCTCTTTGTAAGAGCATGGATGAGATATTTGAAAAATGTATAAAAATATTTCAAGTATAGAATAGGAACTAAAAGTATGATCACTGTGATTATGTGATTAGACTATGTGCTAAATGTAATAGACAGTACTATGTGTTAAGATATATTATTTTAATCGAACGAATGATCTGATTATTGATAGGTTGTGATAAAGAGATAAAACCTAAGTTGAGATTTATAATCAGCGAATCAGGCAAGTATCCTACCTTTGCAACTTCCTTTATGCAATGGACATGAGTAAAGAAGTTTGAGAATTATTCTATCCTTATATGATTATGTACTCTTTGATTATCGACATGTTAGCTCGGATATATATTACATTCATTGATTTCTATAAATGGTTATACAAGTGTCCCCACTTGGATAATAATGGCATTTATTCACATGTTGATACACCTTTGTCAATTACGTAGTATATATGCTCGAATTACATATTATTGTTGAGCAAGATTAAAACCTTCGGATTTGGAACCAGACATGTATGAACATCCCTATATGGGAAATTTTTGCGCTCAAGGCGGATAGAGTGAGCGATGAATTTTGTTCAAGTTATGTAGTATTGATCAATACAAGGTAATGGTGATCACCCTCCGTGCTCGTAAGTTGTGACGGGTTTGCGAATGGATTTCGCTAAACCTTTTTGAAAATGAAAAGAATGTTCATAGTATGTTTCTTAAACCCTATTCAAGGGTAGAGCGAGCCAAATTTAAAGAATTTGAAAGAGAGTTGTTATGTGAATTTTTATCAAGTCAGATTACTTCACAACTTTCAATTCGTTGTAGAAGTGTTATGTAAGAAGAATACTTATATTCTTTTCGACTTATATATATAATTGCTATTACTTCTTTGGGCACTCAAATGCTCACCCTTGCTTAAATTAAATGTTTTCAGTTATGCATGAGCAACAAGAAGGCTCGAACGCGAACAAGTGAAAAAAGGAAAGTTTGTTGAATGAGTTATATTATGAGTTAATGGTTATAGTTAGTATTGGTATACATTCGGGTATGGTATGGAATGTATTTGAAGGTCTCAGTGCACTGGAAGTAAACTTTGATGTATGTAAATTAAGTTTGAATGTAATATTATTATTGCATTATTCAGCTTATAGAAATGGTATCGTGAAGCACCGAGTTCGGGTTTAAAGTACCTGGATTTGGGGTAGTCACAAGTTGGAGAATGAGCATTTAATTACCCAGCAAGTAATATCAATTAATAAACATTAGCTGAAAGAAATAAATATTTTCTTTGAACTATAATTTTACAACGAATCAAAAGTTGTGAAGTAAATTGAAACAATGATGAACAACATATCCAATCAATTAAATTTTTAAAACTACGTACTGACTATAAATGTTGAGCGGTCAATAAACCATGAACTTTCATTTTCAATTTTGAAAAGGTTTGTATAGAAATTCATCTGCAAACCGTCATGACTTACGGGCATGGGGGTGATTAGCCCGTTATGCCCTATATTGATCAACACTACATGCTAGAATGACGTATGCTTTTATCATCCGCCTTTGGCACATAAAAGTTTTCCCATTTCATGATGTTCATACTCGGTCTGGAGTCCGAACCAAAACAATTGAGTTGGACGATAATAATATTCAATCATGTTCAACGATACCTTTCAAACTATGTCTAGCCGAGTCAAATAGCTTAGACAGCTTTTAAATCATGTATACATACCAAAATTTAATAGTATGTATCAAAACTTGTTCAAATACAACCATTATCCAAGTGAGGACACTTGCATAACCAAACTTAGCTCATAACGAATAGAATAAATCTTGATCATATATGGATCAATGAAGACAATATTAAGATACTGGTAAACAATGAATAAATAGAATTCGAGAACTTGCATGAATATAAAGGTTCAGATATATGCTCAATATAAAGTAGAGTCAAGAAACATGCATAATAGAAATATGGTTCAGAAACTTGCTTACATAGATCCGTTGCATAAGGTAAATGAAGGGGTTAGGATACTTGTATAGTTATAGATCTCTTGCATAAAGTAAATGCATAGAGTATGGATACTTGCACAATAAAAGAGTATAGAAACTTGCATAAACATATACCTGTTTACACAAAATAAAATTAGTGCTTAAGGTTTAGATACTTGCTCAATATAAAATAAAGTTCGAATACTTGCCTTGATAGTTGTTTACTGCTACATAATTTAATATGACTTCTTTTGAAAGACCAATCATTAATAAGATTGATCTGTCAATTAGCATCATAAATCTTACTTATTATACCATTATTCCATAATAATTTATCTAACATGCAATCACATAATCCAACACCATTTCAATCACTAAACCATATATGTTAAGACTTAACACTTTCTCTTTCATTTTACAAGTTCTTCTTTAAAATCTAACAAGTCAAATACTAATCCAGCAACCTGGATTATTCAAACTGACCAATCTAGCAACCTGGATTATCTAACATACCAATCCAACAAACTGGATTCAAACTCGATTCTAAACCAGCAACAAGATGGTCAATCCAGTAAACTAGATTCTAATTCCAGCAAACCAAATTGCAATCCAACAACCTGGATTCAAACTGAATTTTAATTTAGTAAACAGTTTTCCAATCCAGCAAACTGGATTCAACTGATTTTTAATCCAGTAAGCTGGATTCATTAATTCCTTTCACGAAAATACCAAATCAACTTATTATTTTTCTATCCTTTGGCCAAACATATATACATATATTCCATACACAAAAAGAATTTTTCTATAATTTTTCAACTCACTTTAGTATTTTTTAAATATCATTTTTAGCTTGTAGCTTAAGAAATTAGCCCTATTATGGTTAAATCCAGAAATTACCATCTCTTGACATAATCTTACATGTGTTAACATGAACCTCCAGTTTAAGTTTCGTGGCCATCGGAGTAATAGAACTCCGGTTATAGAAGTTTTCGTACGAAAAACTCAAATATTGAAATTACCATAACTTGGTCAATTTAAGTCGGAATGAGCTCATTTTTGGACAGGAGCTACTTTATATCATATATTTTTATTTTTCAAATGGCCGGAATTTATTTCAAAAATTAAATGGCCAAAATTGCCCTTGTAAAATCTTGGGCAGTTTGTTTTTCGAAAAACCAACTTTTGCCTACTTTGCCAAAAATAATCCATACGGAAATCTACAATTCCCTTTTCAGTGATTCCACTTGAGTTTTAAAGATAAGTCATCATATTATCATTCCAAATTTTTTTAGAATTTTTGAATGTCAGAAAAATAACAAAACTACCCCTAGCATTGACTGGCCAAAAATAGTTTTTTTCTCTTTCTAAAAATGAAACTATTTTGGCTAAAACAATCATTACTTGTTGGAAAAAAGTTATTTTTGAGTGATACCATTTGATTTTAGTAGTTTACTTATATAAATAGTAACCCCTTTGACGGATCGCAAAACAAAGTTGTAGATCTCAAGTTATAAGCTTACAAAGTAGAAAACAATTTTAGGGTGTTCTAATTTTTCAAAACATTGCTTCCATTTCCTTACTTTAGATCTAACTTTTGATACACAAAACGGTTAGAACTAAACATAAAACACTTATTAACATGTAAATCTAGAGTTTAAATGTTTTGAATCATAGATCTATGTTTTGATTGAGAATAATCAAAACAAAATTACATAAACTAGTTAGAGTTTATACCTTTGCTTGATTTCCTCCCTCCTTCTTGCTAAGCTTTGATTATGAGACTTGAAAACTTACAAAAAATCTCCCTCTTTCTTCTCTGACTATAACCAAAACTCCTTCTCTCTCTCTCTTTAGCTTTGCTTGTGTTGATTAAGAAAATGAAATTTAAAAGATATTAACTAGATTTTTTTTCTTTTGATTGTAGTAAAAATGTATAGATATATTGTATATATCTACCTATTCTTACCCACATCTAGCTCTCTCTCTCTCTCTCTCTCTCTTCTTAATCATTGAAATATTACTTACTAATCTAATTACATGTGGTGGCTTCATAAACATTTGGACACCTAGCTTATTTGGTAAATATCTTTTGAACACGTGGCTTGAAAATGATGACATGCTCCACCTTTTCTCTCCACATTTATGGTCGTCTATGTGGCCTCTTTTCTTCCAAGTTTTGTTTCCTTTTTAATGCTTATTTAGTATACTAAATGTCCAAAATATCCCATATTCAATTGGGCTAAGCTTGAACCATTTTATTTGATGTCTTGGACTGTCAATTTAATTCTTTGGGCCATAAAAATAACATAGTTCCATACTTTTAATTTTATCTTTCCCTAATTATTTAATTATGGTTTTCATTCACTCATTTGTAATTTAAATAATTACTCATGTACATTAAATTTTATAACCCAATTAGACTTGATTTACTAAAGTTATAAAATTTAACTAATTGAGATATATAAAATAAATCTCTTTAGGGTTAGTATATATTTTCAATACTAACATTATTTTATATTATAACCCTTAGGTAATTTAATTACCATACCTAATATATATATATATATATATATATATATATATATATGTTAGGTTACATAACTTTATTTTAATCCTCTTTATATACAAAATAAATGTATACACATTATATAATGTATATTTATTTAAGCACATACATAATCCCACATAATCCATAACATATTTATCATTATTGATAAATTCTTATCATATTTAAATACTCACATAATCATATAATCACTTTGTATAATTCATATCAATAGTTAATAACTTAAAGATTGTAAATCTTTTTAATTTACCATTCAAGGTTAACATGAAATGTAAGACCCCAACTTATTATGAATAAGATTTAATTTTCTCTATTTATTATCTTGAAATAATTAGGAGTTAATTTAATATAATACTTTGGTTATGGGTGAAATGTGCAAATTTTACAAAATAAGCAAGTGGTTATAAAATATTCATTTTTGTCGGGGAATATTCATACGACATAGTTTGAGTTTTTATAAATAACGACATAGTTGTTACCGTTAACACTGTTGGAATACCCGGTGGTTAAAATACAGTAATATGCGTGGTTGCATAGTAGCACACGGTATTGCACAATATTTTTGAATTATTGATTCTTACGTAAGAAGGCACTACTAAATAATTGTTACAGTAATTACTTTTCAATATTTTATTTTATTGATTCAATAATTGCTGCATTGATATTTTATATTATTGTTATTTTAATAAGTGTCACTGCACAGTATTTCCCATTATCAGATCAATAATTCATATTATTTGAATAATATTATTAGATAACATTATTAGCAATGTCTAGAAAGTTCTGTCTAAGGAGAGGTTTGGTCACCTAATTGCGTGCCAGTAAGGAGAAATTCTTATCGGAAAGCCCCTCTTCCTCACAAGGCGGCTGGTTGTCATAATTGTGATTACGTAATATTATTTGTGAATAATTAATTATTGATTTATATGATAAGAAAATATTTATTTTATGTGAATATAATTGATGGATATATATATTTTATGTGGTTATAATTGAAAGAATTAATGTTGAGGTATTTTTGTCGGAATGGAGGTATTAAAAATTAAATCACTGTTCTTGAGATATATTGCGTGAGTTATAATTTTTAATCCGACCGTTGGATCGTTGTGATTTTAGGATATGTTATACATATATAAGTTGAGTATATGTCCACAAATTTTGAACCGTTAAAAATGAACGTATGATTTGTTATGAATTTTAAGAGGTGACTGATTTGAAAATTAGGTTTATAAATGATTTTGGTGGAAAATTATAGAATTGAGTTGGCCCCACTTGTGGTTGGTGAAAAAATATGCTGAATTTTATTTCAAATGTGGTGGGTGACAATAGTAGCAGGTAAAGCCATCAGGTAGCAGGTCAAGTCTGCTTCGGCGTGCTAGCATTTTCTTATAAATAGGTGCTTAGGTTAGAATTGAAAATTACCCCAGAAACATAAGCTTTCTCTCTTTCTCTCTCTATATTAGCGATCATATTTTGTGAGTATTTAGATACTTTGAGAGTTGCTATTCAGTACAAGTTTCATTCAGCATCATATCTGACATTTCATTCCGAAGTACTGTTTCTTTGAGGTAAGGGATGTTATTTTCTTCTTAGATGATATTATTTTCTTCAATATCATTATGCTGAAATATTGGTGAACTTTTTAATCAAATTTGGAACTTTTTGTGTCGGGGTTACTATTCACATATACGACACTATTCACGAATACGACACTATTCACCGAAAAATGATTTTTTTTTCTTTTTCGTCCCATATGTCTTTTATGGTTACTATCTTTGATTGTATCCATGTTTTGATCTTTATTCTACTTCACACTTTGTTATTATGGAGTATTATTGAATTTGGATAAACCGAAATACGAATCCCTAATATTTGTCCTTACGTCTCCTTTGAATTCGTTCTCTAAAATGTTTTTCATCATCCTCGGTCCTTAATGGTTATACTTGATGAATATCTTTGGCTGTAGTGCAAAGATGTATGATTACTGATGAATATCTTTGGCCGTGAGTGCAAAAGATGAGCAGTGTTGAGATGAACATGACCAATTTGGTGATCTACAAATGAATATCTTTGGCCCGTAGTGCAAAAGATGAATATTTGATGCAAGATGTATATTGATTGATGTTACTGAGGATAAAATATTGATGATGGACTTTTAAATTCATAGATGATAGTAGATTTGATTCTCTACTTAACTCTTCTAATGAATTATTGTTTTCACGCTGCGATTGTTGATCTAAAACTTGTTGTTGTCTCATTATATTTTATCAGATTTTTCCTGTTGAGGACTAATGATAATTTGTTGTATATTATCTTAGTCATAATATTCTTTTCTTGGGCTAGTTGAGCTCACTATTTTCCTTTTTGTTCCATTTTTCTTCTCAGGAGGTGAGAACATAGCAGGATCTAGTCAGGGTATGGAGTGATGGTTCTAGAAAGATGTTTTAACAGTCCTCACTATTTCTGTAAAATAGTGTATGAATAATTGTAATGCGGACTTATTTTAGTGTGGATATTGTCTAGAAGACAATATTTGTATTTAAACTCACAGTATGTGTTGTCGTATTTTGAACGACAATTATAATAATAAAGTTGTAGTTATTTTTTGTACCATGTATTTGGCGACTCAGAATGGGTGATGTATACCTATTTTTGGGGCGTCACACTTGGTATCAGAGCTTAGGGATATGGTCTCTGGCGGAGGTCGGGGAATAGATCTAGGAGGGGAGAGACGAGTAAATCCTTCGCTAGTGTGTCCTACCTAAGCTTATTTGTTGAGCAGTCATAATATAGGGATATTATGTGATATGTTAATTTGTTTAATTAACCCCTGTTTTATGGAAATTTTTAAGAATGGCAGCTGAGAATGTCGTTAACAATGGAGTCTATGAGACTATGGAACAACCTTTGATTACCAACCAAGAGAACGTGCAACAGGAAGGCAATATTCCTCCTGTAAACAACTTTCTTGAGTAAGCGATGAATGATGCGATGTTTAGAAGCTTGTTGCGATTCATGCAAAATCGACGAGGAGACTCGTGTACAAAATACGGTGGAAATAATAGCAACGCCGCTATGCATCCGCGTAACAAGCGAGTTCAAGGAGTTGGACCACCGATTTCTAGGGAAAGCTGACCCGATTAAGGCAGAAACGTGGGTTAAGCAAATGACCAAGATATTTGATGTCTTGGGCTGCACGGAGGAACAGAAGGTTCCATTCGCCACCTTTATGTTCCGTGGTGAGGCAGATTATTGGTGGGAATCTGTGAAGCATACCCAGCTAGCCGCACTCAACATGTCTTGGGAAAAATTTTAGAAACTGTTCAATGACAAGTATTTTCCTGAAAGTATTCGTCATATGAAGGAGGTAGAGTTTATTAGACTGGAATAGAACAACATGACGGTGTCCTAGTACGAGGCGAAGTTCGCGGAGTTATCCAGGTTTGCACCTCATTTGGTAGAAAATGAGGAACGTATGACGTGGATGTTTCTGAGAGGTCTAAAACCCGAGATTCGACAATATCTTATCTCTCATAAATTTTCTTTATATTCAGATGTTGTAAACATGGCTCAATTATTAGAGCGTGATAACTTGTAGTATGTTCAATCAAGGGACCACAACTGTGGTCATATGGGGTGGTGTTGCGATCATCGTGAGTGATGATAACTTAAAATGAGAGGAAAAATATGGACAAAAACGGTAACCACTTGGGTGGTCATCATGGCCATGACAATAGAAGAGGTGAGTCAAGTGGAAATTTCAAAAAGAGGAGATTCAACAATGATGGAAAGACATCAGCACCAGTACCAGCACCAACAACAAATTCTAGGGGAGGAAAACAACCGCCAGTTAGATGCTACAGATGCGGAGAGGTGGGACACATAAGTCCAAACTGTTCACAGCCTTCCAAGGTGTGTTCTAATTGTGGAAATGACGGCCACATAGCCCAATTTTTTCCGGTAGCAAAGTCAAGTCCAACTGGGATGGCGGCACCAATGGCGACTACGGACAAAACAAAGTCGGTGGTTCAAGGAAGGGCGTTTGTCGTGACTTGCCAAAACGTGAGAAAACCGAACGAGGTGATCACGAGTAAGCTAATCTTGAACTCTTGTGAAGTTTATACCTTACTAGATACTGGTTCTACCCATTCTTTTATCTCTCCTGCTTGTGCTCAATGTTTAAACTTGACTCCGGAGAAATTGGACTTTAACTTATCTGTTGAAACTCCATTGGGTGAAACCTTCGTTACATCTACAGTTTATAAATCTTACTTAATCCAAGTTGGCACAATCACATTACCTGTTGATCTTATTTCTTTAAAGATACTTGCATTTGATGTGATTTTAGGGATTAATTGGTTAACCACTCATCATGCCAAAATTGATTATTTTCGTAAGGTTGTTAGTTTTCATATTCCTAACCAACCTGTTATACGAATTCAAGCAACTAAACCACTAAAATCAGTCACTATTGTAAGACCCCAACTTATTATAAATGAAATTTAATTTCCTCTATTTATTATTTTGAAATAGTAAGGGTTGATTTGATTAATGTGGTAAGTTATGGGTAAAATGCGCAAATATTTCAAATAAGCAAGTGGTTATAAAATATTCATTGTTGTCGTGGAATATTCTTGTTGTCGGGGAATATTAAATGCGACAGTATGATCTTGTGTGGGCCTCATAGCGGAAAGCGATTGGATGAAGAAAGCGACAAGTATAAGTTGTTTATAAATAGCGGCGTAGTTATTCACCAGTATTAATCTTGTTGAAATACTCGGTGGTTAAAACAGAGTAGCACACGGTATTGCACCAATTATTGATTCTTACGTAAGAAGGCACTACTTAATAATTGTTACAGTAATTACTGTTCAATATTTTATTTTATTGATTCAATAATTGATGCGTTGATATTTTATATTATTGTTGTTTCAATAATTGTCATTACACAGTATTTTTCATTATCGAATCAATAATTCATATTATTTGAATAATATTATTAGATAGCAATATTGGCAATGTCTAGAAAGTTCTGTGTAAGGAGAAGTTTGGTCATCTAATTGCGCGCTAGTAAGAAAAAATCCTTATTGGAAAGCCCCATCTTTCCTGGGAACTGCCTGGTTGTCAGTATTGTAATTCTGTAATATTATTTGTAAATAATTAATTATTGATTCATATAATGAGGAAAATATTCATTTTATGTGGATATAGATGGAGAAAATTTTTAATGTGACAATTGTTGTAAATTAATATTTTATCTTTTTTGATAAAATAATTCATTTAAATATATTATTCTATTAAAATAATATAATAATGGTGATATTTTAACAATGAATGTGGGATATATGAATAAATGAAGAGGAAGAGTATTTTTGTTACTAAAAATATTTAAAACATGTTTTTCATATTTGTGGACCCCATTTCTTGACTGAAAATCTGATTATAGCATGTAAAATCGCCCGTTTGTGGATTTCGGTCAATTTTTGTTTTGAATTTGGAAAAAGTTTCTTTTGCAAAGTTGAAGAGAATGGAATTACCTATGAAAAGTACATGAGGTTCGAATTTTTCTGATAAAAGGGCTATTTATTATGAATTATTAAAGTTCCGGATTAATTAATTATTTTTTTTTTGGAGTTTTAAATGAATTAATTGAGAAAAACGTTTTTGTGGTTGTTATTGAGGTGCGGATGATGTCTAGACTATATTGGTGTGCGTAGGAAATTTAAGAAAAATAAATTATTATTTTATTAAATTTTCTGCTTTGGTGTTCTAAGCATTTTCCTATAAATAGGGTGCTTAGGTTATAATTGAAAATCACACCAGAAACTGAAGTTTTCTCTCTCTTTCTCTCTCTATATTATCGAGCGTATTCTTGTGAGTATTTTGATACTTTGAGTGTTGCTATACGGTGCAAGTTCCCTTCAGCACTATATTCAGTATTCTAGTCAGAAGTACTGTCTTTTCGAGGTAAGGGATATTGATAGTATTTTTCTTGTGAAATTCTTGTCTTTTAGTGTCGGGGTTACTATTCATGTATACGACACTATTTATGTATACTATACTATTCACGAATACGGAACTATTCACAAAAAAATTAAATTTTTGTTTTTGTCCAAAATATCTATTATGGATACTAGCTTTGATTGTATCCATGTTTTGATCATTCTTGAATTTTGCTCCACTATGATTATTTATGAAGTATTTTTGAACTTGGATTGTTTAAAGTACGAATCCCTAATATTTGTCCTTCTGTCTCACTGAATTCGTTCTCTAAAATGTTTTTCATCATCCTCAGTCCTTAATGGTGATACTTGATGAATATCTTTGGCCTGTAGTGCAAAGATGTATGATTACCTGATGAATATCTTTGGCCCGTAGTGCAAAGATGAGCAGTGTTGAGATGAATACATACCATTTGGTGATACAAATGAATATCTTTGGCCCGTAGTGCAAAGATGAATATTTGATGCAAGATGTATATTTATTGATGTTACGGGGATAAAATATTGATGATGGACTTTTAAATTCATAGATGATAGTGGATTTGATTCTCTACTTAACTCTTCTAATGAATTGTTGTTTCCGCTGCAGTTGTTGATCTAAAACTTGTTGTCTATTGTATTTTATTAGATTTTTCCCTGTTGAGGACTAATGATAATTTGTTGTATATTATCTTAGTCATAATATTCTTTACTGGGCTAGTTGAGCTCACCCTTTTCTTTTTTGTTCCATTTTTCTTCTCAAGAGGTGAGAACATAGCAGGATCTAGTCGGGGTATGGAGTGATGGTTCTAGAAAGATGTCTTAGCAGTCCTCACTATTTCTATAAAATAGTGTATGAATAATTGTAATGAGGACTTATTTGAGTGTAGATATTGTCTAAAAGACAATATTTGTATTTAAACTCACAGTATGTGTTGTCGTATTTTACACGATAATTGTAATAATAAAGTTGAAGTTATTTTCTGTACCATGTATTTGGCGACTCAGAATGGGTGATGTATACCTATTTTGGGCACGTCACATGAAAGCTATGTTAATTCTTAATATAACTCATCATACCCTTCCTTAATCAAATTGATTAATTAATATTCATCTTAATTAACTTAAAATAAATAAATTAACTATCTTTCTTAATTCATATCGCATATGTTCAAAATATTACGGATATCAATAATTATAATAATTAATGAAATAATAATAAATAAATAAATTCATTCATAAAAATATAGTCGTTTAAAATTTATGGTCCTTACAATCAAAGTCAGGTACCTAACCAAGTGGAAGAACCTATTGCAACACACCCTATTCATAAATCTGGAAGAGTATCGAAGATACCTGATAGGTATAAATTTGTTATAGAGGATGAAGATGAGGTATGCATCATAATGATGATGATCCATTGAATTACGAACATGCTATGAGTAGTAAAGACTAAGAGAAGTGGCTAGAAGCCATGAAATTCGAGATGGACTCCATGTATGAAAACCAAGTATGGACTTTGGTTTCACCGCCTGAAGGCATTAAGCCTATTAGGTGTAAATGGGTCTTTAAAAGAAAAATTGGAACAGATGGCAAGGTAGAGACCTATAAGGCCTGACTAGTCACAAAAGGTTTCAAACAAAGGCAAGGAGTTGACTATGATGAAACCTTCTCACCAATAGCGATGCTCAAGTCGATTAGGATTTTTCTTGCGATTACAGCTTACTACGACTACGAAATCTGGCAGATGGATGCGAAAATAGCCTTCCTCAATTGGAAACTTGAGGAGTATGTGTATATGACATAGCCAGAGGGATTTGTTTGAACAGTTGGAAAAAATCAAGTCTGTAAGCTACAATGATCCATTTATGGATTGAAGCAAGCTTCTTGAAGGTGGAACATCCATTTTGATGAGACAATCAAAGAGTTTGATTTTATCAAAAAATGAGGATGAACCATGTGTGCACAAGAAGGTTAGTGGGAGCACTGTTTCATTCCTTGTATTATTGGTTGATGATATATTACTGATAGTGAATGATATTCCTATGCTACAATCGATTAGAATCTGGTTAAGGAATAAGTCAAAGTGTAATTCATTATACACAAGATACTATGATGATCTCAAGTCTAAGGATCATTTATACTACTATCACTACAGGAATTCTTATTGACAGGCAAGTAAAACTCCATTAGGTATTCCTTAGTGAGTCACGTTCAGTGAACTTATTCTCCAATAAGCACCTACATACTTGCTTTAGTGTCTCCACACAAATGATCATGAGATCAATCATCCTCATCCAATGAGCAAGCAACGTATGTACCAATATATCCAGATTCACTAATCCCCTTTTTAGTAATCCATTTATTGAGAACATTTTAGTTTTAAGCTATCTAAGAATTTAGATCTCATTGGCATGATCACATCATGATTCTAAAAGCATTGCTTAAAACTATGGGTTTATCACATATTATTAAAATAGCACCGTGTCGATAATAAATGCCTTTAATAATTAATTCTTTTATTAATAAATAAATAAGATTGATTACAAAGTATATGTTTATCATCATACATAATTGGCTTGTATTCATACTACTTTCAATCTACCACTTGTACTAAAGTCAATCACCGTGGTGTCTCATACCCATCTTCTCTAAGTGACGATCGAACTGCTATTATGTTAACGCTTTAGTAAATGGATCTGTAATATTGTCTTGAGAGTCCATACGCTCCAGGGTGACATCTCCTCTTTCAATGATCTCTCTGATCAAATGAAATCACCGCAACACGTGTTTGGATTTCTGATGAGACCTGGGTTCCATAGCCTACGCAACAGCTTCAGTGTTGTCACATAATAAAGGTACTAGTCCTCTAATGCTAGGAACCACACCAAGTTCAGTTATGAACTTCTTCATCCAAACAACCTCCTTTACAGCTTCACTTGCAGCTATGTACTCTGCCTTTGTCACTGAATCAGTAACTGTTTGTTGTTTGGAACTCTTCCAACTCACTGCACCACCTTTCAAGGTAAACACATACCCCAAAACTGATTTACTATCATCTTGGTCTGTTTGAAAATTTGAGTATATCAAGCCCTCTAGTTTCAATTCAGACCCACCGTAGACAAGAAACACATCCTTAGTTCTTCTCAAGTACTTTAGGACATTTTTCACTGCCTTCTAGTGCTCTTCTCCTGGATTCGACTGATATCTTCTTGTTACACTAAGTACATGAGCGACATCCGGTCTAATACAGATCATAGCGTATATGATAGATCCTATTTCTGAAGCATAAGGAATCTTACTCATACGGTCTCTCTCTTCAGGTGTCTTTGGGGCCTGTTTCTTGGAGAGATGTATTCCATGGCTCATCGACATGAGACCTCTTTTGGAATCTTCCATGCTAAACTTCTTTAGCTTTGAGTCAATGTACGTTCCTTTGGATAAGCTAAGCATCCTTTTAGATCTACCTCTATAAATCTTTATCCCCAAAATATAGGTTGCTTCACCCAAGTCCTTCATGGAGAAGTGTTTAGATAACCAGATTTTAATTGATTATAACATAGGAATATCATTCCTTATCAGTAATGTATCATTAACATATAATACAAGGAATGAAACAGCGCTCCCACTAACCTTTTTGTACACACATGGTTCATCCTCATTTTTGATTAAATCAAACTCTTTGATTATCTCATCAAAATGGATGTTCCAAATACGAGAAGCTTGCTCCAATCCATAAATGGATCGTTATAGCTTACAGACTTGATTTATTCAAACCTTTGAAGCAAATACCTCTGGCTATGTCATATACATATCCTCCTCAAGTTTCCCATGGAGGAAGTCTATTTTCACGTCCATCTGCCATATTTCTTAGTCGTGGTAAGATGTAATCGCAAGAAAAATCCGAATGGACTTGAGCATCGCTACTGATGAGAAGGTTTCGTCATAATCAACTTCTTGTCTTTGTTTGAAATCTTTTGCGACCAGTCTGGCCTTATAGTCTCTTCCTTGCCATCTACTCCAGTCTTTCTTGTAAAGACACATTTACACCCAATAGGCTTAATGCTTTAAGGTGGTGAAACCAAAGTCCATACTTAGTTTTCATCCATGGAGTCCATCTTGGATTTTATGGCTTCTTTCCACTTCTCTGAGTCTTTACTACTCATAGCCTGTTCATAATTCAACGAATCATCATCTTTGAGGCGTACCTCATTGTTATCTTCTGTGACGAATCCATACCTATCAGGTATCTTTGTTACTCTTCCAGATTTATGAATAGGGTGTGTTACAATAGGTTCTTCCACTTGGTTAGGTACCTAAATTTGATTCTTAGTATTTTGTGGTTCTTGAACTTCTTCAAGATATATCTTACTCCCACTGACCCCTTCAAGGATAAACTCCTTTTCCAAGAAGGTATCATATTTCGCAACAAACACCTTTTGATCAGTTGGATGATAGAAACAATACCATGATGTTTCTTTAAGGTATCCCAAAAATCTACACTTGTCAGATCTAGCTTGCAGCTTATCATTTTCAAACTTTTTGACATAAGCTGGATAACCCCAAGTCTTAACATGCTTAAGATTTAGTTTCCTCCTTGTCCATAATTCATATGGGGTCTTAGGGACGGATTTGGTAGGTACCTTGTTAAGTAGGCATGCAGTCGATTCTAGGGCATATCCCCAGAAGGAAACTAGAAGGTCGATAAAGCTCATCATGGATCGAACCATGTCCAACAATGTTCAATTTCTACTTTCAGATACACCATTCAGTTGTGGCGTCCCTGGTAGAGTCCATTGTGAGATTCTACCATTTTCTTTGTGACAATTGAGAAACTCACCACTTAATTATTCACCACTGCGATCTGATCGGCGAATCTTAATACGTTTGCCAGTTTATTTCTCTACGTCACTTCTGAACTCTTTGAACTTTACAAATGATTCAGATTTATATTTCATTAAATACACATCCTAATCTTGAGTGATCGTCAGTGAGAGTTATAAAATAAGAATACCCTCCTCTTGTATTCATTGTCGTAGGTCCACATACATCTGTGTGTACCAACGCTAACAACTCTATAACTCTTTCTCTTTTTCCACTAAAAGGAGATTTAATCAATTTTCCCATGAGATAAGATTCATAAGTTGGATATGATTCATAATCAACTAGCTCTAAAAAGTCCATCCTTATACAACTTGGATAATCTTATTTCCTTAATATGACTGAGTCTAAAGTGCCACATATAGGTATAATTAACATCATCTCTTTTCCTTTTATTATTTTGTTCAATTTGAAGTATATTTTCATGTAAGTCAAGTATATAAAGTCCATTTTGCAAATTGCCAACACCATATAAAATTTTATTATTATAAATAGAACAATTGTTGTTCTTTATTATAATGTCAAAACCATCCATATCTAATACAAAAATCAAAATAATGTTTCTAATGATATTCATAACAAAATAATAATTATTTAAATAAATGAACTTGCCCATAGGCAATGCTAAACAATAAGTCCCTATAGCTAATGCAGCAACCTTTGCTCCATTCCCCACTTGTAGGACGACCTCATCCTTGCTCAACTTTTCTATTTTCGACTATTCCCTCAGATATTATTACATATGTGAGAACCACAGCCAGTATCCAATACCCAATTAGAAGATTGACTTTCAAAAAAATTAATTTCAATCAACGACCGCCTATATGCGACCGCCTATCAGCGACATCAGTCGGTCGCAGATCATTATCAGCGATCTCACACGGTCACTGATAGGCGTCACATAAAATCTGGTTGAGGGAATGCACATCAGCGACCACTATTAGCAACCGACTTATCTGCAACCGATATTAGCAAGCTAAGCTGAGTCAGCATGGTTCAAGGCAAAGTCTGATGTGGGCCACGTGGCAGTGACCACTATCGATCAAAGTCTGATGTTGGATCGATACGCGTGCGGTCGCTGATTCCCTCAAATGTTTAGCAGTCGCTAATAATAAAACTGAAAACCAGATTTTTGCTGTTTTGTAGAATTCCCAAAAAATTGTACCTATTTTGTACCTACAATATCCCAACACACATGCACAACAATATAAACATCCATCGTCCATATACTGACACATACACCAAACTAGTATATAAACTATATAAACCTTTAAAAATCAATATGAATTGAATAAATATAAAGAAATCTAATGTTTAAGTAACATACAGACATCCAAAGAATGAATATAAAAGTATAAGATTCTCAATGAACTATAAAACAACACTAAATTGGCCGTTAAGCATCATTGTCTTGATTAGCTTCTCCTTGATCACTCTGTAATTAACAAAATAATAAAACAAGTTACAAATATAGTAACTATGTTAATACTAGTATTACGACAATATACAAAAAATTGATTACCTCATCACCATCCCCATGTTGTGCTGCTGCTGTTGCCACCACTACTTCAGCTAACTCATCAGGACTCAAAGCCGCCAGATGCCCGCCCAGTATCTTTAGAAGATCGCGATCTCGATATATAGCTCTCACACAATCAGTAGCAGTATGAACAGTTGGATGACTCAATGACTGTGAAGATTGGGTAGTAGAGCTGCCTGAGCCACTAAAGGATGGGCGTCGTCGTTGTCCTTGAGCTTTAATGTAGTTCTTCTTCACAAAAAATGCCCTCTCCCATAACTCTTGATCATTTGGCGGAAGTGGAGTGCCTTCAGGATAGCGCTCATTCAATAAACGCTTATAAGTATCACGTCATCATGTTAACAATTAAATAGTTAAAAATAAATTCTGTTAGCATTGATAAACAAGATCAAGTTGATAAAACTTATTACCGCTATCTGGATAGCATCAGGCAGACCATCACGGGTGGCCACGTACACATCCATCCAATGGATAGGCTGACCTTGAGACTAAGACTCCTATACAAAAAATAGACCAATATTACTAAGTAAAAATGTGATATATATTCTATAATTCATGATTGTAAACATATTAAAACTTGTAAATACGTACCCTGATAGTGATATGATGCAATTGTGAAATACTGCCGCCTTTGTATGTTCCTTTAGCCTTTTCGCCATCGGGTACACCTGAGGATCTGTTGGTGACGACAGTCTTTCATCTTTTCACCAGCTCTTAACTCTCCGTTGGGCATACATCTCAGCCCAAATAGACTGGGTGCACCACCAGGGGCTATGCTCGTACATGTAATCCTCTCCCTAGCCTGGATGGTCGATCAATTTATTATGAAGGGCTTTTTATCGTTCTTTGTTTAAATTATCTTTGGTGTGGACGGTGCACTACTGCCAAAATAATGTCTGTATTATTGAAGCCTGCGCGTCCTCCCATCTATACCTTTTCTATAAATAAAACAACAATAATAACATTACTAAACAATTATCCTTAGAATATTATATTATCTCATCATAATTAAAAAACATACCAATTTCAAATTTCAAACAAAGATCTCTTGTGGGAGATAGGTGTGCTCGCCCACGTAATCACAAGTGTAGGCCAATTCTATAAGCATAGCTGTGATATGCACTTGACGATCTTATTATCAGAAAAATCACTATAATATACAACAATTTACATCAACGATAAGTAGATATATTAAAGTAATTTACATCTAAGTTCTATATATCTTGTATAAATGGAATCTAAAATGCTTATATATAAATGATGCGGGACGTACGTGCTAATCGGAGGAGGATGAATCTGAATAAGAATTTGATCATCCGAATTGGTAGGGGCCTTTGGCACATGATTAGGCCCCCTACCCAAGTTGCGCTTTTTCTGCGCTACTTCAGAAGCCATCTATATATTACAATTTTCAAGATGTTATTATGAGTTATATTTGATTACATGTATATATGAATATAAAATGACAATAATGACATGAAATTGCATTTAAATAATAAAGTACATAAACATGACAGTGATATAAAGATATTGGTATGAGTTATATTTGATTACATGTATATATATGAATATAAAATGGCAATAATGATACAAAATTGCATTTAAATAGTTAAGTACATAAACATGAGAATGATATAAAAAACATGTAATGCTAAACATACATTTCATTTGTTTAAGTGTTAATGTCTGATTCAGAATCATCTTGTATACGTATTGCAGATTCATAACCATCATCTGCTTCAGATTCAGTGTCAGATTTAGTCAATAACTCTTCCTCTGCAGTATCAATGTCATCTGATACAAGTATTGACTCCGGATCTAATTCATGTGGTTCATCTCCACCATCTAACTGTATTACTTCATTATCGTCCTCCACATTTATTATAGTTTGACTATGAAGCATCTGCTCTTGGTAAATCTCCCCATCAACTACTTCTACATGACTGTGCGCGGGAGTATGAATTATAACTTGACAATCTGTAGGCGGTCTATCCCTTTTCCTAACAGGACTAGGAGTGTAGTATACTTGTACTGCTTGAGTTGATAAAATAAACGGTTCGTTAGAGTACACAGATCTATAGAGGTCAATATCGACGATTCCATGTCTGTCAACACGTATCCCTTTTTCTAAATCAAACCAATGACACTTGAACAAGTTAATATGACCCCCATACGTGCCCTTGTACGATAACTCTACGATTTCCTCCAACTCCCCATAAAAGGCAAGACCAAGCTTATTGTAACAATCTCCTTGGACACACACTCCAGAGTTCATTGTTCTTTTACCACGCCCGTATGCCTTTGTATGAAATTCACAACTATTTATTTTGTAACCATTGCGGCTGACTTGGTCCCTGTCTGGTCCCATAGCTAGGACTTGTACATTAGCCTAATCGTTGATCCCTCAACCAAAGCCTACAAAAACTCCATCTTATTAAATGAAGTCATAGTTATATATATATATATATATATATATATATATATATGTCGTGCTTAAGAAATTGAACTTACTTTGTCCTTTAGCCAAAGTGCAAATTTTTTATCACGATTGATTTGAATATCTTTATCAGTTATGCCGGGATGCTTCACTTTTAACTCATCATCGTAAAATCTATATAATGTTATAAACATTAACATATTGGAATAAAATTTCAACTTAAGAGATAAATTATCAATTTTACATGTGTACCTCACAAATTCGTCAATATCCTTGCATTTGAGAAGAATGTAAATATGTGCAGCATGTAATTCTTGCTCAGAGAGGAATATGTGCTTCCCTTTTCCATAAGTGCAGCCCGATAGACCAAATATATAGAGCCTACCATTTAGTTCAACATTTCCCCCATCATCATGTCTCGACACTCGATTGGCCTTTGTCATAACTTCGTCCGAAAAATAGTCTGGGATAAACGTAGATATCTCATCAAAACTGTATCCCTCACATATCGACCCCTCGACATAAGCTCTATTCTTCACTTTCTTCTTAAGGTTTCCCATCACCCTCTCGAAAGGGTACATCCATCTATATTGAACTGGACCTCCAACACGAGCTTCATAGGGAAGATGGATTTGCAAATGCTCTATGATCAAAAAAAACCCGTGGGAATATTTTTCCGGCTTTTTACGTGATCTCTATGATGTTCTTCTCAAGTACAGGCATGTCCTTCTCATTTAATGTTTTTGATCATAAGTCTTTGAAGAAATGACTAAGATCCGTCAAAGCATCCCATATTGGTTTATCAAGCAGATCTCGAAATGTTATATGCACGAGTCTCTCCATGAACACATGACAGTCATGACTCTTCATCCCTTGCAATTTCCCACCTGTAACACACCTTACAATGTTTGACGCATATCCATTTGGTAGTTTCAGAGACTTAACCCATGTGCACACATCTTCAACTTGCTTTTTGGACAATGTGTACCTTGCATGTGGTTTGACAATCTTACCATTAGGAGATTCATAAAGTTCTAATCTGGGACGCTTACAAATATCTTTCATTTCCAAACATGCCTTATCATTATCTTTTGTCTTCCCCGTAACATTCATCACAGTGTTAAACACATTGTCGAACACATTCTTCTTAATATGCATCACATCTAGATTATGATGAATCAAATTTGTAGACCAATAAGGCAGTTCCCAAAAGATGCTTCTCCAAACCCAGTTATGAGATTCGCCAAACCCATTGATTATGTTTGTGGCATCAATCTTACCAAATGGGATGACCGATAATCTCATCACATGATCTCACATCTCCGTTCCCGATAATCACGGTGCAGGCATATCATTGTCTACTTTCCCTTTCTTGAAGTGTTCTCTATTTCTTCGAAACGGGTGATCTACCAGCAAGAACTGACGATGGCAGTCAAACCAGCAAAGCTTTTAACCTTTTGATAGATTGAAAGACTTTGTATGCTCCATACAATATGGATAAGCCAACTTCTCGTGTGTACTCCATGCAGATAACATACTATATGCTGGGAAGTCACTAATAGTCCACATAACCGCTACCCTAAGGTTGAAATTTGTTTTCATTGTAACATCCCAAGTTTGTAATATATCATGCCATAATACCTTCTACTCGTCTATAAGAGGTTTCAAGTAAACATCTAAGTTCATTCCAGGACTCTTAGGACCAGGAACCACGAGTGAAAGAAACACATATGGTTGTTTCATACACATCCAAGGAGGCAAGTTGTACGGAGTAACAATCATAGGCCAACATAAGTACGGAACAACTGAGTGGCCAAACAAATTGAAACCATTGGTGGACAATCCAAGCCTCACATTTCTAGGTTCCAATGCAAACCCAGAATGCGCTAAGTTGAAATCTTTCCAAGTCTACCCATCTGCGGGATGATTTAGTTCTCCATCTTTAGCTAGAGATTTTGCATGCCAACTCATATGTTCAACTATTCTTGAAAGAACCTTTGCTCCATTTCCCACTTGTAGGACGACCTCATCCTTGCTCAGCTTTCTATTTCTGACCAGTCCCTACATATTATTACATATGTGAGAACCACAGCCGGTATCCAATACCCAAGTAGAAGATTGACTTTCAAAAAAATTAATTTCAATCATAAACAAACCTTGATTAGGATTCGAAGCTTCTCCAAGCTTCTTCTGCTTTTGATCCGCAAGAAAATCCTTGTAGTTCCTCTTCTAGTGGCCCGGCTTGTTGCAATGGAAGAAAATCCTTCACTTTTGCCTTTCCCTTAGCTTTCTTGGATTTCTTCTTTTCAGAAGATGCCTTGGGCCTCTTCCTTTTCTTAGAAGAATCATCAACTAGTAAGACATGGTTCTTCTTGGATGAGAAGTGACCTTTAGCAGTTTTCAACATGTTAAGTAATTCAGGCAAGCTGGTATCTAACTTATTCATGTGAAAATTCATAACAAATTATGAGAATGTGTCAGGGAGTGACTGCAAGACTAAATCTTGACTCAACTCCCGATTCACGACGAGCCCAAGCTGTCCAAAATGTTCAATCAGATTGATCATCTTTAAGACATGAGTCTCAATAGTAGTACGCTCGGTCAACCGAGATCGGAAGAGCTCTTTGGATATTTTATATCTAGAAGTCCTACTTTGCTCACTATATAGCTCTTGCAGCTGTAGTAGCATAGTAGGAGCATCCATGGTTTCATGCTAATGCTGAAGCTCATTACTCATGGATGCGAACATGATTCATTGAGACACATATACATCATTGTGGCGCTATTTAAAAGTAGCAATCTCTTCCTCAGTGGCTGTCTCTGCAACGTTTACAGGTATAGGCAAATTTAGGACATAAGAAATCTTTTTGGTAATGAGAACAATTCTCAGATTCCTTAACCAGTCTATGTAATTCGGTCTGATCAGTTTATTATCATCAATTATGCTACGCAATGAAATTAATGAGTGTGACATTTTCAAATTCTGCATGTAAAAAAATAATATTTTAGCAAATATTTATTTAATTAATTACCAAAATGAATTAGGTCTTATTTTAAATTGGTATCTCCCACTATTTTCTTCAAACTATATTACCCTCATCTATATAGTTCGACAAAATCTAATTAAAGTTTATGCTGGTGAGAATAAGGATCCCATTTCAAATATATATAGCCTTGTGGTGACACAACAAACTATATATAAATAAATAGGTATATAACTCCTAGTCAATTACATCATCATGTAACTCCTTATGTTTGTGTTTTAGATTATTTTGATCAAGTGGTGGCACATCCGAATAAAAATTATCTAATTTAAGTCCAACCTAGCACTTCCATATATTCAAAAAAGAAAAATATTGTCCTTGTGGTGACACAACAAAATAATATTGTTCAATTTTCTTTATAAGCATCAAATGTGATAAATTAACATCTTAAATATTTATACTTGTCTTGTGGTGAAAAATCAAACTCATATTAAATATTTAATATTCTATTAATTTTATCATCTTAGAAGGCGATGTTCGATATTCCAAATATCTTTGAACGCTTAGGAATTAATATAATTCATTTGAGGGGTTTGTTATTAATTGTCTCATCTTATTTAGCGTGCATGCACATATATGTATAAAATACATGTTATATTATTAAACATGTGAAACATGTTTGCATAATATATATATATATATATATATATATATATAATACTAGCTTGCATATTATAGAATATTATATTCTACCCGGATTGATTATGGACTTTTATTCTAGTTTGGTTCACTAGAGCCACCAAGTGAACCAAAAGGTCAAACCCTAGGGTCCAAGAATAAACATTTAAATAACTATTACATTTAAACTCGAGCTCCATTACAAACGGGTCGTCGAACGCTCCTTGCACCTTGATCTCCGGTTCTTCAATTTTTTTTAACTAATCTTATTATATAAACTATTTAATTTAAATAGAAACCTTAATCAATAGTCAAGGGCAAGTACACAAAAGAGAGATAGAATTTACATCAAGAAGAAAACCAGAAAAGACGAGGTACGTAGACCCCATTTAATAAAACTCATTCATTCAAACATCCAACCAAAATAAATCCAATCACATTAGTCAATAGTCCATATTCAATCACATTTATTATCATACATATCAATATATGTATCAATAAATAAAACATTCATCGCATGAATAAAATCATTCCATATATATATATATGAATATCATTTAATAGGCAATTTTAAGTTGCATGAAATCTAATTTCAAGATTAAAATAAACCCTTTAATTTAATTATAAAATTATTAAGAATATTATATATATATATATATATTATAATAATAATACTAACCGTACGTTATATGATTCTTCGGTTAATATTGTTACACCCCTAAATCTGGGTTACCTGACCCCCAATTTTGGTGTTCATGATCCACAATAGAATATCATCTAACTACCCATTCATATAGAAATAGGAATACATAACTCATTAACATATGTTGTTAATACATAAGTCCCAGGTCTGCTAACTTTAACATTACAAACATACCCCTTAGATATAGAAAAAAGGGTTTACAATACAACATAATAATAATAATGTTCATTATATTAGTTTATCACTATGCCTTTTCCCTTATTCTTCTTCACAGCACCTTCTGTAACTTCGTCCCTAGCTGAAAAGTTTTATATATACAAAAGGTGAGCAATAAATTTGCCCCGCAAGTTAAGTCATACAATAAATTTATAAGAATCAATAACAAGTCTTCTCGCCTTCTATGCGACAATAATCTGATAATGAAATAGTACAATGCTTTCAAGGTTTTCTACGATATTCAAATGAATAATCAAGAATTAATTCTACGAAATAGCAAAGTGGAATGTTTTCCAGATTTATGCTGAGCGATCCATTGGATCTTGAACTTCTCTTCTCGGGTATCTATCAAAGATGTACTTTGATATATACTCAGGTGTATCAGATAACCATAAAGATTAAATCATACACCTCTACAAGTACTTAGAGCTGACCAACTCCTTGTACCCTATATTATGCTTAATACTTAAGTCGCGCGCAATGATCGAATATACGATCAAAAATGTTCCCTTTATATAAAAGGTTGTTCTTCTCAGTCTTAAAATCAAGATTTTGATTTAACAACGAATTACTGTGATTTCAAATTCTATTTGCTTCTCTTCTCTTCTTTTCTCAAACCTATAAAGTTTTCTTTTTCGATCGAGCCAAAACAACTAGCATTGATTTATCAATAATAATTAAATTCTCTTCTCTTTTCTTCTCGAACCTATCAAGTTCTAACAAATATTTGTCTAGCCAGAATAATTAGCTAAGACATTTCTCCACATAATTCGACAATAAACAAGAATTATCTGTACTGTCAATATTAGCTTCTATAGATATAAATATCCAACAACAGTAATTCTACGAATATATATTTTCTTAATCATTAATTCAATTTGAATTATTAAACATGCACTAACTACGAATATTCAACAATAAATTCTTGGACGTGGTCTAATTAACAATAATTAACCACCATAATAATTAAAGAATATTAACTCAAGGTTGAGTTGGAAAACTTGCCTCTTCCGCTGATTACAGCTACACAATAAACTTATCTGCGTTCGTAAGACCTATAACCAATAATATCGGTCTCACAATTAGCACAAAATTTATAACACATAACACCGTAATTCACAATCAATCTTCTCCTAGACACATTATGACATAGTCACATCAGTGTTTATAACCTATATAAACACTTAACAAGTCTAACTATTTCGGTCTGGTTTGATTTCGGTCCATTCTCGATTGTTAGGTCACCTATCGACAATTAACACGATTATTGTCAAGTAAATTTTATTTCTAAGCTTCAATATTATATTAGATAAGTCAAATATCATTTATAATATTTTTTTAAGCTTTTAATAATTATCAAATAATTATTATAATTTATAATAATTTTTCAAACATCGGAATCATTTTAAATGATTTAAATATCATTTAATTTCATCATCATTAATATGTAATAATATTAAAATATTAATGATATATTTGTCAAAATATTAAAGTTATTAACAATAACTTAAAATATTTTTAAATCATCAATATCCTATTTAAATGATTTTTAAAGTAATTAAAATCATTTTAAACCATCACCATTAATATTTAAATATTAATAAATTATCATCAAAATATTAAAAGTTATTAATTATAACTTAAAATATTTTTAAATCATTTTCTCATTTTAAAATGATTTTTAAATCAATAAAATCATTTTTAATTCATTTATTTAATATAATAATTAAATAAATCTAATATCATTAATAATAAATTATTAATGAAAATTCTCTAAAAATATTAAAAGTTACATTTTATAACTCAAAATATTTTAAATGCATTATTCTTATTTAAAATGATTTTTCATAATATTAAATCATTTTTCTAATTTATTTAATATATTAATTAAATAAATTAAATATCATTTTATTCAAATAATTAATAATATTGATGAAAAATATTCCAAATTCTCAAAAAAAAAAATTTCATAATTTAAAATAATTTTTAAAACCATTTTTAGTAATTTTTATAATTTATTTCTATTTTTAAATAATTTCTGGAAAATCAAAAATTACAAAATAATAAAACCATCGCTAAAGACCTTTAGCGAACTATGCGTCAATGTTTGTGTTCTTGGTGAAAGAACAACGGACGGTGACAACGATCAAGAGGTCAACTTTGACCGTCAATAAATCTCAATCCAAAATGTTTTTGGGCAATTTCTAACCCTTATTGTGATGCCCCCAAAATAGGTATACATCACCCATCTTGAGTCGCCAAATACATGGTACAAAATACAAATAAAAACTTAATTATACAACTATCACGTAAAATACGACAAAATATATGTTATGAGTTTTAATACAAATATTGTCATCTAGACAATATCCACACTCAATGAAGTCCTCATTACATTTATTATCACACTACACTACTACAAAACAGTAAATAGACAACACTTCAACAACAACGTTTTTATAAAAAATGTTCTGGTATTTTTTTCACAACGTTTTTTTAACAAAACGTTATAAATACATATGAAAAAACGTTATCTATTTATAAACATAATTTTTTATTTTAAATAGATAACGTTTTTTCTAAAAAAACACGAAGCTTAAAATATTGAGTATCATGTCCAACAACGAAAGAAAACACGGGCTAAAAAACCCTCCCCTTGCCTCCCAGCCTTCCAAAGCTCTCCCAAATCGCAATCTACACCCTGCTAATTTCACCACCACCAATACCTTAAACCCTAAATCCTCTACTCCACCCTTCACTTCTCAATACACCTCCCCTTGCTAAGCCTCTTCATTCTAAAGAAAAACCACACTTGTTCACCCGAAGCGATGTTGTCGATATCTCTGAGATTGTTCTCTCTCCAAATGTTCAAGGTGGTGGTCGTTTCAAGTGACAAAGGTAACTTTGTTCATATATTTGGTCTTAGAGTCCGTGGTGTTGAGAAGATCCATCATTTCAAGATATAGTGTTGTCCAAAATCCGGCATTGTTGTACCGTAATTCTTTCATCTTCACTGATGCCCTCGTTTCTCCAAGCACGGGCAAATCCGATTCATCATCATCTTTCATGAAAGGTAAGATAAGTAGGGTATAATTCTATATCAAACTGAATTTTTGTTAGTCCATGCTCATTGGCTTGTAGGTGCAAAAAGTACCAAGCTTCGGATATTATTGTTATTGTTATTTTCCTTTCCGACCTTTGGATATTATTATACCTTTTCTCATTTAGTTGTCTTTTTCTGTTGGCTTTCTTATTGATTAACATCAAAGATAGTTTATCATATCCAAGTGTTGTACTATACTTCTGGTTTATGGTGGTTGTTTCAATGTTGGATTCTCAAATTCTTGTTGGTGAAACTTCAGACAGTGTCTTGCCAAATATTTTAGCTCGAATGGTCTTTTGCTCGGTTTCACTTATCGAGTACACACAATTTATCGCAAACATTTGGATCTCGTAACACTCTTGTAATTGTTGGAATGGATGGAAGGTATGAAGCCCAAGAGAATTTGAAAATTTTTATGCTTTTATTTTAACATCTGTCAAAATTGTTTCTTT
The DNA here is from genome assembly GCA_020205605.1 of Panax ginseng. Classification (NCBI taxonomy): domain Eukaryota; kingdom Viridiplantae; phylum Streptophyta; class Magnoliopsida; order Apiales; family Araliaceae; genus Panax; species Panax ginseng. Next base: position 140,285,846 of record CM035128.1, read on the forward strand.
AAATTAAAACTTTAATTCAACTTTTTTCCTCTATTAGTTGGATATCGCAGGTTTCTTGGTCTTTGTTTTGACCCGTGAATGGAGGGAGTTGGTTCAGCAGGAATATGTCCGTTTCTTGAAAAATGAAAGCAGGCCAAGATAATGGTAGCTTGATGACTGTGACAAAAAGTGTTGCTTTCCATTTAAAATGTCTGGTTTTGAGGAATCATCATAAGATAAGAAAAGAACACTTTTATCTTTCTAGATGTCCACCAGTCACAAGTTTTTACTATGTTGTACTTCAGTTTTATCTTCTTTTTGTGTGTCTTATACTTCAGTGATTTGATCTTATAGTTTAAAGCATCTGACTGAATACCCACTAAGTACAAAAGTTGTTATTTGGATCTATCCTAGCTCATGAGATGATGTACGCGTGGGCTGCGATTTTAGAGGTGCTCTCTATCTATCCGTGCCATCTTTTTAATGCGATTGCAGAAAATAGTTAACTATTATCATGTAAATTTAGTACTTTTGGAATAAGATGAGTCTTTTTGTTTCCTTCACCAACTATAAATATGATCATGTCTAGATTTCAAAAAGGCATCAACTTATTACTTTACATGATTTTTTTTTATATTTTTCCGTGGCTTTATTTTTACATGGGTTTGTGTTGTTCAACTCTAAAAATTTGAAATGTACATTCTTTTTAATTTGACAATCAATTTGACTCGAGTGTTTGGAGTTTACGAATTCTGCGATTTATATATCTTTTGTTAAAAGGAATGACTGCGGGGAGGAGAGCTCACCATATAGCTAGTTCTTCCACCCCAAAAATAGTTGGTCATTTTCACTAAAATTAAGTTAAGTCAAGGGTTGTGACCATATAGAGTGAGAGAGGAGGCTCCAAAGAGGAATTAGAAAGGAGTTAGCAAAGCAAAGTGAAAGACATCATTCCACTTGTAGAGTAATTAAAGTAACTCACAATCTCAAGCTTAATCGAGGTAAATAATTATAGTTCCTTTCCTTTCTATTCAAGTTGTCAATTTTTTGTATAGTTTAAGCATGTTTGGTTGAAATGTGATATTGTGGTGTTATGTTTGGGGACGGGTAGGGTCCGGAGCCATAAGAGGGAGTATATATTTGTATGTACAAGGGATGCACTCAAACTATTTGGTAAAATGTCTATGTATGGTCTATTATGTGATAATGACATGCTAGCTATGTAGTAATGAGCTCTAGACCATGTGCATAGGTTGTTTAGTAATCACATGTTTTCATATATGCCTCAATGTTAACCTTAGCATAGCTTAGGACTTTTTTGAGTTATCATGCTAATTTTATGCTTATAACTATGAAGTTTGGGATCAGATTAGTGATTTTGAGAGTTTGGCCATGTTAAAAATAATAAACTCATGTAAGGTCAATAATGCATGCTAGAAATAGTTTCAAAGTGTAGCTAAGTTATGAGTTATCAATAATGAGGTTTTATGTGTTATGATGGTATGCATTTTTGTTGAGAGATTGCTCTTTTTGTATTTTTACTGGTTTCTCATTGGGTATTTTACTTTTGTTTGTTGTAGGGGGTCCTAGTGGAATCACAACCATCTAAGCTTGCTGGCAGTCGTGGTTCTAAAAATTGTTATTTTGATTTTGACACACTAGCAGAGGTTTGATTTGTTCTATTTATGAAGTTTCCAAGTTACCTACATCTCCTATGCTTCAAAGTCAATATTATTTGCGAAGGCTAGGCCTCTGAGTGCAAGTTCAGTCTCATTGTCTTTGAAAGAAATTTAGTTTCACTTGTATTTTTTAATTCATGTTGTTTCATAATCAATGCTTGAGACATTTGAAACTGTAAACGAATGGTATTATTTGGATGTATTTTGAATGGTTGATACATTTTGGTTTTAAATTTAAATGAGAATTTAGATCTTTTAGCTATATATCATAGCATTAGCATATTGCAGGTGCATTGGTAATATAGGTGAACCACAACATTTTTTTTTCATTTTTTTTCTTTATTTATAACATTTTAAAAATGTTGTATAAATTGGTTAAAAACGTTGTCTGATATATTAAACTACAACTTTTTTATCCAGAAAACGTTGTGGAATCATACCTTCTACAACGTTTTTAAGCATCTGCTAATTTATGAAAAACAAATCTACAACGTTTTTTTTCTTAAAAACGTTGTGTAATGTGCTTAACTACAACATTTTAAAAACGTTGTGTAAGGGTGTCAAATAGATGACACCTTTAACCACGACGTTTTTCTGAGTGAAACAACAACGTTTTTTCCGCGTTATCTATTTACTGTTTTGTAGTAGTGCTATTTAACAGAATAGTGAGGACTACTAATGCTATCATTTGGACCATCACTACATTCCCTGACTCGTCCCAGCTATATTCTCATTTCCTGAAGAGAACAGTGAAAGAAAGGGTGAGCTCAACTAGCCCAGTAAGAAATATTATGACTAAGATAATGCGAGAATAAATTATCGTTATCCTTCAATGATGTTAAACCGATACAATATAACAAATATCAAGTTTAAGCTGCAATGAACAAGCAATCCATTAGAAGAGTCAAGTAGAGAATAAAATCTACTATCTTCTATGATTTAAAAGGTTTTTCATCACTTTTAACTCTGAGACTCAGCTTATTAAATAAACCACGTCATCCCTGCACTACGACCAAGGATATTCATTAGTATCACGACCACAAATTATCCATGCACTACGGGCCAAGGATATTCATGTTTTCATCAATGGTCATGATCATGCCAACAATTGTCCATCAATGCACTACGGGCCAATGAGGACTTTTACCACATCATTTGTAACATTACGGTCATGACTATACCGAATAATCCTTGGTCATAATCATACCAAGTCCATCTATGCACTACAGGCCACAGATGACTTTCAACATAATATAAACATGAGGATGATGACAATGACATAATAATTCAATAAAACAAGTTCAAGAATTAAATTTAAAAAATTTATAAGTTAATTTATCCCGAACTCAAAAACGTCCAAATTGTCAATATGATACTGCTTTGTGGAGTAAAATTCAAGAATGCTCAGAAGAATATTTCCATGAAAAGATACTGGATGAAGCGCAAATATCTAGGATATTCTACTAATTTCATGGAGTATAGAAGCCAAAACTTTAACCAACTGAATATAATAGAATATATGAAACTGCAAATGGATTTTCGCCCGCCATGTGGTAATCCACGTAGACAGATCATTTCCACAATTTAATAAGGAATGAATACAAAGGATCATTCACCATGCATGTGGTAATCCTCATAGACAGGTTATTCCAACAGAATAATAAAGAATGGAACCAGGTCATGCGAAATCCGCACAGACACGATATTCCAACAGAATAATAAAGAATAGAATAACAACAGAATTCACCAGGCATGCGATAGACCGCATATACAGGTTATTCCAACAGAATAATAAATAATGGAACCAGGTCATGCGTAATTCGCACAGACAGGATATTCCAACAGAATAATAAAGAATAGAATAACAACAGAATTCACCAGGCATGCGATAGACCGCACATGCAGGTTATTCCAACAGAATAATAAATAATGGAACCAGGTCATGCGTAATACGCATAGACAGGATATTCCAATAGAATAATAAAGAATGGAATAATAGAAGAATTTCACCATATATGTGGTACTTTGCATAGACAGGTTATTCCAACATAATAATAAGGAATGGAATAACAATAGCTCTCTTCATGAATACGAAAGGATAATACCCCTTACCTCAAAAGAAGATTAGATACTGGAATAGAGAGGTAGCAGACTTCTCTTCTTCTTTCTCTCTATAATTTCTCTCTATAATAATTGCTCTATAGCTTTAGTGAATTGGTGAGAAATGAAGGAAGAATGAGCTTCTATTTATAGAAAAATATAGTTTCGATAATTGCACGTTTTGGGGCTTGAAATATTCCAGTACAATACCTTCAACTTTTCTTTCATTTTTAATTTAGTCCTGCAAGTATTATCAAACTTGCACCACCTCCCCTAATAGTAAATAATTTGAATCAATAGTTCAATCATGTGAATCAATAGTTATAATCATGTGAAAATACGAATTACAGTATAGTACCTCCATCTATACCTCCATTTTTAACTTAGTCATGTAAGTATTATCAAACTTACACCAACTCCCCTAATAGTAAATGAATGTGAATCAATAGTACATACATGTGAACAAATAGTTATAATCATGTGAATTAATAGCAATTACTTGCTCATTTATTCGATTAATTACCCGATTGATCAATATAACCTCTAGACATCAATTACTATCGAAATAAATGTCGATTTCCACTAACACTAACAATCCCAACACATTGGAAATATTTTTTTCAAAAATTTCATTTTTGAAATTTTAAAGTTTGACTTTTTCTGAAAAAGTCAACTGCTGACTTTTTTGACCAAAAAGTCAACCCCAACATATTTTGTGTTTATAGTTTATTTCTACTAATTTCATCGTTCCAGACTCAAATATTACGTCCGCATCTCCAAATTTAACTCTGAACTCAACTTTGATTTTTAATAACATTCATCATTAATATTATAACTCACAATATTTAACAACCAGGTCGTTCCCAGGAAAGATGGGGCTTTCCAATAAGGATTTCTCCATATTAGCGCGCAATTAGGTGACCAAACCTCTCATTGACAGAACTTCTAGACATTGAAAATATTGCAATTTAATAATATGTATAACTTTGTCATCTCAATTATTGATTTAATAATATAACATATTATCCAGATGATACTGTGACAATAATCGAATCAATAACATGAGAAATATGATGCATCAATTACTGTAGCAATAATTGAGTATAACTGAGTGACTTCTTACGTAAGCATCAATAATCAATCGTGTGCTGCTACTACGCAACCACGCCAGATCACTTTGCATACTTTAACTCAAGGGTAGTTCAACAGCTTTTTTAACTAAGTAACACTTTCGTACCAGTTATTTTTATAAAAGATAATTACGTCATTTTCTTACTACGACAATACTTACTTTGTCAGGGTCCACCAATGATTGTGCCACCGCACGGATATTCCCAAATAAAAAAAATATTCCCCACCAAACGAATATTTTATAACAACTTGCATACTTTGCAAAAAAAAAATTCACATATCACCCTTAACATTAACCCTTTATCAATTTAACCATTTACTTAAATAAAATAATAATTATAAGAAAATTGAATACTTTCATTTCATAAAATTCGGGGTCTTACAATCTCCCTCCTTATGAAATTTTCGCCTAGAAATTTACGTGACGTACACGGTATGATGAGGATACCTTGACTTCATTTTGATTCTAACTCTTGAGGTATAACCTTTGAGTGTTGAATCGATCCTTCTTATCCAAGATTTTAACATGTATCTCCTCACACGTTAAATCTTACCGTATCTCGTCTAGTTCTAATTTAATAACGTGGTTGGGTCATCCACATATTTACATAACATCGACACGTAAAAAAAAAGCGTTATGAACACGCCGACATACTTGGCGAAAGAAATGAGTCTATAGGCCCACGATTTCTACTCGATCGAGGATTTCAAATAGACTAATAAAATCAAGGGTTGAGATTTCCTCTATTCATCGACTCTTGCTTTTAGAATAACGCCTTCTTGAACCTTCTTCTTCATATTCATCAGCTTTAGGTGTGTAGTTTGAGCGGCTTTAACTTTATCGATTAAAGTCGATTCTACTCGTATATTTGTTATCTTCACGTGGGTCCCTAGAGTCTTTAACTCTATCTTCATTATTTGTAAGTTATATGAAATGGGTCTTTATGTTAACAACGTCGCACTCGTAAACGTATTCGATCTTCTACTCCATGCATCAGCTACCATGTTCGCCTTTTCCTCGATAATATTGAATAGTATGGTTGTAATCTTCAACAGCTCGAGCCAATGTCTTTGGCGCATTACACGTTTGTTTTGGTTGCAGAAATATTTAAGGGTTGAAGAAATGGGTTTTGTACTGGGGTCAGTAAAAATTCGATTTCACACTCTGGGGTAAGCCAAGAAGTTCTTCGAGAATACGTCAGGAAATTTATTAACGATAGAAATATCATTTAAAAACTTTGACTCTCATCCAAGACTTGGATAACACATCACATTGATACCTATCAACTTGCCATCGTCATTCACAACGTCCCCTATAGATAGTCTGGCTTCGGTGCCTTTCACACAAGGAAGTCACCAGCGAAAGGCTCAGGGCTCTTTACTTATGGCTTGATATGACAATGATTAACTTTAGTGGTTTGGTTGCTTGAATTCGTATAACAGGTTGGTTAGGAATATGAAAGCTAACAACCTTTCGAAAAGCATGAAGAGTAGTTAACCAATCGATTCCAAAAATCACATCAAAGACAAGTATTTTCAAAGAGATAAGATCGATAGGTAACGTGAAAGTGTCGATTTGAATCAACAAGATTAATAAACAGTGGAGGTAACGAAGGTTTCTACTAACGAAGTTTCAACCAATAATTTATAGTCTAACTTCTCTGGGGTCAATTTAAACATTGAGCGCAATCAAGAGAGATAAAAGAATGGGTAGAACCGGTATCTAATAAGGTATAGACTTCGCAAAATTTATAATTAACTAACCCATGCTATCTTCGTTTGGGTTACTAGCTTTTTGAGAAGTCACAAAAAACGCTCTTCCTGAAACCACCGACTTTGTTTTGTCCGTATCCGCCTTTGGTGCCACCGTCCCAATTTGACTTGACTTTGGTGCACGATAAAATCAGGCTAGGTGACCTTCTCTCCCACAATTGTAACACGTTTTGGACTGCTGCGTACAGTTTGGATTGATATGTCCCTCCCCTCCACATTTGAAGCATATGATAGGTGGTCGTTCTCCTTCCTTAACAACGGTCTTTGATCGACGTCTTTCCATCATTGTTGAATCTCCTCTCTTGAAATGTCCATTCTTATTATTTTGGCCATGATTACCATCAAGTGGTTACCATTTCGTATGTTGATTCCTCCACGCTTATTGTCACCGCTCGATGATCGCTATCACCGGTATTATCATTTGCATTACTCTGCTTTGGTTGGGTTGACTCATTATCGCGCTCCAATAACTGGGCCCTATTAACAACATCTGAATACAAACACAGTTTATGAGAGATAAGATATTGACGTATCTCGGGTTTCAAACCTCTTAGAAACATTCGCGTCATTCTCTCCTCATTATCAACCAAATGGGATGCAAACCGGGATAACTCGGCAAACTTAGCTTCGTACTGCGACACGATCATGTTGTTTTGCTCTAGTTTAATGAACTCTACCTCTTTCATGTGATGAATACTTTTAAGAAAGTACTTGTCATTGAAAAGTTCTTGGAACTTCTCCCAATACATCTTCAGTGTGGCAGGTTGAGTACGCTTTACAGATTCCAACCAGTAATCTGCCTCTGCCCGCAACATGAAGGTGGCAAAGGGAACCTTTTGTAACAACCCAGAAATTCGGATCGTCCAGAATTTTAGTTTAAAGAATTAGTTATTAATAAAATAAATTTTTATTAATAATATTATGTGCTATGTGTTTATTAATCGTTATAGAACCTAGGATGATTATAAGTTGGGAGGATTCTGGCTACGAGCTAGACTGAATGAGTAATAATTTTCAAGACAAAAATGAAAATTTTCCAGGAACAAAAATATTTTCGGAGAAAAAGACGAAATAGGCACTATTCACCTGACGAAACCTAAGGGTTAGGGTTTGAATAACCTAAGCCTTTTCGAGAGTTCGGTGTGACGAAATGACATTCCGTCGAAAGATTTGATGATAATATATCATGAAAAGTTAAGTAAGTCGATAAAAGTTTTCTCAAAAAACTTGCAGAAATCGGACGAAATAAAAAGGACGATAAGTACTGCTATGTACTTTTCATTCATTTAGCTACATTAGGGTAAAACATGAAGGAAAACGCTTAACGATAAAAAGTGTTTTTCAGTTTTTCGGAAATCCAAAGAATACGTAAAAGTTATTCGGTAAAGGAAAGACGAAATATTCAAAAATATTTGAATTCCGAGAATTGCAGTTTTTAAAACTGTCGGACAAAAACCTGAAAGACGGAACCACGAAACTTACAGGCTAAGTTTCGTGAATAGTAAGGAGGTTAACTAAGGAGGTGGAAGTAGTAGACTTAAGTGTTAAGTAAACTTAAATGTTAAGTAAACTTAGGTGTTAAGTAAACTTAAGTGTTAAGTAAACTTAAGAGTTAAGCAAACTTAAAGGCTAAGTAGACTTAAGCATTAAGTAAACTTAAGGAGTAAGTTAACTTAGTCCTTAAGCCAAGAATAGTAAGGAGGTTAAGGGGGCGAAATGACTATTTTGCCCTAGCTTTAGATTTTCTATAAATAGTAAGCTTAAATCATCTAAATTGGATTTTGAAAATCCTACACTTTGAAAGAGAGAGAGAGATAGAGAGTTTGGATGGGAGGATGAGAAGGAGAAGGGAGAAGAAAAGTTTGATCGTGAGCAATCTTTGTCCAACGGAAGGATATTAATGAGAACGGTAATCCGAAACCTAATCTTTTATAAATTTTCTTTAAGTTTTTATGTTTAGAATCATAACTTAATGAGAATAAGAAGTAGAAGATGTTAGGAATGATTTCATATGGTTGAAATCATAAGAAAATGAAGAAATAAGAATTAAAAGTTTAGTTTATACATTTCTTAAAGAAGTATAAGATTTGTAGTGAATTAGAACGATCTGAGTGGATTATATAAATAAGTAGGTGAAATAAGTAAGGAATAATATTCTATAACATCAAATTCCAATAAAAAGTTCAATCGTAATCCAAAAATATCGATTAAAATGAAGAACGAACGAAAAACACGAAGAACATGCGAAGAACACGAAGAACGTTGTTGATGGACAAATTTAAAACCATCGTAGGATAATTGTTGTTGATGGACAAGTTTAAATCCATCACGTATAAATTAGATGCATATTGCTTGGTTAGGAACGGTAGAAACGTTCATGAAGAACGGATTAAAACTTAGCTATAACGAAGTTATGGCAAAAATTTCGTAAAAGACAAACAAGAATTAGAAAGTTAGTAAATGAACCCGAACATGTAGTGTTTCATAAGAATGTAAGAGAACATAGAAACTTGAGTCGTGGACTCAAGAACGAATGAATTCCAAGTGTGGATGACCGAATTACGGATGAATAAACAAAAAGCGTTAAAAATGTAAAATGAACGAAGGGTGAAGATCAAGCTAATCGAATGGCACGTTAACGGATTCAGAATGAAGTTCTGTCCATGGGGTATTGAAGTACGTAAGATAAGGAAGAGAATGGCTTTGGAACGACCTCGTTCTGAGTTATAATGAATAAGTTATGAAAGCAGGAAGTAAGCGTCTCAAATTAGATTTAACACTTGGAGAAATTTTCTAGGTCGGGGCTCAGCATGGCTAGATCAACACTAACTTGAAAGGTGTGAATATACAATGCTGCACCGAGGAGCCAAGTAGACGCAAACTCGCATGTGACACACGAGAGAAAAGAAGAGAGGAAGCGTATGCCATGGTAGTAGGAAAAAGTCAGAGAAGAGCTTTTAACTACTCAACTCTTGGGGAAACGTATGGGAAGATAAAGAACATAATGTTCAACTAATATAATACTTAAACAAGTGAATTAAACCTTTAATGAAGGTCAAATGAAAAGATTAAATGAGAGTAAAAGAGAAAGAATGTAAACGCGAATTACGGAACCGATATCCGGGGACCGTAGTTACGATAAACGAACGTGGAGGATTGCTTTGGTTGTGATTCCTTAAACATTGAGTGACGAGGGTAATGAATAACATTTTGATGTTATGTCATGATAGTGAGAGATAAGTGTAAAGCGTATAGACTTACGCCGCAAATGCAACGTGAGATATGCGATAAACGATTAGTCGTAGCATACAACAAATAGTATGATTTTGACATTAAGAAAGAATAATGAACATGGGGTTCATGGGATGGATAACGATCGAAAGAGATTAAAACCTTAAGTAAAGGTTGAATGAGAGATTAAAAGATGAGCAACGTGAACGTTGAATACGTAAATGATCCTCATGAATCGTATTCGCGTCGGACGAACGTTCTGAGTATTCCCTGGTTGTATGACCTAGACGTTGACAAAGGTAGTAAGTAGGACATGAATTATCGAGAAATTCGTAATGAATGGTAATAAGAGTAATGAAAGCCGAAGGTGAGTCGTATAAGAATGAATCCTAAGGTATGACATTTAGTTGCCAGAAAGCCATAAGGAATAAGAAATTAACTTAACGAACGTTATAGTTAATGGTTAAGATAAGTTACGATAAGTTTAGGTTGTGGTACAATCGTAACTTTTGATGGTTGACATATGGGAGCTAGGCTAAACAATTCCTTCAAAGAGCGAAGGTATATACAAAACTGGCAACCGATCTAACTCACTGTTATGGGCAGTGTAGACGAGACGGGAACTTGTTTGTTGGTTGTTTGTGGGAAACCACTCAGAGTACAATATGGACTACTAGTAGAGAAACGATGTGTGCTGAGTCCGAGAGAAGTTATAATAAGAAGATAAAATGTAAAGCATCAAACATGATGAACGTAAAAGTAAGACATCTCCATATGTCATGAAGTCGTAGAACGGTAATGAAAGTTGTCGCGTAAACTTAGGTTACAAGAACGCAAACCCTAAGAAGTAAAGTTAAGAAAACTAATGCATAAGTCTAATATACATGACTAATTAGTGTATGTGTTGTTTTTCTTATGTGCTACATAGGAACCAGAATGAGCAGTTCAGCGTAAGCTGTAGCTATGCGTAAGGCAAGTTTCCTAACTTCATTCATATTTCAAATGAATTCTAGTTTCTTAAACTTCCCAGATGTTGAACTTGAGAAGTTCTGTCTATGAGCTAATGTGCGATATTTGTGTAAAGTGGTAGAACATATGAGGCCTTGTGCCACAATGTGAACACTTCGGTGTTTCTATGAGATGAACTGTTCTATGCTTTAACTGTTTAATAAGAGAATGCTCTGTTCATACATGATCCGTTATTGTTAAGTTTGTGCTAATGATTCTATCCAGACAGAATGTGTATGAAAAAGGTAGAAGAATGAAAGTACTTTAAATTAAAGTGAATATTGTTTTAAAATGATAGGAATCGAGATTATTCCTATTATTCAAGCTGCTTCATAACCTTTGTTCGGTTATTGAAGTCTTAAGAGAATGTTTGAATTCTTGAAGATGTTTGTTTAACTGTTATGACTTGCTGGGCAATTGAATGCTCACACTTGCTTTAAATGAAAAACATTTTCAGTGAATGATGTTAGAAGAACTTAAGGATCTCGTAAAGATCAAGCTGACGGTATCCAGATAAAGTGCCATTCAGAATGTGGATGAGCGAGAAGATCAAGTGAAGACTTGTAATATAAAATAAGTTAAATGAACTTTAGATTAGTTTAATGAACTGCTATGTATCCTTAGTGGCGGATGAAAGTCACTCTTGTAAGATGGAATGAATAATGTATTTATCATTATTTATAATGAAAAAGGTTATATGGTTTTTAGAACCTGGAATTTGAGAGTGTATGTTGTTATATTTAAGTATATAATGATGTATGTTTAGAAGAAGATGGGATCGTGACGTATGGAATCCGGAAGTGAAGATAGACCAAATTTTGGGGCATTACAGATTGGTATCAGAGCTGATAGGTTATAAATCTTAGGTAAGAGTATCTAAGACTATAATCGTAGAGAGGGGGATAAGAAGATCACCACGTGATCATAGTAAATCGTAGTAACATATGAGCTGTTAAACGATGAATGATTTATAGTACTACAAAGTAGTACGGGAAGAAGAACTCAGATTGAGTTGAGAAGGATAGTATATGAATTAAAGAAAATTCGTATTTAGTAAAGAGAGATTTAGAAGTTTTAAAAATTTCAATTGAGGACTCATGTGATAACTGAGTTGTATGAACCTTTGTTATGGGTAGAGGTTTGTGCTTGGTGTAATAACTACTTAGCTTATTACAGTGATAATCATTGAAATTGGTCGCGCTGTCAAGATGTTATGATGAGAAGGTGAATCTTTTCTCATATATATACTTGGTAGGTAGAGAACGATAAGGTAGGTGCGAGTTCTTGAAACTCATACTTATGGTACGTCCGTAACTCATAATGACATGGTAGGTTTTTGAATTTCTCAGCGAATGGACACTTATGGTCTGTCTTGGATAGTTCTTAAACTCATATTATTGTGGAAAGTTCCTGAACTCATAATGTGTGGTAAGTTGATGGACTGTACTAAGGTAGAAGGATGTTTAGACTGATAATAAGTTATTTTCAGTAGGCTTAGTATTGAAGGTGCTAGAGAAGATTATGTATTGTCGCAGTAAGACAACGAAGGAAGACGGAGAATAGGATATTCCAAGTCATCTAGCTATGCTAGATTTCAAAGTTTATTAAAATCGTGCTTATGTGTTCGTATTTTGGAAAAATGAAAGAATTAGTTCAACTTTTGGAACCAATAGAATTTTAAAAGAACTATTCTTGGTATGTCTATGCTAATTGTTTCAGCTAGACAAAAATTGATTTAAAATATCAAAATGAATTTTATATCATCAGTGCATTTGATGCAAGGATGGTAAAAAGATTGAGTTATTAATGCAATTGAACTTGATATTGGATGTGATCTTAGGATCAACAACCCGCTATGGTATGCTGTATAATGACGAAGTCACAAATTGACAAAGTCCTCAACGTACTATGAAAAGTACGGTATCATGACGTCATCAAACGTTTTGATGTATTGCGATTTTTTTTTACAGAAGTAGTCAATTGAGTTGACTAGATGAATGTTTCACGTTGATAACCAATTCATTGGTATGGTTTAAGCTACTTGATTCGGCTAGACAAATGGTATGTCATGTTTAAAAGAAAATCGAGCTTTCTTTGAAGATGTTGTGCCAAACCAAATTGTTTTGGTGCGGAATCTAATGATTAAGTCTGAGGTGAACATATCCCGAAATGGGGTATACGATGGGTAAGAAGTAGTTGCTTTCTTTGTGATTGTAACCCCAAGTAGAAGAAAGGTTCTGACGTCATGTCATTAAACCTAGTAAGAGTTCATGGTTGATTTGACCCCTCAGCAAAAGTATGAAATATTTAAAAGGAATTCTTATATTCCTCGTTGTTCATTATACTTCTTTGAAGAGAAGTTGAGGAGAGGGGTAGGCTATAATTTCGAGGACGAAATTCTGTGAAGCAGGGGCGAATGTGATGACCCGGGAAAGGGTGTGGTTTTAAGAAATTCCGACGACGGAATTTTTATAAGAGGGGAAGAGTGTAACTACCCAGAAATTCGGATCGTCCAAAATTTTAGTTTAAAGAATTAGTTATTAATAAAATGATTTTTTATTAATAATATTATGTGCTATGTGTTTATTAATCATTCTAGAACCTAGGATGATTATAAGTCGGGAGGATTTTGGCTACGAGCTAGACTGAACGAGTAATAATTTTCAAGACAAAAATAAAAATTTTCCGGGAACAAAAATATTTCTGGGGAAAAAGATGAAATATACATTATTCACCTGACGAAACCTAAGGGTTAGGGTTTGAATAACCTAAGCCTTTTCGAGAGTTCGGTGTGATGAAATGACATTTCGTCGAAAGATTTGACGATAATATATCATGAAAAGTTAAGTAAGCCGATAAAAGTTTTTCTCAAAAAACGTGCAGAAATCAGACGAAATAAAAATGATAAAAGTACTGCTATGTACTTTTCATTCATTTAGCTACGTTAGGGTAAAACGTGAAGGAAAACGCTTAACGCCAAAACGTGTTTTTCAGTTTTTTGAAAATCAAGAAGAATACGTAAAAGTTAATTAGTAAAGGAAAGGCGAAATATCCAAAAATATTTGGATTAGAATCATGATTTTAAAACTGTCGGATGAAAACCCGAAAGATGGAACCACGTAACTTACAGGCTAAGTTTTGTGAATAGTAAAGAGGTGGAATTAGTAGACTTAAGTGTTAAGTAAACTTAAGTGTTAAGTAAACATAGGTGTTAAGTAAACTTAAGAGTTAAGCAAGCTTAAAGGCTAAGTAGACTTAAGTGTTAAGTAAACTTAAGGAGTAAGTTAACTTAGTCCTTAAGCCATGAATAGTAAGGAGGTTAAGGGGGGCGAAATGACTATTTTGCCCTAGCTTTAGATTTTCTATAAATAGTAAGCTTAAATCATCTAAATTGGATTTTGAAAATCCTACACTTTGAAAGAGAGAGAGAGAGAGAGTTTGGATGGGAGGATGAGAAGGAGAAGGGAGAAGAAAAGTTTGATTGTGAGCAATCTTTGTCCGACGGAAGGATATTAATGAGAACGGTAATCCGAAACCTAATCTTTTATAAATTTTCTTTAAGTTTTTATGTTTAGAAACATAACTTAATGAGAATAAGAAGTAGATGATGTTAGGAATGATTTAATTTGGTTGAAATAGTAAGAAAATGAAGAAATAAGAATTAAAAGTTTAGTTTATCAATTTCTTAAGGAAGTATAAGATTTGTAGTGAATTAGAACGATCCGAGTGGATTATATAAATAAGTAGGTGAAATAAGTAAGGAATAATGTTCTATAACATCAAATTTCAATAAAAAGTGAAATCGTAATCCAAAAATATCATTAAAATGAAGAACGAACGAAGAACATACGAAGAACACGAAGAACGTTGTTGATGGACAAATTTAAAACCATCGTAGGATAATTGTTGTTGATGGACAAGTTTAAAACCATCGCATATAAGTTAGATGCATATTGCTTAGTTAGGAACGGTAGAAATGTTCATGAAGAACAGATTAAAACTTAGCTATAACGAAGTTATGGCAAAAATTTTGTAATAGACAAACAAGAATTAGAAAGTTAGTAAATGAACCCGAACGTGTAGGGTTTCATAAGAATGTAAGAGAACATAGAAAACTTGAGTCGTGGACTCAAGAACGAACGAATTCTAAATTCGGATGACCGAATTACGGACGAACAAATAAAGAGCGTTAAAAACGTAAAATGAACGAAGGGTGAAGATCAAGCCAATTGAATGGCACATTAACGTATTCAGAATGAAGTTCTGTCTAGGGGGTATTGACGTACGTAAGATAAGTAAGAGAATGGCTTTGGAATGACTTCGTTCTGAGTTATAATGAATAAGTTATGAAAGCGGGAAGTAAGCGTCTCAAATTAGATTTAACACTTGGAGAAATTTTCTAGGGTTAGGGCTTGGCACCGTGGCGCTAGTCATGCCTTAAAGGCGGCAGACTGCGGCGCCGGACAGGAGCTAAAGGTCTCGCAAACTCGCATGCCATGGCACGAGAGAAAAGAAGAGAGTGGTAGCTGGCAGCCGATTGTGAGGAAAAAGTCAGAGAAGAGCTTTTAACTACTCAACTCTTGGGGGAAACGTATGGGAAGATAAAGAACATAATGTTCAACTAATATAATACTTAAACAAGTGAATTAAACCTTTAATGAAGGTCAAATGAAAAGATTAAATGAGAGTAAAAGAGAAAGAATGTAAACGCGAATTACGGAACCGATATCCGGGGACCGTAGTTACGATAAACGAACGTGGAGGATTGCTTTGGTTGTGATTCCTTAAACATTGAGTGACGAGGGTAATGAATAACATTTTGATGTTATGTCATGATAGTGAGAGATAAGTGTAAAGCGTATAGACGCTGCAAATGCAACGCAGTTGCGATAAACGATTAGTCGTAGCATACAACGAATAGTATGATTTTGACATTAAGAAAGAATAATGAACATGGGGTTCATGGGATGGATAACGATCGAAAGCGATTAAAACCTTAAGTAAAGGTTGAATGAGAGATTAAAAGATGAGCAACGTGAACGTTGAATACGTAAATGATCCTCGTGAATCGTATTCGCGTCTGACGAGCGTTCTAAGTATACCCTGGTTGTATGACCTAGACGTTGACAAAGGTAGTAAGTAGGACATGAATTATCGAGAAAGCTGTAATGAATGGTAATAAGAGTAATGAAAGCCGAAGGTGAGTCGTATAAGAATAAATCCTAAGGTATGCCATTTAGTTGCCGGAAAGCTGTAAGGAATAAGAAATTAACTTAACGAACGTTATAATTAATGGTTAAGATAAGTTATGATAAGTTTAGGTTGTGGTACAATCGTAACCTTTGATGGTTGACATATGGGAGCTGGGCTAAACAATTCCTTCAGAGAGTAACGGTATATACAAAATTGGCAACCGATCTAACTCACTGTTATGGGCAGTTTGGACGAGACGGGAACTTGTTTGTTGGTTGTTTGTGGGAAACCACTCAAAATAGCATATGGACTACTAGTAGAGAAACGATGTGTGCTAAGTCCTAGAGAAGTTATAATAAGAAGATAAAATGTAATACATCAAAGATGAAGAACGTAAAAGTAAGACATCTCCGTATGTCATGAAGCCGTAGAACGGTAATGAAAGTTGTCGCGTAAACTTAGGTCACAAGAACGCAAACCCTAAGAAGTAAAGTGCTAATGATTCTAGCCAGAAAGAATGTCTATGAAAAAGGTAGAAGAATGAAAGTACTTTAAATTAAAGTGAATATTGTTTTAAAATGATAGGAATCGAGATTATTCCTATTATTCAAGCTGCTTCATAAAGTTTGTTCGGTTATTGAAGTCTTAAAAGAATGTTTGAATTCTTGAAGATGTTTGTTTAACTGTTATGACTTGTTGGGCAATTGAATGCTCACACTTGCTTTAAATGAAAAACATTTTTAGCGAACGATGTTAGAAGAACTTAAGGATCTCGTAAAGATCAAGCTGACGTTATCCAGATGAAGTGCCATTCAGAATGTGGATGAGCGAGAAGATCAAGTGAAGACATGTAATATAAAATAAGTTAAATGATCTTTAGATTAGTTTAATGAACTGCTATGTATCCTTAGTGGCAGATGAAAGTCACTCTTGTAAGATGGAATGAATAATGTATTTATCATTATTTATAATGAAAAAGGTTATATGGTTTTTAGAACCTGGGATTTGAGAGTGTATGTTGTTATATTTCAGTATATAATGATGTATGTTTGGAAGAAGATGGGATCGTGATGTACGGAATCCGGGTGTGAAGATAGACCGGATTTCGGGGCGTTACACCTTTTTCTCCTCGGAGCATCCCAAGACATTAAATATCTTGTTGATCTTCTTTATCCACGTCTCCGCCTTAAGTGGTTTTGGTTCTCCAAAAAACTCCGGTGGTCCCAGCTCCTTGAACTATTTAGCAGTGACCGTCCAAGAGTTGCCAGTGTTTCCACTTGCATTTTGGACAAGAGCCGCTCTCGCCTGATGTTGTATGAATTGCATAAAGCCTGTGAACATTCCATCGTTCATCATTTGGCCAATGTTGTCGTTTGAATGAGGTTTGTCGCCTTCCTGATGCACATTATCCTGATTATTGATCTGTGGAGACTCAACGGTTTCCTGTGCTCCATTGCTATTTTGAGGATTCTCGGATGTCATTTTCAAACACTACCACAAAACAAGGGTTAATTAACATATCACATATTATCCCTATACTCTGACCGACCAATTAAATACCAAATAAACTTAGGTAGGTCATACTAGCAATGGAATTTCCCATCTCTCCCCTCCAAGTTCTTGTCTGACATCTCAGCCAGGGATTATATCCCTAAGCTTTGATATCAACTGTGACGCCCCCAAAATAGGTATACATCACCCATATTGAGTTGCCAAATACATGGAACAAAATACAAATAAAAACTTAATTATACAACTATCACGTAAAATACGACAAAATATATGTTATGAGTTTTAATACAAATATTGTCATCTAGACAATATCCACACTCAATGAAGTCCTCATTACATTTATTATCACATTACACTACTACAAAACAGTAAATAGACAACACTTCAACAACAACGTTTTTATAAAATATGTTCTGGTATTTTTTTCACAACGTTTTTTTAACAAAACGTTATAAATACATATGAAAAAACGTTATCTATTTATAAACATAATTTTTTATTTTAAATAGATAACGTTTTTTCTAAAAAAACACGAAGCTTAAAATATTGAGTATCATGTCCAACAACGAAAGAAAACACGGGCTTAAAACCCTCCCCTTGCCTCCCAGCCTTCCAAAGCTCTCCCAAATCGCAATCTACACCCTGCTAATTTCACCACCACCAATACCTTAAACCCTAAATCCTCTACTCCACCCTTCACTTCTCAATACACCCTCCCCTTGCTCGGCCTCTTCATTCTCCGAGAAAAACCACACCGGTTCACCCAGAAACGATGTTGTCGATATCTCTGATGATTGTTTCTCTCCAAATGTTCGGTGGTCGGGTCATTTCAAGTGACAAAGGTAATTGTTCATATATTTGGTCTTAGAGTCCGTGGTGGTGGAGAAGATCCATCATTTCAAATATAGTGTTGTCCAAAATCCGGCATTGTTGTGCGAATTCTTCATCTTCACTTGATGCCCTCGTTTCCAAATCTGACGGGCAAATCCGATTCATCATTGTCTTTCATGAAAGGTAAGATAAGTAGGGTATAATTCTATATCAAACTGAATTTTTTGTTAGTCCATGCTCATTGGCTTGTGGTGCACGAAGTACCAAGCTCGGATATTATTGTTATTGTTATTTTCCTTTCCTGACCTTTGGATATTATTATACCTTTTCTCATTTAGTTGTCTTTTTCTGTTGGCTTTCTTATTGATTAACATCAAAGATAGTTTATCATATCCAAGTGTTGTACTATACTTCTGGTTTATGGTGGTTGTTTCAATGTTGGATTCTCAAATTCTTGTTGGTGAAACTTGTACAGGTGTCTTGCCAAATATTTTAGCTCTGAATGGTCTTTTGCTCAGTTTCACTTATCAGAGTACACACAATTTATTGCAGCATTTGGATCTCAGAACACTCTTGTAATTGTTGGAATGGATGGAAGGTATGAAGCCTAAGAGAATTTGAAAATTTTTTATGCTTTTATTTTAACATCTGTCAAAATTGTTTCTTTAAATTAAAACTTTAATTCAACTTTTTCCTCTATTAGTAGGATGTCGGTTTCTTGGTCTTTGTTTTGACCCCGTGAATGGAGGGAGTTGGTTCGGCGAGAATATGTCCGTTTCTTGAAAAATGAAAGCGAGGCCAAGATAACAATGAATTCACGGTATGCGATAGGCCACTTGCAGTGAGTTATTCAACGAGAATAATAAATAATGGAACCAGGTCATGCGTAATACACATAGACAGGATATTCCAACAGAATAATAGAAGAATTTCACCATGTATGCGGTACTTCGCATATGCATGTTTTTCCAACATGATAATAAGGAATGGAATAACAATAGCTCTATTCATGAAAATGAAAGAAATAATACCCCTTACCTTAGAATAAAGCTGGATATTGGAATAGAGAGGTAGCAGACTTCTCTTCTTCTTTCTCTCTATAATAATTGTTCTATAGCTTTAGTGAATTGGTGAGAAATGAAGGAAGAATGAGCTTCTATTTATAGAAAAATATAGTTTCGATAATTGTACGTTTTGGGGCTCAAAATATTCCAGTACAATACCTTCAACTTTTTTTTCATTTTTAATTTAGTCCTATAAGTATTATCAAACTTGCACCACTTCCCCTAATAGTAAATAATGTGAATCAATAGTTCAATCATGTGAATCAAAAGTTATAATAATGTGAAAATACGAATTACAGTATAGTACCTCCATCTATACCTCCATTTTTAACTTAGTCATGCAAGTATTATCAATCTTGCACCAACTCCCCTAATAGTAAATGAATGTGAATCAATACTACACACATGTGAACAAATAGTTATAATCATGTGAATTAATAGCAATTACTTGCTCATTTATTCGATTAAATTGGAATTGGTCAATATAACCTCCAGACATCAATTATTATCGAAATAAATGTCGATTTCCACTAACACTAACAATCCCAACACAATGGAAATATTTTTCTCAAAAATTTTATTTTTGAAATTTTAAAGTTTGACTTTATCTAAAAAAGTCAACTATTGACTTTTTTGACCAAAAAGTCAACCCCAGAAAATTTTGTGTTTATAGTCTATTTCTACTAATTTCATCGTTCTAGACTCAAATATCACGCCCGCGTCTCCAAAATCAACTCCTAACCCAACTTCGATTTTGAATAACATTCATTATTAATATTATAACTCATAATATTTAATAACAGGTCATTCCCAAGAAAGAGGGGGCTTTCCAATAAAGATTTCTCCCTATTGGCGCGCAATTAGGTGACCAAACCTCTCCTTGACATAACTTCTAGATATTGTAAATGTTGTAATTTAATAATTTGAATAACTTTGTCGTCTGAATTATTGATTTAATAATATAACATATTATACAAATGATACTGTGACAATAATCGAATCATTAAAATGAGAAATATGATGCAACAATTACTGTAGCAATAATTGAGTATAAATGAATGACTTCTTACGTAAGAATCAATAATCAATACCGTGTGCTACTATGCAACCACGCGTATCACTGTACTTTTACTATCGGGTAGTTCAACAGTTTTTTAACGGTAACACTTTCGCCATTATTTTTATAAAAAGATAATTCTGTCGTTTTCATACTACGACTATACTTCCGTTGTGGGGTCCACCAATGATTGTGACGTCGTACGGATATTCTCCGACAAAAAGAATATTTCCCGACTAAACGAATATTTTATAACAACTTACATACTTTGCAACAATTTTCACATATCACCGTTAACTTTAACCCTTTATCAATTTAACCATTTACAAAATTAAATAATAATTATAAGAAAATTGAATACTTTCATTTCATAAAATTTGGGTTCTTACACTGATCTTGAAGTGTTTATATAACACTACAAGAATCAGTCATTAACAGAGTCATAACATAACTCAGATGCACGATCCAAGCCTTCTAAATCGCCGTCAGAACATTTCTGGGTTTTCCAGAAACCCGGATAGTTCGACTGGTCATCTTGTAGTTCAAATACTTACATGTTCTGATCATGGTTCATATGATCTAATGGCTCATGTGACGCCCCCAAAATAGGTATACATCACCCATCTTGAGTCGCCAAATACATGGTACAAAATTCAAATACAACTTAGTAATACAACTGACATGTAAAATACGACAAAACATAAACTGAGAGTTTTAATAAGAATATTGTCATTTAGACAATATCCACACTCAAAGGAGTCCTCATTACATTTTTTGTCACACTATTTAACAGAATAGTTAGGACTACTAATGCTATCATCTGGACCGTCAATCCCTTCCCCGACTTGTCCCAGCTATATTCTCATTTTTTGAAGAGAACAGTGAAAGAAAGGGTGAGCTCAACTAGCCTAGTAAGAAATATTATGACTAAGATAATGCAGAATAAATTATCCTTAGCCTTCAATAGTATAACAACTGATAGAATACAATAGACAACAAGTTTTAGATCAACAACTGCAGCGGAATAAGCAATCCATTAGAGCATAAAATCTACTATCTTCTATGATTTAAAAAGTTTTTCATCAACTTTATCATTTGAAACTCGACAATAAATAAAATCAAATCATCCTCGCACCACTACCAAGGATATTCATGTAATCATCAATGGTCATGATTATCTGAGAATAATCCACGGTCATAATCATACCAATAAGCATCCATCAATGAACTACGGTGCCGATGAGGAATTTCACCACATCATTCGGCACATTCTTCATCATGATTATACCGAATAATCCACGGTCATAATCATACCAAGTCCATCTATGCACGTAAGCCAAAGATGACTTTCATCACAATATAAGCATGAGGATGATGACAATGACATAATAATTCAATAAAACAAGTTCAAGGATAAATTTTAAAGATTTATAATTTAATTTATCCGAGAAATCAATAACGTCAAATTGTCAACATGATACCGCTTTGTAAAGTAAAATTCAAGAATGCTCGAAGAATATTTCCATGAAAAGATCTTTGGATGAAGCCTTAAATATCCAGGATATTCTACTAATTTCATGGAGTATATAAGCCAAAACTTTAACCAACTGAGTATAATAGAATATATGAAACTACAAGTGGATTTTCGCCCGCCATGCGATAATTCACGTAGACCGATCATTTCCACAATTTAATAAAGAATGAAAATGAAGGATCATTCACCATGCATGCGCACTACAAGAAAACCGGCTAATTTCGACGGAAATATCCATCAGACATAAGCCTATTACGTCAAAAATATATTATGTCCAACGGAAATATCCGTCAGATATTCTGTCATAAATAATCGCGACAAAAATAAAATCCGTCACAAATTTCGTCAGAATTTCATTATCCTCGACGGACGTATTTCCTACAGAAGTTCGTCGAACATGAACTATCTTTGACAGAATATATAGGATGAAACTTTTAAATGGGATATAATGATACTATTCTTAATGATTCAATTCCTCGGAAATAGTCTATTTCCGACTGAAAACTAAAATAATCAGATATTTATTAAAAGTGTCTACTTATTATCTTCCACGAAAGTTGCGTCGGAGATAGCGTTGTTACGACGGATATGTTCTGTCGAAGGTAATGTATGTTCGACTAAAAATTTGGCCATTATGCCATTTATAAAAAATTGCTTATTTGTTAACTCCGAGGGACGTTCCGTCGAACCTACCTTATTTCGCCGGAACTATCTAATTTTTTTTTTAAATACAAAATTTTAAAGTTCAGTTTCCAGGTGTTTAAACCCATTAATGTACCTGTAACCTATCACAACCCAATACACAGTAATATAAACCTGTATCTCACATTCAAATATGCAATGTAGCACCAAAACGTAATCTTCAACTCATTATCATTCACATTCACATTCAAATATCAACCAAAACATATTATAAGCTAACCAATTACAAATATAAGCTAAATCATTAGTCCGTATATATATACTTCCATTTTATTATGTGTTCGGCTTGATTGTTTTTATTTTTGAGATGCGAAGCATCTTCGAGAAAATAATATACATAGTAGTGCCAAACTCCTTATTAGCATGAGAGTCGTCTAAGGAAATTCAAACACTGAATAATTTACAAGTCGTGTACAGTTAAAAAAGTCCATCATGGGAATCGAATCTAGATTCAGTAGACTGAATCT
Source organism: Panax ginseng (assembly GCA_020205605.1). Classification (NCBI taxonomy): domain Eukaryota; kingdom Viridiplantae; phylum Streptophyta; class Magnoliopsida; order Apiales; family Araliaceae; genus Panax; species Panax ginseng. Next base: position 140,309,107 of record CM035128.1, read on the forward strand.
GTGATCACATGATTCCTAGGCTCACATGATGTAGCAATTTGTATGAAAGCTGTAAACAGTTATATATATATATATATATATATATAAGTAGTAAATATATATATACAGATAATCAACCACCATGAAGCACCTCCATGGGGGATTGAGAAAATATAAATAAACCAATAAAATGATCAACCGTCTCGAAGTAACCTCCAGGCGGGACAAAATGTAAATAAAGCTGTAAAAGGCCACGAAGTAAACTCTAAGGCGAACAGAAATATAAATAAAGCAGTAAAAGGCCTCGAAGTAAACTCCAGGCCAGACTAAAATGTAAATATATATTTATATAAAAGTGATAAACGCACTGGATATATATATCGATCCAGGCTCGTTTCGTTAATTCGCGATCGAGGATATATATATATATATATATATATATATATATATATATATATATATATATATAAAGCTAGTAAGCATATAGGATGTGAAATCCAGGCTCAATCAAACAGAGTTTATTTATATTAATCATTAGTCCGTATATATATTATAAGCACGAGGCTCCTATTCATCATCGTCAGCCTGCTCGACATCTTCACCCTGTTGATAGAATCAAAAATATAAATCATTAGTCCGTATATATATATATATATATATATATATATATATGTGAGAATTAATAAACTAGCCTTAATTGAAAAACATAAACAATAAGAATACCTGAGTAGGTGGGGGCAGACAAAAAGCCTCCTCCAAGAGGGTAATCACCATCCGGAGCATCTCGGCGCTCCAAGCGTTGAACTACTCTCGAGGTAATCCCGTACTCTCTGCAGAGGCCCCTGCTATAATATCCTGAGCAATCTGGTGAAGACGAGAACTGGAAGGCAATCACGACGCCGAAAAGGCTGGATCGGTTTGGAACCTATCAAACCACGCCCCTATCAGCCACCGGAAGATATCGTCATCCAAGCCAGCGCCCGTATGAGATGGTCCGACATGTGCTCTCGGACGCTGGCACTGGTTGGAGCCTATAAAGAGATACAAATTAGATTACTAATAATAATTTATATAATGTGATAAATTCGGATAATTTCATGAAACATAAAAAAATATCACCTCCAGAAAGTGTATATGCGGGTATCCTCGACAGACCCAACACTCGATATCTGCTGGTACTGCTAGTAGGGTGATCCTGAGACGCGACCCATAGTCTCAGCTCCTCATCCCGATCTAATACAATATCGGGAAGAAGGGTGGCGAAATCTAACGACTCACAACCCCTCCTAATAGTCTCCAGCTCAGTTATACGTTCGTCCCGAAGCTTCTGAAATCAGTCCTTTAATGTATTCCATATACGTATGTTAATTATTTCATTTAATTTACTATTGAATATTATTAAAAGCTAAATAGTAAGATGAGTTTTACCCGTATAGCTAAAGCTGCCTGAGACAAAGCACGCTCGTCCTTAGGCGTGTGGGCTCGATCCCAAAACTCTAGCATTGTAGGATCTCGGCCTAAGGTCCTCCCCAATGCCTAATAAAAACATTCATAAAATAGGTCTTAAGTATTTCTGTGAGAACTTGACACGTAAATAAATAAATACAATGCACTTACCGTCTTCGCCTCCTCGAACGTCTGAGAACCAGTGGTGTGTACTATCCAGAGCTGACCACGGTTCTTCTTCATCTGCTCAGACTTTTTCTTGAAGTCATCAGCCTCCCAGTGCGCACACATAGCCTCCCAGGATAAATTGGAGACTATGTGGGGCTAATGATCTCTGATGGTGGTCCTGGGATGGTCCACAACTGCCCAGGCTGCCTTCTGTCGCATCTCATACATCCATCCAGAGTAATTCGCAGCGACCTGATGCTCAATCACATCATCGCCACCTTACTGAGAGATGCTCGGGTCAAATCGATAATAAACCTATAACAAAAGATTATTTAAAATTAAGAACAATTGATTTCGTTATCCCAATACAACTATGTAGTGATAATATGCTTAACTTACGTGGAACTCCCACAAGACGGTCTGCATAAAAGTTGCATTGTACCGCGCATACTGACTGAACCGCATGCACCCTCTCGAGAGATGCGACAAACAAATCGCATGTAGGGTGTGCTTAGCCACCGGGTTTAGTATACTACAGAGAAAGTATCACAGTATGTGTTATGTGAATTATGTTTTGAAATAACTGATAGAAATAGTACGAATATATTAACACTTATTGCTGGGAAACGACGTCCACCAGTACTGTAAGTGCCATTGCCGGTGGACGACCAAAGATACCGAGGTTCGTCCCTCGGTGTCGTCGATGAGGTGCATCTGTAATAATTAAATTTAACATAGTACTTCAATAATCATGGTAATTAATACAGCTTGAGATATATTTAAATCCTAGTTAAGATAACTTACTCGCGCCTGAAGAAGAGCCTCCATCGTGGCTACCGTCTCCAGTACCGAATCGCCTACCACCTCAGTGACCTCCACTGCTATGTCTAGCCATGAATATCCTATTGCAATAACAAAATTGGTAGATTACAAATATGTAAGGTTTAACAATATGTGGTAAGTACTAATATGAAAGCTCATTTTCAATTACGCACATCATCAAACCCATCAGAATCAACATGTATATCATTCTCGGATTCGGTATATTCCTCATCCTCAGTTTCGAGATCAGTTTCATCATTGTTATTATCCTCAACGACTACATAATCATTCATGTGTACATTAGCCTCGACATCCTCATCGTTAGGTATGTCAATGACATCAGTACTCACCACATCTTCAGCATGGAACACTACGGCCAATGGGTTGCTCACATCTTCTTGCAACGCCTCATCCATACCAAACATGTTATCAGCATTAAATGAGCGTGTTTTAGTAGTGACTACTGTGAACCAGGGGCTTCTAGTATTTACGACATTAGGAGCATAATACACTTGAATCACTTGACTTGCTAACATGTACATGTCATCAGACTTTAACACTGACTTGATATCCACGGTTGTGATTCTATTACGATCAACTTTAACCACCTTTTCAGTATCAAACCAGCTACACTTAAATGTAATTACCTTTTTGCCGCCGTGATAATTGAGCACAACTACATCCTATAAACGACCATAGTAATTGGACTCAAAATCTTGGTAGCAGCTTCCTAACACCACAAACCCAGAATTGACTGATGTGAGTTCATGCAAGTCATCAACTCTAAATCTGTACCCATTCACTATGCAACCAGGAAAAGAACTAACAACTTTGTAAGGTCCTTGGATGACATCTATAAAACGCTCAGAAATATTCTCCGCTTCAACCCTTTTCTTAAACCACTATTGGAAATTAGCATTAGTGAATGTTTCCAATTCTCGCTGCGATAAAGTTGGGTTAGAAGCATACGCCTCTTCTTGAATGAAGCTGCGATATTAGTAAAATGTCTTTAACATATATAGAGATGACTACACTTGTAAATTGTACTAACTAGAGCAATTAAGCTTAGACTTACGTGATATATAATGATACTTCGGGTATATTTAGAAGCACATATGTAGATACAATCTTCAACTCTTTGTCGCTTAAGTAAAATTGACGTCGGGAGGCCAAATGGTTTAGCCGGATATATGAATACAACTAACTCATCATCAACATGAGTCATTGGACCAACAACCTCAGTCCTTCCTAAACGGTTGTGCTTCGTTGAGATAACATCATCAAAATACAATGAGCAGAAGGTGATAAGCTCTTCCTCTGTATATCGTTAAGCAATAGAACCCTCTACATGAGCTTTGTTCTTGACCTTTTGTTTTAATCGGCGCATATACCTATCATAAATAATATGCAGACAAATTGAAGTATTATTAATATGAGCAGGATAGAGCAATTAGCAGTTTATATATTACCTCTCAAAAGGATACATCCACCGATATTGCACCGGTCCTCCAAGTTTGAGTTCATAGGGCAGATGAATAGGCAGATGTTCCATCGAGTCAAAAAAACCTGGAGGGAAGATCATTACAAGCTTGCACATGGTAAGCACAATATTCTTCTCTATCTGCTCGACATCACTATACTTAATTATAGTTGAGCAAATATCTTGAAAGAAATTTGACAGTTCGGTCAATGCATCCAGAACTTTTCTTTTTTAAAACAAGTTCGGTCAAACACGGTGTAAAATAAGTTCTCGAAAAAATTCTTTTCGGTATGCATGACATCTATACAATGACGAACTGAAAGTGTGCCCCAATACAGCAACTCAAACTATATAGGTAAGTGTGTCCAATTATGAGTGTTCATGTACCCGACTGCTCTCAATTTACAGTGTTCCTTCTCCGGTAAAGGAAAATCAAGTTGATTCAACCAAATTTAAGACCTCACCGGCCGGCATGTACCGACCAACAACCCCTTCTTCTCTATCTTTCATTGAACTGCATGAGACATCTTTCTATAATTGTGATCAAGAGGCAAGAATCTACTTAGCGGGTTCAAAGAAACTACATTTCCGCCCATCTTTTTTTGGTTGCCTTGCACATCCCCCATACACCTTTGGACGGAGATGACTTCCGTGAGTTGACCAACCACTAACCATCCCAAGAGCCGGAAAGTCAGTGATAGTCCATAACAGGGCTGCCTTCATCACAAAATTCTCGTATATCGATTTATCATACGTCTGAACCCCTGTCTCCCACAACATCTTTAGTTCATCCACTAATGGTTGAAGGTACACATTAAGGTCTTTTGTTGGACTTTTATCCCCCAATATGAGTAAAGACAAAAACAAATACGGATCCCTCATGCACATTGCCGGTGGAAGATTATAAGCGACCATAATGACTGGCCAAATTGAGTATTGCTGGCTAAAATTATTAAAAGGGCAAAAGCTATCAGTAGCCATGCCAAGCCTAACATTCCTAACTTCTTCCGCAAACTCAGGATAATTTACATCAAATCTCTTCCATTCATCTCCATCCGCTGGGTGAGTCAGCTGACCAGGCACGACATCCCTTGTTCGATGCCAACTCATATGTTGAGCCGTATGAGACGACATGAATAGCCGCTGAAGTTTCGGGGTAAGTTGAAAGTACCGTAAGATTTTCCTGGGAACATGTTTCTCCTTCCCCCCACGTTTTGTAACCTTGTAGCGCGATAAGCTGCATATATCACACTGTCCCTTATATCTATCATCCCCATAGTATAACATGCAATCCTGCTCACAAGCATCAATTTTCTGATTCCCCATATTTAACCCCTTGACCAACTTCTTCACTTAGTAATAATTCGCAAGAAGAGTATGATCCTTGGGTAAGAACTGACCAATTATACCGAGCAAATCGTTGAAGCCTCTCTCACTACAGTCGTGCTCATTCTTGAAGTGTAAGAGCTTCGTCGCATCAGAAAGCTTGGTGTTCGTATTATTTCTCGGATACAACGTGACCTTGATTTTAGATAGCAACTTGTAAAAAAGGCAAAGAACAGATCATTTGGCACTTGCTTCGCACTGCTTGAAGAAGGTTCATATTCAGCCCAGCCAATAGTAATAGGGCTATAAGCATTGACCAACATCTCAACTAGATCATAGTTTTCGACGTATGAATCCCGTGGAATTGGTTGTTCCACAATATTTTCAACCACTTCTGATTCCCCGTGATGAGTCCATACGAAGTACCCATCCACAAATCCACGAGAAAATAAGTCGAATTTAATCTCGTCGACTTTCTTCTAAATCAGATTTTTACACTTGATACACGGGCATCGCATCTTCCCGTGCAGATCATCCGTATGTTCTAGTGCTTTGTTCAAGAAATCTAAAACCCCAACACAATAAGCTGAGACTAATCCCCTCCCATCACTGGGTATCCTACGGTACATCCAACTCCGGTCGACTGACATTTTTAACTGCATAGAAGTAGACATTAAGTTAATTTGGATATTCATGCGTGAATTAGATTTACTTTGTATCTCTACAGGATAGGGGTAAGGCTTCTATCCCGTTATTGGACGCGTCTCGTCATTAGTGCAAACACGTTGAGTACGTTTCATGAGTTTCAAGAAAATTTCGGCAGCACCTCCCCATGGTCTCCAAGCACACGAAATAGACTAAGATAACTTAATCTAAGTATGCACTCGGAGAACATATAGAGATAACAGTTGATTAATCCTCAAAATAACAAAAAATGTACCATTTCGTATTTGCACCGGCCTAAGTGAGAGACATAACATCCAATAACAGTCCCAAACTGGGGACTATTCGACATTCACCCCTATTGAGTTTATGTCAAACGGGTTTCTAAGTTTCAAAGTATAGTACATATATAATTGAAAATGCTACTTATATAGTTTATTGAAAATTGTGTCAAACTACACAAATGCTAATTAGTTTATGAGAATTGTTATGTGGAATCTGTAACAACCCGGAAAATCCGGATTATTAAGAATTTAAGATTAAAGAATTAAATGTTAATAAAATGAATTTTTATTAATATTATTTTGTGCTGTGTGTTTATTAATCGTTCTATAACCTTGAATGATTATTAATCGGGAGGATTCTGGCTACGAGCTAGATTGAACGAGTATGAATTTTCAAGACGAAAATAAAATTTTTCCGAGAACAAGAATATTTTCGGGGAAAAACACGAAATAGGCACTATTTACCTGACGAAACCCTAAGGGTTAGGGTTTGAATAACCTAAGCCTTTTCGAGAGTTCGGTATGTCGAAATGACATTCCGTCGAAAGATTTGAATAATATATCGTGAAAAGTTATGTAAGTCGATAAAAGTTTTTCTCAAAAAACGTGCAGAAATCGGATAAAATAAAAACGATGAAAATTACTGTTATGGACTTTTCACTCGTTTAGCTACGTTAGGGGAAAACATGAAGAAAAACGCTTGACACCAAATATTGTTTTTCAGTTTTTCGGAAATTTGAAGAATACGTAAAAGTTAATTGGTAAAGGAAAGAAGAAATATCCAAAAATATTTGGATTCCAACAATCGCAGTTTTTAAAACTGTCGGATGAAACCCAAAAGACGGAACTACGAAACTTAAGGGCTAAGAAAACATGAGGGCTAAGTTAACTTAGTCCTTAAGCCTTGAATAGTAAGGAGGTTAGGGAGGGCAAAATGACTATTTTACCCCTAGCCTTTAAAATCTATAAATAGGAAGCTTAAGCTCATTTGTTTGGGATTTTGAAAATCTTATCACCTGAGAGAGAAAGAGAGAGAGCTCGGATGGGGGAAGAGAAGGATACGAAGGAAGAAAAGCTTGCTCGTGAGCAAACTTTGTCCAACGGAAGAAGATTAAAGGAGAAAGGTAATCCGAAACCTAGTCTCATAGAAATTTTCTTTATATTTTTATGTTCAAAAACATAGCTTAATGAGAATAAGGAGTAAAAGATATTGAGAATGAATTCATATGGTTGAAATAATAAGAAAATGAAGAAATAAGAATTAGAAGTTTATTTTATAAATTTCTTAAGGAAGTATAAGATTCGTAAGGATTTTGAGCGATCTCAATGAATCTTATGAATGAGTAGGTCAAATAAGTAAGGAATGGTGTTCCATAACATCAAATTCCAAGAAAAAGTGAAATCGTAATCCAAAATATCGATTAAAAATGAAGAACGAACAGATAACACGAAGAACACGCGAAGAACTAGAAGAACGTTGCTGATGGACAAATTTAAAACCATCGTAGGATAATTGTTGTTGATGGACAAGTTTAAAACCATCGTGTATAAGTTAGTTGCTTATTGCTTGGTTAGGAATGTTAAAAACGTTCGTGAAGAATGAATTAAAACTGAGCTATAACGAAGTTATGGCAAATATTTCATAAAAGAAGAACGAGAATTAGAAAGTTAGTAAATAAACCTGAACGTGTAGGGTTTCATAAGAATGTAAGATAACATAGAAAACGTTAGTCATGGACTCAAGAACGAAAGAGTTCCGAATTCGGATGACCGAATTATGGACGAACGAACGAAGAACGTTAAAAATGTAAAACGAATAAAGGGTGAAGATTAAGCCAATCAAAAGGCATGATAATGGATTTAGACAAAGTTCTATCCATAGGTAATCTAAGTACGTAAAATAAGGAAGAAAATGACTTTAGAACTACCTCATTCCGAGTTATAACGATGAAGTTATGAGATTTCGAAGTACGCGTCTAAAAACGACCAAAGACTTAAAAAAAATTTCGAGATGAAGGGCTTGGCGCCACGATGCTAGCCATGCCTAGAAAGATGGCACTATAGTGCCGCATCGAGAGCCGCAGATAATGTTAACTCATGTCGCTTGCATGAAGTCTTAGTAAGAAAAGAGTGAAATATGCATGTCACCGGTGTAGAAATGCCCAGAAATGAGATTTTTACTGCTCAATTTCTGGGGGATGTGCAAGAAAGAAATAAGAACATAATGTTCAACTAAGGCAACACTTAATCAAGTGTATTAAACCTTTGATGAAGGTCGAACGAAAAGATTAAACGAGATTAAAAGATACAAAATGTAGACGTGGGTTACGGAACCTATATCCGGGGACCGTAGTCGCGATAAACGAACGTGAGGGATTGATATGATGGTGATTCCTTAGACGTTGATTGTCGAGGGTAATGAATAGCATTTCAATGTTATGTCATGATGATGAGAGATGAATGTAAAGCGTTCAGACGCTGTGAATGCAACGCTGTTGCGATGAGCGATCGGTCTTAGCATACAACGAATCGTATAGCTTCAACATTAAAAAAGAATAATGAACATGGGGTTTAGGTGACGCGTAATGAATTGAAGTGAGTAAAACCTTGGATAAAGGTTGAATAGAATTAAGAGGGAAGTAACGCAAATGTTGAATACGTAAACAATCCTCGTGAATCGTATTCGCGTTGGACGAGCGTTCTAAGTATACCCTGGTTGTATGACTTAGACATTGATGAATGTAGTGAGTAGGATATGAATTATCAAGAATGCCATAGTGAACGGTAATAAGAGTGTAGAAGCCGAGTTAATGTTTATAACTTGGATGACGTTCTGAGTCGAATGAACCGGATGTTGTAATATAAGAATAAGGTAACATAAAATGCTTAACGCTATAAATGCGTAGAATGAATATTGAATGATCGTCTTGAGTATACAAAAGACTGTATAACTTGGACGATAAAGAATTAGTCCTGAGGTATGGCAATTACTTGCCAGAAAGCTATAAGAAATAAGAAATTGAGTTAACGAATATTATAGTTTAAAAGTTCAGATAAGTTAAGATGAGTGTAGGTTGTAGTACAATCATAAACTTTGATGGTTGACATATGGGAGCTGGGCTAAACAATTACTTCAGAGAGCGATGGTATATACGAAACTGGTAACCGATCTAACTCACTGTGATAGCAGTGTAGATGAGACGGGAACTTGTTTGTTGGTTGTTTGTGGGAAACCACTCAGAGTACCATATGGACTACTAGCAGATACACGATGTGTGCTAAGTCCTAGAGAAGTTATAAGAAGAAGATAAGAATGAAAATCAGCAAAGATGATGAATGTTTTGAGTAAGACATCTCCGTATGTCATGAAGCCGTAAACCGGTAATGAAAGTTAGTCTCGTAAAATTATATTGTAAGAACGCGAACCCTAAGAAGTAAAGTTAAGTAAACCAATGTGTAAGTCAAGTATATGACTAATTGGTGTATGTGTTATCTCCTTATATGTTATAGGGATTGGAATGAGCAGTTCAGCATAAGTTATAGCTGTGCATAAGGCAAGTTTCCTAACTTCATTCATATTTTTAATGAATGCTAGTTTCTAAAACTTCTCAGATGTTGAACTTGAGAAGTTTTGTCTATGTGCAAATGTATGATATTTGTACAATGTGTTAGAACGTATGAGGCCTTGTGCCACAATGTGAACACTTCGGTGTTTCTATGATATGAACTGTTCTGTGATTGAACTGTTCAATACGAGCATGTTTTGTTTATACATGAACCGTTATTGTTAGGTCTGGGCTATTGATTCTAGCCAAATGGAATGTGTATGAAAGAGAGTAGAGAATGAAAGTATTTCAAAGTGAATGTGACTAATGTTTTAAAGTGATAGGAATCGAGATTATTCCTATTATTCAAGCTGCTTCATAACTTTTGTTCGGTTATCGAAGTTTCAAAATGAATGTTAAACTCTTGAAGTTGTTTGTTCAACTACTATGACTTGCTGAGCAATTGAATGCTCACGCTTGCTTTAAATGAAAAACATTTTCAGCGAACGATGTTTAGACGAATTTAAGGATCCGGTAAAGATCAAGCTGACGGTATCCAGATGAAGTACTATTCAGAATGTGAATGAGCGAGAAGATCAAGTGAAGACTTGTAATGTAAAAAGAAGAAAATGAAACTATAGACTAGTTTAACGAACTGTTATATATCCTTGGTGGCGAATAAAAGTCACTCTTATAAGATGAAAGGAATAATGTAATTATCATTATTTGTAATGAGAAAGGTTATAAGGTTTTAGAACCTGGGAATTTAGAATTTATGTTATTATATTTCAGTATATAATGATGTATGTTTGGATGAATGATGTACTCATGACGTACGGAATTCGGGTGTGAAAATAGACCGAATTTCGGGGCGTTACAAGTTGGTATCAGAGCTGATAGGTTATAAACCTTAGGTATGATTACCTAAGACTATAATCGTGAAGAGAAGGAAAAGAAGATCACCACGTGATCATAGTAAATCGTAGTAACAGGTGAGCTTTTAAACGATGAATGATTTATGGCTAATGCTATGAATTAATGGTACTACGAAGTAGTACGGGAAGAAGAACTCAGATTGAGTTGTAAAGGATAGTATACTAATTAAAGAAAATTCATATTAAGTAAGGAGAAAGTCAGAAGTTCTAAGATTTCGATTAAGGACCCATGTGATAGCTGAGTAGTATGAACCTTCGAATGGGAGGGGGTTAGTGATTACTTAGTTATTATAGTGATAATCATTGGAATAGTATGTCATGCTATCAATATGTATATGACGAGAAGGTGAATCTTTTCTCATGTATATACTTGATAGGTAGAAAATGATAAGATAGGTGCGGGTTCTTGAAACTCATACTTATGAAAAGTTTGTGATTCATAGTTATATGCTATGTTTCTGAGCCCTAAGCATATGGATAGTCCTTGATTTGTTCCTGGATTATATATTGCGAAGATAAGTTCTTAATCACATATGGTTGTGGAAAGTTCCTAAACACATAAAGTGTGGTAAGTTGATGAACTATACTAAGGTATAGGAATGTTTAGACTGAAAGTAAGTATTTTCAGTAGACTTAGCATTGAAGGTGCTAGAGAAGATTAAGTATTGTCACAAATAAGACAATGAAGGAAGATGGAGGATAAGATATTCCAAGTCATCTAGCTATGCTAGATTTTGAAGTTTCTTGAAATCTTGCTTATATGTGCGCGTTTTAAAAATGAAAGAATTGGTTCAATTTTTGGAACCAATGGATTTTAAAAGAACAATTCTTGGTATTTTTATGCTAGTTAATTCGGCTAGACAAAAATTGATTTGAAATATCAAAATGAATTTTTTATCATCAGTGCATTTGATGCAAAAATGGTAAAATGATGGAGTTATTAATGCAACTGAACCTAGTGTTGGAAGTGATCTTAGGATCAACAACCCGCTATGGTATGATGTATAAATGACGAAGTCATAAATTGACGAAGTCCTCAACGTACTATGTAAAGTGTGGTATCATGACGTCATAAAATGTTTTGATGTATTGTAAAAGAATTTAAAGAATTGGTCGATGTCAAGTGAGTTGACAAGACGAATGTTTCAAGTTGATGTCCAATTTATTGGTATTGTCTAAGCTACTTGATTTGGCTTAGACGAATGGTATGTCATGATTAAAAGAAAATCGAGCTTTCTTTGAGCAGTTGTGCCAAACCAAATTGTTTTGGTGCGGAATCAAATGATTAAGTCTGAGGTGAACATACTCTGAAATGGGGTTATACGATGGGTTGATCACCTACGTATGGAAGAGGTAGTTTACCTTCTTTGTGATTGTAAATTGACCGTGGAAAGAAAGGTTACGGCGTCATGCTGTTAAACCTAGTAAGAGTTCATGGTCAATTTGACCCTCAGCAAAAGTATGAAATGTTTTAAAGGAATTCTTATATTCCTCGTTGTTCATTCTACTTCATAATTCTTGATAAGTTGTGAATGTGAGAGAATGTTTGAAAGATAAGAACTTCTTTGAAGAGAAATTGAGAAGAAGAGTAAATTAAAATTTTGAGGGCGAAATTTTTGTGAAGGAGGAGTGAATGTGATGACCCGAGAATGGGTGTAGTTTGAAGAAATTCTGAGGACGGAATTTTTATAAGGGGGGAAGTGTAACAACCCGGAGAATCCGGATTGTTCAGAATTTAAGATTAAAGAATTAATTATTAATAAAATGATTTATTATTAATATTATTTTGTGTTATGTGTTTATTAATCATTCTATAACCTGGAATGATTATTAATCGGGAGGATCCTGGCTACGAGCTAGATTGAACGAGTATGAATTTTCAAGACAAAAATAAAAAATTTCCGGGAACAAAAATATTTTCGGGAAAAAGACGAAATAGGCACTATTCACCCGACGAAACCCTAAGGGTTAGGGTTTGAATAACCTAAGCCTTTTCGAGAGTTCGGTATGTCGAAATGACATTCCGTCGAAAGATTTAACGATAGTATATCGTGAAAAGTTAAGTAAGCCGATAAAAGTTTTTCTCAAAAAACGTGCAGAAATTGGATAAAATAAAAAAGACGAAAAGTACTGTTATGGACTTTTCACTCATTTAGCTACGTTAGGGGAAAACGTGAAGGAAAACTATTGACACCAAAAAGTGTTTTTCAGTTTTTCAGAAATCTGAAGAATACGTAAAAGTTAATCGGTAAAGGAAAGACGAAATATCCAAAAATATTTGGATTCCAAGAATCGTAGTTTTTAAAACTGTCGGATGAAACCCAAAAGACGGAACTATGAAACTTAAGGGCTAAGTTAACTTAGTCCTTAAGCCTTGAATAGTAAGGAGGTTAGGGAGGGCGAAATGACTATTTTACCCCTAGCCTTGAAAATCTATAAATATGAAGCTTAAGCTCATTTGTTTGGGATTTTGAAAATCCTATCACGTGAGAGAGAAAGAGAGAGAGCTTGGATGGGGGAACAGAAGGATAAGAAGGAAGAAAATCTTACTCGTGAGCAAACTTTGTCCGACAGAAGAAGATTAAAGGAGAAAGGTAATCCGAAACCTAGTCTCTTAGAAATTTTCTTTAAGTTTTTATGTTAAAAAACATAGCTTAATGAGAATAAGGAGTAAAAGATATTGAGAATGAATTCATATGGTTGAAATAATAAGAAAATGAAGAAATAAGAATTAGAAGTTTATTTTATAAATTTCTTAAGGAAGTATAAGATTTGTAAGGATTTTGAGCGATCTGAATGAATCTTATGAATGAGTAGGTCAAATAAGTAAGGAATGGTTTTCAATAACATCAAATTCCAAGAAAAAGTGAAATCATAATCCAAAATATCGATTCAAAATGAAGAACGAACGGATAACACGAAGAACACGCGAAGAACACGAAGAACGTTGTTGATGGACAAATTTAAAACCATCGTAGGATAATTGTTGTTGATGGACAAGTTTAAAACCATCGCGTATAAGTTAGTTTCTTATTGCTTGGTTAGGAATGTTAGAAACGTTCGTGAAGAACGAATTAAAACTGAGCTATAATGAAGTTATGGCAAAAATTTTGTAAAAGAAGAACGAGAATTAGAAAGTTAGTAAATAAACCTGAACGTGTAGGGTTTCATAAGAATGTAAGATAACGTAGAAAACGTGAGTCATGGACTCAAGAGCGAAAGAGTTCCGAATTCGGATGACCGAATTACGGACGAACGAATGAAGAACGTTAAAAACGTAAAACGAATAAATGGTGAAGATTAAGCCAATCAAAAGGCATGATAATGGATTTAGAACAAAGTTCTGTCCATAGGTAATCTAAGTACGTAAGATAAGGAAGAAAATGACATTGGAACGACCTCGTTTCGAGTTATAACGAAGAAGTTATGAGATTTCGAAGTACGCGTCTAAAAACGACCAAAGACTTAGAAAATTTTTTGAGATGAAGGGCTTGGCGCTGCGGTGCTAGCCATGCGTAGAAAGATGGCAATGCGATTGCGGCCAGGAGAGCCAAACAACGCTAACTCGGCACGCAAATATGAGTCTTAGTTCAAAAAGTGGAAATACAGCGCGTACACGGTGTGAGACAATGCCCAGAAATGAGATTTTTACTTCTCAATTTCAGGGGGATGTGCAAGAAAGAAATAAGAACATAATGTTCAACTAATGTAACACTTAATCAAGTGTATTAAACCTTTGATGAAGGTCGAATGAAAAGATTAAACGAGATTAAAAGATACAGAATGTAGACGCGCGTTACAGAACCTATATCCGGGGACCGTAGTCGCGATAAACGAACGTGAGGGATTGATATGATGGTGATTCCTTAGACGTTGATTGTCGAGGGTAATGAATAACATTTCAATGTTATGTCATGATGATGAGAGATGAATGTAAACCGTTCAGACGCTTTGAATGCAACGCTGTTGCGATGAGAGATCAGTCTTAGCATACAACGAATCGTATAGCTTTGACATTAAGAAAGAATAATGAACATGGGGTTCAGGTGACGCGTAATGAATGAAAGTGAGTAAAACCTTGAATGAAGGTTGAATAGAATTAAGAGGGAAGTAACGTAAATGTTGAATACGTAAACAATCCTCATGAATCGTATTTGCGTTGGACGAACGTTCTAAGTATACCCTGGTTGTATGACTTAGACATTGATGAATGTAGTGAGCAGGATATGAATTATCAAGAATTCCGTAGTGAACGGTAATAAGAGTATAGAAGCCGAGTTAATGTTTATAACTTGGATGACGTTCTGAGTCGAATGAACCGGACATTGTAAAGTAAGAATAAGGTAACATAAAATGCTTAACGCTATAAATGCGTATAATGAATATTGAATGATCGTCTTGAGTATACAAAAGACTGTATGACTTGGATGATAAAGAATTAGTCCTGAGGTATGGCAATTACTTGCCAGAAAGTTTAGATAAGTTAAGATGAGTGTAGGTTGTAGTACAATCGTAAACTTTGATGGTTGACATATGGGAGCTGGGCTAAACAATTCCTTCATAGAGCGAAGGTATATACGAAACTGGCAATTGATATACCTCACTGTGATAGTAGTGTAGATGAGACGGGAACTTGTTTGTTGGTTGTTTGGGGGAAACCACTTAGAGTACCATATGGACTACTAGCAGATACACGATGTGTGCTGAGTCCTAGAGAAGTTATAAGAAGAAGATAAGAATGAAAATCAGAAAAGATGATGAATGTTTTTAGTAATACATCTCCGTATGTCATGAAGCCATAAACTGGTAATGAAAGTTAGTCGCGTAAAATTATATTGCAAGAACGCGAACCCTAAGAAGTAAAGTAAAGTAAACCAATGTGTAAGTCTAGTATATAACTAATTGGTGTATGTGTTATAGGGATTAGAATGAACAGTTCATCATAAGCTGTAGCTGTGCGTAAGGCAAGTTTCCTAACTTCATTCATATTTTAAATGAATGCTAGTTTCTAAAACTTCTCAGATGTTGAACTTGAGAAGTTCTGTCTATGTACAAATATATGATATTTGTACAATGTGTTAGAACATATGAGGCCTTGTGCCACAATGTGAACACTTCGGTGTTTCTATGATATGAACTGTTCTGTGATTGAACAGTTCAATACGAGCATGTTCTGTTTATACATGAACCGTTATTGTTAGGTCTGGGCTATTGATTCTAGCCAAATGGAATGTGTATGAAAGAGAGTAGAGAATGAAAGTATTTCAAAGTGAATGTGACTAATGTTTTAAAGTGATAAGAATCGAGATTATTCCTATTGTTCAAGCTGCTTCATAACCTTTGTTCGGTTATCAAAGTTTCAAAAGGAATGTTAAACTCTTGAAGTTGTTTGTTCAACTGCTATGACTTGCTGAGCAATTGAATGCTCACACTTGCTTTAAATGAAAAACATTTTCAGCGAACGATGTTTAGACAAATTTAAGGATCCCGTAAATATCAAGCTGACGGTATCTAGATGAAGTGCCATTCAGAATGTGATTGAGCGAGAAGATCAAGTGAAGACTTGTAATGTAGAAAGAAGAAAATTAAACTATAGACTAGTTTAATGAACTGTTATGTATCCTTGGTGGCGGATAAAAGTCACTCTTGTAATATGAAAGGAATGATATAATTATCATTATTTGTAATGAGAAAGGTTATAAGGTTTTAGAACTTGGGAATTTAGAATGTATGTTATTATATTTCAGTATATAATGATGTATGTTTGGATGAATGATGTACTCGTGACGTACGGAATCTGGGTGTGAAAATAGACCGGATTTCGGGGCGTTACAGAATCTCTACTTAAGTCGGCAACTGGGGAAAAAAAAGGGTCATAGTTCCTGTTGTGTCCTATACTCGAATAATAAAGTTAATTCAATTACTGCAAACATTCCTCACTATTCCATCATAATAGATGACAACATCCCAAAGGAGTTCCATTAATCTATTGAACAAAGTTTTAGCTTAAGCAACCCTCTAGATGAACAAATGATCACTTCTCTGCTAGGAATGAATCATCTCCTAATATGGGTCCAATCCATGATACAGATAGCTTCTTACCACTCCGAATTCCTCAAATGGTTAGTTCTCATACAAGAGGTGATCGAGACGTTCTGTGAGAACTACCCATCTGAGGAATTCTGAGTGGTGAGAAGTCATTTATATCATGGATTGGACCCATGGGGAGATGATTCAATCTATGAGAGAAATTATCGTTCGCTCATTTAGAGGGTTGCTTAACCTAGAACTTTGTTTAACAACTTCTTGGAACTCCTTGGGATGTTGCCATCTATTATGATGGAACGATGAGGAATATGAGAATTCAATTACCTTTATTATTCGAGAATAGACACAAATAGAACTACGACCCCTTTTTTTAATAGTTCCGAGGAACCGATTGAGTACTATTAATCGCAAGCTGTTATGCTTAAAACACGCATTCAAGAAAGAGTACATATATGTAGGGAGAGTATTATTGCATTTATAAATTGAAAATTGTGGCAAACTAAGCAAATGCTACTTAGTTTATTTTGCCAATGATAAACTAAGTAAATTGTACTTAGTTTATGAGAATTGTTATTTAGAATTTATAGAGATTACTGTTCGACACTCACTCCTACCTACTTAGTTTATTTTGCCAATGATAAACTAAGTAAGTGGTACTTAGTTTATGAGAATTGTTATTTGGAATCTATAGAGACTACTACTGTTCGACATTCACTCCTAGCTACTTAATTTATTTTGCCAATTAATGATAAACTAAGTAAGTGGTACTTAGTTTATGAGAATTGTTATTTGGAATCTATAGAGACTACGTACTGTTCAACATTCACTCCTACTTGTCAAACGGGTTTCTAATTAATTTATCTTGTATTATATTATATAGTTTTAAATTTTTTTACTAAATTCGTTATTAAATTTAATTTAATTTAAAATAAATTATATTTTATTCTATTATTTTATTTTATTTTATGTTCTATTGGATTGTATTTTATTTGTATTATATTATATATTTTAAAATATTTTTTACTAAATTTAATTTATTTATTAAATTAAATTTTATTTATTTTTTCATTATATTTTATTAAATTTAAATTTTTATAATTTATTATTATTATTTTGTATTTTATTTTATTTTATCTTATTATTGCTAATATTATATTATTTTATTTTATTTAATGTATTTTATTTATTTATTAGATATAATGTAAGTTATTTCATTTAGGAACAATTATTTTATTTTATTTTATTTCATTTCATTTTATCTTAAATTATCTTATCTTATGTTATTTAATTTTATTATTTTATATTATATTATCTTATATTATTTTATTTATGTTTATATTATTTATAATTTTATTTTATTTTATTTAGTAGTACAAAACTAAGTAAATATTACTATAAACTAGGTTATTTTAGTATTGGAAAATTAATTAAGTAACATATTTAAATAGTTACATGGGCCCACAAAATTTGCAATTGAAGACTTCTGACAGAAATTCAGTCAGAAATTTAGTCAGAAATTCCATTGAAAATATCATGTAATAAACTGTAAATGCATACAGAAAAACAAATTGAAACATTTACCAGATGCTATACACTAAACAAAAAGTTAAACATAAGTTTGTAATCCCAATTTGCATGTTGATTTGCATAATGATTAAGCGAGAACACAATTTTAAGAACCCAATTTTCACAACAGTTAGGAAATTAACACAAATAATAATCCTTAAAATTTTAGCAGAACACAAATAACCCATTTCGGCAGAACACAAATAATAACCCTTATATTGACAATTAACACTTAAGTCCCAATTTCAGCAATGAATCCGAAATATATATAGTAGCAGTAATTATCATCAATATATATATATATATATATAGTACCAATTTTAGTGTAATATGCATAATATAGGGCAAGAAATTATACCTAATTATACAAATAAACCATTACTAACCATAGGCCTTAGCTAGTTTGAAAACTGGTTAAAGGAGGAGAAGGAGAAAGCGGAGTCCAACTCGGCCAGAACTCGAGTCGTCGGCGTCATTGCGTAAGGAGGTCGTCGTCAGTAGTGGTACGTTTGTGTGGAAGGGTGGGCGGTGGTGAAATTTGAAGTAGAGAGTGGTGAAGAGAGAGGAGAACGTACGGTGGCAGGGGAAAAGGGGTGGCGGGGGACCGGCGGTGATCGGCGGTGACCGGATGGGTGAGGTGGGGAGGATGAGAGAGGGAAGGAGAGTACTGGGGGGACCGGTGTGGGGGCGGGGAGGATGAGAGAGGGAAGGAGATCGACTAAGAGAATGATAGAGGGTGGGGGCGGTGAGGATGAGATCGAGGAGGAGTGAGAGAGATAAATTAAACGAGCGTCTGAAATGAAAAGGCAGAAGGTGAAAGGTTTTTATTTTTATCTCCGACGGAATGTCTGCCAGACATACGTCTCTCAGAAATAGTTTAGGTTCGACGAAAAGTCCCTCGAAATTAATGTTTTTTCGTCGAAATTACTTTTAGCGGTAGCGCCAAACTTGGCGCCAACTGGGGAGGACTAAGTTCGACTGAATTTCATCCTAATTAATGTATTTCCGAGGGACTTATATCGGACACATTATTCCCTCAGACGTAATTCTATTTCGATCGAATTTAATCCGTCGAGGATACGTCAGTCAGAAATAGGAAGTTTTCTTATAGTGGCGGTAGTCCACACAGACATGTTATTCCAACAGAATAATAAATAATGAAATAATAGAAGAATTCACCAGGCATGCGATAGACCGCACAGATAGGTTATCCCCAACAGAATAATAAATAATGGAATAAAATAAGAATTCACCAGGCATGCGATAGACTGTACAGACATGTTATTCCCAACAGAATAATAAATAATGGAATAACTGAAGAATTCACTAGGCATGCGATAGACCACACAGACAGGTTATTCCAACAGAATAATAAAGAATGGAATAATAGAAGAATTCACCACCATGTATGCGATACTTGAATAGAGCGAGTTATTCCAACATAATAATAAAGAATGGAACGAGGTCATGCGTAATCATACAGATGACGGGATATTCAAATGAATATAAAGAATGGAATAATAGAAGAATTTCACCATGTATGCAGTACTTCGCATAGACAAGTTATTCCAACATAATAATAAAGAATGGAATAACAGAAGAATTTCACCATGTATACGGTAGTCCGCTTATACAGGTTATTCCAATAGAATAATAAGGAATGAAATAACAATAGCTCTCTTCATGAATATGAAAGAAATAATACCCCTTACTATAATAATAATATCCCTTACGATTATTGAAAGATAATAACTCTCTTCATGAATACGAAAGAATAATACCCCTTACCTTAAAAAAACTGGATACTGGAATAGTGAGGTAGCAGACTTCTCTTCTTCTTTCTCTCTATAATTTCTCTCTATAATAATTGCTCTTGTGAGACTTAGTGAATTGGTGAGAAATGAAGGAAGAACGAGCTTCTATTTATTAGAAAATATAGTTTCGATAATTGCACGTTTTGGGGCTCAAAATATTACAGTATAATACCTTCCTCTTTTTCTTCTTTTTTAATTTGGTCCTGCAAGTATTATCAAACTTGCACCACCTCCCCTAATAGTAATAATGTGAATAAATAGTTCAATCATGTGAATCAATAGTTATAATCATGTGAATTACAGTATAGTACCTTCAACTATACCTCCATTTTTAACTTAGTCATGCAAGTATTATCAATCTTGCATCACCTCCCCTAATAGTACAAGAATGTGAATCAATAGTACACATATGTGAAAAAATAGTTATAATCATGTGAATTAATAGCAATTAATTGCTCATTTATCCAGTTAATTACCCGATTGGTCAATATAACCTCCAGACATCAATTATTATCGAAATAAATGTCGATTTTCACTAACACTAATATTTCCGACACAATGGAACTATCAATTTCATCTTTAATCAACACAAAATTATTCATCATTAATATTATAATTCACAATATTTAACAACCAGGTCGTTCCCAGGAAAGTGGGGGCTTTTCGATAAGGATTTCTCCTTATTGGCACGCAATTAGATGACCAAACCTCTCCTTGACAAAACTTCTAGACATTGTCAATATTGCAAATAATAATATGAATAACTTTGCCCTCTCAATTATTGATTTAATAATATAACATATTATATAGATGATACTGTGACAATAATTGAATCAATAATATGAGAGATATGATGCAGCAATTACTGTAGTAATAATTGAGTATAGCTGAGTGACTTCTCACGTAAGCATCAATAACCAATACCGTGTGCTACTATGCAACCACGCATATTACTGTACTTTTACTACCGGGTAGTTCAACAGTTTTAACGATAACACTTTCGCTGTTATTTTTAATAAAATATAATTCTGTCGTTTTCTTACTACGACAATACTTCCGTTGTGGGATCCACCAATGATTGTGCCGTCGTACGAATATTCCCCGACCAATTGCATATTATATAACCACTTGTTTACTTTGCAAAATTTGTAAATATTACCCACAACTATAACATTATATCAAATCCACACCACAATATTCAAAAAAATATTTTGAGAAATTTAAATCTTTATTCATAAAATCTGGGGTCTCACAATCTCCCTTCATTATGAAATTTTGCCCTCAAAAATTACGTACGTACCTGGTATGCCAAAGAAGTGAGGATACCTTAAATACCTTTATCGTCGAAAACATTACACGTTGCATACGTGCATGCCCGATGTTCTCCGATTGCCTCTGAATGCACATTAGTCCCTAAAATAGCCAGTTTAGGCCTTGACACCGACCTCAAATCACAAAATATAAAGAATGAAAGTTTTAGGTCTACTCGTTATCTTTCTGAATCTTCCTGAATCACCTCAATCAGAGTTTGTATGAAAAAAGTTATACCAAATTTACTAAAGGACGTTCGGACAGATTTTGGCTTAACACTTGACCAGCGTCTAGGCGCCCAAATTTGGCCTTGGGCAAGTGCCTAGGCGCCCAAGAATAGATTCTATGCACCGAGCCTAGTGCCTAGGCGCTCGACCTTTGGCACTTAACTCAAATTTTCTAGATTTTGCAACTTTTGACACACATACTTCAAATCTTCATAACTTCTTGATCCGTTATCGGAATTAGTCCGTTTTCGAGGCTATGGAAAGCTTATAACATGCTCTATAAAACCCCCATGATTTTATAATTTTTTAAATTCATTAATTATTCTGAAATTTGGCTCCAAAGTCCCCCAAGACTAAGTTTTTACTAACAACGATACGTGAAAATTATGAACACGTGACATACTTGGCGGTAAAACAAGTCTATAGGCCACAGTTTCTACTCGATCAAGGATTTCAAATGGGCCAATAAAATCGAGGATTGAGATTTCCTCTCTTCATCGATTCTTGCTTCTAGAATAACGCCCTCTTGAACCTTTTTCTTCACATTCATCAGCTCCATGTGTGTAGTTTGAGTGGCTTTAACTTTATCGATTAAAGTTGATTCTAATCGTATATTTGTTATCTTCACGTGGGTCCCTAGAGTCTTTAACTCTATCTTCATCATTTGTGAGTTATACGAAATGGGTTTTTGTGTTAACAACATCGCACTCGTAAACGCATACAATCTTCTACTCAACGCATCAGCTACCACGTTCTCTCTTCCACAATGATATTGAATGGTATAATCGTAATTTTCAATAGCTCGAGCCAACATCTTTGGCCCATTATACGATCATTTTAGGTAAAGAAATATTTGAGGGTTTTAGAAATGGGTTTTGTACAGGGGTCAATACAAAATTCGATTTCACGCTCTAGGGTTAGGCTAAGAAGTCTTCAAGAATATGCCAGGAAATTTATTAACAATAGAAATATCATTCAAAACTGTGACCTTCATCCTAGACTTGGATAACACGTCATATTGATACCTATCAACTTGTCATCGTCATTCACAACGTCCCCTACGAAAAGTTCAGCTTCGGTGCATTCCACACAAGGAAGTCAACAACGAAATGATCGGGGTTCTTTACTTATGGCTTGATATAACAGTGATTAACTTTAGTGGTTTGGTTGCTTGAATTCGCATAACAGGTTGGTTAGGATTATAAAAGCTAACAACCTTACGAAAAGCATGATGAGTAGTTAACCAATTAATTCCTAAAATTAAATCAAAGGCAAGTATTTTCAAAGAGATAAGATCGAAATGTAATGTGAAAGTGTCGATTTGAATCAGCAAGATTTATAAACGGTGGAGGTAATGAAGGTTTCTCCTAATGCAGTTTCAACCGATAAGTCAAAGTCTAACTTTTCTGGGGTCAAATTTAAACGTTGAGCGCAAACAAGAGAGATAAAAAGAATAGGTAAAACCGGCATCTAATAAGGTATACACTTCGCAAGAATTTATAATTAACTAACCCGTACTAACTTCGTTCGGGTTACTCACTTTTTGAGAAGTCACAAAAAACGCTCTTCCTGAAACCACCGACTCTGTTTTGTCCATATCCGCCTTTGGTGCCACCATCCCAGCTGGACTTGACTTTGGTGCACGATAAAATTGGGCTAGGTGACCTTCTTTTCCACAATTGTAACATGCTTTGGACTGCATCACGCAGTTTGGACTGATATGTCCCTCCCCTCCGCATTTGAAGAATACAATTAGTGGTCGTTCTCCTTCCTTGAAAATGGGTGTTGGTGATGCTGTCTTTCCATCGTTGTTGAACCTTCTCTTCTTGAAATTTGCACTCCTATTATCTTAACCATGATTACAACTGAAGTGATTACCATTACTGGCATGTTGATTCCCTCCACGTTTGTTGTCACCGCTTCGATGACTGCTACCACTGGTATTATCGACTTGTCGGCTGCTCTCTCTTGGGTGGGTTGACTCATTATCGCGCTCCAATAACTGAGCCCTATTCACAACATCTGAATACAAACAAAGTTTATGAGAGATAAGGTATTGACGTATCTCGGGTTTCAAACCTCTTAGAAACATCCGCATCATTCTCTCCTCATTATCAACTAAGTGGGACGCAAACCAAGACAACTCGGTAAACTTAGCTTCGTACTGCGCCACGATTATATTGTTTTGCTCAAGCTTGATGAACTCTACCTCCTTCATGTGACGAATACTTTCAGGAAAGTACTTGTCGTTGAACAATTCTTGGAACTTCTCCCAAGACATCTTCGGTCTTTGGCGAAGTTGAGTACGCTTTATAGATTCCCACCGAGAATCGCCTCTGCGCGCATAACATGAAGGTTGCAAAGGGAACCTTTTGCTCCTCGGAGCATCCCAAGACATCAAATATCTTGTTGATCTGCTTTATCCACGTCTCTTCCTTAAGTGGTTTTGGCTCTCTAAAAAACTCTGGTGGTCCCATCTCCTTGAACTGCTTAGCGGTGACCGTCTGAGACTTGTCAATGTTTACACCTACATTTTGGACAAGAGCCGCCTTCGCCTGATGTTGCATGAATTGCATAAAGCCTCTGCACATCCCATCGTTCATCATTTCATCGGTGTTATTATTTACAGGGATTATTGTCTTCTGTTGCACATTATCACAGGTATTGATCGTTAGTGACTCAGCGGTCTCATGTGCTTCATTCTTTGATCTCAACAATTTCAGATGCCATTTTCAGACTCTGTCACAAAACAAGGGTTAATTAACATATCACATATTATCCCTATACTCAAATGAGACCAATTAAATACCAAATAAACTTAGGTAGGTCATACTTGCGAAGGAATTCCCGCCTCTCCCTCCTAGTTCTTGTCTCACATCTCGGTCCAGGATCATATCCTAAGCTTTGATACCAACCGTGACGCCCCCAAAAACAGTATACATCACCCATCTTGAGTCGCCAAATATATGGTACAAAATTTAAATACAACTTAATAAAACAACTGACGTGTAAAATACGACAAAACATAAACTGAGAGTTTTAATAAGAATATTGTCATCTAGACAATATCCACACTCAAAGGAGTCCTCATTACATTTATTGTCACACTATTTAACATAATAGTGAGAACTACTAATGCTATCATCTGTACCGTCAATCCGTTCCTCGACTCGTCCCAGCTATATTCTCATTTTCTGAAGAGAACAGTGAAAGAAAGGGTGAGCTCAACTAGCCCAGTAAGAAATATTATGACTAAGATAATGTAGAATAAATTATCCTTAACCTTCAATAGTATAACAACTGATAGAATACAATAGACAACAAGTTTTAGATCAACAACTGCAGCGGAATAAGCAATCCATTAGAAGAGTCAAGTAGAGCATAAAATCTACTATCTTCTATGATTTAAAAAGTTTTTCATCAACTTTATCATTTGAGACTCGACAATAAATAAAATCAAATCATCCCTGCACCACGACCAAGGATATTCATGTAATCATCAATGGTCATGATTATACCGAATAATCTCTGGTCATAATCATACCAACAACTGTCCATTAATGAACTACAGGTCAATGAGGACTTTCACCACATAATTTGTCACATTACGGTCATGATTATACCGAATAATACCTGGTCATAATCATACCAAGTCCATCTATGCACGTAAGCCAAAGATGACTTTTCATCACAATATAAGTATGAGGATGATGACAATGACATAATAATTCAATAAAACAAGTTCAAGGATAAATTTTAAAGATTTATAATTTAATTTATCCAGAAATCAATAATGTCCAAATTGTCAACATGATACCGCTTTGTAGAGTAAAATTGAAGAATGCTAAGAAGAATATTATCATGAAAAGATACTGGATGAAGCGCAAATATCCATGATATTCTACTAATTTCATGGAGTATAGAAGCCAAAACTTTAACCAACTGAGTATAATAGAATATATGAAACTGCAAGTGGATTTTCGCCCGCCATGCGATAATCCACGTAGGCCGATCATTTCCATAATTTAATAAAGAATGAATACGAAGGATTATTCACCATGCATGTAGTAGTCCACATAGACAAGTTATTCCAACAAAATAATAAATAATTGAATAATAGAAAAATTCATCAGGCATGCGATAGACTGCACAGACAGGTTATCCCCAATAGAATAATAAATAATGGAATAACAGAAGAATTCGCACAGACAGGTTATTCCCAACAGAATAATAAATAATGGAATAACAGAAGAATTCACTAGGCATGTGATAGACTGCACAGACAGTTTATTCCAACAGAATAATAAATAATGGAACCAGGTTATGCGTAATCCGCACAAACAGGATATTCCAACAGAATAATAAAGAATGGAATAATAGAAGAATTTCACCATGTATGCAGTACTTCGCATAGACAGGTTATTCCAGCATAATATCAAAGAATGGAACCAGGTCATGCGTAATCCGCACAGACAGGATATTCCAACAGAATAATAAAGAATGGAGTAATAGAAGAATTTCAACATGTATGCAGTACTTCGCATAGATAGGTTATTCCAACATAATAATAAAGAATGGAATAACAAAAGAATTTCACCATGTATACGGTAGTCCGCGTATACAGGTTATTCCAAAAGAATAATAAGGAATGAAATAACAATAGCTCTCTTCATGAATACAAAAGAAATAATACCCCTTACTATAATAACAATATCTCTTACGAGTATTGAAAAAAAATAACTCTCTTCATGAATACGAAAGAATAATACCCCTTACCTTAAAAAAATGGATACTGGAATACTGAGGTAGCAGACTTCTCTTCTTCTTTCTCTCTATAATTTCTCTCTATAATAATTGCTCTTGTGAGACTTAGTGAATTGGTGAGAAATGAAGGAAGAATGAGCTTCTATTTATAGGAAAATATAGTTTCGATAGTTGCACGTTTTGGGGCTCAAAATATTATAGTATAATACCTTCCTCTTTTTCTTCATTTTTAATTTAGTCCTGCATGTATTATCAAACTTGCACCACCTCCCCTAATAGTAAATAATGTGAATCAATAGTTTAATCGTGTGAATCAATAGTTATAATCATGTGAAAATACGAATTGCAATATAGTACCTTCAACTATACCTCTATTTTTAACTTAGTCATGCAAGTATTATCAATCTTGCACCACCTCCCCTAATAGTACAAGAATGTGAATCAATAGTACACACATGTGAAAAAATAGTTATAATCATGTGAATTAATAGTAATTAATTGCTCATTTTTTTGGTTAATTACCCGATTGGTCAATATAACCTCCAGACATCAATTATTATTGAAATAAATGTCGATTTTCACTAACACTAATAATTCTAACACAATGGAACTATCAATTTCATCTTTAATCAACACGAACTTATTTATCATTAATATTATAATTCACAATATTTAACAACCAGGTCGTTCCCAGGAAAGAGGGCTTTCGATAAGGATTTCTCCTTATTGGCGCATGATTAGATGACCAAACCTCTCCTTGACAGAACTTCTAGACATTGTCAATATTGCAAATAATAATATGAATAACTTTGTCGTCTCAATTAATTATTTAATAATATAACATATTATACAGATGATAATGTGACAATAATTGAATCAATAATATGAGAGATATGATGCATCAATTACTGTAGCAATAATTGAGTATAAATGTGTGACTTCTCACGTAAGCATCAATAACCAATACCGTGCGCTACAATGCAATCACGCGTATTACTGTAGTTTTACTACCGGGTAGTTCAATAGTTTTAACGATAACACTTTTGCTGTTATTTTTAATAAAAGATAATTCTGTCTTTTTCTTACTACGACAATACTTTCGTTGTGGGGTCCACCAATGATTGTGCCATCGTACAAATATTCCCTGTTAAAACGAATATTCCCTGACCAATCGAATATTATATAACCACTTGCTTACTTTGCAAAATTTGTTAATATTACCCACAACTATAACATTATATAAAATTCACACCACAATATTCAAAAAAATATTTCGAGAAATTTAAATCTTTATTCATAAAATCTCGGGTCTCATAGCTCACATTTGTACTCCTTATGTCAAGGAACATTACTAAATCAATAGATTAGTTTATCATCAACAGGATCACCAGGAATCATATGGTCAAAGTATGTCAGACAATATGCTCATCCGGTTTTTGGAAATTCCAGAAACTGTAAAATGTGACCGAGTGGCTTGGTTTGACCACTCTCTACGACACATCTGTTTGTTGTTTAAGACATCTAGAGTCATGGATCTATAGTCCAACTAACAAGCTACAATATAGTTAGGAAAACATCATGAAACCTTCAATCATCTAACAGATCTTGGCCTTCAAAGATCTTGTCAAAGACTGATATATAGATTCTGGGTTACCCAGAATTCTCATGGTCATGCCCGGTCAACGGGTTTTGACTGATTATAACTTCAAATCCAGACATCTAATGGCCATGCTACCATTTTCAGATGAAAGAACTCATATTAGACTACCAATCCAAAAGATCAAATAACAAAAATCATAAATAACCAAAGATCTACAGCCACTGACATTTGATTGTCAGACCTCTTAACTGTTCTTGGGCAGTTTTGAAAATCAACACTTTTAAAGCCATTTGATGCTATGGATCAATGGTATATCACCATAGATCATCATAAAACACCTTCTAACAAACATCTAAACATCTAAACACAATATTTTTTAACATGAAAGATCAAAAATCAAATTAGGGTTTATACCTTCTAGCTTTAAATTCTTGATCTTGATCCTCTTAAATGAACTTGGTTGATTAAGGGGTTGTTTATGTGACTGAGGAACTTGATAATTTCAGAGGTTGAGAGAGAATAAGAGTTTGTGAGAGCTAGGTTGAAAAATGACCAAGTTTAGTGAACTTTCTCTCTCTAATTCTCTTATATATGATAATATAATGCAATGGATGATATAATGGACGAATTTTGCTGGAGATTTTTAGCCCTAAAGTCAAAGTATTAGGTTACCAACTCCAATATTTTTTAGATTTGCAAGCTAGCTTCTTAAAGAATGAAAAAGGGCATTTTGGTCATTTATATTTTAATTTTAATGGTATACTAGACTGTGACGCCCCCAAAATAGGTATACAACACCCATTCTGAGTCGCCAAATACATGGTATAGAAAGCAAACTACAACTTCAATAATACAAATGTCGTGTAAAATACGACAACACATACTGTCAGTTTAAATACAAAATTGTCTTCTAGATAATATCAACACTCAAATAAGTCCTCATTATAATTATTTATACACTATTTTACAGAAATAGTGAGGACTGCTAAAACATCTTTCTGGAACCATTCCTCCATACCCCGACTCGATCCTGTTATGTTCTCACCTCCTGAGAAGAAAAAATAGAACAAAAAAGAAAAGGGTGAGCTCAACTAGCCCAGTAAAGAATATTATGACTAAGATAATATACAAAAAATTATCATTAGTCTTCAACAGGGAAAAATCTGATAGAATATAATAGACAAGAAGTTTTAGATCAATATTCTGCAGCGGAAATAACAATCCATTAGAAGAGTCACGTAGAGAATGAATTCTACTATCTTCTAAGATTTAAAAGTTCATAATCAATATTTTATCCCTGTAACAACAATCAATATACATCTTTAATCAAATATTCATCTTTGCACTACAGGCCAAAGATATTCATTTTTATCACCAGTTGGTCATGTTCATCTCAACACATGTTCATCTTTGCACTACGGCCAAAGATATTCATCAGTTAATCATTCATCTTTGCACTACATGCTAAAGATACTAAGTAATATCATCATT
The DNA here is from genome assembly GCA_020205605.1 of Panax ginseng. Classification (NCBI taxonomy): domain Eukaryota; kingdom Viridiplantae; phylum Streptophyta; class Magnoliopsida; order Apiales; family Araliaceae; genus Panax; species Panax ginseng. Next base: position 140,338,576 of record CM035128.1, read on the forward strand.
TAGACTGAGGATGATGAAAAATATTTTAAAAAAAAATGAATCCAGTAAGACAGAAGGACAAATATTAGAGATTTGTATAACAGTTTATCCAAGATCAATAATACTTCATAATAACCAATTGTGAAGCAGAATTCAAAAATAACGATCAAAACATGGATACAATCAAAGATAGTAGCCAAAATAGACGTCTTGGACAAAAAAGAAATTTTTTATTTTTCGGTGAATAATGCCGTATTCGTGAATACTGCCGTATACGTGAATAGTGTCGTATACGTGAATAGTAACCTCGACACAAAAAGTTCCAAATTTGATTAAAAAGTTCACCAATATTTTGGCATAATGATATTGAAGAAAATAATATTATTTAAGAAGAAAATAACATCCCTTACCTCAAAATAACAGTACTTCTAATCGGAATATCGGATATAAAGTCGAAGGAAGCTTGTACCGAATAACAACTCTCAAAGTATATAAATACTCACAAAAATACGCTTGATAATCTAGAGACAAAGAACACTTGATCTGGTGTGATTTTCAATTCTAACCTAAGCGCCTATTTATAAGAAAATGCTAGAACGCCATAGGAGACTAAAATAATAAAATAATAAATTATTTTATTTTTTCTCTTACGCAACCTAAGTTTCCAACAAAGACCAGCCACCTTTGCACCAAAAATCAGCAGCCCACATGTGTTAAAACAAAAGTGGTTCCCACCCATAATTTAATAAAAATCATTTTATTTTCCAAAACTTTAGTAATTCATAGAAAATAGCCAGTTTATCAGAAAAATACAAATTTTATGTCTATTCCACACGAAATTGAATTCTCTACAACTTTGCAGAAAAAAGTTTTTCTAAATTCCCAACAGAAAATATCCAAAATCCACAAACTGATGATTTTTAATACCTATATTCCGACAAAATACTGATAAAACACCTCAGCATTAATTCCTTCATTTATAACCACATAAAAAAAAATAAATCCATCATTTATATCCCCATCAAATAAATATTTTCTTATCATATAAATCAATAATTAATTATTCACAAATAATATTACAGAATTACAATTATGACAACCAAGTTGTTCCTAAAAAGAGGGGTTTTCAATAAGGATTTCTCTCATCTTCTTGGTAGCATTAATTAGGTGACCAAACATCTCCTTGACAGACCTTTCTAGACATTGCCAATAATGCCATCTAATAATATTATTCAAATAATATGAATTATTGATCTTATAATGTGAAATATTGTGTAGTGACAATTATTGAAACAACAATAATATAAACTATCAATGCAACAATTATTGAATCAATAAAATAAAATATTAAACAGTAACTACTGTAACAATTATTGAGTAGTGCCTTTTTACGTACGAATCAATAATTCAACAATATGTTGTAATACCGTATATTATCGTGCCACAGCAATGCATTATTTGTATTTTAACCACGGGTAACCCAACGATGTTGTTAATGGTAACAACTACTACCAATTATTTATAAAAACTCAAACTTTATCGCTTTTCTTCATCAAGCGGTTATTTTGTTATGGGGCCCATAATTGGTATGTCATTGCATGCGGATATTCCCGATAAAAAGAATATTCCACGACCAAACAAATATTCCCCGATAAAATGAATATTTTATAACCACTTGCTTATTTTGCAAAATTTGCACATTTCACCCATAACTAAAGCATTATATCAAATTAACACCTTATTAATTTAGAATAATGAATAGAGGAAAATTCAATTTTATTTATAATAAGTTGGGGTCTTACAACCTCCCCTCCTTATAAAATTTCGTCCTCAAAATTAACGTACGTACCTGGTGTTTTGAACAGGTGAGGGTACCTCGCTTTCATTTCTGAGTCCAACTCCCAGGTCATTTTCTCAATAGCATGGTTCCTCCATAAAACCTTAACTTGTGGTATAACCTTGGTGCGTAGGACATGCTCTTTCTTATCCAAGATCTTAACAGGTACCTCCTCGTACATTGAATCTTCGGCTATCTCGTCTGGTTCTAACCCAATAATGTGGTTCGGGTCTTTCACATATTTAAGAAGCATAGATATGTGGAAAACATTGTGAACACGAGACATACTTGGAGGTAACGCGAGTCTATAGGCCACATTTCCTATTCGGTCAAGAATCTCAAATGGACCAACAAACCTTGGATTGAGCTTTCCTCTCTTTCCAAATTTTGTAACTCCCTTCCATGGAGCAACACGTAACAGTACATGATCTCCAATATTAAACTCCACGTCCTTTCTATGAAGATCAGCATAACTCTTTTATCGATCTTGTGAGGTTTGAATACGTTGTCGAATCATTTGGATCTTTTCTGTAGTCATGGGTACTAATTCTAGTCCCAACAACGTTGCTTCTCCCACCTCGTCCCAGCATACTAGAGAACGACACTTTCGTGCATACAACGCCTCAAATGGAGCCATGCCTATACTTTCTTGATAACAATTGTTGTAGAAGAATTCCTCCAGTGGTAAGTACTTATCCCAACATCCTTTGAAATCTAGAACACACAGTCTTAATAGATCTTCAAGGGTTTGAATAGTTCTCTCTGATTGTCCGTCCATTTGAGGAAGATATGCTGAACTGAATCATAAATCCGTGCCCATATCTTTCTGCAAGCTAACCCAAAATCTTAAAGTGAATCTTGGGTCACGATCCGAAACTATGGATACTGGCATGCCATACAATCTCATAATCTCATTCACATACATACGAGCAAGACGTTCAAGGGAATAAGTCTCACGTATCGGCAAGAAATGAGTAGACTTGGCTAATCTATCAACAATAACCCAAATCGCATCTATGCCTTAAGAAACTTTGGGAAGCCCTGTAATGAAATCCATGGTAATGTGTTCCCACTTCCATTCCGGAATCTCAAGTGGTTGCAATGGACCTTTTGGCACTTGATGCTCCACCTTTACTCATTGACAAGTTAAACACCTCGAGATAAACTCCGCGATCTCTCTCTTCATATTGTTCCACCAAAATGTGTGTCGAATATCATGATAAATTTTGGTACTCCCAGGATGGATTGCAAACGGAGTGTTGTGTGCCTCCATCATGATTCTATGCTTCAAGTCAGAATCGTTAGGAATGAAAAGTCTAGAGTTGACTCGAATTATTCCTTCTTCATCGATTCTTACTTCTGGAGTAGCTCCTTCTTGCACTTTCTTCTTCATACGCATCAACCCCAGGTCCGTAGCTTGAGCAACTTTAACTTTATCGATTAAAGTCAGTTTTACTCGTATATTCACCATCATCACGTGGGTCTCTGGAGTTTTTAATTCTATCTCCATCCTTTGCAAGCCATACAAAATGGGCTTTGTGTTGACAATATCGCACTCGTATTCGCATATGATCTTCTACTCAATGCATCAGCTACTACGTCACTTTTCCAGGATGATATTTAATAGTGTGATCGTAATCTTTCAACATCTCAAGCCAACATCGTTGCCGCATGTTGAGTTCTTTTTGGGAGAAGAAATATTTGAGGCTTTTATGGTCCGTATAAATCTCCACTTTCTCCCCATACAGGTAGTGTCTCCAGATTTTCAACGCGAAAACGACTGCTGCCAACTCTAGATCATGAGTAGGATAATTCCTCTCATATTCTTTGAGTTGTCGTGAGGCATAGGCTATAAATTTCCCATGTTGCATGAGAACACATCCTAACCCTTTGCCTGAAGCATCGCTGTAGATAACAAATACATCTATACCATATGGTATTGCCAGAACAGGTGCCGAAATGAGTCTCCTCTTAAGCTCTTGGAAACTCTTCTCGCATTCTTCGTTCCATACGAATTTTGTATCTTTCTGAGTAAGCTGAGTTAACGGAGTAGCGATTCGAGAAAAACCTTCCATGAATCTCCGATAATAACCAAATAAGCCCGAAGCCCGTAAAGTGCAGATTTTGGCCACCGACTTCGGTTGCTCCCAACTTTGTATTGCTTCAATCTTCGCCGGGTTAACAGATACTCCATGTTTTGACACTACGTGCCCAAGGAATGCTACTTCCTTAACCTAGAAATCGCATTTCTTCAGCTTGACATAAAGCTTGTTTTCACGAAGCCTTTCAAGTATCAGCTTCAAATGGTGCTCATGATCTTCACAACTTTTGGAATAGATGAGGATGTCATCAATAAAGACAACAACGAACTGATCCAAATATTCCTTGAATACAAGGTTCATCATATCCATGAAAGCAGCAGGAGCATTAGTTAATCCAAAAGATATGACTAAGAATTCATAATGCCAATACCGAGTTCTGAAGGTAGTATTTGGAATATCCTCAGTTTTAATCTTCAGCTGATGATATCCAGAACGAAGATCTATCTTTTGAAAAGAATTGTGCTCCTTACAACTGGTCGAACAGGTCATCAATGCGAGGTAGCGGATACCTATTCTTGATGGTGACATGGTTCAATTCTCTGTAGTTAATACAAAGTCACATACTCCCGTCTTTCTTCTTTACGAATAAAATAGGAGCACCCTAAGGAGATGTAGTAGGACGAATGAAACCGATGTCTAATAACTCCTGTAGTTGGACTTTTAACTCCTAAAGTTCAATAGGAGCCATTCGATATGGGGTTTTAGAAATGGGTTTTGTACCCGGTTCAAGGTCAATAAAGAATTCAACATCACGTTTTGGGGGTAGACCAGGAAGTTCTTCAGGAAATACATCAGGAAATTCTCTAGCAACAAAAATATTATTCAAATTTGACTTGTCTCTGTTCAAATCCATAACATGGGCTAAGAAAGCTTGACATCCGTTTTTCAATAAATGAATAGCTTTGTGGCTTGATATGACAGTGACTGATTTTAGTGGTTTAGTTGCTTGAATTCGCATAACAGGTTGGTTAGGAATATGAAAACTAACAACCTTACAAAATTAATCAATTTTGGCATGATGAGTCGTTAACCAATCAATCCCTAAAATCACATCAAAAGCAAGTATCTTTAAAGAGATAAGATAAACAGGTAATGTGATAGTGCCAACTTGGATCATGTAAGATTTATAAACTGTAGATGTAACGAAGGTTTCACCCAAAAGAGTTTCAACAGATAAGTTAAAATCCAATTTCTCGGGAGTCAAGTTTAAACGTTGAGCACAAGCAGGAGAGATAAAAAGAATGGGTAGAACCGGTATCTAGTAAGGTATAAACTTCTTAAGAGTTCAAGATTAGCTTACCCGTGATCACCTCATTCGGGTTCCTCAAGTTTTGGCCAGTCACGAAAAACGCTCTTCCAGGAACCGCTGATTTTGACTTATCCAGGGCAGCCCTTGGAGTCACCATCCCTGCTGAACTTGGTTTCGCTATAGTACAATCTCGAGCGATATGTCCTTCCTTTCCATAATTATAACGTACCTTGGATTGTTGTGGGTAGTTTGGGTTGATATGTCCCTCTATTCCGCATTTGTAACATCTAACTAGCGGTCGTTCTCCTCCCCTAAAATTTGTTGTTGGTGCTGGTGCTGATGTCTTCCCATCATTGTTGAATCTCCTCTTTCTGAAATTTCCACTTGACTCACCTCTCCTATTATCATGGCCACGATTACCACCCGAGTGGTTACCGCCTTTATCCGTATTTTTCCCCTCCTCATTTGGTTATCATCGATTCGATGATCTTAGCATCACTTAAATGATGACCTCGGTTGTGGTCCCTCGATTTAGTATACTCATTATCTCTCTCTAATAAATGAGCTATGTTGACAACATCTGAATACAAAGAAAATTTATGAGAGATAAGGTATTGACGAATCTCGGGTTTTAAATCTCTCAGAAACATCCGCGTCATACGTTCCTCATTCTCTACCAAATGAGGTGCAAACCTGGATAACTCCGTGAACTTCGCCTCGTATTGAGACACCGTAATGTTGTTCTGTTCCAATCTAATAAACTCTACCTCCTTCATATGATGAATACTTTTAGGAAAGTACTTGTCATTGAAAAGTTTCTAAAATCTTTCCCAAGACATGTTGAGTGCAGCTGGCTGGGTATGCTTCACAGATTCCCACTAGTAATCCGCTTCACCACGGAACATAAAGCTGGTGAATGGAACCTTCTGTTCCTCTGTGAATCCCAAGACATCTAATATCTTGGTGATTTGCTTGACCCATGTTTCTGCCTTAATCGGATCGGGCTTTCCCCAGAAATCTGGTGGTCCCAACTCCTTGAATCGCTTATTTGTGATGGATCGCGTTGCCATCATTTCCACCTGTATTTTGTACACAAGTCTCCCTCGTCTGATTTTGCATGAACTGCAAAAAGCTCCTAAACATTCCATCATTCATCGTTTGCTCGGTAGTGTTGTTTATAGGAGGAATATTGCCTTCTTATTGCACGTTCTCCTGGTTTGTGACTAAAGGTTGTTCCACAGTCTCATAAACTCCATTGTTAATGTTCTCAGCAGCCATTCTTAAATATTACCATAAAACAAGGGTTAATTAAACAAATTAACATATCACATAATATCCCGATATTATGACCGACCAAAAAATAAGCTTAGATAGGACATACTAGCGAAGGATTTACTCATCTCTCCCTTCGTAGTTCTATTCCCCGATCTCCGCCAGAGACCATATCCCTAAGCTTTGATACGAACTGTGACGCCCCCAAAATAGGTATACAATACCCATTTTGAGTGGCCAAATACATGGTACAGAAAGCAAACTACAACTTCAATAATACAAATGTCGTGTAAAATACGACAACACATACTGTCAGTTTAAATACAAATATTTTCTTCTAGATAATATCAACACTCAAATAAGTCCTCATTACAATTATTCATACACTATTTTACAGAAATAGTGAGGACTACTAAAACATCTTTCTAGAACCATTACTCCATACCCCGACTCGATCTTGCTATGTTCTCACCTCCTGAGAAGAAAAAATGGAACAAAAAGGAAAAGGGTGAGCTCAACTAGCCCAGTAAAGAATATTATGACTAAGATAATATACAAAAAATTATCATTAGTCTTCAACAGGAAAAATCGATAGAATATAATAGACAACAAGTTTTAGATCAATATTCGCAATGAAACAACAATCCATTAGAAGAGTCGTGCAGAGAATGAATTCTACTATCTTCTAAGATTTAAAAGTTCATCATCAATATTTTATCCTTGTAACAACAATCAATATACATCTTTAATCAAATATTCATCTTTGCACTACAGGCTAAAGATATTCATTTGTATCACCAGTTGGTCATGTTCATCTCAATACCTGTTCATCTTTGCACTACGACCAAAGATATTCATCAGTTAATCATTCATCTTTGCACTACAGGCCAAAGATACACAGTAATACCGTCATTTAAGACTGAGAATGATGAAAAATATTTTTAAAAAAAACGAATCCAGTGAGAATAACAATTTATCCAAGATTAATAATACTTCATAATAACCAATTGTGAAGCAAAATTCAAAAATAACGATCAAAACATGGATACAATCAAAGATAGTAGCCAAAATAAACATCTTGGACAAAAGGAAAATTTTTATTTTTAGGTGAATAGTCAGATATCGTGAATAAGTGTCGATATCGTGAATAGTAAACTCTGACACAAAAAGTTCCAAATTTGATTAAAAGTTCACCAATATTTCAAAGATAATGATATTGAAGAAAATAACACCACTTACTTACCTCAAAATTACGGTAGATTACGATCGGAATATGGGATATAAAGTAGAAGGAAGCTTGTAAGAACAACAACTCTCAAAGTATATAAATACTCACAAAAATACGCTCGATAATCTAGAGAGAAAGAAAACTTGTTTCTGGTGTGATTTTCAATTCTAACCTAAGCGCCTATTTATAAGAAAATGCTAGAACGCCATAGGAGACTAAAATAGTAAAATAATAATTTATTTCATTTTTTTCTCTTACGCAACCTAAGTTGCCAACAAAGACTAGCCACCTTTACACCAAAAATCAGCAGCCCACATGTGTTAAAACAAAAGTTGGTCCCACCCATAATTTAATAAAAATCATTTTATTTTTCGAAACTTCAGTAATTCATAGAAAATAGCCCGTTTATCAGAAAAATACGAATTTTATGTCCATTTAACACGAAATCGAATTCTCTACAACTCCGCAGAAGAAAGTTTTTTACAAATTCCCAACAGAAAATATCCGAAATCCACAAACTCATGATTTTTAATACCTCCAGTACGATAAAATATTGACAAAACACCTCAGCATTAATTCCTTCATTTATAACCACATAAAATAAATAAATCCAACATTTATATCCACTTCAAATAAATATTTCCTTATCATATAAACCAATAATTAATTATTCACAAATAATATTATAGAATTACAATTATGACAACCAGGCCATTCCCAGGAAAAAGGGGGTTTTCCAATAAGGATTTCTCCTTACTGGCGCGCAATTAGGTGACCAAACCTCTTCTTGACAGAACTTTCTAGATATTGCCAATAATGCTATCTAATAATATTATTCAAATAATATAAATTATTGATCTTATAATGGGAAATACTGTGTAGTGAGAATTATTAAAATAACAATAATATAAACTATCAACGCAACAATTATAGAATCAATAAAATAAAATATTGAACAGTAACTACTATAACAATTATTGAGTAGTGCCTTCTTACGTACGAATTAATAATTCAACAATACTGTGCAATACCGTGTGCTATTGTGCCACCACGCGTGTTACTGTATTTTAACCACTAGGTAACCCAACAGTGTTAACGGTAACAACTACACCGTTATTTATAAAAACTCAAACTTTGTCATTTTTTTCATCCGACAGTTATTCCGTTATGGGGCCCACAATTAATCGATCTGCTACTGGTACGCACGGATATTCCCGATAAAAAGAATATTCCACGACCAAACGAATATTCCCCGATAGAATGAATATTTTATAACCACATGCTTATTTTGCAAAATTTGCATATTTCACCCATAACTAAAGTATTATATCAAATTAACACCTTATTAATTTAGAATAATGAATAGTGGAAAATTCAATTTTATTTATAATGAGTTGGGGTCTTACATAGATAATTGAACAAACCCTTAGGGTTTAACCCTAAGGTTCTAACCCTTGAGTTTTACAACATTAATTTCTAAAATTTCCGATTAAGGTTTTAATTAGAAAAATTAAAATTTCTAAATTACAATTAGGGTTTTCTAATTAAATTATGGTTTCCTAATCACAGCAATGTTTAATAAACACATTAAGCTTATCAATTAGGATTATAGTTTCCTAATTAGGGTTTAGGAATCCTAGATATAAAATTAGGGTTCCCTGGTTTTCAATTAGGGTTTCCAACTATGCATTAGGGTTTCTAATCCTGAGATTAGGGTTTTTAATCTCTTATTAGGGTTTATAAATTGTAAATCCTATCAAGTCAATCGTTGATCATTAACTCAACACAGTACAAACACGTACTCATCAAAACAATTATTCAAATTATATTTTCTACTGAATCCTTTTCCAAAAATTAGGGTTAGGGTTTCTAAAGCTTGTTAAGCACAACTCTATTATATTTTCTCTGTCAATAACCAAATTGACCAATTATCGCAACTCGTATCACTGATATACAGTACAATATTAACAGTCAATGTGAATATTAAATAATAAAAAAAAATTATTCATAAAATTTGGATTATTCAAAATCCCGGGTTGTCACATTCACCCCTCCTTAAAAGGATTCCGTCCTCGGAATCACCGCTTTCTTATTCTCTACAATCTTTTAAAGTTGTATCATCAATTCATTATTATTAACACAATATTAATTTATGTTTCAAATTCTAACCTGTGACTTGATTCTATAAAAGAAAACAGTTCACAGAAATATCTGACTAATATTACTCGCATAATTTAAGTATTAAGCGAAATCATTACATGTTGCCACCTCCTGAGTAGCCACTTCCTCCTGTATCGTCATATTGAATGTACAGGCGATTGATCTTCCTGGATGTGCAGGTCCTCGAATTGCCAAAGTTCCTCCACCGGGTCCCTTGTTGGCACTTTCCTTTTCCACATTCTTCTTCGGACAGTTCCTAACCAAATGATCAGTTGATCCACAGGCATAACAACTTTGTATCTTCTTCGGACTGGGGCAATTGGGTGACATGTGCCCCTCTTGCCCACAGTTATAGCAGACTCCTTTCGTCTTCAAACAAACTCCTGGATGATTCTTTCCACAGTTTGCACAAGGCTCTCCTCCTTTCTTATTCCCTTTAGTCTTACTACCCGATTGGGTATTCTCATCCCACTTTCTTTTGTTCGGGTTGCTACCGCCACTACTACCTCTTTTATTTGCCTTCTTTTTTTTCTCCTGATGAAATCGAGATGCAGCTTCGCTCTTGCCTCTGGAAATTAACACTTTTTCCAATAAAGCCGCGAACGTATTGATCTGCAACGCAGATACTTTGTTGTAAATCTCTGGCTTCAATCCATTTTCAAATCTTCTCGCCTTTCTTGCTTCCGTGTCCACCTGATGAGGTGCAAATCTCGCTAATTCGTTGAATTTAGCAGCGTATTCAGAAACAGACATATTCTCTTGCTTCAGCTCTAAAAACTTGACTTCTATTCGAACTTGCATACTTGTTGAAAAGTAATTCACAAAGAATAATTCCTTGAATCTGGTCCAAGTTACTATAGTTGTACCAGCTCACGCATGATTCATCTCCCACCAGTAATTGGCTTCTCCCTTCATTAGATATGTTGCAAAAGCCGTCTTTTACTCTTTTGCTACTCTGGCGATAACGAATGCTTTCTCCATCTCCTTTACCCAGGTCTGGGCTTCAATCAGATTCGTGGTCCCCTTGAATTCAGGCGGTCCTACCGCTTTAAAGTCTTTAAAATTTGCTAATCTGTTATTTGGTCGATTCTCGCTTCTTCCTCTTGCGATTTGAGCTCTATTTTCCATAGCTTGGGCTAGCATATCTACGAAATTCTGCATCGAGTCCGCTTGACCTCCTTCATTATTTACCGACTGCTCTTCTCTTTGATTTCGATTTTTTTGTCTAGGCGGCATGATCTGATTTAAATAAAAATCTTATATTAATTCTTTTTCTCTACACAGATTCTTAACACAAAAAGAATTCAATACATAGTTATCATATAATCGCATATTTATTCAAATAGCACATAGTACATATAGTATTTAACACATATTACTATCCCTTTAAAATAATTTTAGGATTAACATACTCAACTTTACAAAAAGTTGCAATTCTCCAACTTTATACAAAAAGGTACCATTTACCATATTCACATAACTATTTCCAGTTCATCAAACTTACCACACTTATGAGTTCAGTAACTCACCATAATTATATGAGTGTATGAACTTATCCTAGTCATACCTTTGGCCTCCATTCACTGAGGGGTTTAGAAACATTTCATATAATTATGAGTCATGAACTTACCATAAGTATGAGTTTTAAGAACTCACAAATTAATCTTAATCTTATATTCATATAGAAAATAAAGATTTCATTCATACAAACATATATATTTACATATGTTTACATATCATTCTCGATATTAAAACACTTAATATCATAATCTTTTACCAAAAGATACTAACGCTCAAACTTAAACTATTTACTGTCCACTCCCGTCACCAGTCTTCTTCTTGTTGGGACACTTGTTGAATCCGTGACCCGTTCTCCCACATGAGAAACACTTCCTCATATTCGGCTTAGGACAATGTAGAGAAATATGCCCTTCTTGCTTAAAATTAAAGTACACGTTCTTTCACATCATGCATTCTCCCGCGTGAGTCTTTCCAAACTTGCTACAGGCTTGCCTCTTCTTTGGGTTTGAATTTTCAGAGTTGTCGCTATCTTTTTCCCTCTTTCTCTTATTCTTGCCCTTCTTGCTGGTTCCTTCAGACGATTCACCACCTTCAGTCTTCATCCTCTCCACCTGCGCCTTCAACTCATTCCGTTCTTCGATTATTTCACGTAACGCTTGCTCCATTTTCCATAACTCCTAGAAGAGAAATACTTTACTTCGGAGTTCTTGGACTTCTGCAAATAGTTGATCTTTCTCTCCAACTTTGATCTTATTCTTTAACTCCACCTTAGCTTCTTAAGACTTCGCCTCCTCATCACCACTCAAATACATCTCAGGATAATCATCATGATCACTCCCGAGATTAACCACAGGTTCATCTTTCCCCACTTCTTCCTTCGCCTCGCTCTGTCTTCGACACCTCTGCCATCGGCACTTTGGTGCGTGCAACAAACACCGACATCCCCGTACTCATCTAATCTTCTCCCGACATCCTACAATCAGTTTAAACAACTTGATTAGTACTTTAATAGTATAAACTTCTCACACTATGTGTCCACACATCTCACTAATGACGCACTTCGGCCATCCCTTACTTAGTACTCTAAATGAGTATTCTTTATCTCGCTTATGGTTATAATCCTAGGGTTTTCCCCACCCCACTTAAGGTTTATAACCCATACTCTGATACTAACTCAGGACACCCCAAATCCGGGTTACCTAACCCCCGATTTTGGTGTTCACGATCCACAATATAATACCATCTAACTACTTATTCATATAGAAATAGGAATACATAACTCATTAACATATATTGTTAATACATAAGTCCCAGGTCTGCTAACCTTAACATTATAAATATACCCCTTAGATATATAAAAAGGGTTTACAATACAACATAATAATAATAATGTTCATTATATTAGTTTATCACTATACCTTTTCCCTTGTTATTCTTCACAACACCTTCTACAACTTCGTCCCTAGCTGAAAATTTTTATATATAGCAAGGGTGAGCAACAAATTTGCCCCGCAAGTTAAGTCATATAATATATGTATAATAATCAATAACAAGTCTTCTCGCCTTCTACGCAACAATAATCTGACAATGAAAGAGTACAACGCTTTCAAGGTTTTCTACGATATTCAAATGAATAATCAAGAAATAATTCTACGAAATAGTAAAGTGGAATGTTTTCCAGATTTATGCTGAGCGATCCATTGGATCTTGAACTTCTCTTCTCGGGTATCTATCAAAGATATACTTTGATATATACTGAGGTGTATCAGATAACCATAAAGATTAGATCATACACCTCTGCAAGCACTTAGAGCCGGCCAACTCCTTGTACCCTATATTATGCATAATACTTAACTCGCACGCAATGATCGAATATACGATAAAAAAATTTCCCTTCGTATAAATGGTTGTTCTTCTCAGTCTTAGAATCAAGATTTTGATTTAACAACAAAATACTGTGATTTTAAATTCTATTTGCTTCTCTTCTCTTCTTTTCTCAAACCTATCAAATTTTCTTTTTCGATCGAGCTAAAACAACTAGCATTGATCTATTAATAATAATTAAATTCTCTTCTCTTCTCGAACCTATCAAGTTCTAACAAATGTTTATCTAGCCAGAATAATTAGACATTTCTCCACATAATTCGACAATAAACATGAATTATCTGTACTGTCAATATTAGCTTCTACAGATATTAATATCCAACAGCAGTAATTCTACGAATATATATTTTCCGAATCAGTAATTCAATTTGAATTATTAAACATGCACTAATTGCGAATAATCAACAATAAATTCTTGGACGTGGTCTAATTAACAATAATTAACCGCCATAATAATTAAATAATATTAACTCAAGGTTGAGTTAGGAAACTTGCCTCTTCCGCTGATTACACCTACACAATAAACTTATCTGCGTTCGTAAGACCTATAACCAATAATATCGCTCTCACAATTAGCACAAAAATTATAACACATAACACCGTAATTCACAGTCAATCTTCTCCTAGACACATTACCACATAGTCATATCAGTGTTTATAACCTATATAAACACTTAACAAGTCTAACTATTTTGGTCTGGTTAGATTTTGGTCCATTCTCGGTGTTCTGGTCACCGTATTTGACAAATAACACAGTTATTGTCAAGTAAATTCGATTTCTAAGCTTAAATATTATATTAGATAAGTCAAATATCATTTATAATATTTTTCGAAAGCTTTTAATAATTATCAAACAATCATTATAATTTATAATAATTTTTCAAACATCGGAATAATTATTAAATGATTTAAATATTGTTTAATTCCATCATCATTAATATGTAATAATATTAAAATATTAATGATATATTTGTCAAAATATTAAAGTTATTAATAATAACTTAAAATATTTTTAAATCATCAATATTCTATTTAAATGATTTTTTAAAGTAATTAAAATTATTTTTAAACCATCACCATTAATATTTAAATATTAATGAAATTATCATCAAAATATTAAAATTTATTAATTAAAACTTAAAATATTTTAAATCATTTTCTCATTTTAAAATGATTTTTAAATCAATAAAATCATTTTAATTCATTTATTTAATATAATAATTAAATAAATATAATATAATATCATTAATATTAAATTATTAATGAAAATTCTCCAAAAATATTAAAAGTTACATTTTATAACTCAAAATATTTTTAAATACATTATTCTTATTTAAAATGACTTTTCATAATATTAAATCATTTTTCTCTAATTTATTTAATATACTAATTAAATAAATTATATATTATTTTTATTCAAATAATTAAAATTATTAATGAAAAATATTTCAAATTCTCAAAAATTATTTTTCATGTTTTAAAATAATTTTTTAAACCATTTTTAGTAATTTTTATAATTTATTCTTATTTTTAAATAATTTCTGGAAAATCAGAAATTAGAAAATAAAAAACAATTCTTTGAAGACCTTTAGCGACACTAAATGTCATTGTTGGTGTTCTTGAGCTCAAGAACAACGACAACGGCTAAGAAGATTAAGAGGTCAACTCAATTGGTCAATAAATCTCAATCCAAAATGTTTTTGGGCAATTTCTAACCCTGATCTTGTAGTGTTTATATAACACTACAAGAATTAGTCATTAACAAAATGCACGATCCAAGCCTTCTAAATCGCTATCAGAACATTTCTGGGTTTTCCAGAAACCCAGATAGTTCGACTGGTCATCTTGTAGCTAGTTCAAATATTTACATGTTCTGATCATGGTTCATATGATCTAATGGCTCACATGTGTACTCCTTATGTCAAGGAACATTACAAAATCAATACATCAGTTTATCATCAACAGGATCACCAGGAATCATACGGTCAAAGTATGTCAAACAATGTGTTCATCCGGTTTCTGGAAATTCCAGAAACTGTAAAACGTGACCGAGTGGCTTGGTTTGACCACTCTCCACGACACATCTGTTTGTTGTTTAAGACATCTAGAGTCATGGATCTATAGTCCAACTAACAAGCTACAACATAGTTAGGAAAACATCATGAAACCTTCAATCATCTGACATATCTTGGCCTTCAAAGATCTTGTCAAAGACTGATATATAGATTCTGGGTTACCCAGAATTCTCATGGTTATGCCCGGTCAACGGGTTTTGACCGATTATAACTTCAAATCCAGACATCTAATGGCCATGCTACCACTTTCAGATGAAAGAACTCATACCAGACTACCAATCCAAAAGATCAAACAACAAAAATCATAAATAACCAAAGATCTACAGCCACTAACATTTGATTGTCAGACCTCTTAATTGTTATTGGGTAGTTTTGAAAATCAACACTTTTAAAGCCATTTGATGCTATGGATCTATGGTATATCACCATAGATCATCATAAAACACCTTCTAACAAACATCTAAACATCTAAACACAATTTTTTTTAACATGAAAGATCAAAAATCAAATTAGGGGTTATACCTTCTAGCTTTAAATTCTTGATCTTGATCCTCCTAACTGATTTTGGTTGATCAAGGGGCTGTTTATGTGACTGAGAAACTTGATAATTTTGGAGGTTGAGAGAGAATAAGAGTTGGTGAGAGCTAGGTTGAACAATGACCAAGTTTAGTGAACTTTCTCTCTCT
Organism: Panax ginseng; assembly: GCA_020205605.1. Classification (NCBI taxonomy): domain Eukaryota; kingdom Viridiplantae; phylum Streptophyta; class Magnoliopsida; order Apiales; family Araliaceae; genus Panax; species Panax ginseng. The sequence goes on from CM035128.1 coordinate 140,354,569, forward strand.
AATTCTCTTATATATGATAATATAATGCAATGGATGATATAATGGACGAATTTTGCTGGAGATTTTTAGCCCCAAAGTCAAATTATTAGGTTACCAACTCCAATATTTGCTAGATTTGCAAGCTAGCTTATTAAAGAATGAAAAAGGGTAATTTGGTCATTTATGTTTTAATTTTAATGGCATACTAGACAATTGAACAAACCCTTAGGGTTTAACCCTAAGGCTCTAAACCATAAGTTTTATAACATTAATTTCCAAAATTTCTAATTAGGGTTTTAATTAGAAAAATTAAAATTTCTAAATTACAACTAGGGTTTCCTAATTAAATTAGGGTTTCCTAATCATGTCAACGTTTAATAAACACATTAAGCTTATCAATTAGGATTAAGGTTTCCTAATTAGGGTTTAGGAATCCTGAATATGAAATTAGGGTTTTTCGGCTTTCGATTAGGGTTTTTAACTGCGTGTTAGGGTTTCTAATCCTAAGATTAGGGTTTATAATCTCTTATTAGGGTTTATAAATTTTAAACCCTATCAAGTCAATCGCTGGTCATTAACTCAACACAGTACAAACACATACTCATCAACACAAATTGTATTTTCTACCGAATCCCTTTCTAGAAATTAGGGTTAGGGGTTCTAAAGCTTGTGAAGCACAACTCTATTCTATTTTCTCAGTCAATAACCAAATTGACGAATTCTCTCGACTCGTATCACAGATACACAGTACAATATTAACAGTCAATATTAAATAAAAAAAAATTATTCGTAAAATTTGGATTATTCGAAATCCCGGGTTATCACAAATATTATATATATATATATATATATATATGTAATATTTAACAGATTCGCGATTTTCTAAAAGGCTTTAGGATTTTTTTTAAAAATAGATTTTATACTTCAAATTATGCCTAATAAATTATTCTAAATACATACCCATCCATATATTAAATCAACATAATTAATAATTCGGATAAAGTTTGGCTCTGATACCACTGTAAGGTTTTATGAAAATCAAAGACGCAATCAATTTGCATAATTAGCGGAAGCAAAGTAAAATTAGATTTTAAATTTTTTCATAAATCAATTACCCGGATCATTTTTTTATGCATATTATTAATTAAAACGAAGAACAAGGAGTTATGGAATCATACCCTTGTAGATACGAGCTTCCATAGATACAAGTTCAACTCCTACTTCTCCGCGATCTCCTTGAATCTTCGGGTAGATTCCTTCCTTTGATCAATATTAGCCACCCAAGTGTATAGCCTCTACAGGTGATCCACCAAGGAAGAAGAATTTTCAAGACTCTTTAGATATTATCTATATTATCGATCAACGACTCTCTAGATAATATAGATTTCAACATTAATAATAAAAGAATCTTTGAGTAAATAGTTACCGTACAATTCAATCCTTCCACCATAAAATGTCCCAATTAAATATAAGACATTGAATTACTGCCAAGTCTTATTTTATTTAATTATATGTATTTCGATTCCCAAATGCACAACTCCGAATAAATGCAAATTAGAAACAACTTTCTAATTTCATTTCACCTTGGCCAAGGATTCTTGGGTTGTCATTTATTGAATCAACATATAAGACATTTCTCTTATTTTACTAGAAGTAGTAGATTATATATTGATCATTTATTATCTCCATATATAACTTATTACACCCAAGCATACCTTGATCTCAGTATTAGAAACCCTAATGCGCAATTAGAAACCCTAATTGTATGCCAGGAAACCCTAATTTTAAAACCAGGAATCCTAAACCCTAATTAGGAAACCCAAATCTGAATTGGCAAGCCTAAAGTGTTTATTAAACGTTAATACGATTAGAAAATTTTAATATAATTAGTAAACCCTAATTATATTTTTGAAATCATAATTTTCTATTTTAAAACCCTAATTTAGAAAATCCTAGAAAGTTAATGTTGTAAAACCTAAGGGTTAGAACCTTAGGGTTAAACCCTAAGGGCTTGGACAATGTCAAGTATGCCATTAAATTTAGAAGGAAAAAGACCAAAATGCCCTTTTTGTATATTTTAATATGTAACTTGCAAATCTTATCAAATTTGTAGTAGGTGACCAACTCAATTACCTTTGTGGCATGAAATCTCCAACAATATCAGTTCCTGAAATCAGATTTAAGCAACCTATCATAATATATAAGAGATTTAGAGAGATAAAGTCATCAAAAGTTGGTCATTTGCATTCAAACACTCAACTCACTCTCTCTCTCTCTCATAAAACCTCCGAATTTGCTAAGTAAGTCAGTCACTAGATCATCTCCTAGAACACCAAGAACAGATTGGAGATCAAAGATCAAAATCTAGAAAATAAAGGTATAAACCCTAAATTTCATTTTGATCTTGTATGCTTTGTAAAATTTTTTGTTTAAGTGTTTAAGAAGGTGTTATATGATGTTTTTAGATGATCTATGTTGATCCATCATGGATCCACAACATCAAAATCCTTTAAAATAATAATTTTTCAAAACCGTTCTTATGCTTGAAAAGTGGTTTGACAATAGAATGTCAGTGGCCACAGATCCTTGCTCATTTATGGGTTTTGTTGTTTTAAAGCTTTAATCCATACTTTGTCATGTTGTCTTTGATCTGGAAGTGAAATCACTGTTGTTTAATGTCTAGATTTCAAGTTATAATCGGTCAAAGTCGGTTGACCGACCATGACCGAGTGAAATTCTAGGTAACCCAGAAATAGATTTCAGTGTCTGACAACCTTTTGAACGTCCCAGATCTGTCATATTTGATGTTGTTTGATGTTGTTGTTGTATCAAACTTGTAGCTTGTTGTATGCACTTGAGATCCATGGTTTTACTTTCCATAAACAGACTTTAGATCGAGTGTGATTAATGGTCAAAGTAGGCCTGTTGAGCACGAATAACGTTTTTGGGAAAAACCCAGAAACGGATGAACTAAGTTTCTGTCAGCCTTTGACCATCCCATAAATTGTGATTCTATTATTGTTTAACTGTAATGTTGTTTTGTAAATGCTCCTTGACATAAGGAGTACGCATGTGAGCCATTAGATCCTATGAACCATGATTAGAACACTTAGATAATCGAGCTACAATATAGCCACTCGAACTGCCTGGGTTTCTGGAAAACCAGGTGACGTCTGACAACGAGTTCAATTGCCTAGATCTTCATGATGTTTTGTGTTATGACCAAGTTGATGATTTCTAGTTGTAGTATTACATTTCAGCTACACGAACAAGGTTCAAGCTAGACCAGAAACAAAATAGACAGAAGATTAAACGTGGTCAAAGTAGTAGTCTTGAACGCTAAGCTGTCAGTGTTCTTGAGCTCAAAAACACCACCAGTGACGCTTTGTGTCGCTAAAGGGCTATAGCGACGGTTTTTAATATATTTATTTTTTTATTTTCTAAAAATTATTTAAAAATAAAAATAAATTATAAAAATTACCAAAAATGGTTTTAAAAATAATTTTAAATTATGAAAAATAATTTTTAATTAATTGGGATATTTTTCATTAATATTTATAATTATTTAAATATTAATGATATTTGATTTATTTAATTAGTATATTAAATAAATTAGAGAAAATGATTTTAATTATATAAAAATCATTTTAAATAAGAATAATGTTTTAAAAATATTTTGAGTTATAAAATATAACTTTTAATATTTTTAGAGAATTTTATTAATAATTTAATATTAATGATATTAGATTTATTTAATTTTAAATTAAATAAGTAAGATAAAAATGATTTTATTGATTTAAAAATAATTTTAAATGAGAATACAAGTGTTAGAAAATATTTTGAATTGTAAAATATAATTTTTAATATTTTTGGAGAATTCTCATTAATAAATTAATATTAATGATGTTAGATTTATTTAATTATTATATTAAATAAATGAATCAAGAATAATTTTTATTGATTTAAAAATGAGAAAAATGATTTAAAAATATTTTAAGTTATAATTAATGACTTTTATTATTTGAATGATAATTTCATTAATATTTAAATATTAATGGTGATGATTTAAAAATAATTTTAATTATTTTGAAAATTATTTAAATAAAATATTTATGATTTAAAAATATTTTAAGTTATTGATAATAACTTTAATATTTTGACAAGTATGTCATTAATATTTTAATATTATTAAATATTAATAATGATCAGATTATTAGATAATTAAATCATTTAAAAATGATATCAGTGTTTGAAAAATTATTATAAATTATAATAATTGTTTGATAAATTGTTAAAAGCTTCCGAAAATTATTATAAATGATATATGACTTATCTTATATAATATTGAAGCTTTGAGACCAAGTTTAATTGATAATAAATGTGTTAATTATCTGATAGGGTGACCAGAACACCGAGAATAGACTGAAGTCCAACCAAACCGAACTAGGTAGACTTGATAAGTGTTTATATAGGTGATAAACACTGATGTGGCTATGTGGTAATGTGCCTAGGAGAAGTTTGATTGTAGAATATAGTGATGCGTGTTGTGAATTATTGTGCTAGACGAACATTTGTTAGAACTTGATAAAAGCGAGAAGATAATTCAATTGTTATTGACAGATCGATGCCAATTATTTCGGCTAGATCGAGAAGTAAATAGAAATTAAAATTATAGTATTTCGTTGTTAAATCAAATCTTGATTCTGAGACTAAGAAGAACAACCTTTTATTATAAAAGGGGTAGAAATTTTGGTCGTATATTCGGCCATTGTGCGCATTCTAAATATTATACATAATATAGGGTATAATAAAGCTGATCACTTTATATACTTGCATAGGGTTATGATTTAATCTTTATGGTTATCTGATACACCTGGGTATATCAAAGTCAAATCTTTGATAGTTACTCGAAAAGAGAAGTTCAAGATCCAATGAATCGCTCAACATAAATTTGGAAAACATTCCACTTTGCTATTTCGTAGAATTAATTCTTGATTATTCATTTGAATATTGTAGAAAACCTTGAAAGCGTTGTACTCTTTCATTATCAGATTATTATTGCGTAGAATGCGAGAAGACTTGTTATTTATTTCTATACATTTACCGTATGTCTTAACTTGTGGGGCAAACTTGTTGCTCACCCTTGCTAAATAAAACTTTTTAGCTAGGGATGAAGTTGCAGAAGGTGATGTGAAGAAGAACAAAGTAAGAGGCATAGTGATAAATTAGTATAATGAACATTAATACTATTATGTTGTATTGTAAACCCTTTTTATATATATAAGGGGTATGTTTGTAATGTTAAGGTTAGCAGACCTGGGACTAATGTATTAACTACATATGTTAATGTGATATGTATTACTATTTCTATATGAATGGGTAGTTAGATTTTATTATATTGTGGATCGTGAACACCAAACTCGGGGGGCAGGTAACTCGAATTTAGGGGTGTAACAGAATCGCCTTTTCAAGCACTGCTGTAAATGTCTTTAACTGGAATAGGAAAATCTGCTTGCATAACCAGGCTTCATCCCCCTCGCCGAATCTCCTTGCGTTGCACTCATCCGTATTCACTTGATATGGCGCAAACCTTGCTAACTCGTTGAACCTTGCTGCATATTCTGACACTATCATGGTGCCCTGCTTTAGCTCTAGAAACTGCACCTCCATCTGATTCTTTGAACTTTCTGGGAAATAAGTCTCAAAGAATATTTCCTTGAACCTTTCCCAAGACATTACCCCTTGACCTCCTCGGGTTTTATTAGCTTGCCACCAATAACTCGCCTCTGCTTTCAACATGAATGTTGCAAAAGCAGTATTCTGATCCTCCCCTACTCTCGTAACATCGAATACTTTTTCTATTTCCATAATCCAGGTTTGTGCCTCAAACGAATTCATAGAACCATGGAATTCTAGTGACCCAATCGCCTTGAAATCCTTAAATGTCGTAGCTTGATTCTGTGGCTGATTTTGTAATGCTCCCGTCAGTAGCGTTATAAATTGTTGAACTGGATTATCCTCAGCATTGTTGTTATTCTCAGGGTTCCTTTGTCGTGGTTGGCGTCTTGGAGGCATTTTCTGTTAAAATACACCCATTAGATTCTATTCAACCTCTTAAGTATTATATACATAAGTTGCTCATCATAAAAGGTTATCACATAACACATAACACTTTGAATAAAACAATAACTTTTATTAATTCATAATCTTTTAGGAAACATCAAAACAATATCATCACTGCTATTTACATTACTTTCCTGAACTACAAAGTTGCAGGATTACTTCATCATCATCACATCCCATTGGTTATATCATACACGGGATTTACATCTTATTCACTCACTAATCACATAATAATTAAATTTACGACGTTCTATTAAAATGTTGCATAGCCTTACGATGTTCCTCTTCCATAATTCAGAACATTGTTCGGCGATCTAATATGTACGATGGCAGCGTCTCGAACTGAATTGGATAACACATGACCCGATCCTGAGCTCGATTGATCACGGTGTTCAATACGTTATTCATCTCTTCCATCTTCATCCTCTTTGCTTGTGTGTCCCTCTCTGTTATTCCGGCTCGTTGGTAAGCTTCCTCGTACGCGTTTTCGGCTCTTGCTCTCTTCGTAGCTTCTTCTTTCAAATTGTTCTTCAACTCTGCAATCTCTGCTATCATTCGCTCGTTCTGTCCTTCAGTGTGTACCAGCTTCTCTTCAACATTATTCAGACATTCCTCTCGATCTAGGATCTCGTCGTCCTTCTGTGCCATCGAGGTCTATTGTTCAGCTACTATCTCTTGCAACTCCCGGTATCATGAAGTTCAATATTGCAGTCATACACCTCGTCGTACATACGGGCGGAAATCGAATTAACTGGGATCTCTTCCTCCTCATCATCCTCATCCTCTAACTGTGGCAGCTCAACGGGGTCCTCCTCATCCGTCTCTATCTCATCATCCTCATCAGGTATTTTCTCATGCTCAACTACTGTGACCAACGGAGTTGCTTCCCGTGGCAGTAGTTGTTCCCACACCACCTGAATATCTCGGGACTCCTCCTCTCTAGGCATTTGGGATCCTTCCTCCCCAGCCTAACTAGATCATCCTATATTAGCCATCCTGTCAACCAAAATTTAAGTTTTAATTAATAATCATTACTACTCGACACTCACGAGCACATAAGTTATAACCACATAAGCACATAAGTATTTTATTACTTCTTCTTTAAAACTCGATAAGAGTTTATCATCACTATCTTTTCAAAAGTTACTTCCTAAGGCTTTTCCCCACCTAAGGTTCATAACCGAAAGCTTTGATACCAACTTATGACACCCCCAAATCTAGGTACTTCATTCCCACAAGATTTAGTGTTCACTATCCAATCATTCATATCTATCTACGCAAGTATAATAAAATTAAATCATAAATCCTCCCTTTAAATAGGGTTACATCATTAAATAAAAATCTTCGCAGGTTGTCTAACATTAATCATCATATAAGTGCGGAAATAAAATTATTATATCACATCATTAATTAAATGTCTATCATCATAACAATAAATGTAAATTACAAGTCTTCATCACTTGTACATTTTTCCCTTTCCTTTGCTAGTTGAAGGCTCATCTACCTTCTCAACTTTAGCTGCAATAATAATATTTATGCAAGAGTGAGCAAAACAATTGCTCACTAGATATAGCAATGAATCAACAAGATAATAATAATTGTCAATGAATAAGCTCATTAAAGCTGAATGGTACTCTATCAATGATAACCAAAGACTAGAATCAAAATATGGAATATATATCTGAGGGTCATAAGACCACGAACTATGTCCACCGTTGCGAGTAATCTTTCAACTCCAACTTTAACAGTCATAAGACTATAAGGACTCCTTGTACTTATGGGGATCGATCTCGCATACAATGTATTGTGCAATAAACATTTCAACGCTAAGCGTAATTTATCCCCTAATAATAGGGTTGTTCATCTCAGTATTTAGAGTACAAGTCCGCACCAAAGTAAGTTTTGTTTGGATACATTTCAAGGGTAATTTAGAATTCAACGGTCATCAACTAAGGATTAGTTGAATACAATATTGATAACGTCATGCTATGGAATAAACAGAACTGAATCGACATTATAAATTAAGATCATGCTTTAGGAATAAACTAATAGCATAAACATCGAATAATCATAACGTACCTTGCTTGGACAATATTAAGCTAATGATATGGTCTTATAAAATTAGAAATGAAATTAATGATCATAAAATAACTGATAGAAAACATAAACTTGCCTAAGCTGATAATAACATGTGCATAGAAATTTAAAAATAAACAGCTCAATATTAAGGACGAGAGTTCAAGGAGTTATATCCATTATAAGGAAATAGAACTTAAGAAACTTGCTTTGTTATAAACAAGTTAGAATAACTCAATCATGATTAGAGTACAAAACTTTCTTGGATAACATTAGAATTAGAGCTTGCTCGAATAAAGATTAAGAATAAAAGAATTTACTTAATCAATGCTTAGAAAAATAAATTGCTCAATTTAAAAAAAATAAGTTTAGAAACTTGCTCAACATAAATGTAGGGTTAGAAAACTTACCTCGAATTTAAGCTATAATATTAAACTCATGTTTACCTATACATAGGTTTAGAACCATAATACCTATTAGATATGCTAACATACCACAACATGTACATTTCTAGCTATATTTATCATTTTAGCACAAGTCTTATGCTACTATACAAATCAATTGTGATATGCTCCCATTTCCATTCTGGTATTTCCTATGGTTGGAGTAATCCGCTTGGTCTTTGATGCTCTGCCTTCACTTTCTGACATGTCAAACACTTTGCAACGCATTCTGCAACGTCTCTTTTAATATTTGGCCGCCAAAAATGTCGCTGCAAATCTTGATATCTTGAGCTATGAGCTTCCGTTAAGATGTCTTCTTTAATATCCTGTACTGCTGGAACCCAAATTCGTCCCTCGAATATCAACATTCCCACAGTATCAACCTTGTACTTCATTTCTTTTCCCTCGACCACACTTTCCCTTATTTTTCTATATTCTTCATCTTGTAGTTGGGCATTCTTCACTTTATCCACCAAAGTTGGACTGGCTTCCATCTGGTACAATTTTTCATCAGATTCTTTTGGAAATTTGATTTCCAACTCTAACCTTGCCATTTATGAAATAAGCTCCTCCTTATCAGTTAAAAACATCAACTTCTCTCGGCCTTTCCTACTCAAGGCATCTGCAGCAACATTTGTTTTGCCTGGATGATAAAAGATATCACAATCGTAATCCTTTATCAATTCCATCCATCTCCTTTGACGCATGTTCAGGTCCTTCTGTGTGAAAATATACTTCAGACTCTTATGGTCTGTATAGATCTCAGACTTTTCTCCGTAAAGATAGTGTCTCCATATTTTCAAAGCAAACACAACCGCCGCCAACTCTAAATCATGAGTTGGATATCCTTTCTCGTAGTCTTTCAATTTCCTTGATGCATACGCGATGACTTTGCCATTTTGCATAAGGACACAACCCAAACCCTTGTGTGAAGCATCACTATACACCACAAAGTTTCCTATATTATCTGGTAATGATAACACAGGTGCCACACTTAACTTCTTTTTCAATTCTTGAAAACTTTATTCACACTTCTCCGTACACACAAATTTTACAGCTTTCTTATTCAAATTTGTTAACAGAGTGGCAATCTTGGAAAAATCCTGGATAAATAGTCAGTAATAACCTGCCAATCCCAAGAAACTTCTTACTTTTGATGGAGTTCGTGGTGGTTCCCAATTTATCACAGCATCTACCTTTGATGGATCTATAGAAATCCCATCCTTGTCAATTACATGCCCAAGAAATTGTACACGTTCTAGCTAAAATTCACATTTAGAGAATTTCGCGTACAACTTTTCTTTCCTTAACGTCTCCAACGTCAGACGTAAGTGTTCCGCGTGTTCTTCTTGAGATTTAGAGTACACCAGAATATCATCGATAAATACCACCACAAACTTGTCTAAAAATGGTTTAAACACCATGTTCATCAAATCCATGAACGCTGCAGGGGCGTTTGCCAAACCAAAAGACATCACCAAAAATTCGTAATGTCCATAGCGAGTTCGAAATGCCGTCTTTGGTACATCCTCCTTCTTTACTTTCAACTAGTGATAACCACTTCTCAAATCTATTTTCAAGAAATATCTAGCACCCTTCAATTTATCAAACAAGTCATCTATTCTTGGCAACGTATATTTTTTTTTTAATAGTGACTTTGTTTAATTCTCTATAATCAATGCAAAGATGCATTGACCCATCCTTCTTCTTCACGAGTAACACTGATGCTCCCCATGGTGATACGCTCGGCTGAATGTACTTCTTATCTAACAGTTCTTGCAGTTGCACCACCAATTCCTTTATCTCTACAGGAGCCATTCTATATGGGGCCTTTGATATCGGAGCGGTTCCTGGCGTTAAGTCGATCATAAATTCGATCTCTTGGTCAGGCGGAAGTTCTGGCAAACATTCCGAAAACACATCCCTGAATTCCCTAATCGCTGGTATTTCCTCCAATTTTACACTCTCCTTCTTTTGAGTATCGACTATGTAAACTAAATACCCTACACAATACGACTCAACAACTTCTTGGCTTTGCATCATCATCGCCGACATCTCATTTGTCTAGGCAATTTGCTACCATGAAAAACTACCTTTGACAGAGTCACAAGGTTTACACACTTCTCTTGGCAATCAATTATCGCTCCATAATTGAATAACCAATCCATTCCCAATATAACATCAAACTCTCCAAGTTTATCGGGATTAAATCTACTTTCATATCATTCCCCTTAATGTTCACCCTATAGTTCTTGTATACGAATCTAACATGAATTACCTCCCTATTCGCGATTTATATGTTTAAAGGGAAATTCAGCTCTTCACTAGGTATTCCTAACCTCTTAGCAAATTCATCAGATATAAACGAGCAAGTAGCACCCGAATCAAATAATATATATGCATTTATATCATTGATTGGGATACTACCTGACACGACATCTTTTGACTGCACCACGTCCTGTACCATCATATTGAAGGTTCTTGATGTGGGCTTATTTGTTGACGTTGGCCCAACAATAGTCAGCGCACCTCCACTAGCATTCCCCTTGCTTCCATTTGTATCACCAGTTTTCTTCTTTAGACACTCGCGAGCAAAGTGATCCTTCGACCCGCGGGTGTTGCAAGCATTCTTCTTGGGTTGAGTGCAGTTTGGGGCAATGTGACCCTCCGGCCACGCTTAAAGCATGCCGCTTCCCCTTAAGCACATACTCGAAAGTGAAACTTCCTGCGCATGTAGCATACATGCGACCATCTTCTTCTTTCATGGTTACCTTGTCGATTTCGGCTCCAACATTTGCATTCCATTTCCTCCTCAAATTATTGTTGTCATTTCCACCATTTTTAGCTTCACCTTCATTCTTCTTCTTCCTCTTCTCTTGATTATGCTTTGTTACAGCTTTGACTCCACTCTCAACGAGAATCTGTGATAACCCGGGATTTCGAATAATCAAAATTTTACGAATAAATTTTACATTGACTGTTAATATTGTACTGTGTATCTGTGATTCGAGTCTCAAGAATTGGTCAATTTGTGTATTGATTGAGAAATTAGAGTAGAGTTATGCTTAACAGCTTTAGAAACCTTAACCCTAATTTTTGGATAGGGATTCGATAGAAAATATAATTAAAATTATTATATTGATGAGTATGTGTTTGTACTGTATAGAGATGTTGATCAATGATTGATCAGATAAGGCTTAAAATTAATAAACCCTAATAAGATATTAAAAACCATGATCTCAGTATTAGAAACCCTAATGCGCAATTAAAAACCCTAATCGTATGCCAGGAAACCCTAATTTTAAAACCAAGAATCCTAAACCCTAATTAGGAAACCCTAATCGGAATTGGCAAACCTAATGTGTTTATTAAACGTTAATACGATTAGAAAATTTTAATATAATTAGTAAACCCTAATTATATTTTTGAAATCATAATTTTCTATTTTAAAACCCTAATTTAGAAAATCCTAGAAAGTTAGTGTTGTAAAACCTAAGGGTTAGAACCTTAGGGTTAAACTCTAAGGGTTAAACCCTAAGGACTTGGACAATGTCAAGTATACCATTAAATTTAGAAGGAAAAAGACCAAAATGCCCTTTTTGTATATTTTAATATGTAACTTGCAAATCTTATCAAATTTGTAGTAGGTGACCAACTCAATTACCTTTGTGGCATGAAATCTCCAACAATATCAGCTCCTTAAATCAGATCTAAGCAACCTATCATAATATATAAGAGATTTAGAGAGAGAAAGTCATCAAAAGTTGGTCATTTGCATTCAAACACTCAACTCACTCTCTCTCTCTCATAAAACCTCCGAATTTGCTAAGTACGTCAGTCACTAGATCACCTCCTAGAACACCAAGAACAGATTGCAGATCAAAGATCAAAATCTAGAAAATAAAGGTATAAACCCTAAATTTCATTTTGATCTTGTATGCTTTGTAAAATTTTTTGTTTAAGTGTTTAAGAAGGTGTTATATGATGTTTTTAGATGATCTATGTTGATCCATCATGGATCCACAGCATCAAAATCCTTTAAATTAATAATTTTGCAAAACCGTTCTTAAGCTTGAAAAGTGGTCTAACAATAGAATGTCAGTGGCCACAGATCCTTGCTCGTTTATGGGTTTTGTTGTTTTAAAGCTTTAATCTATACTTTGTCATGTTGTCTTTGATCTGGAAGTGAAATCACTGTTGTTTAATGTCTAGATTTCAAGTTATAATCGGTCAAAGTCGGTTGACCGACCATGACCGAGTGAAATTCTAGGTAACCCAGAAATAGAGATTTCAATTAATAAACAACCTTTTAAACTACCAGATCTCATTATATTTGATGTTGTTGTTGTATCAAACTTGTAGCCTGTTGTATTCACTTGAGATCCATGGTTTTACTTTCCATAAACAGACTTTAGATCGAGTGTGATTAATGGTCAAAGTAGGCCTGTTGAGCACGGATAACGTTTTTGGGAAAAACCCAAAAACGGATGAACTAAGTTTCTGTCAGCCTTTACCATCCCATAAATTGTGATTCTATTGTTGTTTAACTGTAATGTTGTTTTGTAAATGCTCCTTGACATAAGGAGTACGCATGTGAGCCATTAGATCCTATGAACCATGATTAGAACACTTAGATAATCGAGCTACAATATAGCCACTCGAACTACCTGGGTTTCTGGAAAACCCAGGTGACGTCTGACAATGAGTTTAATTGTCCAGATCTTCATGATGTTTTGTGTTATGACCAATTTGATGATTTCTAGTTGTAGTATTACATTTCAGCTACACGAACAAGGTTCAAGCTAGACCAGAAACAAAATAGACAGAAGATTAAACGTGGTCAAAGTAGTAGTCTTGAACGCTAAGCTGTCAGTGTTCTTGAGCTCAAAAACATCACCAGTGACGCTTTGTGTCGCTAAAGGGCTATAGCGACGGATTTTAATATATTTATTTTTTTATTTTCTAAAAATTATTTAAAAATAAAAATAAATTATAAAAATTACCAAAAATAGTTTTAAAAATAATTTTAAATTATGAAAAATAAATTTTAATTATTTGGGATATTTTTCATTAATATTTATAATTATTTGAATATTAATGATATTTGATTTATTTAATTAGTATATTAAATAAATTAGAGAAAATGATTTTAATTATATAAAAATCATTTTAAATAAGAATAATGTTTTTAAAAATATTTTGAGTTATAAAATATAACTTTTAATATTTTTAGAGAATTTTTATTAATAATTTCATATTAATGATATTAGATTTATTTAATTTTTAAATTAAATAAGTTAGATAAAATGATTTTATTGATTTAAAAATAATTTTAAAGCGAGAATACGGTTGTTAGAAAATATTTTGAATTGTAAAATATAATTTTTAATATTTTAGAAAATTCTCATTAATAAATTAATATTAATGATGTTAGATTTATTTAATTATTATATTAAATAAATGAATCAAGAATAATTTTTATTGATTTAAAAATCATTTAAAATGAGAAAAATGATTTAAAAATATTTTAAGTTATAATTAATGACTTTTAATATTTGAATGATAATTTCATTAATATTTAAATATTAATGGTGATGATTTAAAATGATTTTAATTATTTGAAAATTTATTTAAATACAATATTGATGATTTAAAAATATTTTAAGTTATTGATAATAACTTTAATATTTTGACAAGTATGTCATTAATATTTTAATATTATTAAATATTAATAATGATCGATTATTAGATAATTAAATCATTTAAAAATGATATCAGTGTTTGAAAAATTATTATAAATTATAATAATTGTTTGATAAATTATTAAAAGCTTCAGAAAATTATTATAAATGATATATGACTTATCTTATATAATATTGAAGCTTTGAGACCAAGTTTAATTGATAATAAATGTGTTAATTATCTGATAGGGTGACGTAGAACACGAGAAATGATCAAGTCCAACCGCATCAACTAGGTAGACTTGATAAGTGTTTATATAGGTTATAAACACTGATGTGGCTATGTGGTAATGTGCCTAGGAGAAGTTTGATTGTAAAATATAGTGATGCGTGTTGTGAATTATTGTGCTAGTTGTGAGACCGATATTGGGATTATAGGTCTTTCAAACGCAGATAAGTATTTTGTGTAGCTGTAATCAGCGGAGAAGGCAAGTTTCCTAACTCAACCTTGAGTTAATACTTTCTAAATAATATAGTGGTTAATTATTGTTAATTATAACACGTCCAAGAATTTATTGTTGATTATTCGCAGTTAGTGCATGTTTAATAATTCAAATTGAATTGTTGATTCTGAAATATACTCAAAGAATAACTAGTATTGGATATATACATCCGTAGAAGTTAATATTGGTAGTACAAATAATTCATGTTTATTGTCAAATTATGTTGAGAAACGTCTTAGCTAATTATTCTGGCTAGATGAACATTTGTTAGAACTTGATAAAAGCGAGAAGAGAATTCAATTGTTATTGACAGATCGATGCCAATTATTTCGGCTAGATCGAGAAGTAAATAGAAATTAAAATCATAGTATTTTGTTGTTAAATCAAATCTTGATTTTGAGACTAAGAAGAACAACCTTTTATTATAAAAGGGGTAGAATTTTTAGTCGTATATTCGGCTATTGCGCGCATTCTAAATATTATACATAATATAAGGTATAATAAAGCTGATCACTTTATATACTTGCATATGGGTATGATTTAATCTTTATGGTTATCTGATACACCTGGGTATATCAAAGTCAAATCTTTGATAGTTACTCGACAAGAGAAGTTCAAGATCCAATGGATCGCTCAGCATAATTTTGGAAAACATTCCACTTTGCTATTTCGTAGAATTAATTCTTGATTATTCATTTGAATATTGTAGAAAACCTTGAAAGCGCTGTACTCTTTCATTATCAAATTATTATTGCGTAGAATGCGAGAAGACTTGTTATTTATTTCTATACATTTATCGTATGTCTTAACTTGTGGGGCAAACTTGTTGCTCACCCTTGCTAAATAAAACTTTTCAGCTAGGGATGAAGTTGCAAAAGGTGATGTGAAGAAGAACAAAGGAAGAGGCATAGTGATAAATTAGTATAATGAACATTAATACTATTATGTTGTATTGTAAACCCTTTTTATATATATAAGGGGTATGTTTGTAATGTTAAGGTTAGCAGACCTGGGACTAATGTATTAACAACATATGTTAATGTGATATGTATTACTATTTCTATATGAATGGGTAGTTAGATTTTATTATATTGTGGATCGTGAACACCAAACTCGGGGGTCAGGTAACTCGAATTTGGGGGTGTAACAGAATTGCCTTCTCAAGCACTGCTGTAAATGCCTTTAACTGGAATAGGGAAACTCTGCTATACAACTAGGGCTTCTGTCCCTGCTCGAATCTCCTTGCTTTGCACTCATCCGTATTCACTTGATATGGCGCAAACCTTGCTAACTTGTTGAACCTTGCTGCATATTCTAACACTATCATGGTGCCCTGCTTTAGCTCTAAAAACTGCACATCCATCTGATTCTTTGAACTTTCTGGGAAATAAGTCTCAAAGAATATTTCCTTGAACCTTTCCCAAGACATTACCCCTTGACCTCCTCGGGTTTTATTAGCTTGCCACCAATAACTCGCCTCTGCTTTCAACATGAATGTTGCAAAAGCAGTCTTCTGATCCTCCCCTACTCTCGCAACATCGAATACTTTTTCTATTTCCATAATCCAGGTTTTTGCCTCAACCAAATTCATAGACCCATGGAATTTTAGTGACCCAACCGCCTTGAAATCCTTAAATGTCGTAGCTTGATTCTATGGCTGATTCTGTAATGCTCCCGTCAGTAGCGTTACAAATTGTTGAACTGGATTATCCTCAGCATTGTTGTTATTCTCAGGGTTCCTTTGTCGCGGTTGGCGTCTTGGAGGCATTTTCTGTTAAAATACACCCATTAGATTCTATTCAACCTCTTAAGTATTATATAAATAAGTTGCTCATCATAAAAGGTTATCACATAACACATAACACTTTGAATAAAATAATAACTTTTATTCATTCATAATCTTTTAGGAAACATCAAAACAATAGCATCACTGCTATTTATATTACTTTCCAGAACTACAAAGTTGCAGGATTACTTCATCATCATCACATCCCATTGGTTATATCATACACGGGATTTACATCTTATTCACTCACTAATCACATAATAATTAAATTTATGACGTTCTATTAAAATGTTGCATAGCCTTACGACGTTCCTCTTCCATAATTCAGAACATTGTTCGGCGATCTAATATGTACGATGGCAGCGTCTCGAACTGAATTGGATAACACATGACCCGATCCTGAGCTCGATTGATCACGGTGTTCAATACGTTATTCATCTCTTCCATCTTCATCCTCTTTGCTTGTGTGTCCCTCTCTGTTATTCCGGCTCGTTGGTAAGCTTCCTCGTACGCATTTTCGGCTTTTGCCCTCTTCGTAGCTTCTTCTTTCAAATTGTTCTTCAACTCTGCAATCTCTGCTATCATTCGATCGTTCTATCCTTCAGTGTGGTCTAGCTTCTCTTCAACATTATTTAGACATTCCTCTCGATCTAGGATCTCGTCGTCCTTCTGTGCCATCGAGGTCTGTTGTTTAGCTACTATCTCTTGCAACTCCTCGACGGTATCATGAAGTTCAATATTGCAGTCATACACCTCGTCGTACATACGGGCGACAATCGAATTAATTGGGATCTCTTCCTCCTCGTCATCCTCATCCTCTAACTGTGGCAGCTCAACGGGGTCCTCCTCATCTGTCTCTATCTCATCATCCTCATCAGGTATTTTCTCATGCTCAACTACTGTGACCAACGGAGTTGCTTCCCGTGGTAGTAGTTGTTCCCACACCACCTGAATATCTCGGGACTCCTCCTCTCTAGGCATCTGGGATCCTTCCTCCCCAGCCTGACTAGATCATCCTATAGTAGCCATCCTGTCAACCAAAATTTAAGTTTTAATTACTAATCATTACTACTCGACACTCACGAGCACATAAGTTGTAACCATAAGCACATAAGTATTTTATTACTTCTTCCTTAAAACTCCATCAGAGTTTATCATCACTATCTTTTCAAAAGTTACTTCCTAAGATTTTTCCCCACCTAAGGTTCATAACCGAAAGCTTTGATACCAACCTATGACACCCCCAAATCTAGGTACTTCATTCCCACAAGATTTAGTGTTCACTATCCAATCATTCATATCTATCTACCCAAGTATAATAAAATTAAATCATAAATCCTCCATTTAAATAGGGTTACATCATTAAATAAAAATCTTTGCAGGTTGTCTAACCTTAATCATCATATAAGTAAGGAAATAAAATTATTATATCACTTCATTAATTAAATGTCTATCATCATAACAATAAATGTAAATTACAAGTCTTCATCACTTGTACATTTTTCCCTTTCCTTTGCTAGTTGAAGGCTCATCTACCTTCTCAACTTTAGCTGCAATAATAATATTTATGCAAGAGTGAGAAAAATAATTGCTCACTAGATATAGCAATGAATCAATAAGATAATAATAACTGTCAATGAATAAGCTCATTAAAGCTGAATGGTACTCTATCAATGATAACCAAAGACTAGAATCAAAATATGGAATATATATCTGAGGGTCATAAGACCACGAACTATGTCCACAATTGCGAGTAATCTTTCAACTCCAACTTTAATAGTCATAAGACTATAAGGACTCCTCGTACTTATGGGGATCAGCCCTTCGTACAATGTATTGTGCACAAATATTTCAACGCTAAGCATAATTTATCCCCTAATAATAGGGTTGTTCATCTCAGTATTTAGAGTACAATTCCGCACCAAAGTAAGTTTTGTTTGGATACATTTCAAGGGTAATTTAGAATTCAACGGTCATCAACTAAGGATTAGTTGAATACAATATTGATAACGTTATGCTATGGAATAATCAGAACTGAATCGACATTATAAATTAAGATCATGCTTTAGGAATAAACTAATAGCATAAACATCGAATAATCATAACGTACCTTGCTTGGACAATATTAAGCTAAGGCTATGGTCTTATAAAATTAGAAATGAAATTAATGATCATAAAATAACTGATAGAAAACATAAACTTGCTTAACCTGATAATAACTTGTGCATAGAAATTTAAAAATAAACAGCTCAATATTAAGGACGAGAGTTCAAGGAGTTATATCCATTATAAGGAAATAGAACTTAAGAAACTTGCTTTGTTATAAACAAGTTAGAATAACTCAATCATGATTAGAGTACAAAACTTTCTTGGATAACATTAGAATTAGAGCTTGCTCGAATAAAGATTAAGAATAAAAGAATTTACTTAATCAATGCTTAGAAAAATAAATTGCTCAATGTAAAAAAAAATAAGTTTAGAAACTTGCTCAACATAAATATAGGGTTAGAAAACTTACCTCGAATTTAAGCTATAATATTAAACTCATGTTTACCTACACATAGGTTTAGAACCATAATACCTATTAGATATGCTAACATACCACAACATGTACATTTCTAGTTATATTTATCATTTTAGCACAAGTCTTATGCTACTATACAAATCCATTGTGATATGCTCCCATTTCCATTCTGGTATTTCCAATGGTTAGAGTAATCCGCTTGGTCTTTGATGCTCTGCCTTTACTTTCTAACATGTCAAACACTTTGCAACGCATTCTGCAACGTCTCTTTTAATATTTGGCCACCAAAAATGTCGCTGAAAATCTTGATATCTTGAGCTATGAGCTTCCGTTAAGATGTCTTCTTTAATATCCTGTACTGCTGGAACCCAAATTCGTCCCTCAAATATCAACATTCCCTCAGTATCAACCTTGTACTTCACTTCTTTTCCCTCGACCACGCTTTCCCTTATTTTTCTACATTCTTCATCTTGTAGTTGGGCATTCATCACTTTGTCCACCAAAGTTGAACTGGCTTCCATCTGGTACAATTTTTCATCAGATTCTTTTGGAAATTTGATTTCCAACTCTAACCTTGCCATTTATGAAATAAGCTCCTCCTTATCAGTTAAAAACATCAACTTCTCTCGTCCTTTCCTACTCAAGGCATCTGCAACAACATTTGTTGCCTGGATGATAAAAGATATCACAATCGTAATCCTTTATCAATTGCATCCATCTCCTTTGACGCATGTTCAGGTCCTTCTGTGTGAAAATATACTTCAGACTCTTATGGTCTATATAGATCTCACACTTTTTTCCGTAAAGATAGTGTCTCCATATTTTCAAAGCAAACACAACCGCCGCCAACTCTAAATCATGAGTCGGATATCCTTTTGCGTAGTCTTTCAATTGCCTTGATGCATACGCGATGACTTTGCCGTTTTGCATAAGGACACAACCCAAACCCTTGTGTGAAGCATCACTATACACCACAAAGTTTCCTATATTATCTGGTAATGATAACACAGGTGCCACACTTAACTTCTTTTTCAATTCTTGAAAACTTTATTCACACTTCTCCGTACACACAAATTTTACAGCTTTCCTATTCAAATTTGTTAACAGAGTGGCAATCTTGGAAAAATCCTTGATAAACCGTCAGTAATAACCTGCCAATCCCAAGAAACTTCTTACTTTTGATGGAGTTCTTGGTGGTTCCCAATTTATCACAGCATCTACTTTTGATGGATCTATAGAAATCCCATCCTTGTCAATTACATGCCCAAGAAATTGTACACGTTCTAGCTAAAATTCACATTTAGAGAATTTCGCGTACAACTTTTCTTTCCTTAACGTCTCCAACGTCAGACGTAAGTGTTCCGCGTGTTCTTCTTGAGATTTAGAGTACACCAGAATATCATCAATAAATACCACCACAAACTTATCTAAAAATGGTTTAAACACCATGTTCATCAAATCTATGAACGATGCAGGGGCATTTGTCAAACCAAAAGACATCACCAAAAATTCGTAATGTCCATAGCGAGTTCGAAATGCCGTCTTTGGTACATCCTCCTTCTTTACTTTCAACTAGTGATAACCACTTCTCAAATCTATTTTCGAGAAATATCTAGCACCCTTCAATTTATCAAACAAGTCATCTATTCTTGGCAACAGATATTTTTTTTTTAATAGTGACTTTGTTTAATTCTCTATAATCAATGCAAAGATGCATTGACCCATCCTTCTTCTTCACGAATAACACTGATGCTCCCCATGGTGATACGCTCGGCTGAATGTACTTCTTATCTAACAGTTCTTGCAGTTACACCACCAATTCCTTCATCTCTACAGGAGCCATTCTATATGGGGCCTTTGATATCAGAGCGGTTCCTGGCGTTAAGTCGATCACAAATTCGATCTCTTGGTCAGGCGGAAGTTCTGGCAAACATTCCGGAAACACATCCCTGAATTCCCTAACCGCTGGTATTTCCTCCAATTTTACACTCTCCTTCTTTTGAGTATCGACTATGTAAACTAAATACCCTACACAGCCCTGACTCAACAACTTCTTGGCATGCATCATCGTCAGACATCTCATTTGTCTAGGCAATTTGTTACCAGGAAAAACTACCTTTGACAGAGTCACAAGGTTTACACACTTCTCTTGGCAATCAATTATCGCTCCATAATTGAATAACCAATCCATTCCCAATATAACATCAAACTCTCCAAGTTTATCGGGATTAAATCTACTTTCATATCATTCCCCTTAATGTTCACCCTATAGTTCTTGTATACGAATCTAACATGAATTACCTCCCTATTCGTGATTTATATGTTTAAAGGAAAATTCAGCTCTTCACTAGGTATTCCTAACCTCTTAGCAAATTCATCAGATATAAACGAGCAAGTAGCACCCGAATCAAATAATATATATGCATTTATATCATTGATTGGGATACTACCTGACACGACATCTTTTGACTGCACCACGTCCTGTACCATCATATTGAAGGTTCTTGATGTGGGCTTATTTGTTGACGTTGGCCCAACAATAGTCAGCGCACCTCCACTAGCATTCCCCTTGCTTCCATTTGTATCACCAGTTTTCTTCTTTAGACACTCGCGAGCAAAGTGATCCTTCGACCCGCGGGTGTTGCAAGCATTCTTCTTGGGTTGAGTACAGTTTGGGGCAATGTGACCCTCCTGGCCACAGTTAAAGCATGCCTGCTTCCCCCTAAAGCATATACCCGAGTGAAACTTCCTGCATGTAGCACATGCATCCATCTTCTTCTTCTGCTGGTTACCTTGCTGATTTCCAGCTCCCACATTTGCATTCCATTTCCTCCTCAAATTATTGTTGTCATTTCCACCGTTTTTAGCTTCACCTTCATTCTTCTTCTTCCTCTTCTCTTGATTATGCTTTGTCACAACTTCGACTCCACTCTCAGCGAGAATCTGTGATAACCCGGGATTTCGAATAATCCAAAATTTACGAATAAATTTTACATTGACTATTAATATTGTACTGTATATCTGTGATACGAGTCTCCAGAATTGGTCAATTTGTGTATTGACGGAGAAATTAGAGTAAAGTTATGCTTAACAGCTTTAGAAACCTTAACCCTAATTTCTGGATAGGGATTCGATAGAAAATATAATTAAAATAATTATATTGATGAGTATGTGTTTGTACTGTATAGAGATGTTGATCAATGATTGATCGGATAAGGTTTAAAATTAATAAACCCTAATAAGATATTAAAAACCCTGATCTCAGTATTAGAAACCCTAATGCGCATTTAGAAACCCTAATCGTATGCCAGGAAACCCTAATTTTAAAACCAGGAATCCTAAACCCTAATCAGGAAACCCTAATCTGAATTGGCAAGCCTAATGTGTTTATTAAACGTTAATACGATTAGAAAACTTTAATATAATTAGTAAACCCTAATTATATTTTTGAAATCATAATTTTCTATTTTAAAACCCTAATTTAGAAAATCCTAGAAAGTTAGTGTTGTAAAACCGAAGGGTTAGAACCTTAGGGTTAAACCCTAAGGGCTTGGACAATGTCAAGTATGCCATTAAATTTAGAAGGAAAAAGACCAAAATGCCCTTTTTGTATATTTTAATATGAAACTTGCAAATCTTATCAAATTTGTAGTAGGTGACCAATTCAATTACCTTTGTGGCATGAAATCTCCAACAATATCAGCTCCTTAAATCAGATCTAAGCAACCTATCATAATATATAAGAGATTTAGAGAGAGAAAGTCATCAAAAGTTGGTCATTTGCATTCAAACACTCAACTCACTCTCTCTCTCATAAAACCTCTGAATTTGCTAAGTAAGTCAGTCACTAGATCACCTCCTAGAACACCAAGAATAGATTGGAGATCAAAGATCAAAATCTAGAAAATAAAGGTATAAACCCTAAATTTCATTTTGATCTTGTATGTTTTTTAATTTTTTTTGTTTAAGTGTTTAAGAAGGTGTTATATGATGTTTTTAGATGATCTATGTTGATCCATCATGGATCCACAACATCAAAATCCTTTAAAATAATAATTTTTCAAAACCGTTCTTAAGCTTGGAAAGTGGTCTGACAATAGAATGTCAGTGGCCACAGATCCTTGCTCGTTTATGGGTTTTGTTGTTTTAAAGCTTTAATCTATACTTTGTCATGTTGTCTTTGATCTGGAAGTGAAATCACTGTTGTTTAATGTCTAGATTTCAAGTTATAATCGGTCAAAGTCGGTTGACCGACCATGACCGAGTGAAATTCTAGGTAACCCAGAAATAGATTTCAGTGTCTGACAACCTTTTGAACGTCCCAGATCTGTCATATTTGATGTTGTTTGATGTTGTTGTTGTATCAAACTTGTAGCTTGTTGTATGCACTTGAGATCCATGGTTTTACTTTCCACAAACAGACTTTAGATCGAGTGTGATTAATGGTCAAAGTAGGCCTGTTGAGCACGAATAACGTTTTTGGGAAAAACCCAGAAACGGATGAACTAAGTTTCTGTCAGCCTTTGACCATCCCATAAATTGTGATTCTATTATTGTTTAACTGTAATGTTGTTTTGTAAATGCTCCTTGACATAAGGAGTACGCATGTGAGCCATTAGATCCTATGAACCATGATTAGAACACTTAGATAATCGAGCTACAATATAGCCACTCGAACTGCCTGGGTTTCTGGAAAACCAAGTGACGTCTGACAACGAGTTTAATTGCCTAGATCTTCATGATGTTTTGTGTTATGACCAAGTTGATGATTTCTAGTTGTAGTATTACATTTCAGCTACACGAACAAGGTTCAAGCTAGACCAGAAACAAAATAGACAGAAGATTAAACGTGGTCAAAGTAGTAGTCTTGAACGCTAAGCTGTCAGTGTTCTTGAGCTCAAAAACACCACCAGTGACGCTTTGTGTCGCTAAAGGGCTATAATGACGGCTTTTTAATATATTTATTTTTTGATTTTCTAAAAATTCTTTAAAAATAGAAACAAATTATAAAAATTATCAAAAATGGTTTTAAAAATTATTTTAAATTATGAAAAATAATTTTTAATTAATTGGGATATTTTTTATTAATATTTATAATTATTTGAATATTAATGATATTTGATTTATTTAATTAGTATATTAAATAAATTAGGAAAATGATTTTAATTATATAAAAATCATTTTAAATAAGAATAATGTTTTTAAAAAATATTTTGAGTTATAAAATATAACTTTTAATATTTTTAGAGAATTTTTATTAATAATTTAATATTAATGATATTAGATTTATTTAATTTTAAATTAAATAAGTAAGATAAAAATGATTTTATTGATTTAAAAATAATTTTAAATGAGAATATAGTGTTAGAAAATATTTTGAATTGTAAAATATAATTTTATTATTTTTGGAGAATTCTCATTAATAAATTAATATTAATGATGTTAGATTTATTTAATTATTTAATTAAATAAATGAATCAAAAATAATTTTATTGATTTAAAAATGAGAAAAATGATTTAAAAATATTTTAAGTTATAATTAATGACTTTTAATATTTGAATGATAATTTCATTAATATTTAAATATTAATGGTGATGATTTAAAATGATTTTAATAATTTGAAAAATTATTTAAGTAACAATATTGATGATTTAAAATATTTTAAGTTATTGATAATAACTTTAATATTTTGACAAGTATGTAATTAATATTTTAATATTTTTAAATATTAATAATGATCAGATTATTAGATAATTAAATCATTTAAAAATGATATCAGTGTTTGAAAAATTATTATAAATTATAATAATTGTTTGATAAATTATTAAAAGCTTCCGAAAATTATTATAAATGATATATGACTTATCTTGTATAATATTGAAGCTTTGAGACCAAGTTTAATTGATAATAAATGTGTTAATTATCTGATAGGGTGACCAGAACACCGAGAATAGACCGAAGTCCAACCAGACCGAACTAGGTAGACTTGATAAGTGTCTATATAGGTTATAAACACTGATGTGGCTATGTGGTAATGTGCCTAGGAGAAGTTTGATTGTAGAATATAGTGATGCGTGTTGTGAATTATTGTGCTAGTTGTGAGACCGATATTGTGATTATAGGTCTTTCAAACGCAGATAAGTATTTTGTGTAGCTGTAATCAGTGGAGAGGGCAAGTTTCCTAACTCAACCTTGAGTTAATATTTTCTAAATAATATAGTAGTTAATTATTGTTAATTATAACACATCCAAGAATTTATTGTTGATTATTCGCAGTTAGTGCATGTTTAATAATTCAAATTGAATTGTTGATTCTGAAATATACTCGAAGAATAACTAGTGTTGGATATATACATCCGTAGAAGTTAATATTGGCAGTATAAATAATTCCTGTTTATTGTCAAATTATGTTGAGAAATGTCTTAGCTAATTATTCTGGATAGACGAACATTTGTTAGAACTTGATTAAAGCGAGAAGAGAATTCAATTGTTATTGACAAATCGATGCCAATTATTTCGGCTAGATCGAGAAGTAAATAGAAATTAAAATCATAGTATTTCGTTGTTAAATCTAATATTGATTCTGAGACTAAGAAGAACAACCTTTTATTATAAAAGGGGTAGAATTTTTGGTCGTATATTCGGCCATTGCGCGCATTCTAAATATTATACATAATATAAGGTATAATAAAGCTGATCACTTTATATACTTGCATAGGGGTATGATTTAATCTTTATGTTTATCTGATACACCTGGGTATATCAAAGTCAAATCTTTGATAGTTACTCAAGAAGAGAAGTTCAAGATCCAATGGATCGCTCAGCATAAATCTGGAAAACATTCCACTTTGCTATTTCGTAGAATTAATTCTTGATTATTCATTTGAATATTGTAGAAAACCTTGAAAGCGTTGTACTCTTTCATTATCAGATTATTATTGCGTAGAATGCGAGAAGACTTGTTATTTATTTCTATACATTTATCGTATGTCTTAACTTGTGGGGCAAACATGTTGCTCACCCTTGCTAAATAAAAATTTTCAGCTAGGGATGAAGTTGCAGAAGGTGATGTGAAGAAGAACAAAGGAAGAGGTAGAGTGATAAATTAGTATAATGAACATTAATACTATTATGTTGTATTGTAAACCCTTTTTATATATATAAGGGGTATGTTTGTAATGTTAAGGTTAGCAGACCTGGGACTAATGTATTAACAACATATGTTAATGTGATATATATTACTATTACTATATGAATGGGTAGTTAGATTTTATTATATTATGGATCGTGAACACCAAACTCGGGGGTCAGGTAACTCGAATTTGGGGGTGTCACAGAATTGCCTTCTCAAGCACTGCTGCAAACGTCTATAACTGGAATAGGGAAACTCTGCTTTACAACCAGGGCTTCTGTCCCTGCTCGAATCTCCTTGCTTTGCACTCATCCGTATTCACTTGATATGGCGCAAACCTTGCTAACTCGTTGAACCTTGCTGCATATTCTGACACTATCATGGTGCCCTGCTTCAGCTCTAGAAACTGCACCTCCATCTGATTCTTTGAACTTTCTGGGAAATAAGTCTCAAAGAATATTTCCTTGAACCTTTCCCAAGACATTACCCCTTGACCCCCTCGGGTTTTATTGTCTTGCCACCAATAACTCACCTCTGCTTTCAACATGAATGTTGCAAAAGCAGTCTTCTGATCCTCCCCTACTCTCGCAACATCGAATACTTTTTCTATTTCCATAATCCAGGTTTGTGCCTCAACCGGATTCATAGACCCATGGAATTCTAATGACCCAACCGCCTTGAAATCCTTAAATGTCGTAGCTTGATTCTTTGGCTGATTCTATAATGCTCCCGTTGTTGGGCTTCGGCACAGAAACGCACAGCGAAAATTAAAATTTTAAAGCAATTTTTGAAACCCTAAAACAGGATCCATGCGAAAAATCAATTAATTCAGAGGTTTAGAGATTATACCAGATATAAACAAAAACGAGAATTTGAAAACCGATCACGCCTCGAATCTCCAACTTAATACAAACCGATTGCGCCTCTACCAGATTCATTATCGAACACCGCACAAACCGTCGAACGATTACGCAATAAGAAGGACTTGCGGTACTAGCCACCAAAAGGAATGGATTTTGAAATCTGTTTTCTCTAGTCTCTCTAAGAAGCGGCTAGGGTTTTTCAATTATGATATATATCCCTAAGTAGTCGCTATATATCATATATATAGTAGTTAAAAGGAATTAATCAAATCAAAACCTAATTTTATAAAATCCGAATTTATATATATATATATATATATCTCTTAATTAAGTCTTACTTAATTAATATACATATATACAAATTATCCTTTTAATTTAAATTCGTGATTTAAATACTATTAATCATATTAATATATTTAAATCCTTAAAATTTAAATTAATTCCCTTTAAATAACGTTCTATGTGTGTGACCCTATAGGTTATTATTACGTTGGCAATAATTTTAAAATCATATTATAAAATTATAAATAGTGAGCTGCGCATCTAGTAATGCATCATTGCTACCCAAGTAATAATAAGATCGATGATTCGATGCAACCTTTTTGTGACCAATGTTTCAATGTAATTTAATCCTTTTAACCTTAATATCCTAGATTAAACTCGAGTCATGGAATGTGTCATACTCTTCATAATTTAATCTGAAGTTTTCTTGATCAATGAGTAGACTATATGAAACAAATCACTATTTGAGCATGGCCATGCATTTCATAGTCCTACTCAATCAAGAGGCCTATGGATATCACCCATAATATATAGGATGGTTAAATTCCATCTAGATCACTCATATTTCTCACACGATTAATGATGAACCCAATAATCACCTTTATAGTCCACCCTATTAAAGGTGACATTTGATGATATCAAAGTACATAAATTCTCGTGTAGTAATATAGCGATTTCAGGTCGGAGGACCATTACATCATTGTCACTATGAGAATTGCTAATGACACTTCGCATAATGCTCCATATAGAATTCTCATGGTGGGTCTGTCCAGTACATCGTTCTCTAACATGTACCTATGCATTGACTTAATATCTCATATATTTATGACCAATGAGATTTGGTCATCAGTCAATCCACATACTAGTCTCAATGCATCATTGTTGTCCCATCAACAATGATACTCGACTAGGGACATTTAAGAACACTGATACTAATGGTAATATATAATCTCATGTTCAAGTCACATACTTGAAACTATATAATTTGTATCACTATTCTAAGGAATTTTATTATGTTAACAATTATATTACGTAGTAAATAAAACCATAATAAAATCATATATTTATTCAATCAAATATAATATCAAAACGTTAAGCAATTATATAAAATAATTGGCCTCTAGGGCATAAACTCTAACACCCGTCAATAGCGTTACAAATTGTTGAACTGGATTATCCTCAGCATTGTTGTTATTCTCAGGGTTCCTTTGTCGTGGTTGGCGTCTTGGAGGCATTTTCTGTTAAAATACACCCATTAGATTCTATTCAACCTCTTAAGTATTATATACATAAGTTGCTCATCATAAAAGGTTATCACATAACACATAACACTTTGAGTAAAATAATAACTTTTATTCTTTCATAATCTTTTAGGAAACATCAAAATAATAGCATCACTGTTATTTACATTACTATCCTAAACTACAAAGTTGCAGGATTACTTCATCATCATCACATCCCATTGGTTATATCATACACGGGATTTACATCTTATTCACTCACTAATCACATAATAATAAAATTTTTGACGCTCTATTAAAATGTTGCATAGCCTTACGACGTTCCTCTTCCACAGAACATTGATCGGCGATCTACTATGTACGATGGTAGCGTTTCAAACTGAATTGGATAACACATGACCCGATCCTGAGCTTGATTTATCACGGTGTTGAATACGTTATTCATCTCTTCCATCTTCATCCTCTTTGCTTGTGTGTCCCTCTCTGTTATTCCGGCTCGTTGGTAAGCTTCCTCGTACGCGTTTTTGTCTCTTGCCCTCTTTGTAGCTTCTTCTTTCAAATTGTTCTTCAACTCTGCAATCTCTGCTATCATTCGCTCGTTCTCTCCTTCAGTGTGGACCAACTTCTCTTCAATATTATTCGGACATTCCTCTCGATCTAGGATCTCGGTCCTTCTGTGCCATCGAGGTCTGTTGTTCAACTACTATCTCTTGCAACTCTTCGACGGTATCATAAAGTTCAATATTACAGTCATACACCTCGTCGTACATACGGGCGACAATCAAATTAACTGGGATCTCTTCCTCCTCATCATCCTCATCCTCTAACTGTGGCAGCTCAACGGGGTCCTCCTCATCCGTCTATATTTCATCATCCTCATCAGGTATTCTTTCATGCTCAACTACTGTGACCAACGGAGTTGCTTCCCGTGGCAGTAGTTGTTCCCACACCACCTGAATATCTCGGGACTCCTCCTCTCTAGGCATCTGGGATCCTTTCTCCCCAGCCTGACTGGATCATCCTATATTAGCCATCCTGTCAACCAAAATTTAATTTTTAATTACTAATCATTACTACTCGACACTCACGAGCACATAAGTTGTAACCACATAAGCACATAAGTATTTTATTACTTCTTCCTTAAAACTCGATAAGAGTTTATCATCACTATCTTTTCAAAAGTTACTTCCTAAGGCTTTTCCCCACCTAAGGTTCATAACCGAAAGCTTTGATACCAACCTATGACACCCCCAAATCTAGGTCCTTCATTTCCACAAGATTTAGTGTTCACTATCCAATCATTCATATCTATCTACCCAAGTATAATAAAATTAAATCATAAATCCTCCCTTTAAATAGGGTTACATCATTAAATAAAAATCTTCGCAAGTTGTCTAACCTTAATCATCATATAAGTGCGGAAATAAAATTATTATATCACATCATTAATTAAATGTCTATCATCATAACAATAAATGTAAATTACAAGTCTTCATCACTTGTACATTTTTTTTTCTTTCCTTTGCTAGTTGAAGGCTCATCTACCTTCTCAACTTTAGCTGCAATAATAATATTTATGCAAGATTGAGCAAAACAATTGCTCACTAGATATAGCAATGAATCAACAAGATAATAATAACTGCCAATGAATAAGCTCATTAAAGCTGAATGGTACTCTATCAATGATAACCAAAGACTAGAATCAAAATATGGAATATATATCTGAGGGTCATAAGACCACGAACTATGTCCACAGTTGCGAGTAATCTTTCCACTCCAACTTTAATAGTCATAAAACTATAAGGACTCCTCGTACTTATGGGGATCAACCCTTCGTACAATGTATTGTGCACAAATATTTCAACGCTAAGCGTAATTTATCCCCTAATAATAGGGTTGTTCATCTCAGTATTTAGAGTACAAGTCCGCACCAAAGTAAGTTTTGTTTGGATACATTTCAAGGGTAATTTAGAATTCAACGGTCATCAACTAAGGATTAGCTGAATACAATATTGATAACGTCATGCTATGGAATAATCAGAACTGAATCGACATAATAAATTAAGATCATGCTTTAGGAATAAACTAATAGCATAAACATCGAATAATCATAACGTACCTTGCTTGGACAATATTAAGCTAAGGCTATGGTCTTATAAAACTAGAAATGAAATTAATGATCATAAAATAACTGATAGAAAACATAAACTTGCTTAACCTGATAATAACTTGTGCATAGAAATTTAAAAATAAACAGCTCAATATTAAGGACGAGAGTTCAAGGAGTTATATCCATTATAAGGAAATAGAACTTAAGAAACTTGCTTAGTTATAAACAAGTTAGAATAACTCAATCATGATTAAAGTACAAAACTTTCTTGGATAACATTAGAATTAGAGCTTGCTCAAATAAAGATTAAGAATAAAAGAATTTACTTAATCAATGCTTAGAAAAAGAACTTGCTCAATTAAAAAAAAATAAGTTTAGAAACTTGCTCAACGTAAATGTAGAGTTAGAAAACTTACCTCGAACGTAAGCTATAATATTAAACTCATGTTTACCTACACATAGGTTTAGAACCACAATACCTATTAGATATGCTAACATACCACAACATGTACATTTCTAGCTATACTTATCAGTTTAGCACAAGTCTTATGCTACTATACAAATATCAGAAATTTCAAGTGTTAACCTTCACAACACCTGTTTACTATTCATCATGCTCACTAAGTCTAATATGCCACGTTCATTACTTACTAATCATTTGAAACTTTAAATTTACTAACTACATAACACAACTATATTTTAACCTTGTTGTTACGTGTTTATCATACTAACACATCATTGGACCAAGGTATGTTGCTATCCCATAACAGCAGCAGCAGCAGAAGTCACTATCCCAAACTAGGGTATGGGCGCATTTCACGCCATACACAAAGCCCTGGATCAAGTAAGAATGCATAATTTTAGCCTTGGCACCGGTAGCAGTAATGCTATTTGGGTGCATGTATTGCAGGTAGAGACTGACTATGAGCAAGAGTCGACTTTAGCCCAACAAACACGAATTTCACCCATTAGACAGTAATATTAACACAAACAATTGATATAAAACTATCATAAACATGTTTGCCAAAATATTCCTCAACATAGAACCATTTAACAGCAATTATACTAGTTTAATTTCCTCAAATTCCATAATTTCATATAAAACTCCATTTTTGAGTTCCTTCCCAAAAATTAACACTGTAAACACAATTCTTGTCCAAATTGCTTCGTTCAAATTACGTTATCTTCGTTTCTTAATGAACTAGCATAAACAAGCTTCAATTTGCAGTTTAACATAAAAATTGACCATCAAAATCGATACTTTCATAAGCCACATAAGAAAATATTCATATAAACATACACTGTCATTATTTTTCTACAGTTATCCGAAATTAACATGCAATTTCCTTGTTTGAACATCAACTATAGTCATCATAAACACATGCAATTGCAACAACTCAGTTTTCTACAACAATTTAAGAGAATTTGAATTCACCGAGGATAGAACATACATGACGTAAAACAAATTAGAACATATATGTATATGCAGTACTAAGATTATGAACATACCTTCAATTTGCTAATACAATCTTTGTTAATTGCAGACCAATCTCTCTCTCAAATTCTCTCACGCTCCTTTCTCAATTCTCTCTGTCTCTGACTTAGCAAATGGCCAAAACCCAACTGATATGCGTAGTAATACAAAATCTGATACAACCTTAATACTACTACTAATTGTAATATCAGTTACTAAAATAACGTATAGATTATAATTTATTATAATTATTATTTTAATTTATTTTATTTATAATTCAAAATTCAAAAATTAATAATCCAAAAGCCATAAGGCTTGGTTTGGCAAAACCCTTTAAATATTAAAGTCTTAATATATTTAAGCCTTGTTTGGGTTAAATCAATTTAAAACTACTTTAATTATTTTAATAAACAATTTAGTTTATAATTTATAATTACATCTTATTTATTTGGATTTCTATATCCAACATTAATCAAATAGATTAATTACATACTATATTTTAAATAAATTTTCCATTTTAACAAATATCACAAAATTATAATTTTATTATAATTTAATCTAATAATTTAACATATCATTTAAATTATTAAATCAACGCAACAATATAACATCTCATGTTACATATCATTTTAATTATTAAATCAACACAACAATATAACATCTCATGCTATGTTAAAACTCCCTCAATTATAATCACATAAATTTAGAATTTTATTAATTCATAAATATTTACTAATAATAATCCCATCAATAAAATATTTATTTCATCAATAAATACCTCAAATAAATATTTATATAATTCAATAAATATTTAAAATTACAACTTGAAATTTTGGATTGTTACAAAAGCCCTGACATAATCCTAGGGACAACGACGGGGAAGGATGGAAAAGAACGCCTCGAAACCCCAGTAATGTACAATCGCTCGATAATCGGGATGCAGAGCCTGATATGTAGAATGAATACTAAACCAGTTCCATCGAGGCTGCGTAAATCCGGGGACCTACATTACAAAAGCAAATCAACACCAGATCTTTGTTCCTCATCAATAGGAAACTGAGGGGTGTCGACTCAAATCACCCAGAAGTTATGGGATCGTCACCTGAACGCCTGGAAAATCCCTACGGGGAACATGAGCAGCAAGAGCGGGATCCATAATCGGTACATCATCCTCCTCGTCCTCAACATCCGGTACCTCAACCCAGATAGGACGAATCTGTAGCATCCCCAGATCCCGGTCCTAATCACCAAGGATATAGTATACTATTTCTATAACTATTGCAAAAAATATAAACATAAATTGTTTATACAATAAACTTTACACATTAACCCCAAGGTCGAAAACCTTCACATAATACCTGAATCAATATCCTATCTAACATACAATGTTATTATCATACATAACTATTACAATTCTAGTTGCACACGTAATCCCAAGTTGAACTTGGCTTTGACTTTTCCTTGTATCCGACGTATTCGCCTAATCTATAATGTTTATCATGATATAGCAAGGGTGAGCAATAAATTTGCCCAACAAGTTTTAGTTCAATAAATTAAGGATATATCATGATGGAAAGAATTGAACAATAAGTTGGCTAAAATTCTACAATATAATTGTGAACTAGCATAAACAAACTTTCATAGTTGAACGAACATTTAACATGGACATATCAATTATATCTAGACCGAATGGTAATGAAGGTGATCAACCTTTCATACCTGATGAATACATGCAATATGCACAAAGTACGATTCAATAATTCATAGACATGGTAATCAACAATGATTATCCATAAGTATATTTGAATAAACAACTCAAAGTTGAGTTAAGGAAAACTTGTTTGATCCATTGATTATCGTTACGTAGCTTATTTAGCTTCAGTTGAAAGACCTATTATTGATAATATCGATCTCTCAATTAGAATAATATCATCACACACACTACTATTAATTACAGTCATTATATAACTTAAACACTTATCACATAATTAAATTTAGATTACTCCTTAAAACATCATTATTATTATTATCGTCCTTTGATATTTCTTTAATCACTATATCATATACATTATGATTTAACACTCTAATCTTATATATTATAAGTTCTTTAAACTCTAATAAGTCAAATACTAATCCAGCAACCTGAATTATCCAAACATACCAATCCAACAAAACCAGATGGTCAATCCAGCAAACTAAATTATGATCCAGCGAACTGGATTCCAAATCCAGCAACCAGATTGCAATCCAGCAAGTTGGATTCAACATATTTTCAATTCAGTATATTGCTTTTCAATCCAGCAAGCTGGATTCATCAGATTTTTCAATCCAGCAAGCTGGATTCATTATCCTTTTTATGAAAATACCAAATCAACATATTATTTTTCTATCATTTGTCCAAACATATATACATATATTATACACAAATAATATTTTTCCATAAATTTTCAACTCCCTTTAATATTTTTCAAAAATTATTTTTTTAGTTCGTAGCTTAAGAAATTAGCCCTATCATGCTCATATCCATAAATTACCATCTCTTGACATACTCTTATACGTGTTAATGTGAGTCTCCAGTTTAAATTTCGTGGCAATCGGAGTTATAGAACTCCGGTTATAGCCGTTTTCGTCAAAAATCCTTCAAATTGAAATGGTCATAACTTGGTCATTTTAAGTCAGAATGAGCTCATTTTTGGACAGGAGGTACTTTATACCATATACTTTCATTTCCTAAAATTCTGGAATTTATTTCGCAAACTAAGTTTCTGAAACAGCCCCTGGAAAGTTCTAGGAAGTAGCTATTTTGGAAAAACAAGTTTTTTGTACTTTGTTAAAAATAATCCATACGGAAATCTACAACTCCTTTTTCAGTGATTCCACTTGGAGATGTTAGAAAAATTATCATAGTATCCTCCCAAAGTTTTCCAGAATTTTTGAATGTAAGAACAATGATGAAACTACCCCTACCCTTGACTGTCCAAAAATAGTCTTCTTTTCTCTCTAGACACGAAACTATTTTGGCTAAAACAGTCACTACAGATTGTGTAATCAACATTTTTGAGTTCTAACACTTGAGTTTAGTAGTTAACTTACATATCTAGCACCTCTCTTTGACGGATTACAAAAATAAGGTGTAGATCAAAAACGGTGAAAATCCAAAGTACATAGAAATTTTATGGTTTATAAACTAGAAAAACATTTTTTCTTTACTTTTGATTTCCAACTAAAACAACACCCAATATGGGTATATCTACACATGAAACACTCTTTAACAAGTATATTCATGGTTTTTAAGTTTAGAAACATAGTTTCAAGGTTTGATTTACAATAATCA
Organism: Panax ginseng; assembly: GCA_020205605.1. Taxonomy (NCBI): domain Eukaryota; kingdom Viridiplantae; phylum Streptophyta; class Magnoliopsida; order Apiales; family Araliaceae; genus Panax; species Panax ginseng. Next base: position 140,390,121 of record CM035128.1, read on the forward strand.
CAAATTACATCAACAAAAGGGGTTTATACTTTTGTTCAAAACTCCTCCTTCTAAAATATGAGATGGATCTTGGGTGTAAGAAGATCAAAATCTCCTCTTCTCATCTCTCTAGGGCTACCGAAATGGTCCCTCTATTCTCTCTCTCTCTTTGGTTTTCTTAGCAAAATAGAAGAATAAGATGAAAGAGAAATATGATTTAATTGTTGGAAAAATTCTATAGATATATTTGGTATATTTAATTATAATCTACCAACATATCTCTTCTCTTCTCTCACTCAATTACTAAGTGATTGCTTGCATGAATGTACAAAAATGTTGGTGTAATAAACAAGTGACACATAGGAGGTTTGGTCACCAACTAAAGTAAATAATAATCACATTCTTCCCCCTCTTTTTTCCTCCTCTCCACATCCGGCCAAGTGGCCTTAGCTTGTCCAAGTTTAATTTTTGTTTTATGTAATATTTAGTATATCAAATGACTAAAATGCCCCTCTTCAATTGGGCTAAGAGATTGGGATTTCATTAAATTCTTTTGGGCTTCTAAATTATTTTTTTAGGCCATGAAATTTACATAGTCCAACACTTTTTAATAATATCTTTCCCTAATTATTTAACTAGGCCTTCTATTCAATACAATTATAATTTAAATAATTGCTCATGCACATTTAATTTCTTAACCCAATTAGACTTGCTATAATTAGGTTATAAAATTAATTAATTGAGATATATAAATTAAGTCTCTTAAAATTAGTATATATTTTATATACCAATAATCTCCCATATCATAACCCTTAAGTTATTTAATTTTTCATTCCTAATATATAATTAGGTTGCCATAGTTTCTTTTATTTGCTTATAATAAACAAATAAAAACAAACCCATATAATTTATATGCATTTACTCACATATAACAATACACAAAGCCATAAAAGTCTTTCACAAATTTTATTTTTTAAATCCATACCTTATTTCTAATCTAGGTCGTATTATTCAGCCTTTATTTAATCAATTAAGATTTTATTAATCGTATAAATTCTCGGGTTGTCACAGAATCACTGCCTCCACCAAACGACAAGGTTGTTTAACTGAACGAGGTCGAGGCACATCAAAAGCCCTCCTCCGCACACCTGAAGCGGTCCTGCAGGAACTACTCAGCTGATCCAAATCCAAATATATCTGGATACAAGTGTGACGCCTCCAAAACAGGTATACATCACCCATCTTGGGTCGCAAGAAAATACATGGTACATAAATTCAAATACAACTTAATTATACAACATTCGTGTAAAAATACGACAAAACATAGCTGAGAGTTTAAACAAGAATATTGTCATCTAGACAATATCCACACTCAATGGTGTCCTCATTACAATTATTGTAACATTATTTCGTAGAATAGTGAGGACTACTAAAGCCATTTATCCTGGACCATCACTCCATTCCCCGACTCGTCCCAGCTATATTCTCATTTCCTAAAGAGAACAATGAAAGAAAGGGTGAGCTCAAATAGCCCAGTAAGAAATATTATGACTAAGATAATGCAAAATAAATTATCCTTGGCCTTCAACAGTATAACAACTGATAGAATACAATAGACAACAAGTTTTAGATCAACAACTGCAGCGAAAATAAGCAATCCATTAGAAGAGTCAAGTAGAGCATAAAATCTACTATCTTCTATGATTTAAAAAGTTTTTCATCAACTTTATCGCTGAGACTCAGCTTAATAAATAAACCATATCATCGATTCTTCCCTGCACTACGGGCCAAGGATAATCATTAAATCATCAATGGTCATGACTATACCGAATAATCCCTGGTCATAATCATACCAAAAATTGTCCATAAATACACTACAGGCCACTGAGGACTTTCACCACATCATTCGTCACATTACGGTCATGATTATACCGAATAATCCCTGGTCATAATCATACCAAGTCCATCTATGCACGTAAGCCAAAGATGACTTACATCACAATATCAGCATGAGGATGATGACAACGACATAATAATTTAATAAAACAAGTTCAAGAATAAATTTTAAAGTTTTATAATTTAATTTATCCAGAAATCAATAACGTCCAAATTGTGAACATGATACTATTTTGTGGAGTAAAATTCAAGAATAATATTCATGTACCAAAAATAATTTGGACAGAAAATAAATATATTTTTTGGGTAAATAGTACCCCGTGAATAGTACTTCTGGAATAGTACCCCGTGAATCGTACCCCAACACAAAAAGTACCACAAATACCCGAGTGAATGATACTAAAATGAATAGTAATCGGATGAATAGTAACCCGTGAATAGTACTCTAGTACAAAAAGTGCCCCAAATACCCAAGTGAATAATACTAGAGTGAATAGTAACCGGGTGAATAGTAACCCATGAATAGTAACTCGTAAAAGAAAATAACAAAGAAAATGATATTCCATGATTTAGTACAAAAGAAATGATATCTCATACGAGTATAATAGATATATAAATCAGCAAAAGGATTTTCACCTGCAATGCGGTAATCACGTGATGATCATTTCCATAATTTAATAAAGAATGAATCTGAAGGATCATTCACCATGCATCGTTAATCCACATGTATGAGGATATTCCAACAGATTAATAAAGAATGGAACCGAAGTCATGCGTAATCCGCAGACGCATGGATATTCCAATGTAATAATAAAGAATGGAACCGTGTCATGCGTAATCCGCATGCACAGACGGGATATTCTAATGTAATAATAAAGAATGAAATAACAATGAAATTCACGGGCATGCGATAAACCGCACATACAGGTTATTCCAACAGAATAATAAAGGATGGAATAACAGAAGAATTTCACCATATATGCGGTACTTCGCATAGACAGGTTATTCCAATATAATAATAAAGAATGGAATAACAACCCTTACGAGTATTGAAAGAAAATATATCTCTTCATGAACACGAAAGAATAATACCCCTCACCTTAGAAGAAAACTGGATACTAGAATAGTGAGGTAACAGACTTCTATTCTTCCTTCTCTCTATAATAATTTCTCTATAGATTTAGTGAATTGGTGAGAAATGAAGGAAGAATGAGCTTCTATTTATAGGAAAATATAGTTTCGATAATTGCATGCTTTGGGGCTCAAAATATTATAGTATAATACCTTCCGCTTTTTCTTCATTTTTAATTTAGTCATGCAAGTATTATCAAACTTGCACCACCTCCCCTAATAGTAAATCATGTGAATCAATAGTAAAATCATGCGACTCAATAGTATAATCATGTGAAAAAATGAATTACAGTATAATACCTTCATCTATACCTCCATTTTTAATTTAGTCATGCAAGTATTATCAATCTTGCACCAACTCCCCTAATAGTAAATCATGTGAATCAATAGTACACACATGTGAACACATAGTTATAAGCATTTTAATCAATTGTAATTATTTGCTCATTTATTTGGTTAATTACTCGATTGGTCAATATAACCTCCAGACATCAATTATTATCGAAATAAATGTCGATTTCCACTAACACTAATAATTCCAACACAATAGAACTATCAATTTCATCTTTAATCAACACTAACTTATTCATCATTAATATTATATTTCACAATATTTAACAACCAGGTCGTTCCGAGGAAAGAGGGGGCTTTCCAATAAGGTTTTCTCCATATTGGCGCGCAATTAGATTATCTAACCTCTCCTTGATAGAACTTCTAGATATTGTCAATATTGGAAATAATAATATGAATAACTTTGTCGTCTCAATTATTGATTTAATAATATAACATATTATACAGATGATACTGTGACAATAATTGAATCAATAATATGAGAGATATGATGCAACAATTCATTTGTAGCAATAATTGAGTATAATCGAGTGACTTTCACGTAAGCATCAATAATCAATACCGTGCTACTTATGCAACCACGCCAGACATCTTGTATTTTTACTAGGGGTAGTTCAACGGTTTTAACGGTAACACTTTTGCCATTATTTTTATCAAAAGATAATTACATGCGTTGCTTAACTACGACAATAATACTTCCGCTGGGGTCCACCAATGATTGTGCCATCGTACGTATACTCCCCGACCAATCAAATATTATATAAAAACTTGCATACTTTGTAAAATTTATAAATATTACCCACAACTATAACATTATATCAAATCCACACCATAATATTAAAAAAAAATTCGAGAAATTTAAATCTTTATTCATAAAATTTGGGGTCTCACAATTTTCCCTCCTTATGAAATTTCGCCCTCGAAATTTACGTACGTACCTGGTATGCCGAAGAGATGAGAATACCTTGACTTCACTTCAAATTCCAACTCTTGAGGTATAACCTTTGAGTGTCGAATGTGATCCTTCTTATCAAAGATTTTAACATGTATCTCCTCATACGTTAAATCTTTTGCTATCTCATCTAGTTATAATTTAATAATGTGGTTCAGGTCGTCCATATATTTACGTAACATTGATACGTGAAAAACGTTATGAACAAGCGACATAATTAGCGATAAGGCGAGTCTATAGGCCATAGTTCTTACTCGATCGAGGATTTCAAATAGGCCAATTAAATTAAGGGTTGAGGTTTCCTCTCTTCATCGAATCTTGCTTCTAGAATAACGCCCTCTTGAACCTTCTTCTTTGTATTCATCAGCTCCGGGTGTGTAGCTTGAGCGGCTTTAACTTTATCGATTAAAGTCGATTCTAATCGTATATTTGTTATATTCACGTGGGTCCCTAGAGTCTTTAACTCCATCTTCATCATTTGTAAGTTATACGAAATGGGTCTTTGTGTTAACAACATCGCACTCGTAAATGCATACGATCTTCTACTCAACGCGTTAGCTACCACGTTCGCTCTTTCAATATGATATTGAATGGTATAGTCATAATCTTTAAAAGCTCGAGCCAACGTCCTTGGCGCATGATACGTTCGTTTTGGTTGAAGAAATATTTAAGGGTTTTAGAAATGGGTTTTGTACTGGGGTCAATACAAAATTCGATTTCATGTTCTAGGGGTAGGCTAAGAAGTCTTTAAGAATACGCTAGGAAATTTATTAACAATAGAAATATCATTTAAAAACTATGACTCTCATCCAAGACTTGGATAGCACATGAAATGAAAGTTTCTACTAATGAAGTTTCAACCAATAAATCAAAGTTTAACTTCTCTAGAGTTAAATTTAAACGTTGAGCGCAAGCAAGAGAGAAAAAAGAATGGGTAGAACCGGTATCTAATAAGGTATAGACTTCGCAAGAATTTATAATTAACCAACCTGTGCTAACTTCATTCGGGTCACTCGCTATTTGAGAAGTCACGAAAAATGCTCTTCCTGAAACCACCGACTTTGTTTTGTCCGTATCCGCCTTTAGTGCCACCGTCCCAGCTGGACTTGACTTTGGTGCACGACAAAATCATGCTAGGTGACCTTCTTTTCCACAATTGTAACATGCTTTAGACTGCATCATGCAGCTTGGACTGATATGTCCCTCCCCTCCGCATTTGAAGCATACAATTGGTGGTCATTCTCCTTCCTTGAAAACGGGTGTTGGTGCTGCGGTCTTTCCATCGTTGTTGAACCTTCTCTTCTTGAAATTTCCACTCCTATTATCTTAGCCATGATTACCACTGAAGTGGTTACCATTCTTGGCATTGTAACGCCCGAGAAAATTTGATTTTTATGACAATTAAATTTTTATTTGATTATGTGAATTAAATGAATTTAATTGATTTATTATGTGAGTAAGCTATGTGAAGGTCGTTCTATGACCTATAATGTGTTTATATGGTTAGTAATCTGGCTATGTGCTAGAATTACTTGTTTATCATTTCCAAGACAAAAATAAATGTTTTCTGAGAAATTTTGGTAAAAACACTATTCATCCGTTTTTGTTCGGGGAATTAAGTTGAAATTCCGAGAAACGCGTAATGATAGGATATTGAGATAAGATGAAATATCTAATAATAGTTCATTTATGGCAAACAAAGTTTTCGCCTGCGAACTTAAAACCTAAGGGTTGAGTATATTGATTTCCGAGAAGGAAATGGAATGCGTAGAAGAATTGCGTTATAGTTAAAGTGAGTGTTATACAAATATGGTACTAATTAGTATCTATGTGTAATACGATGGGTAAATATGAAGTACAATACAATTATTGTACGAGTATTATACAAAGAGAATACGTGAATTGTACGTATAGGATACGATTAATGTTATAGAATTAAGTTAAGACTTAATGTTAATTCTTTTGGGTTGGATTATAATTAGTCCAATTAATTGAATGAGCAAGCCCAAGGGATTAGTTGGTTAAGCCCAATTCAAGGCCCAATATTAGATTGGTTAAGCCCAATGCATGAAAACCGAACTGTGGATCGAACTGATGGGTCACCGAATGGGTAAAACCAATGGGGCAACCCATGGGGATAACCCACGGGCAAGGGTGGGCAGGCCCTTGGTGTGCAAGGCAAGATTGATGTTTGGTCACCAAGCATTTTACTTGGTGACCAAGTGTGAATAGTAAGGAGGTGGGTTGTTTATTGTCTAGATTGCCCTCCATTTCATTTTCTATAAATAGAAAGCTAGGTTTAGTCATTTGAGAGTTTTTTAATTACCCAACTTAGATTATTTGAGAGAGAAAGAGAGCTAGACTCACAAATCATTCACTTTGGAAGCTTTGACTTAGATTTTTCCAAGAGATTTCATAAGAGTTCTTGAGGTAATACTCCTTGTTTCTCATTTTCATCTCTTTCGATTTTCTTTTAACATGGAGAATAATAAATAGGTGGTATGTGTCTTTTATAGTGGATTAAAGATGACTTAATATAGATTCAATCTCTATAAGTCATGAGATCACAAGAATTATGAGGTTCAATATAGTTTCAAACCATGAAAATATTGATTATTGAGATCGATTGTTGATAAACGATTGAACTCCATCAATACGTTATATATACATCTTGCTTAGTTAGGATGTAGATATGAAATCCATGGAGTATTCCATGTGATTTGGCCTAGAGAACGTTAGTAACGAAGTTATGGCGAATTTCACGAAAATAGACGTTAAACGTCGAAAATGTTGAAATTCCGGATTGTAGGTCAAAAGTTGTCGTGAGACTTGAAAACATTGTTTTTTAATGTCAACATGTGAGATAGGGTATTAAAGAGTTGTCGGTTCGAGAATCGTCGGATTCTGACTTAAAATGAAGAAAACGAGCATTGAACGCTCATTAACATTTACGAACGCTTAGAAAATGAACTCAATAGTAAATTTTGAGTTAACGGATTCAAAAGTGTCAAATTCTTATATGAACGCGTAGAGTATGTCAATTATGACGTGTAGGCTTTTGAACGGACCAAATCGGGCTTATAACGAAGAAGTTATGGCTCTAGGAATTTCACAAAATTTTTAAAACTGTTGGAATTATCTGGTACTGAGGTTTGGCGCCGCGACGCCAGACGTAGTGTTAAATACCATGCCACAACGCCAAAGATAGTGTAGTCAGATATCGCTAAATGAAAGCCGCAAATACCATCGATAGAGTAAACTCTCGCGACAAGCAAGACCGAAGGACGACTGACTTACTAGCTAATCGAAGCAGCAATATCGTCTAGTACTAAGGTGAAGCTTGCAACATGAAAAGTGTGGCTTTTGATAGAGAACTTAGGTTTTGAACTTCAATTTTTCATAGATCTATAAGGGTAATGTTTGTACACTTCATAAGTATATTTAAACTATTCCTATAGTACCTATACTAAGGTATATGGTATTGAACTTAGGAATTTGATGTATGTTAATAATTTATGAATGATGAACAAAGTTGGTACTTTATTAACGATGTTCCTCTCCAATTAATAACTTCAGTTGGTTAATAAGTCAGGATGAAGGGTAGTATGTCGAGTTGACTTTATTATTGATATTAAGTTAACAAAGACATAGAAGAGAAAGAAGATTGTAGGAACAATGTGAATAATTATTTGATAGTTAATTACAATGTGCTATGTTAATATATCATGTAGATTCTGTAAAGGCTGTGGCCAGTCGATTAAGTTATTTGAAGACACTGAAAGGCAAGTTTACTTAACGTTTTTCTGACTTTCATGTTAGTCAAGTTTTATGTGATTCATTGTCTTTGAATTGCATTTAATTGGTTTTAAAGAAAGGGTCAATGCCGATTTAACTTTCTATTAGACTACTCGTAGTATATAGATTGATTGATATTCATATCTTTCTATATAGAAATGTTAACGCTATCCTATGCCAAGTAATTGGTACGGATGTGAAGGTAAGGTTTGTCTATGAACAAACAAAAGTATTTTTTCATCGATTATTCGATGGGCACGCGAGTTTGCCAAATGTTAATCGTAAATACGTTTAACGAATGGGTGTTGATCAACATAGAGTACTATAGACTGATCACCTAGAAGTGCTCGTAAGTAATGCGGATGTACAACCTTAGTGCTGTGATATCCTTTTCAAGTATGAAAACATAAAGCTACTGTTCATGGTCTATCGACCGGTTCAGGAATTCCTAATCTACTCTGTACTTTGGGAATTGATGATATGAAATGTTAAAGTATTATTGTTTCATAATACTTCATAACTATTTATTCAGTTATGTATGAATTGTCATATAATTCACGAATGTGGTATTACTGTTATCCTTTGTTAAAACTTGATGAGCTTGTTATGCTCACTTCTTGCGTGAATTATATGATTGTAGTTAAGGATGAACATACTGAGCATGTTAAGAGAGATAAGGGCAAAGCTAAGATGGATGTTTAGCCATTCTGTAATTGATTAGTATGTTTGTATGTATTATACATTATGAACAACAAACGATGTAATTAGTTTATGAACCTGGGAAGGATTATACTTTGATTGTAATAAGAAGATAGTAATTACATTCATTTTGTTGTATTTTAATGGAATGGTTGTATGGTTATAAGTACAGTGTAGCACCATATGTCGGGTTGGAAGATACCCGGATTTGGGGGCGTCATAGGTATGATAATTTCCCCCACGATGGTTATCATTGTTCCGATGGCCGTTGCCGCTGGTACGATTATTATCGTGTTGTTGCTCGTTATCCTTTCGTTGGGCTGGCTCATTATCGCGTTCCAATAACTGAGCCCTATTCACTACATCTGAATATAAACAAAGTTTGTGAGAAATGAGGTATTGACGTATTTCAGGTTTCAAACCTCTTAGAAACATTCACGTCATTCGCTCCTCATTATCGACTAAATGGGATGCAAACCGAGATAACTCCACAAATTTAGCCTCGTATTGCGACACGGTCATATTATTTTTCTCCAACTTGATGAACTCCACCTCCTTCATGTGATGAATACTTTCGGGAAAGTACTTGTCGTTGAACAGTTCTCGGAACTTCTCCCAAGACATCTTGAGTGCGTCAGGCTGGGTACGTTTTTATAGATTCCCACCAATAATCTACCTCTTCACACAATATAAAGGTGGCAAAGGGAACCTTTTGCTCCTTGGAGCATCCCAAGACATCAAATATCTTGGTGATCTACTTTAACCACATCTCCGCCTTAAGTGATTTTGGCTTTCCCAAAAACTCCGGTGGTCCAAGCTCCTTAAACTGTTTAGCGGTGACCGACAGTGGGTTGCCATTATTTCCACCTATATTTTGAACAAGAGTCTCTCTTACCTGATGTTGCATGAATTGCATAAAGCCTCTGAACATCTCATCGTTCATCATTTGATCGGTGTTGTTATTTTCCTGAGGATTATTGTCTTCCTGTTGCACATTATCTTGGGTATTGATCGTTGGTGACTCAACGGTCTCATGTGCTTCATTGCTGATCTCAACAATTTTAGATGCCATTTTCAAACACTGTCACAAAATAAGGGTTAATTAACATATCACATATTATCCCTATACTCTGACCGACCAATTAAATACCAAATAAACTTAGGTAGATCATACTAGCGAAGGAATTCCCCGTCTCTCCCCTCCTAGTTCTTGTCTAACATCTCAGCCAGGGATCATATCCCTAAGCTTTATACCAACTGTGATGCCCCCAAAACAGGTATACATCACCCATCTTGGGTCTCCAGAAAATACATGGTACATAAATTCAAATACAACTTAATTATACAATAGTTGTGTAAAAATACGATAAAACATAGCTGAGAGTTTAAACAAGAATATTGTCATCTAGACAACATCCACACTCAATGGTGTCCTCATTACAATTATTATCACATTATTCCGTAGAATAGTGAGGACTACTAAAGCCATTTATCCTGGACCATCACTCCATTCCCCGACTCATCCCAGCTATATTCTAATTTCCTGAAGAGAACAATGAAAGAAAGGGTGAGCTCAACTAGCCCAGTAAGAAATATTATGACTAAGATAATGCAGAATAAATTATCCTTAGCCTTCAATAGTATAACAACTGATAGAATACAATAGACAACAAGTTTTAGATCAACAACTGCAGTGGAAATAAGCAATCCATTAGAAGAGTCAAGTAGAGCATAAAATCTACTATCTTCTATGATTTAAAAAGTTTTTCATCAACTTTATCGCTGAGACTCTGCTTAATAAATAAACCATGTCATCGATTCTTCCCTGCACTACGGGCCAAATATATTCATTAAAACAAGGGTTAATTAACATATCACATATTATTCCAATACTCTGACCGACCAATTAAATACCAAATAAACTTAGGTAGGTCGTACTAGCGAAGGAATTCCCCGTCTCTCCCCTCCTAGTTCTTGTCTCACATCTCAGCCAGGGATCATATCCCTAAGCTTTGATACCAACTGTGATGCCCCCAACACAGGTATACATCACCCATCTTGGGTCGCCAGAAAATACATGGTACATAAATTCAAATACAACTTAATTATACAATAGTTGTGTAAAAATACGACAAAACATAGCTGAGAGTTTAAACAAGAATATTGTCATCTAGACAACATCCACACTCAATGGTGTCCTCATTACAATTATTATCACATTATTCCGTAGAATAGTGAGGACTACTAAAGCCATTTATCCTGGACCATCACTCCATTCCCCGACTAATCCCAGCTATATTCTAATTTCCTAAAGAGAACAATGAAAGAAAGGGTGAGCTCAACTAGCCCAGTAAGAAATATTATGACTAAGATAATGCAGAATAAATTATCCTTAGCCTTCAACAATATAACAACTGATAGAATACAATATACAACAAGTTTTAGATCAACAACTGCAGTGGAAATAAGCAATCCATTAGAAGACTCAAGTAGAGCATAAAATCTACTATCTTCTATGATTTAAAAAGTTTTTTATCAACTTTATTGCTAAGACTCTACTTAATAAATAAACCATATCATCGATTCTTCCCTGCACTACGGGCCAAATATATTAATTAAAACAAGGGTTAATTATCATATCACATATTATCCCTATACTCTGATCGACCAATTAAATACCAAATAAACTTAGGTAGGTCATACTAGCGAAGGAATTCCCCGTCTCTCCCCTCCTAGTTCTTGTCTCACATCTCAGCCAAGGATCATATCCCTAAGCTTTGATACCAACTGTGACGCCCCCAAAACAGGTATACATCACCCATCTTGGGTCGTCAGAAAATACATGGTACATAAATTCAAATACAACTTAATTATACAACAGTTGTGTAAAAATACGACAAAACATAGCTGAGAGTTTAAACAAGAATATTGTAATCTAGACAATATCCACACTCAATGGTGTCCTCATTACAATTATTATCTCCGTAGAATAGTGAGGACTACTAAAGTCATTTATCCTGGACCATCGCTCCATTCCCCGACTCGTCCCAGCTATAAAATCTACTATCTTCTATGATTTAAAAAGTTTTTCATCAACTTTATTGCTAAGACTCTGTTTAATAAATAAACCATATCATCGATTCTTCCATGCACTATGGGCCAAATATATTCATTAAAACAAGGGTTAATTATCATATCACATATTATCCCTATACTCTGATCGACCAATTAAATACCAAATAAACTTAGGTAGGTCATACTAGCGAAGGAATTCCCCGTCTCTCCCCTCCTAGTTCTTGTCTGACATCTCAGCCAGGGATCATATCCCTAAGCTTTGATACCAACTGTGACGCCCCCAAAACAGGTATACATCACCCATCTTGGGTCGCCAGAAAATACATGGTACATAAATTCAAATACAACTTAATTATACAACGATTTATTGTAAAAAATACGACAAAACATAGCTGAGAGTTTAAACAAGAATATTGTCATCTAGACAATATCCACACTCAATGGTGTCCCCATTACAATTATTATCACATTATTTCGTAGAATAGTGAGGACTACTAAAGTCATTTATCCTGGACCATCACTCCATTCCCCGACTCGTCCCAGCTATATTCTAATTTCCTGAAGAGAACAATGAAAGAAAGGGTGAGCTCAACTAGCCCAGTAAGAAATATTATGACTAAGATAATGCAGAATAAATTATCCTTAGCCTTCAACAGTATAACAACTGATAGAATACAATAGACAACAAGTTTTAGATCAACAACTGCAGTGGAAATAAGCAATCCATTAGAAGATTCAAGTAGAGCATAAAATCTACTATCTTCTATGATTTGAAAAGTTTTTCATTAACTTTATCGCTAAGATTCAGCTTAATAAATAAACCATATCATTGATTCTTCCCTGCACTACGGGCCAAAGATATTCATTAAATCATCAACGGTCATGACTATACCGAATAATCCCTGGTCATAATTATACCAAAAACTGTCCATCAATGCACTACAGGCCACTAAGGACTTTCACCACATCATTCGTCACATTACGGTCATGATTATACTGAATAATCCCTGGTCATAATCATACCAAGTCCATTTATGCACGTAAGTCAAAGATGACTTTCATCACAATATAAGCATGAGGATGATGACAATGACATAATAATTCAATAAAACAAGTTCAAGGATAAATTTTAAAGATTTATAATTTAATTTATCCAGAAATCAATAACGTCCAAATTGTCAACATGATACTGCTTTGTGGAGTAAAATTCAAGAATAATATTCATGTACTAAAAATAATTTGGATAGAAAAGAAATATATTTTTCGGGTGAATAGTACCCCGTGAATAGTATTTCAAGAATAGTACCCCGTGAATAGTCCCCGACACAAAAAGTACCTCAAATACCCGAGTGAATGACACTAGAGTGAATAGTAATCAGGTGAATAGTAATCTATGAATAGTAACTCGTGAATAGTATTCTGGCACGAAAAGTGCCCCGAATACCCGAGTGAATATTACTAGAGTGAATAGTAATTTGGTGAATAGTTACCCGTGAGTAGTAACTCATAAAAGAAAAATACCAAAGAAAATGATATTCCATGACGAGTACAAAAGAAATGATATCTCATACGAGTATAATAGAATATACGAAACTGGAAATGGATTTTCACCCGCCATGCGATAATCCACGTAGACAGATCATTTCCACAATTTAATAAAGAATGAATACGAAGGATCATTCACCATGCATGTGGTAATCCACATAGACAAGATATTCCAACAGAATAATAAAGAATGGAACCAGGTCATGCATAATCCGCACATACAAGATATTCCAACAGAATAATAAAGAATGGAACCAGGTCATGCATAATCTGCACAGACAGGATATTCGAATAGAATAATAAAGAATGTAATAACAACAGAATTCATCAGACATGCGATAGACCGCACAGACAGGTTATTCCAACACAATAATAAAGAATGGAATAACAGAATAATTTCACCATATATGCGGTACTTCGCATAGACAAGTTATTCCAACTTAATAATAAAGAACGGAATAACAACCCTTACGAGTATTGAAAGAAAATAACTCTCTTCATGAAAACGAAAGAATAATACCCCTTACCTTAGAAGAAAATTGGATACTTGAATTGTGGGGTAACAGACTTCTCTTCTTCTTTCTCTCTATAATAATTGCTCTATAGCTTTAGTGAATTGGTGAGAAATGAAGAATGAGCTTTTATTTATAGAAAAATATAGTTTCGATAATTGCACATTTTGGGGCTCGAAATATTACAATATAATACCTTCCTCTTTTTCTTCATTTTTAATTTAGTCATACAATTATTATCAAGCTTGCACCACCTCCCCTAATAGTAAATTATGTGAATCAATAGTAAAATCATGTGACTCAATAGTATAATCATGTGAAAAAACTAATTACAGTATAGTACCATCATCTATACCTCCATTTTTAATTTAGTAATGCAAGTATTATCAATCTTGCACCAACTCCCCTAATAGTAAATCATGTGAATCAATAGTACACACATGTGAACACATAGTTATAAGCATGTGAATCAATAGAAATTATTTGCTCATTTATCCGGTCAATTACCCAATTGGTCAATATAACCTCCAGACATCAATTATTATTAAAATAAATGTCGATTTCTACTAACACTAATAATTCCAACACAATGGAACTATCAATTTCATCTTTAATCAACACAAACTTATTCATCATTAATATTATAATTCACAATATTTAACAACCAGGTCGTTCCCAGGAAAGAGGGGGCTTTCCAATAAGGATTTCTCCATATTGGCGCGCAATTAGATTATCTAACCTTTCCTTGACAGAACTTGTAGACATTGTCAATATTGTAAATAATAATATGAATAACTTTGTCGTTTCAATTATTGATTTAATAATATAACATATTATACAGATGATAATGTGACAATAATTGAATCAATAATATGAGAGATATGATGCAGCAATTAGTGTAGCAATAATTGAGTATAACTGAGTGACTTCTGACGTAAGCATCAATAATCAATATTGTGTGCTACTATGCAACCACACGTATTATTGTACTTTTACTATCGGGTAGTTCAACAATTTTAATGGTAACACTTTTGCCATTATTTTTATAAAAAAATAATTCTGTCATTTTTTAACTACGACAATACTTTCGTTGTGGGGTCCACCAATGACTGTGTCGTCTTACGGATATTCCGCGACAAAAAGAATATTTCCCGACCAATCGAATATTATATAACAACTTGTATACTTTGAAAATTTTATAAATATTACCCACAACTATAACATTATATCAAATCCACACCATAATATTTAAAAAAATATTTTGAAAAATTTAAATCTTTATTCATAAAATTTGGGGTCTCACAACAAGTCTCCAAATCACTTTAGAAAGGGTGTGGTAAACTCTAACCTGGAGCTTTTTTAAATGCATTTTATGACTATATGCATGCATGCATGACTTTAACATACGCCTACAGTAGAGTTAAAAATGATTGTCTATCCAATGCCTACATTTTGGAAAATTTTTGCCATAGTCTCATTTGTAAAAAGGACTATCCACATGCACATAGGCATGACTAGGTGGCCATTCAGTAGCACACCTACCCATAGTCATAAACATCCTATATGCATTACACTACCAAAGTCATAAATCGTAAGGGTAGCCTAATTACCAGGATTACATTGCTTTACCACCTTTACTCATTTGTCCTCAAATAGGATAAGAAATAACAGAAAAAGGGTGTCAATTTGAGTGTTTTAAAAGTCAAATTTTTTTCACGTCATTATGTTCAGCATTGTTAAATACTAACATTTAATATGTTGAATATGTTTTATCAACTTATATGAGAATGCATATTCACTACTATGTGTTTAGAAGCATTTCATGTGATAACTCATTTTCCAATGGATAAAAACTGGAAAAGAAGACATGCATACGTTACCAGGACAGTGTAGAACACTTGTACAATGACAGATTTTGTAGAAAGACACCCGAACTCATCAGATCTGAAGAAGAGCTCTCGGATTTTCTATGTGGCACAACTTAAAAATGACTTGGGAAAGAAACAGGCCACTTAAGGCCACCCACGGTTGGCCACGGGTGTATGTGCGGCTCCCTTGGGTTGGGCCCACCCCTCCGGCTCTGTCCAATTTGAGTTGAAAAGGAGGTCTCACAAGCTGAAAAAGTCAAATCAAGAAAAAGATGCTACGTGATTGAGCGTAAAAGCCTGAAATCCTTGTTTTTAGAGACCAAACTGCGGGTCTACATATCACTCATTGGTATTTGCCCAGACACACGATTTACTGTACCGATGATCACAATTGTTGCAAACTACACTCGGCAATACCTCATGAAGGTTCGATTCCATCAGTTCGGGGTCGAAACTCCATAACATTTCCCCCAGCAGAAACATCATACAAGTTCATCCGTTAATGTACACATCAACGAAGGTCAAGAAACCTCGATGACATTCAGTCGTTGGCAAGTAAATCCAGCGAAGCATCGGAAGCCATCCGATGATCTCATCCGTTGATGCACACGTCGACGAAGGTCAAGTAGCCTTGACATTATCCCCAGCAGGGAGCTCATCCGTTGATGTACATTTCAGCAAGGATCAGGCAGCCCTTATAACACAAATTGTTGGCAGTAACTCCGACAGAGCAATGGAAGGACCTGGCAATACAAACGTGGAAAGACCATCCTCATCGGGGAGGACCAATGATGGAATATGTTATACAAATTCTCCTCAGACAAAAAACATCCCCACAGGTCTCTCATACATGAGAGGTACATCCTCAATGGGAAATTGGCACTAAGGATTAACGACTTTGGTGATAACCCCAACATCAACATCCTAGAAGCTTTGGATCACACATCCAAGTAGTTAATCCGAGTTATCCGTGATAATTTCAATCCCCATCAAAAGTTGTGGGAACATTCATCACATCCCTTTGGAAAACAATCCAACAAACCATAAACATCATGCATATATGTAAGACTCCAACTTATTGTAACTAAAATTGAATTTCATCTATTCACTATCTTGAAATGATAAGGAGTTAATTTGATATAATGTTTTTGTTTTGGGTTAAATGTGCAAATTTTGCAAAATAAGAAAGTGGTTATAAAATATTCATTGTTATTGGGGAATATTCGTTTGGTTGTGGAATATTCTTGCTGTCAGGGAATATTCATACGACGACGCAGCCATTTGTGTGCCCCATAACGAAAAATGGTCGGATGAAGAAAACGACAAGCTTAAGTTTTTATAAATAACGACGTAATTATTACCGTTAACACTGTTGGATTACCTGGTGGTTAAAATACAGTAATACGTGTGATTGCACAGTACCACACGGTATTGCACAATATTTTTAAATTATTGATTCTTACGTAAGAAAGCACTACTCAATAATTGTTACAGTTATTACTGTTCAATATTTTATTTTATTTATTCAATAATTGTTGCGTTGATATTTTATATTATTGTTATTTCAATAATTGTCGTTGCACAGTATTTTCCATTATCAGATCAATAATTCATATTATTTGAATAATATTATTAGATAGCATTATTGGCAATGTCTAAGGAAGTTCTTTCTAGATTCATTCAAATATATTATTATATTACATTATAAATATATAAGGTGATAATATAATAATATAATTATGATGATATTTTTACAATGGATGTGTGATATATTAATAAATGAGGAGAAAGAGTATTTTTGTTACAATAAATGCTAAAAATATGTTAAACATGTTGGTGGACCCCATTTTTGACTAAAATTTGATTATAGCCTGCAAAATTGTCTGTATGTGGATTTCGGTCAATTTCTGTTTAGAATTTGGAAAAACTTAAAGCTATAAAGTTGTAGAGAATTGAATTTCCTATGGAATGGATATAAAATTCGAATTTTTCTGATAAAAGGACTATTTATTATGAATTAAATGAAGTGAAGATGATCAAATTGAATCTGAATTCTTTTATTTTAAAAACATGTGATAAAGGTGGAGTGGGAAAGTTGGACTTGTGGGCATGTTTCCAAGTGAGGTGTGCTGTAAGTTTCAAAATAATCATCCGTATGTAAATTTTGTCAACAATGGTGAACTGGCAATTCCCTATAAATAGGGTGCTTAGTTAGAAATGAAATCACACCAGAATCTGAAGTTTTCTTTCTCTATATTATCGGGCGTATTTTTGTGAGTATTTCGATACTTTGAGAGTTATTAATCAGTGCAAGTTTCCTTCGGCTTTACATTTGATATTCCAATTAGAAATATTGTTCTTTTGAGGTAAGGGATGTTATTTTCTTCGTAAATGATATTATTTCTTTCAATATCATTATGCTGAAATATTGGTATGAATTTTATTGTGGAATTTCTACCTTTTTGTGTCGGGGTTACTATTCATGTATACGACTGTGACGCCCCCAAAATAGGTATACATCACCCATCTTGGGTCACCAAATACATGGTACAAAATTCAAATACAACTTAATTATACAACAGTCGTGTAAAATATGACAAAACATAGCTGAGAGTTTAAACAAGAATATTGTCATCTAGACGATATCCACACTCGATGGTGTCCTCATTACAATTATTATCACATTATTCCGTATAATAGTGAGGACTACTAAAGCCATTTATCCTGGACCATCACTCCATTCCCCGACTCGTCCCAGCTATATTCTCATTTCCTGAAAAGAACAATGAAAGAAACGGTAAGCTCAACTAGCCCAGTAAGAAATATTATGACTAAGATAATGCAGAATAAATTATCCTTAGCCTTCAACGGTATAACAACTGATAGAATACAATAGACAACAAGTTTTAGATCAACAACTATAGTGGAATAAGCAATCCATTAGAATAGTCAAGCATAGAATAAAATCTACTATCTTCTATGATTTAAAAAGTTTTTCATCAACTTTATCGCTGAGACTCAGCTTAATAAATAAAATCGAATCATCCCTGCACCATGGCCAAGGATATTCATATAATCATCAATGGTCATGATTATACCGAATAATCCCTGATCATACTCATACCAATATCTGTCCATCAATGAACTACAGGCCAATGAGGACTTTTACCACATAATTTGTTACATTACGGTCATGATTATAACGAATAATCCCTGGTCATAATCATACCAAGTCCATCTATGCATGTAAGCCAAAGATGACTTTTATCACAATATAAGTATGAGGATGCTGACAATGATATAAGCAATAATCAAACGAAATCAAATCCAACGAAATCAAGGATAAATATTAAAGACTTTAAATTTATTCAGAGTTTAAAAATATCTAAATTGTCAACATGATACTGTTTTGTAGAGTAAAATTCAAGAATAATATTCATGTACCAAAAATAATTTGGATAGAAAAGAAATATATTTTTTAGGTAAATAGTACACCGTAAATAGTACTTTGGGAATAGTACCCCGTGAATAGTACCCCATCATGAAAAGTACCCCAAATACCCGAGTGAATGATACTAAAGTGAATAGTAATTGGGTGAATAGTAAATCATGAATAGTAACTTGTGAATAGCACTCCGACACCAAAAGTGCCCCGAATACCTGAATGAATAATACTTTGAGTGAATAGTAATTGGGTGAATAGTAACCCGTGAATAGTAACTTATAACAGAAAAATAACAAAGAAAACGATATTTCATGACAAGTAAAAAAGAAATGGTATCCCAGATGAGTATAATAGAATATACGAAACTACAAATGAATTTTCACCCGCTATGCAGTAATCCACGTAGACAGATCATTTCCACAATTTAATAAAGAATGAATACAAAGGATCATTCACCATGCATGCGGTAATCCACATAGACAGGTTATTCTAACAAAATAATAAAGAATGGAATAACAGAAGAATTCACCATGCATGCGATAGACCGCACCGATAGGTTATTCCCAACAGAATAATAAAGAATGGAACCAGGTCATGTTTAAACCGCATAGATAGGATATTCCAACTGAATAATAAATAATGGAACCAGGTCATGCGTAATCCGCACAGACAGGATATTCCAATAGAATAATAATGAATGGAATAACAATGAGAATTCACGGGCATGCGATAGATCACGCATGATGAGTTATTCCAATGCGAGAATAATAAAAAATGGAATAACAGAAGAATTTCACTATGTATGCGGTACTTCACATAGACAAGTTATTCCAATATAATAATAAAGAATGGAATAACAACCCTTACGAGTATTGAAAGAAAATAACTCTCTTCATGAATACGAAAGGATAATACCCCTTACCTCAAAAGAAGACTGGATACTGGAATAGTGAGGTAGCATACTTCTCTTTTTCTTTCTCTCTATAATTTCTCTTTATAATAATTTCTCTATAGCTTTAGTGAATTGGTGAAAAATAATGAAGGAATGAGATTCTATTTATAGAAAAATATAGTTTCGATAATTGTACGTTTTGGGCTCGAAATATTACAGTATAATACCTTCCTCTTTTCCGTCATTTTTAATTTAGTCCTGCAAGTATTATCAAACTTCCACCACCTCCCCTAATAGTAAATCATGTGAATCAATAGTTCTAGACATGTGAAAATACAAATTACAGTATAGTACCTCGATCTATACCTCTATTTTTAACTTAGTCATGCAAGTATTATCAATGTTGCACCAATTCTCCTAATAGTTAATCATGTGAATCAATAGTACACACATGTTAACACATAGTTATAAGCATGTGAATTAATAGCAATTAATTGCTCATTTATCTGATTAATTACCCGATTGTTCAGTATAACTTCTAGACATCAATTATTATCCAAATAAATGTCGATTTCCACTAACACTAATAATAACCCCAACACAATGGAACTATCAATTTCATCTTTAATCAACACAAACTTATTCATCATTAATATTATAATTCATAATATTTAACAACCAGGTCTTTCCCAGGAAAGAGGGGGCTTTCCGATAAGGATTTCTCCCTATTGGCGCGCAATAAGATTATCTAACCTCCCTTTGATAGAACTTCTAGACATTGTCAATATTGCAAATAATAATATGAATAAATTTGTCATCTCAATTATTGATTTAATAATATAAAATATTGACAATAATTGAATAAAACGGAGTGACTTCTCACGTAAGCATTAATAATCAATAATGTATGCTACTATGCAACCACATGTATATAAGTGTACTTTTATCACCGATTATTTTATGACAACTTGTTCACTTTGAAAAATTTTCACATATCACCTTTAACTTTAACCTTTTATCAATTTAACCATTTACTAAATAGAATAATTATAAGAAATTTGAATACTTTCATTACATAAAATTCGGGGTCTTACAATCTCCTCTCCTTATGAAATTTCACCCTCGAAATTTACGTACGTACCTGATATTCCAAAGAGATGAGAGTACATTGCTTTCTTTTTGGATTATACCTTCCCGGTTATTTTCTCTGTATCATGATTTTCTCATTGTTCATCCCCTATTTTTCAGATATCATTCTAGAATATAGTTTCAAAATAAGGGTTAATTAACATGCAACATATTATCCCTATACTCTGATCGACCAATTAAATACCAAATAACTTAGACATGTCATACTAGCGAAGGAATTCCCCGTCTCTCCCCTCCTAGTCCTTATCTCACATCTCAGCCAGGGATCATATCCCTAAGCTTTGATACCAACTGTGACGCCCTCAAAACAGGTATACATCACCCATCTCGAGTCGCCAAATACATGGTACAAAATTCAAATATAACTTAATATACAACAGTTGTGAGATCCCGAATTTTATGAAATAAAATTATTCAATTTTTATATTTTGGTAAATAGTTAAATTGATAAAAGTTTAAAGTTAAGGGTGATATTTTAAAATTTTGCAAAGTAAACAAGTTGTTATAAAATATTCGTTGTGTCACAGAGAATATTCGTTCGACGACATAATCACTGGTGGACCCCCCCCCCCCCAACGGAAGTATTGTCGTATTTAGAAAATGACAGATTTATCTTTTATTAAAAATAACAACGAAAGTGTTACCGTTAAAACTGTTAAACTACCTAGTAGTAGAAGTACATTAATACACGTGGTTGCATAGTGGCACACGGTATTGATTATTGATGCTTACGTGAGAAGACACTCAATTATTGCTGCATCATATCACTCATATTATTGATTCAATTATTGTCACAGTATCATCTGCATAATATGTTATATTATTAAATCAATAATTGAAACGGCAAAGTTATTAATATTATTATTTGCAGTATTGACAATGTCTAAAAGTTCTGTTAAGCAGAGATTTGGTCACCTAATTGCGCACCAATAAGTAGAAATCCTTATCGGAAAGCCCCCTCTTTCCTGAGAACGACCTGGTTGTTAAATATTGTGCATTATATATTAATGATGAATAAGTTCGTGTTGATTAATGATGAAATTGATAGTTCTATTGTGTGGGAATTATTAGTGTTAGTGGCAATCGACATTTATTTCGATAATAATTGATGTCTGGAGGTTATATTGACCAATCGGGTAATTCACCGGATAAATGAGCAATTAAGTGCTATTAATTCACATGTTTATAACTATGTGTTCACATGTGTGTACTATTGTTTCACATGAATTACTATTAGGGGAGTTGGTGCAAGTTTGATAATACTTGCATGACTAAGTTAAAAATGGAGGTATAGTTGAAGGAACTATACTATAATTAATTTTTTCACATATTTAGAACTATTGATTCACATGATTTACTATTAGGGGAGGTGGTGCAAGTTTGATAATATTTACAGGAATAAATTAAAAATGAATGAAAAGATGAACGTATTGTACTGTAATATTTTGATCCCCTAAACGTGCAATTATCGAAACTTTATTTTCCTATAAATAGAAGCTCATTCTTCCTTCATTTCTCACCGATTCACTAAAGCTATAGAGCAATTATTATAGAGAGAAATTATAGAGAAAAAGAAGAAGAGAAGTCTACTACCTCACTATTCCAGTATCCAGTTTTCTTCTAAGGTAAGGGGTATTATTCTTTCGTATTCATTAAGAGAGTTATTTTCTTTCAGTACTCGTAATGGTTGTTATTCTATTCTTTATTATTATGTTGGAATAACTTGTCTATGCGAAGTACCGCATACATGGTGATATTCTTCTGTTATTCCATTTTTATTATTACGTTGAATAACTCGTCTGCAATGGCCTATCGCATTTAGTAGGTGAATTCTGTTGTTATTTCATTCTTTATTATTCTGTTGGAATATAATGTCTGTGCAGATTGCGCATGACCTGGTTCCTTTCTTTATTATTTAGTTACGAATAACCTGTCTGTGTGGTCTATCGCACGCATGGTGAATTCTTCTGTTATTCCATTCTTTATTATTCTGTTGGAATAACCTGTCTATGTGGATTACCGCATGTATAGTGAATGATCCTTCGTATTCATTCTTTATTAAATTATGAAAATGATCTGTCTACGTGGATTATCGCATGGCAGGTGAAAATCCATTTCCAGTTTCGTATATTCTATTATACTTGTATGAGATATCATTTCTTTTGTACTAGTCGTGGAATATCATTTTCTTTGGTATTTTTAACGAGTTACTATTCACGGGTTACTATTCACCCAGTTACTATTCACTCTGGTATTATTCACTCTGGTATTCAGGATACTTTTCGTGCCGGAGTACTATTCACGAGTTACTATTCACGTGTTATTATTCACCTGATTACTATTCACTCTAGTATCATTCACTAGGGTATTCGGGACACTTTTTGTGTCAGGGTACTATTCCCGAAGTACTATTCACGGGGTTCTATTAACCCAAAAAATATATTTCCTTTCTGTCCAAATTATTATTGGTACATGAATATTATTTTTGAATTTTACTCTACAAAGCATTATCATGTTGACAATTTGGACGTTATTGATTTATGGATAAATTAAATTATAAATCTTTAAAATTTATCCTTGAACTTGTTTTATTGAATTATTATGTCATTGTCATCATCCTCATGCTTATATTGTGATGAAAGTGATCTTTGCCTTACGTGCATAGATGGACTTGGTATGATTATGACCAGGGATTATTCGGTATAATCATGACCGTAATGTGACAAATAATGTGGTAAAAGTCCTCATTGGCCTGTAGTTCATTGATGGACAGTTGTTGGTATGATTATAACTAGGAATTATTCGGTATAATCATGACCATTGATGATTACATGAATATCCTTGGCCGTGGTGCAGGGATGATTCAATTTTATTTATTAAGCTGAGTCTCAGCGATAAAGTTGATGATTTTTTTTTTAAATCATAGAAGATAATAGATTTTATGCTCTACTTGACACTTCTAATGGATTGCTTATTTTTGTTGCAGTTGTTGATCTAAAACTTGTTGTCTATTGTATTCTATCAGTTGTTATACTGTTGAAGGCTAAGGATAATTTATTCTACATTATCTTAGTCATAATATTTCTTACTGGGCTAGTTGAGGTCACCCTTTCTTTCATTGTTCTCTTCAGGAAATAAGAATTTAGTTGGGACGAGTCGGGGAATGGAGTGATGGACCAGGATAAATGGCTTTAGTAGTCTTCACTATTCTGTGGAATAATGTGATAATAATTGTAATGAGGACAACATTGAGTGTGGATATTGTCTAGATGACAATATTCTTGTTTAAACTCTCAGCTATATTTTGTCGTATTTTACACGACTGTTGTATAATTAAGTTGTATTTGAATTTTGTACCATGTATTTTCTGGCGACCCAAGATGAGTGATGTATACCTGTTTTGGGGACTTCACAGTTGGTATCAGAGCTTAGGGATATGATCCTTAGCTGAGATGTGAGACTAGAACTAGGAGGGGAGAGACGGGTAATTCCTTCGCTAGTATGACCTACCTAAGTTTATTTGTTATTTAATTGGTCGGTTAGAATATAGAGATAATATGTGGGATGTCAATTAACCCTTATTTTGAAACTATATTCTAGAATGATATCTAAAATACAGGAGATGAGAAATAGGAAAATCATGATAGAGAGGAAATAACCGGGAAGGTACAATCCAAAAAAAAATCAAGGTATTCTCATCTCTTCGAACTACCAGGTACGTAAATTTTGAGGGCGAAATTTCATAAGGAGAGGAGATTGTGAGATCCTGAATTTTATGAAATAAAAGTTATAACACCCCGAAATCTGGTCTATCTTCACACCCGGATTCCGTGCGTCACGAGTACATCATTCATCCAAACATGCATCATTATATACTGAAATATAATAACATACATTCTAAATTCCCAGGTTCTAAAACCTTATAACCTTTCTCATTACAAATAATGATAATTACATTATTCCTTTCATCTTACAAGAGTGACTTTTATTCGTCTTAGCTAAATCAAGTAGCTTAGACCATACCAATAAATTGGACATCAACTTGAAACATTCGTCTATTCAACTCACTTGACATCAACTACTTCTTTAAATTCTTTTACAATACATCAAAATGTTTTATGACGTCATGATACCGCACTTTTTACAGTACGTTGAGGACTTCGTCATTTATACATCATACCATAGCGGGCTATTGATCCTAAGATCACATCCAACACTAGGTTCAATTGCATTCATAACTCCATCCTTTTACCATCCTTACATCGAATGCACGGATGTTATAAAATTCATTTTGATATTTCAAATCAATTTCTGTCTAGCCGAAACAATTAGCATAGACATACCAAGAATAGTTCTTAAAATCCATTGGTTCCAAAAGTTGAACCAACTCTTTCCTTTTCAAAAATGCGCACACATAAGCACAATTTCAAGAAATTTCAAAATCTAGCATAGCTAGATGACTTGGAATATCCTATTCTCCATCTCCCTGCATTGTCTTACTTGTGACAATACTTAATCTCCTCTAGCACCTTCAATGCCAAGTCTACTGAAAATACTTACTTTCAGTCTAAACATTCCTATACCTTAGTATAGTTCATCAACTTACCACACTTTATGTGTTTAGGAACTTTCCACAACCATATGTGTTTAAGAACTTATCTTCGCAATATGTAATCCAAGAACAAATTAAGGACTATCCATATGCTTAGGGCTCAGAAACATAGCATATAATTATGAGTCACAAACTTTCCATAAGTATGAGTTTCAAGAACCCGCACATATCTTATCATTTTCTACCTATCAAGTATATACCTGAGAAAAGATTCACCTTCTCGTCATATACATATTGATAGCACGACATACTATTCCAATGATTATCACTGTAATAACTAAGTAATCATAAACCCCCTCACATTCGAAGGTTCGTACTACTCAGCTATCACATGAGTCCTCAATCAAAATCTTAGAACTTCTGACTTTCTCCTTACTTAGTACGAATTTTCTTTAATTCGTATGTTATCCTTTACAACTCAATCTGAGTTCTTATTCACGTACTACTTCGTAGTACCATTCATTCATAGCATTAGCTATAAATCATTCATCGTTTAACAGCTCACCTGTTACTACAATTTACTATGATCATGTGGTGATCTTCTTATCCTTCTCTCTACGATTATAGTTTTAGGTACTTATACCTAAGATTTATAACCTATCAGCTTTGATACCAACTTGTAACACCCTGAAATCCGGTCTATCCGGATTTCGTGCGTCATGAGTACATCATTCATCCACACATACATCATTATATACTGAAATATAATAACATACATTCTAAATTCCAAGGATCTAAAACCTTATAACCTTTCTCATTACAAATAATGATAATTACATTATTCCTTTCATCTTACAAGAGTGACTTTTATCCGCCACCAAGGATACATAACAATTCATTAAACTATTCTATAGTTTAATTTTTATCTTTCTACATTACAAGTCTTCACTTGATCTTCTCGCTCATTCGCATTCTGAATGACACTTCATCTGGATACCGTCAGCTTGATCTATACAGGATCGTTAAGTTCTTCTAACATCGTTCGCTGAAAATATTTTTCATTTAAAGCAAGTGTGAACATTCAATTGCTCAGTAAGTAATAGTAGTTGAACAAACAACTTCAAGAGTTTAACATTCCTTTGGAACTTAGATAACCGAACAAAGGTTATGAAGAATCTTGAACAATAGGAATAATCTCGATTACTATCATTTAAAAACATTAGTCACATTCACTTTGAAATACTATCATTCTCTACTCTCTTTTATATACATTCTGTCTGGCTAGAATCAATAACATAGACTTATCAATAACGGTTCATGTATAAACAGAACATTCTCATATTGAACAGTTCAATCATAAAAAAATTTATATCATAGAAACACCGAAGTATTCAAATTGTGGCACAAGGCCTCATACGTTCTACCACCTTGCACAAATATCATACATTTGCACATAGACAAAACTTCTCAAGTTCAACATCTGAGAAGTTTTAGAAACTAGCATTCATTTAAAATAAAAATAAAGTTAGGAAACTTGCCTTACGCACAGCTACAGCTTATGCTGAACTGCTCCTTCCAAACCGTATAAATAACACATACACCGATTAGTCATATACTTGACTTACACATTGGTTTACTTAACTTTACTTCTTAGGGTTCACGTTCTTGTAATATTATTTTACGCAACTTACTTTCATTACCGGTTTATGGCTTCATGACATACAGAGATGTCTTACTCAAAATGTTCATCATCTTTGATGATTTACATTCTTATATTCTTCTTATAACTTCTCTAGGACTCAGCACACATCGTTTCTCTGCTAGTAGTCCATATGGTACTCGAGTGGTTTCCTACAAACAACCAACAAACAAGTTCCTGCCTCGCCTACACCGCCTTTAATAACAATTGAGTTAGATCGGTTTGCTTTGTATATACCTTCGCTCACTGAAGGAATTGTTTAGCCGAGCTCCCATATGTCAACCATCAAAGGTTACGATTGTACCACAACCTAAACTCATCTTAACTTATCCGAACTATTAAACTATAATGTTCGTTAAGTCAATTTCTTATTCTTTATGGCTCTCTGGCAAGTAATTGCCATACCTCATGACTCATTCTTATCCACCTCACCTTCGCCTTTCATTACTCTTATTACCATTCATTACGGCTTTCTCGATAATTCACGTCTTACTTACTACCTTTGTCAACGTCTAGGTCATACAACCAGGGTATACTTAGAACGTTCGTCCGACGCGAATACGATTCATAAGGATCGTTTACGTATTCAACGTTCACGTTACTTATCTCTTAACCTCTCATTCTACCTTTACTCAAGGTTTTAATCGCTTTTAATCGTTATCCATCCCATGAACCCCATGTTCTTTATTCTTTCGTAACGTCGAAGCCATACAGATCATTGTATGCTAAGACCGATCGTTCATCGCAACAACGTTGCGTTCACAGCGTCTATACGCTTTACATTCATCTCACATTACTAAAACCTAATATCGAAATGTTATTCATTACCCTCGTCACTCAACATCTAAGGAATCACAATCATAGCAATCCCTCACAATCGTTTATCGCGACTACGGTCTCCGGGTATCGGTTTCGTAACCCGCGTCTACATTCTTTGTCTTTTAATCTCGCTTAATCTTTCCTTTCAACCTTCATTAAAGGTTTAAAACACTTGATTAAGTGTTACATTATTTGAACTACAGGTTCATATTTCTTTCTTGCACATCCCCCAGTACTTGAGCAGTAAAAATCTCATTTCTGGGCATTGCCCTGCACCGGCGCTGCAGCGCCACTCTCTTCACTAAGACTCGTGCTGTGGTGCAAGTTAGCAGTGTTTGGCTCTCCGGTCTGGCGCTGCAGCGCCACCTTACAAGGCATGGCTGGCTCCGCGGCGCCAAGCCCTTCTTCTCAAAAAAATTTCTAAGTGTTAACTTCATTTTGAGACGTTTACTTTCCGATCTCATAACTTCTTCATTATAACTCGGAACGAGGTCATTCCAAAGCCATATTCTTCCTTATCTTATGTACTTTGATTACCCATGGACAGAACTCCGTTCTAAATCCGCTAACATGCCAATCAATTGGCTTAATCTTCGCTCTTCGTTTGTTTTACGTTTTTAACGTTCTATGTTCGTTCGTCCGTAATTCGGTCATCTGAACTCGGAATTCGTTCGTTCTTGAGTCCACAACTCACATTTTATATCTTCTCTTACATTCTTATGAAACCCTACACGTTCGGGTTCATTTACTAACTTTCTAATTCTCATTCGTCTTTTACGAAATTTTTGCCATAACTTCGTTATAG
Organism: Panax ginseng; assembly: GCA_020205605.1. Lineage (NCBI taxonomy): Eukaryota > Viridiplantae > Streptophyta > Magnoliopsida > Apiales > Araliaceae > Panax > Panax ginseng. The sequence goes on from CM035128.1 coordinate 140,419,285, forward strand.
CTCCATTTTAATTCGTTCTTCATGAATGTTTCTACTGTTCCTAACCAAGCAATAAGTATCTAACTTATACACGATGGTTTTAAACTTGTCCATCAACAACAATTATACTACGATGGTTTTAAATTTGTCCATCAACAACGATCTTCGTGTTCTTCGCGTGTTCTTCGTGTTCTTCGATTGTTCTTCATTTTAATCAATATTTTGGATTATGATTTTACTTTTTCTTAGAATTTGATGTTATAGAACATCATTCCTTACTTATTTAACCAACTCATTCATAATATTCATTCGGATCGCTCAAAATCCTTACGAATCTTACACTTCCTTAAGAAATTTATTTACTAAACTTCTAATTTCTTATTTCTTCTTTTCTTATGATTTCAACCATATGAAATCATTTCTAACATCCTTTACTCCTTATTCTCATTAAGCTATGTTTTTGAACATAAAAACTTAAAGAAAATTTATATGAGACTAGGTTTCGGATTACCTTTTTCCTTTGATCTCCTTCCGTCGGACAAAGTTTGCTCATGAGCAAACTTTTCCTCTTCCTTTTCTCTTATTCCTCCCATCCGAACTGTCTCTCTCTCAAAGTGTAGGATTTTTAAGAATCCAAACAAATGAGCTTAAGCTTCTTATTTATAGATTTTCAAGGCTAGGGGTAAAATAGTCATTTCACCCTCCCTAACCTCCTTACTATTCAAGGCTTAAGGACTAAGTTAACTTAGCCCTCAAGTTTGCTTATCCCATAAGTTTCATAGTTCAGTCTTTCGGGTTTCGTCCGAAAGTTTTAAAAACTACGATTCTCGGAATCTAAATATTTTTGGATATTTCGTCTTTCCATTACCGATTAACTTTTACATAATCTTCGGATTTCGGAAAAACTGAAAAACACTTTTTGGTGTCAAGCATTTTCCTTCACGTTTTCCCCTAACGTAGCTAAACGAGTGAAAAGTACATAACAGTATTTTTCGTCATTTTTATTTTATTCGATTTCTGTACGTTTTTCGAGAAAAACTTTTATCGGCTTACTTAACTTTTCACGATATATTATCGTCAAATTTTTCGACGGAATGTCACTTCGACATACCGAACTCTCGGAAAGGCTTAGGTTATTCAAACCCTAACCCTTAGGGTTTCGTCAGGTGAATAGTGCATATTTCGTCTTTTTCCCCAAAAATATTTTTGTTCCAAGAAATTTTTTATTTTCGTCTTTAAAATTCATACTCGTTCAATCTAGCTCGTAGCCAGAATCCTCCCGATTAATAATCATTCTAGGTTATAGAACGATTAATAAACACATAGTACAGAATAATATTAATAAAAATTCATTTTATTAATAATTAATTCTTTAATCTTAAATTCGGAACAATCCGAATTCTCAGTTATACTCAATTATTGCTACAGTAATTGCTGCATCATATCTCTCATATTATTGATTCAATTATTGTCACAGTACCATCTGCATAATATGTTATATTATTAAATCAATAATTGAGACGACAAAATTATTCATATTATTATTTGAAATATTGACAATGTCTAGAAGTTCTGTCAAGGAGAGGTTTGGTCACCTAATTGCCGCCAATAAGGAGAAATCCTCATCGGAAAGCCCCCTCTTTCCTTGGAACGACCTGATTATTTAATATTGTGCGTTATAATATTAATGATGAATAAGTTCGTGTTGATTAAAGATGAAATTGATAGTTCCATTGTGTGGGAATTATTAGTGTTAGTGGAAATCGACATTTATTTTGATAATAATTGATGTTTGGAGGTTATATTGACCAATCAGGTAATTCACCGGATAAATGAGTAATTAATTGCTATTAATTCACATGCTTATAACTATATGTTCACATGTGTGTACTATTAATTCAGATGATTTACTATTAGGGGAGTTGGTGCAAGTTTGATAATACTTGCATGACTAAGTTAAAAATGGAGGTATAGTTGAAGGTATTATACTATAATTAATTTGTTTACATGTTTAGAACTATTGATTCACATGATTTACTATTAGGGGAGGTCGTGCAAGTTTGATAATACTTGCAGGACTAAATTAAAAATGAAGGAAAAGATGAACGTATTGTAGTGTAATATTTTGAGCCCCAAAATGTGCAATTATCGAAACTGTATTTTCCTATAAATAGAAGCTCATTCTTCCTTCATTTCTCACCAATTCACTAAAGCTATAGAGCAATTATTATAGAGAGAAAGAAGAAGAGAAGTCTGCTATCTCACTATTCCAGTATCTAGTCTTCTTTTGAGGTAAGGGGTATTATTCTTTCGTATTCATGAAGAGAGTTATTTTCTTTCAGTACTTATAAGGGTTGTTATTCCATTCTTTATTATTATGTTGGAATAACATGTCTATGTGAAGTACCGCATACATGGTGATATTCTTCTGTTATTCCATTTTTTATTATTACATTGGAATAACTTTGCATGTGCTTGATCTATCGCATGCCGCGGTGAATTGTTGTTATTCCATTCTTTATTATTCATTGGAATATCACATTCGCATGTGGATTACGCATGACACAGTTTTATTCTTTATTATTACATTTTGGAATATAATATCGTACGTGCAAATTACGTGCATGACTGGTTCCATTCTTTATTATTTAGTTAGGAATAACCTGTCTGTGTGGTCTATCGCACGCATGGTGAATTCTCCTGTTATTCCATTCTTTATTATTCTGTTGGAATAACCTGTCTATGTGGATTACCGCATGCATGGTGAATGATCATTCGTATTCATTCTTTATTAAATTGTGGAAATGATCTGTCTACGTGGATTACCGCATGACGGGTGAAAATCCATTTGCATTTTTGTATATTCTATTATACTCGTCTGAGATATCATTGCTTTTGTACTCGTCATGGAATAACATTTTCATTAGTATTTTTTTACAAGTTACTATTCACGGGTTACTATTCACCCAGTTACTATTCATTCTGGTATTATTCACTCGGGTATTCGAGGTATTTTTTGTGCCAGAGTACTATTCACGAGTTACTATTCACGGGTTACTATTCACCTGATTACTATTCACTCTAGTATAATTCACTCGGGTATTCGGGACACTTTTCTTATAGGGGTAATATTCACGGGGTACTATTTACGAAGTACTATTCACGGGGTACTACTCACCCAAAAAATATATTTCCTTTCTGTCCAAATTATTTTTGGTACATGAATATTATTCTTGAATTTTACTCTACAAAGCATTATCATGTTGACAATTTGGACGTTATTGATTCTTAGATAAATTAAATTATAAATCTTTAAAATTTATCCTTGAACTTGTTTTATTGAATTATTATGTCATCACATTGTTTCAAATCACTTTTTACATTTTTTCATGTCATGACCGTAATTTCATCGTCAGTTTATTTCATGATCATTTTTTAGATTATTGATTATTCAGAGACCATTGTTAATGACGATGAGTGTGTGATGATGACACTATTCTTGTTTAAACTCTCGCCTATGTTTTGTCGTATTTTACACGTTGTTTAATCGTCTGTATAATTAAGTCAGATTTGAATTTTGTACCATGTATTTTTTCTCGCACCCAAGATGGGTGATGTATAATTGCTTTTTGGGGCGCCACAACAATGTGATGGTAAAATACTTATAAAACATAGTCGAGAGTTTAAACAAGAATATTGTCATCTAGACAATATCCACACTCAATAAAGGTCCTCATTACAATTATTATCACATTATTCCAGAGAATAAAGTGAGGACTACTAAAGCCATTTATCCCGACCATCACTCCATTCCCCGACTCGTCCCCAAATTTATATTCTCATTTCTCAAGAGAACATTGAAAGAAAGGGTGAGCTCAACTAGCCCTAAGAAGAAATATTATGACTACGATAATGCGTAATAAATTATCCTTAGCCTTCAACAGTATAACAACTGATAGAATACAATAGACAACAAGTGTTAGATGAACAACTGCAGCAGAATAAGCAATCCATTAAAAGAGTCAAGTACAGAATAAAATCTACTACCTTCTATGATTTAAAAAGTTTTTCATCAACTTTACCGCTGAGATTCAGCTTAATAAATAAAATTGAATCATCCTTGCACCACGGCCAAGGATATTCATGTAATCATCAATGGTCATGATTATACTGAATAATCCCTAGTAATGATCATACCAACAACTGTCCATCAATGAACTACAGGCCAATGAGGACTTTTACCACATCATTCGTTACATTACGGTCATGATTATACCGAATAATCCCTGGTTATAATCATACCAAGTCCATCTATGCACATAAGCCAAAGATGACTTTCATCACAATATAAGCATGAGGATGCTGACAATGATATAAGCAATAATCAAACGAAATCAAATCCAACGAAATCAAGGATAAATATTAAACACTTTAAATTTATCCAAAGTTTAAAAATATCCAAATTGTCAACATGATACTGCTTTGTAGAGTAATATTCAAGAATAATATTCATGTACCAAAAATAATTTGGACGGAAAAGAAATATATTTTTCGGGTAAATAGTACCCCGTGAATAGTACCCCGATATGAAAAGTACCCCAAATACCCGAGTGAATGATACTAGAGTGAATAGTAATCAGGTGAATAGTAACCCGTGAATAATAACTCGTGAATAGTACTCTGGCACAAAAAGTGCCCCGAATACCCGAGTGAATAATACTTAGAGTGAATAGTAATCCGTGAATAGTAACTCATAACAGAAAAATACCAAAGAAAATGATATTTCATGATGAGTACAAAAGAAATGATATCCAAGATGAGTATAATAGAATATACGAAACTGCAAATGGATTTTCACCCGCCATGCGGTAATCCACGTAGACAGATCATTTCCACAATTTAATAAAGAATGAATACAAAGGATCATTCACCATGCATGCGATAATCCACATAGATAGATTATTCCAATAGAATTATAAAGAATGGAATAACAGAAGAATTCACCATGCATGCGATAGACCGCACAGATAGATTATTCCCAACATAATAATAAAGAATGGAACTGTGTCACAGAATCCGAAAAGACATTATATTCCAAATGTAATAATAAAGAATGGAACCAGTGTCATGCGTAATCCGCATGCATGTGATATTCCAATGTAATAATAAAGAATGGAATAACAACAAAAATCACCGGCATGTGATAGATCAAGATGTATAGGTTATTCCAAATGTAATAATAAAAATGGAATAATGTAAGAATATCACCATGTATGCGGTATTGCAGACAGACAAAGTTATTCCAACATAATAATAAAGAATGGAATAACAACCCTTACGAAAATCGAAAGAAAATAACTCTTCATGAATACGAAAGAATAATACCCCTTACCTCAAAAGAAGACCGGATATCGGAATACCGAGGTAGCAAACTTCTCTTCTTTTCTCTCTATAATTTCTCTCTATAATAATTGTTCTATAGCTTTAGTGAATGGATGAAAAATAATGAAGGAATGAGATTATAGTTATAGGAAAATATAGTTTCGATAATTGCACGTTTTGGGGCTCGAAATATTACAGTATAATACCTTCCTCTTTTCCTTCATTTTTAATTTAGTCCTGTAAGTATTATCAAACTTGCACCACCTCCCCTAATAGAAAATCATGCGAATCAATAGTTCTAGACATGTGAAAATACAAATTACAGTATAGTACCTCCATTTTTAACTTAGTCATGCAAGTATTATCAATCTTGCACCAATTCCCCTAATAGTAAATCATGTGAATCAATTATACACACATGTGAACACATAGTTATATGCATGTGAATTAATAGCAATTAATTGCTCATTTATCTGATTAATTACCTGATTGGTCAGTATAACTTCCATACATCAATTATTATCGGAATAAATGTCGATTTTCACTAACACTAATAATCCCAACACAATGGAAGTATTAATTTCATCTTTAATCAACACGAACTTATTCACCATTAATATTATAATTCACAATATTTAACAACAAGGTCGTTCTCAGGAAAGAGGGGGCTTTCCGATAAGGATTTCTCCCTATTGGCGCGTAATTAGATTATCTAACCTCTCCTTGACAGAACTTCTAGACATTGTCAATATTGCAAATAATAATATGAATAACTTTGTCGTCTTTATTATTGATTTAATAATATAAAATATTGACAATTATTGAATAAAACTGAGTGACTTGTCACGTAAGCATTAATAATCAATACCGTGTGCTACTATGCAACCACGCGTATAAATGTACTTTTATCAACGATTATTTTATGACAACTTGTTTACTTTAAAAAATTTTCACATATCACCCTTAACTTTAACCTTTTATCAATTTAACCATTTACTAAACAGAATAATTTTAAGAAAATTGAATTCTTTCATTTCATAAAATTTGGGGACTTACAACTTACAACTCCATTTATACAATTGTCATGTAAAATACGATGACTCATATATTGTGAGTTTCAATACAAATATTTTTACGTATATAATACGACAATATTCATGTTTAAATTATTACAATTCCATATAAAGTACAGCAACAAATATATCAAGTTCCCGAAGGGGCACGAGAAGATTTATGTTCTCCTCATTCTAATGGAGTGCACCTTTGACGTTTCCAAATTTTGATTCGCCTCACCCTGTTATAGTTCACCAAAATTAAATATCAAATGATGTATAAAACATGTCACACACATTTTAAGTTCTTAGTACAATTATTATGCCACACAGTTTCATAATTGTATTAGGCTTGTGACTAATTTGTATCACCACTTTATACTCATGTTCTCTCTGCTAGTCCAAGCTACACTTTTATTACCTGAAAGGGGTGGTGAAGTAAAAGGGTGAGCATAAATAGCCTAGTAAAGAATATCATGACTTAAGATAATTAAATTATCAAAATAATTCAGATATTTAGAACATATGGTAGAAGATAAAAGTTTTCAACCATAATAGCAGCGAAATCAACAATCCATTAGAAGAATCAAGTAGAACATAATGTCTACTATCTCCCCTAGAATAAAAGCCCATCGTTAATATTTCAATCATGTAATACTCATCAACAGTTATTGGTTATACCCAAGACAAAGAGAACTCTCATCACCTGTCTTCATCTGAACCACCACAGATTATAATTAAATCACAATTCATATTTATAATCAAGTAAATTAGCAGTCCAACTTTGCACTACATGCCAAACATTTACAATTGTAAAACCAATAACCAACAGTCCATCTTTGCACTACACGCCAAAGATATACAATTGTAAAACCAATAATGCTGAGACTCAGCTTAATAGTATCACGACCATGAATTATCCATGCACTACGGGCCAAGGATATTCCAGTTTTCAATTACGATCATGATTATACCGAATAATCCCTGGTCATAATCATACCAAGTCCATCTATGCACTACGGGCCAAAGATGACTTTTACCACATCATTTGTAACATTACGGTCATGATTATACCAAATAATCCCTGGTCATAATCATAAAGTCCATCTATGCACTATTGCCCATAGATGACTTTCAATACAATATAAGCATGAGAATGATGACAATGATATATATAACGAATAAACATAAATCATCAGAATAATAAGATAACATAAATCTTAGTGATTTTCAACTTAATTATCCAAAGTCCAAATTGATAACATAATAATAGATGAATCACAAACTATTAAGGATATTCTAATCCTTTCAGGACTTTTCATCATTTAATGATAAACTGAATAAAAGAATAATAATATATTACCATAACATGGAGTATGAAAGAAAATTATATTCGTTTTACCATAAAAATGATACCCTCTTACCACAATAATGATATCCCTTACCTTAGCATGTGACTTGATTCTGCTTTCTGTGAAATTGATCAATTTAAACAATGCTTACATTCCTTATCTACACTTGGAGTAACATTACACTCAATAGAAATACTCACAATATTGTAGTAAAAGAATTCTATATTTTTAGTGTAGTGATGGTGTGTCCTTAGTTACTCAACCGAGCAACCTATTTATACTAAAAATTTAGTAAACAAGTAGCACACCCGCTTTGACAAAATAACCAAATGACGTATATAATAATGGCAGTGGAATTTATGGTCCCGCGGAGAAAACCAACTTGTACACGTTTTATCAAAAGTTGTTCAATAATAGAGTTGTGGTCCATACTACTTTAGAAAAAGTAGAGTGTCGGCAAGTCCTGCCAATTTACTTTTGTAAAAAAATAATAATTGAACAAACGTCTGTATATCATACTTATCTTTAATCAACACCTTTTATTCATCAATTAATTACACATTTTCAATCTTTTAATAATTATTCACAATTATTAACATAGACCCACAATACTTTACACTGGTATAATTATATCATATCAAATAATATGTGTCACTATGCAATAACTACTGTGACAATTATTGAATGAAATACATGGTGACTTCTTACGTAAGAATTAAATCAATACCTTACTATAAAAAATTTAAATTCTATTAAAAGTAGGGATCAACACCAAATCATATTTATCTCGAATAACATATAAAACAACTAACAATTCATTATTCATTCAAGTTGTCTTTATTTATCGTATAAAATCTTTATTCATATTCCAAAACTTTAGAAGTAAATAATAAAATCTGAGAAATCTAAAACCTCATATATGGCAATCCACTATTCTGATATTATCACCATTTTTACTTTAACAAAATTATTATTTTTGTTTTTATCATAACTCATTCGTTACTAGTGTGTTTACATTCCCACACATCACGAGCTTACTAACACTTCAAAAATATTTAAAAAATATGATTATGAAATTCAAAATAATTTTCATATTTTTCAAATTATCCAACAATTTTCTATAATTATTTCTATTTATAAAAACTATCATTTAATAGCTTCAGAATAGAAATACTAACTTCACATACTTATATATCTTAAAAAACATCATCAATAATAATCTTACATTATTATAATATTTTTCAGCAGAATTTATAATTTCCCACCATTCATAGAATTTTCTATGAATTTCCTCTATTTTTAAACTAACCACAAATAGCTTAAAAATACAATAAATATTTTTGTTATTTAAAAATTTTCCAAAACTGTCCAGAAATTATAAAACAATATTATACCATTTTTCACCAAGTTTCATAATTTTTCATCATTCATAGAATTTTCTATGAATTTCTTCTATTTTCAAACTAACTATAAATTGTTTAAAAATACAATAATTACTTTTCCTTTTCAATAATTCATCAAAAATTTACAGAAATTCTAAGATGATGTTATAAGCATTCTTTAAAAATATTTCAACCGAAATAATTTTTCTGATAAATTAATTATAAATTTTAATATTCAGAAATTTCAATAATTCACAATAATTAGCACTTTTATCAGAAAAATACAGAGCTTATGTCCTTTCGTGTAAAATTTAATTCTCTACAATTTTGTAGAAGAAATTTTTGCCAAATTCTGACTCAAACATAGAGAGAAAGGCTTACCGAAATTTCTGCCACAACAATTTCTGGATCAGTCACCTCCTTAAATTCATAACAAATCATTCGTAAATTTTTAACGGTTCAAATTTTTTGGACAAATACTCAATTTATATATGTATAACATATTCGAAAATCACAACGATCTAACAGTCGGATTAAAAATTATAACTCACGCAATAAAGCTTAATAAAACTGATTTTTCGGACTATAAGTCCTTCGGACCAATTTCACTCAAACTGTCACCACGAAAAATTTACAAAGAATTTTTGGGTGATTCAAATTTTTGCATTTATCTTACTTCCAGGGCTTTCTTTTGATATATGTCTCAGCTCCTAACACATTATACACAAAGAGTTATGGATTTTATAAAATCAAGTAGTAAATAAATTTTTATGAATATTTCCAGATTTTTCTTTTCATTTGATTTCTTGATTTCTCTCACTTGATTCATGCTTATACAAGTTTAAATAATCAAATACATACCTAAGTATGTACTCTTTACATAAAATCTATAAACTAAAATTATCAAGAATTTGGAAAATACCTTTTTTCATTCATTTCTTCATCTTCTTATTTCTCTTTCCTTCCTTCTTCTTCTCCTTCTTCTCTATCTTCTTCTCCTTCTTCTTCTTCTTCTTCTTCTTCTTCTTTATCTCTCCTCTCTTCCTTCTCTTCCCTCTCTCTCTCTCTATTACTTTCTGATAATACCCGTGAGTCCCCCCAAAAGAAATGGGCGGGAGTATTCTCCTTCTTATCCTTTTCATCCTCCCCTCTTTTTCTTTCTTTCTTTCCTTTTTTTTCTTCCTTTCTTTTCTTTTTTCTTCATCCCACTAATTCTTGTCCCCCCATAATTCTCTCTCTCCCCCTCAATTATCTAACTTCAGCCACCCCACATGGCTATTAATAAAAAAGTATTTTCTTTCCTCTTTTATTTACTCACTTATTCAATTAATTGTTTATTTGACCATTTATCAATCTAACATTTTAAAATTTTAGAATAATAATCATAAATTAAATTAGACTTTTATTTCATAAAACTTGGGGTTTTATAATCACCCCACCTTATAAAATTTCGCCCTCGAAATTTACGTACGTACCTGGAATTCCGAAGAGATAAGAATTTTAAATTCTAGCTCACAGGCTACTTCCTCTGTCTCATGGTTCATCCATTGCTCAATTCTTGTATTTCAGATATCATTTTAGAATACAGTTTCAAAACAAGGGTTATTTGCCATGCCACATATTATCCTTATATTCTGACCGACCAATTAAATAACAATTAAGCTTAGGTAAGTCATACTAGCGAAGGAATTACCCGTCTTTCCCCTCCTAGTTCTAGTCTCACATCTCAGCCAGGGATCATATCCCTAAGCTTTGATACAAATGTGACGCCCCCAAATTAGGTATACATCACCCATCTTGGGTCGCCAGAAAATATACTACTTACAACTCCATTTATACAATTGTAATGCAAAATAAGACGACTCATATACTGTGAGTTTCAATACAAATATTGTTATGTATATAATACGACAATATTCATTTTTAAATTATTACAATTCCATATAAAGTATAACAACAAATATATCAAGTCCCCGAAGGGACACGAGAAGATTTTTGTTCTCCTCATTCTAATGGAGTGCACCTTAGACGTTTCCAAATTCTGATTCGCATCACCCTATTATAGTTCACCAAAATTAAATATCAAATGATGTATAAAACATGTCACACACATTTTAAGTTCTCAGTACAATTATTATGCCACACCATTTCATAATTTGATTAGGCTTGTGACTAATTTGTATCACCACTTTATACCCATGTTCTCTCTGCTAGTCCCAGCTACACTTTTATTACCTGAAAGGGGTGGTGAAGTAAAAGGGTGAGCACAAATAGCCCAGTAAAGAATATCATGACTTAAGATAATTAAATTATCAAAATAATTCAGATATTTAGAACATATGGTAGAAGATAAAAGTTTTCAACCATAATAGCAGTGGAATCAAATATCCATTAGAAGAATCAAGTAGAACATAATGTCTACTACCTCCCCTAGATTTTAAGTCCATCGTTAATATTTTATTCCTGTAATACTCATCAACAGTTCTTGGTTATACCCAAGACAAAGAGTACTCTCATCAACTGTCTTCACCTGAACCACCACAGATTATAATTGTGACGCCCCCAAAATAGGTATACATCACCCATCTTGAGTTGCCAAATACATAGTACAGAATACAAATACAAACTTAATTATACAACCGTCGTGTAATATACGACAAACATAGCTAAGAGTTTAAACAGGAATGTTGCCTTCTAGACAATATCCACTCTCAAATAGAGTCCTCATTACATTTATTGTCACACTTTTTTATAGAATAGTGAGGACTACTAATACACCATCTTGGACCATCACTCCGTTCCCCGACTAGTCCCGGCTACGTTCTCATTTCGCGAAGAGAACAATGAAAGCAAAAGGGTGTGCTCAACTAGCCCAGTAAGAAATATTATGACTAAGATAATGTAGAATAAATTATCATTAGTTTTCAACAATGTTAAATTGATAAAATACAATAGACATCAAGTTTAACTGCAGCAGAATAAGCAATCCATTAGAAGAGTCAAGTAGAGCATGATATCTACTATCTTCTATGATTTAAAATATTTTCATCAATTTTTATCATTTGAGACTCAAACAATAAATAAACCACATCATCGAGTCATCCCTGCACTATGGGCCAAGGATATTCATTAAATCATCAATGATCATGACTATACCGAATAATCCCTAGTCATAATCATACCAACAACTGTCCATCAATGCACTACAGGCCATTGAGGAATTTTACCACATCATTTATAACATTACATGTCATGATTATACTGAATAATCCCTGGTTATAATCATACCAAGTCCATCTATGCACGTAAGCCAAAGATAACTTTCATCACAATATAAGCATGAGGATGATGACAATGACATAATAATTCAATAAAACAAGTTCAAGGATAAATTTTAAAGATTTAAAATTTTAGTTTATCCAAAAATTAACAACGTCCAAATTGGCAACATGTTACTTCTTTGTTGAGTAAAATTCAAGAATGCTCAAAAGAATATTTCCATGAAAAGATACAGGATGAAGCGCAAATATCCAGGATATTCTACTAATTTCATGGAGTATAGAAGGCAAAACTTTACTCAACTGAGTATAATAGAATATATGAAACTCCAAATGGATTTTTGCCCGCCATGTGGTAATCCATGTAGACAGATCATTTCTACAATTTAATAAGGAATGAATACGAAGGATCATTCACCATGCATGCGGTAATCCACATAGACAGGTTATTCCAACAAAATAATAAAGAATGGAATAACAGAAGAATTCACCAAGCGTGCATAATCCGCACAGATAGGTTATTCCAACAGAATAATAAAGAATGGAACCAGGTCATGCGTAAACTGCACAGACAGGATATTCCATTAGAATAATAAAGAATGGAACCAGGTAATCCCTAAACCGCACAGATAGGATATTCCAACAAAATAATAATGAATGAAACCAGGTCATGCGTAATCCGCACAGACAGGATATTCTAACAGAATAATAAAGAATGGAATAACAACAGAATTCACAAGGCATGCGATAAACCGCACAGACAGGTTATTCCAACAGAATAATAAATAATGAAATAATAGAAGAATTTCACCATGTATGTTGTATTTCGCATAGACAGGTTATTCTAACATAATAATAAAGAATGGAATAACAGCTCTTACGAGTATTGAAAGAAAATAATTCTCTTCAGGAATGCGAAAGAATAATACCCCTTACTATAATAATAATTTCCCTTACTTTAGAAGAAACTGGATATTGGAATATTGAGGTAGTAGACTTCTCTTCCTCTTTCTCTCTATAATTTCTCTTTATAATAATTACTCTAAAGCTTTAGTGAATTGGTGAGAAATGAAGGAAGCATGAGCTTCAATTTATAGAAAAATATAGTTTTGATAATTGCACGTTTTGGGGCTCAAAATATTACAGTATAATACCTTCAACGTTTCTTTCATTTTTAATTTAGTCCTTCAAGTATTATCAAACTTGCACCACCTCCCCTAATAGTAAATAATGTGAATCAATAGTTCAATCATGTGAATCAATAGTTATAATCATGTGAAAATACGAATTACAGTATAGTACCTCCATTTATACCTCCATTTTTAACTTAGTCATTCAAGTATTATCAATCTTGCACCAACTCCCCTAATAGTACAAGAATGTGAATCAATAGTACACACATGTGAACAAATAGTTATAATCATGTGAATTAATAGCAATTAATTGCTCATTTATCCGAATAATTTCCCGGCTGGTCAGTAAAACTTCCAGACATCAATTAAATTCGAAATAAATGTTGATTTCCACTAACACTAATAATTCCAACACAATGGAACTATTAATTTTATTTTTAGTCAACACGAACTTATTCATCATTAATATTATAACTCACAATATTTAACAACCAGGTCCTTCCCACGAAAGAGAGGGCTTTCCGATAAGGATTTTTCTTTATTGGCGCGCAATTAAATGACCAAACATCTCCTTGACAGAACTTCTAGACATTGTAAATATTGTAATTTAATAATTTGAATAACTTTGTCGTCTCAATTATTGATTTAATAATATAATATATTATGCAGATGATACTGTGACAATAAATGAATCAATAATATGAGAGATATGATGCAACAATTACTGTAGCAATAATTGAGTATAACTGAGTGACTTCTCACGTAAGCATCAATAATCAATACCGTGTGCTATTATGCAACCACGCATATTACTATGCTTTTACTACCGTGTAGTTCAACAATTTAACAGTAAAACTTCTGCGGTTATTTTTATAAAAAGATAATTATGTCATTTTTTAACTACGACAATACTTTAGTTGTGGGGTCCACCAATAATTGTGTCGTCGTACGAATATTCCCTGTTAAAACGAATATTCCCCGACCAATCGAATATTATATAACCACTTGCTTACTTTGAAAAATTTGTAAATATTACCCACAACTATAACATTATATTATATCCACACCATACTATTTAAAAATATATTTCGAGAGAAATTAATCTTTATTCATAAAAGTTGGGGTCTTACAACCTCCCCTTGTCATGAAACTTCATCCTCGAAATTCGGGTGCGTACCTGGTATGTCGAAGAGGTGAGGATACCTTGATTTCATTTCAGATTCTAACTCCCAGGTCATTTCCTCAACATCGTGGTTTCTCCATAAAACTTTGACTTGAGGTATAACTTTAGAGCATAGAATATGATCCTTCTTATCCAAGATTTTAACAGGTGCCTCTTCATATGTTAAATCTTCCTCTATCTCATCTGGTTCTAATTCAATAATGTGGTTCGGGTCTTTCACAAATTTACGTAACATAGATATGTAAAAAATGTTATGAACATGAGACATATTTGGCGGTAAGGCGAATCTATAGGCCACAGTTCCTACTCGATCAAAGATTAAAAATGGGCCAATGAATCGAGGATTGAGCTTTCCTCTCTTTCCAAATCTTGTAACTCCTTTCCATGGAGCAACACGTAACAACACATGATCTCCAATATTGAATTCCACGTCCTTTCGATGAAGATCAACATAACTCTTTTGTCGATCTTGTGAGGTTTTTATACGTTGTCGGATCATTTGAATCTTTTCTGTAGTCATACGTACCAAATTCGGTCCCAACAACGTTGCTTCACCCACCTCATCCCAGCATACTAGAGAACGACACTTTCTTCCATACAACACCTCAAATGGAGCCATGCCAATACTTGCTTGATAACTATTGTTGTAGGAAAACTCCACCAACGGTAAGAACTTGTCTCAACTTCCCTTGAAGTCAAGGATACAGAGTCTTAATAAATCTTCAAGAGTTTGAATAGTCTTTTTCAACTAACCATCCGTTTGAGGATGACATGCCAAAGTAAATTATAAATTCGTGCCCATAGTTTTTTGCAAACTAACCCAAAATCTTGAAGTGAATCTTGGGTCTCGATCAGAAACTATGGATACTGGCATACCATGCAATCATACAATCTCGTTTATATACATACTAGCAAGACGTTCAAGTGTATAAGTTTCTCGTATCGGTAAGAAATGAGCAGACATGGTCAATTTATCAACAATGACCCAAATCGCATCTATTCCTTGAGAAATCATGGGAATACCAGTAACAAAATCCATGGTAATGTGCTCCGACTTCCATTCTAGAATTTCAAGTGGTTGCAATGGACCTTTTGGCACTTAATGCTCCGCCTTGACTCATTGACAAGTTAGACACCTTGAGATAAACCCCGCTATCTCTCTCTTCATACTGCTCCACCAAAATGTATGTCAAAGATCATGATACATTTTGGTACTCCTAGGATGGATTGCAAATGGTGTGTTGTGCGCCTCCATCATTGTGACAACCCGATATTTTCTATATAAATAAATCTTAAATTTTTGCGTATAAATTTTTTTTTGTTAAGGATGAGGATTTGTACAAGATTATGTGTATATGTATTTATGTGGTAAATAAAATATATTTATTATATTAATATTTATAAGTAAAATTCATTTTTGAATTATTGATTATTATAAAGTATATTTTTATAATAATTAATTTTAAGATAGAAATATTTTTATTAATTTATTTTCCATGAATATATAATCATATATTATCTAAATAATATATGAAGTGATTTTAGAATAAATATAATAATTATTTTATTATATGAATTTTATGCTGATTAGTAAGTTAATTATTTTACCTTAATTATTAAGGTTAAATATGAAAGAATAATCGGATATGGAATCCAAACCCTAATTTTGGATTATTGTCAAGGTATGAGAATAATAATATAATATTACTTATATTTTGATTTTTCGATTCTTTATGAATATATACGGTATGTAAAAGTATTGTTAATGGTTGGTCAATTACGATTGTATTTTGACCAAACCTAATAATAATGTTAAACCCTAATTTGAGATCCAAATTAGAGTGTGAGATTGTTTTATAAGTGTGTAATACAATTTATGTTGTGTATTTAATGTATTAATTAGGTAAACCCTAATTAAAATTACGGAAACCTAATATTAGAAACCCTAATTTCCAATATTAGAAACCCTAATCCGGAAACCTAAACTGGAGGTTTGATTTGTCAAGAATTGTGTTACAGTGATTAATAACACGTGTGATAGAATTTGATTGCTAATTAAAATAAACGTAATTAGTAAATTAAAACCCTAAAACCTAGAACCCTAATTTAATTTCTAGAAACCCTAATTGTATTATAGAAACCCTAATTTTTGGTATTATAAAACCCTAATTGCTTTATTAGCAAAGTTAATTATGATTAAGGGTAATAACCCTAATGTCCATGTATAAGATAATTACAAACTTAATATAATTAACAAGTTATTTTTTAAAAAATTTAGAAACTAAAATTATTTTATTTCATTTCAAACCCTAGTTGCTAAAAATAATTTATGCTGCTAAGTGCTAAACCTTAGGGTTAAACCCAAGGGTCAAACCCTAAGGGTTTGTCAAGATTACAAGAATGCCATTTAATTGATTTATCAAATGACCAAAATGCCCTTTTTAGTGTTTTGGTAAGCTAACTTTGCAAAGTTGGCAATATCCTTAGTTAGTAACCTAATTCTACCAACCCCAACAACTCAATATGCGCGAATTTGCCGACCAAATAAATTTGCTAGATCGATCCATACATGCATCAAGTTGCCTATAAATAGATTTAAGAGAGAGAAAATCATTTTTTGTGCACTAAAATTGTCAACACTCAATCAAGAACTTCTTCCACTAGAACCAACGAAAATATATAGTATATCGGACCCATTATCAAGCCCCCGTCCACCGTAAAGAAATCGAAACATTAGATCAAGTATTAGATCAAGAAAGGTATGAAACCCTAGTTCAAATTACATCCAAAATTTTGTTGTTAGATGTTAGAATTTGTTGTTAAAACTTGTTGTTTATAAGTTATTATGATGATCCAGGTTGG
The DNA here is from genome assembly GCA_020205605.1 of Panax ginseng. Lineage (NCBI taxonomy): Eukaryota > Viridiplantae > Streptophyta > Magnoliopsida > Apiales > Araliaceae > Panax > Panax ginseng. The sequence continues at coordinate 140,436,888 of CM035128.1, forward strand.
TATTTATCAAATCCATAACATTAAAGTGCTCGAAATTAAAGATTTTCAAAATTGGGAAAATTATTTTTTGAGTTCTGACATCAAATGTCAAACGCTGTAGATTGTTGTGTGTTTAATGTTTTTGTTGTTTAAGTATTGGATTTTGTAGTCTAGTATGTGATCTTTAATCATAGCAAGAATCAAGCTTAGATCATTTTAGAATTCAAGTTATTACGGTTCAAACATGGTTATTGAGCCATGATTATCGGAGTTCTGGAAAACCCAGATTAAGCCTGAAGCAGTCGACATCGATTTGCGGTCTTAGATCGTCGGTGTTTTATGATATGTGTTTGTTCTTGCATCTAAGTTGTAGTATGTTTGTTAGACTACATCATCATGCCTTAAGATCACATAAGTAATGAGCAGATTGATTTGGATGGTGGTCGAACTACTAGTCAAGTCGATCGTGTTTTACACATTTTTACGGGTAACCCGAGAAAACATAAGATAAAACATTGACGACATAGTTTGACCGAGCTAGATTTTATGATTGTGTTGATGATTTAATGGTTGTTTATGTTAGATCTCTTCCTTTTCAAGTTAGGTATATCTTTGGATGCTTAATATCACTTAAACATTTACTTGAGTTAGCAAGTTGTGGGGAGCAAAAGGGGGACAGTCGAGGTTGTTCTTCATTTACGGGCAACCAGAAAATGAAAAACGATCTAATTCTTTATCTTTAGAGGCTTAGATCTTGGTTGTTTTCATGCTTGATTGCCATTTTTATTCTTTGGATCTTGTAGATGTACACTAGTACTACAAGATCTAAATCATAGTTTGTCGAGCAGAATAGAAAGAAAACTAAACTAAATTTCAGTAAGCATACTTGAAGCGGTGTATGAAGTTCAAGGTTTTGCCCAAGAACACTCAAGAACACCTATATAGCGACGAGAAAGTGTCGCTATAGCCCCTTAATGACGAGTTTTATTAATAATTTTAGGAAATTAATTAATAATTAGAAAAAATAGTTTTTAATTATTAAAAATACAAAATAAATTATAAAAATTATTTTAAATTCTAAAAATTAGTTTTAATTATTTTAAATATATTTCATAAATATTTAATATTTTTGGAATATTAAAAGTAATTAATTTATTTAATTATAATATTAAATAAATTATTTAAAAATGATTTTAATTCATAAAAATCATTTAAAATTATATTATGATATAAGAAAAATATTTTAAGTTATTTTAATAACTTTTAATATTATGTGATAATTTTCATTAATAAATGAATATTAATGATAATTAAGTTATTTATTAAATGAATTAAATAAATAAATTAAAAATGATTTTATTATATTAAAATCATTTTAAATAATAAGAAGGTATTTAAAAATATTTTAAGTTATAAAATATAACTTTTAATATTTAAAGGTTAATTTCATTAATTAATTATGATTAATGATAATAAAGTTATTTAATAATTATATTAAATAATTTAGTTTAAAAATAATTTTATTATTATAATAATCATTTTAAATAAAAATAAAGTGTTTAAAGATATTTTAAGTTATAAAATATAACTTTTAATATTTAAAGGATAATTTCTTTAATAATTTAATATTAATGATTATTAAATTATTATAAATGATATTAAATTTATTTAATAATTATATTAAATAAATAGTTTAAAAATGGTTTTATTTATTTAAAAATCATTTAAAAAGGATATTAATGATTTAAAAATATTTTAAGTTATAATTAATGACTTTTAATATTTAGATAATAGTTCATTAATATTTAAATATTAATGGTAATTATTTAATAATGATTTTAAATATTTTAAAAATCATTTAAGGGTAATATAAATAATTTAAAAATATTTTGAGTTATTATACATAACTTTAATATTTTGGCAATGGTTTCATTAATAATTTAATATTAATTAAATATTAATGATAATAGAATTATTTAATATTTAAATCATTTGATAATGATTACGATATTTCAAAAATTATGATAAATGATAATAATTATTTAATAATTATTATAAGGCCGTGAAAAATAGTGTGACTAATATTTAAGTTATCTAAATGGATATTGTGATACGGTTTAGAGTCTTAGACTCGATTATTACCGAAAAAGTTTGTCGGGTGGCCAGACGTATTTTAGAAATTGATGCGGACTTAGATAATTGGCTAGATAAATGTTTATTTGTGATTGATGGTGGATAAAGATTGTGTGGCAATGTGATTAGGAATGTGTTAATGATTATGCGTGAGTCGTTATTTGTTGAACATGTGTGATAATGTGAATAGGTAATGTCGTTATGATATGTTATATACGTTATGATATCTTAATCGGTAAAATGATCGATTAATGATAGGTGATTTTATAAAAGATAAAACTAAGTTGAGAATAGTAAGCGGCGCATCGAGGAAAGTATCCTAACTTTGCATTTTCTTTATCTGATGGATGAAGTGTAAGAGAAGTTTCGAATTATTATTATTATTATAAGATTGTTAAAGCTTATATTATATATGCCCATTGATTATCAACATGCTAGTATATGATAATTAGGATAAATATATTACATTCGTTAAATTTCTATAAATGATTATACAAGTGTCCCCACTTGGACAATCATTATTTTTCATCGCATGTTGATACACCTTTGATATACATATATGTTGAATTATATAAGACCTTTGTTATGAAACTTAAGCGAGATATGAACATCCGAAAATGGGAAAATTTTATGCGCCCAAGTAGGGTAAATGACGATAACATCGTTCATGTAAATATAGTATTGATCAATCTGAGGTACAACAAGGTAGATCACCCTCCGTGCAAGTAAGTCAAATGACGGTTTCTGAGATGAATTTGTTTAAACCTTTTGAAAATGAAAAACAATGTTCATGGTATGTCACGAAACCCCATATCTGATCAATACGTAGTTTCAAAAATTTGAAGAGGGTTGTTATGAATTATTATTAGTGCAGATTACTTCCTGACTATTGACTAGTTGTAGAAGAATATTATTAAGAAAACATTTAAATTCTTTCAAATTATATATATATATATATATAATACTTCTTTGGGCACTCAAATGCTCATCCTTGCTTAATTTAAATGTTTTCGATTTAAGTGTGAAGGACCGAGAAAGTTCGGTAGAGAGGCAAAGGAAAGGAAAGCTAACCAAATAAAATTGTGGCGGTATTTGTAATAGTTTTATAAGACTATGAAGACTATATATATATATATATATATATATATATATATATTATGACATGTAATGAATGTTTAAAGGTTACGTACTTGGGAGAAAGACTACGATGTATATGTAAACTTAAGTTAAGTTTTATATTATTGTGATTATTATTAGTATTATTCCGCTCATAGAAATGGTATCGTGATGTCTAGAGTTCGGGTTTCAAGTATCCGGTTAGGGGACCCCACGAGAATGGTATCGAGCTATAGGGTTAGAAACCTTAGGTGGGTTAGACCTTAGGCTATAACCTTAGAAACGAGAGGAAGCGTTGAAAATATAAATAACTCATATAGAGTTTAAAAAGAGATGAATTGAATAAATTCATCGTCAAACAAAATAAAAGATAATTCATACAAAACTATTATTTGACTATGTGTATATAATATATGCTAATCGGGATAAATTCTTTGTGTGTAGATGTCGGGTAAAAAAGGATTAGGATATCCACGGATTGTAAAGAAGGAGCTACTATCGAAGTCGATAAGCGGAAATAGAAGCTCACGATGATGAAACAAACTTCGGGCGAGGTGGTTATCGTGGAAAACATAGTACCGAGATCCGAAAATAGTGGATTTGACGGATAATGATTCGAGACCCTAAAAGTTGAAGGCGATCAAGCATCATTGGAGATGTAAGAATTGAGGAACAAGGTATCTTCTCTAGAAGGGTTATGGAAGGTAGAAAAAGCGCTTTGCGGTCCAATTGCGTCAGCGTTAATAGAAACAATGGAAGAAGCAGGATAAGCTTAAACTCAAAATCAATCGGATAAGAGCCTCAAGCAACACTTAGGTAATGCGACTCCAGAGATAAGGAAAAAGGAAGGTAGAAGACCATGATTTAGGAAAAGCGGGGAAGAAGAAATGGAAAAGAATATGTTATCTTTTTGTGGATATGAAGGGCATACCACTCTGTATTGTCCACGATTATAAATGGGGAGCATGTTTTGTTTGTGGAAAAAGAAGATCATCGGTGAAAAACTTTGTCCAAGGAAGAAGGTGTAGTGAATAGGTAGTATAGGTTAGGTTGTGTAGCGTGTTTAATATAATATGTGTGTTTAGTTTATGCATGTAATGCATTATTATAAAACTTTTTTGTACAAGCGAAGAAAGTAAATCCGACTTTTGTAGTCACAATGGGATGGTGATGTTTAAAGCATTATGTCTTTATGATATGTAAAATATTTTGAAAGCAATGAATGAATATGAATCAAAGTTTGAGTTATGAGACAAGTTTAATAAGTTTAAACTTATATGATAAGGTTTAGAATGTAAGTTAATTTATGGTTTTATTTAACCATATAATGCCGCCTTGAGCGTCAAACTTCGAAATCGAGGAGGCGGAAGAATACATCAACAACGTTGAAGGACAACAACAAGCGGACCAATCGGCATTAGCGAATATGGTAGCTCGAGCCATGCAACAAGGAACCGGTAGGATAATCATTTGGCAAATTTTAAAGATTTTAAGTAGTAGGACCACGAATTCAAAGGTACTGTTGACCACCTGTAGAAGCCCAAACTTGGGTTAAAGAAATTGAAAAGGCGTTTGTAATAGCTAGGGTGGTGAGGGGAAAAAGACCTCTTTGCCACCTACATGATGAAGGGTGAGGCAAATTTACGGTGGGAAGCGAATCGGTGAGGCGGGGAGCGAGGTGTGGTAACATGGGATAGATTTAAGACGTTATTTTTGAGAATTATTTTTCATCTAGTATCTGTGAGGCTAGAATGGAGGTAAAATTTACGGAGTTGAAGCGAGGGGGATATGTACGTGGCGGAATATGCCACGAAATTCAATGAATTAGCTAGGTTTGCTCGCATCAAGTCGATACGGAGGCTAGGAAGGCTAGGAGATTTGAGCTGGGATTAAAACCTTGGCTCTATAATAAGGTGGCAGTGTTGCAGATTCCAACATTTGCAGCACTCATGGAGAAGGCGATAATTGCGGAAGAGGGAAGTGAGGCTATGAGCCTCTACAATAAGGAAAGGAAAAACAAGAGCAAGGTTGAGGGAGCTGAGAAGGTGAGGATTAATAGTGGAAGTAGGAATGTTGATGGAAAAAGAAAGGGAAACTACTTTGGAAACGTACAGGTGAAGCAAGAGGGAGTGAAAAAGCAGGCAGTTCAGTTCAAGACATGTGGAAAGAACCACTCCGGAGAATGTTTGAAAGGAAAATTTGTGTGTTATAAGTGCAGGCGGGGAGGTCACATCTCTCCCTTTGCCCCAATCCTAGAAGAATTGTGGTTGTTTTATTTGTGGATCGTTGGAGCATAGGGTGAAGGATTGTCCAAGCAGGGAGGGTAGAGGCGGGTAGTGTGAATCTTTGGTAAGAATAGTGGAACATTAGCAATCGCGGGGCCAAGCGTCATCGAACAAACCAACAAAGTCAACATCAAGAGTCTTCAACATGCCAGTTCAAGACACGGTGGCGGTGGTGATGCAGTTCGAGGTAATATTGAATAACTTTTATTTGCGTAATTAGAATTTTTCTATTTATAGTAAATTATTTTATAAAAAATTTTGAGGAGAAATTTGAGTTCTTTTAGAAAGCAAATTTCCGTTTAATCGAAAAACAAGCTTAATGTGATTAATTAAAGATCGGTTCGATTAAAGTTAATCGAGATCTTTGCGAAGATCGTGTATGCTATGAACCTGTTATGTGTAGGTTTTTAAGTGGTGATTAGGGGCGGAATCCTTATAAAGGAGGTGAATGTGACAACCCGATATTTTCTATATAAATAAATCTTAAATTTTTGCGTATAAATTTTTTTTTGTTAAGGATGAGGATTTGTACAAGATTATGTGTATATGTATTTATGTGGTAAATAAAAATATATTTATTATACTAATATTTATAAGTAAATTCATTTTTGAATTATTGATTATTATAAAGTATATTTTTATAATAATTAATTTTAAGATAGAAATGTTTTTATTAATTTATTTTCCATGAATATATAATCATATATTATCTAAATAATATATGAAGTGATTTTTAGAATAAATATAATAATTATTTTATTATATGAATTTTATGCTGATTAGTAAGTTAATTATTTTACCTTAATTATTAAGGTTAAATATGAAAGAATAATCGGATATGGAATCCAAACCCTAATTTTGGATTATTGTCAATGTATGAGAATAATAATATAATATTACTTATATTTTGATTTTTGATCTTTATGAATATATGCGGTATGTAATAGTATTGTTAATGGTTGGTCAATTACGGTGTATTTTGACCAAACCTAGTAATAATGTTAAACCCTAATTTGAGATCCAAATTAGAGTGTGAGATTGTTTTATAAGTGTGTAATACAATTTATGTTGTGTATTTAATGTATTAATTAGGTAAACCCTAATTAAAATCACGGAAACCCTAATATTTAGAAACCCTAATTTCCAATATTAGAAACCCTAATCGGAAAACCTAAAGCTGGAGATTTGATTTGTCAAGAATTGTATTACGGTGATTAATAACACGTGTGATAGACTTTGATTGCTAATTAAAATAAACGTAATTAGTAAATTAAAACCCTAAAACCTAGAACCCTAATTTAATTTCTAGAAACCCTAATTGTATTATAGAAAACCTAATTTTTGGTATTATAAAACCCTAATTGCTTTATTAGCAAAGTTAATTTTGATTAAGGGTAATAACCCTAATGTCCATGTATAAGATAATTACAAACTTAATATAATTAACAAGTTATTTTTTTAAAAAAAATTTAGAAACTAAAATTATTTTGTTTCATTTCCAAACCCTAGTTGCTAAAAATAATTTATGCTAAGTGCTAAACCTTAGGGTTAAACCCTAAGGGTCAAACCCTAAGGGTTTGTCAAGATTACAAGAATGCCATTTAATTGATTTATCAAATGACCAAAATGCCTTTTTTAGTGTTTTGGTAAGCTAACTGCAAAGTTGGCAATATCCTTAGTTGGTAACCTAATTCTACCAACCCCAACAACTCAATATACGCAATTTGCCGACAAATCAAATTTGCTAGATCGATCCATACATGCATCAAGTTGCCTATAAATAGATTTAAGGAGAGAAAATCATTTTTTGTGCACTAAAATTGTCCAACACTCAATCAAGAACTTCTTCCACTAGAACCAGCGAAAATATATAGTATATCGGACCCATTATCAAGCCCCACGTCCACCATAAAGAAATCAGAAACATTAGATCAAGTATTAGATCAAGAAAGGTATGAAACCCTAGTTCAAATTCTGTCCAAAATTTTGTTGTTAGATGTTAGAATTTGTTTTTAAAACTTGTTGTTTATAAGTTATTATGATGATCTGGGTTGGTATTTATCAAATCCATAACATTAAAGTGCTCGAAATTAAAGATTTTCAAAATCTGGAAAACTATATTTTGAGTTCTGACATCAAATGTCAGACGCTGTAGATTGTTGTGTGTTTAATGTTTTTGTTGTTTAAGTATTGAATTTTGTATTCTAGTATGTGATCTTTAATCTGTAGCAAGAATCAAGCTTAGATCTGTTATAGAATTCAAGTTATTCTGGTTCAAACATGGTTGATCGACCATGACTATCGGTTCTGGAAACCCAAATTAAGCGAAAGCGGTCGACATCGATTTGCAGTCTTAGATCGTGCAGGTGTTTTATGATATGTGTTTGTTCTTGCATCTAAGTTGTAGTATGTTTGTTAGACTACATCATCATGCCTTAAGATCACATAAGTAATGAACATATTGATTTGGATGGTGGTCGAACTAGTCAAGTCGATCGATATTTTTACATTTTTGGGTAACCCGAGAAAACATAAAAACATACAATTGACATAGTTTGACCAAAGCTAGATTATGATTGTGTTGATGATTTAATGGTTGTTTGTGTTAGATCTCTTCCTTATCATGTTAGGTATATCTTTGGATGCTTAATATCACTTAAACATTAATGAGTTAGCAAGTTGTGGGAGCAAAAGGGAGGGGCGAGTGAGGCTGTTCTTCATTTACAGGCAACCCGAAAAATGAAGAAACGATCTGACTCTTTATCTTTAGAGGCTTAGATCTTGGTTGTTTCATGCTTTATTGCCATTTTATTCTTTGGATCTTGTAGATGTACACTAGTACTACAAGATCTAAATCATAGTTTGTCCAGAAACAGAATAAAAAGAAAACTAAACTCGGTCAAAGTAGCATACTTGAAGCAGTGTATGAAGTTCTGGGTTTGGCCCAAGAACACTCAAGAACACCTATAGCGACGAGAGAAGTAAAGCTATAGCCCTTTATACAGATTTTATTAATAATTTTGAAATTTATTAATAATCGAAAAAAATAGTTTTAATTATTAAAAATACAAAATAAATTATAAAAAATTATTTTAAATTCTAAAAATTAGTTTTAATTATTTTAAATATATTTCATAAATATTTAATATTTTTGGAATATTAAAAGTAATTAATTTATTTAATTATATTATTAAATAAATTATTTAAAAATGATTTTAATTCATAAAAAATCATTTAAAATTATATTATGATATAAGAAAAATATTTTAAGTTATTTTAATAACTTTTAATATTATGTGATAATTTTCATTAATAAATGAATATTAATGATAATTAAGTTATTTATTAAATGAATTAAATAAATAAATTAAAAATAATTTTATTATATTAAAAATCATTTTAAATAATAAGAAGGTATTTAAAAATATTTTAAGTTATAAAATATAACTTTTAATATTTAAAGGTAAATTTCATTAATTAATTATGATTAATGATAATAAAGTTATTTAATAATTATATTTAATAATTTAGTTTAAAAATAATTTTATTATTATAATAATCATTTTAAATAAAAATAAAGTGTTTAAAGATATTTTAAGTTATAAAATATAACTTTTAATATTTAAAGGATAATTTCTTTAATAATTTAATATTAATGATTATTAAATTATTATAAATGATATTAAATTTATTTAATAATTATATTTAATAAATAGTTTAAAAATGGTTTTATTTATTTAAAAATCATTTAAAAGGATATTAATGATTTAAAAATATTTTAAGTTATAATTAATGACTTTTAATATTTAGATAATAGTTCATTAATATTTAAATATTAATGGTAATTATTTAATAATAATTTTAAATGTTTTAAAAATCATTTAAGGGTAATATAAATGTATTAAAAATATTTTGAGTTATTATACATAACTTTAATATTTTGACAATGGTTTCATTAATAATTTAATATTGATTAAATGTTAATGATAATAGAATTATGTAATATTTAAATCATTTAATAATGATTACGATATTTCAAAAATTATGATAAATGATAATAATTATCTAATAATTATTATAAGGCCATGAAAAATAGTGTGACTAATATTTAAGTTATCTAAATGGATATTGTGATCTGAGTTTAGAGTCTTAGACTCGATTATTACCGAAAAAAGGCGTCGGTGAGGCAGGCATATTTAGAAATTGATCGGACTTAGATAATTGGCTAGATAAATGTTTATTTGTGATTGATGGTTGTTAAAGATTTTGATTAGGGCAATGTGATTAGGAATAATGTGATAATGTGAATAGGTAATCTTTGTTGCAATGGCGTGTTATGTGTTACGTTATGATATACTAATCAGTAAAATGATCTGATTAATGATAGGTGATTTCATAAAAGATAAAACTAAGTTAAGAATAGTAAGCAGTGCATCAGGCAAATATCCTAACTTTGTATTTTCTTTATGCAATGGGCAGAAGTGAGAAGTTCAGAATTATTGTTACTATTGTACAGATTGTTAAGCTTATATTATATATGCCCATTGATTATCAACATGCTAGTATATGATAATTCGGATAAATATATTACATTAGTTAATTTCTATAAATGATTATACAAGTGTCCCCACTTGGACAATCATTTATTTTTCATCGCATGTTAATACCCTTTGATATACATATATGTTGAATTATATAAGACCTTTGTTATGAAAACCAAGCGAGATATGAACATCCGAAAATGGGAAAATTTTATGCGCACTAAAAGCGGATGGGCGAATGACGATAACATCGTTCATGTAAATATAGTATTGATCAATACTGAGGTACAGTGAGTAGATCACCCTCCGTGCAAGTAAGTAAGTGACCAGTTCTGATGAATTTCTGTTTAAACCTTTTGAAAATGAAAAACAATGTTCATGGTATATCACGAAACCCGTATATCTGATCAATCGTAGTTTCAAAAATTTGAATGAGGGTTGTTATGTTATTATTATTAGTGCAGATTACTTCACAACTACTGACTAGTTGTAGAAGAATATTATTAAGAAAACATTTAAATTCTTTCAGCCTATATATATATATATAATACTTGCTGGGCACTCAAATGCTCATCCTTGCTTAATTTAAATGTTTTTAGCTAAGTGTAAAGGACCAGAAAGTTCAGGCCGAGACAAAGGAAAAGGAAAGCTAACCAAATAAGAATTGCGGCAGTATTTGTAATAGTTTTATAAGACTATGAAGACTATGATATATATATATATATATATATATATATATATATATATTATGACATGTAATGAATGTTTAAAGGTTACGTACTTGGGAGAAAGACTCTGATGTATATGTAAACTTAAGTTAAGTTTTATATTATTGTGATTATTATTAGTATTATTCCGCTCATAGAAATGGTATCGTGATGTACCGAGTTCGGGTTTCAAGTATCCGGATTCGGGGACCCCACAATCATGATTTTATACTTCAAGTCAGAATCGTTAGGAACATAAAGTCTGGAGTTGACTCGAAGTATTCCTTCTTCATCGATTCTTGCTTCTGAAATAGCACCTTCTTGCACTTTCTTCCTCATATGCATCAGCTCCAAGACTGTAGCTTGAGTAACTTTAACTTTATCAATTAAAGTCGGTTCCACTAGTATATTCTCCATCATCACATGGGTCACTGGAGACTTTAACTCTATTTCCATCCTTTCCAAGTCATACAAAATGGGCCTTTGCGTTGACAATATTGCTCTCGTACCCGCATATGATCTTCTACTCAATGCGTCAGCTACTACGTTCGCTTTTCCAGGATGGTATTGGATGGTATGATCATAATCTTTCAAAAACTCAAGCCATCGTCGTTGCCGCATGTTGAGTTCCTTTTGAGTGAAGAAATATTTGAGGCTGTAATGATCAGTATAGATCTCCACCTTCTCTCCATACAGGTAATGCCTCCAAATCTTAAGCGCAAAAACGACTGCTGCCAACTCTAGATCATAAGTAGGATAATTCCTCTCATATTCTTTGAGTTGTCGAGAGGCATAGGCTATGACTTTTCCATGTTGCATGAGAACACATCCTAGCCCTTTGCTTAAAGCATCACTGTAGATGACAAATCCCTCCGAGCCAGATGGTATTGTCAGAACAGGTGCTGAAATGAGTCTTCTCTTGAGTTCTTGAAAACTCTTCTCACATTCCTAGCTCTAACCGAATTTTTTATCTTTTCGAGTCAGCTGAGTTAATAGAGTAGCGATTCGAGAAAATCCTTTCAAGAATCTTCGATAATAACCAGCTAAGCCGAGAAAGCTATGTACTTCGGTTACTAACTTAGGTTGCTCCCAGCTTTCAATTGCTTCAATCTTTGCCTGGTCAACAGATATTTTATGATTTGATATCACATGCCCAAGGAATATAACTTTCTTAAGCCAGAACTCACATTTCTTCAACTTAGCATAAAGCTTGTTTTCACGAAGCTTTTGAAGTATCAGCCTAAAGTGTTGCTCATGGTCTTCACGGGTTTTGGAGTATATGAGGATGTCATCAATAAAGACGACCACAAAGTGATCCAAATATTCCTTGAATACTCAATTCATCATGTCCATGAAGGCAGCAGGAGCATTAGTCAATCCAAAAGACATGACTAGTAGTTTATAATGCCCGTACCGAGTTCTGAAAGTAGTCTTTGGAATGTCATCAGTTTTAATCTTCAACTGATGATATCCGGAACGAAGATCAATCTTTGAAAATAATTTGGCTCCTTGCAACAAGTCAAACAGGTCATCAATGCGAGGCAACGGGTACCTATTTTTGATGGTGACATGATTTAACTCCTGATAATCAATACAAAGTCGCGTACTTCCATCTTTCTTCTTCACGAACAGAATAGGAGCACCCCATGGAGACGTACTAGGATGAATGAAACCGATGTCTAACAATTCCTATAGTTAGATTTTTAACTCCTGAAGTTCAATAGGAGCCATTCGATATGGGGCTTTGGAAATGGGTTTTGTACCGGATTCAAAGTCGATACAAAATTCAATTTCACGCTCTGGGGCTAGGCCAGGAAGCTCTTCAGGGAATACGTTAGGAAATTTATTAACAATAAAAATATCATTCAAATCTGACGTATTTTTATTTAAATCCGTGACATGGGCTAACAAAGCTTGAAATCCGTTTTTCAATAAATGAATAGCTTTATGACTTGATATGACAGTGATTGATTTTAGTGGCTTGGTTGCTTGAATTCGCATAATAGGTTGGTTAGGAATATGAAAGCTAACAACCTTAAAAAAAAATCGATTTTAGCATGATGAGTAGGTAACCAATCAATCCCTAAAATCACATCAAATGCAAGTATTTTCAAGGAAATAAGATCGACAAGTAGCGTGCGGTTGCCGATTTGAATCAAACAAGACTTATAAACCGTGGATTTAATGAAGGTTTCTCCCAACAGAGTTCCACTAGATAAGTCAAAGTCTAATTTCTCCGGAGTCAAATTTAAACGTTGAGCGCAAGTAGAAGAAATAAAGGAATGGGTAGAACTGGTATCAAAAAAAGTATAAACTTCGCTAGAGTTTATGATTAGCTTACCCGTGATCACCTCATTCGGATTCCTCGCTTTTTCGGAGGTTACAAAAAACGCTCTCCCTTGAACTACCAGTTTTGTCTTGTCTGGGACACCCTTTGATGCCTCCATCCCAGCTGGAATTAACTTTGGTGCACAAAAAAATCGGGCTAGGTGACCTTCTTTTCCACAATTGTAACATGCTTTGGATTGTATCGTGCAGTTTCGACTTATGTGTCCTTCCCCTCCACATTTGTAATGTGACGCCCCCAAAATAGGTATACATCACCCATTCTGAGTCGCCAAATACATTATACAGAAAATAACTACAACTTTATTATTACAATTGTCGTGCAAAATACGACAACACATATTGTGAGTTTAAATACAAATATTGTCTTCTAGACAATATCCACACTCAAATAAGTCCTCATTACAATTATTCATACACTATTTTACAGAAATAGTGAGGACTACTAAAATATCTTTCTAGAACCATCACTCCATACCCCGACTAGATCCTGCTATGTTCTCACCTCCTGAGATGAAAAATGGAACAAAAAGGAAAAGGGTGAGCTCAACTGGCCCAGTAAAGAATATTATGACTAAGATAATATACAAAAAAATTTCATTAGTCCCCAACAAGGAAAAATCTGATAAAATACAATAGACAACAAGTTTTAGATCAACAACTGCAGCGGAAACAACAATTCATTAGAAGAGTTAAGTATAGAATCAAATCTACTATCATCTATGAATTTAAAACTCCATCGTCAATATTTTATCCATGTAACATCAATCAATATACATCTTGTATCAAATATTCATCTTTGCACTACGAGCCAAAGATATTCATTTGTATCACCAGTTGGTCATGTTCATCTCAACACCTGTTCATCTTTGCACTATGGGACAAAGATATTCATCAGGTAATCATAAATCTTTGCACTACAGGCCAAAGATATTCATCAAGTATCACCATTAAGGACTAAGGATGATGAAAAACATTTTAGAGAACGAATCCAATGAGACAGAAAGACAAATATTAGGGATTCGTATTTCGGTTTATCCAAATTCAATAATACTCCATAATAACCAAGTTTGAAGTAGAATAAAGATCAAAACATGGATACAATCAAAGATAGGAACCATAAAAGACATCTGGGACGAAAAAGAAGAAAATTTCATTTTTCGATGAATAGTGTCGTATTCGTGAATAGTGTCGTATACGTGAATAGTGACGTATACATGAATAGTAACCCCGACACAAAAAGTTCTAAATTTGATTAAAAAGTTCACCAATATTTCGGCATAATGATATTGAAGAAAATAATATCATCTAAGAAGAAAATAACATCCCTTACCTCAAAAAAATAGTACTTCGGAATGAAATGTCAGATATGATGCTGAATGAAACTTGTAGTGAATAGCAACTCTTAAAGTATCTAAATACTCACAAAGTGCGCTCGATAATATAGAGAGAGAAAGAGAGAAAGCTTATGTTTCTGGTGTGATTTTCAATTCTAACCTAAGCACCTATTTATAGGAAAATACTGGCACGCCGAAGCAGACTTGACCTGCTACCTGATGGCTTTACCTGCTACTATTGCCACCCACCACATTTGAAATAAAATTCAGCACATTTCTTCACCAACCACAAGTTGGGCCCACTCAATTCTAGAATTTCCACCAAAATCATTTATAAACCTAATTTCCGAATCAGTCACCTCTTAAAATTCATAAGAAATCATACGTTAATTTTTAACCATTAAAAATTTGTGGACATATACTCAACTTATATATGTATAACATATCCAAAAATCATAACGATCCAACGGTCGGATTAAAAATTATAACTCACGTAATATATCTCAAGAATAGTGATTTGATTTTTAATACCTCCATTCCGACAGAAATACCTCAACATTAATTCCTTCAATTATAACCACATAAAATAGATATATCCATCAATTATATCCACATAAAATAAATATTTTCTTATCATATAAATCAATAATTAATTATTCACAAATAAGATTACAGAATCACAATTATGACAACCAGGCCGTTCCCAGGAAAGAGGGGGCTTTCCGATAAGGATTTCTCCTTACTGGCGCGCAATTAGGTGACCAAACATCTCCTTAGACAGAACTTTCTAGATATTGCCAATAATGTTATCTAATAATATTATTCAAATAATATGAATTATTGATCTGATAATGGGAAATACTGTGCAGTGACAATTATTGAAACAACAATAATATAAAATATCAATGCAGCAATTATTGAATGAATAAAATAAAATATTGAAAAGTAATTATTTGTAACAATTATTGAGTAATGCCTTTCACGTAAGAATCAATAATTCAAAATACTATGCAATACTGTAACAGTATCTTTCTTTGTGTAACCACGCATACATCGTATTTTAACCACCGGGTATTCCAACAGTGTTAACGGTAACACCTACGTTGTTGTTTATAAAAACTAAAACTTTTCGTTTTCTTTATTCGACAGTTATTCTGTTACGAGGCCCACGAATGGTTGCGCCGTCATACGAATATTCCCCGACAACAAGAATATTCCACGACCAAACGAATATTCCCCTATAAAAATGAATATTTTATAACCACTTGCTAATTTTGTAAAATGTGCACATTTCACCCATAACCAAAGTATTATATCAAATTAACTCCTAATTATTTCAAGATAATAAATAGAGAAAATTTAATCTTATTCATAATAAGTTGGGGTCTTATATGTAGCATACGACCGGTGGTCGTTTTCCTTCCTTAACAACAGGTGTTGGTGCTGACATCTTTCCATCATTATTGGATCTCCTCTTCTTGAAATGTCCACTCTTATTGTCATGGCCATGATTACCACCGAAGTGATTACCATTTCTGGCATGTTGATTCCCTCCACGTTTGTTGTCACCACTTCAATGACTGCCACCACTGCTATTATCGACTTGCTGGCTGCTCTCTCTTGGTTGGGTTGACTCATTATCGCACTCCAATAACTGAGCCCTATTCACAACATCTGAATACAAACACAATTTATGAGAGATAAGGTATTGACGTATCTCGGGTTTCAAACCTCTTAGAAATATCTGCGTCATTCTTTCCTCATTATCAATCAAGTGGGACGCAAACCGAGACAACTCGGCAAACTTAGCTTCGTCTATGCCACGGCCATATTGTTTTGCTCAAGCTTGATGAACTCTACCTCCTTCATATGACGAATACTTTCAGGAAAGTACTTGTCGTTGAACAGCTCTTGGAACTTCTCCCAAGACATTTTGAGTGCGGCAGGTTGAGTATGCTTTAAAGATTCGCATTGAAGAATGCCTCCGCCGCAATATGAAGGTGGCAAAGGGAACCTTTTGCTCCTCGGAGCATCCCAAGACATCAAATATCTTGTTGATCTGCTTTATCCACGTCTCTGCCTTAAGTGGTTTTGGCTCTCCAAAAAACTCCGGTGGTCCCAGCTCCTTGAACTGCTTAGTGGTGACTGTCCGAGAGTTGTCAGTGTTTCCACCTGCATTTTGGATAGGAGCCGCTCTCGCCTGATGTTGCATGAATTGCATAAAGCCTTTGAACATCCCATCGTTCACCATTTCATTGGTGTTATTGTTTACATGAGGATTATTATCTTCCTATTGTACATTACTCTGGGTATTGATCATTAGTGACTCAACGGTCTCACGTACTTCATTGCTTATCTCAACATTTTCGGATGCCATGTTCAAATATTGCCACAAAACAGGGGTTAATTAACATATCACATATTATCCCTATACTCTGACCGACCAATTAAATACCAAATAAACTTAGGTAGGTCATACTAGCGAAGGAATTCCCCGTCTATCCCCTCCTAGTTCTTGTCTCACATCTCAGCCAGGGATCATATCCCTAAGCTTTGATACCAACTGTGACGCCCCCAAAATAGGTATACAAATACAAATACAAACTTAATTATACAACCGTCGTGTAATATACGACAAAACATAGCTGAGAGTTTAAACAGAAATGTTGCCTTCTAGACAATATCCACTCTCAAATAGAGTCCTCATTATATTTATTGTCACGCTATTTTATAGAATAGTGAGGACTACTAATACACCATCTTGGACCATCATTCCGTTCCCCAACTAGTCTCGACTACGTTCTAATTTCCTGAAGAGAACAATGAAAGCAAAAGGGTGAGCTCAACTAGCCCAGTAAGAAATATTATGACTAAGATAATGCAGAATAAATTATCATTAGTCTTCAACAATGTTAAACTAATAAAATACAATAGACATCAAGTTTAACTGCAGCGGAATAAGCAATCTATTAGAAGAGTCAAGTAGAGCATGATATCTACTATCTTCTATAATTTAAAATGTTTTCATCAATTTTTATCGTTGAGACTCAGCTTAATAAATAAACCACATCATCGAGTCATCCCTGCACTACGGGCCAAAGATATTCATTAAATTATCAATGGTCATGACTATACCGAATAATCCCTGGTCATAATCATACCAAAAACTATCCATCAATGCATTACAGGCCACTGAGGACTTTTACAACATCATATATAACATTATAGGTCCTAGACAGTTATTTTAGCAGTCCTCACAATTTTTGTAAAATAGTGTATCAATAATTGTAATGAGGACTTTATCTGAGTGTGGATATTGTCTAGAAGACAATATTTGTTTTTAAACTCACAGTATATGTGTTGTCGTTGATAAGTAGGTTTTATACCTACTTATTGGATATCAATTCACGAGAACTATGCCCATCTCAAGTACATTTTAGTGTGTTTTTAGTTGCATTTCGTGTTATTTTGCATTGCATATATTGAGAACTCCTATGGTGTGAAAGTGCAGGAAAATGGCATAGCTCGGCGTTGGTATGTGGCATGAGATCAGTGATGGCATGGCACGAGGGTCAGTTGGACAGAAGAAATGGAGCATCGATGGACAACGAAGCAAAAGCAACATGTCAAAGGTTCATTAGAAGCATGACAAGAAAGCAACAATAGCAGAACACAAGAGTGCTGAGTTCAGGAGCCGCGTGACCAAAATAGCTAGGAAGAGCGCGCCCGCGCCACACACCTGCAGAAGCCAAAAACGTTATCAGGCGCGCTCGCGCTTGTGTTGTACTAGAGCCTCGCGCGTCATTAACTAAAGTTGCTGACTTTATTTTAATTTTTAAATCTGAAGAGTTTGAGTTGGTATAAACTATTCTGGTTGGTACCAGACGCGATCAACTTTAGTTTTTACAAGTTTTTCATAATATAGAACTAGGGTTTTATGCTTTGAATGAATTCCAACGTGGAGCCAAATATAGACTTAATATTTTCTACTTCTTCTTTGGAATTCAATTTGTTTATGAACTACTTTTATGTTGCTGGAGATTATTGAGGATTTGAACAACACTTTTGGATTATAATCAGCAGTTGGGTTTGATCAATTCTATATTTTCTCTCAATTGTTTTTAGTTATTTTTCATGTGTTACTCTAATCCCATAATGGCTTTTGGTTCAAACATGAACTAAACTCCATTATGGGATTATAACGGAGTTTGATATGTAGTCTAATTGATGGCTTGATTGCTGGACTGTTTGTGTATCATCAGGAATTTCTATTATGGTTGATTTGAATGCATGAATGATTGATCACCATTCATTTTATGTGCTTGTATGGAGTTGAAAAATAACATGCGAGTATGGTTGTAATCAAGATAGCATGCGTGTATGGGGCTGATTTGTTTAGCTTTATATTTCGTGAACCAGATAGAAATATACTGTTTCACCGTGTGAGTTTTATAAGGGCCTGTGCTTAAATTCAATATGGCTACAATTTCACATAGAAATATAGTGAGGTTGGTTTTATTGATGATTACATGATGTTTACTGTATGTGGATGTTATGTAAGTAGGTCATAATACATTGAAAAATGGTTATGTCTACATTCGTGCTCTTGGCTAATTTTCTATGATACGTGAATAATCTTGTAGGATGGTGGTGATTAGATGAACTATTAAATGAAGTTAGGATCCCATTATTTCCAGATTTGATTTATTACATTAATATTCTTCTTTTATTCATTAGTTGAGTTTAGAGTAATTCAAAATCATAAGTGTTCGTTTAAGCATATAAAAATAGTGATACAGTTGATGCATAATAATTTAATTTGGAAACCTTTCTCCGTGGATCGATACTTTACTTACTCTGTATTACTTGTTGACCCATGTATGCTTGCATGAGTTAGAGTCCTTTTATTAGAAGTAAAAAGGAGGCAACAAGTTTTTGGCACCGTTGTTGGGGAAAGGTGTTTAAATTTTTATTATTATCATCAGTTTAAGCTATATTGTATGACTTAAACAAAAGTAATCTTATCTCATTTCTATTTTTTTGTTTTTGTTTTTGTTTCAGGTACTTGTATAATATTTATGCACATACGATCATCCAATTCAGAGTTGATAACAGCACAAGACAATATTAACGGGAGAGGTTGGAAAGCGAGAGTGCGTAGAAATTTACAAGCATAGTTAGAGGGTACTACATCTAATATGGTAGTAGAGGGACAAAGAGAAGAGCAAAGAGAGGAGCATAGAGCTTTAAGGGACTATTCGATGCCGAACATTAATGGACTATAGTCGAGCATAGTCAGTCCAGCGATAACAGCCAACACCTTTGAGATAAAACCGGGCACTATTCAGATGGTGTAGAATTCAGTACAGTTTGGGGGTGCTGCTACAGATAATCCTAATAAACACCTATTGAGTTTCATCAAAATATATGATACATTCAGATATAACGGGGTGACGGAGGATGCTATTAGACTAAGACTGTTTATCTTCTCATTGACGGATAAAGCGAGAAGTTGGCTTCATTCTTTTCCTTCAGGATCAATAACTACATGGGAGGACCTAGCACATAAGTTCTTAGCCAAGTTTTTCCCAATGGCTAAGACTGCAAAGATGAGGACAACAATCTCCCAGTTCGAGTAACAATAGGGTGAGTCTTTATATGAGGCCTGGGAGAGATACAAAGAGATGTTAAGGAAGTGTTCGCACCATGGTATGCCAGATTGGATGGTGATCAACACATTCTATAATGGATTGGGATGGCAGTCGAGGCCAATTGTAGATGCAGCTGCAGGAGGAGCTTTATGGGCAAATAGTTATGAGGAAGCTTATAACCTTATTGAGACAATGGCAGCGAATGATTTTCAAAACCAGACAGCCAGGATGCCACAACCCAGAGTTGTAGGTTTGTTGGAAGTGGATGTTATCACTCAGTTGTCAGCACAGATGGCAGCTATGGCGAAGAAAATAGATTCATTGACAGAGAGCAAGGCGAAGACAGTTGCCTTTGTGTATGAAATTTGTGCAGGATCACACTCGATGGATCAATGTGCTATTAGGTCAGAGTCAGTACAATATGTGAGCAACTACTGGAAGGATTAAGGCTAATTTTAAAACACATACAACTCCAACAACCGCAACCATCCTAACTTTAGTTGGTCAAATAATCAAGGAAATCAGCAGAATCAATTTTAACCGAATAATCAATTTTAGTCACAGCCAGCTCAGCAACAGTTTACACCAAGACTACCTTTTCCACCAGGATTTTCTCAACAACAACATCACACTCCATCTGCACCTCAGCAAGAAAAGAAATCAGAAATGGAGGAGATGATGATGAAGTACATGGCAAACACAAAGGTGATGATTAAAAGCCAAGTAGTGGCTATTAAAAATTTGGAAACTCAAATGGGGCAAATGGCGAGCATGCTTAACAACATGGCCCAGGGTTCATTGTCAAGTAATACGGAGGCAAATCCATGAAGGGAAGGGAAGGAACAATGTCAAGCAATCACATTAAGGTCTAGAAAAAAGGTTGCAGAAAATGAGCATGGCGCGGCCGCGCCATGTTTACAAAGGGAGGACGCGCGGCCGCGCGAGGAAGAAATTGTGGCTGAGTAGAAAGATAATAAGGTAGGTTCTGAATTACATCTAGAAGAGGATAACAAAGCAGGTTTAGTTGAGAAGCCCGTGAGTAAAACACCACTAGTTCACCCTCCGGTTCCGTATCCACAGAGATTGAATAAGTAGAGGGAAGACAAGCAGTTCAACAAGTTTTTGGAGGTCTTTAAAAAGCTGCAGATTAACATAACTTTCGCTGAGGCATTGGAACAGATGCCAAGTTATGCAAAGTTTATGAAGGGTATATTGTCAAGGAAGAGGAGATTAGAAGAGTTTAAGATAGTGGCCTTGACAGAGGAATGCGGTCACGGTGCTTGGTAAGAAATTACCTCCAAAGCTGAAGGATCCGGGTAGTTTCACAATTCCATGCACGATCGAAAAGATGAGCTTCAGTAAATGTCTGTGTGATCTTGGGGCAAGCATAAATTTGATGCACTTGTCAGTATTCAACCAGTTGGGATTTCCGGCTCCAAGGCCGATAAATATTTCTTTACAGTTAGCTGACAGATCCATCACGTATCCACGGTGAATTGTGGAAGATGTATTGGTAAAAGTGGATAAATTTATCTTTCCTGCTGATTTCATCATTTTGGATTACGAAGAAGATAAGAGTATACCAATCATACTAGGGAGACCATTCTTAGCCACAGGAAGGACCTTGATTGATGTTCATAAAGAGGAACTCACTATGCGTGTTCATGATCAGGAGGATACCTTTAACGTATTCAAGGCAATGAAGTTCCCAAGAGATGAAGAGGAATGTTTCAGAGTTGATTTGGTGGACCATGTATTAAATGATGAAGTTGAGAGTCTGGTGGATTATGAACCATTGAGAAATGTCATTGCTGAAAATTTAGAATTGGAGAATGAGGAATTTGAAGAACTTGTGCAATTTCTGGATACTAGTCCACAATCCAAAAAATTGAAAACTCCAGTTGAGCTATTGAAGAAAGCTGGAGAGACGTCAACAAAATAGAAGCCATCTCTTGAGACACCTCCAGAACTTGAATTGAAACCACTTCAAGATCATTTGAGGTACGCATTTTTAAATAAAGATTCAAAGCTACCTATGATTATTTCTTCTGCACTAACATTTTTTTAGGAAGAAAAACTGCTACGAGTCCTTAGAGAGTTTAAGTCGGCTATTGGGTGGACTATAGCAGACATAAAAGGGATCAGCCATTCTTTTTGCATGCATAAGATCCTACTGGAAGATGATAGTAAGCCGTCAGTGGAGCAACAAAGAAGACTTAATCCGATAATGAAAGAAGTGGTCAAGAAAGAAGTATTGAAATAGCTGGATGCAGGAATAATCTATCCGATTTTAAATAGTGCATGGGTGAGCCCAGTGCAATGTGTACCGAAGAAGGGTGGTATGACCATGGTTTTGAATGAGAATAATGAGTTGATTCCAACACGAACAGTGACGGGGTGGAGAGTCTGCATGGATTACCGCAGGCTTAATAAAGCTACAAGGAAAGATCACTTCCCACTGCCATTCATTGATTAAATATTGGATAGACTAGCAGGTCATGAGTATTATTTCCTTCAGGACGGTTATTCAGGCTACAACTAGATTATGATAGCTCCAGATGACCAGGAAAAGATAACCTTCACATGTCCATATGACACGTTTTCCTTCAGAAGGATGTCTTTTAGATTGTGCAATGCACCAACCACCTTCCAAAGATGCATGATGGCTTTTTTTTGGATATGGTGGAACAGAATGTGGAGGTATTCATGGACGATTTCTCGGTATTTGGGGATTCTTTTGATTTATGCCTTGAGAATTTGGTGATGGTCTTGAAAAGATGTGTTGACACAAATTTAGTACTGAACTGGGAAAAGTGCCATTTTATGGTACAAGAAGGAATAATTCTGGGACATAAGGTTTCGAAGAAGGGACTTGAGGTCGACAGGGCTAAGCTAAAAACTATTGAGAACTTACTGTAGACACTCGAAATTTTCTGCACTCCTATTCCTAACATTGCAGGAGGGTAGATTTGTCTTTTGGAGATAACCCTGAAAGACAACTTACATCCATCCGGATACTCTAGGAAGTTCGACTCCAACACGGAACACAAACCGGGAACATCATCTCAAATTCGGAACACACACCGGGAGTGTCATTTCTAATCTCGGAGATAACCCCGAGATATACAGATCAAAAGACCGACAACAACACCCGAGACAACACTGGGAGTAGCAACCTCATCCTTGGTGATAACCCCAAGGGATGCCATTGCAGTTCCAGCTATAACCCCGGAAATGCTTGTTGCAAACACATGCAATCAGCTTCAATCCAGATGACAGTGAGGCATACAAACAAGTAGTCTAATCTCAGATGTAACCCTGAGCAACGTCTGTTTTCCACTTAAACCGGCGATAACCCCGGTGAGGAGTCAACACGTCATCTTACTGTCTCAACAAGATGATATCACAGCATACCAACAAGTGGTCCAATCTCAGCTGTAACCCTGAGCAACGTCTACTTTCAATTCAAATCGGCGATAACCTCGACAAGGAGTCACACATCATCTTGTTCCTTCAACAAATGGCACGTCGTCTCAACACTTCATACATACATACATACAACAATGTCCCACAAGAGCCGAGGATTTACAATCCCGAGTGACTATTACATGTGGCAGTACTTTGGATAGAATTTGAAGCTTGAAGACCATGGACATAGACCCCTCTTCCTGACTTCGTACAACCTCTAATCCATGTCATTACGTAACTCTCGACACAAGTGATCCGAAGAAGTACAGATATACTTCGTTCGGATGCTCGGATTGAAGTTCTGCAAGTTCAAGTGGACATTAAAGTGCATGACTGCACGTACTATGAGACGACGGGACCTGCGAGGCTCGGATCCACCATGACCAGTTGCAGGTACAACTGCGGCTGCCGCAGGTGTACCTGTGGCCATCCGTCTATATATACAAGGCTTGGGTCAGCCATTTGAAGAGAGAGAGAGAGAGAACGAAAAAGGGGAGGAAGCCCTGTCCATTTTGCTCTGCATACACATCTTTTGAGTGTTTTCTCTTCTTTAAACACTAGTTAGCTCACATATAGCTACTTTTTATCCGGCGGGAGCCGAGTGTTTATCCATTTAAAGTCTAAGAAGTCTACTTTGACAGCCCACTGTAAGCCTTCTTACATTCTATAAAGCCTCTTTCTCATATATCACACACTTACACGTTGATAGTCGTGTGAGTGTGTTTGCCCGGACTTCGGTCCGTGGTTTTCATTTTTGTCTGTATATATATATTAATACATGTATATATTTCATATATATGGACTAACATTATCAAGTTATGCCTC
Organism: Panax ginseng; assembly: GCA_020205605.1. Lineage (NCBI taxonomy): Eukaryota > Viridiplantae > Streptophyta > Magnoliopsida > Apiales > Araliaceae > Panax > Panax ginseng. The sequence goes on from CM035128.1 coordinate 140,461,276, forward strand.
GATTGAGCCTAGACTTCGGTCTGATGCAAGCGTTTATCGATATTATATATATATATATATACTTATACATATAAAGCGTGGTGGGACTACATACGATGAAATTTGGATTTTACATCGAGCGTTTAAATGCTTTTTATATATATATATATATATATATATATATATATATATATATATATATATATATATATATATATATATTTATTTATATATAATTGATGTCGAGACATATCTCGATGAGCTTAGATTTTACATGCAGTGCGTTTACTCGCTTTTATATATAAACATATATATAATTGCTATCGGACATATCCGATGAGCCCGGATTTACATCCGGTGCATTTACTGCTTTTATATATATATATTTGTACATATATATATATATATATATATATATATATATATATATATATATATTTAAATTTTTGTCGAACTAGAAATTACTTACGTGGCCTTTTATGACTTTATTTACATTCTATCCTTCCTGGAGTTTACTTTGTGGCAGTTCATCGCTTTTATAGCTTTATTTACATTTCGTCCCGCCTGGAGTTTACTTCGTGGCGGTTGATCATGTTCATATATATATATTTACCGCTTTTATATATTTACATTTAGATCCCCATGGAGTTGCTTCGTAGTGGTGGTTGATCCGATCTGTATATATATATATATATATATATATATATATATATATATATATTTCTGACTTTTATATATATAAGCGCTTACATCGCTTTCCATACAAATTGTAGTATCATGTGAGCCTAGGAATCATGTGATCACGAGTTGATCTCTTGAATCTAGATTCGGTTCCCCATAATGGACATTTTTAGTATGAAGCGGCTTGTACATTATTTTTACGATTGTCTCGAGTTTCCTTGGATGGCTGTCATACCCATAAGGAGTTTGGCACTGCTGTATATTATTTTCTCGAGGATTCTTCGCATGTCGAAAATAAAAGCAAACAAGTCGAACATTTAATAAAATGGAAGTATGAAAATGTCTCAATTCCTATTGAGCACATGGTTTGAAAAACCTCTTTTATAAAACTTCATTGCTATATCTTGGTTAAAACTAAATTTTTCTATAAAATTCAAACCTTGTGTATATAGGTGTGAACGAGGCCTCGCACTACTTTCAAATAATTGCACATTGATCCACACACACACACACACACACACATTCATATAACAATTTCTTTGAAGAGTGGCGTTCACCGTGGTAACACGGATGTCGGGGGGTGCCTAACCCCTTCCATCCGCATAATCAAGCCCCCGAACCCTTAATGAATCTCGGTTTCACAGACCCGTTTAGCAGTGTCAAATCACTAGGTCAATGTGCTAACCTTTTCAGTTGCGTTGGTGCAACCAGTTAAATATACCAACTGGCGACTCTTAAAGTCAATCATCGACATTATACATGTCAGACCTTTTTCACTTGTTTTTTCAAATAAATCTCACATTAACATGAGAACACCAAAGAACAAGTAAATGTGAAAAGGACACCAAAAATCCCGGCGTCGACGGTGGCGACTCTCTTTGGGGACTCGGTAAGAGGGCTTAAGCCGCTATTACAAGCTTTTCAAAATTGTTATATGCTTGTGTGTGATTGTTGCATTTACATTTCGATGAATGTATGCGAATGCATCTTAATTATTACCTTTGCTAAATATCTATCTCAGTGATATTAGTGCTTCGCACATGTCATCATTTTGCATAAGCGGTGAGACACGTTGTATGTGAATGTATGTTGTGTGGTCCCTCCACCAGAGTCTATCCTGTCGGTGTTTGATTCTTTGGACCGTGGGAAGAATAATTCCCGGGGCTCGGGAAAGGCACCACTGATTCGCTCTAGTTGAAAGGTAGGATTAACTTCCCGTCGAGTAGATTGCGATGATCCGGGAACCCTTCATCTTAGAAAAGCCATGAGAGTAACCTAAGATAGGTCGACCTCGATAAACCAAACGCGGAGGAAAGTCTCTTCATTATTTCCATTTTTAATTACTTGTAAAAGCATTTACTTGTAATTTTATTCCATGTTCATCCATATGTAATGGAAAATATGAAGAATATCTGTGCATGACATGTTATCAATTAACAAACCAGTTTTGCAGGACAAATTCCTAATACGAACATGTTATGATAACATTTACATTACCCTAAGACTAAACTACGTAAGTCTTTTGTAGGGAAGCAATTGGGCCAGTTACCCGCTCAAAATCCAAAAAGGCCACATGCCTACAACCAATCATGTCTTCTTCCGAACAGTCTAATCCTGTTTCCCGAGAAGAATTTAACGGATTGAGTAAATAAATCACAGACTTGGCTGTTCTACTGAAAAAATTACACTAGTCTACTCAGGGTACGAAGATACCTACACATACAGAACCCTTTATACAAGGAGTTCAAGGTGCGGAAAAACAATTCCGAACATCAGTTGGGTACAACCAACAAAGACACTGAAGGCACCCATCTCCAAGGAGATCCAGACAATGGTGACATCAGGAAAAAAGTCCTTCAAATGGAGGAAACCATTCGTGTTCTCAAAGGGATTGAAACTCATGGCAGAGTTTCATTTACAGACCTTTGCATATTCCCTGGTGTTCATTATCCGGAGAAATTTAAAGCCCCTGATTTTGAAAAGTATGACGGATTAGGGGATCCTTATACACATTTAAAAGTGTTCATTGGAGAACTCAGATCTTATGCTGAGAATGAAAAGCTCAGAATGAGAACCCGTTCATGGTATACCAGATTAGACAACTCTAAGATCCATAGTTGGGAAGAGTTGGCCCACGCCTTCCTCACTCAATACAATTTTTAATCTCAGATGGCTCCTAACCGGTACCAAATTACCAAAGTTAAGAAACAGTCTAATGAGTCATTCAGAGAGTATGCTCAAAGGTGGAGGCGCCTTGCTACTCAAGTTATTCCTTCCATGACAGAATCAGAAATGGTCATGACTTTCATAGATATACAAGAAGCCCCTTTCTATGAAAGAGTTCTAGCTGGTATTGGCAAGCCATTTTCTGAAATGATCAAACATGGCGAGATGGCTGAAATGGGATTGAAGTCCGGTAAGATTCAAGACCTAGCCGCTCTTAAAGCTGTTATTGAGCACATCCAGTCCGGATCTTATGGAAACAACCCCCGGAGGGTCCATAAAAAGAAAGAGGAGGATATTTCCTTAATACTACAAGGATAAAAAGGCAATCCAAGCATGCTTATGCAGAGGAGAAACTACTCCACTTTTCCAGCACAATCTTCAAACCCTCCATTACCTAAAAGTGGAGAAGTAAAGCGGCCTTGAACGTTCACACCCTTAGGGGACTCGGTCGAGAATATTCTTGGTCTTCTGACTGCTCAGAGGAAAATTACACATCTTCTCCCACCAACCAACCCTAATGGGAAGGGTTTTAATGCTACTCGGAAGTGTGTTTACCATGCCGGGGCACCCGGACATGATACTCAAGATTGTTGGGCCTTGAAGCATAAGATTCAAGATCTAATAAACAATGGTGAGATCGTGGTCACTAAACCCGATCAACCTCACATTCAAGACAACCCTCTTCCTCGACACAAAGAAGAAGAGGTCAGCATGATCAGTTGGAGCACTGGACATGGTTCCAATTCTACTGATGAATCATCCCAACCCATCAAAGACAGTGTTGACAAATGGGATTATGCAGAGTTCCAGTTTACCATGGAACGAAAAATGAAAGCTCTTTGCAAACAAATTGAGCAATTTGCAGAACTGGCGACCCACCATCATCAAGTCACACGCCAATTAATCAGCGAGAACACGCGCTTATCTCCTTCCATTTGTTATGAATGCTTCATCAACACCTTCAGAAAGCGAAGCTATGGAGGATAAGGTTGCAAAGCGAGCAAGTACTAATGCCCGTCGGGATTTTTCCAATAAAAGGGAATTCACCTATTTGGGGCAATCTATGGAGGAGATACTTCAAATGTTGATCAACGAAGGAAGAATCACATGCCTTCTACCTCCAATCAATCCCCGCTCAGGGCGGTTCAATCCTGATGAAATGTGTCAATATTATTCACATTCTCGCAATCACAGCACAGAAGAATGTTGGGCACTCCGCCATCTCATTCAAAATCTTATTGATAGCAGTGTCCTTCAAATAGCGGATGATTACACTGTGCAACTTAAGGGTGGGAATGCATGCCCTACCCAATGGAAGGGATCAGTAGCAGTTATATCCAAAGTGGATGATGAGACTGTTAAACTATTTCCGATACAACCAATTCATCTCAAAGGAGCTGACAATCCTTTGAAAGTGGCCGCACCAGAGCCAATTCCTTTACCTTGCAAACTACAACATCCTGTTGTCAGCTTACACAAAGATCCATGGAATTATGGAGAAGCTGAAGGATCCACGTCTCATACTACTGCTACAGTGTCGAAAGAAAATCCATTGAACCTTCCTCAACGGGTTATCAAGCCTACTTGTGAAGCAAAGGGGAAGTTGCCCACGGAGAAGATTAAAAAATTCCACCTTACTATGGGCCATAACGAAGCCAAAGTGGTTTTAAGCTTGCGAGAAGCTCCACACCAGATTTCAATTCTGGACCTAGTTTTCTCTTTCGAGGAGCATCGGAAGATCTTGCTAAAGGTTTTAGAAGAAGCCTACCTGCCAAAATCAGTGAATGTAGAAAAATTTCAACATTTGGTTAATCACATTTTCAACAGCAATGTGATATCCTTCACTGATGATGACATACCTCCCGAAGGGATCGGTCATTGCAAACCACTGCACATCACAGTCTTGTCTTCCGGGTACATACTAGCTGGAGTATTGATAGATGGAGGTTCATCTCTGAATATCTGTCATTATTCCACCTTGGTGAAGATGAATATCAATCTCAATCGAATCCAAAGTAGCCATACGATCATCCAAGCTTTTGATGGATCTCGATGAAATTCTGTTGGAAAGATTGAATTGCCAATTGAGATTGGTCCTAATACATTCAACGTATCCTTCCATGTCCTCAAGATAGATTGGGACACAACTTCGCTATTGGGGAGACCATGGATACACATGGTGGAGTTTGTTCCTCCACCATACATCAACAACTCAAATACATCATCAACAACAATCTAGTCATCATCAATGCTTTGGTAGGAATGTCCTAGATTAGGAACTCTACCAATTATCGCCTTCAATTCGGAAGTTAGTAGACCAGTTCCATACTGCGGAAGTGAGTAACACATGATACCATTCTATTGGAGTGCCACTTCCCGTACCCAAGATTTTTGATGAGGTTATGTCATTCACTCAAGAAATGATGTTATTGGGTTATCAACCTGGACAAGGGCTTGGTAAGGATCAACAGGGTATTAAGCACCCTATACAAATGTCCAATCAAATTGGGACAGTCGGGCTAGGCTATTTTACTAATTCCACTCACAGGAATCCTCATAAGCATAAGCAGGTTCCTCAAACTTCCGCCGCACGGCGATTTTCTATACCTTTATCGCATGAGTTGATGCGATCTCCGATAAAGGTGCCGACCCATCTTTCGTGGCTATCTTTGTTTCCAAAACCAGTGCCAATCAAAGCTAAAGAGGTGCTGATTCCTGATCCCGAAGCGGAAGAAAAGGAACGAAAATGTAAACATGACCTTGCCTTGATGATGGCAGACATTCACATCATTGTTCATGATGAACACACCAACAGATACACCTCAGACAATGATTGCCCAGATGTCATGGTTATCATTCGGGAAAAGGAGGACACTGACGATCCTTCTATCACTGCAGTCCATTAGGACTTTTCCCTCGACAATTGGAGCAGCAATCCATACATTGGTCGACGAGGGAAAAATGGGCAGAAAATCCCTCTGCCCTGTAGATAACTTTAATTATTTGCTTTCCTTTACAGCACTAGCAGTTATTTTATCACGTACATGCTAACACTTTGGTATGATCGAACAGTTGCATATATTAAGTGAAAGCATGTTTTTGTTTCAGGACTCTGAATTTAGATGTGCCTATACTTGTTGAGGAGGTGCCTTCTCTCCACAAGGGCTGTAACTTTGATGCAAAGTTGGACTCAGACTTGATGGACATCCAAGAGGAAATTGAGACACCTCATGAGATTAAGGAATGGGTCGCCGACAAACCCAAACCCAATCTTGATCAAACCACTCCTTTCAATCTCGGAACCTTAGACAACCCTAAGCTAATCCAGATTGGTTCAGACCTTACCACAAATCAACGGAATGATATGGTTGCACTGTTAGCCCAATTCCAGGATGTGTTTGCATGGTCTCATGAAGACATGATGGGATTGTCCACTGACATTGTTCTTCATCGCCTTCCCATTAAAGAAGGATTCAAGCCTGTTAGGCAAAAGCTCAGGCGATTGAAACCTGTGTAGAGTTTAAAAGTTAAAGAAGAAATTGTGAAACAATTTCAAGTTGGCATCATCATGGCGTCTACATATCCGGAGTGGATATCCTACATTGTTCCCGTGCCTAAACCAGGGGGAAAGGTGCGAGTTTGCGTGGATTATCAGGATTTGAACAAAGCGTGCCTTAAAGATAGCTTTCCCGTGCCATTTATCCACATTCTCATTGACAATACTGCTCAGTATGGCATGTACTCCTTTGCTGATTGCTTTGCGGGGTACCATCAAATTATGGTCGTTGAAGAAGATCGTGAGAAAACTGCTTTCATCATGCCTCGGGGAACCTTTTGCTACAGACGGTTGTCATTCGGCCTCATCAACGCCTTGTGGCAACCTACCAATGAAGCTATGATGGCTCTTTTCCACGATTTAATGCACAAAGAGATAGAGATCTATGTGGATGACATCATTGTCAAATCCCGGAAGGACGATGACCATTTAGACCATCTCAAGAAGTTATTCAACAGGTTGCGTAAGTACAACTTAAAGTTGAATCCGCCAAGTGCGCCTTTGGTGTTAAGTCAGGCAAGTTACTAGGCTTCCTAGTCAGCCACAAAGGGATTGAACTGGATCCTACCAAAATCCAGGCCATCAAGGAAATGCCCATTCCTCAGACAGAGAAGAAAATATAGGGATTTTTGGGAAGGATCAACTTCATTAGCCGATTCATTTCTCAACTCATGGAAACCTGTGAGCCAATCTTCAAATTGTTAAGGAAGAACTCCTCCATGAAATGGAATGACGAGTGTCAAAAAGCCTTCCTCATAATTAAGGAGCAACTGATCAACGCTCCTATTTTGGTACCTCCCAGGGATGATGTTCCCCTGTTCATGTACCTGTCCATAAATGACAATGTTATGGGCTGTATACTGGGGAAGAAAGATAATAGAGGCCAAGAGCAAGCTATCTATTACCTCAGCAAAAGATTCAGCATCAGTGAACACAAGTACACTCTGATAGAGAAGACTTGTTGTGCTTTAGCATGGGCTTCCATGAGATTACAACATTATCTCCATGGTCACACAACCCATCTCATATCAAGCGTGGATCATCTTAAGTATGTATTCAGCAAACCCATACTGAATTGTCGACTGTCCATATGGCAGTTGATCCTACAGCAATTTGACATCGTCTACATGACTCAAAAGTCGGTCAAAGGTCAAGGAATTGCAGATCAATTGGTCATTTGCACTGCGAGGGATTACAAACCCTTAGAAACATACTTTCCTGATGAAGGAGTAATGACAATTCAGCTACCACATCAGTATGATACATGCCGTTCGTGGAAAATGTATTTTGATGGAGATGTTAACTAAGAAGACTCTGGAGCCAGAGCAGTTTTAATATCCTGTACGGGGGAGCAGTATCCCGTCACCGTCAAATTGAAGTTTGTCAACACCAACAACACAGCTGAGTATGAAGGCTATATCATGGGACTCAAACTTGCCCGTTCAATGGGTATCAGGCGGTTAACTGTCTTTGGGGATTCTGAATTGGTAATTAAGCAATCCACAGGAATCTATCAAACCAAAGAATTACTGTGACGCCCCCAAAATAGGTATACATCACCTATCCTGAGTCGCCAAATACATGGTACAGAATACAAATACAATCTTTAATATACAAAAAAAGAGCTATGAGTTTTAATACAAATATTGTCTTCTAGATAATATCCACTCTTAGAATAAGTCCTCATTACATTTATTGTCACACTATTTTACAGAATAGTTAGGACTAATAATGCTATCCTCTTAACCGTCACTCCGTTCTCCGACTAGTCCCCGCTACGTTCTCATTTCATGAAGGGAACAATGAAAGCAAAAGGGTGAGCTCAACTAGCCCAGTAAGAAATATTATGACTAAGATAATGCAGAATAAATTATCATTAGTCTTCAACAATGTTAAACCGATAAAATACAATATACATCAAGTTTAAGCTGCGGTAATGAACAAGCAATCCATTAAAAGAGTCAAGTAGAGAATAAAATCTACTATCTTTTATGATTTAAAAGGTTTTCATTACTTTTATCATTTGGGACTCGACTTAATAAATAATCCACATCATCGAATCACCCCACTTCTGACCCGAGGATATTCTTTAGTATCACGACCACAATTATCCATGCACTACGGGCGGGAATATTTGTGTATTCATCAATGGTCATGATCATGCCAACAATCTGTCCATCAATGCACTATGGGCAATGAGGACTTTTATCACATCATTTGTAACATTACGGTCATGGTTATACCGAATAATCCACGTCATAATCATGCCAAGTCCATCTATGCACTCACAGGGCCACATATGACTTTCAAAAATATAAACATGAGGATGATGACAATGATATAAGAATTCAATAAAACAAGTTCATTTAATTAATTTATCCGAGGAACTAATAACGTCCAAATTGTCAACATGATACTTCTTTGTAGAGTAAAATTCAAGAATGCTCAGAAGAATATTTCAATGAAAAGATACTGGATAAAGCGCAAATATCAAGGATATTCTACTAATTTCATGGAGTATAGAAGTTCAAACATTAACCAACTCAGTATAATAAATAATGGAATAACAAAAGAAATCACCAGGCATGTGATAGATAGCACATGCGAGTATATTCAACGAGAATAATAAATATGGAACCGGTCAAGCGTAAACGCATTGCATGGATATTCGGCGAGAATAATAAATAATGGGACCAGTCCGGCGTAAAACGCATTGCATGATGGATATTTCGGACGAATAATAAATGCGGAATAATAAATAATGGAACCGAAGTCAAAGAGAATTTTGCAAGCGAGGATATTAAATGAGAATAATAAAGAATGGAATAATTGAAGAATTTCACCACGTATGCGATACTCAGATAAAATGAGTTATTCAACATAATAATATAGAATGGAATAACGGAGGATTTCACCAAGAATAGGGTATGTCAGCAGTATATAGATTATGTATATAGGTATCTCAGCGTATCTGAAAAGTTATTCAACGAGAATAATAAAGAATGGAATAACAAAGGGATTTCACCAAGTATAGGGTATGCCGTGTATACAGGTTATTACAACAGAATAATAAAAAATGGAATAATAGAAGTTCTCTTCATGAATAAGAAAGAATAACACCCCTTACCGTAAAGAAACTGGATATCGAAGTAGTGAAATAGTAGAAAACTCTTCTTCTTTCTCTCTATAATTTCTCTCTCTCTAGAGTTTCAGTGAATTCGTAAGAAATAATGAAGGAATGAGCTTCTATTTATAGAAGAACTGAGAGTGGCTCTTGGTTTTAACGAAGGGTTAAAATGACTCTTGGTAATATTGAAGAGACAACTACTATTTACGAAGGGGAAATTAACTCTTGGAACACCGAAGAGGCAAATAACTCTTGGAAAGCTGAAGGGTCAAATAACTCTTGGAAAACCGAAAGGACAAGTTACTATTAAAACTCGTGAATAGTAACTCATGAATAGTAACTCATGAATAGTCACTCGTGAATAGTAACTCATGAATAATAACTCATGAATAGTAACTCATGAATAGTAACTCCGACATAAAAAGTTTCCCGAATACCCGATTGAACAATATAACCTCCAGACATCAATTATCATCAGAATAGATCTCAATTTCTACTAACACAAACAATCCCAACATAATGAAACTATCAAATTCATCTTTAATCAACACGAACTTATTCATCATTAATATTATAACTCACAATATTTAGTGACGAGTTTTTCCGGAAAGAGGGGCTTTCAATAAGGATTTCTCCCTATTGGCGCCGCAATTAGGTGACCAAACCTCTCCTTGACAGAACTTCTAGACATTGTAAATATTGCAATTTAATAATATAAATAACCTTGTCGTCTCATTTATTGATTTAATAATATAACATATAATGCAGATGATACTGTGACAATAATCGAATCAATAATATGAGAGATATGATGCATCAATTACTATAGCAATAATTGAGTATAACTAAGTGACTTCTCACGTAATCATCAATAATCAATACCGTGTGCTACTATGCAACCACGCCAGACATCGTATTTCTTTACTTAGGGTAGTTCAGCGGTTTTAACAATAACATAAAATCGTTATTTATAAAATATTTTGTCATTTTCTCAATCCGAAATGATAATTCCATTGTGGGGTCCACCAATGATTGTGCCGTTGTACGAATATTTCTGACAAAAAGAATATTTCCTGACCAATCGAATATTTTATAACAACTTCCATACTTAGCAAAATTTATAAATATTACCCATAACTATAACATTATATCAAATTCATTCCATAATATTCAAAAATGATAATTATAGAAAAATTATCTTTATTCAAAAAGTTGGGGTCTTACAATTACATTTACTGCCTTACCATCGGCAAGTTCTACAGATGGCTTTGGAGTTCGAAGAAATCTCCTTTCTACACATTCCTCGTAATAGGAATGACGTTGCATATGCATTAGCAACGTTGGCCTCCTTGGTTTACATACTTGACAAAGAAAACATGCCAAGCATCACGATTGCTATGCAGAAAGCCCCAATCTATGGGAATTATATTGGAGAAGTATCAGATGAGTTTCCTCCCATCCACAACCCTTGGTATCAACATATCAAGGAGTACCTACGAGATGGATCTACACCCACTGAGGCGAGCCTAACTAAGAAGTGGCGGATTCATCGACTTGCTATGAAATTCTACCTGAGCGGAGATGCACTCTACAAAAGAGATGCAGAATTAGGTCTCCTCAGATGTCTGGACAAAGACAAAGATTAGCGACTCATGGATGAGATCCATGGTGGAGTATGCGGCCCTCACATGAACGGACCCCTACTTGTCAAGAAAATTCTTAGAACGGGACATTATTGGCTTACACTCAAAGCTGACTGTGATGATCACGTCAAGAGGTGCTATCAATGTCAGATCCATGGGAAAGATATCCACATCCCTCCAAGGGAACTCCACAATATGAGTTCTCCATGGCCCTTTTTAATGTGGGGAATTGACGTGATCGGGCCCATCGAGCCCAAAGCCAGTAATGGACATCGATTCATATTCACCATGATCGACTACTTCACCAAATGGGTTGAAGCAGCTTCTTTCCCCAGGGTTACTAAAGAAGTCATCATTGCTTTCATCAGAAATAATGTTGTTTGTCGATATGGACAACTAGAGGTCATTGTGTCAGACAATGCTAAAAACATCAACAACAACATGATGGAGGAATTATGCAGAAAATTCCACATCAAACATCTCAACTCTGTCATCTACCATCCGAAGATGAATGGTACTGTTGAAGCGGCTAATAAAAACATCAAGAAGATCATGCGAAAAATGTCCACCAATCACAAAGGATGGCCTGACCTCTTGCCCCTAACTTTATTAGCCTACAGAACTTCAATGTGTGATTCCACTGGGGCAACACCCTACTCGTTAGTTTATGGGATGGAGGTAGTGCTCCCCATAGAAGTGGAAATGGAATCCCTCAGAGTATTGATGGATGCTCAGTTGGATGAAGACCAATGGGTATAAGACAAGTATCACCAATTGTCTCTAATAGATGAAAAGCGAGCAGCGGCTATCTTCCATGGTCGATTATATCGTAGAGAGGATCGCATACGATCCTACAATGAGAAAAAAAGTCCGACTACGGCAATTCAAACAACATGACTTGGTTTTGAAGAAGATCATTGTCAACCAAGATCAATCTAAGGAAAATTAAGCCCTAAGCGGGAAGGCCCATTTATTGTCAAAGAAGTATTGACGGAGGTTCTCTCGAGTTGCGACAAATGGATGGCGATGAATTTTCGCGACTTATCAACTTCGGACACCGTGAAAGCGGTATTTATGTCTGAAGTAACCATGAAATAAACATCCTGGTTTTGATCATCCAATCACGGTCATTAGGTTTGAACCTCTCTCCTTTTACAAACTCTTACGCTTTTCGAGGAAACATACACTTCAAGTCGTGACTGATTTTATTCCATTTCAAACTTTTTCACACCTGCTTCTCCTGAAGACGAGATTAAACTTTTCACACCTGCTTCTCCTGAAGACGAGATTAAACTTTTCACCCCTGCAGTTTATTCTCAAGATAGGATTAAACTTTCTCCATACTTGCAGTTTATCCCCTCTATGGGATTAAACTTTCTTCTCCCCGCAGTATAGCCTGCGCATTGGATTTACTCTTCTCTTCAGTTGCGATTCGTCCTGAGGGGCGAACTACGTCGACCTGATCTCTCTAATACCTGGGGGCACGTAGGCAACCATATTCTATATGGCCCGATCGCAACAAAAAAAATAACAAAAACATTTCTACCCTTTCCTCGTAAAAACAACAAAAATACTTCTACGCCCATCTGCCTTCCGCATTCAGCGTTGAACCTCTTACACCAGGTTCGAACTACGCAGACTTGATCTCCTCTTTAATAGGAGTACGTAGGAAGCCATTCATGGTGCAGTCTAACCCCTACCAGAACAAACATACTTGGCACACGGTACTGGGATCAACCTTTAAATTGCCCCACTTCATCTGTTTCAGATCAAAGGGATGGAATTATCCAACCTCTTTTCATAAATAGAAGATTCGGTGACCATCTAAGCTGTGATCGTGCCTCAAAGAGCAATACCAACCCATAAAAGATGGAATTAACTAGGCTTCTCACAAATAAAAGTACTGGCGACCATCTGTGGTGCGGTCAATCTCGAAGAGGAAGGAACTACCCTCCTCTCCATTTTTCCATACAGATAATAGTCCCAAGACACCAAAGATGGTGGGGATTTTCAATAATTAATGATCCGTTCTGAGAGACCTTGCGACGTCTCAATGTCCATCTATCAAGGATAAGTTCAGAATGCATCAAGATTAAAGGCCCTGGAGAAACAAGCAAACATCAAGCAAGTATCAAGGCATAACTAAAAGGGAAGTGAATCAAAATATATTTCCTTGCCATACATAATACTATTTGATATATACATTTGTGTTGTACATGACAAAATGGCTAAGCTAGTCTGTGCAGGAAAATACAAAGTTATCTACAGATCTGTATACATGCGAACTATCAGATCTAACATAGCATCCCTCTCTGAAGATGGAAGAAGCACTGCAAGCTCCTGCCCAAGGGTATCTACACGAGCTAGCAGATTAGAGGCTAACTGCATGGTGGCATAATGCTCATCAATGTAAGCACTCATGTCGACCAGACTGACCATCATCTGGGATCTCACTGAAGTGTTGTCTGTAATGGCCACATCCCTAGCAGATAAGGCGGAATCTTGCTCAACTATCAATGCATCCCTGGCTGATCTAGCATCATCCCTCTCTAACAGAATGGTATCTCTCTCATCAAGAGCTGTCAACATCGTGGCCCTAGCTTGATCTCTGTCATAGGTTATCAGATGTAAGCTCTGCTCCAAATGTTGTCTTAGAATCTTGAGTAACAATGGCTTTTCGAGGGTGGGAGAATCTATCACAAATCTTTGGAAGCCCAGCAGTCAAGTCATCGGTGGGAATGGCGGCCTCCTCTGAGCTCTTCATCGTCATAATCGGTCTTACGCACTATGGATCTGCCAGCCCAATGCGATGATTCTGTCTCCATCCATGCGGAATACTCTACAGAACAACCTGGATGACTGACAGAAAACTCAGCCAACTCTCGTTGATCCTAGCAGGCATACAACCTGGATCTGTCCTCCACTGACAAACGGTGTGATGTGAAGCTCTGACTCACTGCCCCCTCATATGGATGAAAATCCTAGAAATGATCAAAGTGACACATCACGGCCAGTGGGTGGTAAGTGATCATGCCCCTCAAACCAGCCAGAGGGAGATAATCTATGCCCGGAGAATGAGTAATGAAGCTGTAGGGTAAACTAAGCCCTGAACACGGCAATATATCAAACGGATCTCCATTCTCTGCCAAAAAAGTGGACCAAGATACAGCATCTGTACACCCCACAGCTTGAAAGGAGTACGACGTGGCTATCTCATGGGTGAAACAAAATCCATGATGTCTAAATGTGCCAATCGGTCTCAAGTGTGACATGAACCACACATCTACAAAGATGAGCTACACTGTGAACACTCCTGCCCCGGATAAGTGCAAAGAAGATGTGGCGACCTCAAGGTCTCTGCGATAATCATCGGTACAATGGTACGACCCTCCCTGAGAGCTCTCACTGCCATAATGACGCCAATACCCAGCTCATCTATGTACCGCGGCATGTATACGTATGACAATAATCATAGAAGAAATACATCTACTCTGGCTGAACGCCAATGATCCTCTGGTGTGGTGAAATCCCTGGAATGATGTGCATAGCTGTCCTCATAGCCAAACCTATCAAACAGGAAACGCTGGGATATAACATGGCCGGATGTATTCTCATCCTGCACTACTCTGCGCCTCAGTCCTGTGAGAGTCATGAACTGTCTACTCATGTCTCCCGTCCGCCATGTGTGTACGCAAGGAGTGCATCCGAGGCAAGATCGTCAATCATGCATACTCCTCCAAAGTAGGAGTCAACTCACAGGTCCCAAAGTAGAATACCTATATGTCCGGTACCCAGTGCTCTAGCATGCCCTCTATAAATCCTGGAGGAACCTGAAACATCAGTAAGGTCATAGTATGCTACAACAAATCATCTACAATCACCATGTCTGATGGTGATATACTATCATACCATGATCGCATACTAGCTACCACCGCAAATGGTGGGGTATGATCAATACGGCTAACTATCGAAGAAGACATCTGTATGGGCCGTGTCATAAGACCATCCAGGGGTCAATACTGAATATCTCTGACATACATACATATGCATAACAATAACATGCATGATCTGATAGATGGCAATATGATATAGGGAATGGAAAAGCGTGCATACATTCTAAGTATATCATCATCTAATACATCTGTCTGGCTAAAATACGAGGAAATGGGGTGAAGCTACCAACATCTAATAGAGGCCTATCAAAAGATATAGCGAGAATGGGGCGAAGCTACCCAGTGACTAACGAGATGCCTATCAAAAGAAATACATCAGAAAAAGTCAATGGTGTCTATGTCCACATCATCGATCTTTATCCACGATGTAACTCCTCCTGAGTCCTTTGGATCTCTATCAGCGGGGATGTCGGGGCCTATACAAAGGAGGATCTGCGCGCCAAGAAACCATATGGGTCATCCGAGGGACCAACGCTTGAGCTGGAAGGATCAAAAGTATCTACCTCTCGGGATCTACGCCCAAATGCCGAATGAAAAGATGTGACCGGTCCAATCGCGCGTTAATCATTAATCATGTCACATGAGTCGGATCTCGACACGGGCTATCCAATCCATCATCATCATGAATCACGGAACCATATCCCCATAAAGCGTGTGTGGTGGCTGGTGCGAGCTTTAATCGCACGAGGGATCCACCAATCTTTGGAACATCTCCACGAGAATAGGGGCCCTCTGACAATGTAAAGCCGTCAATCCCCATCAATGGGATGTCAATGACGGGGTACTGTGAAATAGTCCAATAACGCCTGGCAGGAGGCAAGATCAGCATACGAATCTCTCTTGTAGTGCTCCTGATAGCACGCTCTCCTAAATAGAGCTCCCATCCTCTATCTGTGAAGAGAGGAATCCTGCAGGTGGAAATGATGTACTCTACTCTAGTCGGGTGCCCATCCTCAAAGACAACTCCCAAATGCTCTCCAGAGTAAGGAATCCATATGATGACATCGGCTGTCAACAACTCCAGCTGTAGGCGATAATGAGTGAAACCCTTAGCAACATGGACCTCCGCCAGTATGGAATGATGCCATCTCCGTCGTTGTGGATAGGTATCTAAACCTAACACGCTCACAGGAGGCAAACAAGGAAGCCTCTCATAGGCCCATAACTGCCAACACAAAGGCAAACATCTGTTGTCAGTCAACACTCTTAACCCACACATGGGAAAAGACAAGAGAAACACTCACCAACACAAATGGGTAGAATCCTAACCACACCTCGGTCAAGCCCTGCGATCGCATGCGTATTCCCCTGAGGAAGTAGGCAAAGGTGTATGAACCCCAATCATACTCTCCTATACGGTCCACGTATCGAGTGGCGCTAATTAAAGCGAAGGGCACCGTAGAGGAATTATCTGCTATGAAGCAGCCCCTAATGATCATCAGGAACAATCGCCGAAGAATACGATCCCTGACTCTCACATCATCGGGTATAGGCTCACTCAATAGCCCACTCATAGCATCTATGCTCAAAGGACCTGTACGAACAATCCTGCCCTTGAACGCTTTTGCTGGAACTCCCAACAAGGATCTGACGGTTGTATGGGTGATATCTGCTGTGCAAGGCACCGACTCCCCTCTAAACTCCATACCTGTGATAAACCGCCAATCCATCGGCGTCATCATCACCTCGCAGTCCAGCAAATGGAGTGACTGAATCTGGTAGAACCACCGCTCAGACAATGACTTGAGGTAACCCCAAGGACAACGATGGGGTAGAATGGAGAAGAACCTCCCGAATCTCCAACCATGGACGATCGCTCTATAGTCATCATGTAAGGCCTAATACATAGAGTGGATGCTAAACCAGTTCCCTCGAGGCTGTGTGAAGCCGGGAACCTACATCAAATGCAGATCAACATCAGACTCCTAGACTCCTCATCAATAGGAAATACGGAAGATTAAAGATCTAACCTCATACCTCGTTTGCGTGCAAGTATAGTGAAGGATACCTACTCAAGTCACCCAGAAAATCTGGGTTCGCCACTTGAATACCTGGCAATTCCCTATGGGGAACATGTACAGCAGGAGCAGGAACCTCGAATAGTACATCCTCCTCCTCGTCCTCGAAATTCGGCACCTCAACCCGAATAGGACGTACCACCGCCTCCGCCAAACGATGAGGTTGTCTCATAGAACGGTGCTGAGGCTCTTCAAAAGCCCTCCTCTGTACACCATAAGTGGTCCTGCTGGAACTGCTCAGCTGATCTGGATCCATAATATCTTGATAGAAAGTCTCCAAATCACCTCAAAAAGGGTGTGGTAATTTCGTACCTAGAGTCTTTTTCAAAATGCATTCTATGATTACATGCATACATGCATTATTTTAACATATATCTACAGTAGAATTAAAAATGCATAATTACTCAATGCCTACATTTTGGGAAATTTTTGCCATAGCCCCTTTGTAAATGGGACTATCCACATGCACATAGGCATGACTAGGTGGCCATACAGTAGCACACCTGTACATAGTCATATACATCCTGTATGAATTCATCACATCACAGTAAAAATCCGTAAGTGTAATCTAATTACCAGGATTATTTTACTATTCTACCTTTACTCATTTGTCCTCAGATAGGATAAGAAATGACAGTAAAAGGTACAAATTTAACTGCTTTAAAAGTCAAAAAATTTCACATCATTATGTTCAGCATGGTTTAATACTAACATTTACTATGTTGAATACTTTTTATCAAGTCATATCAGCATGCATATTCACTACTATGTGTCTAAATGCATTTTATGCGATTAGTCATTTTCCAACGGACAAAAATTGGAAAAAAATACATGCATGTGTTACCAAGACAGTGAAGAACGCTTGTACGGTGGCAGAATATGCAGAAAGTTGCCCAAACTTAGCAGATCTAAAGAAGAGCTCTCGGATTTATTTCGCTGCGCAACTTGAAAATGACTTATGAAAGCGACCAGCCACCTATACATAGGCACGACTGGCCGTAGGTTAACCTGCGGCTCCTGCAGGTACACCTGTGGCACCCCTACATGGGTCCCACCCCTCCGGCTCGCTCCAGTTAGAGTTGCAAAGGAGGTCTCACAAGCTGAAAAGGGCAAATCAGGAATAAAAATATTACGCGATGGAGCGGAACAGCCTAAAATCCTGGTTTCTCGTCGGTCAGAGTTAAACTCCCGTCGTCTCAAGGTCCGATGCCGTCATTTACAGGGTTACAACCCTAAACAATCCCCGACGGGGGTTACAACGCGAAACCACGAAATATCAAACCTCCCCGGCGGGTGTTACAACGTCGAAGTTATCAAACATCTATGCCTCCCCGGCGGGGGTCACAACGCACATCCTTCAAACATCTACGTCTCCCCGGTGGGGGTTACAACTGATGAATGGGTAATATACCCATGAATTGGATACATTCGGGCTTAATTTATTGTTGTTCTCAAGTCTTTTAGAATAGTTTTTAAGTGTTTGTGTCTATTCAAGCATGTTTTATGTTGTTTTTTAGGAATTGGGACAAAAGTTACTTGGATCGACGTTTGGGGTGGCTAGATTCGTGTTTTCGTCTTGCCATTTACACATCAGTCACTTCAGAGCCAAATTGAGTATTTCTTCGTACCTTATTTCGTACACCTTAAAGAATGAAAGTTGTAGATCTACGTCTCCTCTTTTCGGATCATCTTGAATCATCAAAATCGGAGTTCGGACGAAGATGTTATGGCCATTTTTCCAAAGGACGTCAGAGCAGAAAATGTCAGCACATGTGGCAGCGTCGGGGCGCCCATTTTTGGCCTATGCCCAGCGTCGGGGCGCTAGGGGGCAGGGTTGCAGCACCGTGCTCAGTGCTAGGGCGCTGGGGAAGAGGTTTGTTGGGCATGGACGCATTTTTGGACGAATTTTGACACTTTTTTGACTACAAATTGGATTGGGTTTGTTCCTAAGCTAAAAATTGGACTTGTAACCTATAAATACATGATGTAAGACATAAAATAAAGGGAGAATACATAGATTAGACTAGATTAAACACTCCATTAAATTAGAATCTAAACCCTAGTTCTTAATTAGTCATTGAAGATTGAATCAAATTGAAGAACACTAAAGATCAAGAGCAAGAGCAAGAGGGGAGCATCAGATTTGCTGACAACAGATTCTATTCTCTTCTCTTATCATACTTTTATCTTTTAATGTCTATTCAATTGTGGATTCTTGGTTTTAATTCATTAATTATGAACTAACTCTTTTATTAAGATTTCAATTGAACCTTTTATGGCTATAAATTAGTTATTTAATTTATTCCAATTATTTGTGTCAAAGTGAGTTGTTTATCTTGCCTTATGCTTATTGATTAATTATCTGATCAGTAATTACCTTGTTACTCTAGAAAGAATTGGGAAAGGAATTCTAGGGATAGAACTGGGCATGGTGACATGTGACTTAGTTATTTGCACAATGAATAATTAGGTTTGTGAATAGAATGAGAATATATATTTGCCGAATGTAACACATAAGGAATTGGGATTGTAGTGAGTTTAATTCAAATGTTTTGCATAGGGATATAACAAAATTAACTTGGATTAAATAGAAGGCAATGGATCACTTGAGAAAGGACTTTTGGCATTTGAGAATTTCATTAACAATTTGAAGAGACATAATAATTGGAATAGTTGAATAATTGATTTATAATTCATAATTGGGGATATTGGAGTCTAAATCCTTATTTATCTGAATTCAATCAAATCTTAGTTTTGTTTATTTGCTTTATTTTAGAATAATCTCTTTTAATTATTTTAAATTAGTTTTCTTAATTAGAAAAATCATGATTTGAGATTGTTTAAATAAAATTAGTTTGGTTAAGAATTAGTACTTGATAATTTTTATTAAATAATTCCTCGTGGGAACGATACTCTACTTTCACTTTATTACTTATTAATAGTGTATACTTTTGTATTCATTGATTGATTGAAATTGATCAACAAGTTTTTGGCGTCGTTCTTAGGGAATTAATTTAATAATTATTTACCAATATTAATTTCAATCAAATTAGTCTTAATTTAAACATTTTTATTTTTATTTTAATTCTCTTCCTATATTTCTCTCTTTTCGTGTACCATGGATGAGTTTGAGTATCAATGGCCATACGTTCTTGGCTCAACCATGGTAAAATGTGGATTGATGGACTTAATACATCTTCTATAGAGGCAACTTCGAAGACGTTGGAGGTTTGTGAAGCCATACGGAGTCGAAGGATGGCAAGAATGACTCAGCCAAGGGAAGAGGAGATTTACAGACTCGAGAAACTTTCTGTATTGTCAGCACAAATTGAGAAACTTTCGAGGATGTTTGAAGCTTTTGAAGCTCAACGTCGTCAAAGTGTGGCGGTTACTTGTGATTATTGTGCTGGAAATCATATGAGTCATCAATGCGCCATCGCCATCGAGTTTCGGTAGATGCAGATGCGGTGGTGATTACCCCAATAATTATGTCTATCCTAACAACTATTATCAAGTTTGGGGGTATCACCCGGATTTTTCATGGAGCCATACTCATCAAGATCAATTTTATACTCCAAGTCCAACATACCCACCGGATTTCTCGTGTCCACCTCCACTACAACAGGAAGAACATTCAAATTTTGAGGAAACTTTGTCCAAGTACATAGCTTCATGTGAGGAGAGGAGGATTAATCAAGAGATATTGAGTTAAAATTTTACGAACCAAACAGAACAACTAACTAATGCCTCAAACATTTGTCCTCAATACCCTAGGCTCTATGACATGAATTCCGAGACTGATGGTGAACCCAAACCAAATCTGCAACCGGATGTGCCAAATGATATAGATGTTGAAAGAGAGGATAGACTTGGAGACCAACAAAATGAGATCGGAAAAGATCTAACTTTGAGTACCAACGAAGATGAGCCAATTTTAATAGTGTCCCATGTACCTTCTCCACAAAAGTTCAAGAATCCGGGCAGTTTTGCAAAACCATGCCCAATTAGAAGTCATGTCGTCGGCAAAGCTCTTGGTGACGTAAGAACTAGTACAGTTGTGGATTCATGGTGGGATGAAAAGGAGAAGATAGAGGAAGACTCCATTATGTTTATTAAGCTTCAACGCCCCAATCTAATCATAGACATAATGGAGAAAACACCTAGTTGTTGGACGTTCTTAATAGGGAACCTATCTACAAAAAGCATGCTAGGTGACTTCAATTCAAGGGTTTTTGCTAATGGGAACCTCCCAAAAGAGACATTACTAATGATGGATGGAGGATTCCTCAATTTTCGTAGGAGAATTGGATAGAGAATTGAAAAAGTCAGGCTGAGACTATAAAACATGCGCTTCTTGGGAGGCAACCCAAGTTTAATTTTTATTTTTAGTTTTTATTAAGTTTTATATTAGTAGGTTTGAATTTGCATTTATTTAATATTTAATAAATATGTTTCTATCATGATTTATAGGTTATTCAATTCAAATTCAAGTGTGGTGCCAAATTTGTTCCATGTGCCTAGCATATTCTCCAAACTTAGCGGACAAGGGGGAAGATTGCTATATTTTCAGGGAAGTCCTCTGCTTTAATTTTTCTATCTTAGTCATTAAGGACAATGTCTAGTTTAAGTTTGGGGGCATTTTAGTGTAGTATTGCATATAGTTAGTTATCTGCATAGTAGTTCGTATTTTTTGTGTTAGCATTATATTTTTTTTAGGTTGCATATAATACATGGTAGTTATTTGCATATTCATATATGTGTTGCATTAGTATGTGTTCATGTAGTATAATTGCATTTTTTTTTTGCATGAATCTGTGTGGTCAGTTGGTGTGGTCTTAGCTCGGCCTATGATAAGATTGGTATTAAATGTTAACTTGAATAGTATTGATAATTGATGATGAGTTCTAATTTTAATCATGATGATAATCTGTGCCTGTCTTAAACTTATGTAATCGGTTAGCACTTAAAGTTTAACTGTTTTAATCCACTTGGTTCAAGGGTTTCATAATTTGTTTCTGAGGGAAAATCTTGGTTAAAATTTAAGAAAATTAGTGAAGTGGCAGTAAAGGTTGGAATAACGTAAAAGCTTGAGTTTGGGGAATCTATGGGATATATATATTACAAAAAGAAAAAAAGAAATGATAAAAGAAAAAAAAAGAGAGAAAAAATCCAGAAAAAAAGAAAAAAAAAGAATAAAAACCATGGGATGCTTGTCTAGTTTTGTGACCTTTGTTACTTGATTAAGTAAGACCGAGGGGATTGTCTTTACACCTAGCGCCCTAAGGTCTTAATGGCTTGGAAGTCGTTGGTCCAAAGCTCGTTAAGGTAGCACTGAAAAGCCTAAGGAAATAAGACATTGCACAGCCATGAGAAAAAATGAGAAAAAAAATTAATAAAACACGAGAAAGAGCAAAAATGCCCTCGTGATTGAATAAGAGTATAAATAAATCCTGTATTTACCTTAAGACTTGGTAATTGCTTAGTTTTTACTTGGAGTTGTCATGTTCACAAAAGTAATTGAATTGGGCTCAAATTTTCCTTCTAAGAAGTTTGTTATGTGATTATCTTGAACTGTGGTTGGTTAGAATGGTTAACAAGCACACACGCACAACATGGGTGATGACAGGTTTGGATTGACTAATTGGTTAGAGTTATGGATTTTAACTTGATTGGATATATTGTTTGAGTATCGTTGGTATCTTTGAGGCCTGTTGCTATATATCATACTGATTTATTACTCGGTTCGTAAGTATATTAGGAAGTAGATCATGCATATGCATTCATTTAGTTGAGTTATTTTGTTTATTTTTTGTTCTTTTGTGTTTTTGCTTGAGGACAAGCAACAGTTTAAGTTTGAGGGTATTTGATAAATGGGTAATATACCCATGAATTGGATACATTTGGGCTTAATTTATTGTTGTTCTCAAGTCTTTTAGAATAGTTTGTAAGTGTTTGTGTCTATTCAAGCATGTTTTATGTTGTTTTGTAGGAATCGGGACAAAAGTTACTTGGATCGACGTTTGGGGTGGCTAGATTCGGGTTTTTGGCTTGCCATTTACATAGCAGTCACTTCAGAGCCAATTTGAGTATTTATCCGGACCTTATTTCGAAAACCTTAAAGAATGAAAGTTATAGATCTATGTCTCCTCTTTCTGGATCATCTTGAATGATCAAAATCCGAGTTTGGACGAAGAAGTTATGGCCATTTTCCCAAAGGTCATCGAGGCGAAAATGTCGAGAACATGTGGCGTGGCCAAAGTCTTTGAAAGCGGGGTTGCTTGACCGTGCCTGTGTGCAGAACCTTTGGGAAGAGGTTGGTTGGGCCTGGACGTATTTTTGGGTGAATTTTGACACCTTTTTGACTCAAAATTGGATTGGGTTTGTTCCTAAGCTAAAAATTGGACTTGTAACCTATAAATACATGATGTAAGACATAAAATAAAGGGAGAATACATAGATTATACTAGATTAAACACTCCATTAAATTAGAATCTAAACCCTAGTTCTTAATTAGTCATTGAAGATTGAATCAAATTGAAGAACACTGAAGATCAAGAGTAAGAGCAAAAAGGGAGCATCAGATTTGCTAAAAAGAGATTCTATTCTGTTCTCTTATCATACTTTTATCTTTTAATGTCTATTCAATTGTGGATTATTGGTTTTAATTCATTAATTATGAACTAACTCTTTTATTAAGATTTCAATTGAACCTTTAATGGCTATAAATTAGTTATTTAATTTATTCCAATTATTTGTGTCAAAGTGAGTTGTTTATCTTTCCTTATGCTTATTGATTAATTATCTGATCAGTAATTACCTTGTTACTCTAGAAGGAATGGGGAAAGGAATTCTATGGTTAGAACTGGGCATGGTGACATGTGACTTAGTTATTTGCATAGTGAATAATTAGGTTTGTGAATAGAATGAGAATATATATTTGCCGCATGTAACACATAAGGAATTGGGATTGTAGTGAGTTTAATTCAAATGTTTTGCATAGGGATATAGCAAAATTAACTTGGATTAAATAGAAGACAATGGATCACTTGAGAAAGGGCTTTTGGCATTTGAGAATTCCTGTTAACAATTCAGTAGACATAATAATTGGAATAGTTGAATAATTGATTTATAATTCATAATTGGGGATATTGGAGTCTAAATCCTTATTTATCTGAATTCAATCAAATCTTAGTTTTGTTTATTTGCTTTATTTTAGAATAATCTCTTTTAATTATTTTAAATTAGTTTTCTTAATTAGAAAAATCATGATTTGAGATTGTTTAAATAAAATTAGTTTGGTTAAGAATTAGTACTTGATAATTTTTATTAAATAATTCCTCGTGGGAACGATACTCTACTTTCACTTTATTACTTATTGATTAGTGTATACTTGCGTATTCATTGATTCTTGAAATCGATCAACAAGTTTTTGGCGGCGCTTCGGGAATTAATTTAATAATTATTTATCAATATTAATTTCAATCAAATTAGTCTTAATTTAAACATTTTTATTTTTATTTTTAATTCTCTTCCTATATTTCTCTCTTTTCAGGTACCATGGATGAGTTTGAGTATCAATGGCCATACACGTTCTTGGCTCAACCATGGGAAACAGGGAATGATGGACTTAATACATCTTCTATAGAGGCAACTTCGAAGACGTTGGAGGTTTGTGAAGCCATATGGAGTCGAAGGATGGCAAGAATGACTCAGCCAAGGGGAGATGAGATTGATAGACTCGAGAAACTTTCTGTATTGTCAGCACAAATTGAGACACTTTCGAGGATGTTTGAAGCTTTTGAAGCTCAACGTCGTCAAAGTGTGGCGGTTACTTGTGATTATTGTCTTTGGAAATCATATGAGTCATCAATGCGCCATCGATTTGGTGATGCAGATGCGGTGGTGATTACCCCAATAATTATGTCTATCCTAACAACTATTATCAAGTTTGGGGGTATCACCCGGATTTTTCATGGAGCCATACTCATCAAGATCAATTTTATGCTCCAAGTCCAACATACCCACCGGATTTCTCGTGTTCACCTCCACTACAATAGGAAGAACATTCAAATTTGGAGGAAACTTTGTCCAAGTACATAGCTTCATATGAGGAGAGGAGGATTAATCAAGAGATATTGAGTTAAAATTTTACGAACCAAACAGAACAACTAACAAATTCCTCAAACATTTGTCCTCAATACCCTTGTCTCTATGACATGAATTCCGAGACTGATGGTGAACCCGAACCAAATCTGCAACCGGATGTGCCAAATGATATAGATGTTGAAAGAGAGGAAAGACTTGGAGACCAACAAAATGAGATCGGCAAAGATCTAACTTTGAGTACCAACAAAGATGAGCCAATTTTGATAGTGTCCCATGTACCTTCTCCACCAAAGTTCATGAATCCGGGCAGTTTTGCAAAACCATGCCCAATTGGAAGTCATGTCGTCGGTAAAGCTCTTGGTGACGTAAGAGCTAGTACAGTTATGGAGTCATTGTGGGATGAAAATGAGAAGATGGAGGAAGACTCCATTATGTTTATTAAGCTTCAATGCCCCAATCTAATCATAGACATAATGGAGAAAACACCTAGTTGTTGGACGTTCTTAATAGGGAACCTATCTACAAAGAGCATGCTAGGTGACTTCAATTCAAGGGTTTTTGCTAATGGGAACCTCCCAAAAGAGACATTACTAATGATGGATGGAGGATTCCTCAATTTTCGTAGGGGAATTGGATAGAGAATTGAAAAGGTCAGGCTGAGACTATAAAACATGCGCTTTTTGGGAGGCAACCCAAGTTTAATTTTTATTTTTAGTTTTTATTATGTTTTATATTAGTAGTTTTGAATTCGCATTTATTTAATATTTAATAAATATGTTTCTATCATGGTTTACAGGTTATTCAAGTCAAATTCAAGTGTGGTTCCCAATTTGTTCCATGTGCCTAGCATATTCTCCAAACTTAGCGGACAAGGAGGAAGATTGCAATATTTTCAAGGAAGTCATCTGCTTTAATTTTTCTATCTTAGTCATTGAGGACAATGTCTAGTTTAAGTTTGGGGGCATTTTAGTGTTGTATTGCATATAGTTAGTTATCTGCATAGTAGTTCATTTTTTTTGTGTTAGCATTGTGTTTTTTTTAGGTTGCATATAATACATGGTAGTTATTTGCATATTCATATATGTGTTGCATTAGTATGTGTTCATGTAGTATAATTTTATTTTTTTATTTTTTGAATGAATCTGTGTGATCGGTTGGTGTGATCTTAGCTCGGCCTATGATAAGATTGGTATTAAATGTTAACTTGAATAGTGTTGATAATTGATGATGAGTTCTAATTTTAATCATGATGATAATCTGAGCCTGTCTTAAACTTATGTGTAGGTTAGAACTTAAAGTTTAACTGTTTTAATCCACTTGGTTCAAGGGTTTCATAATTTGTTTTTGAGGGAAAATCTTGGTTAAAATTTAAGAAAATTAGTGAAGTGGCAGTAAAGGTTGGAATGACGTAAAAGCTTGAGTTTGGGGGAATCTATGGGATATGTATATTACAAAAAGAGAAAAAGAAATGATGAAAAGAAAAAACAAGAGAGAAAAAATCCAGAAAGAAAGAAAAAAAAGAATAAACACCATGGCATGCTTGTCTAGTTTTGTGGCCTTTGTTACTTGAGTAAGTAAGCCCGAGGGGATTGTCTTTACACCTAGCGCCCTAAGGTCTTAATGGCTTGGGAGTCGTTGGTCGAAAGCTCATTAAGGTAGCATTGAAAAGCCTAAGGGAATAAGACATTGCACAGCCATGAGAAAAAATGAGAAAAAAAATGAATAAAACACGAGAAATAGCAAAAATGCCCTCGTGATTGAATAAAAGTATAAATAAATCATGTATTTACCTTAAGACTTGGTAATTGCATAGTTTTAACCGGAGTTGTCATGTTCACAAAAGTAATTGAATTGGAACTGAAATTTTCCTTCTAAGAAGTTTGTTATGTGATTATCTTGAACTGTGGTTGGTTAGAATGGTTAACAAGCACACACGCACAACATGGGTGATGACATGTTTGGATTGACTAATTGGTTAGAGTTATGGATTTTAACTTGATTGGATATATTGTTTGAGTATCGTTGGTATCTTTGAGGCCTGTTGCTATATATCATACAGATTTATTACTCGGTTTGTAGGTATATTAGGAAATAGATCATGCATATGCATTCATTTAATTGAGTTATTTTGTTTCTTTTTAGTTCTTTTGTGTTTTTGCTTGAGGACAAGCAACGGTTTAAGTTTGGGGGTATTTGATAAATGGGTAATATACCCATGAATTGGATACATTCGGGCTTAATTAATTGTTGTTCTCAAGTCTTTTAGAATAGTTTTTAAGTGTTTGTGTCTATTCAAGCATGTTTTATGTTTTTTTGTAGGAATTGGGACAAAAGTTACTTGGATCGACGTTTGGGGTGGCTAGATTCGCGTACATAGCAGTCACTTCAGAGCCAATTTGAGAATTTCTTCGGACCTTATTTCGGAAACCTTAAAGAATGAAAGTTGTAGATCTACGTCTCCTCTTTCCGGATCATCTTGAATCATCGAAATTGGAGTTCGGACAAAGAAGTTATGGCCATTTTCCCAAAGGACGTCGGAGCAGAAAATGTCAGAATATGTGGCAGCGTCGGGGCGCCCATTTTTGGCCTATGCCCGGTTGTAGGGGGAGTCTGGGGAGATGGGGGGTTGCTGCCTTGAGTGCTTTCGTATCAAGGCCGGGGAAGAGGTTAGTTGAGCTGGATACGTTTTTTGGGCGAATTTTGACACCTTTATGATTCCAAATTGGATTGGGTTTGTTCTAAGCTAAAATTGGACTTGTAACCTATAAATACATGATGTAAGGCATAAAATAAAGGAGAATACATAGATTAGACTAGATTAAACACTCCATTAAATTAGAATTTAAACCCTAGTTCTTAATTAGTCATTGAAGATTGAATCAAATTGAAGAACCTTCAAGATCAAGAGCAAGAGCAAGAAGCGAGAGGGAGCATCGAGTTGGTCGACAAATGATTCTATTCTCTTCTCTTATCATACTTTTATCTTTTAATGTCTATTCAATTGTGGATTCTTGGTTTTAATTCATTAATTACGAACTAACTCTTTTATTAAGATTTCAATTGAACCTTTTATGGCTATAAATGAGTTATTTAATTTATTCCAATTATTTGTGTCAAAGTGAGTTGTTTATCTTTCCTTATGCTTATTGATTAATTATCTGTTCAGTAATTACCTTGTTACTCTAGAAAGAATTGGGAAAGGAATTCTAGGGTTAGAACTGGGCATGGTGACATGTGACTTAGTTATTTGCATAGTGAATAATTAGGTTTGTGAATAGAATGAGAATATCTATTTGCCGAATGTAACACATAAGGAATTGGGATTGTAGTTGGTTTAATTCAATTGTTTTGCATAGGGATATACCAAAATTAACTTGGATTAAATAGAAGGCAAAGGATCACTTGAGAAAGGGCTTTTGGCATTTGAGATTCCTGTTAACAATTCAGTAGACATAATAATTGGAATAGTTGAATAATTGATTTATAATTCATAATTGGGGATATTGGAGTCTTAATCCTTATTTATCTGAATTCAATCAAATCTTAGTTTTGTTTATTTGCTTTATTTTAGAATAATCTCTTTTAATTATTTTAATTTAGTTTTCTTAATTAGAAAAATCACGATTTGAGATTGTTTAAAAAAAATTAGTTTGGTTAAGAATTAGTACTTGGTAATTTTTATTAAATAATTCCTCGTGGGAACGATACTCTACTTTCACTTTATTACTTGTTGACCGTGTATACTTGCACGTATTCATTGATTGCGAAATCGATCAACAACAATGCAATGCAACCATTGATACACAAATCAATGAAGGTCAAGCAGCCTTGACAATGCACCCAGTAGGGATTCATCCGGCGATACACACATCAACGGAGGTCAGGCAACCTTGACAGAAACAAAACTCTTGGCAGTAACTCCGATAGTGTGAGGGAACATGTTATACACATCCTCAAAACAGACATCTTTATTCTCACAGATCTCTTCCACACAAGAGGTACCTCTATGGAGTATAAACCAGTGTCTAGGATTCAAGAATTTGGTGGTAGTCCCAACGTCAACATCCTTGAAGACTTGGATCGCATGTCCAAGCCATCACTGATTGTCATCCCAATAGGATTACACGGTAATCATGCATCATGAATTTGAATCATGTTGCTGCATATAACATCATGTTTATCTTGCTTGCATTTCAAGTGTCTAAGATTCTTTATCCTATCCATGCCTTGCATTTCATGAATATGATAAAGAGGGCATCTGTAGACACTCAAAATTTTTTGCACTCATATTCCTAACATTGCAGGAGGCTAGATTTGTCTTTTGGAGATAACCATGAAAGACAACTTACATCCATGTCGGATACTACCGGAAGTTCAGCTCCAACCCGGAACACAAACCGGGAACATCATCTCAAATCTAGAACACACACCGGGAGTATCATTTCCAATCTCGGAGATAACCCCGAGATATGCAGATCAAAAGACCGGCAACAACATTGGAGAGGACAGTCCTATCTCAGCGATAACACCGTGACGTTTGATTCTAGTCCCGAGACAACTTGGGAGTAGCAACCCCATCCTTAGTGATAACCCCAAGGATGCCATTGCGATTCATTTATAACCACGAAATGCTTGTTGCAAACACATGCAATCGACTTTAATCCGGATGCGATTAGGCATACAAACAAGCGATCCAATCTCGAGATGTAACCACGAGCAACGCGTCGCTTCCGCTTAAATCGGCGATAACCCCGGTGAGGAGTCAACACGTCATCTTACTGTCTCAACAAGATTATATCACAGCATACCAACAACTGGTCCAATCTCAGTTGTAACCCTGAGCAACGTCTACTTTCAACTCAAACAGGCGATAACCCCGGCAAGGAGTCACACATCATCTTGTTCCTTCGACAAATGGCACGTCGTCTCAACACTTCATACATACATACATACAACAATGTCCCACAAGAGCCGAGGATTGACAATCCCGAGTTACTATTACATGTGGCGGTACTTTGGATAAAA
The DNA here is from genome assembly GCA_020205605.1 of Panax ginseng. Lineage (NCBI taxonomy): Eukaryota > Viridiplantae > Streptophyta > Magnoliopsida > Apiales > Araliaceae > Panax > Panax ginseng. The sequence goes on from CM035128.1 coordinate 140,491,590, forward strand.
TTTAAAGCTTGAAGACCATGGGCATAGACCCCTCTTCCTGACTTTGTACAACCTCTAATCCATGTCATTACGTAACTCTCGACACAAGCGATCCAAAGAAGTACAGATATACTTCGTTCAGATGCTCGGATTGAAGTTCTGCAAGTTCAAGCGGACATTACAGTGCACGACTACACGTACTACGAGACGACAGGACCCGTGAGGCTCGGATCCACCACGACCAGCCGCAGGTGTACCTGCAGCCATCCATCTATATATATAAGGCTTGGGTCAGCCATTTGAAGAGAGAGGGAGAAGGAAAAAGGCGAGGAATCCCTATCCATTTTGCTCTGCATACATATCTTTTGAGTGTTTCCTCTTCTTTAAACACTAGTTAGCTCATATATAGCTACTTTTTATCCGGCGGGAGCTGAGTGTTTATCCATTTAAAGTCTAAGAAGTCTACTTTGGCAGCCCACTGTAAGCCTTCTTACATTCCATAAAGCCTCTTTCTCATATATCACACCTTTGTTGTATACGTTGATAGTCGTGTGAGTGTGTTTGCAGGACTTGATCCGTGGTTTTCATTACATCTATATATATATACTAATACATGTATATATTTCATATATATGGACTAACATTATCGAGTTATGCCTCGATTGAGCCTGAACTTCGATCCGGGGCGTTTATCTCCTTTTTTATATATATATATATATATATATATATATATATATATATATATAAGCAATTAAACTCTCTAGATGTAAAATCGAGGCTAATCGAGATAGAGTCGACCACAGTTTTATATATATAATATATATATATATATATATATATATATATATATATATATAATTGTTGTCAGACATATCCGATGAGCACAGATTTTACATCCGATCTTGATTACTCGCTTTTTTATATATATACATATATATAATTGTTGTCGGGCATATCCGATGAGCCTGAATTTACATCCGGTGCGTTTACTACTTTTATATATATATATTTGTACACATACTTGCCATCGCTAACATCGCTTTCCATACAAATTGTAGTATCATGTGAGCTAGGAATCATGTGATCATCAGAGTTGATCTCATGAATCTAGATTAGGTTCCCATGATGGACATTTTAGTCATGTAAGTGACTTGTACATTATTTTACAGTGTCTGAGTTTCCTTGGATGGATGTCATGCCCAAAAGGAGTTCGGCACTGCTGTATATTATTTTCTCTAGGATGCTTCGCATCTTGAAAATAAAAGCAAACAAATCGAACATTTAATAAAATAGAAGTATGAACAGGTCTCAATTCCTATTGAGCACTGGGTTTGAAAAACCTCTTTTATAAAACTTCATTGCTATATCTTGGTTAAAACTAAATTTTTCTATAAAATTCAAACCTTATGTATATAGGTGCGAACGAGGCCTCGCACTACTTTCAAATAATTGCACATTGATCCACACACACACACACATTCATAGAACAATTTCTTTGAAGAGTGGCAGTCACCGTGGTAACACGGATGTCGGGGGGTGCCTAACACCTTCCCTCCGCATAATCAAGCCCCCGAACCCGTAATGAATCTCGGTTTCATAGACCCGTTTAGCATTGTCAAATCTTTGGGTCGATGTGCTAACCTTTTGAGTTTGCGTTAGTGCAACCGATTAAATACTGGTGGCAACTCTTAAAGTCAATCGTCAACATTATACATGTCGGACCTTTTTCACTTGTTTTGTCAAAACAAATCTCACATTAACACGAGAACACCAAAGAACAAGTAACGAAAAGGGACACCAAAAATCCCGACGTCGACACTTGCCACCACCTACTTCAGTAAAAGGTGTTCGCAGTTTTCTCGGACATGCAGGTTTCTACCGCAGATTCATCAAGGACTTCTCCAAGATAACTAAACCACTATGCAGTTTATTAGAAAAGGATGCACAGTTTAAATTTGATGAGGCTTGCGTGTCAGCATTTGAGCACTTGAAGGGGAAATTAACCTCAGCACCAGTTATTACTGCTCCAAATTAGGATTTGCCATTTGAGTTAATGTGTGATGCTAGTGATTACGCTGTGGGGGCTGTTTTGGGTCAGAGAAAGGAGAAAATTTTTCATGTGATCTATTATGCCAGCAAGACCCTTACAGATGCGCAGTTGAACTACACCACCACAGAAAAAGAGTTATTGGATGTATGCCTTTGATAAATTTCGAGCATATCTGATTGGTACAAAGGTGATAGTGTACACGGATCACGCGATAATTCGACATTTAGTGGAAAAGAAGGATGCCAAACCCCGTTTGATCAGATGGATATTATTATTGCAGGAATTTGATTTGGAGATCAAGGATAGAAAGGGCACTAAAAAACCAAGTGGCGGACCACTTATTTCGATTAGAAAATCCGTAAAGGGAGGCAGACGATAAAGTTGTAATTAATGAATCCTTTCCAGATGAGCAGTTGTTTGTGGTGAAAGGGGAAGTGCCATGGTTTGCAGACTAGGCGAACTATTTAGTGAGTAAGATGGTACCTTTTGACTTGGTGCGTCATCAAAAGAAATTTTTTTTGCATGATATCAAATGGTTTATATGGGATGAACCATATTTGTTTAAACAGTGTGATGATCAAATGATAAGGTGTATCACGTATAGCGAGATCGAGGGGATTCTGCAGGATTGTCACACTTCTTTGTATGGGGGTCACTATGGTAGAGAACGAACAGCGGTGAGAGTGCTACAAGCAGGATTCTACTAGCTGACAATCTTTAAGGATCCGTACAGTTTCGTCCAGAGATGTGATAGATGTCAGAGAGTCGGGAACATTTCAAAAAGAAATGAAATACCATTGAACACAATCCTCGAAGTGGAAATTTTCGATGTGTGGGGGATAGATTTCATGGGTCCTTTCATTTCTTCTTGCGGAAATCTTTACATCTTGCTTGCAGTGGATTATGTGTCGAAATGGGTAGAAGTGGTAGCTCTTCCAACAAATGATGCTAAAGTAGTCCTCAGATTTTTACAAAGAAGTATATTCACGAGGTTTGGGACTCCTAGTGCCATCATTAGTGATGAAGGCAATTGTGACACCCCCAAATCCGGGTACTTCAATTCCACAGGATTTGGTGTTCACTGTACAAATATCATCTATCTATCTACCCATAATAAATGCAAACCATGTAATAAATAGAAATAATAATAAATCTCCCCTTATGGGGTTACATCAACTATATACTAAATACAATCCCAGGTTACTCTAACCTTAAACATCTGTGCGGAATCATAAACAATTAAGTCTTAAACAACATCATTAACTTAAGTCTTAAACAAATACATCATCATATAAAACAACAAGTCTTCATCACTTGTTAACCTTGCCCTTGCCTTTACTAGTAGAAGGTAAAGTCGGTTCTTTAGTTTCCTAAGCGCAATGTTATTATTACGCAAGAGTGAGCACAAATGCCCACAAGTATAACAATGAAATAACGGTATAATAACATGCAAGTGAATCAAAGACATCGAATAAAAGCTCAACTTTTGAATCAAGAATGAATAACAAGAATCAAAAGATTTACGAGGGTCATAAGACCTTGAACTATGTCCCTAGGTTATCAAGGGTTATACTTGAAACCTTTAATAGTCATAAGACTATGGACCTTCTACTCGTACTTAGGGGATCAACCCTTAGTACCATCATCATGCACAATATCTTAACGCTTAACGCATAAGTAAATCCCTTTGTAGGGTTGTTCATCTCGGGTTTGACATTCGAGTCCGCACCAAAGGAAGTTTGGTTTAGACAATTCATCGAGGGTTGAAAATTTAGAACGCTTATCAACTATGGACTAGCCAGAATCAATAAGGGTTCGCTAGTCTAATAAGGTTCAATAATAATGATATTCAAATTGAATAATAATCTCGGGAAGTATACAATAGGACAATTATTGTATAAGCTGAATCATGCATTGAAAAAAGATAATCAATCTTTAATATAACATTTGAACATGAATAATAATAAAGATAATTTACTCGAGGTAATTAATAAACTTGAACAATAATGACAAGTAGGGTTAAGAAACTTGCCTGCAATGCGTGTAGGCTAAACGATTACTACTTAGTTCACCACAAATCCTACACACATACCATATGTATTCACGACATTCATTAGTTACATTTTCACTTAATTATTTAATATAAACTCCACTTTATTTAATAAATCATTACCCTTCTAATTTAATTACTTAATTAAATTAGAATATTTTCATTCTCTTACTATTATTACACTCTAATAAATTATTTCATAATAATTTCCATCGAATATTTATTTTATTCCATAAATATCTCAATTAAAATATTTACTTTATTTTATAAATATTTTAATAATAATTTTCATCGAATATTTATTTTATTCCATAAATATCTCAATTAAAATATTTAATTTATTTTATAAATAGTTTAATAATAATTTTCATCGAATATTTATTTTATTCCATAATATCTCAATTAAAATATTTAATTTATTTAATAAATATTTTAATAATAATTTTCATCGAATATTTATTTTATTCCATAAATATCTCAATTAAAATATTTAATTTATTTTATAAATATTTTAATAATAATTTTCATCAAATATTTATTTTATTCCATAAATATCTCAATTAAAATATTTAATTTATTTTATAAATATTTTAATAATAATTTTCATCAAATATTTATTTTTATTTTTTTATTTTTATTTTTATTTATTTTTATTATTTATTTATTTATTTTTTTTAATCGCTTCGGTAAGGGGTAATTTAGTTTAGTAACTTGCTTGTAAGTGGGTTACCAGGCTCATTTTTCTGCGGTTTACGCAATTCTGCGATTCATGAACATAACAAGGCCAAATTAGGCCAAAAAATCAATCATGAGGTAAAATTATACATGAATATGGCCATAACTTCCAATTAGTTATTTTTACATGAATTTAGACTTACCCAATCATTGTAATACATATATAATCATTACTTAACCCATCTTGCATGATTTTTAACAAGTTACAACACATAATTTGCAAAATCAACACATTTACTTCCACTGCTTCTCGATGTTCTTGAAGGTTTTGAAAATAAAACATGAAAATTGTCCCTACGGATTCGTTATAACATCAAATACATTCATTTAAACTTTGGTCTCTTCAGTATCAACATGCATAACAACATACGAGTGTAAAATTTAGGGATAATATCGATCAATATATAAAATATCACGTATAAGGCCATAAGGCCAAAACCCATACTCTGTAATTTTGTAAAAATCATACACGACGTAATTTCATGAAACTGATGATATGGTTTACAAAATATATATAATAAAATACGATTTGATATGCCATAACACAAACAAAACCCATAATCATTACTTCTATCCCAATTACAGATGTTAAACCAAAACTTTGAAAGCCATTTTTATAAAAACTAAATGACGTAACAATGAAAATTGGGTTGGAGAGAATTACCCAAGTGTATAGTTAATGGAAGATGAATTCCTTCTCAGATGACTCTCACAATCCTCTTAACAAACTCTGACTTCTCAACTTTTTCTCTACATTTCTCTCTGTTATGATTTCTAGACTTAGGCAAATAATGAAGATGAAATAAAAGAATACGTAAACTAAATAATAACAACTGACGCGTTGGTGGTCAGTTACCCAGTCATGGGTTAACTGGCCCCAACTCCCTTTAGTGCCATGTTTGCCTAGCTAGAATAGGTTTCAAAAACCATTTAATTTAATAAAACTTTATCATATAGTTTAATTAATGTCACACCCATTTCAAATATCTTATTTAATATAAATAAAATATAATAACTTCTCATAAATTCACATAGTCACATAATTAATTTCCTCATTAATTAATAATGTCAAATTATTAACTCTCTAATTAATAATTAAATTAATTAAAATACCAATATGCTTATTAAATATTTCTTTTAATACAATAAGCTCACATAATCACATACTTTGATAATAAAAACTCTCTACATTAATTTAATAAATGTAACACATATAATTAAATTAATCTACCACAATTGCGTAAATTAATTATTTAATCTAATAATTAAATCATCAAAAAATATTTATTTAATTCAATAAATATTAAAATTAATTATAAATTCTCGTTACGTCGCGTAGGTCATTTTTACAATGTGTGAGGCGAGTTCTGACTTTGTTGGCTAAGTATGGGGTGAACCATCGCATTGCTACAGCTTATCACCCACAAACGTTTGGCCAAGCAGAAGTGTCAAATCAAGAAGTTAAAAGAATTCTAGAAAAAGTTGTGAATCCCACTAGGAAGGATTGGTCTTTAAAAGCGATCTTTGTGTGGGCATATAGATTTGCATACAAGACTCAGGTTGGGCATGTAACCTTTTCAGCTCGTTTATGGAAAAGCCTGTCATCTTCCTATGGAGCTAGAGAATAAGGCATATTGGGCGATTCGGAAGCTCAATTTTGATTTAAAAACTGCATGAGAGAAATGCCTACTCCAACTCACTGAGTTGAACGAATTTCGATTACAGGCATATGAAAATTTAAAGTTGTACAAAGAAAAGGTGAAGAAATGGAATGATCGCAAGATCATAGAGAGAACATTTGAGCCGGGATAAAGAGTTTTTCTTTTTAATTCCACACTTAAACTTTTTCCTGGGAAGCTCAAGTCGAGGTAGTCAGGGCCGTTCACAGTGAAAAAAAATTTCCTGCATGGTGCGGTAGAAGTATTTGATAAGTTTCCATACAAGCCTTTTAAAGTGAATGGACAGCGATTGAAGCATTACTCTGGTGGCGAGGTGGACAGACAGAAAGTCACCTCAATTCTTTCTTCGACATGATTGAATCAGACACAGCTAAGCTAATTGACTATAACTTAGCGCTTGATGGGAGGGAACCCATTATTTCTATCTTTACTTTTTATTTATTCAGTTTAGGTTGTTTTTGTTAGTTCATCTTCATTTTTAATTGTGATATATGCATGTGTTTTGCATAAGTGAGTGTGTAGCTGAATTCGCATTGGACTATGTTTGAGATTAGTATAGATAGTATGATAATTAGATGGTTATTGTTGCGTATTCATTAATTCATGCTTTGACAGTGTTTACTGGTGTTATTGTAGGTGTATTGGAGTGAATGCATTACTGCCTTGAAGTATTGGACATAAAATTGGCGGTCTGCAAAAAAAAACAAAGCGGTAGCTTAGCGCTAGGATAACAAAGACAACATTGTGCGCCCGTCTTTGCTTATGCGTATAAGAGGAAAAACTTGATTTCATGGCGCTGCGCCACTTCCCTATTAAAAATCTGCGAAGTTGAAAAAAAAATTGGGCTTAAAGGCGTGTATTAACACATAACTCCCATCAATTGACATACACAAGAGACGTCTTCCTTTGCTCTCCACAACACATATGATTCTCATCTCCAAACCGTTACCAATCGATCCACTACGTGACTGTTGCATAAAACCTCTTATCCAAGACCACTAGATACACTGATATAAACTAGGGTTTCAGAGTGGGTTGGGCGAAATCAGTTTGGGGGTAATCAACTCTTCGGCTATCACTCACTATCAAGCAAATCTTCTTCTTTGTTACCAATCTCAAATGGGTCCTAAGCGTGCGAGATCTCGTACCCCAAAATCATCATCTGCTAGTAGCCAAAGCGGGGATAACGTCGATTTCTCAAAGTTTATCAACTTGGATGCTCAAGTGGAATATTATCGCATTGTTGGGAAGTCATTTATTCGGGAAAGAGGATTCAAGCCCGACGCACAGGATGGTCAGTTGGTACAGATGATTTGAGAAAGGTTTTAGCATGGCGTGTGCTCTACACCAGTGGCTACACCTATGGCTATTGTGCGAGAGTTCTATGCTAATGCGAGGGAAACGATGAATGGGTTCTCATTTGTTCGTGGTATTCAAGTGGACTACAGACCGAGAGCTATTCATCAATTATTCAATTTACCCGATCCTCCGGCTGGACGAACAAATTGGGTGGAGGCCGAACGTTTAGAGACGGATTTGGATGTGGTGATCACTAATTTGTGCATTTCGGGTACTCAATGGAGATGCACGTCGGGCACAAATCACCCTAAAACCTTCCCGGCGTCCACTCTCAACCGCTATGCCAAGCCCTGGAATTTGTTTGTGTGTGCTAAACTCATGCCATCCTCTCATCAGCATGAGATTGCAGTTGAGCGTGCCATCATACTATGGGGGATTATTGTGGGCAAGAACATCGACGTAGGTAACTTGATAAATCAGAACATGATGAGATATATGCGGGGTAGTACCACGGGCAGTATTCCACATGCCTCCATAGTGACCCATTTATGTGCCAAGGTAGGAATTCGATGGACAGATGAGCAGTTGCACTTCCCGAGTCAGGACATTACGCATGCTACCATTGCAATATTTGAAGATTGGCAAGGGGGTACACCGCATCCCAGAGGAAAGGGATTTATTCTTCGCTTGACATCATCGGCGCTCTCATCGCATGACCCTCCGGAGACGGATGAAGTGGGCCGTCGACTCAAGCTCTGCATTATTCTTGGGGATCGGCTTGACTCAGAAGGTTGTAGCGAAAGGTCGACACTTTATATGATAATTTTGTAGCATTTGCAATGGGTTTGACGAGGTCACTAGCAGAGGCATTTGCACAGCAGGGGACGATGCTTGAGTGGCCACAGTTTGGGATGGCCGTGCCATTTCCACCACCGGATTCACCACCTGAAGAGGGTGGTGCAGCTGATGAATAGGGGAGTTTCTTGAACCCTTTACCTTCATTTATTGAGACAATGAATACTTTAAGTTTGGGGGTATTGGGTATTAGGGTAGTTGCATATGGTATTTGCATGGTCAGTTTAAATTTTGCATGTTTATGTGTTAGATTAGATAACAATTAATTGCAGAAAAATTTTCTTTTTCATTTTTTTAGTCATTATTAATTGTGTTAGTATATGTTTAGTTGTAGTTGATGTTTATTGCATGTCTCACAAATTCTGGCTTTATGGAAGTTATGTCTAGCCTATGATAGAAGTGAATTTTGAAGGATTGTTCAGTATTTTGGATAACTTGAACTTAGATATAATGTTTTACATGATGTAATTCATGATGCTGTTTAAATGCTTTCGATTTGCACTGCCATGTTCACAATTGCTTGTAGGCATAAGAATTAAGTGTTGCATTGCTTGATAGAAAATGTTGTTTTAAAAAGAGAATTATCGGGAAACTGGACTTAGACTGTACAAAACATTGATAATCAAATTTTGGGAACACATGGGTATGCTATATATAAAAAAAAAGAAGAAAAAGCTATCTTGAAACCTTCTTGAGCTAAATGATTGACTCTTTGGAAGGGGAGTGATGGAGCGTAAAACGCACTCGCTGTATATAAAAAAAAGCAATAAACACCGCGGGAAAGAGCGAAAATCGCCCTCGTGAGTAGAAATAAAGCAGTTAAACCCATTGTTGAACCTCAGTTTATTTTGATATGTTGGAACAGTCTTTGTTGCATAAGTTTACATGAATCTTGATTTAGACTGTAATTTTCTTTTATGAGTAGTTTAGCATGTGTATTCTTGCTTTAATCAAGTTTTGGTGAACACAACACACACACGCATCATCTTTATAGCATACAAGAATTATCTGAGTGTATGATATTATGCCTATAGTTTGGTTTGAATTTGTATTCTCGAATTTGGATAATTCGCTGAGGTGTTTTGGACTGAAATTCTGTTATGGCTAGAAGAATGTGAGACTTGTTTGCATCATAATCTAGTTGCATAGCATATAGTTGCATTTTTAGTGTTTTATGTTGTATGCATTGCTTGAGGGCAAGAAATAGTTCAAGTTTGGGGGTATTTGGTAAGTAGGTTTTATACCTACTTATTGGATATCAATTCACGAGAACTATGCCCATCTCAAGTACATTTTAGTGTGTTTTTAGTTGCATTTTATGTTATTTTGTATTGCATATACTGAGAACTCCTATGGTGTGAAAGTGTAGGAAAATGGCATAGCTAGGCGTTGGTATGTGGCATGAGATCAGTGATGGCATGGCACGAGGGTCAGTTGGACAGAAGAAATAGAGCTTCGATGGACAATGAAGCAAAAGCAGAATGTCAAAGGTTCATTAGCAGCATGACAAGAAAGCAGCAATAGCAGAACACAAGAGTGCAAAGTTCAGGAGCCATGCGGCCGCACGACCAAAAGAGCTAGGAAGCGCTATCACACACCTCCGAGAAGCTGAAAGCGTTATCGGTAGCGCTTGCGCTAGTTGTGTTACCTGAGCCTCGGCGTGACCCGCGTCGTCATTGAATGAAGTTGCTGACTTTATTTTAATTTTTAAATTTGAAGAGTTTGAGTTGGTATAAACTATTCTGGTTGGTACCAGACGCAATCATCTTTAGTTTTTACGAGTTTTTCACAATATAGAACTAGGGTTTTATGCTTTGAACGAATTCTAACATGGAGCCAAGTATAGACTTAATATTTTCTACTTCTTCTTTGGAATTCAATCATTGTTTATGAACTACTTTTATGTTGCTGGAGATTATTGAGGATTTGAACAACACTTTTGGATTATAATCAGCAATTGGGTTTGATCAATTCTATCCTTTCTCTTAATTATTTTTAGTTATTTTTCATGTGTTACTCTAATCCCATAATAGCTTTTGGTTCAGACATGAACTAAACTTCATTATGGGATTCTAACGGAGTTTGATATGTAGTCTAATTGATGGCTTGATTGCTGGACGGTTTGTGTATCATCAGGAATTTCTATTATGGTTGATTTAAATGCATGAATGATTGATCACCATTCATTTTATGTGCTTGTATGGAGTTGAAAAATAACATGAGGGTATGTTTGTAATCATGATAGCATGCGTGTATGGGGCTGATTTACTTACCTTTATATTTCGTGAACCAGATAGAAATATACTTTTTCACCGTGTGAGTTTGATAAGGGCTTGTGCTTAAATTCAATATGGCTGTAATTTCACATAGAAATATAGTGAGGTCTGTTTTATTGATGATTACATGATGTCTATTATATGTGGATGTTATGTAAGTAGGTCATAATACATTGAAAAATGGTTATGTATACATTCGTGCTCTTGGCTAATTTTCTGTGATACGTGAATAATCTTGCAGGATGGTGGCTATTAAATGAAGTTAGGATCCCATTATTTCCAAATTTGATTTATTACATTAATATTCTTCTTTTATTCATTAGTTGAATTTAGAGTAATTCAAAATCATAAGTGTTCATTTAAGCATATAAAAATAGTGATATAGTTGATGCATAATAATTTAATTTTGAAACCTTTCTCCGTGGATCGATACTTTACTTACTCTGTATTACTTGTTGACCCATATATGCTTGCATGAGTTAGAGTCCTTTTATTAGAAGTAAAAGGGAGGCAACAATCGTATTTTGCACGATAATTGTATTAATGAATTTGTAGTTGTTTCTGTACCATGTATTTGGTGACTCAGAATGGGTGATGTATACTTATTTTGGGGGCGTCGCAATATACATCATGTTGCAGTACATTTCATCATGATTATCTTGTCACATTCCAAGTGTCTAGTATTCTTTATCATATCCATTCCATTACATTGCATGAATATGATAAAGAGGGGCATCTGTAGACACTCGAAATTTTGTATTGTTGTTACTAACATTGCAGGAGGGCAGAATCGTCTTTCAGAGATAACCTTGGAAGACAAAGCAGTTCTAATTTTGGAGACAACCCTGGAATTATCAGTCTTACCATCTCGGAGACAACCCCGAGATACCCAAGTCCAATCCCAAAGACAACCTCGGGAGTTTCAGTTTCAACCTTAAAGACAACCCCGAGGAATGCAGTTCTAGTTCCAGACACAACCTCGGAATCCTCAATTTTCCATCACAGTGACGACCCCGAGATACCCAGCTTCAGTCCCAGAGATAACCCCAGGATGTTAAGTTTTAACCTCGGAGACAACCCCGAGGATTTCAGTTACAGTTCCGGAGACAACCCCGGAAATGCTTATTTCCACCCTTTGCAGTCAACTTCAACCTCGAAGATAACCCCGAGGCACTCAGTTCCAGTCTCGGAGATAACCCCGAGAGGTCAGGCACACCTCAGAGATAACCCTGAGGACATTCAACACTTACATCAGCCCAATCTCAGAGATAACCCTGAGCAACGACTGCTACATCGGCCCAAACTGGAGATAACCCTGGTGAGGGGTAAAATCGTCATTTTGCCAAATTGATCCCACATTGTGCCATCTCAACCACATTTCAACATACATTACCCACAGAAGTTTCCTACAAGAACCATAGCTCAAATCCCGAATGACTACTACAAAAGACAGCACATCAGATGAAATTTGAAAACCCAAATATCTAGGCATGACCCTATCTTCTCAACTTTGTACAGGCTCTTATCCCATGTCATTGTGTAGCTCTTGACAACAACATTCCAGAAAGGTGTCATACGCCTTAATCGGATGCCCTGATTGAAAGTTAGGAAGGTTCGAGCGGACAACATATTCCATACGTGCACATACTTTGAGACGGCAGGGCCCACGGAGCCTGGGGCACCCCGGGTAGCCATAGGTAAACCTACGGCTCCCCCCTCTATAAATAGAAGGCTTGGGGTGGCCATTTTTAAGAGAGAAAAGGCGAGGAAGCCCTGTCCATTTTGCTCTGTACACACTATAAACTGAGTGCATTCTCATTTTAAACACGTGTGAGCTTATACTTCGCTATATTTTATCGGTGGAAACTGAGTGTTCATTCAATTAAAGCCATTTGAAGTCTTCTTGGCAGTCCAATGTAAGACTTCTTACATTTCTTAAAGCCTTTCTCCACTTTTTGCACACACCGTTATTCACGTTGAGAGTCGGGTTGTGTGCGTATGCCCGGACTTCGGTCCTTGGCTTTTTATTTCTTATATAAATATATATATGTACTAACATTATCGAGTTATGCCTCGATTGACTCTGGACTCACATCCGGAGCATTTATTGCTTATATATATATATATATAAACCGTTATCGAACTCTGTTCGGTGAGCCTTGATTTATATCTGGTGCGTTTACTGCTTTTATATATTTAAATACTTATATATATATATATATATATATATATATTATTACCATCAAACTCTATTTGATTGAGCCTAAATATAATATCCTGTGCTTTTATCGCTTATATATATATATATATATATATATATTTACAGCTTTTATATATATAACTGCTTACAACTTTCATACAAACTGCTACATCATGTGAGTCTAGGAATCATGTGATCACTGATTGATCTTACGAATCTAGATTGATTCCGTGATGGATATTTTTAATTTGTAATTAGCTTGTAAATTATTCACGGTGTTTGAATTTCCTTTAATGACTCTCATGCCCACAAGGAGTTCGGCACTGCTATGTATATTATTTTCTCGAAGATGCCTCGGTCTCGAAAATAAAAGCAATCAAGCCGAACATATAATAAAATGGAAGTATCAAATGCTTCAATTATTATTGAGCATAAGGGTTTGAAAAACCTCTTTTAGAAAACATCATTGCTATATCTTGTTAAAATTGAACTTTTATACAAAAATTCAAACCCTTTGTATATAGGTGCAAATGAGGCATAACACTACTTCCAGATAATTGCACATTAACCCACACACACACACACACATTCAGATAACAATTTAATTGAAAAGTAGCAGTCTCAGTGGTAATACGGATGTCGGGGGTTGCCTAACACCTTCCTTCTACATAATCAAGCCTCCGGACCCTAACGAATCTCGGTTTCACAGACCTGTTAAGCAGTGTCACATCATTGGATCAATGTGCAAACCTTTTCTCGGTTGAGTTGGTGCAACCATTTAAAAATACCAACTGGCGACTCTTACAGTCCAATCGTCGACATATACTTGTCGAATCTTTTCACAACTTTTTTTTTCAAACAAATCTCACCTAACATGAGAACACCAAAAGACATGAACAGAAAAGGGATAATAAAAATCCTGACGTCGATACTGTGTTTCCTTAAATAAAGGAGTTTATTTAGATATGTAATAAGATTTCATATTATCTAAAATAAAGGAGTTTATTTTGACTTGGAATTGGATTCCATAATTAATTAAAATAAATGAGTTTATTTTAATTAAAGAATTTGATTAAAATAAAATAGTTTATTTTATTCAAAATTGGATAAATTAAAATAAAAGAGGTTTATTTTGATTTAAATTTGGATTAAAATAGAGGAGTTTATTTTGATTCAAAATTAGATTTTATGCTAACTAAATTTGCCCATTAAATGATATCAATATATATATTAAATGTTTATTATTAATGAGATGAATTTATTTATTGATGCATATGTATATGTGTATGATAATAATTGGGATTGATTATGGACTATTGACCAATGTGATTGGATTTTATTTTAGTTGGATGCATGAATGTATCAATTTTATTAAATGGGGTATGCGTACATCGTCTTCTCTAAATTTTTTCTTCATGTAAATTCTAACTCCTTCCTATGTACTTCCCTTGACTGCTGATCAAGGTTTCTATTTATTTTAAATAATTTTATAATAGGAATAGTTAGAATTAATTTTGAAGAATTGGAGATCAAGGAACGAGGAGCGCTTGAAGACCCGTTTATAATAGAGCCCGGGTTTAAATGTAATAGTTATATTTAAATATTAATTCTTGCACCTCTAGGGTTTGACCTTTTGGTTCACTTGGTGGCTCTAGTGAACCAAACTAGAATAAAAATCCATAATCAATCTGGGTAGAATATAGTATTTCATATGTGCATGCTTATATATATATATATATATATATATATATATATATATATATATATATATATTATACAAACATGCTTCGCATGTTAATTAATATGATCGTATTTTTTATATATATGTGCATGCTATTTAAACAAGATGAGATAAATTAATAACAAACCCTCAAATATTTTATATTAAGTTGTAACGTTCAAAGATATTTAGAATATCGAACGTCGCCTTCTAGCATGATAGAAACAATAGAGTATTGAATATTTAATATAAGTTTGTTGTGCACACACAAGGCAAGTATTAAATATTTAAGATGTTATTTTTATTACATATGATGTTTATAAGGAATTGAACATTACTGCTTTGTTATATACACACAAGGGCTGTAGTTTTCTCTTCACTTATATGTAAATGTTGGGTCTGACTTAACTTAAATCATTTTAGTTCGGATGTGCACACATTTGACCATTATGGTTTAAGAGGCAAAATACAAGGAGTCGCATAGTTGATGTAATTGACAAGAGTTGTCTACCTATTTATTTATATAGTTTGTTGTGCACACACAAGGCTATATACATTTGAAATGAGATCCTTATTCTCACTATCATATTTTTAATTAGATATCGTTGAACTATATAAATTTAGGGAAATATAGTTTGAAAAAAATAGTGGGAGATATCAATTTAAAACAAGACCTAAATTATTTTGGTAATTAATAAAAAAATATATGCTAAAATGTTGTTAAGAACAAATTTATTTACAGAATTTTACAATGTCTAAAATTACTATCACTGCTTAGCATATTAGATGCTAAATTAACCGAACCAGATTAAATGGATTGGAAATTGAGAATAGTTGTGACACCCCCAAATCTATGTACTTCATTCCCACAAGACTTGGTGTTCACTTTCCATTCATTTATATCTATCTATCCAAATATAATAAAATTTAAATGATAAATCTCCCCATAAAATGGGTTATATAATTAAACCAATACGTCTCCCAGGTTATCTAACCTTTAACATAAATCTAGTGTGAAAATAAAATAATTACATTACATCATTTAAAAATAAATTTTATCATCATAACATTTAATAAATTACAAGTCTTCATCACTTGCTCATTTTTCCTTTTCCTTTGCTAGTGGTAGGTTCATCGACCTTCTCGACTATAGCTGCAATGATTATATTTATGTAAGAGTGAGCCAAACAAATGCTCACTAGAAATAGCAATGAATATCAACAACATAATAATTGCCAATGAATATGCTCAATGGAATTAAATAATACTCTATCAATGATAATTAAGAACTGAAATCAAAGTGTAAAATATATTTGAAGGTCATAAGACCACGAACTATGTACAAGGTTACAAGTAATCTTTCAACTTTAACCTAAATAGTCATAACTGTGGGGACTCCTCGTACTTAGGGTAATCAACCCTTCGTACAATGTATTGTGCACAAACATCTAAACGCATCGCATAAATAATTCCCCTATAATAGGGTTGTTCTTCTCAGTTTTAGAGTACAAGTCCGCACCAAAGAAAGTTTGGTTTGGATAAGCTTCAAGGGTAATTTAGAGTTTAACGATCATCAACTAAAGGATTAGTTGAATCAACAAAGTTCAATATCATTTCAAAAGATCGATAACAACATAATATGGACAATTAGGAATCATAGGTGAACCAACTATATATCAAAGTCAGGCTTAGAAATAAACTAGAAAGTATAAGCATTGTGTAATACAATAAACTTTGCTTGAACAATATTAAGCTAAGGTTATAATCTTGTCAAATAAAAGAATTGAATTATTGAACATGCACTAATGAATAACAAGCTGAAAACAAAAACTTGTTCAATATCATAATAAATATTACAACTTGCTTAAAGTACATTATATATGACAACTAAATTAAAGATTAGAGTTCAGGTAGTTGCATTCATTATAAAAAGAATAAGACTAGGACAACTTGATTAATTATAAACAAGTTAGGGTAACTCAAACAAATATTAGAATTCAGAAATTTGCTCAGAAAAAGTTTAGGGTTAGAGAACTTGCCTCGTGCGTAAGCTTTTAAATTACAACTCACGATCACCTACACATATCATATGTATCACAACATCTATTAGTTCTACTAACATCAAATTTATAATTTCCACTAGTTAAGTTATATCCTTTAACTTAAGGTCTAACCATATTGATTAATCACATAACATAACCATATACATAAATCAGAAAACCCCCTAACATATAACGTAAAGTTATAGCATTCAATTCACATCTCTAACTCTTACAAACATTGAGTTTCAATCGTTATTACTTGTTAACTAATAACTTAAAAAAACTTCATACTTGGTATTAAAATGTATTTACAAGCTTACTACATCAAATCATATGATTAACCTCCTTTTTATGTTCATAAGACTATGTTACAGTTGCATGCCATGGACTGAACTTAAAAAAATCCAAAAAAGATTTATGTCGGGGGTCGTTGTGGTAGTGTTAACTTAAGCTTTGGCACCAGTAGCGGCCATAACTGGTAAAAAATTCTGGTTTCTGCAGTTTGCGATACACATAGCAGAAAGCCAATTTGGCCTACAAGTTACTTTCTAACAACCAGATTTTCACACATATCAATTACATAAATTACAACCTTTAATTTCACTATTTTATTATTTCTCCTTTTTTTGATATTCATAGCGAATTTCATCACTGTGAATTCATTTCTCAACCAAAACAACTAATTTAACTCATAATGTTTTCGTTTCTTTATATATTTTCACAATTAACAAACAATTTATAGTTTAACACGTGATTTGAACATAAATTTTGATTCCAAAATAAGCTATATTCATATATAGTTCACTATAATATGATTTTCTCCATATATATCATATTTACATGAATTAACCAACTCAAAATCATCAACAAGTCCATAAAAACAATTTATATCAATAAATTACATATAAAAACTTCATAATAAATAATTAATCATCCACACTAATTTTTACAGAGAGTTCTTCATGTATATATAAAAAAAACTAGAACTTTAGAAAATAGGATTATACCTTTGCTAGAAGATATGGAAGGCTCAATAATCTTACTCCTTCTAAATTCTCAAACTCACAGAAATTCTCTCTTTTTCCCTCTCTCTTTTCTCTCTTCTTTCTCTTCTCTGTTCTTTCTTTCTCTTCTTCTCTGTTCTTTCTTTTAATTTTATGTAATATAAATTTCATATATTATAATATAACATATAACATATATTACGCATTAATATATAATATAAATATATAACATAACTGATGTCAGTTATAATTTTTGAAAATCAAAAGCCATAAGGCTTGTTTGGCTAAAACCACTTTAAAATTAAAGACTCAAAACCTTTAATATTGTTTGGCAAAACTAAATTAAAAATAATAACTTAAAATCCTTATGCCTTGTTTGGTAAAACCCATTTAAATTAAAGACTTAACATTCATGAAGCCTTGTTTGGCAAAAGTAAATTAAAATCTTTTTATTCATTTTAATAACTCCTTTATAATATAGTTTATTTTCAATCTTTATTTAATTAAATTCCCATATTCACATTTAATAATAAAGAAAACAACTTATTAAATCATTTAGCCACATAATCCAATACAACAAAATTATAATTTTATTTAATAAATTAACACATCACTTTAATTACTAAATCAAATTAAAACACCATTACAACAACTCATGTAATCCTTATCAATTCTCTAATTTAATTAATAAATTAAATTAGAATATTATCTCATAAAATATGATTCATCAGCACTTTTTTTCATTAATTTCAAAATACCAATTATCAACTTAATTAACATATTACCTTAATTAATTTAATTCCTACAACTCATGAATTCTTTATTTAAGTAATAAATATTTACTTTATAACAAACTCATCAATTAAAAATATTTATTTAATTCCATAAATATTTAAAATTATAAATAAATTTTGTATTGTTACATCATTCCCTCCTTACAAGGATTTTGTCCCCAGAATCACAACTAAAAAAATAAATTCATTCGTCACATTCTTCCCTCCTTATAAGGATTATGTCCCCAGAATTGAAGACATAGATTAAACAAATAACTTAGGGTAGTTCTTCATCATTTTGTCTTCGAGTTCCCACATAGCCTCTTCGACATTGTGGTTCCTGCATATCACCTTCACAGAAGGTATCACCTTATTCCTGAGCACTTGTTTTTTCTTGTCAACTATCTGGATAGGAACCTCCTCATAAGATAAATCTTTATTGAGCTGTAACAGTTCATACTCGATTATATGTTTGTAATCGGGTTTATACGGTCGCATTATCGACACATGAAAAATGTTGTGAACATGTTCTAATTCTGGAGGTAAAACTACCTCATAAGCCACTTCTCCCACCCTTCGCAGTACCTCGAAGGGTCCAATAAACTTTGGGCTTAGCTTTCCATTTTTGCCAAATTGAATTTTCCCTTTCCAAGGAGAAACTTTCAGGAAAGAGAAATTTCCTACGTCAAATTCGCGATCTTGTCTGTTTTGATCAATTGAACAATTGTAAATACTTTTAATAATGAATAAAATAATATTATTTATTATTATTACGTGTTGAGAAGATAAATGTCGTTCTATAACCTAGAAACGTAGGAATGTCGTAGTATTTTAACTACGTGAGTGAATTAAGGTGTTTGAATTTCTAAAACGAAAATAAAAGCTTTCCGAGAAATTTTTTGAAAAATACTATTCATCAATTTCTGCTCGGGAATTATTTTTGAACTTCCGAGAAATACCTAACGTTATAATATCAAGGTGATATCGATTATGTAATAATAATCTAAGTACGGAAAACGTAATATTTTGCATGCGGACTTAATTTGTGAATGTTAGGTTTATTAAGCGTTAAAGGAAGAAAGTTGTGATCGTATAATGTGTATTCATTATATGAAGGTAAGGAATGTAAGTATAATACAACGTATTGTACTTTTATGTATGAAGAATGAGATAACGTATATTAAGAATTAATATACGAGCTAGCGTACGAAGATTATATGTAGGGTATATATGTTAAGTTGTTTAAATAAGAGGTAATGGACTTGTAGGATTATTAGCCTTATGAAGGGAGTCCAATAGAATGTGACAATCAAGCCCAAGTGTTTGATAAGTTATGAGTCCAAACTATGGTAGTACAAGCCCAATAAGGAATTAACTAGATTAATTAACAAGCCCAATGTTAAGCCATGATCCATGGGGCAATCCAAGTGTAAAGTTGGTAGTCTTGATGGACAAATAATATGTGTGGTGATCAAGTGATGTGATGAGCAAGGAATGGATAGTAAGGAGGTGGAATGAGGAGGTGGAATAAGGAGGTGGGATGATGTAATGACCATTTTACCCTAGCTTTGAGTGGCCTATAAATAATAAGCTTCATTTCATTTTGTTGCTTGATCAAATTTCATCCAACTCCTCTCAAGATAAGCTACTTATTTGGTAGAGAGAATAAGCCACTTAAGCACTTATAAGCCACTTCAACCTTTGTTAGATTTTCCAAAGTGAATTGAAGTCATAGTCTTCAAGGGTAAGACTCATATCTTTTATCTTTATCTCTTCTATGATAGGATTAATAGAGAAGGGGGATTGTATGATAATAACATGTAATAAGTCATTCAGGAATGAACTTAAGCCGAATAAGTGAACAAGCAACTTGAACTCTAATAAGTTGTTAGAATCATGAAGAACTTATCATATGTTGTCATATGATATTAATATGTTGATTATAGCATGAGAACATTGATTGATGGACTTAAGTTCATAGAAAGTCATAAGCATGAGAATTGTAGTTCATAAGTTAAATAAGTTATTGACTTATGAGAATAAGTCAAAACCTACTTTGATTATAAGTTGGTGTAATAAGTAATTTGTAATGATCATATGATGGTTGAAATCCATTTAGAATCATTAAGAATGTAGTTTTGCCGGAATTCACACGATTGGACGATTATCGTCGAATTCGTAAAATTCTCGGAATGGAAGTCGTATTTTGTGTTTGAAGTCGAAAACGTTGGTTTTCGATGGAGACAAGCCATATTTGGCATTATAGAGTTGCGGACTCGAAAATGATCGAATTCCGACTTAGAACAAAGAAACGAGCATTGAACGTTCACGAACGTTTATCGTTTTCGTTAAAAATGAACTCATAGGTGAAATTTTAGCAAACAAAGTCAAATAGATAAAATTCTTGCATGAACACATAGAGTATGTAATTTGTGAACCGTAGGCTTTTGAACGGACCAATTTGGACTTATAGCGAAGAAGTTATGCGTCCGGGAGTTTCGTGAAATTTAAAAATTTACCCAAAGCTGTCTAAGGCACAATCAGTCTCAAGGCAACATGACGACTCATGACCTTAAAGCCACTGCCATCGCAGTCATGAAATTTGAAAGCTGTGCATACTGCTAACTTGCACTGCGGCGTGGCGTGATGCAGAGTGAGTGAAGTGTGTGCCATGGCTGATCCTAAGTTTTGTTGGACAAGAATGTTTACAACCTGTAGAATGAAAATGAACTTGTTAGTAATGAACTGAGATATAAACATAACATTGTAAGGTACTTGTAAGACACTAATGCATGATGATTAAGAGTTAATAATCAATTGAAAGTGAATGTAATGTGAATGACGTAATGAAAACCGGAAACCCATAATAGTAGATCTAAGTCAGGATTTACATTGAGATGAAGGGTAAGATATAATAGTATACATACTTGATTATATATAACCTAATGTGGTATGTTATATGATCATGTATTGTAGAAATGTAGAGACTTAAAGTGTACGTGTGTTAATTAGTAAGCAGACGCTGAAGGCAAGTATTCTAACCCTTGTTCTAGTTCAGTCTGTACAAGTTTTGTAATTCATGTATTCTTTCACATGAAGTTTTGAACGATGAAGTCTAAAGCCAATTCTTTCGGCTAGACTTATATTATGATTCTTTCAAGCATGATTTATGTTTATCGAGTTATATTGGTATGGTTTTCAATCGAAGACCAAGTATGCTAAAATGTTTTTGTCGTTTAACGACAGGCACGTGAGGTTGCCAAAACTTAAACGTATACACGTTTAATGAATGTAGTGTTAATCAACATAGAGTACTATGGGCTGATCACCTAGAAGTGCTCGTAAGCTATGCCGGACTTACGGACTTAGTGCCGGGTTGTCCTTTTCAAAAGAAATTATGAACTGCTCATAGTTTCGAGCCTTAGTTGATATTCTACTGAATATTGTTGTTGGAAAACATTTTGAATGAAAAGAAGTGCTATTTTGAATTATCGATAGTACTTCATAACTATTGTTCAGTTACTGAAGATATATAAGTTCTATGTTTCAAGCATGTTGTTTATTAGAATTGTAGTACTTGCTAAGCTAGTCATGCTCACTCTTGCTTGAACCATATGAACACAACTAAGATCGAGCGGACTGAAGGCTCAGTTAAGGACAAGGGCAAGGCAAAGACGAACCCTTAGATTGCTTATGTAATAGAATAGTTGAATGATTTATAATATATTTGATATTATGACAAGAACAAATGAATGGGCTACAAAGAACCTGGGGAATGTAATATTATTTTGGTTATATAGAAGTTATATTAGTCCTTTTGAGACTATTCAATTGAATGAATGAATGAATGGTAGTACCGTGTAGCACCATCTGTCGGGTTAGAAGAGACCCGGATTTGGGGGTGTCACACTTCTTCTGTCTATCTTAAGCAGCTATCGGTCTTGCTCTGATGAGTTTGATAATTTCAGCGATCTGCTGTACTAGTTCTGATCCTAACAATTAATGTTCACCCAGTTTATCTCAGCACAGTGGAGTTCTACATTTCCTACCATATAATACTTCATATAGCGGCATGCCAATTCTTGCGTGGTAACTGTTGTTGTAGGCGAATTCTGCCAATGGTAGATGATCGTCCCAGTTTCCTTTGAAATCCATGATGCATACTCTAAGCATATCTTCTAACGTCTGTATTGTTCATTCTCTTTGACCATTGATTTGCGGATGATATGCCGTATTCATTCTCAGTTATGTTACCATGCATTCTTGTAATCTCTTCCAGAAGTTTGATGTGAATCTTGGATCTCTGTTTGACACAATTGACACTAGAACTCCATGTCTCGCAAGGATCTCCTTAACGTACAATTTTGCCGACTGATCAAGATTAAATCTAATCTTTATTGGCAAAAAGTGTGTTGATTTCGTTAATCTATCCACTATTACCCATATCATATCGTATCCTTTTTGAGTCGTTGGAAGACCTACCACAAAATCCATTATGATATGCTCCCACTTCAATTCTGGTATTTCTAACGGTTGAAGTAATCCGCTTGGTCTTTGATGCTCGGCCTTTACTTTCTGGCATACCAAGCATTTTGCAACACATTCTGCAACGTCTCTTTTCATATTTGGCCACCAAAAATGTCGCCACAAATCTTGATACATTTTCATACTTCTTGGATGGATCGAAAATGTTGAGCTATAAGCTTCTGTCAAGATTTCTTCTTTAATATCCGGTACTGCTAGAACCCAAATTCGTCCATCAAATCTTTGCACTCCTTCGGTATCAATCTTGTACTTCTCTTCATTACCCTCAACCATACTTTTCTTTATTTTTCTGCATTCATCATCTTGTAGTTGAGCATTCTTTACCTTATCCACCAAAGTTGGACTAGCTTCCATCTGGAATAATCGTTCATCGAATTCTTTTGGAAATTTTATTTCCAGCTCTAATCTTATCATTTTCTGAAATAAGTCCCTCCTGGTTGGTTAACAACATCAACTTTTCCCGACCTTTCCTACTTAAGGCATCGGCAACCACATTAGCTTTTCTCGGATGATAAAAGATCTGACAATCGTAATCTTTTATTAATTCCAACCATCTCCTTTGACGCATGTTGAGGTCCTTCTGTGTGAAAATATACTTTAGACTCTTATGGTCTATGTAGATCTTACATTTCTCTCCATAGAGATAGTGTCTCCATATCTTTAGAGCAAATACCACCGCCACCAACTCTAAGTCAGGAGTCAGATACCCTTTCTCGTAGTCTTTCAATTGCCTTGATGCATATGCAATAACTTTGCCATTCTGCATAAGGACACAACCTAATCCATTATATGAGGCATCACTATACACCACAAAGTTTCTTGTATTATCTGGTAATGACAACACAGGTGCCACACTAAGCTTCTTCTTCAATTCCTTAAAACTCTCTTCGCACTTTTCCATCCAAACAAACTTTATAGATTTCCTCGTCAAATTTGTCAATGGAGTGGCGATCTTGGAGAAATCCTGAATAAATCGTCTATAATAACATGCCAGTCCCAAGAAACTTCTTACTTCTGATGGAGTTCTTGGTTATTCCCAATTTATCACAGCTTTGACTTTTGATGGATCCACTAAAATTCTGTCTTTGTCAATTACATGCCCAAGAAATTGTACATGCTCTAGCCAAAATTCACATCTAGAGAATTTTAAATACAATTTCTTTTTTCTTAGCGTCTCCAGCGTCAGATGTAAGTGTTCCACGTGTTCTTCATGAGATTTGGAGTACACCAAAATATCATCGATGAATACCACCACCCAATGGCTGTGATGTCACAGTTCGACCAATTTTAGGACTTCCATCCTTTTTAGGGGGCATTGGGTGGTAACAGCTTCTCTTCGCCACTTGTCGCAGAGAGGACAGATCCAGGTGTATACTGTTGGAATCGGCGTGAGCTATTTAGTTTTTGTTAGCCATCCGGAACATTTGATGAGTATTCTGCATAGATGGAGACAGAGACCACATCGATTGCAGTTGTATCCACAGAGCCGGGGATTGATTCGGAGGGTTGAGAGCCCATAGAGGACATTGATTTTCCCACCGAGGAGGAGCTTTTTGTTGGGTTGCCAACATCTATAATAGATTCTCCTAGTGTGAGTTCTACTATGACCCCGCATTCAATAGAGTATTTAGAGTAGAGTCTTCATCTGATGACATTTGAGAGAGATCAGGCTAGGGCCTTGATGTTGACAGCTCTTGCTGGGAGAGATGTCGATCTATTAGAGAGAGAGAGAGGATTCTTTATCTCTTAGAGACACCACTACTGCTGAGCGGGATGAGGCTAGATCATCCAGAGATGCATTGATTGTTGAGCGGGATGGCTCTATATTTACCCGAGACGTAGCCATTACAGATAGTACTGTAATGAAATCCCTTACCACTGGCATTATTGCCGAGATGAGTGCATACATTGATGAGCACCATGTCACCATGCAGTTGGCTGTAGATCTATTGGCTCGTGTAGATACCCTTGGGCAGGAGCTCATGGCATTACCTCCTTCTTCGGAGAGAGATGCCATGTTGGACTTGATAGCTTGCATATACACTGATTTGTAGATGGGCTTGTATTTTCCTACACAAACTTGCTTTGCCATTTTGTCATGTACAATACATAGTGTATATATCAAACAACATTATATATGGCAGGGAAATATATTTTGATTCACTTCCCTTTTAATTGTGCCTTGTTACTTGCTTGATATTTGTCTGCTTCTTCAGGGCTTGTGATCTTGATGTATTCTGAACTCATCCTTAATGGGTGGACATTGAGATGTCTCAAGATCTTTCAGAATGGATCATTGATCTGTGTGTATCTCTACCCATTGGTGTCTTAGGATTAGTTTCTGTGTGTAATAATAAAGAGGAATGTGGCTATCATATCTGAGGCTGACTGCACAACAGATGGTTGCCAATACTCCTTTTTATGGGGAGCTCAGGTAGTTCCATCTCTTATGGATTGGTGTTTCTCTTTGAGGACTCAACCGCAGCTTAGATGGTTGCCAATTCTCCCATTTGATTGGGAGACCAGTTAGTTCCACCCCTTTGGTCTGAAGCCGATGAAGTGTGGTGGATTGAAGGTTGATCCCAGTACCATGTGACAAGTATTTGTGTTTTGATAGGGGTAAGACCAAACCATAAATGGTTTCCTATGTACTCCTATTGAAGAGGAGATCAAATCTGCATAGTTCGAACCTAGTCTAAGAGGTTTAACGCTGTATGTGAAAGGGTGTGGAAGGGTGTAAAAGTGTTATTTTTGTGTTGTTTTTGTTTTTTTTACTGCGATCGGGCCATTAAAAAATGGTTGCCTACGTACTCCCGTGTATTGGGGATATCAGGTCAACATAGTTCGCCCCATGTGCAGGACGGATTATAACCCAAAAGTTTGATCCCATGTTCAGGACAAACTGCAGGTGAAAAGTTTGATCCCATGTAGAGGACAAACTGCAGGTGTGAAAAGTTTTATCCCTGGTGGGATAACCTGAAAGGTTTGAAATGAAGTGGAGTGAAAGATCTGATGATCTGAAAACCAGGCTGCTGGTTTGAAAAATGTGTATGTCCCTAATGGGGCAGATGGGTATGAAGAAAGGTTGTTTGTAGTGAAGGGTTAGAAAACCTGAAGTGACTGGGGATCTGGTGATCCAAAACCAGGATGTTTATTTGATGTAAACCTCAGACATAGAACCGTTTCACGGTGTCTGAGTGAATGAGTTGTGGAAATTCATCATCGTCCATTTCTTATAATCTGAGAGCACCTCCTATCAATACCTCCTTGGTGAATTTTCCCTTGGACTGATTTTGGTTGTCAATGATCTTCTTCAAAACCAAGTCATGTTGTTTAAATTGTCGTAGTCGGACTTTTCTGTTATAGGATTTGGCGATCCTTTGTTGGTATAATTAACCATGGAAGATAGTAGTGGTTCACCTTTTGTCTATTAGAGATAATTGATGATACTTATCTTGTAACCATTAGTCTTCATCCAGCTGAACATCTATCAACACTCTGAGGGATTCTATTTCCACCTCTATGGGGAGCACTGCTTCCATCCCAAAGGTTAATGAGTAGGGGGTTGCCCCAGCCGAAGTACGTATTGAAGTTCTGTAGGCTAATAGAGTCAGAGGCAACAGGTCAGGCCATCCTTTGTTATTGGCAGACATCTTTTGCATGATCTTCTTGATGTTCTTATTAGCCGCTTCAATAGCACCATTCATCTTTGGACGGTAGATGACGGAGTTGAGGTGTTTGATGTGGAATTTACTACATAACTCCTCCATCATTTTGTTGTTAAGGTTCTTAGCATTATCTGAAACAATTACCTCTGGTTATCCATATCGACAAATGACATTGTTTCTGATGAAACCCATGATGAATTCTTTGGTAACCCAGGGGAAGGAGGCTGCTTCTACCCACTTAGTGAAGTAATCAATCATGGTGAAGATAAATCAATGCCCATTAATGGCTTTGGGCTCGATCGGCCCGATCACGTCCATTCCCCACATTGAGAAAAGCTAGGTTGAACTCATATTGTGGAGCTCCCTCAAAGGGGCGTGAATAGCATTCCCATAAATTTGACATTGATAACATCTCTTGACGTGATCATCACTATAAGCTTTGAGAGAGAGCCAGTAATGCTCTGTCCTGCAAATCTTTTTAACAAGTAGAGGGTCGCTCATGTGTGGGCTACATACTCCACCATGTATTTCATCCATGAGCCTTTGAGCTTAGTCCTTGTCCAGACATCTGAGGAGACCTAGTCTTGCATCTCGTTTGTAGAGTGCATCTTCGCTCAGGTAGAATTTCATAGCCATTCTATGGATCCGATTTTTCTCAGTAGAACTCACCTCAGCGGGTGTAGATCCATCTTGTAGATACTCCTTGATGTGCTGATACCAAGGGTGCTGGATGGGAGGTAGCTCATCTGATACTTCTCAGATGTAACTCCCATAGGCTGGAGCCTTTTGCAGGGTAAATGGGATGCTTGGCATGTTTTCCTTGTCAGGTATGTTGATCAAGGAGGCCAAAGTTGCTAGCACATCTGCAAAGTCATCCTATACTGAGGAATGTGGAGGAAGTATATTTCTTCAAATTCTGAAGCCATCTGTAGGACTTGCCGATGGTAAGGTAGCAAATGTAGTTATTTGGTGTGATAGATCCCAGTGGTTTGTCTGATTATCAATTTGGAATCTCCAAAGACAGTTAATCGTCTGATGCCCACTGATTTGGCAAGTTTTAGCCCCATGATACAGCCTTTATACTCAGCTGTATTGTTGGTGCTGATAAACTACAATTTGACGGCGACATGATACTGCTCCCCTATAATGGCTACTAGAACTGCTCCAGCCCCAGAACCTTCCATATTTATAGCTCCATCAAAATACATTTTCCATGATTAGTGTGTATCGTACTGATGGTGTTGCTGAATAGTCATTACCCCTTCATCGGGGAAATATGTTTCTAAAGGTTTAAAATCCCCTGAAGGTGCGGCGGCCAGTTGATCCGTATTTCGTTGACCTTTGATAGACTTTTACGTCACGTAGACGATGTCAAATTGTTGTAGGATCAACTGCCATCTGGACAGTCGACAATTTAACATCGGTTTACTGAACACGTACTTGAGAGGATCCACGCGGGTTGTGTGATCATGGAGGTAATGATCTAACCTTATGGAGGCCCATGCTAAAGAACAACAAGTTTTCTCAATCAGAGTGTACTTGTGTTCACTACTGCTGAATCTTTTGCTGAGGTAATAGATAGCTCGCTCTTGGACTCTATCATCTTTCTATCCCAGCATGCAGCCCATGGCATTGTCATTAATGGACAGGTACATGAATAGGGGAACACCATCCTTGGGAGGTACCAAAATAAGTGTTTTGACTAGCTTCTCTATAATTATAAGGAAGGCTTTCTGACACTCATCATTCCATTTCATGGAGGAGTTCTTCATTAACAACTTGAAGATAGGCTCACAGGTTGCTGTGAGTTGGGAGATGAATCGACTGATGAAGTTGATCCTTCCCAAAAATCCCCGTATTTCCTTCTTTGTTTGAGGAATGGGCATTTTTGTGATGGCTTGAATTTTGGTGGGATCCAGCGCAATCCCTCTGTGGCTGACTAAGAACCCTAACAACTTGCCTGATTTAATGCCAAAGGTGCACTTGGCTGGATTCAACTTCAAGTTGTATTTACGCAACTTGTTAAAGTATTTTTTGAGATGGTATATGTGGTCTTCTTCCCTTCGGGACTTGACAATGATGTCATCCACATAGATCTCTATCTCTTTGTGCATTAAGTCATGAAAAAGAGCCATCATGGCCCGCTGATAGGTAGCTCTGGCATTGATGAGGCTGAATGATAACCTTCTGTAGCAAAAGGTTCCCCAAGGTGTGATGAATGCAGTTTTCTCACGATCCTCTTCACTAACCATGATTTGATGGTACCCCTCAAAACAATCAGCAAAGGAGTACATGTTGTATTGAGCAGTATTATCAATGAGAATGAGGATAAATGGCATAGGAAAGGTATATTTAAGACAAGCTTTATTCAAATCCTGATAATCTACGCAAACTCGCACCTTTCCTCCTGGTTTAGGCACAGGGACTATGTTGGATAGACATTCTGGGTATGTTGACTGCATGATGATGTCAGCTTGAAACTATTTCACAATTTCTTCTTTAATCGCCTGAGCTTCTGCCTGACTGGCTTGAATCCCTCTTTGATGGGGAGGCAATGAATGACAATGTCAGTGGATAAACCCACCATGTCTTCATAAGACCATGCAAACACATCCTGGAATTGAGATAATAGAGTAACCATGTCATTCCTTTGGTTTGGAGTAAGGTCCTACCATTCTGGATTAGTTTAGAGTGGGCTGCCAAGAAGACTTCAAATAGCTTTAATTGAATGACACTCGGTTTCCACCGATAAAATATAGAACAATATAAGCTCACAAGTGTTTAAAATGAGAAAGCACTCAGTTTATAGTGTGTACAAAGAAAATTGGACAGGGCTTCCTCGCCTTTTCTCTATGCAAAATGGCCACCCCAAGCCCTCTATTTATAGAGGGGGAGCCAGAGTGTAGCTACTGGCAGCAAGCAGATGCACTGCGGTGCCGCCCCGGGTGCCTCTTGACCACAAGCATCCGTTATCTCAAATGCACGTGCATGTATGCAATGCAATGTCTGC
This sequence comes from Panax ginseng, assembly GCA_020205605.1. Taxonomy (NCBI): domain Eukaryota; kingdom Viridiplantae; phylum Streptophyta; class Magnoliopsida; order Apiales; family Araliaceae; genus Panax; species Panax ginseng. The sequence goes on from CM035128.1 coordinate 140,521,475, forward strand.
TCAAACTTTTAGAACTTCAATCCGAGCATCCGATTGAGGTGTATAAGATTTTTTTTTGTAATGATATTGTCGAGAGTTACACGAATGACATTGGGTTAGAGGTTGTACGAAGTCAAGAAGACGGGACTATGCCCAGGTCTTCAGGCTTTAAATTCTATCCGGTGTGCTATCTTGTGTAATAGTCACTCGGGATTGGAGCTTTAGTTCTTGTAGGACACTTCTGTGTAGAATATATGTTGAGATGTTGTTGAGACGGCGCAATGTGGGATTGAGGTGGTAAAATGATAATTTTGCCCTCACCGGGGTAATCTCCGATTTGGGCTAATGTAGAAGTCATTTCTAAGGGTTATCTTTGAGATTGGGCTGTTTAAGTGTTGAAGGTCCTCAGCGTTGTCTCTGAGGTGTGCCTGACCTCCTGGGGCTATCTCTGGGGTTAGAACTAAGTGCCTCGGGGTTATCTCTGAAGTTGAAGCTGACTGCAAAGGGTGGAAATGACCATTTCTGGGGTTATCTCCGGAACTACAACTGTACTCCTTAGGGTTGTCTTCGAGATTGGAACTGGAATTCCTGGGGTTGTCTCCAGAACTGAGTATCTAGGGGTTGTCTCCGAGATGGAAAACTAAAGATTCTGGGGTTATCTCCGGAACTGGAAATGCACTCCTCAGGGTTGTCTACGAGGTTAAAACTGAAAATCCAGGGGTTATCTCCGAAACATGAACTGGTTATCTCGAGGTTGTCTCCGAGATGGTAAGACTGATAATTCTAGGCTTGTCTACGGAATTGGAGCTGCTTTGTCCTCCAGGGTTATCTCTGAAAAAACGATTCTGCCCTCTTGCAATGTTAGTAATAGGAATGCAAAATTTTGAGTGTCTACATAAAACTTTTGTGCTCCTAAGGCAGATATGCTGGACAAAAATATCGTTCGAACACGTAGTATATATCCATACAGTGCATAACAGGTTGATCACCCCCGTGCTCATAAGTTATGACGGTTTGTAGATGAAGTTCTATAAAACTTTTTCAAAAATTTAAAACAAAGTTCATAGTCTGTCGACTGCTGTGACGCCCCCAAATCCGTGTTACCTGACTCCCGAGTTTGGTGTTCACCATCCACAATATAAATAACACCTAACTACCCATTGAATTATGAATAGAAATTTACACCACATTAACTGATATAGTTAATACATTCATCCCAGGTTATCTAATCTTCATATTATAAACATACCCTTTAGATATACAAAAAGGGTTTACAAATATAACATAATAATAATGTTCATTAAGACTACTTCAGCATTTTGCCTTTGCCTTTGTTCTTCTTAGACCCGCTGGCCTTTTCGTTCCTAGCTGAAATATTTATTTAGCAATGGTGAGCAACAAATTTTCCCCGCAAGTTAAGACATACAATGAATGTACAAGAATCAAAATAATAGACTATCTATTTTGATAGAATGAAACCAAAGTTCGGGGAACTTTGAAATAGCTGAACAATTTGTTCTTCTCTCACCAATCTTCTCGCAACCTATGCAACACAATAGTTCAATAATGAAAGGGTACAACACTTTTAATGTTTCTACGATATTCGATTGAATAATAATTTAGAAGTATTCTCCAAAGTTTAAGTTGAATGATCTCAAATGATCTTAAAATTATCTCCTTGAGTAACTATCAAAGATTTACTTTGATATACCCAAATAACTGGATGGAAATATTTTCCAGAATTATGCTAAGTGATCACAAAGGATCTAGAACTTCTCTTCTCGAGTAGCTATCAAAGATTTACTTTGATATACCCAGGTGTATTAGATAACCATAAAGATTAAATTATACCCCCTGCAAGTATATAAAGTGATCAGCTTCATTATACCCTATATTATGCATAATATTGAAACGCGCGCAAAGGCCGAATATACGACCAAATATGTTCCCTTTATATAAAAGGTTGTTCTTATCAGTCTTTGAATCAGAATTTAATTTAACAACGAAATATAATGATTTCAATATTTAATCACTTCTCTTCTCTTCTCTTCTCAAACCTATCAAGTTTTCTTTTTCGATCTAGCCGAAACAATTGGCATCGATCTATCAATAATAATTGAATTCTCTTCTCTTCTCGAACCTATCAAGTTCTAACAAATGTTCGTCTAGCCAGAACAATTATCAAAGACATTTCTCAACACGATTCAACAATAGACATGAATTATTTGTACTATTAATAATAGCTTCTACGGATGTAAGTATCCAATAACAATTATTCTCGAAGTATATTATTAGAATCACTAATTCAATTTGAATTAATGAACATACACTAACTGTGAATAATCAACAATAAATTCTTGGACGTGGTCTAATCAACAATAATTAACCACCATAGTATTTAAACAGATATAACTCAAGGTTGAGTTAGGAAACTTGCCTTCCGCGTTGATTACTGCTACTCAATATAATTATCTGCATTCACAAGACCTATAATCACAATATCGGTCTAACAATTAGCACAATAATTCACAACATGTATCACTGTAATTACAGTCAATCATTCTCCTAAACACATTACCACATAACCACATCAGTGTTTATAACCTATATAAACACTCATCAAGTCTAACTAGTTCAGTCTGGTTGGACTTCAGTCTATTCTCGGTGTACTGGTCACCTTATCCGACAATTAATACTTGTATTGTTAACTAAACTCAGTCTCAAAGCTTTAATATTATATTAGATAAGTCAAATATCATTTATAATATTTTTTAGAAGCTTTTAATAATTTTCAAACAATTATTATAATTTATAATAATTTTTCAAATACCGAAATCATTTTTCAAATGATTTAAATATCAAATAATATCATCATCATTAATATTTAATAATATTAAAATATTAATGACATACTTTGTCAAAATATTAAAGTTATTAATAATAACTTAAATATTTTAATTTCATTAATATTCTCTTTAAATGATTAAAATCATTTTTAAATCATCACCAATTAATATTTAAATATAAAAGAATTTATCATCAAAATATTAAAAGTCATTAATTATATTTAAAATATTTTTAAATCATTTTTCTCATTTTTAAATGATTTTTACATCAATAAAACAATTTTTAACTCATTTATTTAATATAATAATTAAATAAATCTATTATCATTAATATTAATTTATTAATGAAAATTCTCCAAAAATATTAAAAGTTACATTTTCAATAATATTAAAATCATTTTCTCTAATTTATTTAATACACTAATTAAATAAATTAAATATCATTAATATTCAAATAATTATAAATATTAATGAAAAATATCTCAAATTATCAAAAGTTAATCTTCATAATTTAAAATAATTTTTAAAACCATTTTTGTAATTTTTAGAATTTATTTTCTATTTTTAATCAATTTTCAGAAAAATCAGAAATTAAAATTAATAAAATTGTCGCTATAGGCTATAGCGACAGTAACCATCGTTGTTGGTGTTCTTGAGCTAAAGAACACTGACAGTCCCAGTTCTCAAGGGTCCACGTTTGACTAACTTTAATCTCAATTCTTGCATGTTATGGGCTAACTAATACTTTGATCTTGTAGTATACATGTAGTACTACAATTATCAAGCATTATCTCAATCATACAACATCATATCTGCATGATCCAGAGCTTCAAAGTAGCTGTCAGATATCATCTGGGTTTTCTAGGTTACCCAGAAACCTAGACAGTCTCGAGGTACCACTTTCAAGCTCAATAATCTTAGTGTTCTGGTCAAAATTTATGTGGTCTAATGATTCCAAACTATAGTTCTCATGTCAAGGAACAACTACATAACACTATTTTAGTCCTTTAACATCACCAGGTACAACTCGGTCAAAGGCTGTCAGAAATGGCGTTCATCTGGTTTCTGGAAATTCCAAAAACTGCAAGTCAGTGTCGAGTGGTCTAGTTTGTCCACCAACTACTTCGATCCTGTTTATGATATAAGGGATCTTAAAGAATGGATCTACAGTCCATACAACACACTACCATCTGGTTACAATAACATCAACAATACACATCAAACCTGACAGATGAAGGTATTTAAAAAGCTTGTCAGACACTGCATAAGGATTTCTGGGTTACCTAGAAATCGTCCGGTCATGCTTGGTCAACGGGTTTTGACTGTCTATAACTTTTAATCTGGAAATGGAATTGTTGTGATTCGACTTCTAGATCAAAGAGATCATGTCATACTACAGATCTAATACATAAAACAACAAAAATCATGAACATATATAGAAGAATCTGTGGCTCCTGACATTAGCTTGTCAGACCACAAATAATGTTCTTGGGCAGTTTTTAAAAACCTTACTTTTAAGGCACTTTGATGCTATAGATCTATGATGGATCATCATAGATCATCATGAAACATCTTCTAGCACACATCTAAACACATAAACACGAAATCTTTCTTTGCATACAAGATCAAAGTAGGTTTAGAGTTTATACCTTTTATTATCCAATCCTTGATCTAAGCTTTTCTCCACTGATCTTGATGATCTAAGGGGTGTTCTAGTGACTGAAACACTTAAGATTTCCGTGGCTAAGGATAGAGAAAAGGTTTTTTGAGAGTTAGAGAGCAAATGTGCAATTTTGGTGAACTTTCTCTCTTCTAAATCACTTATAACTTAGATGCAATGAATCCAAGTGTGCAAGGTGGCAAGATATGGATTAGATTTGTATTGATTTGCAGCACATGGGATAAGCCTTAAGTGATGACTCATTAGATCTTGCAAATCTATTAACTAAAAATTTAAGTAAAGGGTATTTTGGACATTGGACATGCAATTTTAATGGTAAAATAGACAATTGACTCAACCCTTAGGGTTTAACCCTATAGTTTTATAACACTACTTTCTAAGATTTTCTAATTAGGTTTTAAACTAGAAAATTAAGATTTCTAAAATATAACTAGGGTTTCCTAATTATATTAAAGGTTATTAATCACATTAATGTTTACTAATCACATTAAGCTTTCCAATTAGGATTAGGGTTTCCTAATTAGGGTTTAGGATTCCCGAATTTAAAATAAGGGTTTTTCGGCATTCGATTAGGGTTCCTAACTGTACTTTAGGATTTCTAATCCTGAGATTAGGGTTTCTAATCCCTTATTAGGGTTTACTAATGTTATACCCTATCCAATCAATCACTGATAAAAAATTTTATGCAGTACGAACACGTACTCACATTTATGATTGTTATAACTAAGTTTTCTACCAAATCCCTATCCGACTTAGGGTTAGGGTTTCTAGTCTCTGTTAAGCACAACTCTACTCTTATATCTCAGCCAAAACACAAATTGACGTATTCTCTAATCTCGTATCACATATACTCAACTCAATATTGATAATCAATATCAATATTAATAATAAAAAAATTCATAAAACTCAGATTATTCGAAATCCCGGGTTATCACAACTGCTGCTCTCCAATTATAGTCAGTACATAGTTTCAAAATTTGAAATAGAAATGATATGTTGTATAGTATTGTTTCAGCTTATTTCACAACTGTTGATTCGTTGTAGAAGTGTCATTCAAAGAAAATATTTACTTCTTTTAGCTAACGTTTATTGTCTGTTATTACTTTCTGGGCACTCAAATGCTCATTCTTGTTTAATTTAAATGTTTTCAGCTAAGCGTGAACGACCAGAAGTTTCCGAAAAAGACAAAGGAAAGGGAAAGCTGGTAGAATAAGTTATATGGTATTTTATGTAATAATTAGACTCTATTAAGATAATGATATTTATTAATTATCATGTAATTTATTAAAGGTTTAGAACCTGGGGATGAGACAACTCTGATTATGTAAATTAATTTTGATATTTACATAAATATTATTATTCCGCTCAAAGAAATGGTATCGTGAAGAACTGAGTTTGGGTTTCAAGTTCCTAAATTTGGGGGCGTCACATCATGATATCAGAGCTTTAGGTTAGAAACCTTAGGTGTGGATAGACCTTAGGCTATAACCTTAGGACAGAGGGAAACGTTGAAAAAACAAATAACTCATATAGAGTTTAAAAGGAGATGAATTAAATAAATTCATCGTCAAACAAAATAAAAGTAACCTATACAAAACTATTATTTTTTGTGTGTATATATTATATACTAATCAAGATAATTTATATGTAGATGTCAGGTGGAAAAGGATTAGGATACCCTCAGATCATAAAGAAGGAGCCAATCTCCATAACTGAGCTAATATCAAAGCCAATAGTTGAAATAGAGGCTCACAGTACAAGCTACCGTGATGAGGTAGTTATTGTGAAAAATATAGTACCAGATCCAAAAATGGTAGTTTTGACAAATAGTGATTCAGACACTAAAGTTGGAGCTGATCAACCATCAACGAAAATGCAAAATCTGAGGAATAAGGTTTCTTCTCTGGAAAAGTTATGGGAAATAGAAAAGCTATTAAATAGTCAATTGCGAAAGGAAATAATAGAAACAATGGAAGAACAAGATAAGCTTAAAATCCAAATTAATTAGATGGGAGCTAAAAAGAACAAATCATGTGCAGCTCCGAGCAAGAAGGGAAAAAGAAAGATAAAAGACTGTGACTTAGGAAATTCCAATAACAACAAAGGGAACCCTAACAAAATAGAAAAATGTATAAACTGTAACAAGAAACATGAAGGCTTATGCCGGAAAGGAGAAAATGTATGCTACAATTGCGGACATGAGGGACATATCTCTCCTCATTGTCCTAATCTGAAGCAAGGAGTATATTTAATTTGTGGGGTAGAAGGTCATCAAACGAAAGGTTTTCCAAGATCAAGAAAAAGGCGTAGTGAATAAATAGTATATGTACTGTTCGAATATGTGTGTTCGATGTTGTATATAGGATAAGTATGTCTATGAAATGTAATATTCTCAAATTTTGTATAAGTTATAGCAGCGATTCCTGACTTTTGTGTTTACAAAGGGATAGCTGATGCTTAAAGCGATATATGATATGTTATGTAAAGTACTATGAATTAGTTGAATGAATTTGAATCTATGTTTGATTATGTCGTAAGTTTTGTATAAAGATGGTAATTATCTATCTACTAGTTGGTTAATATAGTAAACAAAGTTTTCATAATCCAATATTTTGAGTACATGATTATTAAGCTTTATAATTATACGATAAGGTTTAGAATGTAAGTTAATAAAGAATAATTTATGATTTTATTTAACCAGATAATGCCGCCAAGGAGACGAATTCGAAACCAAAGGGCAACTAAACCCAATGCAGAACTTTGCGAACATGGTAGCTCAAGCCATTCAGAATGGAATGCCAGCTGTGGGAAATCAGCTAGATAATCGCTTGGCAAACTTTAAAGATTTTAAGGTTTGTAAGAACGCCAGAATTTAGAGGGACAACTGACCCTGTAGAAGCCCAAACATGGGTAAAAGAGATAGAAAAAGTGTTTGTGATAGCTAGGGTAGCGGAGGGGCAAAAGATGGCTTTTGCCATCTATATGATGAAAGGGGAGGCAAATTTTTGGTGGGAGGAAAATTAGGCTAGGGCAGGAGAAGGTGTGGTAACATGGGCTAGGTTTAAAACATTGTTTTTTGAAACTATTTCTCATCTAGTATGCAGACTAGGATGGACGTTAAATTTTTGGAGTTAAAAAAGGACAATATGACAGTTACGGAGTAAGCCGCGAAGTTCAATGAATTAGCTAGTTTCGCTCCACACCAAGTAGACACAAAAGCAAGAAAGGCAAGGAGGTTCGAGTTGGGATTAAAATCCTGGCTCGACAATAAAATGGCGGTGTTGAAAATTAATACCTTTGCAACACTTTCGGGAAAGGCTATCATAGCCGAAGAGGGAAGTGAGGCCATGAGCCTCTATAATAAGGAGAAAAAGAGCAAGGGTAAGGTTGAGGGAGCAGTAAAGGTAGAAGTAGGTAGTGGGAGTGGAAATGGAAAGAGGAAGGGAAATAATTTTAGAAATGTCAAGGTGAAGCAAGAAGGTGTGAAGAAGCAGGTGGTTCAGTTTGGGAATTGTGGGAAGAACCATTCAGGGGAATGTTTAAAGGGAAAGTTTGTGTGCTACAAGTGCAGGCAGGAGGGACATATCTCTCCCAACTGCCTCAATCCTAGGATGAATAGTGGGTGTTTTATGTGTGGGTCATCAGAGCATAAGGTAAAGGACTGTCTGAAAGGAGAATGGATCCAGGGAGCGCGAATACGGGGAAAAACAGTGGGACATTGGCGATAATGAGACCAACTTCAACCAACAAACCAACAAAATAAACTGCAAGAGTCTTCAACGTGATAGTTCAGGATACCGTAGCAGCCGGGGATGGAATACCAGGTATTATTCAAATAAATTTTATTTTCTTCTATATGGTTTTCTTATATATAATAAATTATTTTATAAAGAAATTTTGAAGGAGGAATTTGAGTTCTATTAGAAATCAAATTTCTATTTAATCAGATAGACAAGCTTTATGCTGAATAGTTAAAGATCAATTCAATCGAGTTTGATCGAGATCTACTTGCAATAAATGCGTATGTTATTTACCCTAGTATGTATAAGTTTTGAAACGGTGATTCCGGGGACGGAATTGTTATAAGGGATGGTGAATGTAATAACCCAATATTTTCGGAAAAAAAAATTTGCGTATATTTTTTTTAAGTAAAAAGTGGGAATATGTATAAGGTAAAGTATATGTGTATCTATGATAAATAAAATTTATTACATGAATAATTGCAAATAATGTTTTTTTAGAATTATTGATCATTATAAATTATATTAAATTAATTTTTTAGTAAAAATATTTTATTATTTATTTTCCATGAAAATATGATTATTGTATTATTTAATATATGATATGATTATTATAATTATTATAATAACTATTTTATTAAATGAATTTGTTCAGATTAGTTAAGTTAATTATTTTAACTTAATTAATAATGGTATATATGAAAGTTAAGTCGGATATGGATTCAAAACCCGAATTTTAGATTTTTAATAAGGAATGAGAATAATAATATAATACTAATTATATTTTAGTGCTATAAATATGTATTGTATGTGTATATTGATCATGGTTGGTCAATTATGGTGTAACAGTAGAAAACCCTAGCATTAATTTGATAAACCCTAATACGAAAGTCAAAGACGACTGTAAGATTTGTTAAGTCGTTGTGTTATATGATAAATGATATATATTATATCTTTTATTGCTAATTAAGGAAACCCTAATTAGTAATTAGGGAAACCCTAATTAGTAATTAGGAACCCTAATAGTTAAAAACCCTAATTACTAAACTAGAATCCTAAATGCTAATTTATGAACCCTAATCTCTAATTTAGCAATCTTAATGCTAATTAGTAAATCTTTAATCTAATTTCTATGTTCTATGTAATTAGGAAACTAAGCATGATTAAGAAATCCTAATTTTCATTTTTAGAAACTAAAATTTTCATTTTAAACCTTAAGTGCAAAATGAAAATCAATGCACTAAAACCTTAGGGTTAAACCCTAAGGGTTAAGCCTCAAGGGTTAGAAAAATAACAAGATTGCCATTAAATTTACAAGCCAATTGACCTAATTGCCCTTTTTTCATTTTTTATTAAGTTGCGTGCAAATTTTGCCAAAACTTTAGTTCCTCAACCACTCTTGACTTCCCATGTGCTAATATATATCAGCAATTAGCCATATACCAGCCATACGCAGTGTATCATGTTATATATAAGGATTAAGAGAGAGAAAAGTTCACATTATAGCCCATGTAGTCACCATATATTTAACTTAGACTATCGCTCTCTAAACCCACGATTTTTGGCAGTAGATCAGTCCTCATTTAAGCCTTCATTACACAAAGATCATATTAGAAGCATAGAATCAATAATTTGTTCAAAAGAGGTATAACCCTAAACAAGAAATTTGATCTCTAATGATATGTTAAAAATTGTGTTTTAATGTTTAGATATGTTGTATGTAATATAAATAAGTGATCTGGGTTGCTATATAGTAGATCTATAACATCAAGATGCACAAATTTGAAGTTTTTAAAAATCTGGAAAACTGGAAAAAAAAAAATTGTCCGATAGTTAAATATTAGACCTTTTAGATCTTTGTCTGTTTATGGTTTTGTTTGTTTAAATGTTTGTAGGTGTAGTATGTTATGTGGACTTTGTTTTGATACTGAAATTAAGCCTAGATCGTGTACAGATTGAAAGTTATGGGTGGTTAAACCTCGTTGACCGACCATGACTTTCGGTTTTCTAGGTAACCCAAATCCTACCCAGAACCGTCTCACAGTATGTTCAATGTGAGATCCCGAATTTTATGAAATAAAAGTATTCAATTTTTCTATTTTGGTAAATAGTTAAATTGATAAAAAAATTAAAGTTAAGGGTGATATGTGAAAAATTTTCAAAGTAAGTAAGTTGTCATAAAATAATCGGTGATAAAAGTATAGTAATACGCGTGGTTGCATAGTAGCACACGGTATTCTACAGTATCTTTGATTATTGATGTTTACGTGAGAAGTCACTCAGTTTTATTCAATTATTGTCACGATATTTTATATTATTAAATTAATAATTGAAATGACAAAGTTATTCATATTATTATTTATAATATTAATAATGTCTAGAAAGTTCTGTCAAGGAGAGGTTAGGTCATCTAATTGCGCGCCAATAGGGAGAAATCCTTATCGGAAAGCCCCCTCTTTCCTGGGAACGATCTGGTTGTTAATATTGTGAGTTATAATATTAATGATGAATGTTATTAAAAATCAAATTTGAGTTCAGAGTTGAATTTGAAGACGCGGACGTGATATTTGAGTCCAGAACGATGAAATTAGTAGAAATGGACTATAAACAAAAAATTTACCAAGGTTGACTTTTTGGTCTAAAAAGTCAATAGTTGACTTTTTTGGAAAAAGTCAAACTTCCAAATTTCAAAAATGAAATTGTTGATAAAAATATTTCCATTATGTTGGGATTGTTAGTGTTAGTGGAAATCGACATTTATTTCGATAATAATTGATGTATAAAAGTTATATTATCCAATCGGGTAATTAATCGGATAAATGGGCAATTAATTGCTATTAATTCACATGCTTATAACTATTTGTTAACATGTCTGTACTATTGATTCACATGCATGTACTATTATGGGAGGTGGTGCAAGATTGATAATACTTGCATGACTAAGTTAAAAATGGAGGTATAAATGAAGGTACTATACTAAAATTATTTTTTCACATGTATAAAACTATTAAGTCACATGATTGTACTATTGATTCACATGATGTACTATTAGGGGAGGTGGTGCAAGTTTGATAAAACTTTCAGGACTAAATTAAAAATGAAGGAAAAGATGAAGGTATTATACTGTAATATTTTGAGCCCCAAAACATGCAATTATCGAAACTATATTTTCCTATAAATAGAAGCTCATTCTTCCTTCATTCTCACCAATTCACTAAGACTCATAAGAGCAATTATAGAGAGAGAAGCTATAGAGAGAAAGAAGACGAGAAGTCTGCTACTTCACTATTTCAGTATACAGTCTTCTTCTAAAGTAAGGGGTATTATTTATTTCATATTCTGAAGAGATATTATTTTTCGTATTTGTATGAATATTATTTTCATTCAATATTCGTAAGAAATATCATCTTCGTTCAATATTCGTAGGAATATTATTTTCCTTCAACAGTTGTAAGGGTATTATTTATTTCATATTTTGAAGAGATATTATTTTTTGTATTCGTATGAATATTATTTTTGTTCAATATTCGTAAAAAATATCATCTTCGTTCAATATTCGTAGGAATATTATTTTCGTCCAACAGTCGTAAGTGGTATTATTTCTTTGTAAATGATATTATTTTTTCAATATCATTATGCCAGAATATTGGTACGAATTTTATTGTGGAATTTCTACCTTTTTGTGTCAGGGTTACTATTCACTCTAGTATTATTCACTCGGGTATTCGGGGCACTTTTCGTGCCGGAGTACTATTCATGAGTTACTATTTACGGGTTACTATTCACTCAGTTACTATTCACTCTAGTATTATTCACTCGAGTATTCGGGTCACTTTTCATGTCGATGTACTATTCACGAGTTACTATTCACGGGTTACTATTCACCCGGTTACTATTCACTCTAGTATTATTCACTCGCATATTTGGGATACTTTTCATGTTGCGGTACTATTCACGAGGTACTATTCTTGAAGTACTATTCATAGGGTACTATTCACAGGGTACTATTCACCCGAAAAATATATTTCTTTTCTGTCCAAATTATTTTTGGTACATGAATATTATTCTTGAATTTTACTCCAAAAAGCAGTACCATGTTGACAATTTGAATATTTTTAAACTCTGGATAAATTTAAAGTCTTTAATATTTATCCTTGATTTTGTTTGATTAATGCTTATATCATTGTCATCATCCTCATGCTTATATTGTGATGAAAGTCATATTTGTCTTACGTGCGTAGATGGACTGTTAATTATTGGTTTTACAGTTGTATATCTTTGGCTTACGTGCATAGATGGACTGTTGATTATTGGTCTTACAGTTGTATATGTTTGCCTTACGTGCAAAGATGGATTGTTGATTATTGGTTTTATAGTTGTATATCTTTGGATTACGTGCAAGGATGGACATGTGTATGACATGATCATAACCACTAGTGATAATAACGAATATCCTTGGCCCAAAGTGCATGGATAATTCAATGATGTAATTGGCAGGATCATGACCATTAGTTAACAGTTGAATGTCTTTGGCATGAGCTTGCATGATGAAGACAATTGATTGGTATGATCATGACCATTGGCTTTATAGTTGAATATCTTTGGCCCGTAGTGCAAAGGTAGACAACTGATTGGTATGATCATTGTTATTACCTTTGAATATCTTTAGCCTTTGGGGTAAGGATATTGAGTAAACGTTCTATGAAGCCTTTGGGGCAAGGAGAAACTGTTGATTTACATGATTATAAATATGAATTGTGGATTTAACTATAATCTTTGGTGGTTCAGGTGAAGACAGGTGATGATAGTTCTTTTTGTCTTAGGTATAACAAAGAACTGTTGTTGAGTATTACAGGAATGAAATATTAACGATGGACTTTTAATGTAGAAGAGATAGTAGACATTATGTTCTATTTGACTCTTCTAATGGATTGCTTATTCCGCTGCAGTTGTTGATCTAAAAGTTGTTGTCTATTATATTCTATCAGTTGTTATACTGTTGAAGGCTAAGGATAATTTATTCTTCATTATCTTAGTCATAATATTTCTTACTGGGCTAGTTGAGATCACCCCTTTTCTTTCACTATTCTCTTCAGGAAAATGAGAATATAGTTAAGACTAGTCGAGGAATGGAGTGATGGTCCGAGATGGTGGCTATAGTAGTCTCACTATTTTTATAAAATAGTGTGACTCCATTGAGTTTGGATATTGTCTAGAAGGCAATATTCGTGTTTAAACTCTCAGCTATGTTTTGTCGTATTTTGCACGACATTTGTATAATTAAGTTTGTATTTGTATTTTGTACCATGTAATTGGTGACTCAAGATGGGTGATGTATACCTATTTTGGGGGCGTCACAGTTGGTATCAAAGCTTAGGGATATGATCCAATGCTGAGATGTGAGACAGGAACTAGGAGGGGAGAGACGGGGAATTCCTTCGCTAGTAGGATCTACCTAAGTTATTTGTTATTTAATTGGTCGGTCAGAATATAGGAATAATATGTGGCATGTCAATTAACCTTTGTTTTGAAGATGTATTCTAGAATGATATCTAAAATAAAGGAGATGAGCAATGGAAAAATCATGATACAAAGGAAATAACTGGGAAGGTATAATCCGAATAGAAAGCAAGGTATTCTCATCTCTTTGAGCTACCAGGTACATAAATTTCAAGGGAAAAATTTCATAAGGAGAGGAGATTGTGAGATCCCGAATTTTATGAAATAAAAGTATTCAATTTTTCTATTTTGGTAAATAGTTAAATTAATAAAAGTTTAAAGTTAAGGGTGATATGTGAAAAATTTTCAAAGTAAGTAAGTTGTCATAAAATAATCGGTGATAAAAGTATAGTAATACGCGTGGTTGCATAGTAGCACACGTTATTGTATAGTATCTTTGATTATTGATACTTACGTGAGAAGTCACTCAGTTTTATTCAATTATTGTCACAATATTTTTTATTATTAAATTAATAATTGAGATGACAAAGTTATTCATATTATTTTTTATAATATTGACAATGTCTAGAAAGTTCTATCAAGGAGAGGTTAGGTCTTCTAATTGCGCGCCAATAGGGAGAAATCCTTATCGGAAAGCCCCCTCTTTCTGGGAGCGATCATTTGTTAATATTGTGAGTTTTAATATTAATGATGAATGTTATTAAAAATCAAATTTGAGTTTGGAGTTGAATTTGGAGACGCGGACGTGATATTCTGAGTCCGAACGATGAAATTAGTAGAAATAGACTATAAACACAAAATTTACCAAGGTTGACTTTTTGGTCTAAAAAGTCAATAGTTGACTTTTTTGGAAAAAGTCAAACTTCCAAATTTCAAAAATGAAATTGTTGATAAAAATATTTCCATTATGTTGGGATTGTTAGTGTTAGTGGAAATCGACATTTATTTCGATAATAATTGATGTATAAAAGTTATATTATCCAATCGGGTAATTAATCGGATAAATGAGCAATTAATTGCTATTAATTCACATGCTTATAACTATTTGTTCACATGTGTGTACTATTGATTCACATGCATGTACTATTATGGGAGGTGGTGCAGGATTGATAATACTTGCATGACTAAGTTAAAAATGGAGGTATAGATGAAGGTACTATATTGAAATTATTTTTTCACATGTATAGAACTATTGAGTCACATGATTCTACAATTGATTCACATGATGTACTATTAGGGGAGGTGGTGCAAGTTTGATAATACTTGCAGGACTAACTTAAAAATGAAGGAAAAGATGAAGGTATTATACTGTAATATTTTGAGCCCCAAAACGTGCAATTATCAAAACTATATTTTCCTATAAATAGAAGCTTATTCTTCCTTCATTCTCACCAATTCACTAAGACTCACAAGAGCAATTATAGAGAGAGAAGTTATAGAGAGAAAGGCTATTGAGAGAAAGAAGAAGAGAAGTCTGCTACTTCACTATTTCAGTATCCATTCTTCTTCTAAAGTAAGGGGTATTATTTATTTCTTATTCTGAAGAGATATTATTTTTCGTATTCGTATGAATATTATTTTCATTCAATATTTGTAAGAAATATCATCTTCGTTCAATATTCGTTGGAATATTATTTTCCTTCAACAGTCGTAAGGGGTATTATTTATTTCATATTCTGAAGAGATATTATTTTTCGTATTCGTATGAATATTATTCTCATTCAATATTCGTAAGAAATATCATCTTCGTTCAATATTCATAGGAATATTATTTTTCGTTCAACAGTCGTAAGGGGTATTATTTCTTTCAATATCATTATGCCGGAATATTGGTACAAATTTTATTTTGGAATTTCTACCTTTTGTGTCAGGGTTACTATTCACTCTAGTATTATTCACTCGGGTATTCGGGGCACTTTTCTTACCGGAGTACTATTCATGAGTTACTATTTACGGGTTACTATTCACCCAGTTACTATTTACTCTAGTATTATTCACTCGGGTATTCGGGGCACTTTTCATGCCGGAGTACTATTCACGAGTTACTATTTACAGGTTACTATTCACCCGATTACTATTTACTCTAGTATTATTCACTCGGGTATTTGGGATACTTTTCATGCTGTGGTACTATTCACGAGGTACTATTCTTGAAATACTATTCATAGGGTACTATTCACGGGGTACTATACACTCGAATAATATGTGGCATGTCAATTAACCTTTGTTTTGAAGATATATTCTAGAATGATATCTAAAATACAGGAGATGAGCAATGAAAAAATCATGATAAAGAGGAAATAGCAAGGGAAGGTATAACTTAATAGAAAGCAAGGTATTCTCATCTCTTGAACTACTGTGCACGTAAATTTCAAGGGAAAAATTTCATAAGGAGGGTGATTGTGAGATCCCTAATTTTATGAAATAAAAGTATTCAATTTTTTATTTTGGTAAATAGTTAAATTGATAAAAGTTTAAAATTTAGGGTGATATATAAAAATTTCCAAAGTAAGTAAGTTGTCATAAAATAATCGGTGATAAAAGTATATAGTAATACGCATGGTTGCATAGTAACAATACCAGATTGTACAATATCTTTGATTATTGATGCTTATATGAGAAACCACTCGCTTTTATTCAATTATTGTCACAATATTTTTATTATTAAATTAATAATTGAGATGACAAAGTTATTCATATTATTTTTATAATATTGACAATGTCTAGAAAGTTCTATCAGGAGAGGTTAGGTCTTCTAATTACAACGCCAATAGGAGAAATCCTTATCTGAAAGCCCCCTCTTTCCTGGGGAACGATCTGTTTGTTAATATTGTGAGTTTTAATATTAATGATGAATGTTATTAAAAATCAAATTTGAGTTTGGAGTTGAATTTGGAGACGCGGACGTGATATCTGAGTCCGGAACGATGAAATTAGTAGAAATAGACTATAAACACAAAATTTACCAAGGTTGACTTTTTGGTCTAAAAAGTCAATAGTTGACTTTTTTGGAAAAAGTCAAACTTCCAAATTTCAAAAATGAAATTGTTGATAAAAATATTTCCATTATGTTGGGATTGTTAGTGTTAGTGGAAATCGACATTTATTTCGATAATAATTGATGTATAAAAGTTATATTATCCAATCGGGTAATTAATCGGATAAATGAGCAATTAATTGCTATTAATTCACATGCTTATAACTATTTGTTCACATGTGTGTACTATTGATTCACATGCATGTACTATTATGGGGGAGGTGGTGCGGGATTGATAATACTTGCATGACTAAGTTAAAAATGGAGGTATAGATGAAGGTACTATATTGAAATTATTTTTCACATGTATGTAAGAACTATTGAGTCACATGATTCTACAATTGATTCACATGATGTACTATTAGGGGAGGTGGTGCAAGTTTGATAATACTTGCAGGACTAACTTAAAAATGAAGGAAAAGATGAAGGTATTATAATTGTAATATTTTGAGCCCCAAAACGTGCAATTATCAAAACTATATTTTCCTATAAATAGAAGCTTATTCTTCCTTCATTCTCACCAATTCACTAAGACTCACAAGAGCAATTATAGAGAGAAGTTATAGAGAGAAAGGCTATTGAGAGAAAGAAGAAGAGAAGTCTGCTACTTCACTATTTCAGTATCCATTCTTCTTCTAAAGTAAGGGGTATTATTTATTTCTTATTCTGAAGAGATATTATTTTTCGTATTCGTATGAATATTATTTTCATTCAATATTTGTAAGAAATATCATCTTCGTTCAATATTAGATTTGGAATATTATTTTCCTTCAACAAATGTAGTAAGGGTATTATTTATTTCATATTCGAAGAGATATTATTTTTCAGATTCGTATGAATATTATTCTCATTCAATATTAAGTAAGAAATATCATCTTCGATTCAATATTCATAGGAATATTATTTTTCGTTCAACAAATCGTAGAAGGGTATTATTTCTTTCAATATCATTATCTTAGGAATATTGGTACAAATTTTATTTTGGAATTTCTACCTTTTGTGTCGTAGGTTACTATTCACTCTAGTATTATTCACTTTCGGGTATTCGGGGCACTTTTCTTCTTAGGAGTACTATTCATGAGTTACTATTTACAAGTTACTATTCACCCAGATTACTATTTACTCTAGTATTATTCACTTTCGTATTATTGAGGGCACTTTTCATGTGGGAGTACTATTCACGAGTTACTATTTACAGTGTTACTATTCACCGATTACTATTTACTCTAGTATTATTCACTTTCGGGTATTTGGGATACTTTTCATCTTTGTGGTACTATTCACGAGGTACTATTCTTGAAATACTATTCATAGGGTACTATTCACGGGGTACTATACACTCGAATAATATGTGGCATGTCAATTAACCTTTGTTTTGAAGATATATTCTAGAATGATATCTAAAATACAGGAGATGAGCAATGAAAAAATCATGATAAAGAGGAAATAACCGGGAAGGTATAACCCGAATAGAAAGCAAGGTATTCTCATCTCTTCGAACTACCAGGTACGTAAATTTCAAGGGAAAAATTTCATAAGGAGGGTGATTGTGAGATCCCTAATTTTATGAAATAAAAGTATTCAATTTTTTTATTTTGGTAAATAGTTAAATTGATAAAAGTTTAAAATTTAGGGTGATATATAAAAAATTTCCAAAGTAAGTAAGTTGTCATAAAATAATCGGTGATAAAAGTATAGTAATACGCATGGTTGCATAGTAACACACGGTATTGTACAATATCTTTGATTATTGATGCTTACATGAGAAACCACTCAGTTTTATTCAATTATTGTCACAATATTTTTTATTATTAAATTAATAATTGAGATGACAAAGTTATTCATATTATTTTTTATAATATTGACAATGTCTAGAAAGTTCTATCAAGGAGAGGTTAGGTCTTCTAATTGCGCGCCAATAGGGAGAAATCCTTATCGGAAAGCCCCCTCTTTCCTGGGGAACGATCTGTTTGTTAATATTGTGAGTTTTAATATTAATGATGAATGTTATTAAAAATCAAATTTGAGTTTGGAGTTGAATTTGGAGACGCGGACGTGATATCTGAGTCCGGAACGATGAAATTAGTAGAAATAGACTATAAACACAAAATTTACCAAGGTTGACTTTTTGGTCTAAAAAGTCAATAGTTGACTTTTTTGGAAAAAGTCAAACTTCCAAATTTCAAAAATGAAATTGTTGATAAAAATATTTCCATTATGTTGGGATTGTTAGTGTTAGTGGAAATCGACATTTATTTCGATAATAATTGATGTATAAAAGTTATATTATCCAATCGGGTAATTAATCGGATAAATGAGCAATTAATTGCTATTAATTCACATGCTTATAACTATTTGTTCACATGTGTGTACTATTGATTCACATGCATGTACTATTATTATGGGAGGTGGTGCGGGATTGATAATACTTGCATGACTAAGTTAAAAATGGAGGTATAGATGAAGGTACTATATTGAAATTATTTTTCACATGTATAGAACTATTGAGTCACATGATTCTACAATTGATTCACATGATGTACTATTATTAGGGAGGTGGTGCAAGTTTGATAATACTTGCAGGACTAACTTAAAAATGAAGGAAAAGATGAAGGTATTATCTTTGTAATATTTTGAGCCCCAAAACGTGCAATTATCAAAACTATATTTTCCTATAAATAGAAGCTTATTCTTCCTTCATTCTCACCAATTCACTAAGACTCACAAGAGCAATTATAGAGAGAGAAGTTATAGAGAGAAAGGCTATTGAGAGAAAGAAGAAGAGAAGTCTGCTACTTCACTATTTCAGTATCCATTATTCTTCTAAAGTAAGGGGTATTATTTATTTCTTATTCTGAAGAGATATTATTTTTCGTATTCGTATGAATATTATTTTCATTCAATATTTGTAAGAAATATCATCTTCGTTCAATATTCGTTGGAATATTATTTTCCTTCAACAGTCGTAAGGGGTATTATTTATTTCATATTCTGAAGAGATATTATTTTTCGTATTCGTATGAATATTATTCTCATTCAATATTCGTAAGAAATATCATCTTCGTTCAATATTCATAGGAATATTATTTTTCGTTCAACAGTCGTAAGGGGTATTATTTCTTTCAATATCATTATGCCGGAATATTGGTACAAATTTTATTTTGGAATTTCTACCTTTTGTGTCAGGGTTACTATTCACTCTAGTATTATTCACTTTCGGGTATTATTGGGCACTTTTCTTCTTAGGAGTACTATTCATGAGTTACTATTTACGGGTTACTATTCACCCAGTTACTATTTACTCTAGTATTATTCACTCGGGTATTCGGGGCACTTTTCATGCCGGAGTACTATTCACGAGTTACTATTTACAGGTTACTATTCACCCGATTACTATTTACTCTAGTATTATTCACTCGGGTATTTGGGATACTTTTCATGCTGTGGTACTATTCACGAGGTACTATTCTTGAAATACTATTCATAGGGTACTATTCACGGGGTACTATACACTCGAATAATATGTGGCATGTCAATTAACCTTTGTTTTGAAGATATATTCTAGAATGATATCTAAAATACAGGAGATGAGCAATGAAAAAATCATGATAAAGAGGAAATAATAGGAAGGTATAACTGAATAGAAAGCAAGGTATTCTCATCTCTTGAACTACTGTGCGTAAATTTCAAGGAAAAATTTCATAAGGAGGGTGATTGTGAGATCCCTAATTTTATGAAATAAAAGTATTCAATTTTTTTATTTTGGTAAATAGTTAAATTGATAAAAGTTTAAAATTTAGGGTGATATATAAAAAATTTCCAAAGTAAGTAAGTTGTCATAAAATAATCGGTGATAAAAGTATAGTAATACGCATGGTTGCATAGTAACACACGGTATTGTACAATATCTTTGATTATTGATGCTTACATGAGAAACCACTCAGTTTTATTCAATTATTGTCACAATATTTTTTATTATTAAATTAATAATTGAGATGACAAAGTTATTCATATTATTTTTTATAATATTGACAATGTCTAGAAAGTTCTATCAAGGAGAGGTTAGGTCTTCTAATTGCGCGCCAATAGGGAGAAATCCTTATCGGAAAGCCCCTCTTTCCCGGGAACGATCCATTTTGTTAATATTGTGAGTTTTAATATTAATGATGAATGTTATTAAAATCAAATTTGAGTTTGGAGTTGAATTTGGAGACGCGGACGTGATATCTGAGTCAGGAACGATGAAATTAGTAGAAATAGACTATAAACACAAAATTTACCAAGGTTGACTTTTTGGTCTAAAAAGTCAATAGTTGACTTTTTTGGAAAAAGTCAAACTTCCAAATTTCAAAAATGAAATTGTTGATAAAAATATTTCCATTATGTTGGGATTGTTAGTGTTAGTGGAAATCGACATTTATTTCGATAATAATTGATGTATAAAAGTTATATTATCCAATCGGGTAATTAATCGGATAAATGAGCAATTAATTGCTATTAATTCACATGCTTATAACTATTTGTTCACATGTGTGTACTATTGATTCACATGCATGTACTATTATGGGAGGTGGTGCAGGATTGATAATACTTGCATGACTAAGTTAAAAATGGAGGTATAGATGAAGGTACTATATTGAAATTATTTTTTCACATGTATAGAACTATTGAGTCACATGATTCTACAATTGATTCACATGATGTACTATTAGGGGAGGTGGTGCAAGTTTGATAATACTTGCAGGACTAAATTAAAAATGAAGAAAAAGATGAAGGTATTATACTGTAATATTTCGAGCCCCAAAACGTGATTGAAACTATATTTTCCTATAAATAGAAGCTCATTTTTCCTTCATTCTCACCAATTCACTAAGACTCACAAGAGAAAATATAGAGAGAGAAGCTATAAAGAGAAAGAAGAAGAGAAATCTGCTACTTCACTATTTCAGTATCCAGTCTTCTTCTGAAGTAAGGGGTATTATTTATTTCATATTTTGAAGAGATATTATTTTTCGTATTCGTATGAATATTATTTTCGTTCAATATTCGTAAGAAATATTATCTTCGTTCAATATTCGTAGGAATATTATTTTCGTTTAACAGTCGTAAGGGTATTATTTATTTCATATTCTGAAGAGATATTATTTTTCATATTCGTATGAATATTATTTCCGTTCAATATTCGTAAGAAATATCATCTTCGTTCAATATTCGTAGGAATATTATTTTCGTTCAACAGTCGTAAGGGGTATTATTTCTTCGTCAATGATATTATTTCTTTCAATATCATTATGCTGGAATATTGGTACGAATTTTATTGTGGAATTTCCGCCTTTTTGTGCCAGGGTTAGTATTCACTCTATTATTATTCACTCGGGTATTCAGGGCCCTTTTCATGCCGGAGTACTATTCATGAGTTATTATTTATGGGTTACTATTCACCCGGTTACTATTCACTCTAGTATTATTCACTCGGGTATTCGTGGCACTTTTCGTGCCGGAGTACTATTCACGAGTTACTATTCACCCAATTTCTATTCACTCTAGTATTATTCACTCGGGTATTTGGGATACTTTTCATGACGGGGTATTATTCACGAGGTACTATTCTTAAAGTACTATTCACAGGGTACTATTCACGGGGTACTATTCACCTGAATTTTTTTTTCTGTCCAAATTATTTTTGGTACATGAATATTATTCTTGAATTTTAATCCATAAAGCAGTATCATTTTGACAATTTAGATATTTTTAAACTCTAGATAAACTTAAAGTCTTTAATATTTATCCTTGATTTTTTTTATTAATGCTTATATCATTATCATCATCCTCATGCTTATATTGTGATGAAACTCATCTTTGGTTTATGTGCATAGATGGACTGTTGATTATTGGTTTTACAGTTGTATATCTTTGGCTTACGTGCAAAGATGAACCGTTGATTATTGGTTTTATAGTTGTATATCTTTGGCTTACGTGTAAAGATGGACATGTGTATGACATGATCATAACCACTGGTGATAATAACGAATATCCTTTGCCCGTAGTGCATGGATAATTCGATTATGCAATTGGCAGGATCATGACCATTAGTTAACAGTTGAATGTCTTTGGCCGCAGTGCACTGACAGACAATTGATTGGTATGATCATGACCATTGGTTTTATCGTTGAATATCTTTGGCCCGTAGTGCAAAGGTGGACAACTGATTGGTATGATCATTGTTATTACATTTGAATATCTTTAGCCTTTAGGGTAAGGATATTGAGTAAACGTTCTATGAAGCCTTTGTGGCAAGGAGAAACTGTTGATTTACATGATTATAAATATGAATTGTGGATTTAACTATAATCTTTGGTGGTTCAGGTGAAGACAGGTGATGATAGTTCTTTTTGTCTTAGGTATAATAAAGAACTGTTGTTGAGTATTACAGGAATGAAATATTAACGATGGACTTTTAATCTAAGAAAGATAGTAGACATTATGTTCTACTTGACTCTTCTAATGGATTGTTTATTCTGCTGCAGTTGTTGATCTAAAACTTGTTGTCTATTATATTCTATCAGTTGTTATACTATTGAAGGCTAAGGATAATTTATTCTGCATTATCTTAGTCATAATATTTCTTACTGGGCTAGTTGAGCTCACCCCTTTTCTTTCACTATTCTCTTCAGGAAAATGAGAATATAGTTAAGTCTAGTCGAGGAATGGAGTGATGGTCCGAGATGGTGGCTATAGTAGTCCTCACTATTTTTATAAAATAGTGTGACAATAATTGTAATGAGGACTCCATTGAGTTTGGATATTGTCTAGAAGGCAATATTCGTGTTTAAACTCTCAGCTATGTTTTGTCGTATTTTGCACGACAGTTGTATAATTAAGTTTGTATTTGTATTTTGCACCATGTAATTGGCGACTCAAGATGGGTGATGTATACCTATTTTGGGGGCGTCACATGTTAGAGTTTATGCCCTAGAGGCCAATTATTTGATATAATTGCTTAACGTTTTGATATTATATTTGATTGAATAAATATATGATTTTATTATGGTTTTATTTACTGCGTAATATAATTGTTAACATAATAAAATTCCTTAGAATAATGATACAAATTATATAGTTTCAAGTATGTGACTTGAACATGAGATTATATATTACCATTAGTATCAGTGTTCTTAAATGTCCCTAGTCGAGTATCATTGTTGATGGGACAACAATGATGCATTGAGACTAGTATGTGGATATTGATGACCAAATCTCATTGGTCATAAATATATGAGATATTAAGTCAATGCATAGGTACATGTTGAGAACGATGTCTTTGGGATGGACCCACCATGAGAATTCTATATGGAGCATTATGCGAAGTGTCATTAGCAATTCTCATAGTGATAATGATGTAATGGTCCTCCAGACCGAAATCGCTATATATTACTACACGAGAATTTATGTACTTTGATATCATCAAATGTCACCTTTAATAGGGTGGACTATAAAGGTGATTATTGGGTTCATCATTAATCGTGTGAGAAATATGAGTGATCTAGATGGAATTTAACCATCCTATATATTATGGGTGATATCCATAGGCCTCTTGATTGAGTAGGACTATGAAATGCATAGCCATGCTCAAATAGTGATTTGTTTCATATAGTCTACTCATTGATCAAGAAAAACTCAGATTAAATTATGAAGAGTATGACACATTCCATGACTCGAGTTTAATCTAGGATATTAAGGTTAAAAGGATTAAATTACATTGAAACATTGGTCACTTAAAAGGTTGCATCGAATCATCGATCTTATTATTACTTAGGTAGCGTTGATGCATTACTAGATGCAGCTCATTTGTTTATAATTTTATAATATGATTTTAAAATTATTGCCAACGTAATAATAACCTATAGGGTCACACACATAGTAACGTTATTTAAAAGGGAATTAATTTAAATTTTAAGGATTTAAATATATTAATATGATTAATAGTATTTAAATCACTTAATTTAAATTAAAAGGATAATTTGTATATATGTATATTAATTAAGTAAGACTTAATTAAAGATATATATATATAAATTCGGATTTTCTAAAATTAGGTTTTGATTTGATTAATTCCTTTTAACTACTATATATATGATATATAGCGACTACTTAGGGTAAAATATCATAATTGAAAAACCTAGCGCTTCTTAAAGAGAGACTAGAGAAAAGCAGATTCGAGAAAATCCATTCTTTTTGGTGGCTAGTACCGCAAGTCCTTCTTATTGCGAGTAATCGATTCGACTGGTTGTTAGATGCTGGCGTTCGATGGATGAATCTTAGTAGAGGCAATCGATTTGTATTGCGTTGGAGATTCGAGGCTATGATGGGTTTGATTCTCGTTTTTTTGTTTATATCCGTATAATCTCTAAACCTCCGAATTAATTGATTTTCGCATGGATCCTGTTTTAGGGTTTTAAATTGCTTTAAAATTTTAATTTCATTTGTGCGTTTAAATGCTAGAAGCCAAAATGGATATTCATGGCCTTAGATCTTGTATGTTTTTGTTGATGTGTGCTTGCTGTTGTATTTAGGTTGTAGTTTGGTAGATGGACTACAGATTAAAGCTTTTAGAACACCTAAATGATAAACAAGTTAGATTTAGTGGCTGGTCAAAGTAGCTAAGTCGATCATGAAACTGTTTTCTAGGTAACCTAGAAAACGTATGAACATTATTTCTGACATACTTTGACCAACATAGATCTGATGATTGTGTTGTTGTTAGGGTGATTTTGTGTAATAGATTTGTTCATTTACATGTTGGCTACAATCTGGAACTTTAAGATCAACAAAACATTATAAGGATATCAAGTTGTGGAAGCCCAAAGTAGGCTACTCGAACTGTTCTTCATTTCTGGATAACCCAGAAAATGAAGAACAACTCTGACAACTACTTTGCAAGCTCAGATCTCATTTGTGTTATGTTGTTTGACCATGATTGTTGTTGGATCATGTAGTGTTACATTAATACTACAAGATCTAACCATTAACATGCCCAAATACTTCATAATCTGACATTTATGTTTGGTCAAACATGGCCACTCGATCACTGCCATGGAATGTTCTTGAGGCTCAAGAACACCTAAGGCGACACTTTCTGTCGCTAAAGGCTATAACGACATATTTAATAATATTAATTATATAATTTTCCAAAAAACATTTAAAAATAGTAATTAATTTTTTAAAATTCCAAAATTTATTTTAAAAATTATTTGAAGTTATAAAAATTAACTTTTAATAATTTGACATATTTTTAATAAATATTAGTATTTATTTGAATATTAATGATATTTAATTTATTTAATAAAGGTATTAAGTAAATTAATTAAAATAATTTTATTATATTAAAATCATTTTAAATGATAATAAAGTATTT
The DNA here is from genome assembly GCA_020205605.1 of Panax ginseng. NCBI lineage: Eukaryota > Viridiplantae > Streptophyta > Magnoliopsida > Apiales > Araliaceae > Panax > Panax ginseng. The sequence continues at coordinate 140,547,633 of CM035128.1, forward strand.
AAAAATATTTTAAGTTATAAAACATAAATTTTAATATTTTAAGGTAAATTTCATTAATTATTTAATATTAATGACATTAGATTTATTTAATTACATTAAATAAATTGTTTAAAAATAATTTTATTGATTTAAAATCATTTAAAAAGGATATAAATGATTTAAAAATATTTTAGGTTATAATAAATGACTTTTAATATTTTTATAAATAATTCATTAATATTTAAATATTAATGGTAATTATTTAAAAAGATTTTAAATGTTTTAAAAATCATTTAAGGGTAATATTAATACTTTAAAAATATTGTAAGTTATTATAAATAACTTTAATATTTTTGCAATGGTTTCATTAATATTTTAATATTATTTAAATATTAATAATAATAGAATTATTTATTATTTAAATCATTTAAAAATGATTCTAGTGTTTAAAAAATTATGATAAATTATAATAATTATTTAAAAATTATTATAAGTTATTTAAAAATAATATGATTGATATTTGAATTATCTAAAATAATATTAAGGATTCAGAATAGAGCTTTATTGAACTTAAACTCGATAATTACCCAATAAAGCCGTCGGTGCACCGCATTGACTTCGAAATTGATCCAGACCTAGATAGTTTGACTTGATAGGTGATTGTTTATGATCCAATGATTCATATAACTATGTGACAATGTGCTTAGGTTAATTGTTGGCTGCAAATAGCAGTACTATGTGTTACGATATGTTATTATAATCGAAAGAACAATCTTATAAATGATAGGTCTCGGTATAAAAGATAAAACTAAGTTGTGTAAGTAGCAGATCAGGCAAATATCCTACCCTTTGCATTTACTTTATGTAATGGACATGTGTAAGCCAGTTTCAGAACTATATTGTTATTGTGCCCATTTATTAACTCTATTATTATTGTTCATGTATCTATACTTTGTAGACATGTCAGTTCTTGAATTCTATCAGATCATTGTTTATCAATACAATATTATTGTATAATCCAGATATATATTTTGTTCGTTAATTTTTGAGTATGATTATACAAGTGTCCTCACTTGGATAATTGTTATACTTATTTATACATACCCATTATACTCTGTATGTATACATTGATTAAAAGTTGTCTAAGCTATTTGACTTGGCTAGACATATATTTAAAAATATCTTTTGTGATGCCCCCAAAATAGGTATACATCACCCATTCTGATCAGTCGACAAAACATGGTACAAAATTAAATACAACTTAATTATACAACTATCATGTAAAGTACGACAAAACATAAGCTGGGAGTTTCAACACGAATATATTCTTCTAGACAATATCCAAACTCAAATTCAATATTATTACAATTATTATCACACTATTTCACAGAATAGTGAGGACTACTAATGCACCATTTCGTATCATCACTCTGTTTCCCGACTAGTCCTGGCTATGTTCTCATTTCCTGAAGAGAACAATGGAAGCAAATGGTGAGCTCAACTAGCCTAGTAAAAAATATTATGACTAAGATAATACAGAATAAATTATTGTTAGCCTTAAACAGTGTTAAACTGATAAAATACAATAGACATCAAGTTTAAGCTAATACTTGTTGAACAAGCAATCCATTAGAAGAGTCAAGTAGAGCATGATATCTACTATCTTCTATGATTTAAAAAGTTTATCATCAATTTTATATCAAATCCACACCATAATATTCATGTTTTCACAAATGGTCATGATCATGCCAACAATTGTCCATCAATGCACTATGGGCCAATGAGGACTTTTACCACATCTTTTGCCACATTATGGTCATGATTATGCCGAATAATCCCTGGTCATAATCATACCAATCAACATTCCATCTATGCACTACGGGCCAAAGATAACTTTCATAACAATATAAGCATGAGGATGATGACAAATGATATAAGAATTCAATTAACTGAAAGAAAAGGATAAATTTAAAAGATTTATAATTCAATTTATCCAGAATTCAATAATGTCCAAATTGTCAACATGATACTACTTTGTGGAGTAAAATTCAAGAATAATAATGTATCGAAAATGGTTTGGACCGAAAAGAAATCAATTTTTATCATGAATAGTACCCTAGGTGAATAGTACTTGAGTGAATAGTACCCCATGAATAGTACTATGATGCCCTCAAATTTGGGTATCTTTCAACCCGACATATGGTGCTACACGGTGTTATAGTTCACACAAACATTCAATTGAAATGCCTCAAAAGAACGAATATGTCATATATATATATATATTCCAAAACAATATTACCATTCCCTAGGTTCTTTATAACCGTTACATTTGTTCTTGTCATAATATCAAATATTAACATCATTCACCTATACTATTATATAGGTAATCTACAGGTTTGCCTTAGCCCTCCCTTTATCTTTGCTGGATCCTTCGGTCCGTTCGGTCTTAGCTGAATTTATATGGTTCAAGCAAGTGTGAGCATAACTAGCTCAGCAAGTACGATAATTCCATTTAAACAATATGCTTGAATCATACAAATTATAATCTTCAATAACTGAACAATAGTTATGAAGTACTATCGATAATTCAAAATAGTACTTCTCTTTTCTCAAAACATTTTACAATGAACAATATTCATAAAACATCAATTTCGGTCCAAGACCTTGAGCATTTCATACTTTCATCGAAAAGGACAACCCAACACTAAGTCTGTAAGTCCGGCATTACTTACGAGTACGTCTAGGCGATCAGGCTATATTACTCTATGTTGTACAACACTACTTTCTTTAAACGTATTTGCGTTTAAGTTTGGCAACCTCATATGCCTATCGTTTTGACGGCAATACATTTGTTTAGCATACTCAGTCTTCATTTGAAAACCACACCAACATAGTTTGGTAAAACATTGATAATACTTTGATAGATTATAAGAAATACAATATATCGTAAGTTTAGCCGAAAGAATTGGCTTCGACTTCATCATACATCAATTCATGCGTAAGAATACATAAATCACAAAGCCTGTCCAGATTGAACATAGACAAGGGTTAGAACACTTGCCTTTAGCTTCTGCTACGGTTACTATACTTTCCCTTTAAGTCTTTAGAGTCTCTACAATACATAACCACATAACATACCACATTAGGTCATAATCAGATATGTATGGTACCTAATGTATCTTACCCTTCTTCTCAATTTAATCATTTATTAGATTTGTTATTATTGGTTCCGGCTTAACGCATTACCTTGTTATCACGTTCACGTTTGAGTCATTATCTTCAACCTTTAGTTATCATACTTAAGGTTTAAAACATCTTAAATAATGTTACATTAAGTTAATTAATGTTGTACTTCATCATTAACCAACTGTCGTTCTATTTATCTTCATAAGCTTTCTTTACTATGCAAAATCTAGTGATGGCGCTGCGGCGCCAGCTTCCCTTCTTGAACTCACGCTGCAGCGTAGGTTTCTAGTGTCTCACGTTTAGTCTTGGCGCTGCGACACCACTCTCGAGATCGGGGTCGCGCTACGATTACTTCACCCCAAGATCTCCCATTTCGATCTTCTGCATAGCGGCATCCAACATAACTCTCTCTGGGTCAGGTGTGCATGGTTGGACCACGAGCCTCGATACGATTACCATAATTTATTTCTTTTGTGAACTTTTCGGGGCCATAACTTATTCGTTTTAAGTCCGAATTGGCTGGTTCAAAAGTCATTAGCTAACAAATCACATACTCTACGTGTTCATGCAAGAATTTTACATTTTCGAATCTGTTAACTTGAAATTCACCTTTTTGTTCATTTTAACGAAAACGATAAATGTTCGAGAACGTTCAACACCCGTTTCTTCGTTCTAAGTCGGAATTCGGTCATTTTCGAGTTCGCAACTCTATAATGCCAAATAATACTTATCCCCATCAAAAACCAACGTTTTCGAGATCAATATCAAAATTCGACTTCCATTCCTAGAATTTCATGATTTTGACGATTAACGTTTAATCTCGTAAATTTTGACATAACTTCGTTACTTAAGATTTGTTCATTGTTTCAAATGGATTTATTCCATCATACTAATATCTTAACATACATATTTCATTAACTTATATACATGATAAGTTCTTACTTGTTCTTCATAAGTTTATAACTTAAATAAGTGTTAATTACTTATTCAGGGCATATTAAAGTTTAATTCCTTTGATTGATCATTCTATTTACTTCTTAGCATACATACTCCACTAATCAACACTTCTCTATCAAACTATAATTGAAGAGATGGAAGATTAAAGATATAGGATTCTTACCCTTGAAGATCACTTGGTTCTTCTTCTTTTCTAATTGAATTATCAAAGTCTAGCTTTTCTAGCTTTTTCTCTCTAACCAATAAGCATTTAAATGTTTGTTAGATGAAATCTAACAAGTGAGAAATGATCTAGAAATTCTATTATTTATAGGAAAACCAAAGTTAGGGTAGTTTAGTCATTAAACCTATCCCACCTCCTTACTATTTATTACTTAACTATCTAGTTTACTTGATCATCACAACTCTTATCTTTAGCTTGGCCACCAAGATCACCCATGTGATCATGGGGCCCACACGGGTTGCCCCACGGATCAACCTTACCCATTGGATTCTTACTTAGGACTTTAAGTTCAATTAGCTTAACTTATGATTTGGGCTTTCATTAATCCACATTGGCTTTTACATTAACAAACATTTGGGTCTTAACCTTTAGTTAGCATTGGGCTTAATCATAATCCCAATTGGACTTTATAACATCCTACACAATCTTACAAGTCCATTGCATATGGCTAAAAGCCTTAGAACATATTGTCTACGTATTAATCTCGTATTCTAACTTGTATACTCATTCATCATATACGACATACCATCATTCATACATACTCGTATAATACCTCGTATCATACTCGTATTCATTACCTTTGTGAGACCCCAAATTTTATGAATAAAGATTTAAATTTCTCGAAATATTTTTTTTGAATTTTATGGTGTGGATTTGATATAATGTTATAGTTGTGGGTAATATTTATAAATTTTGCAAAGTATGCAAGTGGTTATATAATATTCGATTGGTCGGGAAATATTCGTTTTAACATGGAATATTCGTACGAAAGCACAATCATTGGTGGACCCCACAACAGAAGTATTGTCGTACTTAAAACGACATAATTATCTTTTATAAAAATAACTAGGAAGTGTTACAGTTAAAAGCTGTTGAACTACCATTAGTAAAAGTAAAGTAATGTCTGGCGTGGTTGCATAGTAGCACGCGGTATTGATTATTGATGCTTATATAAGAAGTCACTCGGTTATACTCAATTATTGCTACGATAATTCTTTGCATCATATCTCTCATATTATTGATTCGATTATTGTCACAAGATCATCATCGTATAATATGATATATTATTAAATCAAATTGAGACGAAAAAGTTATTCATATTATTAAATTGCAATATTTTACAATGTCTAGAAGTTCATCGAGGAGAGATTTGGTCATCTAATCATGGCACTAATAAGGAGAAATCCTTATCGGAAAGCCCCTTCTTTCCAGGGAACGACCTGGTTGTTAAATATTGTGAGTTATAATATTAATGATGAATAAGTTCGTGTTAATTAAAGATGAATTTGATAGTTCTATTGTGTTGGGATTATTAGTGTTCGTGGAAATCGACATCTATTCCGATGATAATTAATGTCTGGGGGTTATATTGATAAATCGGGTAATTAATCAGATAAATGAGCAATTAATTACTACTAATTCACATGATTATATAACTATTTCTTCACATTTGTGTACTATTGAATCACATTCTTGTACTATTAGGGGAGTTGGTGCAAGATTGATAATACTTGCATGACTAAGTTAAAGATGTAGGTATAGATGGAGGTACCATACTATTATTCGTATTTTCACATGATTATAACTATTGAATCACATGATTGAACTATTAATTCACATTATTTACTATTAGGGGAGGTGGTGCAAGTTTGATAATACTAGCAAGACTAAATTAAAAATGAAAGAAAAGTTGGAGGTATTATACTATAATTTTTCGAGCCCCAAAATGTGCAATTATCGAAACTATATTTTTCGATAAATAGAAGCTCATTCTTCCTTCATTTCTCACTAATTCACTAAAGCTATAGAGCAATTCTTATAAAGATAAATTATAAAGAGAAAGAAGAAGAGAAGTCTGCTACCTCTCTACTCCAGTATCCAGTTTTATTCTAAGGTAAGGGGTATTATTTCTTTCATTTTCATGAAGAGAGCTATTGTTATTCCATTCCTTATTATTCTGTTCGAATAACCTGTCTATGCGAAGTACCGCATACATGGTGAAATTCTTCTGTTATTCCATTCTTTATTATTCTGTTGGAATATCCCTCTCATGCATCGCGTATTCGCATGACACGGTTCTATTATTTATTATTTTGTTGGAATAACGCCTTTATGCGATCTATCGATGACGCTCGGTGAATTTGGTTGTTATTCCATTCTTTATTATTACATTTGGAATATCCTCAGATTTACTGATTTCGCATGACTGGTTCCATTCTTTATTATTCATTGGGAATAAACTCGTCATGCTTCTATCTCATGCATGGTGAATTCTTCTGTTATTCCATTCTTTATTATTCTGTTAGAATAACCTATCTATGTGGATTACCACATGCATGGTGAATGATCCTTTGTATTCATTCCTTATTAAATTGTGGAAATGATCTGTCTACGTGGATTACCGCATGGCAGGCAAAAATCTATTTGTAGGTTCATATATTTTATTATACTCAGTTGGTTAAAGTTTTGGCTTCTATACTCCTTGAAATTAGTAGAATATCCTGGATATTTGCGCTTCATCCAGTATCTTTTCATGGAAATATTCTTCTGAGCATTCTTGAATTTTACTCCACAAAGCAGTATCATGTTGACAATTTGGACGTTTTTGAGTTCAGGATAAATTAACTTATAAATCTTTAAAATTTAATTCTTGAACTTGTTTTATTAAATTATTATGTCATTGTCATCATCTCATGTTTATATTATGTTAAAAGTCATCTGTGGCCTGTAGTTCATAGATGGACTTGGTATGATTATGACCAGGGATTATTCGGTATAGTTATGACCGTAATGTTACAAATGATGTGGTAAAAGTACTCATTGGCCCGTAGTGCATTGATGGACAGTTGTTGGCATGATCATGACCATTGATGAAAACACGAATATCCTTGGCCCGTAGTGCATGGATAATTTGTGGTCGTGATACTAATGAATATCCTTGTCAGAGAAGCGGGGATGACGTGGTTTATTTAATAAGTCGAGTCTCGGCGATAAAAGTGATGAAAAACCCTTTTAAATCATAGAAGATAGTAGATTTTATTCTCTACTTGACTCTTCTAATGGATTGCTTGTTCATACTGAGTTAAACTTGATATCTATTGTATTTTATCGGTTTAACATTGTTGAAGACTAATGATAATTTATTACGCATTATCTTAGTCATAATATTTCTTCTTCGGGCTAGTTGAGCTCACCCTTTCTTTCACTTTGTTCTCTTCAGAAATGAGAACGAGCGGGACTAGTCGGGAAGCGGAGTGGCGGTCAGATGATAGCATTAGTAGTCCTCACTATTCTCATTAAATAAGGTGACAATAAATGTAATGAGGACTCCATTGAGTGTGGATATTGTCTAGATGACAATATTCTTATTAAAACTCTTAGATTATGTTTTGTCGTATTTTACACGACTATTGTATAATTAAGTTGTATTTGAAATTTGTACCATGTATTTGGCCACTCAAGATGGGTGATGTATACCTATTTTGGGGGCGTCACAACGTTGTACAATACTTAAGTATTATACGATCATCACTTTAACTAGTTAACACTTTACTTTCCCTAACGTTCTCGAATTAAGTCTGCTGGCGAAAAACTACGTTTTCCATATTGGAATTATTATTACATAATCCATCTCACCTAGATATTCTATCTTTACGTATTTCTCGAAAGTTCCAAAATATTTTTGGAGCAGAAATCATTGAGTAGTGTTTTTAAAAAAAATTCTCGAAAAAATTTTATTTTTGTCTTGGAAATTCAAACACTTTAATTCCTTCACGTAGTCAAAATACTACGACATTCCGTCATTTCTAAGTTATAAAATGACATTCATCTTACTAACACATAACAAATAATATAATTTTATTCATTATTTAATTAAATAAAATTATTTTACAATAAATTCGAATTTCCCGGTCGTTACATTCTTCCCCCCTTATAAAGATTCTGCCCCTAAAATCTCATCTTACATTATACAAATAACTAAGGATAATCCTTTTTCATCTTTTCTTCCAATTCTAGCGTTGCTTCTTCGGCATCGTGGTTCTTCCATAACACCTTTACTGAAGGTATAACTTTGTTCCTCAAAACTTGATCTTTTATATCGATAATTTGAATTGGCATCTCTTCGTACGTTAAGTCCTTCTCGATATGAATAGACTCATACTCTATTAAGTGCTTATAATCCAACTTATAAGGATGTAACATAGATACGTGAAATACATTATGTATTCATTCTAGGTCTAGACGTAACGCTACCACGTAAGCTACCTTTCCTACCCATTTTAATACCTCAAAAGGTCCTATAAACCTTGGACTTAACTTTCCCTTCTTTCAAAAGCGTATCTTTCCTTTCCAGGGAGATACCTTTAGAAATACATAGGAGCCTACTTCAAACTCCCTATTTACTCGATGAGAGTCCGCATACTTTTTACGTCTGTCTTGAGCTGCTACGAGACGCGTCCGTATCAATTTCACTACATCCGCTGTTTGCTGCACTAATTCTGGTCCTAGCATTCGGCGTTCTCTAACTTCATCCCAACACAATGGTGTTCTGCACTTTCTTCCATATAAGCCTTCGTAAGGCGGCATGCATATGCTTGCATGATAACTATTGTTATACGCAAACTCTACAAATGGTAGATGATCATCCCAACTACCTTTAAAATCCATGACACAAGATCTTAACATATCTTCTAACGTATGAATTATCCTCTCGCTCGGTCCATCGGTTTGTGGATGATACGATGTACTCAGCTTTAACTGCATTCCCAACTGCTCTTGCAGACTCCTCCAAAAGTTCAATGTGAATCGTTGATCACAATCTGATATAATCAAAACTGGTACTCCATGTTTGGAAATAACTTCCTTAACATAAAGTTTAGTTAATTGGTATAAGTTATACTTAACCCTTATTGGCAAAAAGTGAGCCAACTTCGTCAACCGGTCCACTATTACCCAAATCGCATCATACCCCTTTTGAGTAATCGAAAGTCCCACCACAAAATCCATCATGAAATGCTCCCACTTCCACTCCAGAATCTCCAATGACTGTAATAAGCCACTTGGTTGTTGATGTTCAACCTTAACTTTTTGATAAGTCAAGCACCTACTCACATACTTGGCTATCTATCTCTTCATGTTCGGCCACCAAAAACTCTGTCGAAGGTCTTGATACATCTTAGTACTACTAGGATGAATCGAGTACGTCGAACTATGAGCTTCTTATAGCACTTGTTCCTTTAATTTCGTCTCATTCGGAACCCAAATTCTTTCTTCAAATCTTAATAATCCCTTATTATTAAGACTGTACTTTAAATCTTTTTCATCTGCTAACCGCTTCTTCATCTGGTCACACTCATCATTTCTGAGTTGTACCTCCTTGACTCTCTCTACAATGGTAGATTGAATCTTCGTTATAAACAGTCTCTGTCCCGACTCACTTGAAAACTTCACATCTATCTCCATCCTAGCCATCTCTGTTATTTACTTAATTTAAGCCATTAACATAGACAACTTTTCCTGACCCTTCCTACTTAAGGCATCGGCCACTACATTGGGTTTTCTAGGGTGATACAGGATTTCACAGTCGTAATCCTTTATCAACTCCAGCCATCTCCTTTGTCTCATATTCAACTCCTTCTGTGTGAAGATATATTTTAGACTCTTATGGTCCGTGTATATCTCACATTTCTCTCCGTAAAGATAATGTCTCCATATCTTTAAGGCAAACACTACAACGGCCAGTTCTAGATCATGAGTAGGGTAAACTTTCTCATAATCCTTCAAATGCCGTGATGCATACGCAATGACCTTGCCATGCTTCATGAGCACGCAACCAAGTCCTCTATGCGAAACATCGCTATAAACTATGAAATTTCCTGTGTCATCAGGTAATGACAAAACACCTGCTTTACTTAACCTTTTCTTCAGTTCTTGAAAACTGTCTTCGTATTTCTCAGTCCACATGTATTTCACCGTCTTCCTTGTCAAATTAGTCAACAGAGTAGCTATCTTCGAAAAATCTTGGATGAATCTCCGATAGTATCCCGTTAACCCGAGGAAACTCCGACCCTCGCCATGCGTTTTGGTTGTTCCCAATTTATCACGGCTTCCACCTTCATTTGGATCTCTCGAAATCCTCATGGTCAATAACATGACCTAAAAAATCAGACCCTTTCTAGCCAAAATTCACACTTAGTGAACTTCGCATATAACTTCTCCTTCCTCAGTGTCTCCAACACTATTCTAAGTTTTCAGCATGATCTTCTGGAGTCTTAGAATAAACTAGAATATCATTGATAAACACCATGATGAACTTGTCCAAATATTATTTTAAACACTCTGTTCATCATATCTATAAATGAAGCTGGTGAATTAGTCAACCCAATTGACATCACCAGAAACTCGTAATGACCATAACAAGTCCTGAATGTTGTCTTTGGTACATCCTCGTTCCTAACCTTCAGCTGATGATACCCCGTCCTCAAATCTAATTTAGAAAAATACTTTGCCCCTTTTAACTGATCAAAGAGATCATCGATCCTAGGCAATGGGTATTTATTTTTTATCGTTAACTTGTTCCACTCTCGATAGTCGATACAAAGTCTTAACGATCCATCCTTCTTCTTTATAAACAATACTAGTGCTCCCCACGATGAAACACTCGGTTGAATGTACTTTCTATCCAACAGTTCTTGTAACTGAACCATTAGCTCATTTATCTCCACTGGCGCCATACGATACGATGCCCTGAAAACTAGTGTCGCTCCTGGCAAAATGTCTATTACAAACTCAGTTTCCCTATCCGATGGAAGACCCAGCAATTCACTTAGAAATACATCCGTGAATTCTTTAACTATAGGTATTTGTTCCATGGTCACTCCCACTATCTGGGTATCAACAACATGGCACAGATAACCTACACATCCCTTCCTTAATAATTTCCTAGTTTGTGTCTTAGTAAGACAACACAAACGCCCCGTCGATTTATTATCATAAAATATTACATGAGGTTGTCTCAACGTTCTAATACTCACACATTTCTTTTAACAATCTATATTTGCCCCATAGTTAAACAATCAATCCTTTCCGAGAATTACATCGAATTCTTCCAACTTTATCTGTATCAAATCTACCGATAATATACAATCTCGTATGTCTATGTAACAACTCCTATGAATATCTTCAACAAGAATTATCTCTTCGTTTGTTACCTTAATATTCAAAGGTACAAGCAATTTTTCGGTAATTATTCCTAATCGTATAGCAAAATACTATGCTATAAATGAACAAGTAGCACCCCACTTAAACAACACGTAAGCATTTATATCGTTGATTGGGATAATACTCAAGAATCGCATCTCCGGATGCAACTACACATCTCAGACCATTATATTAAAGGTGCGGGCCATCTCACTATTATTGCTACCGACCACCAATAGCTAACTTATTTCTATTAGCGCCCTTACTCTCGTCCGTCCCCTTCTTCGGGCAGTTCTTTTCAATGTGGTCCGTTGACCCACATACAAAGCATCCATAGTTATTCTTCAGACTTGGACAGTTAAGCAAAATGTGCCCCTCCTATCCACAGTTATAACAAATCACCTTCCCCTTGAGACAGACTCCTAAGTGAGTCTTCCCACGGGTCTTGCATGCCTCCATCCTCCTCTTCGGTTCCCCTTGCTTCACTCTAGTATTCCCAGAGTTAAACCCTTTCCTCTTCTGACCTTTGCCACTCCTAAGTGAGGCTCCTTCGATCTTCACTCCCCCATCGACTTTATTCTTCTTCTTCTTGTCCTTGTGGTACTGGCTTAGAGACTCATTCCCACCTTCGGTGATTATCGCCTTCTCTAGTATGGTCCCAAAAGAAGTACCCTGGAACACCGATATTCGGTTATAGAGCTAGGGTTTCTAGCCTTGCTCAAACCTCCTAGCCTTTCTTAGCTACGTGTCCACTTGGTGTGGAACAAACCTCTCTAGTTCATTGAACTTGGCAGCATATTAGGGAACTGTCATCTCCCCTTGTTTCAACTCTAAAAACCTCATCTCCATTCTTCCCTGCATATTCGTGGGAAAGTAGTTCTCGAAGAAAATATTCCTAAACCGTACCCACATTAGATTCTCTATACCAGCCCTAGCCTGGTTAGCCTCCCACCAAAAGTTGGCCTCACACTTCATCATATAGGTTGTAAAAGCAACCTTCTGGCCCTCGTCGACATTTGCAATGATAAATGCCTTCTCAATCTCTTTTACCCACGTTTGGGCTTCTATGGGGTTCGTAGTTCCTTTCAACTCCGCTGGACCTACAGTCTTAAAATCCTTAAACTAGTAGCTCATACTACTCTAGGATTTACAGGTATATTAGCCCCATTTCTAATAAATGCGACTGTTAACAAGTTAACAAACTCTTGCATTGGATTAGCCGGACCTCCCTCCGGTTGGTTAACATTAACATCTTGATTATGTTGTCTCCTTCTTGGCGGCATTTTGCTGTTATGATAAACAACACATCATTATTACTCTTTTCTTATTACTTAGTTATTATTCATGATTAAACAATAACTTCAACTCATTACTCAATATGTTCTATAAAAAGACTTATATTGATTTGCTTCTTGTAGTATAATACTACATCATTCACATTACACAGCCTAAGTTGATTACATTACTATCCCACAATTGCTTTCCAAAAATTGAGATTTACAAAATACTACCCTTTGATATACAAAAGAGGGTTTTACCTCACTACTAGATACATCATATTTACATATCTAACTCTACTCTAGCCAACACTAGGTTACATATGCCATAAGGCATTCTCAAAATCCACATTGGTAAGACCGACAATAACATCATGGCTTATAGTATGCTAAGTCTGCCCTGCCTCTATCGGATACCCATCACGCCTTATGAGAATTCCTATGTATATAGGACATTCTCCCAATCTTCTGTTTCTTAGTCTTTTGCTCCTGCCTGAGCTCAAAGACCTCCTATTTCAGCTCGTGGACCTTGTCCTTTGCCAAAACTCTTTCATCATGCTCCTCCTCCCACATCAACTCCATACTCGTCTTATCTTCCAAGACAACATGAAGCTATGCTTTTAGTTCTTTTACCTCCTGACAATAATGGATGTTTCTATCCAACACTGTCATAAACAATGACATCATCAACTCCCCTAGAGGCGTTTCTTCTACAAGTGCTACTAGATTAAAGGACACTACCTCCACCTATTCTTCCAACATGCCATCAAACACAGACATAAGGTCATGGTTCTCTGAGTCTCCAGACTCAATAACTACTACTTCAGGCTCTACTGCTATTGGGTTCGGAATAATCTCTATTTGATTAACCGATTTTTCACTTTCTACATGTATATCTCTATACATTTCATTTTCTCCTGACATCCACAACAAAAAAATTTAGTTTGATTAGTACAGGTCAGTAGAATAATAAAAACACATCATATATAATGCATTTTTTAAGGTTAATTTCATTTTTTACTCCTTTGACGTCTCTGAAGGTTATGACTTAAGGTTTTAATTCCTCCCTTAAGTTTTATAACCTAACGCTCTGATACCAACTTGTAACGCCCCCAAATCTAGGTATCTTCCAACCCGACATATTGTGCTACACGGTGCTATAGTTCACACAAACATTCAATTGAAATGCGTTAAAAGAACGAATATGTCTTATATATATATATTCCAAAACAATATTATTATTCCCCAGGTTCTTTATAACCGTTACATTTGTTCTTGTCATAATATCAAATATTAACATCATTCACCTATACTATTACATAGGTAATCTATGTGTTCGCGCTTTAGCCTTCCCTTTATCTTTGCCAGATCCTTCATTCTTTTTCTGGCCTTGCATTTGCATTCATATGGTTCAAGCAAGAGTGAGCATAACTAGCTCAGCAAGTACGATAATTCCATTTAAACAATATGCTTGAATCATACAAATCATATATCTTCAATAATTGAACAATAGTTATGAAGTACTATCGATAATTCAAAATAGTACTTCTCATTTCTTAAAACGTTTTACAATAAATAATATTTAGTAAAACATCAATTTCGGTCCAAGACCTTGAGCATTTCATACTTTCTTTGAAAAGGACAATCCGGCACTAAGTCCATAAGTCCGGCATTACTTAAAAGCATGTCTAGGTGATCAGTCTATAGTACTCTATGTTGTACAACACTACTTTCTTTAAACGTATTTACGTTTAAGTTTGGCAACCTCATGTGCCTGTCGTTTTGACGATAAAACATTTATTTAGCAAACTCAGTCTTCATTTGAAAACCACACCAACATAGTTTGGTAAAACATTAACAATACTTTGATAGATTATAAGAAATCCAACATATCGTAAGTCTAGCTGAAAGAATTGGCTTCGACTTCATCATACATCAATTTATGCATAAGAATATATAATCACAAAGCTTTTCCAGATTGAACATAGACAAGCACTACACCAAAAATGGCCTCTAGCGAAGGAAATTTTGTGAAGTTCTTTCACATGAGGAGTTGTTTAGCGAAGGAACAGTGAAGGAAAAAAGTATAGTGACAATATAGTTATTAGCGAAAGAAACATACTTCACAATTTATATTTTTTTTCTCGCAAAATTGGGGCGATAGAAATATTTTTGGAGCCAATTTATGAGGAAAATTTGCGAGGAAAAAAATCTATTTACTGAAAGAATTATTACTCGCTATATATCATTATTCAGAAGTTTTTTGCGAGGGATAAAATTGGTCGCTATCTTGTTCTAAATAAATTTTTTTTGAATTAATTGTGGTGAATATGAATACCATAAATTTTTTACAATAGTAAATTTAATTTTAATAACACTTTTAAGTAACTTACAATATCAACTATTTATTTTAATAAACTAAAAAGTAAATAACTTTACACTATGTTAAACTTTAAAATTTCTCCATAAAAATTTATTTTATGATCATAATTAAATAAAGTTAAAGTTAAATAAAAATAAAAGTAAATAATCCAAAAGACTTTAAATTTTATTTTAAGTATATAATATTAATTCAAAAAGTCTTTTGAAGATTAATTTAAAATAATTTTATTTTTGATATTATATTTAATATTCAGTTAAATAACAATTTGGGAGGACTTTAATTAAGAAAGACTTTTAGATTATTTAATTTTATTTTTAATTAGTTCAGTACTAAATCATAAAAAAAATAAAAAAAAACTTAATTTTATTTATTTGAAGTACAGTACTATGCTTGTTTCAAAAAGAAAGAAAGAAAGAGTACATTAGTGTGCGACTAGTACGAGAAAGGGAAACAAGCGAGATAGCAAGCAAGCCAGATCAAGGTTTCGCTCAATCCTTTCCCTCTGTGTTGTTATTTTCCCATTAACTCTCATTATTTTCCTTCCATTTTTCATTATTGTATTAACAAGCGCACACAAGCACAAGCACAATTACACAAACACCTATTCATTTCTGTCACACACATTCACACACTAAAAATTAAACCCTAATAGCATCAACTTTTTTTGCTCATCGTTCTTGATACTGTATCGATTTTAATCTTAGGCTGCTTAGACGGCTCTCTGCAATTGATCCATATATGCTGTCTACCTTTCCAATTTTGGCTTATAAATGATTGATTAGGGTTTTGAAGCTTCTGAATCCCATAGAAAATGGTAGAGACTTCGAGGTCTCAAGTCACAATCACTCTCGGACGTAGTGGTCAGGTACAATCATCCTCTTTTAATTTATTTCTCTCTTTCTCACTATTTACCAGCTAGGGTTTTATTTCTTCTAGTTGTAAAATGCACAAACTTTTGCCATAAGTTTTTGATGACTAAGTAATATTCAGTTCTATCTTCTCCGAGTTATTGTTTATTTTAGGCGCAATCGTAACCTAGATTTTGTATATTTTCCTCTTCAATTGATATTGTTGTTTCCATTTTATCATCAGATTCTGCTTTAACATATAATAGTTTCTTCGGTATTTAAAGTTATATAATGTAACTTTTAGTAGATTTCGATGCTATAAGTGTGTTTATGAGCCCTACCCAATATCCAGTGTCCTGACAATTCTACTTCTATCTAGAGTAATGTGGTCAGATTAGATAATCATGTTGTGGTTGACTGGTGATCATTTGTTTTGTTTTGTTTGTCAACATTTTAGTAATTATTCTTTGAAGTCTTTAGTTCTTTGTTCTTATATTGAATGTGATTCTGTTTGTTCATGGGCCATGGTTTATTATTTATATCTTGTCAATTTCTCTTGACAACTTTAGAAATGGCTTACATTTCCATTTGATGAGTTGACAATCCTTTTACCATCATATCCACACTTTTAATAATGAAGTTCAGTTTTCTTGTATATTTGTTCCCAAACATTGAACGAGAGCTTCTGTTTATATGACATCAAAATAATGAAGTTGTAACGATGTTTAGAGAATAAATCCTATGTAGCGGAAAGGTTACACTTAACCACACAACTTGTTTTTGAATAAGTTTTTTTTTTCTTTTAGTTCCTTAAAAGGTTCCTTTCTTTTTTCTTTTCCATATTGAATTTAATGGTTTTAATGGTAATTTTTAGTTTTATATTGAAATTAAATCATAATGTTGAAAAATGTCTACTATTTCTGAGTCTTTAATTTACAGTTACCATGACATATCAATATATATATATATATATATATATATATATATATATATATATGTCTAGACAAGACATAGACCACTTTTATGAAGATGATGCCAATGCGGTGTTTATTTTGAGAGAATGCTTCAGAATTGATAAATCATATATCCAACTAACTAACTCATTGTTGTGATAGATGACCATATTGATATCATAAAATAATAATGGAAATCAAATCTTTAAGCTACATAATACCTGCTATCTAGCTCATATTTCTATTTTATTTTCTGTAGAACTTTTCAAAATGGTATGTGAATCCAATGGAGCTTCTATAGAAATTGGCATTCATGTTGTTATGCTCCCATAAGATGCTGGTGCTAGCTTGGAAGAAAGTATAAAGAAAAACCTTAATGGTAAGCCTTAGTCTCTGTGGTCATAATAATATTTTTATGAGGTAATTTACTCTGCTTGGTTATCAGGATCAGATGATAGGAAAAGACATAGTACATACTTTATAATCACTATATTTTAAAATTATTTATTTCCTTATAATGATATTGGGCTCAACATTACCCCAGTTATCTTTTGTTATTCTTTAATTTATCTTTTCTTTGGATTGTGGATTGACCCCTTGCTCAGTTGATAGGTGATCTGGGAATTTGGTTCCCTTGCACTGCTATTTACAGATTCCCCTTTCTTTAGTTTCTGTGCAGCTATACTCTCCTCAGCGCCCACTGTTGATGTGGCTGAAGTGTTCCTATGGCTCACGGCTGTTGGAACCATCTTATGTGCATCTTATTGGTCTGCATGGAGTGCCAGAGAAGCAACCATTGAGCAGGGCAAGATCTTAAAGGTCCTCTTAATCATATATATACACACACACTCACTCTATCAGCCTTTAGGTTTGACTTGTTCTCATTTGCAGGGCATTAATTCGCAATCAATCTGATATTTTCTTCTTGTTCTTGTAGGATGCTTCAGATGAATATCTAAGCATAGAGGCCAATAATTCCAGTGGTGTGGTGAACATCAACACAACATCAGCAATTCTATTTGTTGTGATTGCATTCTGTTTCTTGGTTATGCTTTACAAATTAATGTCATACTGGTTTATCGAAATTTTGGTGGTTCTGTTTTGCATTGGCGGCATGGAGGTGTGTTTTCCTTCACATTACAAGATTATTTTACATTCTGATAAATTTTCAGCATTTTTAATTTTTTTTTCCCTTTGTTCTCTTTGTTTTTGAGACTTGTTATATTAGTTAAAAACCGCAACCATAATTAAAGTAGTTCATTGTTCCCTTTCTTGCTCCCTTTGTGTCCTTTCTTGTTGCTTTGTTCCACTTTGTGGGCATGTGTGCGTGTGTATGCTTGTTTGTTATCATCTAGTTGACAATACGAATTTGAGTTAAACTCTGAGGAAGAATAGCAATGCAGATTATCTTCACCTCTAATGTTTAAAGAAGATTTACAAGAGTTCAAAAAATTATGGGTACCTTAATCATTTTTAAGTCATTCCAAACCACCCCATAAATCTAGCAGAACATATTGCTGATAGTATGAACTAATAAGTGATCCTTTGAGTTCAGAGGAAGCTGTTCTAGATGCTTCAGCATATATGGAGGATATTATAAATATTTATTGGTAAACAAAATGTATAATAATATAGTGTGAAATAAAGCATTAAACATATTTTGAATCTGTGAATAGGTTGTTACAACATATATGATATTCACGTAACATAAATTCTTACGGACCTCTTGGTTTTGTTTTTGACATGTACTTTGAGGAATTGGCCTTCAAATGTGTTTTCTTAGACTCCCCTTGAGGCATCCTGAGGGCAGTCCTCTTTTATTTAGGGTATAGTATTATATGGTGGTACTAGTATTTAGATAGAGAAACTACTGTTATATGGAGGTACTAATGGACTTGTATAATTTATTTATTTTTGATTGAATATTGATTTTGTTCTCTCGTTGTACACACAGGGTTTGCAAACTTGTTTGGTGGCTTTATTGTCATGTATGCAAATTATGCTTCTTATTTCTCTTGTGTGTGTTTTAATATTGAAATGTTAAGAGAGAAGCATGTCTTTAAGAAACGAAAGGCAATATCTATTCATATCCACAATCTACTTTACGATCATGACACTTTCAGTGCTTTTACTTGCTCTGCTATATATGTGTGAAATCCTTAACTTTTTACTAGTCTGGTAAACTGATTTGTCTTTCTCTTCATATAAAACTTCCACATATTAAAGACTATAAGCCTGGACAAACAAGGATAATAAGTGAAGTTCAAACCATGATAGTAGCATTTTCTTTCTTCAAATCCCCTTGTGCCCCAATAAGCTAATTCTGATCCTAAACTTATTAAAAAGAAATAAAAATAATTGAACTAAATAGTATATTGTTTTAAGTAGTGGGTATCCGTGAATTTCACTTTTATCACTGCCAGTAATTTGAATTTTTTTTTTCTTAGCCAATTACTGTAAGTAGTTGGAAGTAGTACTCACTGTGGTAATAATAATAATAAAATTAGAACTTTGAAAAATCAAAGATAATCAATAATATAATAAGCAGAATATGTGTGATGTGCACATTCTCATTTTATTTTGTGTAGGTTCTTGGAAGAATGACTAACTCTTAAATGAATATAGTTTCAGATTGTTTCAACATGCTGGAGAATCATTTGTTAAAGTACCCTTGCTGGGAGCTGTCGCATATTTGACACTGGGTGTTTCTCCATTTTGCATAGCTTTTGCCGTTGAATGGGCAGTTTTTCGCAGCCACGTTTCCTTTGCTTGGATAGGTCAAGATATTCTTGTAAGAAAATTTTCCTCATTGTCTTATAAATTAGTTTTTTATATTTTTCTCTTTTGGTATTTACATGATCATCCAAGTCCTGGAGAAATATGGATTCCCTTCACCCATCTTTTGCTCCAAAATGCATTTGTTCTTCTGATGCATCTTCACCACCTGGCAAATTCAACTATAGTTTTACCAGTTCCAATAGTATATCCAAGAATTATGCTAAGATTTTCCCCAACTTTGACTATAAGTTCATGGCCATTTGATGTTGCTTATGAATCCACGATAGCGCCATAAAATTAATTTAGATGACTATAATGTCGCTTGCTTTCTGCAACCAAAAAATGAAAAACAAAACAGAGAATATTTGACTGGGCACAAACAGAGTTTTCATCATCGATATGAATTCCTAAAGTTTAATTTTGCTTTGTTTTTCCCTCTTCAATCAGGGCATTACACTGATAATAACAGTTCTTCAAATCATACGTGTACCTAATCTCAAGGTGATGATCTAAGTTATGCTGATGATAATGACTCAAGATACTTGCTTCCACCTCAGAATGATGATACACCAGAGCTGCAAACTAGCTGCATTTTGTGAACTAAAAGTAAAATTTCCTTTGTGTTACACATTGATGGACACAATTATGTTTTGTATGCTGTATATCTGTATTACACAAAGATTCTATCTTTCCATTTATTACTAACCTTGTGTTTCTGTTAGAAATTACCTGCTTTATCTCTAATTTGGTCCCCAGGTGGATGTTGTTCTTGAAACAAAGCTTGATAGAAAGTTTCAGCTTGTTATTGATAAGGGAACTTTAGATGCCATTGGTTTGCATCCTGATGGTTCTGTTAAAAGGTGAAGTAGAATGTTGCAAACTGGTTATTAGTCTTACTTTGCACATTTGGTCATATATGTAATGTTAACGGGCTTCTCTGGATCTTATAATTCCTCATAACCATTGGATCTTTCTGTTAAGTACACATTGAATTGATGGACATTCAGATGAAGAAGTTACAAAATCCATCTTATAAATTTCAGGATCATGTATTGGGATTCAATCTCAAATCTTGTGGCTCCTGGCGGACAGCTTGTAAGTACCCTTATTGCTTTTAGTCTCTTTAGTTTGAGTTACTGTCTACCTGGCATGTTCTGAATATCCCTCCAGCCCCTGGCATAATATGTCAAAAAAGTGATACATATCCTCACAAGTTATCTGTTCGCTCTATGAGAAACCCTCTTTCATGTTCTCATTTCCTTGATTGATTTTTTCTGTTCAGTAGTTCCACTATGCAAGCATTTTTGTTACTCTTACTGGTTTTTATAGGTGATAACATCTTGTAATAGCATGAAAGAAGAGTTGGTGCAAGAAGTGGATAATTTCAATCAAAGAAGTTTTGCTGCTTCTCAGGAGCCCGAGTGTCCTGTGAACCAAGAAGCATGCAGAGATACCCCTCAGTTCTGCCACCTTGATCACATTCGTTCATGTCCAACATTCATGTTTGGAGGATCACCGGTACAGACAAACTTAACCATTTCCTTAGCTGCTCCTTCTGGAATTTTAAATTTATTTCCTGCTGGAGTATTTGAAGAGATGGACTCAAGCAAAACTATTTCTTCCTTTCAACAAGGGTCTAGATCTCTCCATCTTTTGCCCAAGGCCCCAAAGCCTGTTCTTGCTGCAGGATTAGACACCAATGCTAGCTCAATTTCACAGATACATGTTGCAAGGCCGCCCGTTGAGGGACGGATTAAGAATCAGTTGCTTCCTCATTATTGGCCACGGTGACCATCCTCTATTAGCTAGTTTTTTTTCATTGTGTAATATCTGTGGATATATATTGTAGGTGATATGACACTTACTTATGGTAACAAGTTTTGTAATTTTAGTGTGTATATTGGCTATACTAGCTTTGTACATATACATTATATACTTTTTGAAATGATCTAATAATTAGTTTCTCATTTAGTATATATAAAATTTCTGTGCACATTTTTGTTATTTATATTTTAATGAGATATTATAATGAAGAAATGGACATTAATGAAGGATTATTTCCTTCACTAAAATCGTTTTTAATTAATTAGTTAGTCATCAATGAAGGATTATTTTCCTCACTAATTTGAAGATATATTCTCAATTTATAATTAGTGAAGGAAATTTTTCTCTCGTTAAATAAATTTGTTCTTCATAATATATTATTTGTGAGGGAATAAAGTTATTCACTAATTTCAAATAGTCCTTCTTAAAATATTATTTGTGAAGGAAACCAATCTTTCACTATATAACAATATTCCATTACCAAATACAATTTGTGAATAAAAAAGTTATTCACAATATATCCTTCACAAAAAATATTTAGTTACTACTTAGCAAAAGATAACCAATTGCGAGGAGATCTAATGCGAGCAATCGTGTGAAGGAAATATTTCTTCGCAATAAATCACTTGTGAGTGATATAGTATGTCTTGTGAAGGATTTGTCCTTCATTAGAGGCCATTTTTGGTGTAGTGAAGGGTTAGAACACTTGCCTTTAGCTTCTGCTACGGTTACTATACTTTCCCTTTAAGTCTTTAGAGTCTCTACAATACATAACCACATAACATACCACATTAGGTCATAATCAGATATGTATGCTACCTAACGTATCTTACCCTTCTTCTCAATCTAATCATTTATTAGATTTGTTATTATTGGTTCCGGCTTAACGCATTACCTTGTTATTACGTTCACGTTTGAGTGATTATCTTCAACCTTTAGTTATCATACTTAAGGTTTAAAGCATCTTAAATAATGTTACATTAATTTAATTAATGCTGTACTTCATCATTAACCAACTGCCTTTCTATTTATCTTCATAAGTTTTCTTTACTATGCAAAATCTAGTGGTGGCGCTGCGGCGCCAACTTCCCTTCTTGAACTCGCGCTGCGGCGCAGGTTTCCATTGTCTCACGTTTAGTCTTGGCTGTGGAGCCACTCTCAAGATCTTGGGGAATTACAAGGCATCACTTCCCAAGAGATCTCCCATTTCGACCTCACTGCAACACCGACAATTAAGCTCTTTGGGTGTGTGTCATGCATGCATGACCCCGAGCCTCGAGATAGATTACTACAGCTTCATTTCTTCTATGAACTTTCCGGGGCCATAACTTATTCGTTTTAAGTCCGAATTAGCTTGTTCAAAAGCCATTAGCTCACAAATCACATACTCTATGTGTTCATGCAAGAATTTTACATTTTCTAATTTGTTAACTCAAAATTCACCTTTTTTTTTTCAATTTAGCGAAAACGACAAACGTTCGTGAACGTTTAACGCTTGTTTCTTCGTTCTAAGTCGGAATTCGGTCATTTTTGAGTCTGCAACTCTATAATGCCAAATAAGACTTATCCCCATCGAAAACCAATGTTTTCGAGCTCAATATTAAAATTGACTTCCATTCCGAGAATTTCACGATTTCGACGATTAATGTCTAATCTCGTAAATTCTGACATAACTTCGTTACTTAAGATTTGTTCATCGTTTCAAATGGATTCATTCCATTATACTAACATTTTAACATACATATTTCATTAACTTATATACAAGATAAGTTCTTACTTGTTCTTCATAAGTTCATAACTTAAATAAGTGTTAATTACTTATTCATGGCTTATTAAAGCTTAAGTCCTTTGATTGATCATTCTCTTTACTTTTTAGCATACATACTCCACTAATAAACACTTCTCTATGAAACTACAATTGTAGAGATGGAAGATTAATGATATAGGATTCTTACCCTTGAAGATCACTTGGTTCTTCTTCTTTTCTACTTGAATTATCAAAGTCTAGTTTTTCTAGCTTTTTCTCTCTAACCAATAAGCACTTAAATGTTTTTTGGATGAAATCTAACAAGTGAGAAATGATCTAGCAATTCTCTAATTTATAGGAAAACCAAAGTTAGGGTAGTTTAGTCATTAAACCCATCCCACCTCCTTAATTAACCTCCTTACTATTCATTACTTAACTATCAAGTTTACTTGATCATCACAACTCTTATCTTTTGCTTGGCCACCAAGATCACCCATGTGTTCATATGGCCCACATGGGTACCCCATGGATCAACCTTACCCATTGGATTCTTACTTTGGGCTTTAAGTTCAATTAGCTTAACTTATGATTTGGGCTTGCATTAATCCACATTGGCTTATACATTAACAAACATTTAGGCCTTAACCTTTGGTTAACATTGGGCTTAATCATAATCCAAATTGGACTTTACAACTTCCTACAAAATCCTATAAGTCCATTACATATGGCTTAAAGCCTTAGAAAGTATTGTCTACATATTAATCTCGTATTCTAACTCGTGTACTCATTTATCATATACAACATACCATCATTCATACATGCGCGTATAATACCTCGTATCATACCCGTATTCATTACCTCGTACAATAACTACGTATTGTATGATCATCGCTTTAACTAGTTAACGCTTTACTTTCCATAATGTTTTAGAATTAAGTTCGCAGGCGAAAAACTATATTTTACATACTCGAATTATTATTACATAATCCATCTCACCTCGATATTCTATCATTACGTATTTCTCAGAAGTTCAAAAAAAATTCCCGAGCAGAAATCAGTGAATTGTGTTTTTCGGAAAATTTCTCAAAAAACTTTTAATTTCATCTTGGAAATTCAAACACTTTAATTCCTTCACATATTCAAAATACTACGACATTCCGTCATTTCTAAGTTATAGAACGACATTCATCTTACTAACATATAATAATAACAAATAATATAATTTTATTCATTATTTAATTAAATAAAATTATTTTATAATAAATTCGAATTTCTCGGTCGTTACAAGTACTTCGGGAATAGTACCTCGTGAATAGTACTCCAGCATGAAAAGGTTAAAATTTATCAAGAATGCTCAGAATAATATTTCCATGAAAAGACACTGGATGAAGCGCAAATATCAAGGATATTCTACTAATTTCATAGAGTATAGAAGCCAAAACTTAACAAAATGGGTGTAAAATTCGGAATCTGAAACAAAATATTATTACTTACATAGTATAGAGTATGGAAGAAAATATCATTTCATACGAATATTGAACAAAAATAATATCCCATACAACTATTGAACGAAAATAATATTCCTTACGAATATTAAACGAAGATAATATTCCTTACGAATATTGAATGAAGATAATATTCCTTACGAATATTGAACAAAATAAAAATCCTTACGAATATGAAAAATAATATTGTAAGAGAATATGAAATAAATAAAACCCCATACCTTAAAAAGAAGAGTATTCCAACTGGTATAGAGGGGATATTCTTTAAGAAAACTTTTACTATTTTCTACACTCAAAGCTTCCTAAAACTCCAAAGAAATACGCTCAATATTATAGAAGAAGAATTCTTTGATTTTGGTGTGATTTTCAATTCTAACTAAGCATCCTATTTATAGGAGAATGGAAGGGGTACTGTTTGATCACGGGCGCACAGACTGACAATTTCACGGATGAAATTTGAGAATTCACAGATTTCTTAAAATTCACGGACGACTGATTTTCAAATTCAATACCCACACCCATCATTTTGACCATAAACACACACACACAAGTTTTTTTATATATATATATATATATATATATATATATACTCTATAACTTCCTACCGATTATTTTTAAAAATGAGTAAGTGGGGGTCCAAATAATATGCCAAAAGTTATAACAAATACTTCATAAAAATTCTCTCAATATTTTTAACAATATTTATTCATCATTATTATAACTCGCAATATTAACAACTAGATTGTTCCCAGTAAAGAGGGGGCTTTTCGATAAGGATTTCTCCTTATTGGCGCGCAATTAGGTGACCAAACCCCTTTCCTCGACAGAACTTTCTAGATATTATTAATTATGCAGATAATAATATGAATAACTTGTCATCTCAATTATTGATTTAATAATATAAAATATTGACAATAATTGAATCAAATAACGTGAGATACTATGCAGCAATTACTGTAGCACTAATTGAATATATAACTATGTAACTTCTCACGTAAGCATCAATAATCAATACCGTGTGCTACTATGCAACCACACATTCCGTTGTGGGGTCCACCAATGATTGTGTCGTCGTACGAATATTCTCTGTTAAAACGAATATTGCCCGCCCAATCGAATATTATAAAACAACTTGCTTACTTTGGAAAATTTATAAATATTGCCCATAACTATAACATTATAACAAATTCACACATTTATATTCAAAAATGATATTTATAGAAAAATTCATCTTTATTCATAAAAGTTGGGGTCTTACAACCTCCCCTTCTTATAAAATTTTGCCCTCAAAATTGGTCTACGTACCTGGTATTTCAAAGAGGTGAGGATACCTTAATTTTATTTTAGATTCTAACTCCCAGGTCATTTCCTCAACATCGTGGTTTCTCCAGAAAACTTTAACTTGAGGTATAACCTTGGAGAGTAGAATATGTTCCTTCTTATCTAAGATTTTAACAGGTACTTCTTCATACATTAAATCTTCCGCTATCTCATCCGGATCTAACTCAATAATGTGGTTCGGGTCTTCCACATATTTACGTAACATGAATATGTGAAAAAAGTTATGAACACGAGATATACTTGGCGGTAAGACGAGTCTATAGGCCACAGTTTCTACTTGATCGAGGATTTTGAATGGACCAATGAATCAAGGATTAAGCTTTCCTCTCTTTCCAAATCTCGTAACTCCTTTCCATGGAGCCACACGTAATAACACATGATCACCAACATTGAATTCCACATCCTTTCGATGAAGATCAACATAACTCTTTTGTCGATCTTATGAGGTTTTATACGTTGTCGGATCATTAGATTATTCTCCATAGTCATACGTACAAATTTCGGTCCCAACAACATTGCTTCACCCACCTCGTCCCAGTATACTGGAGAACGACACTTGCGTCCATACAATGCCTCAAATGGAGCCATGCCAATACTTGATTGATAAATGTTATTGTAGGAAAATTCCACTAATGGCACGAATTTGTCCCAACATCCCTTAAAGTCAAGGACACAGAATCTTAATAGATCTTCAAGAGTTTGAATAGTCCTCTTTGACTGCCCATCCGTTTGAGGATGATATGCCGAACAAAACGTAAATCCGTGCCCATTGCTTTTGCAAACTAATCCAAAATCATGAAGTGAATCTTAGGTCTCGATCAGAAACTATGGATACTGGCATACCATGTAGTCTTACAATCTCATTTATGTAAATGTAAACAAGACGTTCAAGTGAATAAGTTTCTCGTATAGGTAAGAAATGATTTGACTTGGTCAATCTATCTACAATGACCCAAATCGGATCAATGCCTTGAGAAACCTTGGGAAGGTCAGTAACATTATCCATGGTAATGTGCTTCCACTTCCATTCTGAAATTTCAAGTGGTTGCAATGGACCTTTTGGCACTTGATGCTCTTCCTTAACTCATTGACAAGTTAAACACCTTTAGATAAACTCTACTATCTCACTTTTCATATTGCTCCACCAAAATGCATGTCAAAGATCATTATACATTTTGGTAACCCCAGGATAGATTGAAAATGGTGTGTTGGGCGCCTCTATCATGATTTTATACTTTAAATCTAGGTTGTTAGGAACACAAAGTCTGGAGTTGACTCGAAGTATTCCTTCTTCATCGATTCTTGCTTCTAGAATAGCACATTCCTGCACTTTCTTTTTCATACACATCAGCTCCAGGTCTATAGCTTGAGCAGCTTTAACTTTATCGATTAAAGTTGGTTCTACTCGTATATTTGACATCATCACGTGGGTCCCTGGAATCTTTAACTATACCTCCATCCTTTGCAAGTCATACAAAATGGCCTTTGCATTGACAATATCACACTTGTACCCGCATATGATCTTCTACTCAATGCGTCAGCTACCACGTTCACTTTACCAGGATGGTATTGAATGGTATGATCATAATCTTTTAACAGCTTGAGCCAACGTCGTTGCCGCATGTTGAGTTCCTTTTGGGTGAAGAAATATTTGAGGCTTTTATGATCCGTATAGATCTCTACTTTCTCCCCCATACAGGTAATGCCTCCAGATTTTAAGTGCGAAAACAACAGCTGCCAACTCTAGATCATGAGTAGGATAATTCCTCGCATATTCTTTAAGTTGTCGTGAGGCATAGGCTATGACTTTCCCATATTGCATGAGAACACATCCTAACCCTCCGCCTGAACCATCACTGTGTATGACAAATCCCTCAGAACCAGATGGTATTGTCAGGATAGGTGCTGAAATAAGTCTCCTCTTGAGTTCTTGAAAACTCTTTTCACATTCCTCGCTCCAACCGAATTTTGTGTCTTTTTGAGTCAGCTGAGTTAATGTAATAGTGATTCGAGAAAACCATTTTGTAAATCTCTGATAATAACCAGCTAAGCCAAGAAAGCTACGTAATTCGGTCACTGGCTTAGGTTGCTCCCAGCTTTGTATTGCTTCAATCTTTGCTGGGTCAATAGTTATTCCGTTATTTGATATCACGTGCCCAAGGAATGCTACTTCCTCAAGCCAGAACTCACATTTCTTCAACTTGGCATAAAGCTTGTTTTCACGAAACTTTTGGAGTGTCAGCCTCAAGTGTTGTTCATGATCTTCACAACTTTTGGAGTATATGAGGATTTCATCAATAAAGACAACAATAAAATGATCCAAATATTTCTTGAATACTCGGTTCATTGTATCCATGAAGGCAGCAGGAGCATTAGTCAATCTAAAAGACATGACTAAGAATTCGTAATGCCCGTACCGAGTTCTGAAAGTAGCCTTTGGAATTTCATTAGTTTTAATCTTTAATTGAAGATATATGGAACAAAGACCAATTTTTGAAAAGAATTTAGCGCCTTGCAACTGGTCAAACAGGTCATCAATGCGAGGCAACGGGTACCTATTTTTGATGGTGACATGATTCAACTCCCGATAATCAATACAAAGTCGCATACTTCCATCTTTCTTCTTTACGAATAGAACAGAAGCACCCCAAGGAGACGTACTAGGATGAATGAAACCGATGTCTAATAATTCCTAAAGTGGGGTCTTTAACTCTTGAAGTTCAATAGGAGCCATTCAATTTGGGGCTTTTGAAATAGGTTTTGTACCGAGTTCAAGGTCGATACAAAATTCAATTTCACGCTCTGGGGGTAGGCCAGGAAGTTCTTATGGGAATACGTCAGGAAATTTATTAACAATTGAAATATCATTCAAATCTGACGTATTTTTGTTTAAATCTGTGGCATGGGCTAAGAAAGCTCGACATTTGTTTTTCAATAAATGAACAGCTTTATGGCTTGATATGACATTGATTGACTTTAGTGGTTTGGTTGCTTGAATTTGCATAATATATTGGTTAGGAATATGAAAGCTAACAACCTTACGAAAATAATCAATTTTAGCATGATGAGTAGTTAACCAATCAATTCCTAAAATCACATCGAATGCAAGTATTTTCAAAGAAATAAGATCGACATGTAACGTGCGGTTGCCGATTTGAATTAAACAAGACTTATAAACAGTGTATGTAATGAAGGTTTCTCCTAATGGAGTTTCATCAGATAAGTCAAAGTCTAATTTCTCCGAAGTTAAATTTAAACGTTAAGTGGAAGTAGGAGAAATAAAAGAATGGGTAGAACCGGTATCAAATAAGGTATAAACTTCACTAAAGTTTATGATTAGCTTATCCGTGATGACCTCAGTCGGGTTCCTCGCTTTCTGGGAGGTCACGACAAACGCTCTCCCTTGAACTACTGGTTTTGACTTGTCTGGGATGACATTTGGTGTCACCATTGCAACTAGACTTGGCTTCAATGCACGAAAAAATCGAGCTAGGTGACCTTCTCTTCCACAATTGTAACACGTTTTGGACAGCTACATGCAATTTGGACAAATGTGACCCTCCCTTCCGCATTTGAAGTATGTGATAGGTGGTCGTTCTCCTTCCTTAACAATGGGTGTTGGTGCTGACATCTTTCTATCATTGTTGAATCTCTTCTTCTTGAAATTTCCACTCCTATTGTCTTGGCCATGATTACCACCGAAGTGGTTACCATTTATGGCATGTCGATTCCCTCCACGTTTGTTGTCACCGCTTCGATGACTGCTACCACTGGTGTTATCATTTTGACGGTTGCTCTCTCTTGGTTGGGTTGCCTCATTATCACGCTCTAATAACTGAGCCTTATTCACAACATTTGAATACAAGCAAAGTTTGTGAGAAATGAGGTATTGACGTATCTCGGGTTTCAAACCTCTTAGAAACATCCGCGTCATACGCTCGTCATTATCTACCAAATGAGATGCGAACCGGGATAACTCCGCAAACTTAGCCTCGTACTACGACACAGTCATATTATTTTGTTCCAACTTGATAAATTCTACCTCCTTCATGTGACGAATACTTTTGAGAAAGTACTTTTCGTTGAACAGTTCTTGGAACATCTCCCAAGACATCTTCAGTGTGGCAGGCTGAGTACACTTTACAGATTCCCACTAGTAATATGCCTCTCCTCGCAACATGAAGGTGGCAAAGGGAACCTTTTGCTCCTCGGAACATCCCAAGACATCAAATATCTTTGTGATCTACTTTATCCACGTCTCTACCTTAAGTGGTTCTGGCTTTCCCGAAAACGTCGGTGGTCCCAGCTCCTTGAACTGCTTAGCGGTGACCATCCGTGAGTTGCCAGTGTTTCCACCTGCATTTTGAACAGGAGTCGCTCTCGCCTGATGTTACATTAATTATATAAAGCCTCTGAACATCCCATCGTTCATAATTTGGTCGGTGTTGTTATTTTCTTAAGGATTATTGCCTTTATGATGCACAATATACTGGGTATTGATCGTTGGTGACTCAACGATCTCATGTGCTCCATTACTTATCTCAACATTCTCGGATGTCATTTTCAAACACTGCCATAAAACAAGGGTTAATTGACATGCCACATATTATCCCTATATTCTGACCAACCAATTAATTAATAAATAAACTTAGGTAGATCATACTAGCGAAGGATTTCCCCATCTCCCCCCTAGTTCTAGTCTCATATCTTAGCCAGGGATCATATCCCAAAGCTTTGATACCAACTGTGAGGCCTCCAAAATAGGTATACATCACCCATTCTGAATCGCCAAATACACGGTATAGAATTCAAATACAACTTAATTATAAAGTACAACAAAACATAAGCTGGGAGTTTCAACACGAATATTGTCTTGTAGAAATTATCCAAACTCAAATTCAATATTATTACAATTATTATCACCCTATTTCACAGAATAATGTGGACTACTAATGCACCATCTCGGACCATCACTCCGTTCCCCGACTAGTCTCGGCTATGTTCTCATTTCCTGAAGAGAACAATGAAAGCAAATGGGTGAGCTCAAGTAGCCCTGTAAGAAATATTATGACTAAGATAATGCAGAATAAATTATTGTTAGCCTTCAACAGTGTTAAACTGATAAAATACAATAGACATCAAGTTTAACTGCAGCGGAACAAGAAATCCATTAGAAGAGTCAAGTAGAGCATGATATCTACTATCTTCTATGATTTAAAAAGTTTATCATCAATTTTATATCAAATCCACACCATAATATTCATGTTTTCACAAATGGTCATGATCATGCCAACAATTGTCCATCAATGCACTATGGGCCAATGAGGACTTTTACCACATCTTTTGCCACATTATGGTCATGATTATGCCGAATAATCCCTGGTCATAATCATACCAATCAACATTCCATCTATGCACTACGGGCCAAAGATAACTTTCATAACAATATAAGCATGAGGATGATGACAAATGATATAAGAATTCAATTAACTGAAAGAAAAGGATAAATTTAAAAGATTTATAATTCAATTTATCCAGAATTCAATAATGTCCAAATTGTCAACATGATACTACTTTGTGGAGTAAAATTCAAGAATAATAATGTATCGAAAATGATTTGGACCGAAAAGAAATCAATTTTTGTCATGAATAGTACCCTAGGTGAATAGTACTTGAGTGAATAGTACCCCATGAATAGTACTCGAGTCATCCCTGCACTACATCCAAGGATATTCATTAGTATCACGTCCACGAATTATCCATGAACTACGGGCCAAGGATATTTGTGTTTTCACCAATGGTTATGATCATGCCAACAACTGTCCATTAATGCACTACGGCCCAATGAGGACTTTTACCACATCATTTGCAACATTACGGTCACGATTATACCGAATAATCCTTGGTCATAATCATAGCAATCAATAGTCCATCTATGCACTATGAGCCAAAGATGACTTTCATAACAGTATAAGCATGAGAATGATGACTATGATATAAGAATTCAATTAAATGAAAGTAAATGATAAATTTTAAAGATTTATAATTCAATTTATCTAGAATTCAATAATTTCCAAATTGTCAACATGATACTACTTTGTGGAGTAAAATTCAAGAATAATAATGTATCAAAAATGATTTGGACCGAAAAGAAATCAATTTTTGTCATGAATAGTACCCCGGGTAAATAGTACCCGAGTGAATAGTACCCCGTGAATAGTACTCCAGCATGAAAAAGGTTAAAACTTATCAAGAATGCTCAGAATAATATTTCCATGAAAAGATAGTGGATGAAGTGCAAATATCAAGGATATTCTACTAATTTCATGGAGTATAAAAGCCAAAACTTAACAAAACGAGTGTAAAATTTGGAATCTAAAACAAAATAATATTACTTACATACTATAGAGTATGGAAGAAAATATTGTTTCATACGAATATTGAACAAAAATAATATCCCTTACAACTGTTGAACGAAAATAATATTCCTTACGAATATAAAACAAAGATAATATTACTTACGAGTGTTGAACGAAGATAATATTCCTTACGAATATTGAACAAAATAAAATTCCTTACGAATATGAAAAATAATATCATAAGCAAATATGAAATAAATAATACCCCTTACCTTAAAAAGAAGTGTATTCCAACTGGTATAGCAGGGATATTCTTTAAGAAAACTTTCACTATTTTCTACACTCAAAGCTTCCTAAAACTCTAAAGAAATACGCTCAATATTATAGAAGAAGAATTCTCTGATTCAGGTGTGATTTTCAATTCTAACTAAGCATCCTATTTATAGGAGAATGGAAGGGGTACTATTTGATCACGAGCGCACAGACTGACAATTTCACGGATGAAATTTGAGAATTCATGGATTTCTTAAAAATCACGGATGACTGATTTTCAAATTCAACACCCACACCCATCATTTTCACCATACACACACACACACACATCATTATCACACATCACTTTCACTTCTTTTTTTCTTCCCACCACCACATATCATGTCATATTTTCCTTATTCCCTCACCCACACGACACACACACAATCATGTTTATATATATATATATATATATATATATATATATATATATACTTTCTAATTTTTTACCGATTATTTTGAAAAATGAGTAAGTGGAGGTCCAAATAATACGCCAAAATTTACAACAAATACTTCATAAAAATCCCATTAATATTTTTAACAACATTTATTCATCATTATTATAACTCGCAATATTAACAAATAGATCGTTCCTAGGAAAGATTGGGCTTTCCGATAATAATTTCTCCCTATTGGCACCCAATTAGATGACCAAATCCCTTTCCTCGATAGAACTTTCTAGACATTGTTAATTATGTAGATAATAATATGAATAACTTATCATCTCAATTATTGATTTAATAATATAAAATATTGACAATAATTGAATCAAATAACGTGAGATACTATGCAGCAATTACTATAGCAATAATTGAGTATAACTGAGTGATTTCTCACGTAAGCATCAATAATCATTAACATGTGATACTATGCAACCACGCGTATTATTGTACTTTTACCACCGGATATTCCAACAGTTAACGGTAAAACTTTCGCCGTTACTTTTTTATAAAAAGATATTTATGTCATTTTCTAACTCCGACAATAATTCCACTTTGGGGTCCACCAATGATTGTGTCATCGTACGAATATTCCCTGTTAAAACTAATATTCCCCTACCAATCGAATATTATAAAACAACTTGCTTACTTTATAAAATTTATAAATATTACCCACAACTATAACATTATAACAAATTCACACATTAATATTTAAAAAGGATATTTATAGAAAAATTCATCTTTATTCATAAAAGTTGGGGTCTTACAACTTGAAACATGATAGAACCTTATTGTTATCCAGCCGAATTATTTGGGTTCGGATTCCAGACTAAATATGAACAACCCGAATATGGGAAACTTTTGTGCGCCTAAGGCAGATATGCTGGATGAAAATATCGTTCGAACACGTAGTATTGTTCAATACAGGGCATAACAGGCTGATCTCCCTCGTGCTCGTAAGTTATGACAGTTTGCAGATGAAGTTCTATAAAAAAAATCAAAAATTTAAAATAATGTTCATAGTTTGACGACTGCTCTCCAATTATAGTCAGTACGTAGTTTCAAAATTTGAAATAGAATTTATATGTTGTATAGTATTGTTTCAGCTTACTTCACAGCTGTTGATTCGTTGTAGAAATGTCATTCAAAGAAAATATTTACTTCTTTCAGCTAACATTTATTGTTTGCTAATACTTGTCGGGCACCCAAATGCTCATTCTTGCTTAATTTAAATGTTTTCAGCTAATCATGAATGATCGGAAGGTTTCGATAAAGACAAAAGAAAGGGAAAGCTGACAGAATAATTTATATGGTATTTTATGTAATAATTAGACTCTATTAAGATAATGATATTTATTAATTATCATGTAATGTGAACCTGGGGATTAGACAACTATGATTATGTAAATTAAATTTGATATTTATATAAATATTATTATTCCGCTCAAAGAAATGGTATCGTGAAGTATTTAGTTCGGGTTTCAAGTACTTGAATTTAGGGGTGTCGCACCCGTGGCTGTAGTTGTTCTCAAACCACCTGAATATCTCGAGGCTCCTCCTCTCTAGGCATATGAGGTCCTTCCTCCCTAGCCTAACGGGATTCTCTTACATTAGCCATCCTGACAACAAAATTTTGAGTTCTAATTACTAATCATTACTACTCGACACTCACGAGCACATAGGTTGCAACCACATAAGCACATAAAGTGTTTTATTATTTCTTTCTTAAAACTCAATAAGAGTTCATCACCACTATCTTTTCAAGCTTTTATAAGGTTACTTCCTAAGGCTTTTTCCCCACCTAAGGTTCATAACCTAAAGTTTTGATACCAACCTGTGACACCCCCAAATCTAGGTAGTTCATTCCCACAAGACTTGGTGTTTACTTTCCATTCATTCATATCTTTCTACCCAAATATAATAAAATTTAAATGATAAATCTCCCCATAAAATGGGTTACATAATTAAATCAATACGTCTCCCAAGTTGTCTAACCTTTAACATAAATCAAGTGTGAAAATAAAATAATTACATCACATCATTTAAAAATAAAGTTTATCATCATAACATTAAATAAATTACAAGTCTTCATCACTTGCTCATTTTTCTTTTTCCTTTGCTAGTGGTAAGTTCATCGACCTTCTCGACCTTAGCTGCAATGATTATATTTATGCAAGAGTGAGCAAAATAAATGCTCACTAGAAATAGCAATGAATATCAACAACATAATAATTGCCAATGAATATTCTCAACGAATTAAATAATACTATATCAATGATAATTAAGAACTGAAATCAAAGTGTAAAATATATCTGAAGGTCATAAGACCACGAACTATGTCCAAGATTTCAAGTAATCTTTCAACTTTAACCTAAACAGTCTTAACTGTAAGGACTCCCCATACTTAGGGTGATCAGCCCTTCATACAATGTATTGTGCACAAACATCTAAACGCATCGCGTAAATAATTCCCCTATAATAGGGTCGTTCTTCTCAATTTTAGAGTACAAGTCCGCACCAGAGAAAGTTTGGTTTGGATAAGATTCGAGGGTAATTTAGAGTTTAACTATAATCAACTAAAGGATTAATTGAATCAACAAAGTTCAATATCATTTCAAAAGATCGATAACAACATAATAGAGACAATTAGGAATCATAGGTGAACCAACTATATATCAAAGTTAGGCTTAGAAATAAACTAGAAAGTATAAGCATTGTGTAATATAATAAACCTTGCTTGAACAATATTAAGCTAAGGATATAATCTTGTCAAATAAAAGAATTGAATTATTGAACATGCACTAATGAATAACAAGCTGAAAACAAAAACTTGTTCAATATGACAATAAAGATTACAACTTACTTAAAGTACATGAAATAGGACAACTCAATTAAAGATTAGAGTTCAGGTAGTTGCATTCATTATAAAAAGGATAAGAATCGAAAAACTTGCATAATTATAAACAAGTTAGGGTAACTCAAACAAAGATTAGAATTCAGAAAATTGATCAGACGAAGTTTAGGGTTAGAGAACTTGCCTCGTGTGTAAGCTATTAAATTATAACTCACGATCACCTACACATATCATATGTATCACAACATCTATTAGTTCTACTAACATCAACTTTATAATTTCCACTCGCTATCTTAGTTAATTTATATCCTTTAACTTAAGGTCTAACTGTAACGACCCCAAAATTTATACAATTTAATTCTCGACTTCGGTCGTTAATAATACATTCAACCTCTAATTTTACATCCTTAAACGATAATACAACCATTGAAATTTGCGGAATAATTAAAATTTTCTATTACAAACTATCCTCGTTCCCAAATCCTTCAACCTTTACATCTAAATATTTCAGAATCATTTTAATACTACAATAGTTTACATCGCAAAACGATATTACAATTCAACATTAATACATTATTCAGAACCTTAAACATGGTTTAAATAATAATAACACAACCAAAGTGTATAAATCTTCAAGTATCACATCTGATTCATGTCTTTCAAGTAACATATTACTTTACCTTGAATCTTGAACCTGCAAAAGTGGTTATTTGCAAGGTTGAGCTCGACAGCTCAGCAAAATCTAATAGTTTTCATGCATCACATAGCACATAATAACATGCTCAAGATATAACATACATGCTACAGTTCATATAACAAGTATAAAGATTGAGTCCTTACTCAATCAGCATGCTTTAATCAATCATAAATCGACTTTAACATTTTATACTTTCAACATATATATAACACATCATGCTTTTTGCAATAAAAATTTAAAACAGTTAATCATCAAGTTCACATAGCAAATAGGAACTGAAAGACTTGCCTGATCCGTAGTTTATGAACTACGACTTAACTGCTTAACGCTTATCTGCACTTCGTGTATTCCTACACACTTATATAATCATGGATTCACATCCATTAGTCATATATTAACGCATAGTAGTTGTAATGTAAACTTTACGCTATATCTCATAAGTCCGATGACATCCAACTTTGGATATGCTATAAACATCATATTAAAGAATACAATTGTACCATACTTAGATATAACTTTTTATTCTTAACTTCTTTATCATTCTCTTTGTATAGACATTGTCTATTTATTATCACCTTACATCCTTATTATTGGAGTTGGGTAACCCCACATTCATATTCCTTATAACTCTGCGAGATTCTTCTTTGAATCCTCTTACACATGTTTTAATCCCTTCTTTATAAATTTCTTAAATCACTTATTATTGTTCAAACTCTATTTGAGCTTATTCGTTCATTATCTTCACCTCTCTTCTCTAAGGTTATAGCCTAAGGTACTATTACCTAAGGTTTCAAATCTATCAGCTTTGATACCAACTGTAACGACCCCAAAATTTATACAATTTAATTCTCGACTTCGGTCGTTAATAATACATTCAACCTCTAATTTTACATCCTTAAACGATAATACAACCATTGAAATTTGAATAATTAAAATTTTCTATTACAAACTATCCTCGTTCCCAAAACCTTCAACCTTTACATCTAAATATTTCAGAATCATTTTAATACTACAATAGTTTATATCGCAAAACGATATTACAATTCAACATTAATACATTATTCAGAACCTTAAACATGGTTTAAATAATAATAACACAACCAAAGTGCATAAATCTTCAAGTATCACATCTGATTCATGTCTTTCAAGTAACATATTACTTTACCTTGAATCTTGAACCTGCAAAAGTGGTTATTTGCAAGGTTGAGCTCGACAGCTCAGCAAATTTTAACAGTTTTCATGCATCACATAGCACATAATAACATGCTCAAGATATAACATACATGCTACAATTCATATAACAAGTATAAAGATTGAGTCCTTACTCAATCAGCATGCTTTAATCAATCATAAATCGACTTTAACATTTTATACTTTCAACATATATATAACACATCATGCTTTTTGCAATAAAAATTTAAAACAGTTAATCATCAAGTTCACATAGCAAATAGAAACTGAAAGACTTGCCTGATCCGTAGTTTATGAACTACGACTTAACCGCTTAACGCTTATCTCGCACTTTCGTATTCTTACGATTATATAATCATGGATTCACATCCATTAGTCATATATTAACGCATAGTAGTTGTAATGTAAACTTTACGCTATATCTCATAAGTCCGATGACATCCAACTTTGGATATGCTATATTGATCATATTAACCTATTTTTAAAAGTTATTGGACACCCATTTCGGATAAGATAGATAGTCCAAAACAGTGTTCAAAAAGGGCGTTCAAATCTGTTTTTCATTTTTTCCCAGCTTTAGCCTCTTTCGCTAAAACAGTCATAACTAATTCGTTTCAAAATAGTTTTGAGCGATTCTTGAGCCCACGCGAAGCTAACTTCCGAGGCTACAACTTTCATTCTTTGACCATTTCCAAATTCAAAACACAAAATTCCGGAAAATTCATTCAAGGTGACTGTCCCGAGTTGGTTAGACAGTTTTGACGCGACTACTTTGAACGGTCATAACTCTTTGCTCCGAAGTCAGAATTAGTCTGTTCCGGAGTCTATGGAAAGCTAATTCAGTGTACTATAACATACCAAAAGTCCATAAGTTTCTGGAAATACTAACTGATCGAAACAGTGTCCCGAATAGCACCTCCTGCTGCTGACTTTCAGTTTGACAAATTTGACACAAAACTAACTAAACTTCCAAAATTTAAACTTTAACTAACAAACTAAATACAATATTTAAAATAATAACATTACCAAAAATTAAATAAAAAACATACCCGAAAATACGAGTTTCACAAACTGAATATGCACTTCCACGCCAAAATTTAACTAAGGAGATCTTTATAAAAAGTCCTCCCACAACAAAGCCTTTCTCAAAAATTGGAGGCCTTATTGTTGGTGAATGAAACAAAGGATCAAGCCCTTCTATTTATAGGTTTAGCAAAGGGTAAATTCTCAATTTAGTTGATGTGAGACTTAGTTTATACTAATTCTAATTTGTTTATACTAATTTTACCTATTTTCAACATGCTAAGTGTATTCATTCATCATGAATTTGTTTCTTAACCAATTTGATCCGTTCAAGTTGCGTTGTTTTCATTTTATAGAGGAGAACAACAATCATCCATCAATCTACAGTTTTCATCACGAATTCATCATCAACTTTAGTTCCAAAGTACACAAAAATACACATTACAATCAAAACCCAAACTCTTCTTCTTTAGTATAAATACATGAATTTGATTTTTGAAAATTTGTTTCTAGATGACCATTATCAAATTATAAATATCTAATAACATATAAAACATCGTAACCCACAAATTCATTAACCAAAACTCCAATTTTAAAAGAAACTCAAGAACACATAAACTAGAAATGTAAACTAGATTATGTACCTTTAATTCCTTAAGAAATAAAATTAACCTTGTCAGTAAAATTATAATTTTTATTCAACCATTATAATCATAACATTATTTAACAAATTCTCACTCCTCTAATTTAATTATTTAATTAAATTAGAATATCACAATTATACTCGCATAATAAAATACGTATAAATCCCATCTATTTTATCACACTTAAATAAACTATCCCATAATAATTTTCATCAAATATTTATTTAATACCATAAATATTTATTTTATTCCATAAAGTTTGCAACTAAAATACTTAATGTACTTAATAAATATTTTACTCGCATTATACTAACATTTACATTTTCATGCAATATATTACCTTCTCACTTTATTAAATCAATTATACTTGTATTAATTCACTATTTTAATTAAGTGAATTATTCACACTATTTATGAAACTTAACTCATAATAATTTCCATTGCCCATAAGGCATAATAATTAAAATTATATTATCTCATAAAATAATTTCAACTTAATTAAATAAACTAATATTATTTAATTTCTTTAATAGTTTAATTAACTATTAAATCTCACATTCTCCAACATATGAATATATAATTCTCTTCACACCAAATCACATAATTCAAAATATATACACCTCATAATAAGAATTTTAATTATTAAATTCTTATTTTAATAACTTATAAAAATTCGGGTTGTCACATCCTTCCCTCCTTATAAGGATTCCGTCCTCGGAATCACAGAAACCTCCCTTACTCGGTTTTCACCAAATCTCTTTTCAAAATTTACTTGGGATATTACACTAACCATATTGATCAATCACATAACACAATCACATACATAAATCTGAAAACCCCCTAACATATAACGTAAAGTTATTGCATTCAATTCACATCTCTAACTCTTACAAACATTGAGTTTCAATCGTTATTATTTGTTAACTAATAACTTAAAAAAAACTTCATACTTGGTATTAAAATGTATTTACAAGCTTAGTACATCATATTATATGATTAACTACTGTTTCATGTTCATAACTACACAAATCATAAACTATCTAACATATAACCTTATTACCAAACTATACACATTTTATCCCAAGCTGAACTTGACATTATCCTTTTCCTGTATCCGAATGCATTCGCCTTATCTGCAATGTTTATCATGATATAGCAAAGGTGAGCATGAAAGTTGCCCAACAAGTTTAAATTTATTTAAGAAAATATCATGATTGAAAGAGTCTGAATAATAAGCTGGCTATAATTCCACAATATAGTTGTGAATTAGCACGAATAAACTTTTGACTGAACAAGTATTAAACATGAACAAATATATCTGGACCAAACGGTAATGAAGGTGATCAGCCTTTCATACCTAACTTATACATGTAATATGTACAGAGTACAATTCTACATGGCAATTAGCAATGATTAACCATAAGCATATCCGAATGAAATAACTCTTAGTAGAGTTAAGAAAAACTTGTCTGAACCGTTGATTACCGCTACATAATTTATATCGCTTTATCCGAAGACCTAATATTAGTAATATAGATCTCCAATATTTGAATAATATCATCACAGTATAATACTATTATATATATACATAGAATAACCTAAACACATAACACATAACCCTATCAGTCTATTACACACATAAGACTTAGCATCAAGTCAGACTATTGCAGTCTGAGTTGAAACTGACACAAATCTGACATCCCGACGGTCTAGTTGTACAATTCTCGAGTTTAAGTTCAATTAAACTCTGCCTAAACACTTAACAATATCCTAGATAATTTTATTATCAGTCAAAATATTTTTCATAAGCTCGTAATAATTTTTAGATAATTATTACCATTTATCATAATTTTTTGAATCATTTATATAATATTTAAATGAATTAAATACCACATAATTTCTTAATCATTAATATTTATTTAATACTAAATATTAATAAAAATCATAATATAATATTATAATATATTTATAATATCACAAAGTATTTTTAATACTTTAAAATCATATTTTTATAATTTTTAAAAATTTAAATCCATTATCCAATAATTGCTATTAATATTAAAATATTAATATTTTCATGACAAAATATCAAAAGTTATATTTTATAACTTCAAATATTTTTATAACACTTAAATCATTTTTTATATGATTTTTAAAGCATTATTCTAATTTTCTATAATTAATTTAATATATTTATTAAATAAAATAATTATCATTAATATAAATTTAATAATGAATTTCATCATAAAATATCAAAAGTTATTAAAAATAACTTAAAATATTTTTGAATACTATAATATAATTTTTCATGATTTTTCAAGTTTTAAAATCATTTTAACTAATTTATTTAATATTATAATTAAATAAATAAATACATGTAACATATTCCAAAAATATTAAATATTTTTTAAATATACCCAAAATAATTAAAAACTATTTTTCAGGCTTTAAAATAATTTTTCATAATTTATTATGTATTTTAAATAATTAAAAACTATTTATTTCAATTTATTTAATTAAATTATTAATTTACTAAATAAATTATCGCTAGTATTCCTA
Organism: Panax ginseng; assembly: GCA_020205605.1. Classification (NCBI taxonomy): domain Eukaryota; kingdom Viridiplantae; phylum Streptophyta; class Magnoliopsida; order Apiales; family Araliaceae; genus Panax; species Panax ginseng. Next base: position 140,589,913 of record CM035128.1, read on the forward strand.
TAAATGACAGTAACTGGCGCTATAGGTGTTCTTGGTGTTCTTGGTCCAAGCCCAGATCTTCATGTCAGACTTTGAGAGGCTAGGTTTGACCACTAATAATTTCCAATTCAGAGTGTTTCTGGGGCATGTTAATCGTTGATCGTGTAGTGTTTATGTAACACTACATGAAACAATAGTTCGAGTGTCAGAGTGTTTCTGTGTTTTTCCAAAAACCTAATAGTTCGAGTGTCAATCTCGTGGCTCGATTTTATACATGTTCCAGTCATGTTTCAGGTGATGTTAATGTTCAAATCTATAGTAGTTATGTCAAGGTACAACAACAATTCACCAGATCAACTTAAAAAGATCAAAACAGTAGGATCTAGGTGTGACGCCCCCAAAATAGGAATACATCACCCATCTTGAGTCGCCAAATACATGGTACAAAATTCAAATACAACTTAATTATACAACAGTTCTGTAAAATACGACAAAACATAATCTAAGAGTTTCAATAAGAATATTGTCATCTAGACAATATCCACACTCAATGGAGTCCTCATTACATTTATTGTCACACTATTTTATAGAATAGTGAGGACTACTAAAACAACCATCCGGATGGTCAATCCGCTCCCCGACTCGTCCAATTTATATTCTCATTTCAAGAAGAACAATGAAAGAAAGGGTGAGCCCAACTAGCCCAAGAAGAAATATTATGACTAAGATAATGCGAGAATAAATTATCCTTAGCTTTCACGAAGATAACAACCGATAGAATATAATAGACAACAAGTTTTATATCAACAATCGCAATGAATAAGCAATCCATTAGAAGAGTCAAGTAGAGCATAAAATCTACTATCTTCTATGATTTAAAAGTTTTTCATCAACTTTATCATTTGAGACTCAACTTAATAAATAAAATCAAATCATCCTCGCATCACGGCGAGGAGGATATTCATGTAATCATCAATGGTCATGATTATACCGAATAATCCTGGTCATAATCATACCAACAAACTGTCCATCAATGAACTACAAGCCAATGAGGACTTTCACCACATCATTTGTCACATTACGGTCATGATTATACCGAATAATCCCTAGTCATAATTGTGACGCCCCCAAAATAGGTATACATCACCCATCTTGAGTCGCCAAATACATGGTACAAAATTCAAATAAAACATAATAATACAGCTGTCGTGTAAAATACGACAAAACATAAACTGAGAGTTTAATAAGAATATTGTCATCTAGACAATATCCACACTCAAAAGAGTCCTCTTTACATTTATTTTCACACTATTTAACAGAATAGTGAGGACTACTAAAACAATCATCTAGACCGTCACTCCTTCCCTGACTAGTCCCGGCTACGTTCTCATTTCCTGAAGAGAACAGTGAAAGAAAGGGTGAGCTCAACTAGCCCAGTAAGAAATATTATGACTAAGATAATGCAGAATAAATTATCATTAGCCTTCAACAATGTTAAACTGATAAAATATAACAAACATCAAGTTTAAATGCATTGGAATAAACAATCCATTAAAAAAGTCAAGTAGAGAATAAAATCTACTATCTTTTATGATTTAAAAGGTTTTTCATCACTTTTATCACTGAGACTCAGCTTAATAAATACTCCACATCATCCCTGCACTACGGCCAAGGATATTCATTAGTATCACAACCACAAATTATCCATGCACTACGGCCAAGGATATTCGTGTATTCATCAATGGTAATGATCATGCCAACAACTGTCCATTAATGCATTACGGGCCAATGAGGACCTTTTCCACATCATTTGTAACATTACGGTCATGATTACACCGAATAATCCCTGGTCATAATCATACTAAGTCCATCTATGCACTACATGCCACAGATGACTTTCAACATAATACAAACATGAGGATGATGGCAATGATATAAGAACTGAATAAAACAAGTTCAAGAATTAATTTATCCAGGAACTAATAACGTCCAAATTGTCCACATGATACTTCTTTATAGAGTAAAACTCAAGAATGCTCAGAAGAATATTTCTATGAAAAGATACTGGATGAAGCGCAAATATTAAGAATATTCCACTAATTTCATGGAGTATAGAAGTCAAAACTTTAACCAACTGAGTATAATAAAGAATGGGATAACAAAAGAAATCACCAGGCATGCGATAGACCGCACAGACAGGTTATTCCAACAGAATAATAAATAACAGAACCAGGTCATGCGCAAACGCACAGACAGGATATTCTAACAGAATAATAAATAATGGAACCAGGTCATGCGTAAACTCACAGACAGGATGTTCCAACAAAATAATAAATAATTGAACCAGGTCATGCGTAATGCACCGACAAGATGTTCCAACAGAATAATAAAAATGGAATAACTGAAGAATTTCACCATGTATGCGGAAGATTCAGATAGACAAAAGTTATTCAACATAATGATAAAGAATGGAATAATGTAAGAATTTCACCAAGTATAGGGTAGTTTCACAGATACAAAAGTTATTCCAATGTAATAATAAATAATGGAATAACAGAAGTTCTCTTCATGAATAAGAAAGAAATAATACCCCTTACCTTAGTAGGAAATTGGATACCGCAATATTGTAGCAACATAAGATTCTTCTTCTTTCTCACTTATTCTCTCTATTCTTTCTAGCTCTAAAGCTTTAGTGAATTCGTGAAAAATAATGAAGGAATGAACTTCTATTTAGAAGCTTGGTAGAGTAAGGGTAAAATAGTCTTTTTGTCATAATTTATGACATCATCGCTTACATCATCGATCATATGACATCACTACTTACATCATCCTTCCGATGACATCATTGCTTACCTCATCGTTTCGATGACATCATCGCTTACATCATCAGAATTCAAATTCAAATTGTTCTCTTCCACCTCATTTTACTTTTATACCATGGATTTACTATAATAATGTTACCATTCAAATTATATAAAAAAAACATACTATCATATAATCACATCATACTACTATAATATAATATTATAATAATATATTTAAATGAATTATTGATTTGATAATTTGAAATACTGTGTAATGACAATTATTGAATCAAAAATATCAACGTACCATTTATTGAATCAATAAAATATTAAATAGTAATCACATGGATCCCTGGAGTTTTTAACTCTATCTCCATCCTTTGCAAGTCACACAAAATGGGCCTTTCCATTGTCAATATCGCTTTTCTGCTACAAAGATATGATATTCTACTCAATGCGCCGCCTACCACGCTCTTTTCCAGGATGATATTGGATGGTATGATCATAATATTTCAACAGTTCAAGCCAACGTCTTTGTCGCATGTTGAGTTCCTTTTGAGTGAAGAAATATTTGAGGCTTTTATGATCCGTAAAGATCTCCACTTTCTCCCCATACAAGTAATGCCTCCAAATTTTAAGTGTGAAAACAACAACTACCAACTTTATATCATGAATAAGATAATTCCTCTCATATTCTTTGAGTTGTCGAGAGGCATAGGCTATAAGTTTCCCATGTTGCATGAGAACACATCCTAACCCTTTGCTTCAAGCATCATCAGAGATAACAAATCCTCCGAGCTAGATGGTATTTAGCCGTAACAAAAGTAAATGAGTCTCCTCTTGAGTTCTTGAAAACTCTTCTCACATTCTTCATTCCAACCGAATTTTATATCTTTTCGAGTCAGCTGAGTTAATGGAGTAGCGATTCGAGAAAACCCTTCTGCTAATCTTCGATAATAACCGGCCTAAAGCGAGAAAGCTACGCACTTGCCATCGATTTAGGTTGTTTCCAACTTTGAATAGCTTCAATCTTTCTTTGGGTCAATAGATATTCCATGGCTTGATACTACGTGCTCAAGGAATGCTACTTCCTCGCCGTAACTCGCATTTCTTCAACTTGGCATAAAGCTTATATTCATTTAATCTTTTGGAGTATTAGCCTCAAGTGTTGCTCATGATCTTCACGACTTTTGGAATAAATAAGGATGTCATCAATAATGACTCCTTGAATACTCGGTTCATCATATCCATGAAAGCAGCAGGAGCATTAGTCAATCCAAAAGACATGACTACGAATTCATAATGCCTATACCGAGTTCTGAAAGCCGTCTTTGGAATGTCATCAGTTCTAATCTTCAATTAGTGATATCTAGAATGAAGATCAATCTTTGAAAAGAATTTGGCTCCTTGTAACTGGTCAAACAGGTCATCAATACATGGCAATGGGTAAAATTTTTTTATGGTGACATGATTCAACTCCCGATAATCAATACAAAGTCGTATACTCCCATCTTTCTTTTTCACGAATAGAACAGGAGCATCCCAAGGAGAAGTACTAAGACGAATAAAGCCAATGTCTAATAATTCCTGCAGTTGGGTCTTTAACTCCTGAAGTTCAATAGGAGCCATTCGATATGGGGATTTGGAAATGGGTTTTGTACCGGGTTCAAGGTAGATACAAAATTCAATTTCATGCTCTGGGGGTAGGCCAGGAAGTTCTTCAGGGAATACATCAGGAAATTTATTAACAATAGAAATATCATTCAAAACTGACATATTTTTGTTTAGATCCGTGACATGAGCTAAGAAAGCTTGACATCCGCTTTTTAATAAACGAATAGCTTTATGGCTTGAGATGACAAATGATTGATTTTAATGGTTTTGGTTGCTTGAATTCGCATAATAGGTTGGTTAGGAATATAAAAGCTAACAACCTTACGAAAACAATCAATTTTTGCATGATGAGTAGTTAACCAATCAATCCCTAGAATTACGTCAAATGCAAGTATTTTCAATGAAATAAGATCGATAGGTAATGTGTGGGTACCGATTTGAACCAAACAAGACTTATAAACAGTGGATGTAATGAAGGTTTCTCCCAATGGAGTTTCAACAGATAAGTCAAGGTCCAATTTCTCCGGAGTCAAATTTAAACGTTGAGCGCAGGTGGGAGAAATAAAAGAATGGGTAGAACCGGTATCAAATAAGGTATATACTACGCTAGAGTTTATGATAAGCTTACCCGTGATGACCTCGTTTAGGTTCCTTGCTTTCTGGGAGGTCACAACAAACGCTCTCCCTTGAACTATCGGTTTTATCTCGTCTGGGACGGCCTTTGATGCCTCCATCCCAGCTGGACTTGTCTTTGGTGCACGATAAAATCAGGCCAGGTGACCTTCTCTTCCACAATTATAACATGCTTTAGATGGCATCGCGCAGTTTGGACTGATGTGTCCCTCTCCTCCACATTTGAAGCATATGATAGATGGTCGTTCTCCTTCTTTAATGACAGGTGCTGATGCTAACGTCTTTTCATCATTGTTGAATCTCCTCTTCTTGAAGTGTCCATTCTTATTGTTTTGGCCATGATTACCACCGAAGTGGTTACCATTTCTGGCATGTTGATTCCCTCCACGCTAATTATCACCTCTTCGACGATCGTTATCCTTTGGTATTATCATTTTCTTGCATACCGCTTCTTTTGGTTGGGTTGACTCATCATTATCGCTCCAATAACTGAGCTCTATTAACAACATCTGAATACAAACACAGTTTATGAGAGATAAGATATTAACGTATCTCAGGTTTCAAACCTCTTAGAAATATTCACGTCATTCTCTCCTCATTACCAACCAAATGAGACGTAAACCGGGACAACTCGGCAAACTTGGCTTCATACTGTGACACGGTCATGTTGTTTTGCTCCAGCTTGATGAACTCTACCTCTTTCATGTGACGAATACTTTTGGGAAAGTACTTGTCGTTGAACAGTTCTTGGAACTTCTCCCAAGACATCTTCAGTGCAGCAGGTTAAGTACGCTTTACAGATTCCCACCGTAATCTGCCTCTGCCCGCAACATGAAGGTGGCAAAGGGAACCTTTTGCTCCTCGGAGCATCCCAAGACATCAAATATCTTGTTGATTTGCTTTATCCACGTCTCTGCCTTAAGTGATTTTGGCTCTCCAAAAAACTCCGGTGGTCCCAGTTCCTTGAACTGCTTAGCGGTGACCGTCCGAGAGTTGCCAGTGTTTTTACCTATATTTTGGACAGGACCCGCTCTTGACTGATGTAGCATGAATTGCATAAAGCCTCTAAACATTCCATCATTCATCATCTGGTCCGTGTTGTTGTTTGACTGAGGATTTTCGCCTTCCTGATGCACATTATCCTGATTATTGATCTGTGGAGACTCAACGGTCTTCTGTGCTCCATTGATGTTCTCAACATTCTCGGATGTCATTTTCAAATACTACCACAAAACAAGGGTTAATTAACATATCACATATTATCCCTATATACCCGATCCACCAAATAAATACCAAATAAACTTAGGTAGGTCATAATAATGGAAGGAATTTCTGCTCTCTCCTCCTAGTTCTTGTCTCACATCTTAGCGCTGGATCATATCCCTAAGCTTTGATACCAACTGTAACTACGCCAAAATAGGTATACATCACCCATCTTGAGTCGCCAAATACATGGTACAAAATTCAAATACAACTTAATAATACAGTTGTCGTGTAAAATATGACAAAACGTAAATTGAGAGTTTAATAAGAATATTGTCATCTAGACAATATCCACACTCAAAAGAGTCCTCTTTATATTTATTTTCACACTATTTAACAGAATAGTGAGGACTACTAAAACTATAATCTGGACCGTCACTACATTCCCCGACTAGTCCCGGCTACGTTCTCATTTCCTGAAGAGAACAGTGAAAGAAAGGGTGAGCTCAACTAGCCCAGTAAGAAATATTATGACTATGATAATGCAGAATAAATTATCATTAGCCTTCAATAATGTTAAACTGATAAAATATAACAAACATCAAGTTTAACTGCAACGGAACAAGCAATCCATTAAAAGAGTCAAGTAGAGAATATAAAATCTACTATCTTTTATGATTTAAAAGGTTTTTCATCACTTTTATCGCTGAGATTCAACTTAATAAATACTCCACATCATCCCTGCACTACGGCCAAGGATATTCGTGTATTCATCAATGGTCATGATCATGCCAACAACTGTCCATCAATGCATTACGGGCCAATGAGGACCTTTTCCACATCATTTGTAACATTACGGTCATGATTACACTGAATAATCCCTGGTTATAATTATAACAAGTCCATCTATGCACTACAGGCCACAGATGGCTTTTAACATAATATAAACATGAGGATGATGACAATGATATAAGAATTCAATAAAACAAGTTCAAGAATTAATTTATCCAGGAACTAATAACGTCCAAATTATCCACATGATACTTCTTTGTAGAGTAAAACTCAAGAATGCTCAGAAGAATATTTTCATGAAAAGATATTGGATGAAGCGCAAATATCAAGGATATTCCACTAATTTCATGGAGTATAGAAGTCAAAACTTTAACCAACTGAGTATAATAAAGAATGGGATAACAAAAGAAATCACCAGGCATGCGATAGACCGCACAGACAGGTTATTCCAACAGAATAATAAATAACGGAACCAGGTCAAGCTCAAACGCACAGACAAGATATTCCAACAAAATAATAAATAATCGAACCAAGTCATGCGTAAATGCACGCATGTGATGTTCCAATGTAATAATAAATAATGGAACTGTGTCATGCGTAACGCAACCGATGTGATGTTCCAATGTAATAATAAAATGGAATAATGAAGAATTTCACCATGTATGCAGATCAGACAGACAAAGTTATTCCAACATAATGATAAAGAATGGAATAATGTAAGAATTTCACCAAGTATAGGGTATCACAGATACAAAAGTTATTCCAATGTAATAATAAATAATAGAATAACAGAAGTTCTCTTCATGAATAAGAAAAAAATAATACCCATTACCTTAGTAGGAAATTGGATACCGCAATATTGTAGCAACAGAAGATTCTTCTTTCTCTCTTATTCTCTCTATTCTTTCTCGCTCTAAAGCTTTAGTGAATTTGTGACAAATAATGAAGGAATGAACTTCTATTTATAAGCTTGGTAGAGTAAGGGTAAAATAGTCTTTTCGCCATAATTTATGACATCATCGCTTACATCATCGATCATATGACATCACTGCTTACATCATCCTTCTGATGACATCATTGCTTACCTCATCGTTCCAATGACATCATCGCTTACATCATCATAATTCAAATTCAAATTGTTCTCTTCCACCTCATTTTACTTTTATACCATGAATTTACTATAATAATGTTACCATTCAAATTATATAAAAAAAACATACTATCATATAATCACATCATACTACTATAATATAATATTATAATAATATATTTAAATGAATTATTGATTTGATAATTTGAAATACTGTGTAATGACAATTATTGAATCAAAAATATCAACGTAGCAATTATTGAATCAATAAAATATTAAATAGTAATTACTGTAACAGTTATTGAGTAGTGTCTTCTTACGTAAAAATCAATAATTCAAAAAAATACTGTGCAATACCATGTGCTACTGTGTAACAACGCGTGTTACTGTATTTTAACCACCAGGTATTCCAACAGTGTTAACGGTAACTCTTCCACCGTTATTTTTATAAAAATATTTTTATCGTTTTCTAACTCCGACAATAATTTCATTGTGGGGTCCACCAATGATTGTGTCGTCGTACGATATTCCCCGACAAAAAGAATATTCTCCGACCAAACGAATATTTTATAACAACTTGCGTATTTTGAAAAATTTATAAATATTACCCACAACTATAACATTATATCAAATTCATTCCATAATATTTAAAAATAATATTTATAGAAAAATTATCTTTATTTAAAAAGTTGGGGTCTTACAATAATCATAGCAAGTCCATCTATGCACGTAAGCCAAAGATGACTTTCATTACAATATAAGTATAAGGATGATGACAATGACATAATAATTCAATAAAACAAGTTCAAGGATAAATTTTAAATATTTATAATTTAATTTATCCAGAAATCAAAAACGTCCAAATTTTCAACATGATACTGCTTTGTGGAGTAAAATTCAAGAATACTCAGAAGAATATTTTCATGAAAGATACTGGATGAAGCGCAAATATCCAGGATATTCTACAAATTTTATGGAGTATAGAAGCCAAAACTTTAACCAAGTATAATAGAATATATGAACTGCAAATGGATTTTTGCCCGCCATGCGGTAATCCACGTAGATAGATTATTTCCATAATTTAATAAGGAATGAATACGAAGGATCATTCACCATGCATGAGGTAATTCACATAGACAGGTTATTCCAACAGAATAATAAAGAATGAAATAATGTAAGAATTCACGTGCATGCGATAGAACCGCATGCATATGAAGTTATTACGTGCAGAATAATAAAGAATGGAATAACAAAAGAATTTACCAGCATGCGATAGATCGCACATACAAAAGTTATTACAAATGTAATAATAAAGAATGGAATAACAAAAGAATTCACCAGGCATGCGATAGACCGCACAGACAGGTTATTCCAACAGAATAATAAAGAATGGAATAACAGAAGAATTCACCATGCATGTGATAGACCACATAGACAGGTTATTCCAACAGAATAATAAAGAATGGAATAATAGAAGAATTCACCAGATAGATCAAGATAGATAAAAGTTATTCCAACGGAATAACAAAGAATGGAATAATGAAGAATTCACTGTGCATGCGATAGATAAGCATGCATGATAAAGTTATTCTAATGTAATAATAAAGAATGGTATAACAACCCTTATGAATATTGAAAGAAATAACTCTCTTCATGAATAAGAAAGAAATAATACCCCTTACCTTAGAAGAAACTAGATACTAGAATAGTGAGGTAGCAGACTTCTCTACTTCTTTCTCTCTATAATAATTGCTCTTGTGAGACTTAGTGAATTGGTGAGAGATGAAGAAAGAATCAACTTCTATTTATAGGAAAATATTGTTTCAATAATTGCACATTTTGGGGCTCAAAAATATTACAGTATAATACCTCTCTCTTTTTATTCATTTTTAATCTAGTCCTGCAAGTATTATCAAACTTGTACCACCTCCCCTAATAGTAAATTATGTGAATTATTAGTTCATTCATGTAACTCAATAGTATAATCATGTGAAAAAACTAATTACAGTATAGTACCTTCAACTATACCTCCATTTTTTAATTTAGTCATGCAAGTAATATCAATCTTGCATCAACTCCCCTAATAGTAAATCATGTGAATCAATAGTACACACATGTGAACACATAGTTATAAACATGTGAATTAATAGCAATTAATTGCTCATTTATTCGGTTAATTACTCGATTGGTCAATATAACCTCCAGACATTAATTATTATCGAAATAAATATCGATTTCCACTAACACTAATAATCTCAACACAATGGAACGATCAATTTCATCTTTAATCAACACGAACTTATTCATCATTAATATTATAACTCACAATATTTAACAACCAGGTCATTCTCAGGAAAGAGGAGGCTTTTCGATAAGGATTTCTCCTTATTGGCACGCAATTAGGTGACCAAACCTCTCCTTGAAAGAAATTCTAAACATTATCAATATTGCAAATAATAATATGAATAACTTTGTCGTCTCAATTATTGATTTAATAATATTATGAAGATGATACTGTGACAATAATTGAATCAATAATATGAGAGATATGATGCAGTAATTACTGTAGCAATAATTGAGTATAACTGAGTGAATTCTTACGTAAACATCAATAATCAATACCGTGTGTTACTATGCAACCACGCGTATTACTGTACTTTTACTACCGGGTAATTCAACAGTTTAACGGTAAAACTTTCGCCGTTATTTTTATAAAAAGATAATTCTGTCATTTTCTAAATACGACAATACTTCCGTTGTGGGGTCCACCAATGATTGTGTCGTCGTACAAGTATTCCCTGTTAAGATGAATATACCCCGATACAATGAATATTTTATAACAACTTGCATACTTTGCAAAATTTTCATATATCACCCTTAACTTTAACCTTTTTATCAATTTAACCATTTACGGAATAAAATAATAATTATAAGAAAATTGAATACTTTCATTTCATAAAATTCGGTGTCTTACAACCTCCCCTCCTTATAAAATTTTGCCCTCGAAATTTACGTACGTACCTGGTATGCCGAAGAGGTGAGGATACCTTGACTTCATTTCAGATTCTAACTCTTGAGGTATAACCTTTGAGTGTTGAATAGGATCCTTGTTATCCAATATTTTAAAATGATCTCCTCATACATTAAATCTTCTGCTATCTCGTCTAGTTCCAATTCAATAATGTGGTTCGGGTCGTCCATATATTTACGTAACATCGATACGTAAAAAAAACGTTATGAACACGAGACATACTTGGTGATAAGGCGAGTCTAGAGGCCACAGTTCTTACTCGATCGAGGATTTCAAATGGGCCAATTAAATCGAGGGTTGAGATAATGCCTTCTTGAACCTTCTTCTTCACAGTCATCAGATTCGGGTGTGTAGCTTGAGCGGCTTTAACTTTATCGATTAAAGTTGATTCTACTCGTATATTCATTATCTTCACGTGGGTCCCTAGAGTCTTTAACTCTATCTTCATCATTTGTAAGTTATACGAAATGGGTTTTTGTGTTAACAACATTGCATTCGTAAACACATACTATCTTCTACTTAACGCGTCAGCTACCACGTTCGCTCTTCCACATTGATATTGAATGGTATAGTCATAATCTTCAACAGCTCGAGCCAACGTCTTTGGCACATTATACGTTCATTTTGGGTGAAGAAAATATTTGAGGGTTCTAAAAATGGGTTTTGTACCGGGGTCAATACAAAATTCGATTACACGCTCTAGGGGTAGGCTAAGAAGTCTTCAAGAATACGCCAGAAAATTTATTAACAAAAGAAATATCATTCAAAACTGTGACTGTCATCCCAAGACTTGAATAGCACGTCACATTGATATCTATCAACTTGCCACCGTTATTCATGGTGTCCCCTACTGATAGTATGGATTCGGTGTATTCCAAGACTTGGAAGTCACCAATGAAAGGATCGGGGATCTTTACTTATGGCTTGATATGACAATGATTGACTGTTGTGGTTTAGTTGCTTGAATTCGCATAATAGGTTGGTTAGGAATATGAAAGCTAAAAACCTTACGAAAACAATCGATTTTAGCATGATGAGTAGTTAACCAATCAATCCCTAAAATCACATCAAATGCAAGTATTTTCAAAGAAATAAGATTAATAGGTAACGTGCGGTTACCAATTGGAATCAAACAAGACTTATAAAAGTGGATGTAATGAAGGTTTCTCCCAACGGAGTTTCAACAGATAAGTCAAAGTCTAATTTCTCCGGAGTCAAATTTAAACGTTGAGCGCAAGTAGGAGAACTAAAAGAATGGGTAGAACTTGTATCAAATAAGGTATATACATCACTAGAGTTTATGATTAGCTTATCCGTGATCAGCTTGTTCGGATTCCTCACTTTTTGGGAGGTTATGACAAACGCTCTCCCTTGAACTACCGGTTTTTTCTTGTCTGGGATGGCCTTTGATGCCTCCATACCAACTGGACTTCACTTTAGTGCATGAAAAAATAGGGCTAGGTGACCTTCTCTTCCACAATTGTAACATGCTTTGGACTTCATCACGCAGTTTGGACTGATATGTCCCTACCCTCCGCATTCGTAACAAACGACCGGCGGTCGTTCTCCTTCCTTAACAACAGGTGCTGGTGCTGACGTCTTTCCATCGTTGTTGAACCTCCTCTTCTTGAAATTTCCACTCTTATTATCTTGGCCATGATTACCACCGAAGTGGTTATCATTCTTCGCATGATAATTTCCCCCATGATGGTTATCATTATTTCGATGGTCGTTGCCACCGGTACGATTATTATCGTGTTGTTGCTCGTTATCCTTTCGTTGGGCTGGCTCATTATCGCGCTCTAATAATTGAGCCCTATTCACTACATGTGAGACCCCAAATTTTATGAATAAAGATTTAAACTTCTCGAAATATTTTTTTTCAAAATTATGGTGTGGATTTGGGATAATGTTATAGTTGTGGGTAATATTTATAAATTTTGAAAAGTATGCAAGTTGTTGTATAATATTCATTTGGTCGGGAAATATTCTTTTTGTCGAGGAATATCCATATGACGACACAATTATTGGTGGACCCCACAACAGAATTATTGTCAGATTGAGAAAAAGACAAAAATATTTTTATGAAAATAACGGCGGAAGTTTTACCGTTAAAACTGTTGAACTACTCGGTAGTAAAAGTACAAAGAATATATCGTGGTTGCATAGTAGCAGCACCAGTATTGATTATTGATGCTTACGTGAGAAGTCACTCCGCTTTTGTTCAAGTATTGCTACTGAGAATTCTTTGATAAGATCTCACGTTATTTGATTCAATTATTGTCGATATTTTATATATTATTAAATCAATAATTAAGTTAACAAAGTTATTAATATTATTATTTACATTATTAAAGATGTCTAGAAGTTCTGTCAAGGAGAGGTTTGTTCACCTAATTGCGCGCCAATAAAGAGAAATCCTTATTGGAAAGCCCCCTTTTTCCTGGGAACGACCTGGTCGATTAATATTGTGAATTATAATAATGATGATAAATGTTGTTAAATATATTAAGGTGTCTTTTTATGAAGTCACGGAAGTTTATATATATATATATATATATTATAAATTTTGTTTTATTAGAATTATTAATGTAATAAAATAGAAAAGCTTTTTATATAAAACAGAATACTTTTACAAAGTTATTTATTTTATTAGACAATAATTAGAATATAATATATTCTATTATGCATAGTGTTTGCATAGTGCCTCTGTATAGTATTTACATAGTAAAATCTTTTTATATAAAACAAAATACTTTTATAAAGTTATTTGTTTTATTAGACTATAAATAGAATATATTATATTCTATTATGCATAGTGTTTACATAGTGCTTGCATAGTGTTTGCATAGTAAAATATTTTTATATAAAATGTAATACTTTTATAAAGTTATTTGTTTTATTAGATTTTAAATAATATATATATATATATATATATATATATATATATATATTATAAATAGAATATATTATATTTATTGCATAGTATCCTTTCTATTTTCTATAAATAGGATGCTTAGTTAGAATTGAAAATCACACGTAATTTGGAGAATTCTTCTTCTATAATCTCGAAAGCGTATTTCTTTAGAGTTTAAGAAAGCTTTGGCGTAGTGAAAGTTTTCTTCAAGTATATCCCCATACTCACCCGCCGGAGTACTCTTTTTTATAAGGTAAGGGATATTATTTGTTGTATTCGTAAGGGGTATTATTTCCTTCGTATTCATGAAGAGAACTTCTGTTATTCCATTTCCTTATTATTCTGTTGGAATAACCTGTATATGTGAAGTACCACATATATGGTGAAATTCTTCTGTTATTACATTCCTTATTATTCTGTTGGAATAACCTGTATATGCGAAGTACCGCATACATGGTGAATTTCTTCTGTTATTCCATTCTTTATTATTCTGTTGGAAAATCCTATCTGTGCGTATTATGCATGACCTGGTTCCATTATTTATTATTCTTTAGGAATAACATGTCTGTGCGATCTATCGCATGCATGGTGAATTCTGTTGTTATTTTATTATTTATTATTCTGTTGGAATAACCTGTCTGTGTGGTCTATCGCATGCATGGTGAATTTTGTTTTTATTCCATTATTTATTATTCTGTCGGGATATCATGTCTGTGCGTTTACGCTTGACCTGGTTCCATTATTTATTATTCGCTTAATATATATCACATGCATGCGTTACGCATGACCTGGTTCCATTATTTATTATTCTGTTGGGAATAACCTGTCTGTGCGATCTATCACATGCATGGTGAATTCTTCAGTTACTCCATTCTTTATTAGTCTATTTTAATAACCTGTCTATGTGGATTACCACATGCATGGTGAATGATCCTTTGTATTAATTCCTTATTAAATTGTGGAAATGATCTGTTTACGTGGATTATGATGAAAGTCATAATAAAAGCACTGGACTGATGAAAATCATGGGTATATGTAGTATTAGTAAGTGTTATGATGAGTTATGTTGGCTATTATGTGAAAACATGAAAGTTTCTTAAAAATCACAAAGAGTTGAAAATCAGATTTTGGTAAAAATGGAATATAAAATTCAATTGACCATATCTCCTATTATATTTTGAATTTTTGAGTATGGGTTCAAGAGTTAGATTTATGAGTTTTCTAACTTATCCAAGTGGAATCACTGGAAAAGGTGTTGTAGATTTTCGTGTGGACTGATTTTAGCGAAGTAGTCAAAAACTACAAAGTACCAAAAAGGCTATTGTCCAGAAATTTAAAAGAGCATTTTCGGCCACTTAATTTGTGAGAAAAATTCTGGCCTTTTGGGACATGGAGATATATCGTAGAAAGTACATCCTGTCCAAAAAATGAGCTTATTCCGACTTAAAATGAGCAAGTTATTACCATTTCAATATTTAGGTTTTTCCGACGAAAAATGCAATAACCGGAGTTCTATAACTCCGATAACCATGAAATTTAAACTGGAAGCTCACGTTAACAGGTGTAAAATCCTGCCAAGACTTGGGAATTTCTGGAGTTAAATTTGAAGTAGCTAATTTCTTAAGGAATTAATTAGAAATTGAATTTTGAAAAATACTTAAGAGAGTTGAAAAATTATAAAAAAATACTTGTTGTATATGAAATATATGTATATATGTTTGGGCAAAGGATAGAAAAATAACAAGTTGATTTGGTAATTTTTCATAAAAATGGTTTAGTTACGAACATATAAGTTAAATATGTTATGTGAAGTTGAAAAATTAGTAATTAGGATTTTATGGCTTGGGAATCCTATATAGGGTATATGCAGATTTTTGATAAGGGATTTGATCATTGGTGATGAAATCTTATGAGTATGGCATTTTTGAAAGATTAAATGCATTATTTGGTAAAGTATAAACAATTGAAATAAATTGTTTATAAGTTTAAGAAGTGATTAAAATATTGTTATAATATTAGATTATGAGTTTATTAAGTGATTGATAATATTTGGATAAATTTAAAGTCTTTAATATTTATCCTTGTTTTCGTTTGATTAATGTTTATATCATTGTCATCATTCTCATGTTTATATTGTGATAAAAGTCATATTTGGCTTACGTGCATTGATGGACTTGGTGTGATTATGACCAGAGATTTTTCGGTATAGTCATGACCATAATGTGACGAATGATGTGGTAAAAATCCTCAGTGGCCTGTAGTGCATTTATGGACAGTTTTTGGTATGATTATGACCAGGGATTACTCGGTATAGTCATGACCATTGATGATTTAATGAATATCCTTGGCCCGTAGTGCAGGGATGATTCGATGATGTGGTTTATTTATTAAGCTGAGTCTCAGCGATTAAGTTGATGAAAAACTTTTTAAATCATAGAAGATAGTAGATTTTGTTCTCTACTTGACTTTTTTAATGGATTGCTTGTTCCACTGTAGTTAAACTTGATGTCTTTTTTATTTTATCAGTTTAACATTGTTGAAGGCTAATGATAATTTATTCTACATTATCTTAGTCGTAATATTTCTTACTAGGCTAGTTAAGCTCACCCTTTCTTTCACTGTTCTCTTTAGGAAATGAGAATATAGCTAGGACGAGTCGGGGAACGGAGTGACGGTCCGGATGATAGCATTAGTAGTCCTCACTATCCTGTTAAATAATGTGACAATAAATGTAATGAGGACTTCTTTGAGTGTGGATATTGTCTAGATGACAATATTCTTATTAAAACTCTCAGCTATGTTTTGTCGTATTTTTTCACGACGTTTGTATAATTAAGTTGTATTTCTATTTTGTATCATGTATTTGGCGACTCAAGATGGGTGATGTATACCTATTTTTTGGGGCGTCACAGTTGGTATCAAAGCTTAGGGATATGATCCTTGGCTGAGATGTGAGACAAGAACTAGGAGGGGAGAGATGGGGAATTCCTTCGCTAGTATGACCTACCTAAATTTATTTGGTATTTAATTAGTCGGTCAGAGTATAGGAATAATATGTGATATAATAATTAACCCTTGTTTTGTGGTAGTATTTGAAAATGGCATCCGAAAATGTTGAGATAAGCAATGAAGCACATGAGACCGTTGAGACACCTTTAATCACTAACCAGGTTAATGTGATGTCAGACGAATAAGAAATTAGAGATATCTACGTGGTGAGTGAAGAACTAATAGTTGCACCCGAGCTAGTTACAGAGGTAGCAGCTGAGAGTGAGGAATTAGAAGAACCTGAGGAGAATTGGTTAGAAGAATTTTATGATCAAAATTTAGAATTACAAAATCGTATTCATGAGTTAGAAGAGCAGGTTGAAGAATGGCAAGCGGTCGTGGAGCAAAGAGATGTAACAATTCAAAATTGTGTTACCCGATGTGCGATGCTTTGAATGTAAGAACTCTTCAAGAGTATAAGATATTAGACCTGGAATCTGAGAATGCTATGATCAAAGTTCTGATGAAAGAAGAAGAAACTGAACGAATGAGAATAGGTGATGCATGGGTAAAAACCGCACGACGCGTAGATATTGTAGAAAAAGACGTCCGATCCAATAAAGCCAAAATAGATGAAATGGATTTTGCTTTTTAGACAGCAATTGGGAGAATCCAACATCGAATTCGGAATTACCCTGTGCAGAGCGGTCAACCCCAATTCGATATGGATCGGAGAATAATGATTCAAATCATGGATTAGGAATGTGATGAAGCAATTAAGGGTGGAATGTATTCTATAGCAAGTCAAAATTTGGTAGCTTAAGTGAGAGCATTTATCGAGGAACCCGAACGAAGTTATCACGGGTAAGTTAATCATAAACTCTTGCGAAGTCTATACCTTGTTAGATACCGGTTCTACCCACTCTTTTATTTCACCTAGTTGTGTTTAATGTTTGAACTTGGCTCTTGAGAAATTAGACTTTGATTTATCTGTTGAAACTCCATTGGAAGAAACCTTCGTTACCTCCACTATTTATAAATCTTGTTTAATTCAAATCGACACTTTCACGTTACCTGTCGATCTTATCTCTTTGAAAATACTTGCCTTTGATGTGATTTTAGGAATCGATTGGTTAACTACTCATCAAGCTTTTCGTAAGGTTGTTAGCTTTCATATTCCTAACCAACCTATTATGCGAATTCAAGTAACCAAACCACTAAAGTCAATCATTGTCATATCAAGCCATAAGTAAAAAGACCCGAGCCTTTCGCTGGTGACTTCCAAGTCTTGGAATACACCAAAGCCAGACTTTCTGTAGGCGACGCCGTGAATGACGATGGCAAGTTGATATGTATCAATGTAACGTACTATCCAAGTCTTGGATGAGAGTCACAGTTTTTAAGCAATATTTTTATTGTTAATAAATTTCTTGACGTATTCTTGAAGACTTCTTAGCCTACCCCTAGAGCGTGAAATCAAATTTTGTACTGACCCCAGTACAAAACCCATTTCTTCAACCCTTAAATATTTCTTCAACCAAAATGAACGTATAATGCGCCAAAGACATTGGCTCGAGCTGTTGAAGATTACAATCATACCATTCAATATCATCATGGAAGAGAGAACGTGGTAGCTAACGCGTTGAGTAGAAGATCGTATGCGTTTACGAGTGTGATGTTGTTAACACAAAAACCCTTTTCGTATAACTTAAAAATGATGAAGATGGAGTTAAAGACTCTAGGGACCCACGTGAAGATAACGAATATACGAGTAGAATCGACTTTAATCGATAAAGTTAAAGCCACTCAAGCTACAGACCCGCAATTGATGAACACAAAAAAGAAGGTTCAAGAGGGCGTTATTCTAGAAGCAAGAATCGATGAAGAGAGGAAATCTTAACCCTCAATTTAATTGGTCGATTTAAAATTCTCGATCGAGTAGGAACTGTGGCCTATAGACTCGTTTTACCGACAAGTATGTTGCGTGTTCATAACGTTTTTCACGTATCGATGTTACGTAAATATGTGGACGACCCGAGCCACATTATTGAATTAGAACTAGACAAGATAATAGAAGATTTAACGTATGAGGAAATACGTGTTAAAATCTTGGATAAGAAAGATCGTATTCAACACTCAAAGGTTATACCTCAAGAGTTATAATCTGAAATGAAGTCAAGATATCCTCACCTCTTCGGCATACCAGGTACGTACGTAAATTTCGAGGGTGAAATTTCATAAGGAGGGGAGATTGTGAGACCCCAAATTTTATGAATAAAGATTTAAACTTCCCTAAATATTTTTTTCAAAATTATGGTGTGGATTTGGGATAATGTTATAGTTATGGGTAATATTTATAAATTTTGAAAAGTATGCAAGTTGTTGTTTAATATTCGTTTGGTCAGGAAATATTCTTTTTGTCGGGGAATATTCGTACGATGGCACAATCATTGGTGGACCCCACAACGGAATTATTGTCAGATTGAGAAAATGATAAAAATATTTTTATGAAAATAACGGCGGAAGTTTTACCATTAAAACTGTTGAACTACTTGGTAGTAAAAAGTATACGAATGTCTGGCGTGGTTGCATAAAGTAGTACACGGTATTGATTATTGATGCTTACGTGAGAAGTCACTCGCTTTTGTTCAAGTATTGCACATGATAATTACCGCATAGTATCTCACATTATTTGATTCAATTATTGTCGATATTTTATATATTATTAAATCAATAATTGAGATAACAAAGTTATTAATATTATTATTTGCAATATTAACGATGTCTAGAAGTTCGCCAAGGAGAGGTTTGGTCACCTAATTTACGCCAAAGAGAGAAATCCTTATTGGAAAGCCCTCTTTCCAGGAACGACTGGCCGATTAATATTGTGAATTATAATAATGATGATAAATGTTGTTAAATATATTGAGGTGTCTTTTATGAAGTCACGGAAGTTTTTTTTTATATATATATATTATATATATATAATTTGTTTTATTAGTATTATTAATGTAATAAAATGTAGAAAAGCTTTTTATATAAAAATGTAATACTTTTATAAAGTTATTTATTTTATTAGACAATAATTAGAATATAATATATTCTATTATGTATAGTGTTTGCATAGTGCTTGTATAGTGTTTGCATAGTAAAAATTTTTTTATATAAAACAAAATACTTTTATAAAGTTATTTGTTTTATTAAATTTTAAATAATATATATATATATATATATATTATAAATAGAATATATTATATTTTATTGCATAGTATCCTTTCTATTTTCCTATAAATAGGATGCTTAGTTAGAATTTAAAATCACACCAGATGTTCAGAGAGTTCTTCTTCTATAATCTTGAGTGTATTTATTTAGAGTTTAAGAAAGCTTTGAGCGTAGTAAAAGTTTTCTTCAAGTATATCCCCGCCCTACCCGTCGGAGTACTCTTCTTTATAAGGTAAGGGATATTATTTGTTGTACTCGTAAGGGGTATTATTTCTTTCGTATTCATGAAGAGAACTTATGTTATTCCATTTCCTTATTATTCATTGAATAACTCGATATATCAAATACCGCATATACATGGTGAAATTCTTCTATTATTCCATTCCTTATTTTTCTCGTTGGAATAACTCGTATATGCTAAGTCAACCGCATACATGGTGAAATTCTTCATTATTCCATTTTTATTATTATTCATTGGAATATCTCGTCTGCGTGCGTATTACATACTTGATTGTTTCCATTATTTATTATTCTCGTTGGAATAACTCGTCTGCATGCGATGTATCGCATGCATAGTGAATTCTGTTGTTATTCCATTATTTATTATTTTGTTGGAATAACCTGTCTGTGCGGTCTATCACATGCATGGTGAATTCTATTTTTATTCCATTATTTATTATTCGCTGTAATTTCACTTCGTGCGTAATGCTTACGCATGACGTTCCATTATTTATTATTCGCTTAATATCATGTATGCGTGCATTTACTCATGACCTGGTTCCATTATTTATTATTCTGTTGGAAATAACCTGTCTTTGTGGATTATCGCATGCATGGTGAATGATTCTTTGTATTCATTCCTTATTAAATTGTGGAAATGATCTGTTTACGTGGATTATGATGAAATTCATAATAAAAACATTGGACTGATGAAAAACATGGGTATATGTAGTATTAGTAAGTGTTATGATGAGTTATGTTGGTTATTATGTGAAAACATGAAAGTTTCTTAGAAATCACAAAGGGTTGAAAATCAGATTTTGGTGAAAATAGAATATGAAATTCAATTGACCGTATCTCCTATTATATTTTGAATTTTTGAGTGTGTTCAAGCTCTAGAGTTAGACCTATGAGTTTTCTAACTTATCCAAGTTGAATCACTGGAAAAGGTGTGATATATTTTTTTGTGGACTGATTTTAGCAAAGGAGTCAAAAACTGCAAAGTACCAAAAAGGCTACTGTCCAGAAATTTAAAAGGGCATTCTCGGCCACTTAATTTGTGAGAAAAATTTTGGCCTTTTGGGACATGAAAATATATGGTATAAAGTACCTCCTGTCCAAAAATGAGCTCATTCTGACTTAAAATGAGCAAGTTATGACCATTTCAATATTTAGGTTTTTCCGACGAAAAATGCTATAATCGGAGTTCTATAACTCCGATGACCATGAAATTTAAATTGGAAGCTCACGTTAATAGGTGTAAGATCCTGCCAAGACTTGGGAATTTCTGGAGTTAAATTTGAGGTAGCTAATTTCTTAAGGAATTAATTAGAAATTGATTTTTGAAAAATACTTAAGAGAGTTGAAAAATTATAAAAAAAATACTTGTTGTGTATGAAATATATGTATATATGTTTGGGAAAAGGATAGAAAAATAACAAGTTGATTTGGTAATTTTTCATGAAAATGGTTTAGTTACGAACATATGAGTTAAATATGTTATGTGAAGTTGAAAAATTAGTAAATATGATTTTATGGCTTGGGAATCCTATATAGGGTATATGTAGATTTTTGATAAGGGATTTGATCATTGGTGATGAAATCTTATGAGTATGACATTTTTGAATAATTAAATGCATTATTTGGTAAAGTATAAACAATTGAAATAAATTGTTTATAAGTTTAAGAAGTGATTAAAATATTTTTATAATATTAATAATATTAGATTATGAGTTTATTAAGTAATTGATAATATTTGGATAAATTTAAAGTCTTTAATATTTATCCTTGTTTTCGTTTGATTAGTGCTTATATCATTGTCATCATTCTCATGTTTATATTGTGATAAAAGTCATCTTTGGCTTACGTGAATAGATGGACTTGGTGTGATTATGATCAGGGATTGTTCGGTATAGTCATGACCGTAATGTGACAAATGATGTGGTAAAAATTTTCAGTGGCTTGTAGTGCATTGATTGACAGTTTTTGGTATGATTATGACCAGGGATTATTCGGTATAGTCATGACCATTGATGATTTAATGAATATCCTTGGCCCGTAGTGCAGGGATGATTCGATGATGTGGTTTATTTATTGTCGAGTCTCGTGATTAAGTTGATGAAAAACTTTTAAAATCATAGAAGATAGTAGATTTTGTTCTCTACTTGACTCTTTTAATGGATTGCTTGTTCCGCTGCAGTTAAACTTGATGTCTTTTGTATTTTATCAGTTTAACATTGTTGAAGGCTAATGATAATTTATTCTGCATTATCTTAGTCATAATACTTCTTACTGAGCTAGTTGAGCTCACCCTTTCTTTCATTGTTCTGTTTAGGAAATGAGATTATAGTTGGGACGAGTCGAGGAACGGAGTGACGGTCCAGATGATAGCATTAGTAGTCCTCACTATCCTGTTAAATAGTGTGACAATAAAGTAATGAGGACTCCTTTGAGTGTGGATATTGTCTAGATGACAATATTCTTATTAAAACTCTCAGCTATGTTTTATCGAATTTTTACACGACGTTTGTATAATTAAGTTGTATTTGTATTTTGTACCATGTATCTGGCGACTCAAGATGGGTGATGTATACCTATTTTTGGGGGTGTCACACTACATCTGAATATAAACAAATTTTGTGAGAAATGAGGTATTGACGTATATCGGGTTTCAAATCTCTTAGAAACATTCACGTCATTCGCTCCTCATTATCGACCAAATGGGATGCAAATCGGGATAACTCCGCAAATTTAGCCTCGTATTGCGACACGGTAATATTGTTTTGCTCCAACTTGATAAACTCCACCTCCTTCATGTGACGAATACTCTCAAGAAAGTACTTGTCGTTGAACAGTTCTTGGAACTTCTCCCAAGACATCTTCAGTGCGGCAGGTTGAGTACGCTTTACAGATTCCCACCAATAATCTGCCTCTGCTTGCAACATGAAGGTGGCAAAGGGAACCTTTTGCTCCTCAGAGTATCCTAAGACATCAAATATCTTGTTGATCTGCTTTATCCACGTCTCTGCCTTAGTGGTTTTGGCTCTCTAAAAAACTCTGGTGGTCCCAGCTCCTTGACCTGCTTAGAGGTGAACGTCCGAGAGTTGTCAGTGTTTCCACCTGCATTTTGAACAGGAGTCGCTCTCGCCTGATGTTGCATGAATTACATAAAGACTCTTATCATCCCATTGTTCATCATCTGATCGGTGTTGTTGTTTACCTAAGGATTATTGTCTTCCTGTTGCACATTATCCTGGGTATTGATCGTTGGTGACCTAACGGTCTCATGTGCTTCATTGCTTATCTTAACATTTTCAGATGCCATTTTCAAATACTGCCACAAAACAAGGGTTAATTAACACATCACATATTATCCCTATACTCTGACTGACCAATTAAATACAAAATAAACTTAGGTAGGTCATACTAGCGAAGGAATTCCCCGTCTCTCCCCTCCTAGTTCTTGTCTCACATCTCAACCATGGATCATATCCTTAAACTTTGATACCAACTGTGACCCCCCCAAAATAGGTATACATCACCCATCTTGAGTCGCCAAATACATGGTACAAAATTCAAATACAACTTAATTATACAATAGTCGTGTAAAATACGACAAAACATAATCTAAGAGTTTCAATAAGAATATTATCATCTAGACAATATGCACACTCAATGGAGTCCTCATTACATTTATTGTCACACTATTTTTTAGAATAGTGAGGACTACTAAAACAACCATCTGGACCATCAATCCGTTCCCCGACTCGTCCCAGCTATATTCTCATTTCCTACAGAGAACAGTGAAAGAAAGGGTGAGCTCAACTAGCCCAGTAAGAAATATTATGATTAAGATAATGCAGAATAAATTATCATTAGCCTTCAATAGTATAACAACTGAAAGAATGTAATAGACAAAAATTTTTAGATCAAAAACTGCAGCGGAATAAGAAATCCATTAGATGAGTCAAGTAGAGCATAAAATCTACTATCTTCTATGATTTAAAAAGTTTTTCGTCAACTTTATCGGCCGAGACTCAAAATTTTAATAAATAAAATCGAATCATCCTCGCATCACTACCAAGGATATTCATGTAATCATCAATGGTCATGATTATACCAATAATCCCTAGTCATAATCATACCAACAAACTGTCCATCAATGAACTACATGTGCTAATGAGGACTTTCACCACATCATTCGTCACATTACTACCATGATTATACCGAATAATCCCTAGTCAAAATTATACCAAGTCCATCTATGCACGTAAGCCAAAGATGACTTTCATCACAATATAAGCATGAGGATGATGACAATGACATAATAATTCAATAAAACAAGTTCAAGGATAAATTTTAAAGATTTATAATTTAATTTATCCAGAAATCAATAACGTCCAAATTTTCAACATGATACTATTTTGTGGAGTAAAATTCAAGAATACTCAGAAGAATATTTCCATGAAAGATATTGGATGAAGCGCAAATATCCAGGATATTCTACTAATTTCATGGAGTATAGAAGCCAAAACTTTAACCAACTAAGTATAATAGAATATATGAACTGCAAATGGATTTTCGCCTGCCATTCGGTAATCCACGTAGACAGATCATTTCCATAATATAATAAGGAATGAATACGAATGATCATTCACCATGCATGTGATAATCCACATAGACAAAAGTTATTCCAATGTAATAATAAAGAATGAAATAACATAAGAATTCACCGAAAAAGCGATAGATCCGCACGCATAAAAGTTATTCCAACATAATAATAAAGAATGGAATAATGTAAGAATTCACCGTGCATGCTATAGACCACAAAGACAAAGTTATTCCAATGTAATAATAAAGAATGGAATAACAGAAGAATTCACCAGAATGCGATAGATCCAGATGCATGAGTTATTCCAATGTAATAATAAAGAATGGAATAACAAAAGAATTCACCAGGCATGCGATAGTAATCGCATGATGTATAAAAGTTATTCCAATGTAATAATAAAGAATGGTATAACAACCCTTACAAATATTGAAAGAATTAACTCTCTTCATGAACACGGAAGAAATAATACCCCATACCTTAGAAGAAACTAGATACTAGAATAGTTGCTCTTGTGAGACTTAGTAAATTGGTGAGAAATGAAGGCAGAATGAGCTTCTATTTATAAGAAAATATATTTTCAATAATTGAACATTTTGGGGCTCAAAATATTACAGTATAATACCTCCCTCTTTTTCTTCATTTTTAATTTAGTCCTGCAAGTATTATCAAACTTGCACCACCTCCCCTAATAATAAATCATGTGAATTAATAGTTCATTTATGTGACTCAATAGTATAATCATGTGAAAAAACTAGTATAGTACCTTCAACTATACCTCTATTTTTTAATTTAGTCATGCAAGTAATATCAATCTTGCACCAACTCCCCTAATAGTAAATCATGTGAATCAATAGTACACACATGTGAACACATAGTTATAAGCATGCGAATTAATAGCAATTAATTTCTCATTTATTCGGTTAATTACCCGATTGGTCAATATAACCTCCAGACATCAATTATTATCGAAATAAATGTCGATTTCCACTAACACTAATAATTCCAACACAATGGAACTATCAATTTCATCTCTAATCAACACGAACTTATTCATCATTAATATTATAACTCGCAATATTTAATAACCAGGTCATTCCCAAGAAAGAGGGGGGCTTTCCGATAAGGATTTCTCCTTATCAAAAGCAATTAAGTGACCAAACCTCTCCTTGACAGAACTTCTAGACATTGTCAATATTGCAAATAATAATATGAATAACTTTGTCGTCTCAATTATTGATTTAATAATATTATGCAGATGATACTGTAACAATAATTGAATCAATAATATGAGAGATATGATGCAGCAATTACTATAGCAATAATTGAGTATAACCGAGTGACTTCTTACGTAAGCATCAATAATCAATACCGTGTGATACTATGCAACCACGCCAGACATATTCATTACTTTTACTACTGGGTAGTTCAACGGTTTAACTCAGAAACTTTCGCCGTTATTTTTATAAAAAGATAATTCTGTCGTTTTCTAAATACGACAATACTTCTGTTGTGGGGTCCACCAACGATTGTGTCATCGTACAAATATTCCATGTTAAGACGAATATTTACCGACACAACGAATATTTTATAACAACTTGCATACTTTGCAAAATTTTCATATATCACCCTTAACTTTAACCTTTTATCAATTTAACCATTTATGAAATAAAATAATAATTATAAGAAAACTGAATACTATCATTTCATAAAATTCGAGGTCTTACACTAGGTCAGTCAAACTAGGCCACAACAACTGTTCTTGAACATTTCTGGAAAACCCAGAAATTTTCTTGAGCGATTTGGTCAATCATGGTTTTGACCATGAATCGCTACTATCCTGATACAGATCTGGGTAAGATAATGGCTTGGAAGTGTAGATCTCATGTCAGACTACAACCTTAAAGTAACAACATGACCAAAGCACTTAACAGGAGCAAGATTAAAGATCTAAAAAACATGTCAGGAGCTTTCTGGAAAAATCTGGGCTGCCCAGATTCCAGACTTCTTGTAACTTTGACTGCTTGTAACTTACGATCTAGACATGATATGACCCTGATTCAAGTTGCAGAACAAAGACCACATGGCGTACTATAGATTCATAACATTAAACACCATAAACATCTAACACAGAAGAATCTAGAGGCTCTGACATTTGCTTGTTAGTCAACATTTTTCTAGTTTTCCAAATTTCAAAAAAATGTTATTTCGTGCACTTTGATGTTATGGATCTGGGATTTAACAACCCAGATCACTAAATGACACCTTATTACACATTTCTAACCAACAACTTATAACATTTAACATCAAATACAAGGATATCATGATTTAGGTTTTTATACCTTCTTTGAGCTTTGAAGTATAATCTGATCATCATGATCTGATTTTGCCAAGTTAGAGACCGATATAGGCTTATTATATCTTACTTTCTCACTCTAAATTTCGAAGTTTGAAGAGAGAGAAGGTCTAGGTTGCTCCTCTAAGTAAAATAGGAGATGTTTCTTACTTTCAAAAATATAACTTTGATGCAATTAATATGGCTAAGATAGCTGTCAAATGGTGGTTGATTTGTGTTGTAATAAGTCACATGGAGTTGGTGTAGTTGGTGAACAACTCACAATTGACAAGATTTGCACTCAACCTACAAATAATGCACAAAGGGCATAAATTTCATTTGACTTCACATTTTAATTCTAAAATTATCATTTGATCAGACCCTTAGGGTTTGACCCTTAGGGTTTAACCCGTAGGGTTAAAACCTAAGGTTTCCAAATATCAATTTTCTAGGATTTTCGGATTAGGGTTTTCAAAATATAAAATTAATATTTCAAAATTATTATTATGATTCTATAATTATATTTAGATTTTCTAATCATAAGCTCAATCTTGCTAATTAGGATTAATATTCCCTAATTAATATTGTTAATTTAGCAATTAAATCCACAACTGTACATTAGGGTTTCTGACAGAACAATTATGGTTCAAAAATTTGAAATTAGGGTTTGCTAATTAATTAAGCTTTACGCTAATTAATATTATAATTTATAGCACTTAAGCATTATAATTATCCTTTTAGTTCCCAGATTAGGGTTTCAAATACCCGAAATCTGAAATTAGAGTTCCCAGATTTGGTATTAGGGTTTTCTAAAAATCAGTTAGGGTTTCAAGTGAATCATTAGGGTTTTTCCTAATTAAGTTATAATTGATAATGTTTAACCTTATATATAGCATTTACATTCCCAAACTAGGGTTTTAAATTTGTGAATTAGGGTTTTGGATTCTCGGAACCGAAATTAGGGTTTCTAGAACCGGTTTCTAGTGTTTCTTATCCATTGCTAGGGTTTTCTAACCGAACATCGATATTTGACAATAAAATTAGGGTTTGACAGTGATAAAATTTATCTGGTCAACCCTTGACCCTTAACTACATACTGTACACATATAATACCATATTCAGATAACATAATCACGTATACACTTAATCCTGAATAATTCACCAAAAGCCTACACAAAATTTTAAAATCCTCAAAATTCCATCCAAAAAACATCAAACGCATACACTTATTTTCTGTCTAGGTCTAATATTTGACCTTAAATCCATCATTTAAGATTTTAATAAATTGTCTAATTTTTCAGGTTGTCACATTCACCCCTTCTTCTAAGAATTTCGTCCCCAAAATTTACCTTACACCTTACACCATTCACACATATTATCACATGCTACCCAATACACCACTCACAAGAGAAAAAGTTTCCAAATTGTTTTGAGGAGTCGTATAGACTATTTGACTGTCATTTTCGCAAAGGATATATGGAAATTCATCCGTAAATCGTCATTACTTACGGACACAAAGGGTGATTTGCCCAATATGCCCTGTACTGGCCAAGTACTGGTTTTATCTATTTCTCGTCACTGTCATAGGCATAAAACTTTACCTGTCTTACTGGATTCCACACTAAAACAATTTGGTTCGGGAAATTTTTTTCAATGAGCACTTAGAGTTTTCTTAACATTAGTCTAGCTGAATCGAATAGTGTAGACTCATTTCAATAATTCAATTCAATTGAATTATTTAGGTGAAGCCAAACCCCGTTGGCAAATTAAAATTTTTGAAAATATTTTTGAGAATGACGACATGATGTTGTACTATATTAACAGTCCATTTGAGGATGCCGTCATCATATGACTTTGTCATAACACATCATACAATAGTGGAATAACGATTTTAGATCAAATTCACACTAAGTATTCCTGTATTTACAACTTCATCACCTTTTTATCATCTCTGCACCAGGTTACATGGTACATAAGTGATAAATAAAATATATTTTGATATTTTAAATCATTTGCGTCTAGCCGAAATAATGTTAGATTTTATGCCCTAGAGGCCAATTATTTGATATAATTGCTTAACGTTTTGATATTATATTTGATTGAATAAATGAATGATTTTATTATGGTTTTATTTACTGCGTTATATAATTGTTAACATAATAAAATTCCTTAGAATAGTGATACAAATTATATGGTTTCAAGTATGTGACTTGAACATGAGATTATATAATTACAATTAGTATCATTGTTCTTAAATGTCCCTAGTCGAGTATCATTGTTGATGGGACAACAATGATGCATTGAGACTAGTATATGGATTGACTGATGACCAAATCTCATTGGTCATAAATATATGAGATATTAAGTCAATGCATAGGTACATGTTGAGAACAAAGCAGTAATCGATGCACCACCATGAGAATTCTATGTGGAGCATTATGCGAAGTGTCATTAGCAATTCTCATAGTGACAATGATGTAATGGTCCTCTGACCTGAAATCACTATATTACTACACGGAAATTTATGTACTTTGATATCATCAAATGTCACCTTTAATTGTGGTGGACTATAAAAGTGATTATTATGTACATCATGAATCGTGTGAGGAATATGAGTGATCTAGATGGAATTTAACCCTCCTATTTATTAGGGGTGATATCCATAGGCCTCTTGATTGAGTAGGACTATGAAATGCATGGCCATGCTCAAATAGTGATTTGTTTCATATAGTCTACTCATTGATCAAGAAAACTCAGATTAAATTATGAAGAGTATGACACATTCCATGACTCGAGTTTAATCTAGGATATTAAGGTTAAAAGGATTAAATTACATTGAAACATTGATCACTAAAAGGTTGCATCGAATCATCGATCTTATTATTACTTGGGTAGCAATGATGCATTACTAGATGTCGCTCACTGTTTAATATGATTTTAAAATTATTGCCAACGTGATAATAACCTATAGGGTCACACACATAGAATATAATTTAAAAGGGAATAATTTTAAATTTTAAGGATTAAAATATATTGATATGATTAATAGTATTTAAATCACTAATTTAAATTAAAAGGAAAGTTTGTATATATGTATATATTAATTAAGTAAGACTTAATTAAGTTATATATATATAAATTCAGATTTTATGAAATTAGGTTTTGATTAATTCCATTTAACTACTATATATAGGATATATAGCAGCTGCTTAGGGTTAATTCATAACTTGAAAACCCTAGCCGCTCTTAGAGAGAGACTAGAGAGAAAACATACAGTTTCATAAAGGTTCCTTTGGTGGCTAGTACCGCAAGTCCCTCTTATTGCAGAATTGTTCGACGGTTCATGCGGCGTTCGTGTGGATACCATAGAGACGTAGTTTTGTGAGGAATTGCGTTCAGGATTCAAGTGCATCAATTTCAGATTCTCATTTTTCATATTCGGTATAATCTCTAAACAACTGAGTTAATTGTTTTTTGCTTGGATCCTATTTTTGGGTTTCGGAAATTGCTTTGAATTTTTATATTTCCGCTACGTTTTATGTGCCGAACCCCTACAAATAAGTAGCATAGATTGTACTTTAAACCATTTCAAAAATGATTACGAGTCTACATTTTTTTTAAAAGCACACAGTGCGTATTTAGCTTGATGTCAAAATTTTGAAATCTAGCACAGCTAGGAGGTTTGGAAAACTTATGTCTCCACTAATAATCATTTACTTAAACAATATATTTGTTCCTATAATCCTCAATTCTCCATTCACACACAACTATACCCAGTTCATCAAACCACACTTATGAGTTCATAAACTTGCCACAATTATATGAGTGTAAGAATTTACCCTAGTCAGACCTTTGGCGTCTATTCGCTGAGGGGTTCATAAACATTTCATATAACTATGAGTCACGAAAGTAACATAAGTATGAGTTTTAAGAACTCGTACTTAACCTTATATTCTCTACCTATAACCTATCTATCTGTTATATACATGAGAAAGGAATCACCCTCTTAACATGCATATAGCAAATAGCACGACATAAACATTTCAATGATTATCAGTACCAGGAACTAAGTGGTTGTTGCACCAAGTACAATTCAACTCCCATACGAAGAATTATACAACTCAGCTGCTGACATGAGTCCTTAATTGAAATCCCCACCTAATCTTAACTCCCTTCTCAATATGAATTTCTTTCAACTCGTATTCATAATCCTTTCTTGAATTTGTACCAATTCACACAACAATATTACTATAAACTTTTCAATCATTAAATTGATTCTTCTCCCTGCTATCACCTTATCAGATCACGGAGTGATCTCATCGTATATATTATGATTCATTTCTATACTATGATCATTTGGTTTTATGATCTCCTATCACTGTACTTTTAGTCTTTTAGACTCTATCTATTCATCACTAATGTTCACTTTCATTATCAGAGTTAGGGAACTCTGTATCTTTACAACTCGCCGAGATTCGTCTTTGAATCATACCGACCAACTAACTCTATATAAGTTTGATATTATCCTAATCACTGCGGTTATTGGTCTCAGGTATTCCTACCTAAGATTCATAACCAATAGTTTTGATACCAACTGTGACAACCCCAAATCTGGGTCCCAAATCACCACAGATCTGGTACAATTATTCTACAACTATTGCAGAAGATATAAACATAAATTGTTTATACAATACACTTTTCAAACTTTTCCCCAAAATCGAGTAACCTTAACTTATACACAAATCATAAACTATCTAACATATAACCTTATTACCAAACTATACTATTACAAATTAGCTGCACATTTTATCCCAAGCTGAACTTGGCATTATCCTTTTCCTGTATCCGAACTCATTCGCCTTATCTGAAATGTTTATCAAGATATATCAAGGGTGAGCATGAAAGTTGCCCAGCAAGTTTAAATTTATTTAAGGATATATCGTGATTGAAAGAGTCTGAATAATAAGCTGGCTATAATTCCACAATATAGTTGTGAATTAGCACGAACAAACTTTTGACTGAACAAGTATTAAACATGAACAAATATATATGGACCAAACGGTAATGAAGGTGATCAGCCTTTCATACCTGACTTATACATGTAATATGTACAGAGTACAATTCTACATGGCAATCAGCAATGATTAACCATAAGCATATCCAAATGAAACAACTATTAGTAGAATTAAGAAAAACTTGCCTGAACCGTTGATTACCGCTACGCAATTTATATCGCTTTATCCGAAGACCTAATATTAGTAATATAAATCCCCAATATTAGAATAATATCAACACAGTATAATACTATTATATATATATATATATATATATATATACATACATACATACATACATAGAATAACCTAACCACATAACACATAACTATGTCAGTCTATTACACACATAAGACTTAGCATCAAGTCAGACTATTGCAGTTTGAGTTGAAACCGACATAAATCTGACATCCCGACGGTCTAGTCGTACAATTCTCGAGTTTAAGTTCAATTAAACTCTGCCTAAACACTTAACAATATCCTACATAATTTTATTATCAGTTAAAATATTTTTCATAAACTCGTAATAATTTTCAGATAATTATTACCATTTATCATAATTTTTCAATCATTTATATCGTATTTAAATGAATTAAATACCACATAATTCCTTAATTATTAATATTTATTTAATACTAAATATTAATTAAAATCATAATATAATATTATAATACATTTATAATATCGCAAAGTATTTTTAATACTTTAAAATCATATTTTTATGATTTTAAAATGACTAAATCCATTATCCGATAATTGCTATTAATATTAAAATATTAATATTTTCATGACAAAATATCAAAGGTTATATTTTATAACTTCAAATATTTTATAACACTTAAATCATTTTATATTATTTTTAAAGCATTATTCTAATTTTCCATAATTAATTTAATATATTTATTAAATAAATTAATTATCATTAATATAAATTTAATAATGAATTTCATCACAAAATATCCAAAGTTATTAAAAATAACTTAAAATATTTTCGAATACCATAATATAAATTTTCATGATTTTCAAGTATTAAAATCATATTTAACTAATTTATTTAATATTATAATTAAATAAATAAATACCTTTTATATTCCAAAAATATTAAATATTTTTGAAATATACCCAAAATAATTAAAAACTATTTTCGTGCTTTAAAATAATTTTTCATAATTTATTATGTATTTTTAATAATTAAAAACTATTTATTTCAATTTATTTAATTAAATTATTAATTTACTAAATAAACTGTCGCTAAAATGGCCCTATAGCGACAGAACCGTCGCTATAGGTGTTCCTGGTGTTCTTGGTCCAAGCCCAGATCTTCATGTCAGACTTCGAGAGGCTAGGTTTGACCACTAATAATTTCCAATTCAGAGTGTTTCTAGGGCATGTTAATCGTTGATCGTGTAGTATTTATGTAACACTACATGAAACAATCATCATCTTGATCATACAACAAACTAACAAGAAGATCTTGGTTTGCAAATTCACAGTCAGAGTGTTTCTGGGTTTTCCAGAAACCCAGCAGTTCGAGTGTCCATCTTGTGGCTAGATTATATACATGTTCCAGTCATGTTTCATATGATGTTAAGGTTCAAATCTATAGTAGTTATGTCAAGGTACAACAACAATTCACCAGATCAACTTAAAAACATCAAAACGGTAGGATCTAGGTCAGTTAAACTAGGCCACAACAAATGTTCTTGAACATTTCTGGAAAACCCAGAAATGTTCTTGAGCAGTTTGGTCAACGGTGGTTTGACCATAAATTGCTACGATCCTGATACAGATCTGGGTAAGATAATGGCTTGGAAGTGTAGATCTCATGTCAGACTACAACCTTAAAGCAACAACTTGACCAAAGAACTTAACAGAAGCAAGATTAAAGATCTACAAAACTTGTCAGGAGCTTTTTGGAAAAATCTGGGCTACCCAGATTCCAGACTTCGTGATTGGTCAACGACCTTTGACTGCTTGTAACTTACGATCTAGACATGTTATGACCCTAATTCAAGTTGCAGAACAAAGACCACATGGCATACTATAGATTCATAACATAAAACACCATAAACATCTAACACAGAAGAATCTAGAGGCTCTGACATTTGCTTGTCAATCAATATTTTTATAGTTTTCTAGATTTCAAAAAAATGCTATTTCGTGCACTTTGATGTTGTGGATCTGGGATTTAACAACCCAGATCACTAAATGACACCTTATTACACATTTCTAGCCAACAACTTATAACATTTAACATCAAATACAAGGATTTCACGATTTAAGTTTTTATACCTTCTTTGAGCTTTGATATATAATCTGATCATCATGATTTGATCTTGCCAAGTTAGAGACTAATAAAGGCTTATCATATCTTACTTTGTCACTCTAAATTTCGAAGTTTGAAGAAAGAGAAGGTCTAGGTTGCTCTCCTAAGTAAAATAGGAGATTTTTCGTACTTTCAAAAATATAACTTTGATGCAATTAATATAGCTGAGATAACTGTCAAATGATGGTTGATTTGTGTTGTAATAAGTCACATGGAGTTGGTGTAGTTGGTGAACAACTCACAATTGACAATATTTGCACTCAACCTACAAATAATGCACAAAGGGCATAAATGTCATTTGACTTCACATTTTAATTCTAAAATTGTCATTTGATCAAACCCTTAGGGTTAAAACCTAAGGTTTCCAAATATCAATTTTCTAGGATTTCTGAATTAGGGTTTTCAAAATATAAAATTAATATTTCAAAATTATTATTAGGATTCTATAATTATATTTAGATTTCCTAATCATAAGCTCAATCTTGCTAATTAGGATTAATATTCCCTAATTAATATTGGTAATTTAGCAATTAAATCCACAACTGTACATTAGGGTTTCTGACGGAATAATTAGGGTTCAAAAATTTGAAATTAGGATTTGCTAATTAATTAAGCTTTACCCTAATTAATATTATAATTTATAGAACTTAAGCATTATAATTTTCCTTTCAGTTCCCGGATTAAGGTTTCAAATACCCGGAATCTGAAATTAGAGTTCCCAGATTTGGTATTAGGGTTTTCTAAAAATTAATTAGGGTTTCAAGTGAATCATTAGGGTTTTCCCTAATTAAGTTATAATTAATAACGTTTAACCTTATACATAGCATTTGCATTCCCAAACTAGGGTTTTAAATTTCCAAATTAGGGTTTCAGATTCCCGGAACCGAAATTAGGGTTTCCAGAACCGGTTTCTTGAGTTTCTTATCCATTACTAGGGTTTTCTAACTGAACATTGATATGCGACAATAAAATTAGGGTTTGACACATAAAATTTATCTAGTCAACCCTTGACCCTTAATCACATACTGTACACATATAATACCATATTCACATAACATAATCACGTATACACTTAATCCTAAATAATTCACCAAAAGCCTACACAGAATTTTGAAATTCTCAAAATTCCTTCCCAAAAACATCAAACGCATACACTTATTTTCTGTCTAGGTCTAATATTTGACCTTAAATCCATCATTTAAGATTTTAATAAAATGTCTAATTTCTCGGGTTGTCACAAACACATGATTTGAACATAAATTTTGATTCCAAAATAAGCCATATTCATATATACACTACTACAAAACAGTAAATAGATGACGCAGAAAAAATGTTGTGGTTTCAATCAGAAAAATGTCGTGGTTAAGTGTGTCATCTATTTGACACTCTTACACAACGTTTTTAAAAAGTTGTAGTTAAGCACAATCCTATAAATTAGCAGATGCTTAAAAACGTTGTAGAATGTATGATTCCACAACGTTTTCTGGATAAAAACGTTGTAGTTTAATATATCAGACAACGTTTAAGAACTTTCACACAACGTTTTTAAAATGTTGTAGATTAAAAAAAAGAAAAAAAAGGTTGTGGTTCACCTATATTACCAATACACCTGCAATATGCTAATGCCATGATATATAGCTAAAATTACAAAAAAAATATTAATACCATACAATACGTTTACATCCCAATAATTCTTTGTAATGCCAATTACAAAGAATATTAATACCATACAATACGTTTACATCTCAATAATGCCAAACTATCCATACATCTCAAATTCACTTTTCAATATAATTACTACTATATTGAATTGTGAATTTGACTACATCCACAAAATATACCAAACTATCCATAAAATTAAACTACTACCGATTAAAATATCCATAAAAAACCCGTAATGTAAAATAATGAGAAAAAGATCCATATCAATGAATCAGAAACTTTGTACACCACTCAATAATTGTAAAATGAGTACGTAAGCAATATAAAGATATAAATGGCAATAAAGATCCAAAAAAATAATATCTAGAAATTAAATGTACATGCCAATGAAGTAAAGATTCACCAAAGGAATTAACTATATATAGCGTGAGAATGAATTGATAAGGGGTAGATTTTAATATTTCTTCTTCCTCTTTTAATGGAAGCATCTAAACATATTCATTATGTTGAATTTTTAGCCAATGGAGTATGGGTTTGGATTCTTTGGAAAAAGAAAAGGAAACTTTTCAAGTCTTACCTAATAGGATAACAACACATCCAAACAATTACCATTATTTTCATAAATATTAGCCTTATATTGACACAAACGGTTCATAAAATTAAATATAAACTATACTAAATCTATTATGCTAAGGCAGTTAATACATCTATAAAATAACCCTGCCATCAGGACACTATAAATTATTTTACGTGTAGACTCGGATAATTCATAAATGCATCACCTTGGCAGTAGAAACCGCAGCTTCACCCAGTTTAGAGCGGAAGTCGCTGACAATATTTGGCTGCAAGAAAGGGAGTTATTGTCAGAACTCTTAACATCTTTAAATAAAAACCAAACAGTAAACAATATAAGAAAGCATTACAGCTGGAGCTTCTTCAATTATCTTCTGGTGTCTTCTCTGCACACTACAATCCCTCTCATTCAAATGTATAATGTTACCATGTTTGTCCCCAAATACCTATCATATTAGGCATATTAAGAATTAAAAAATGCACCAATAATCATGTATAATATCTGTTTCTAATTCATGTTTTCAGATTAAATAAGCACTAATAAACAACTTATGCATCAACTCTACCAAGACGTAGACCAATTTGAAGTTTGAAGAAACCGATCGTCAATAATGGGAGTTAGTTTGCGATACATACCTTATAATGAGGACTAATTAAAACTAACAGCTAAAAGGAGAAATACAAACAAAAAAGAGTACCTGGACTTCTATATGCCTTGGTCTTGTAATATATTTTTCTAGCAATATTGTATTAACGCCAAACGAAGCAGTAGCCTCACGTCGTGCTCCCAAGAATGAGTCAACAAATTCATTTGGACTTTGCACAATCCTCATACCCTAAAGATGGACACAAAATCACATAAATGATGGGCTGAGAACTTTGAATGGGACAAATAAACAAGCTACTACTAATTAAAACACTCGAACCCTATTTGGGTTAGTATCACAAGATTATATGCTGACATCATCATGTTTTCTGCTTTATCTTTTCATCTCTTTTCATCATTTTCCTTTTTTGGCTAAAAGAAGAAGTTTTAATTAGAAAAAGAGAGAGGACAACTTTCATCTTATTTCTTATTATCCTTTGGACACATAAAGCCAAGCAAACATAAATTATAATGCTGAACAAGTTGAAAGTTTTAGAATCAGAGTTGTATATTTTATAAATTAAGAAATCATACATAATATTTTTGCTTTTTAGATTGCTAGACTCTATTAAACCTTATAATTCAAGGTCAAATTAAAACTCCTTGATAAAGAAAATTTTGGTAACATTCCTCAAGCTGTACACCATTTTCACTGTTCAAATTGCAGAACATACATACACATTTGAATTCAAATTCATAAAGTAAAGCAAGAACAAGGATGTCTAAGTATTATAAATTAAAAGAAGAAGTTATTTTTAAGGAAAAAAATAAGAGAAGTATATTTATTAGTATATAGTATATTAACTACAAACAGGAAATAGAATACTCTATTGACCATCTAACATACCTTGTGTTGGCTTTATCAAAATAGGGTAGCCAATTTTGTCTGCTTCTGATTTCATAAGGTTAATATCTTGGTCATCCCCATGATATCCAGGCACAACTTACTACTATTTGTAGCCACTATTACAGAATGCTTACCCTGGCTTTTAATTAGTCCAATTGCAGTAAGCAGAAAGAGAAATAGAAACAGAAGAACAAGAAGAAGACAAAGCTAAGAAAATTAACCTGATAAGGGAACCTGAGATTGGCTCATGGGAAGAGGTTCTCCATTTGCAATACGGATTTGCCACTCTACAAGATTTTGACCAATAATTTGTTATGGTAACAGGTTTTCACACCAGAATGGAAAGACTAACTTAGAAAGACCACTACTAAAAGAGGTAAAAAAAAGGACATGTAAGACCATTTTCACAAATCTCTAGATCTCAACAGATTATAGGTGAATAAATAAAGGTAAATAAATAAAATGATATGAATGAATTTCTCTTAAAGAGCACATTATTTTCTTCAGAGATGGAGTAGCAACACATTAAATCAATATCACTAAACTCCTATAACAATCCCCCAAAGTGGGGATAAAATTATTAAACAACTAACCTTTGGAATTGGATCGTTTTCTTCAGACTAACCGACACCATCTCAGATTCGAGATAGAAATAACATAGCCAGAGCTTACATGGGCATAAAAAATCATACAAAACATTCTGCAATCAAACAACCCATATTGAACTGAACTGATCTCACATGATAGCCATTCCACTATTTTTCTAAGTGAATGAAGATCCGGAATCACACTAAGACATTGTCACAGTTATTGTAAATCTTGTCTGCAGATAATTTAAGATGCATCCAATACAATCTCTTTCAAATGCGCATCCAACTATGTTGGTTCCCATAACAAATTGCTCACAACATAAGTATATTAAGAAACCACTTGAAAAAGGTTGTTAAGATAACCTCTATTAAGCATTCAATTATTCATATTTACAACTGCAACTGCTCATAAAATTATAAACCCCTTGCTCCAATTCCTAAACTTCATCCTCAAAAAGAAAAAGATCAAAGGAACAAAGTACACTTATTATTCCTTTAATCTTTACTGTCTATAACTGGTTATACCTTCCAGTGCATCCCAAAATTTGGAAGCCATGATCCTGTAACTTCCCACAAAAGAAACATTACATGTGTAACCATCTACCACAACTTTATTTTAACCCTGCAGGAAGCAAAATAATTTTCTCAAAAACCCACAAATGAAAAAAAGTCAACAATATATTCTAAACCCAAATAAACAAGAACTATAACTTTATAGGAGGATCAGGAACTTTGTAACAATCAGGAGTTACTGATGACAACCACATACCCGGAAACAAATTCTATACAAAACATCACAAAAAATCAAATATTAGTGAATAAAGAAATTCCAATAATAATGAAAATTAGAAATTGTGCAAAAACAAAAGTAGTTCTTACATCAAGCTATTTCTGAACAATCGTAGCTCTCTTCTTAGGTTTCCTAGAAGGCCTTGATCCAGTCGTTAAAAAGATATCCTCTTCGATCTCGTCACGCTCAAGGGTGATCGAAAACTTTTGCTTCTTTTCTTTCTCTGCAGGATTAGTATTCGCATCCGGCCGGATCTGAGCTTTATTCTCCTGTATTTTAATTGTTCCTCCATTATTCACATTACTTTGCTTCCGCAAAGGCTTTCTAGGCCTCAAATTCCAAGTTTTTGGCTCAACAAATTCCTCAATAGGCAAGGGGGACGGCGGGGTTGAAGGGGACGACACCGTGAGAGAGTGAAGATGATTGAGAGATAGGGGAGGGTTTCAGATGATGGAAGACATAATACGCAAGGGGGAGGGTTTTTAATTTCAAGTGAAAAGTGAAAAGTGAAAAGCGTGATTTTTTAAGCTTCGTGTTTTTGAAATACATAACGTTTTGTTAAAAAAAATGTTATCTATTTAAAATAAAAAATTATCCTTTTAAATAGATAACATTTTTTATATATATTTACAACGTTTTGTTAAAAAACGTTGTTAAAAAAAATACAACAAATTTTTTTATAAAAACGTTGTGGGTTAAGTGTTGTCTATTTAGTATTTTGTAGTAGTGATAGTTCACTTTAATATGATTTTCTCCATATATATCATATTTACATGAGTTAAACAACTCAAAAGCATCAACAAATCCATGAAAACAATTTATATCATCAAATTACATATAAAAACTTCATAATAGAAAATTAATCCTTCACACCAATTTTTACAAAGAATTCTTCATGTATATATAAAAAAAACTAGAACTTTAGAAAATAGGATGATACCTTTGCTAGAAGATATGGAAGGCTCAATAATCTTACTCCTCCTTCTAAATTCTCAAACTCACAGAAATTCTCTCTTCTTCCCTCTCTCTTTTCTCTCTTCTTTCTCTTCTCTGTTCTTTCTTTTAGTTTTATGTAATATGAAACTGATATGTTATAATATAATGTATAACATATATTACATATTAATATATAATATAAATATATAACATAACTGATGTCAGTTATACTTTTTGGAAATCAAAAGCTATAAGGCTTGTTTGGCTAAAACCACTTTAAAATTAAAGACTCAAAACCTTTAACCTTGTTCGACAAAACTAAATTAAAAATAATAACTTAAAATCCTTATGCCTTATTTGGTAAAACCCATTTAAATTAAAAACTTAATATTCATGAAGCCTTGTTTGACAAAACTGAATTAAACACTTTTTATTCATTTTAATAACTCGTTTATAATATAGTTTATTATCACTCTTTATTTAATTAAATTCTCACATTCACATTTAATAATAAAGAAAACAACTTATTAAATCAATTTGCCACATAATCCAATACAACAAAATTATAATTTTATTTAATAAATTAACACATCACTTTAATTACTAAATCAAATTAAAACAACATTACAACAACTCATGTAATCCTTATCAACTCTCTAATTTAATTAATAAATTAAATTAGAATATTATCTCATAAAATAGGATTCATCACCACTTTGTTTTCATTAATTTCAAAATACAAATTATCAACTTAATTAACATATTACCTTAATTAATTTAATTCCTACAACTCATGAATTCTTTATTTAATTAATAAATAATCTAAAAATAGTTACTTTACAACAAGCTCATCAATTAAAAATATTTATTTAATTCCATAAATATTTGAAATTATAAATAAAATTCTGGATTGTTACAATAGTTCTCACGGTTGAAAAGCTATCTTATGTCCTTAATACGCCTATCCCTGCAATGATTGCAGATAATGCCTTTGAGGAAGAGATTGTAACTTTTAGAAAGTGGCAAGATGATGCACAGTTGGCTCAATGCATCATACTCACATTCATGAGTAACAAGCTTCAGCGTCAGTATGAAACTATGGATGCTCTTACTATATTCTTGCACATCAAGTAGTTGATGGTGAGGAAAGTAGGACTGATAGATATCATATATCTAAGGAGCTCTTCT
The DNA here is from genome assembly GCA_020205605.1 of Panax ginseng. Classification (NCBI taxonomy): domain Eukaryota; kingdom Viridiplantae; phylum Streptophyta; class Magnoliopsida; order Apiales; family Araliaceae; genus Panax; species Panax ginseng. The sequence continues at coordinate 140,631,961 of CM035128.1, forward strand.
AATCTAGAATGATCGATGACACTATAGTACAGACAAAATTCTTTAACATGATCAATATGATTGAACATTTAGGACAACGAGTTTTGTCATGGATGGAGAGTTGAGATAAGATTTGATCTTGCAGTCACTATGGACTACTTCTCACAATTGTTGAGAATTTTTGATATAAACAAGCTAGATATCAGCTTCGCTGATTTGCTTAACATGTTAAAAAATGTTGAGAGTCACTTTCCAACAAAGAAAGGCCAACTCTTACTGGTAGGGGCCAAAGGAACTTCTGAAAAGAATAACGATTCAAAGAAGGTAAATAGAAAAGCAAAAACAAAGGACAATAAGAACAAAACTGATACGGATAGAAAAGGAGATTGCTTCCACTGCAATAAGCCTAGACACTGGAAAGGAAACTACGAGAAACATCTTGTAAAGGCTAACCAGAAGAAGCTTACTGAAGCTTCGGTTATAAATATAGTTTTTTTCATGATTGAAATAAATTTTTCTTTAAGTTAAGGGTCAACTTGGGTATTGGATACCAGCTTTGGTTATTATAAATATAGATTTATAAAGGGACCAAGCAGAAGTAGAAAGTTAAACAAGAGACAAGTAATCCTATGTGTGGAAATGAAGTAAAGGTTGCTATATTAGCCATATGAACTTATTGTTTAGCATTGCCTACGGGAAAGTCTACTAAGTCAATAAGTTGTTATTGTATTCCAGTTCTCGTTAGAAATATTGTCAACGTCGGGATTTTTGAGTGTCCCTTTTCGTTACTTGTTCTTTGGTGTTCTCATGTTAATGTGAGATTTGTTTGAAAAAACAAGTGAAAAAGGTCTGACATGTATAATGTCGACGATTTGACTTTAAGAGTCGCCAGTTTGTGTATTTAACTGGTTGCACCAACGCAACAGAAAAGTTTTGCACATTGACCCAGTGATTTGACAATGCTAGATGGGTCTATGAAACCGAGATTCATTTTGGGTCCGGGGGCTTGATTATGCGGAGGGAAGGTGTTAGGCACCCCCCCCCCCCGAAATCCGTGTTACCACAGTGACCGCCACTTTTCAAAGAAACTGTTATATGAATGTGTGTGTGTGTGTGGATCAATGTGCAATTATTTGGAAGTAGTGTTATACCTCGTTCGTACCTATATACATAGGGTTTGAATTTATAAAAAAATTCAGTTTTAAACAAGATATAGCAATGACGTTTTGTAAAAGAGGTTTTTCAAACCATGTGCTCAATAGTAATTGAGGCCTTTGATACTTCCATTTTATTATTAAATGTTCGGCTTGTTTGCTTTTATTTTCGAGATGCGAAGCATTCTCGAGAAAATAATATACAGCAATGTCGAACTCCTCATGGGCATGACAGCCATCCAAGGAAATTCAGACACTGTAAAATAATGTACAAGCTGCTTACAGCTGAAAAATGTCCATCATGGGAACCAAATCAAGATTTAGTAGACTGAATCTGTGATCACATGATTCCTAGGCTTACATGATACTGCAATTTATATGGAAAGTAGTAAGCAGTTATATTTATAAAAGCTATAAATATATATATATAGACATGATCAACCACCACGAAGCAACTCCATGGGGGATCGAAAATGTAAATATATATAAGCGGTAATATATATATATATATATATATATATATATATATATATATATATATATGGACATGATCAACCACCACGAAGTAAACTCCAGTTGGACGTAAATATAAATTGTTCAAAAGTCATCAATCGCCACGTAAGTAAACTCCAAGGGATGAAATGTAAATAAAGTCGTAAAAAGCATCATCACCGCCACGAAGTAAACTCAAAGCAAGACGAAATGTAAATAAAGTCAGTAAAATGCCACGTAAGTAAACTCCGTGCTGACGAAAAAATGTAATATATATATATATATAAGCATTAAACACAATGGATGTGAATCTGTGCTCATCTGATATGTCCGACAACAAATTATATATATATATATATATATATAAAGTAGTAAACGACCGGATGTAAATCCGGGCTCATCGATATAATTCGACAACGATTATATATATATATATATATATAAGCAAGTAAATGCTCAGGATGTAAAATCCGTGCTCATCTCAGATATATGTCTCATTAACAATTATATATATATATATATATATATATATATATATATATATATATATATATATATATAAAGCAATAAACGCTTCTGCATCAAGTTCAGGCTCAATCGAGGCATAACTCGAAAATGTTAGTCCATATGAAAAATATATATATATATAGTATATATATATACAGACAGTAATGAAAACCACGGATCAAGTCCGTAAACGTAAGCATAAATAACACGACTCTCAATGTGTATAATAGTGTGTGCTAATATGAGAAGAAGGCTTTATATAGTGTGAGAAGGCTTACAGTGGGGTACCAATGTAGACTTCTATAACTTTAATTGGATAAACATTCAGCTCCCGCCGGATAAAAGATAGCTATATGTGAGCTAACAAGTGTTTAAAGACGAGGAAACACTCAAAAGATGTGTATACAGAGTAAAATGGACAGGGCTTCCTTGCCTTTTCTTCTCCTTCTCTTCTTCAAATGGCTGACTCCAAGGCTCATATTTATAGACTGATGGTTGTAGGTACACCTGCGGCAGCCGCGGTTGTACCTGCGGCTGGTCGTGGTGCATCCGAGCCTCGCGGGTCCCGTCGTCTTGAAGTATGTGCACTCATGCACTGTAATGTCTGCTCGAACTTATAGAACTTTAATCCGAGCATCCGAACGAGGTATATCTGACCTTCTGTGGACCGTTTGTGTCAAGAGTTATGCAATGACATGGATTAGAGGTTGTACGAAGTCAAGAAGAGGGGTCTATGCCCATGGTCTTCCAGCTTCAAGTTCTATCCAAAGTACTGCCACGCGTAATAGTCACTCGGGATTGTTACTCCTCAGTTTTTGTGGGACATTGTTGGATGTATGTATGTATGAAGTGTTAAGACGACGCGCAGGTGTTGAAGAGACAAGATGACGTTTGACTCTTCGCCGAGGTTATCGCCGGTTTGAGTTGAAAGTAGACGTTGCTCAGGGTTACATCTGAGATTGGACTACTTGTTGGTATGTCGCGATATCATCTTGTGAGAGAAAACGTTAAGGCGGTAAGACGACATTTTGACTCTTCACCGGGGTTATCGCCAGTTTGAGAGGAAACCAAACGTTGCTCAGGGTTACATCCGAGATTGGACTGCTTATTTGTATGCCTCACTGTCATCTGTGGGTGTTCCTGTCTGCTCGTTGTTAGCTCCGGGTCTGAGGTATGAGTGCCTCGGCAGGAGGTATGAGCTTGAAGCTGATCGCATGTGTTTGAAACAAACAATTCCGGAGTTATCGCCGGAACTGCAAAAGCATCCCTTGGGGCTATCACCAAGGATGGAGTCACTACTCCCAGTGTTGGTTCTGGGACTGGAACTAAATGTCATGGTGTTATCACGAGATGTAATCGCATCCTCTCCAAAGGTTGTTATTCTTTGGTCTTTTTAATCAGATACCTCGGGGTTATCTCCGAGATTGGAAATGACACTCCCAGTTTGTGTTCTGGGTTGGAATTGATGTTCCCGATTTGTGTTCCAGGTTAGAACTGAACTTCTGGTAGTATCCGGAATGGATGTCAGCTGTCTTCCAGGGTTATCTTTGAAAGATGAATCCGCCCTCATGCAATGTCAGTAACAGGCATGCAGAAAATTTCGAGTGTTTATAGATGCCCCTCTTTATCATATTCATGCAATGCAAGGCATGGATAGGATAAAGAATCCTAGACACTTGAAATGCAAGCAAGATAAACATGATGCAATATAAAGCAACATGATGCAAATGTATGTAGCATGATTGCCATGCAATCTTGTTGGGATGACAATCAGTGATGGCTTGGACACGCGATCCAAGTCTTCAAGGATGTTGACAATTGGGGCTACACCAAAGTCTTGAATCCTAGACACTGGCTTATATTCCATAGAGGTACCTCTTGTGTGTAAGAGATCTTTGGGGATAAGGCTTTATCTATTTGAGGATGTGTATAACATATTTCCTCATTCTGTCAGAGTTACTGCCAACAGTTTGTCATCGTCAGGGTTGCCCGACCTTCGTTGATGTGTGTATCACCTCATAGATCCCTGCTGGGTGCATTGTCAAGGTTGCTTGACCTTCATTGATGTATGTGTCAATGGTAGCATTGTGTTGTAACCCCCGTCGGGGATACGTGGATGAGTTGCTTCGATGGGTTTACTTGTCATCGGCTGATAACCTTTATTGATGTGTGTATCAATGGTTGCATTGCATTGTATCCCCCGCCAAGGATACGTAGATGCTTGAAAGATGTGCATTGTGACCCCCGCCGGGGATACGCAATCATTTGATAACTTTGGCATTGTAACCCCCGCCGGGGAGGTTTGGTATTTCGTGGTTTTGCATTATAACCCCCGCCGAGGATGTTTAGGGTTGTGACCCTACAAATGATGACATCAGCCCTTTGTGCGGTATTACCGAGCATGATCTGTGAAAGATGAGCTCATTGTTATAAAATACCCTGCATTCAGGCGAATACCATTGAGACGACGGGAGTTTAACTCTAACCGATAAGAAACCAGGATTTTAGGCTATTCCGCTCAATCGCGTAGCATTTTTATTCCTGATTTAGCCTTTTCAGCTTGTGAGACCTCCTTTACAACTCTAACTAGAGCGAGCCGGAGGTGTGGGACCCATGTAGAAGTGTCGCAGGTACACCTGCAGGAGCTGCAGATGAGCCTGTGGCCAACCGTGCCTATGTATATAGGCAATGGTTGCTTTATAAGTCATTTTCAAGTTCTTGCAGTGAAGGAAATCTGAGAGCTCTTCTTGATTTGGTTGATTTCGGCAACTTTCGCAGATATTCTCGTCACCGCACAAGTGTTCTTCATCATCACGGTAACATATGCATGTATTTTTTCCAGTTTCTATCCATTGGAAAATGACTTATCACATGAAATGCATTTAGACACATAGTAGTGAATGTGCATGCTGATATGACTTGATAAAAAATATTCAACATAGCAAATGTTAGTATTAAACCATGCTGAACATAATGATGTGAAAAAAATTGGACTTTTGAAACAGTCAAATTGGCACCTTTTACTGTCATTTCTTATCCTATCTGAGGACAAATGAGTAAAGGCATAAAAGTAAAATAATCCTGGTAAATAGACTACACTTATGGATTTTTTTTACTGTGATGTGATAATGCATGTAGGATGTATATAACTGTGCATAGGTGTAATACTAAATGGCCACCTAGTTATGCCTATGTGCATGTGGATAGTCCCATTTACAAAGAGGGCTATGGCAAAATTTTTTGCAAAATGTAGGTATTGGGTAGTCATACATTTTTAACTATATTGTAGATGTATGTTAAAACAATGCATTTTGAAAAGCTCCAGGTAAGAAATTACCACACCCTTTCTAAGGTGATTTGGAGACTTGTTGTCCAGATAATATGGATCCGAATCAGCCAAGTAGTTCCCGCAGGACCACTTTTGGTGTACGGAGGAGAGCTTCTGAAGAGCCTCAACGTCGTTCTGTTAGACAGCCTCACCGCTTAGTGGAGGCGGTAATACGTCATATTCGGGTTGAAGTGTCGAATGTTGAGGACGAGGAGGAGGATGTACCGATCGAGGTTCCTGCTCCTGCTGTACATGTTCCCCGTAGGGAATTGCCATATATTCAAGTGGCGAACCCAGATCTTCTAGGTGACTTGAGTAGGAATCCTTCAGTATACCTGTACGCAAATGAGGTATGAAGTTAGATCTTTAATCTTCATTATTTCCTATTTATGAGGAGTCAAGGATTCTGATGTTGATCTGTATTTGATGTAGGTTCCCGGCTTCACACGGCCTCAAGGGAACTGGTTTAGCATCCACTCTATGTATCAGGCTTTGCATGATGACTACAGAGTGATCGTCCATAACTGGGGATTTGGGATGTTCTTCTCCATTCTACCCCGTCGTTGTCCCTGGGGTTACCTCAGGGCATTGTCTGAGCGATGTTTTACCAGACTCTGTCACTCCATTTCTTGGACTGTGAGGTGATGATGACGCCAATGGATTGGCAGTTTATCATAGGTATAGAGTTTGGAGGGGAGCCGGTGCCTTGTACGGTGGATATCACCCCTACTGCCGTCAGATCCTTGTTGGGAGTTCCGGCGGAGGCGCTCAAGGGTGTGACTGTTCGTACGGATCCTTTGAGCGTAGATACTATGAGCGGGCTGTTGAGTGAGCCCATACCCGATGATGTGAGAGTCAGGGATTGCATTCTTCGGCGATTGTTCCTGATGATCATTAGGGGCTGCTTCATAGCAGATAACTCTTCTACGGTGTCCTTCGCTTAGATCAGTGCCACTCAACACCTACACCTTTGTCTATTTCCTCAGGGGAATACGCATGCGATTGCAGGGCTTGACCAAGGCATGGTTAGGATTCTACCCATTTCCGCTGATGAGTGTTTCTCTCGTCTTTTCCCATGTATAGGTTAAGAGTGTTGACTAACAATAGATGTTTGCCTTTGTGTTGACAATTTTGGGCCTATAAGAGGCTTCTATGTTTGCGTCCTGTGAGCGTGTTAGGTTTAGACATCTATCCACGAGGATGGAGATGGCATCATTCCATACTGCCGGAGGTCCCTCATTGGTCGATGGTTTCACTCATTGTCTTACAATTTGGAGTTGTTGATGACCAATGTCATCACATGGATTCCCTACCGGAGAGCATTTGGGAGTTGGTTTTGAGGATGGGTACCCATCGGAGTAGAGTACGTCATTTCCACCCGCAGGATTCCTCTCTTCACAGATGGAGGATGGGAGCTCTATTTAGGAGAGCGTGCTATTAGGAGCACTACAGGAGAGATCCGTATGCCGATCTTGCCTCCTGTCAGGTGTTATTGGCCTATTTCGCAGCCACCCGTTATTGACATCCCATTGATGGGGATTGATAGTTTTACATTGTCAGAGGGCCCCTGGTCTCAGGAGATGTTCCAGCATTTGTGGATCCCTCGTACTATTGGAGCTCAGACCCGCGCCACACAGTTTGTGGGGGATATATTTCTAGGATCCGTGATGATGAAAGATTTGCTAGCCTGTGTCAGAGATCCGACTCATGTAACATGATTAATGATTGACCCAAAGAATTTGGATGGACACATCTTTTATTGGCATTTGGGCGAGAGATCCTTGAGAGGAGATACTTTTGATCCTTCCGGCTTTCCAAATTACCGGCCCCTCGAGTGACCCATATGGTTTTGCCGGTGTAGATCCTCCATTGTATCGGCCTGACATCCCTATACATAGAGATCTAGTGACTCAGGAGGAGTTACATCAGGTGGACAGTATCGATGATGCCGACATTGACACCATTGACTTTTTTTGATGAATTTCTCGCTATCTCTTTTAATAGGCCTCTGTTAGCTGCTAGGTAGCTTCGCCCCATTCTCGCTATATCTTTTGATAAGCCTTTATTAGATGTTGGGTAGCTTTGCCCCATTTCCCTGTATTTTAGTTGTACAGAGATGTATTAGATGATGATATATTTAGGAATGTATGCACATTTTTCCATTCCCTATATCATATTGCCATCTATTGTATCATTCATGTTATTATGTTATGCATATGTATGTATGTCTAGAGATATTCAGCATTGACCCCTGGATGGTCTTATGACACGGCTCGTACAGATGTCTTCTTCGACAGTTAGCTGCATTGATCATACCCCACCATTTTTGGTGGTATCTGGTATGCGTTCATGGTATGATAGTATATCGCCATCAGACATGGTGATCGTAGATGATTTACTGTAGCATATTATGACCCTGTTGATGTTTCAGGTTCCCACAGGATTTGTAGGGGGTATGCTAGAGCACTGGGTATCGGAGAGACAAGTTTTCCGATTAGGGACCCAGGAGTTGACTCCTACTTTGGAGGAGTATGCATGGTTGACGATGCTACCGCTGGACAAACCTTGCATGCATATGGCTATCGGAGACATGAGCAGACAGTTCATGACCCTCACCGGATTGAGACGTAGAGTGGTCCAGGACGAGATTACATCTGGCCATGTGATATCTCAGTGTTTCATGTTTGACAGGTTTAGCTCTGAGGATAGCTATGCACAGTATTCCGGGGATTTCACCACACCGGAGGACCATTAGCGTTCAACCAAAGTAGATGTACTGCTTCTATGCGTATTGTCATACATCTTCATACCGCAGTACGTGGATAAACTGGATATCAGCGTCATTATGGCAGTGAGAGCTCTCAGGGAGGGTCATACCATTGTACCGATGATCATTGCAGAGACTCTGAGGTCAGCTATATACTACTGCACTTATCCGGAAGGAGTGTTTATAGGTAGCTCGGTCATGCTGTATGTGTGGTTTATGTCACACTTGAGACTGATTGGCACATTTAGATGGCAGGGGTTTTGTTTAACCGATGATATAGCCATGTCGTACTCCTTCCAGCCTGCGGAGTGTACAGATGTTGCATCGTGGTCAGCTTTTCTGGCAGGAATTAGAGATCCATTTGCTATATTGCCGTGTTCAGGGCTTAGCTCACCCTACGGCTTCATTACTCATGCTTCAGGCATGGATTATCTCCCTCTAGCTTGTTTGAGGGGCATGATCACTTACCACCCATTGGCCATTATGTGTCAGTTTGACCAGTTTTAGGATTTTCATCCGTATGAGGGGGCAGTGAGTCAGCGCTTCACTTCACACCGTTTATCAGCGGAGGACAGATCTAGGTTATATGCCTGTTGGGATCAACGGGGGCTGGCTAAGTTTTCTGTCAGTCATCCAGGTTGTTCTGCAGATTATTCCACCTGGATGGAGACAGAGACTGCATCAGCTGTGGTAGTATCCACAGTGCAGGGGATTGATTCTAATGATGAGGAGCCTATAGAGGAGGCTATTATTCCCATTGATGATTTGATTGATGGGCTGCCAGCATTTGTGAGGGATTCTCCCACCCCGAGTGCCACTGTTACTCAGTATTCGACACAGCATTTGGAGCAGAGCTTACATCTGATGACCTATGATAGAGATCAGGCTAGGGATGCGATGTTAACAGCTCTTGATGAGAGAGACGCCGCCCTATTAGAGAGGGATGAGGCTATATCAGCCAGGGATGCATTGATTGGGGAGCGGGATGCCGCCTTATCTGCTAGGGATGTGGCCATTACAGATAGTACTTCCGTTAGATCCCAGATGACTGTCATTCTTGCCGACATGAGTGCTTACATTGATGAGCATTATGCCACCATGCAGTTAGCCTCTAATCTGCAAGCTCGTGTAGATACCCTTGGGCAGGAGCTTGCAGCGCTACCTCCGTCTTTAGAGAGGGATGCTATGTTAGATCTGATAGTCCGCATACATACAGATCTGTAGATAGCTTTGTATTTTCCTACACAGACTAGCTTAGCCATTTTGTAATGTACAGCACATATGTATATATCAAACAGTATTATGTATGGCAGGGAAATATATTTTTATTCACTTCTCTTTTAGTTATGCCTTGATACTTGCTTGATATTTGCCTATTTCTTCAGGGCCTTGTGATCTTGATGCATTCTGAACTTATCCTTGATAGATGGACATTGAGACGTCGCAAGATCTCTCAAAACGGATCATTGATTTCTGTAAATCCCTACCATCTTTGGTGTCTTGTGACTGGTATCTGTATGGAAAAGTGGAAAGGAGGGTAGTTTCTTCCTCTTTGAGATTGACCACACCACAGATGGTCACCAGTACTTCTATTTGTGAGAAGCCTAGTTAATTTCATCTCTTATGGGTTGGTATTGCTCTTTGAGGCACGATCGCAGCTTAGATGGTCACCAAATCTTCTATTTGTGAGAAGAGGTTGGATAATTCCATCCCTTTGATCTGAAACCGATGAAATGTGGCGAATTGAAGGTTGATCCCAGTACCGTGTGACAAGAATTTTTATTCTACTAGGGGTTAGACTGAACCATAAATGGCTGCCTACGTACTCCTATTGAAGAGGAGATCAAGTCTGTGTAGTTCGAACCTGGTGTAAGAAGTTCAACGTTAAATGTGAAAGGCAGATGGGTGTAGAAATGTTTTTGTTGTTTTTATATAGAAAGGGCAGAAATGTTTTTTTATTTTTCTTTATTGCGACCGGGCCATATAGAATATGGTTGCCTATGTACCCCCAGGTATCAGGGAGATCAGGTCGACATAGTTCGCCCCTCAGGACGAATCGCGGCTGAAGAAAAAGCGTGAATCCCATGTGCAGATTATACTGCGGGGAGAAGAAAGTTTGATCCCATAATGGGGATAAACTGCAAGTGTGGAAAAAGTTTGATCCCGTCCTCAGGACAAACTGCAAGCATAGAAAAGTTTAATCCCATCTCCAGGATAAACTGCAGGCGTAGAAAAGTTTAATCCCGTCTTCAGGATAAACTACAAGTGTGAAAGGTTCAATCCCGTCTTCAGGATAACCAAATTGTGAAAGGTTAAATCCCGTCTTCAAGATAACTGAAATTGTATGGAAGGTTTGAAATAAAGTGATACCAGGCTGCTGGTTTGAAGTGTGTGTTTCCCTGAGGGGCATAAGAGTATGCAAAAAGGAGAGGGTTCAAAACCAGAATGACTGGTGATTTGATGATCAAAACCAGGATGTTTGTTTGATGGTAACTTTAGATATAGTACCGTTTCATGGTGTCCAAGTTGATAAGCTGTGGAAATTCATCGCCATCCATTTCTTGTAATCTGAGAGCACCTCCTGTCAATACCTCCTTGACAACAAATGGGCCTTCCCGTTAGGAGCGAATTTTCCCTTAGATTGATCTTGGTTGTCAATGATCTTCTTCAAAGCCAAGTCATGTTGTTTGAATTGCCTTAGTCGGACTTTTCTATTGCAGGATCGTGCGATCCTTTGCTGATATAACTGACCATGGAAGATAGTCGCGGATCGCCTTTCGTCTATTAGAGACAATTGGTGATACCTGTCTTGTACCCATTGGTCTTCACCCAACTGAGCATCCATCAATACTCTGAGGGATTCCATTTCTACCTCTATAGGGAGCACTGCTTCCATCCCATAGACTAATGAGTAGGGGGTTGCCCAAGTGGAAGTACGCATGGAAGTTCTGTAGGCTAATAAAGTCAGAGACAAGAGGTCAGGCGATCCTTTGTGATTGGCGGACATTTTTTGCATGATCTTTTTGATGTTTTTATTAGCCGCTTCAACAGCACCATTCATCTTTGGATGATAGATGACGGAATTAAGGTGTTTGATGTGGAATTTTTTGCATAACTCCTCCATCATTTTGTTGTTGAGGTTCTTAGCATTGTCTGACACAATGACCTCTGGTTGTCCATATCGACAAACAACATTGTTTCTGATGAAAGCAATGATGACTTCTTTAGTAACCCTAGGGAAGGAGGCTGCTTCTACCCATTTAGTGAAGTAGTCGATCATGGTGAATATAAATCGATGTCCATTACTAGCTTTGGGCTCGATGGGCCTGATCACGTCCATTCCCCACATTGAGAAAGGCCATGACGAACTCATATTGTGGAGTTCCCTTGGAGGGGCGTGGATAGCATTCCCATGAATCTGGCATTGATAGCACCTCTTGACGTGATCATCATAGTCAGTTTTATAGTATAAGCTAATAATTCCCCGTTCTGAGGATCTTCTTGACAAGTAGGGGTCCGCTCATGTGAGGGCCACATACTCCACCATGGATCTCATCCATGAGTCTCTGAGCTTGGTCTTTATCTAGACATCTAAGGAGACCTAATCCAGCATCCCTTTTATAAAGTGCATCTCCGCTTAGGTAGAATTTCATAGGAAGTTGATGAATCCGCCTCTTCTCAGTTAGGCTCACCTCAGCGAGTGTAGATCCATCTCGTAGATACTATTTGATGTGCTGATACCAAGGGTTATGGATGGCAGGTAGCTCATCCGATACTTCTCCAACGTAATTCCTAATGCATATACAAAATCAATCCTATTACGAGGAATGTGTAGAAAGGAGATTTCTTCGAACTCCAAAGCCATCCGTAAAACTTGCTGATGGTAAGGCAACAAATGTAATTCTTTGGTTTGATATATTCATGTGGATTGTCTTATTACCAATTTGGAATCCCCAAAGATAGTTAACCACCTGATGCCCATTGAACGGGCAAGTTTTAGCCCCATGATCTGACTTTCTTTTCAAATTTGTGTTGTTGTTGGTGCCGATAAATTTGTAATTTGTGGCGATGGGATCTTTGCTCCCCCTGCATGAATATTAGAACTTCTCCAGCTCCAGAGCCTTCTATGTTAACAGCTCCATCAAAATACATTCTCCACGTACGACATGTATCGTAATGATGTTGTAGCTGAACGGTCATTATCCCTTCATCGGGAAAGTATGTTTCCAAGGGTTTGTAGTCCCCTGCAGGTGCGGCGGCCAGTTGATCCGCAATTCCTTTACCTTTGACAGACTTTTGCGTCACATAGACGATGTCAAATTGTTGTAGGATCAACTGCCATCTGGACAGTCTACAATTCAGTATGGGCTTACTGAACACATACTTGAGAGGATCCACGCGGGATATAAGATGGGTTGTGTGACCATGGAGGTAATGTTGTAACCTCATGGAAGCCCATGCTAATGCACAACAAGTCTTCTCAATCAGAGTGTACTTGTGTTCACTGATGTTGAATCTTTTGCTAAGGTAATAGATAGCTGGTTTTTGGCCTCTATCGTCTTTTTGCCCCAGCATACATCCCATGGCATTGTCATTTATGGACAGGTACATGAACAGGGGAACATCATCCCTTGGAGGTACCAAAATAGGAGCGTTAATCAATTGCTCTTTGATTGTTAGGAAGGCTTTCTGACACTCATCATTCCATTTCATGGAGGATTTCTTCCTTAACAACTTGAAGATTGGCTCACAGGTTGCTGTGAGTTGAGAAATGAATCTGCTAATGAAGTTGATCCTTCCAAAAAATGCCCGTATTTCCTTCTCTATCTGAGGAATGGGCATTTCCTTAATGACCTGGATTTTGGTAGGATCCAGTTCAATACCTTTGTGGCTGACTAGGAAACCTAGCAACTTGCCTGACTTAACACCAAAGGCGCACTTGGCGGGATTCAACTTCAAGTTGTACTTACGCAACCTGTTGAAAAGTTTTCTGAGATGGTCTAAGTGGTCTTTCTCCTTTCGGGATTTGATAATGATGTCATCCACGTAGATCTCTATCTCTTTATACATTAAATTGTGGAAAAGAGCCATCATAGCTCGCTGATAGGTTGCCCCGGCATTGATGAGGCCGAATGACAACCGTCTGTAGCAAAACGTTCCCCATGGCATGATGAAAGCAGTATTCTCACGGTCCTCCTCAACGACCATAATTTGATGGTACCCCGCAAAGTAATCGGCAAAGGATTACATGCCATATTGAGCAGTATTATCGATAAGAATGTGGATAAAGGTCACGAAAAAGCTATCTTTAAGGCAAGCTTTGTTCAAATCCCGATAATCCACGCAGACTTGCACCTTTCCCCCTGGTTTAGGCACGGGAACAATGTTGGATATCCACTCCGGATATGTAGACACCATGATAATGCCAGCTTGAAATTGTTTCACAATTTCTTCTTTAACCTTTAAACTCCACTCAGGTTTCAATCGCCTGAGCTTTTGCCTAACTGGCTTGAATCCTTCTTTAATGGGAAGGCGATGAAGAACAATGTCAGTGGACAAACCCACCATGTCTTCATGAGACCATGCAAACACATCCTGGAATTGAGTTAATAGTGCAACCATGTTATTCCACTGATTTGTGGTAAGGTCTGAACCAATTTGGATTAGCTTAGGGTTTTCTAAGGTTCCAATATTAAAAGAAGTGGTTTGATCAAGATTGGGTTTGGGTTTGTTTGTGACCCATTCCTTAATCTCTTGAGGTGTCTCAATTTCCTCTTGTATGTCCATCAAGTCTGAGTCCAACTTTGCATCAAAGTTACAGCCCTTGTGGAGATAAGGCACCTCATCAGCAAGTACAGGCACATCTAAATTCAGGGTCCTGAAACAAAAGATGCTTTCACTTAATATATGCAACTGTTCGATCATACAAAAGTGTTAGCATGTACTTGATAAAATAATTGCTAGTACTATAAAGGAAAGCAAGCAATTAAAGTTATCTATAGGGCAGAGGGATTTTCTACCCATTTTACCCTCATCGACCAATACATGGAATGCTGCTCCAATTGTCGAGGGCAAAGTCCTGATGGACTGCAGTGATGGAAGGATCGTCATTGTTCTCCTTTTCCTGAATGATAACCATGACATCTGGGAAATCATCGTCTAGGGTATATCTGTTTGTATGTTCATCATGAACAATGACACGTATGCCTGCCATCATCAAGGAAAGGTCATATTTACGTTTCTGTTCCTTTTCTTCTGCCTCGGGATCAGAAATTAGCACCTCTTTTGCTTTGATTGACACTAGTTTCAGAAATAGCATAACCACAACATGGACTGGAACCTTTACTGAAGATTGCATCAACTCATGAGGTAAAGGTATAGAAAACCGTCGTGCGGCGGAAGCTTGAGGAACCTTCTTGTGCTTATGAGGATTTCTGTGTCTGGAACTGGCAGGATATCCTAGCCCGGCTGTTCCAATTTGACTGGACATTTGGATAGGGTGCTTAATACCCTACTTATCTTTACCAAGCCCTTGTCGAGTTGATGACCCAATAACATCATTTCTCGAAAAAGCATAACCTCGTCGAAATCTTGGGTACGGGAAGTGGCGCTCCAATAGAATGGTATTGCTTGTTACTCACTTCCAGAGTATGGAAACTGGTCGGTTCAACTTATGAATTGAAGCTGATAATTGGTAGAGTTCTTTGTTCAGGACATTCCGGCTCAGCGTTGACAGTGACTAGACTGTTGTTGATAATGTATTTGAGTTGTTTATGTGAGGTGGAGGGAACAGCTCCAGCCATGTGTATCCATGGCCTCCCCAATAACAGGTTGTATCCTGAGTCTATCTTGAGGACGTGGAAAGATACATTGAATGTATTTGGACCAATCTCAATTGGCAATTCAATCTTTCCAACGGAATTTCGTCGGGATCCTTCAAAAGCTCTGATGACCGTATGGCTGCTTTAGATCCGCTTGAGATTGATATTCATCTTTACCAAGGTGGCATAAGGACAGATATTTAGAGATGAGCCTCCATCTATCAAAACTCCAGCTAGCATGTACCTGGAAGACAAAACTGCAATATACAGAGGCTTGCAATGACCGGGTCCTTTGGAGGTATGTCGTCATCGATGAAGGATATCACATTGTTGTTGAAAATGTGATCAACTAAATGTTGAAATTTTTCCACATCCACTGATTTTGGCAAGTAGGCTTCTTCCAAAACCTTCAGTAAGATCTTCCGATGATACTCAGAAGAGAAAACCAAGTCCAGTATTGAAATTTGGTATGGAGCTTCTCGCAAGCTTAAAACCACTTTGGCTTCATTGTGGTCCGTAGTGCGGATGAATTTTTTAATCTTCTCCATGGGCAACTTCCCCTTTTCTTCGCAAGTAGGTTTAATAACCCGTTGAGGAAGATACAGTGGATTTTCCCTCGACATTGTAGCAGAGATATGAGACGTGGATCCTTCAGCTTCTCCATAATTCCATGGAACTTTGTGCAAGCTGACAACATGATATTGTGGTCTGAAAGATAAAGAAATTGGCTCTAGGTCGGCCACTTTCAAAGGATTGTCAGCTCCTTTGAGTTGAATTGGTTGTATGGGAAATACTTTGACAGTCTCATCATCCACTTCGGATATAACTACCATTGATCCCTTCCATTTGGTAGGACATGCATTCTTACCCTCGAGTTACACAGTGTAATCATCTGCTATTTGCAGGACACCGCTATCAATAAGATTCTGAACGAGATGGAGGAGTGCCCAACATTCTTCTATGCTGTGACTGCGAGAATGTGAATGATATTGACACACTTCATCAGAATTAAACCGTCCTGAACGGGGATTGATTGGAGGGAGAAGGAAGGTAATTCTTCCTTCGTTGATCAACATCTGTAGTATATCCTCCATAGATTGGCCCAAATAGGTGAATTCCCTCTGATTGGCAAAATTCTGACGGGCTTTAGCATTTGCTCTATTCGCAACCTTATCCTCCATAGCTTTGCTTTCTGAAGGTGGTGAGGAAGCATTCATAACAAAAGGAAGGAGATAGGCATGCTCCTACCTGATTAATTGGCCTGTGACATGATGCTGGTGGATCACCAGTTCTGCCAATTGCTCAATTTGTTTGCAAAGAGCTTTCATCTTTCGTTCCATGGTAAACTGGAACTTTTCATAATCCCATTTGTTAACACCGTCTTTGATGGGTTGGGATGATTCGCCATTAGAAATGGAACCTTGTCCAGTGCTCCAACTGATCATGTTGACCTCTTCTTCTTTGTGTTGAGGAAGAGGGTTGTCTTGCACATGTGTTTCAAGGCCCAACAATCTTGAGTATCATGTCCAGGTGCTCCGGCATGATAAGCACACTTCTGAGTAGCATTAAAACCCCTCCCATTAGGGTTGGCTGGTGGAATAAGATGTGTAATTTTCTTCTGAGCAGTCAGAAGAGCAAGAATATTCTCGAGCGAGTCCCCTAAGGGTGTGAACGTTTGAGGTCGCATTACTTCTCCACTTTTAGGCAATGGAGGGTTTGAAGATTGTGCTGGAAAAGGGGAGTAGTTTCTCCTCTACATAGGCATGCTTTGATTGCCTTTTTGTCCTTGTAGTATCAAGGAAACATCCTCCTCTTTCTTCTTATGGACCCTCCGGGGGTCCTTTCCATAAGATCCGGACTGGATGTGCTCAGCAAATAGCTTTAAGAGCGGGTAGGTCTTGAATTTTACCGGACTTCAATCCCATCTTAGTCATCTCTTCGTGCTTGATCATTTCAGAGAATGGTTTGCCAATACCAGCTAGAACTCTTTCATAGAAAGGAGCTTCTGTACATCTATGAAAGTCATGACCATTTCTGATTCTATCATGGAAGGAATAAATTGAGCAGCAAGGCGCCTCCACCTTTGAGCGTACTCTCTAAATGACTCATTAGACTCTTTCTTGACCTTGGTGATTTGATACCGGTCAGGAGCCATCTGAGATTGAAAACTATACTGAGTGAAGAAGGCGTGAGGCAGCTCTTCCTAGCTATGGATCTTTGAGTTGTCTAATCTGGTATACTATGAAGCAGGTTTCTCAAATGACTTTTTCTCAAGCAAATTGCATTCGAGCTTTTCATTTTCCGTATAAGATCCGAGTTCTCCAATGAACACCTTTAAATGTGTATAAGGATCCCCTAATTCGTCATATTTCTCAAAATCAGGGGTCTTGAATTTCTCTGGATAATGAACACCAGGAAATATGCAAAGGTCTGCATATTAAACACTGCCATGTGTTCCAATCCCTTTGAGAACACGAATAGTTTCCTCCATTTGAAAGACCTTCTTCCTGATATCACCGGTGTCTATATCTCCTTTGAGATAGGTGTTTTCAGGGTCTTTGTTGGTCGTATTCAACTGAGGTTCTGGAATTATCTTTTCCAGACCTTGAACTCCTCCTTGTGTAGAGGATTCTGTATGGTAGGTATCTTCGTACCCTGAGTGGACTGGTACAATTCTTTCAGTAGAACAACCAAGTCTATAATTTGTTTACTCAATTCGTCAAATTCTTCTCGGGAAACAGAATTAGACTGGTCAGAAGAAGACACGAGTGGCTGTAGGCCTGTGGCCTTTTTGGATTTTGAGTGGGTAACAGGCCCAATTGCTTCCCTACAAAAGACTTACGTAGTTTAGTCTTAGGTTAATGTAAATGTTATCATAACATGTCCGTTTTAGGAATTTTTGTCCTGCAAAACCGGTTGTTAATTGATAACATGCATGCATGCACAGATATTCTTCATATTTTCCATTACATATGAATGAACATGGAATAAAATTACAAGTAAATGCTTTTACAAGTAATTGAAAATGGAAAGTATGAAGAGCCTTTCCTCCGCATTTGGTTTATCAGAGGTTAACCTATCTTAGGGTTATTCTCGCGACTTTTTGGCATGAAGGTTCCCAGATCATCGCAATTTACTTGATGGGAAGTTAATCCGGTCTTTCAACTGGAGCAAATCTGGGTGGTTCCTTTCTTGAGCCTCGCTGGAATTATTCTTCCTGCAAGTACAGTAATCAAACACCGACAGGATAGCCTCCTGATGGAGGAACCACACAACATACATTCACATATAACGTGTCTCACCGTTTATACAAAATGATGACATGTGCGAAGCACTAATATCATGATAGATATTTAGCGGTCTGCAAAGAAATAAAAATGCATTCGTACACATTCATCAGAAATGTAAATGCAACATTCACACACAAGCATATAACAATTTTGAAAAGCTTGTAATAGTGGCTTAAGCCTTGTTACTGGAGTCCCCAGCAGAGTCGCCACCTGTCGACGTCGGGATTTTTGAGTGTCCCATCTCGTTACTTGTTCTTTGGTGTTCTCATGTTAATGTGAGATTTGTTTGAAAAAACAAGTGAAAAAGGTCCAACATGTATAATGTCGATGATTTGACTTTAAGAGACACCCGTTTGTGTATTTAACTGGTTGCACCAACGCAACTGAAAAGGTTTGCACATTGACCAAGTGATTTGACACTGCTAGAAGGGTCTATGAAATCGAGATTCATTTTGGGTTCGGGGGCTTGATTATGCAGAGGGAAGGTGTTAGGCACCCCCCTGACATCCGTGTTACCACGGTGACCGCCACTTTTCAAAGAAATTGTTATATGAATATGTGTGTGTGTGTGTGTGGATCAATGTGCAATTATTTGGAAGTAGTGTTGTACCTCGTTTGCACCTATATACATAGGATTTGAATTTATAGAAAAATTCAGTTTTAAACAAGATATAGCAACGACTTTTTGTAAAAGAGGTTTTTCAAACCCTGTGCTCAATAGTAATTGAGTCCTTTGATACTTCCATTTTATTATTAAATGTTCAGCTTGTTTGCTTTTATTTTCGAGATGCGAAGCATTCTCGAGAAAATAATATACAGCAATGCCGAACTCCTCATGGGCATGACAGTCATCCAAGGAAATTCAGACATTGTAAAATAATGTACAAGCTGCTTACAGCTGAAAAATGTCCATCATAGGAACAGAATCTAGATTTAGTAGACTAAATCTGTGATCACATGATTCCTAGGCTCACATGATACTGCAATTTGTATGGAAAGCAGTAAGCAGTTATATATATAAAAGCTGTAAATATATATATACAGACATGATCAATCACCACAAAGAAACTCCATGGGGATTGGAAATGTAAATATATAAAAGCGATATATATATATATATATATATATATATATATATATATATGGACATGATCAACCACCACAAGTAAACTCCGTGTGGGACGAAATGTAAATAAAGCTATAAAAGCGATCAACCGCCAGTAAAGTAAACTCCAGCAGACGAAATATAAATAAAGTCAGTAAAAAGCGATCAACTACCAATAAGTAAACTCAGGCGGGGACGAAATGTAAATATAAAGCTGTAAAAGGCCACGAAGTAAAACTCCAGTGCCTGATGTAAATGTAAATATATATATATATATATATATATATATATATATATATATATATAAGCATTAAACGACTTTGGATGTGAATCTAGGCTCATTGGATATGTCCGACAACAGTTATATATAAGTGTATATTTATATATATATATAAGCAAGTAAATGCTCCAGATGTATAATTCAGGCTCATCAGATATGTCTGACAACAATTATATGTATAAGTATATATATATATAAGCAATAAACGCTCCAGACCGAAGTCTAGGCTCAATCGAGGCATAACTCGATAATGTTAGTCCATATATGAAATATATACATATATAAGTATATATATATATATATATATATATACAGACAGAAATGAAATCCACGGATCGAAGTTCGGGCAAACGCACACAACACGACTCTCAATGTGTATAACAGTGTGTGCTAATATGAGAAGAAGGCTTTATATAATGTGAGAAGGCTTATAGTGGGCTGCCAATGTAGACTTCTATGACTTTAAATGGATAAACATTCAGTTCCCGCCGGATAAAAGATAGCTATATGTGAGCTAACAAGTGTTTAAAGATGAGAAAACACTCAAAAGATGTGTATACATGGTAAAATGGACAGGGCTTCCTCGCCTTTTACTCTCCTTCTCTTCTTCAAATGGCTGACCCCAAGGCTAATATTTATAGACTGATGGTCGCAGGTACACCTGCGGCAGCTGCTATTGTACCTGCGGCTGGTCGTGGTGCATCCGAGCCTCGCGGGTCCCGTCGTCTCGAAGTACATGCACTCATGCACTGTAATTTCTGCTCGAACTTGCAGAACTTCAATCCGAGCATCTGAACGAGGTATATCAGACCTTCTTCGGACCACTTGTGTCGAGAGTTACACAATGACATGGATTAGAGGTTGTACGAAGTCAGGAAGAGGGGTCTATGCCCATGGTCTTCAAGCTTCAAATTCTATCAAAAGTACTGCCACGCGTAATAGTCACTCGGGATTGTTACTCCTCGGTTCTTGTGGGACATTGTTGGATGCATATATGTATGAAGTGTTGAGACGACGCGCAGGTGTTGAAGATATAAGATGACGTTCGACTCTTCGTCGGGGTTATCGCCGATTTGAGTTGAAAGTAGACGTTGATCAGGGTTACATCTGAGATTGGACTACTTGTTGGTATGCCGCGATATCATCTTGTGAGAGAAAACGTTGAGCCGGTAAGACGACATTTTGACTCCTCACCGGGGTTATCGCCGGTTTAAGCTGAAAGCAGACGTTGCTTAGGGTTACATCCGAGATTGGACTGCTTGTTTGTATGCCTCACTGTCATCTGTGGGTATGTATGTCTGCCCATTGTTAGCTCCGGGTCTGAGGTATGAGTGCCTTGGCAGGAGGTATGAGCTTGAAGCTGATCGCATGTGTTTGAAACAAACAATTCCGGAGTTATCGCCAGAACTGCAAAAGCATCCCTTGGGGCTATCACCAAGGATGGAGTCGCTACTCCCAGTGTTGGTTCTGGGACTGGAACTGAATGTCACGGTGTTATCGCTGAGACAGAACTATCCTCTGCGATGTTGTTGCCGATTTTTTGATCTGCATACCACGGGGTTATCTCCGAGATTGGAAATGACACTCCCGGTTTGTGTTCCGGGTTGGAACTGATGTTCCAGTTTGTGTTCTGGGTTGGAACTGGACATCCGGTAGTATCCGGAATGGATGTCAGCTGTCTTCCAAGGTTATCTCTGAAAGATGAATCTGCCCTCCTGCAATGTCAGTAACAGGCGTGCAAAAAATTTCGAGTGTCTACAAATATTATTTTCATTTTTTTGTTGGACAATGAAATCTTTGGTATTATATTTAAGAACAATTTTTGTTCTATTTATAATAATAATATTTTTATAGAACTGGAATATTACTTAATAGATTTTGTGTACTTGACTTACATGAAAAACTATTTTGCAAATTGAACAAACTAGAATAAGAAAAGGAGATGATCATTCAAAGAATTGAATGTTTGTATTTGATGCAATACAAGTATGAATTATTTGAAAGGTTCAAAGAATTCAAAAGTGAAACTAATTAGAAAAGTATTAAGATTCTTTGATTAGATCGAGGAGGGAATCTTGTGCAATAAGTTTCTAGATCATCTGAAATGGTTTTCTCATAATGGACACCTAATGATACATAATAATTGATTTATGTATCTGAAAGGAAAAATTGTACCTTGTTGGACATGTTGTGGTCCATAATGATTTTAACGACATTCCAATATCTTTCTGGGATAATGTCCTAGAAATGGTTGTATATCTACGAAATGGTAACCTAAAAATCCAGCCACAAGACTCCATAAAAGTTATGGACAGGAAGGATTCCTGATTTTAAGTAAGTTAAGATAAGGGGTTGTCCAACTTATATGAAAAGCTTTCAAAGGATAAGCTTGGGACAAGATTTGACAAGTACAGATTTGTGGGACATCCTAAAGTAAGTTTAGGATATATGTTCTATAATCCTACTTAGCAAAATGTGTTTGTTGCGAAACACGCTGCCTTCTAAGATAAAGATGTTTATCATTGAAAGGGCTAATGGGAGGAAAATAGATCTTGAAGAGTTCAAGAATCACAAAACACTATAAGTCAAATAAGAGGATAATGTAGATAGACCTATTGTAGCACAACTGAATCGTAAATCTGGAATAGTATCAAAGATACCTAGGAGGTATGGATTCATTATAGATGATGATGATGATGAGGTACACATCATATAAGATTATAATTCAGTTACATACGATGAGGTAAGAGTTGTAGACACTCAAAGAAATTGATTGAAGCAAGCTTCTCCAATATAGAACATTCGTTTTGATGAGACAATCAAAAGAGTTTTATTTTATCAAAAAAAAAATGAACCTAGTATGTACAAAAGGATCAGTAGGAGTGCCGTGACATTCCTAATATTATATGTTGATATACTATGGATAAGGAATGATATACTAATTCTACAATCAATAAAGATAAAGTTGTATAAACATTCCTCCATTAATGATTTGGGAAGGGTATCATAATTGGGGATAAAAATCTATATAGATAGATTTAAAAGGATGCTCATCTTATGTAACGCCCCTAAAATAGGTATACACAACCCATTCTGAGTCGCCAAATACGTGGTACAGAAAATAACTACAACTTCATTATTACAATTGTCGTGCAAAATACGACAACACATAAACTGTGAGTTTAAATACACATATTATCTTCTAGACAATATCCACACTCAAATAAGTCCTCTTTATAATTATTGATACACTGTTTTACAAATAGTGAGGACTGCTAAAAAACTAACTTGCAACATCACTCCACACCCTGACTAGTTCGCGTTATATTCTCGCCTCCTGAGAAGAAAAATAGAACAAAAAGGAAATGGGTGAGCTCAACTAGCGCAGTAAAGAATATTATGACTAAGATAATATAGAAAAAATTATCATTAGCCTTCAATAAATCAGATAAAATATAATGGACAACAAGTTTTAGATCAATATTCGCAGCGAAAATAATAATTCATTAGAAGAGTTAAATAGAGAATGAAATCTACTATCTTCTATGATTTAAAAGTCCATCATCAATATTTTATCCATATAACATCAATCAATATACATCTTGAATCAAATATTCATCTTTGCACTACAGGCCAAAGATATTCATCAATTGGTCATGTTCATCTCAACACCTGTCCATCTTTGTAATACGTGCCAAGGATATTCATCAGGTAATCATTCATCTTTGCACTACAGACCAACGATATTCAGTTATATCACCATTTAGGACTGATGATGATGAAAAATATCTTAAAGAAAACGAATCCAGTGAGATAAAATATCAAAGATTAGGGATTCGTACTTTAGTTTATCCAAGTTCAAAATACTCCATAATAATCAATTGTGGAGCAAAATTCAAGAATGAAGATCAAAACATGGATACAATCAAAGATAGTAACCCTAATATACAACTTGGACAAAGAAAAGAAAATTAAATTTTTCTGTGAATAGTTTCGTATTCGTGAATAGTGTCGTATCTGTGAATAGTGTCGAATACGTGAATAGTAACCCTGACACGACAAGGCAAAAATTCCACAAGAAAAATCATACTTCGTGGATAGTACTCCTGAATAGTACCGTATTCGTGAATAGTGTCGTATACGTGAATAGTGTTGTATATGTGAATAGTAACCTCAATATGAAAAGGTAAAAATTTCACAATAAAATTTATACCAATATTTTGGTATAATGATATTGAAGAAATAACATCATTTATGAAGAAAGTAACATCCTTTACCTCAAAAGAATAGTACTTCTAGCTGAAATATAGGATATAATGCTAAAGAAAACTTGCACTAAATAGCAACTCTCAAAGTATCTAAATTCTCACAAAATATGCTCGATATTATAGAGAGAGAAAACTTCGGATTCTGGTGTGATTTTCAATTCTAACTAAGCACCCTATTTATAAAAAAATGCCAGAACGTCAAAGCAAACTAAATAAAATAATATTTTCTCAAATTTCTAAGCCCACCTCCTTGACCAAATTATCAGCACACCACAAGTGGGGCCCACTAAATTCAGAAAATTCCACAACAACCAAAAGAAGGGCCCACCCATGTTTTAAATAAAACATTTATTTTCAAAACTTCAATAATTCATAATAAATATCCCTTTCATCAGAAAAATACGAATTTTATGTACATTTCATAAGAAATTTAATTTACTACAGCTTTGTAGAAGAAAGTTTTTCCAAATTCTCAACGAAAAATGACCGAAATCCACATACGAATGATTTTCAACACCTCTATTTTGACAAAATACTGATAAAATACCTCAATATTAATTCTTTCATTTATATCCACATAAAATAAATATTTTCTTATCATATAAATTAATAATTAATTATTCACAAATAATATTACAAAATTATAATAATGACAACCAGGTCATTCCCAATAAAGAGGGGGGTTTTCGATAAGGATTTCTCCTTACTGGCGCGCAATTAGGTGACCAAACCCCTTTCCTAGACAGAACTTGCTTAGACATTGCCAATAATGCTATCTAATAATATTATTCAAATAATATGAATTATTGATCTGATAATGAAAATATTGTACAGTGACAATTATTGAAACAATAATAATATCAAATATCAATGTAGCAATTATCGAATCAATAAAATAAAATATTGAATAGTAATTACTGTAACAATTATTGAGTAGTGCCTTCTTACGTAAGAATCAATAATCCAAAAATATTGTGCAAT
The DNA here is from genome assembly GCA_020205605.1 of Panax ginseng. NCBI lineage: Eukaryota > Viridiplantae > Streptophyta > Magnoliopsida > Apiales > Araliaceae > Panax > Panax ginseng. The sequence continues at coordinate 140,656,933 of CM035128.1, forward strand.
ACCTTATGCTACAGTGCAACCACGTGTATTACTGTATTTTAACCGCCAGGTATTCTAACAGTGTTAACGGTAACAACTACATCGTTATTTATAAAAACTCAAACTTATCGTTTTCTTCATCCGATCATTTTTCGTTATAGAGCCCACAAATGGTTGCGCCGTCGTACGAATATTCCCCAGCAACAAGAATATTCCATGACCAAACAAATATTCCCTAACAACAATGAATATTTTATAACCACTTGCTTATTTTGTAAATTTTACATATTTTACCCATAACTAACCACATTAATCAAATCCACCCCTTACTATTGCAGAATAATTAATAGAGAAAATTTAATTTAATTTATCAAAAGTTAGGGTCTTACAACCTCCTTGGCCTCTTTATAAAATTTCGTCCTTGAAATTAACGTATGTACCTGGTGTTTCGAAAAGGTGAGGGTACCTCGCTTTAATTTTTGATTCCAACTCCCAGGTCATTTCCTCAATAGCATGGTTCCTCCACAAAACTTTGACTTGTGGTATAACCTTTGTGCGTAGAACATGCTTCTTCCTATCCAAAATCTTGAGAGGTACTTCCTCGCACGTTAAATCTTTGGCTATCTCGTCTGGTTCTAATTCAATAATGTAGTTTGGGTCTTTCACATATTTATGAAGCATAGATATGTGAAAAACATTATGAACATTAGACATGCTTTGAGGTAATGCGAGTCTATAAGCCACATTTCCTATTCGGACAAGAATCTCAAATGGACCAACAAATTATGGATTGAGTTTTTCTCTCTTCTCAAATCTTGTAACTCCCTTCCATGGAACAATACGTAACAATACATGATCCCCAATATTAAAATCCACGTCCTTTCGATGAAGATCCGCATAACCCTTTTGTCGATCATGTGCTGTTTGTATACGTTGTCGAATCGTTTGGATCTTTTCTATAGTCATGCGTACTGTGAGATCCCATTTTATGAAATAAAAGTATTCAATTTTTCTATTTTGGTAAATAGTTAAATTAATAAAAGTTTAAAGTTAAGGGCCATATTTGAAATTTTTTTAAAAGTAAGCAAGTTGTCATAAAATAACCGGTACTAAAAGAACAGTAATATGCATGGTTGCATAGTAGCACACGGTATTGATTATTAATGCTTATGTGAGAAGTCACTTAGTTATACTCAATTATTGCTACAATAATTGCTGCATCATATCTCTCATATTATTGATTCAATTATTGTCACAGTATCATTTGCATAATATGTTATATATTATTAAATTAATAATTGAGACGACAAAGTTATTCATATTATTATTTTTAATATTGACAATGTCTAAAAGTTCTATCAAGGAGAGGTTTGGTCACCTAATTGCGCGCCAATAAGGAGAAATCCTTATCGAAAAGCCCCCTCTTTCCTGGGAACGACCTGGTTGTTAAATATTGTGAGTTATAATATTAATGATGAATGTTATTAAAAATTAAAGTTGAGTTCGGAGTTGAATTTGTAGACGCGGACGTGATACTTGAGTCCGAAACGATGAAATTAGTAGAAATAGACTATAAACACAAAATTTACTAAGGTTGACTTTTTGGTCATTCTTCTTTCATTTCTCACCAATTCACTAAAGCTATAGAGCAATTATTATAGAGAGAAATTATAGAGAGAAAGAAAAGGAGAAGTATGATACCTCACTATTCCAGTATCCAGTTTTCTTCTAAGGTAAGGGGTATTATTTCTTTCGTATTCATGAAGAGAGCTATTGTTATTCCATTCCTTATTATTATGTTGGAATAACTTTGTCATGCTAAGTAATCGCATACATGGTGAAATTCTTCTATTATTCCATTCTTTATTATTTTGTTGGAATATCACATATCTATGCGGATTACTGATGACTGGTTCCGATTCTTTATTATTCTATTGGAATATATCATGCATGCGGATTACTCATGACCTGGTTCCATTCTTTATTATTCTGTTGGAATAACCTGTCTGTGCGGTCTATCGCATGCTTGGTGAATTCTGTTGGAATATCCTATCTGTGCAGATTACGCATGACCTGGTTCCATTCTTTTTTATTCTGTTGGGAATAACCTTTCTATGCGGTCTATCACATGCATAGTGAATCCTTCTGTTATTCCATTATTTATTATTCTGTTGGAATAACCTGTCTACGTGGATTACCGCATATATGGTGAATGATCATTTGTATTCATTCTTTATTAAATTGTAGAAATGATCTGTCTACGTGGATTACCGCATGGCAGCTGAAAATCCATTTGTAGTTTCGTAATTTTTTTGACCCTCAAAAGTTTTGGAAAAATTTGAAATGATAATTTGATGAGTTTTCTATATTGTGTCCAAAGATGGCGATTTTTGGATATATAGATTAAGAGTTATGAATTTTATGGAAAAATACTATTTTAAAAGTAAACCCTTATAACTTCTTGTGGTTAACTCCAAAATTAGTGACATTTTTATTGGGAGTACATGTATATAACAGGAGTATACCCTGTAAATTTTGGAATTTTTGGACAAAAGTACAATTTATGATAAATGTCTAAATATTCGGCAGTTTTGGCCATATGAAAATTAGTAAATGAATTTTAAAAATTCCGAGAAAAATATGTGTTCAATATGGGACTATATTCTATTAAATCCCAAAAAAGAAATATTTTTGGGACTGATTTGGTATTTTTCATGAAAATGAACTAGTTATGAGTAAATGAATTAAATATGTTATGTGAAGTACAAAATTGAAAAATAGGATTTTATGGCTTGGGAATCCTATATAGGGTATATCCTGATTTTTGATGAGGGATTTGATCATTGGTGATGAAATCTTATGAGTATTGTATTTTTGAATGATTAAATGTATTATTTGGTAAAGTGTAAACAATTGAAATAAATTATTTATAAGTTTAAGAAGTGATTAAAATATTGTTATAATATTAATAATATTAGATTATGAGTTTATTAAGTGATTGATAATATTTGGATACATTTAAAGTCTTTAATATTTATCCTTGTTTTTGTTTGATTAATGCTTATATCATTGTCATCATCCTCATGCTTATATTATGATGAAAGTTATTTTGGCTTATGTGCAAAGATGGATTTATTGATTATTGGTTTTCTGATTTGTATATCTTTGGCTTACGTGCAAAGATGGTATTGATTATTGGTTTTCTGAATTGTATATCTTTGGCTTACGTGCAAAGATGAACTATTGATTGATGAGTATCTTTGGCTTATGTGTATAGATGAACTCTTTATTGGTATGATTATGACCATGGATCATTCGGTATAATTATGACCCGTAATGTTATAGATGATGTGGTAAAAGTCCTCATTGGCCCGTAGTGCATTGATGGACAGTTATTGGTATGATTATAACCAGGAATTATTCGGTATAATCATGACCATTGATGATTACATGAATATCCTTGGCTGTAGTGCAGGAATGATTCAATGATGTGGATTATTTATTAAGCTGAGTCTCAGCGATAAAATATTGATTATACACTTTTAATTCGTAAAAGATAGTAGATATCATGCTCTACATGACTCTTCTAAAATACAGTTGTATGTCTTTGGCATGTAGTGCAAAGATGAATTTATTAGTATGATTGTGAGCATGAATTATGATTTGGTATAACCATGATTTTTGATGTTTCAGGTGAAGATAGATGATGAAAATTATCTTCATCCTGAGTGCGAAGAGGAATTTAGAATCATAATTATGATTATGAGTTATTCACATTATTGTGGACAAAAATTGTTGATTGATGTTGCAGGATAAAACATTATTGGTGGACTATTAACATGGAGAAGATGATAGACCTGATGGTCTTTTTGACTCTTCTAATGGATTGCTCGTTCCGCTGCAACTATGGTTGAAAAGTTTTATCATCTACCATATGTTCTAAATCTCTGATTTATTATTGACGAATGCTATTGATAATTTAATTATCTTTAGTCATGATATTCTTTACTGGGTTATTTGTGCTCATCCTTTGCTTCACAATTCCTTTCAGGTAATAAGAGTGTAGCTGGGTCGAGTGGGGGTAACAGGGGAATAGAATGGTGGTCTATAGCTGTTGAGGTTCTCCCTAAATAGTATGGAAATAATTTTATTGAGAAATTTAGATAAGAGTGTCGTATTGTATATGTCATTTGATATTTAATTTTGGTGAACCGAATAGGGTGAGGTGAACTAAACTTTGGAAGGGTGTTTTCCCACTATCATACAAGATGTCTAATGACATACAACCTCGTGTTATCATAAGACAGGGTTGTGCACATCCACTTGCTGAGTATATCTACGAGCACTACCTATATAATCTTGGAGTTTATTTGAAATATAATTCTCATTTGGAGACAACAGAGATAATTATATGTCAAGAGAAAACTCACCATTGGAAATAAGATGATAGCAATCTTCTTATTTTTCTTTGGGGACTATTGGGTCAACCAAGGATAATTCTGTGGACATATGATATCTGTCATAACCTAGACGCATGGCCTCCCATGTACGAAGGTTTCCTTGAGCACTTCCCAAAGATTTTAATTTCTAAAACAGTTATTGACTGTACTTTTATGTAAGGCACCATTGTAAGGTTGTGGTCAAGGCACCATGAGAGTTACATACATTTGTATTAAAACTCACGGTTTAACTGTGGTCGTATTCTGCATGACAGTTCAACAGTTATATAAATGAAGTTTGTATTTGATTTTTATAGTATGATATCTGGCGACTTAGAATGGGTCATATGGATCTATTTTGGGGGCATCACAAATGGTATCAGAGCTTAGGGATATGGTCGCTGGCGGAGATAAGAGTCTAGAACTAGGAGGGGAGAGACGAGTTATATACTTCTCTAGTGTCTGACTTACCTAATCTGAAATTGTTTACTTGATAAGTTGACAAATTTTGATATGTCAATTAACCTTTGTTTTGAAGATATATTCTAGAATGATATCTGAAATACAGGAGATGAGCTATGGGAAAATCATGATACAGAGGAAATAACCAGGAAGGTACAATCTGAACAGAAAGCAAGGTATTCTCATCTCTTCGAACTACCAGGTACGTAAATTTCGAGGGTGAAATTTCATAAGTAGGGGAGATTGTGAGATCCCGAATTTTATGAAATAAAAGTATTCAATTTTTCTATTTTGGTAAATAGTTAAATTGACAAAAGTTTAAAGTTAAGGGTCATATTTGAAAAAAATTCAAAGTAAGCAAGTTGTCATAAAATAACCAGTAGTAAAAGAACAGTAATACGCGTGGTTGCATAGTAGCACACGGTATTGATTGTTGATGCTTATGTGAGAAGTCACTTAGTTATACTCAATTATTGCTACAATAATTGCTGCATCATATCTCTCATATTATTGATTCAATTATTGTCATAGTATCATCTGCATAATATGTTATATATTATTAAATCAATAATTGAGACGACAAAGTTATTCTTATTATTATTTGTAATATTGACAATGTCTAGAAGTTACATCGAGGAGAGGTTTGGTCACTAATTGCTACCGATAAGGAGAAATCCTTATCCGGAAAGCCCCTCTTTCACAGGAATAACTTTGATTGTTAAATATTGCGAGTTATAATATTAATGATGAATGTTATTAAAAATCAAAGTTGATTTCGGAGTTGAATTTGTAGACGCGGACGTGATACTTGAGTCCGAAACGATGAAATTAGTAGAAATAGACTATAAACACAAAATTTGTTGAGGTTGACTTTTGGTCAAAAAAGCCAACAGTTGACTTTTTCAAAAAAAGTCAAACTTTAAAATTTCAAAAATGAAATTTTTGAGAAAAATATTTCCATTGTGTTGGGATTGTTAGTGGTATTGGAAATCGACATTTATTTCAATAATAATTGATGTTTGGAGGTTATATTGACCAATCGGGTAATTAATCGAATAAATGAGCAATTAATTGCTATTAATTCACATGATTATAACTATTTCTTCACATGTGTGTACTATTGATTCACATTCATGTACTATTAGGGGAGGTGGTACGAGATTGATAATACTTGCATGACTAAGTTAAAAATGGAGGTATAGATGGAGGTACTATACTGTAATTCGTATTTTCACATGATTATAACTATTAAGTCACATGAATGAACTATTAATTCACGTGATTTACTATTAGGGGAGGTGGTGCAAGTTTGATAATACTTGCAGGACTAAATTAAAAATGAAAGAAAAGTTAAGGGTATTGTACTATAATATTTCGAGCCCCAAAATGTGCAATTATCAAAACTATATTTTCCTATAAATAGAAGCTCATTCTTCCTTCATTTCTCACCAATTCACTAAAGCTATAGAGCAATAATTATAGAGAGAAAGAAGAAGAGAAGTCTGCTACCTCACTATTCCAGTATCCAATTTTCTTCTAAGGTAAGGGGTATTATTTCTTTCGTATTCATGAAGAGAGCTATTGTTATTCCATTCCTTATTATTATGTTGGAATAACTTTATCTATCAATAATTGCATACATGGTGAAATTCTTCTATTATTCCATTCTTTATTTTTCTGTTGGAATATCATATCTGTACGGATTACGCATGACCTAGTTTCGTTCTTTATTATTCTGTTGGAATATCTTGTCTGTGCGGATTACGCATGACCTGGTTCCATTCTTTATTATTCTATTGGAATAACCTGTATGTGTTGTTTATCGCATGCCTGGTGAATTCTGTTGTTATTTCATTCTTTATTATTCTGTTGGAATATCCTGTCTATGCGGATTACGCATGGCCTGGTTCCATTCTTTATTGTTCTGTTGGGAATAACATGTATGTGTGGTCTATCGCATGCATGGTGAATTTTTCTATTATTCCATTCTTTATTATTCTGTTGGAATAACATGTCTATATGGATTATCGCGTGCATGGTGAATGATCCTTTGTATTCATTCCTTATTAAATTGTAGAAATGATCTGTCTACATGGATTACCGCACGGCAGGTGAAAATCCATTTGCAGTTTTGTAATTTGTCTGACACTCAAAAATTCTGGAAAAATTTGAAATGATAATTTGATGAGTTTTCTATATTGTGTCCAAAGATGGGATTTTTGGATGTATAGATTAAGAATTATGGATTTTATGGGAAAAGACTATTTTAAAAGTAAACCCTTATAACTCCTTGTGGTTAACTCCAAAATTGGTGAAATGTTTATTGGGAGGACATGTATATAACAGGAATATACCCTATAAATTTTGGAATTTTTGGACAAAAGAATAATTTATGATAAATGTCTAAATATATTGCGATTTTGGCCATATGAAAAATAGTAAATGAATTTTAAAAATTCGAGAAAATATATATTCAATATGGGACTATATTACATTAAATCCGAGAAAAAGAAATATTTTTGGGACTGATTTGGTATTTTCATGAAAATGAACTAGTTATGAGTAAATGAATTAAATATGTTATGTGAAGTAACAAAATTGGAAAATAGGATTTTATGGCTAGGGAATCCTATATAGGGTATATCCAGATTTTTGATGAGGGATTTGATCATTGGTGATGAAATCTTATGAGTATTGTATTTTTAAATGATTAAATGAATTATTTGGTAAAGTGTAAACAATTGAAATAAATTATTTATAATTTTAAGAAGTGATTAAAATATTGTTATAATATTAATAATATTAGATTATGAGTTTATTAACTGATTGATAATATTTGGATAAATTCTAAGTCTTTAATATTTATCCTTGTTTTCATTTGATTAATGCTTATATCATTGTCATCATCTTCATGCTTATATTATGATGAAATTCATTTTTGGCTTACATGTAAAGATGGACTGTTGATTATTAGTTTTACAGTTGTATATCTTTGGCTTACGTGCAAAGATGGACTGTTGATTATTGGTTTTACAGTTGTATATCTTTAGCTTACGTGCAAAGATAGACTGTTGATTATTGGTTTTATAGTTGTATATCTTTAACTTACGTGTAAAGATGAACTATTGATTGATGAGTATCTTTGGCTTATGTGCATAGATGAACTGTTTATTGGTATGATTATGACCAGAGATCTTTCGGTATAATTATGACCCGTAATGTTATAGATGATGTGGTAAAAGTCCTCATTGGCCCGTAGTGCATTGATGGACAGTTATTGATATGATTATAACCAGGGATTATTCGGTATAATCATGACCATTGATGATTACATGAATATCATTGGCCGTAGTGCAGGGATGATTCGATGATGTGAATTATTTATTAAAGTTTGAGTCTCGGCGATAAAATATTGATTATACACTTTTAATTAAGTAAAAAGATAGTAGATATCATGCTCTACATGACTCTTCTAAAATACAGTTGTATGTCTTTGGCCTGTAGTGCAAAGATGAATTGTTAATGAATATCTTTGGTCGTAGTGCAAAGATGAATTTATTAGTATGATTGTGAGCATGAATTGTGATTTGGTATAACCATGATTTTTGATGTTTCATGTGAAGATAGGTGATGAAAATTATCTTCATCCTGGGTGCGAAGAGGAATTTAGAATCACAATTATGATTATGAGTTATTCATATGATTGTGGACAGGAATTGTTGATTAATGTTACAGGGATAAAACATTATTGGTGGACTTTTAACATGAAGAAGATAATAGACCTAATGGTCTTTTTGACTCTTCTAATGGATTGCTCGTTCCACTGTAACTATGATTGAAAAGTTTTATCATCTACCATATGTTCTAAATCTCTGATTTATTATTGACGAAGGCTATTGATAATTTAATTATCTTTAGTCATGATATTCTTTACTGGGCTATTTGTGTTCACCCTTTGCTTCACAATTCCTTTCAGGTAATAAGAGTGTAGCTGGGTCGAGCGGGGGTAACAGGGGAATAGAACGGTGGTCTATAGCTATTGAGGTTCTCCCTAAATAGTATGGAAATGATTTTATTGAGAACTTTAGATAAGTGTGTCGTATTGCATATGTCATTTGATATTTAATTTTGGTGAATCGATTAGGGTGAAGTGAACCCAACTTCGGAAGGGTGTTTTGCCACTATCATACAAGATGTCTAATGACATATAACCTCGTGTTATCATAAGACAGGGTTGTACACATCCACTTGCTGAGTATATCTACGAGCACTACCTATATAATCTTGGAGTTTATTTGAAATATAATTCTCACTTGAAGACAACAGAGATAATTTATAGCAAGAGAAGACTCACCATTGGAATGAAGATGATAGCAATCTTCTTGTTTTTCTTTGGGTACTATTGGGTCAACCAAGGATAATTCTGTGGACATATATTTTATATCATAACCTAGACGCATGGCCTCCCATGTACGAAGGTTTCCTTGAGCACTTCCCAAAGATTTTAATTTCTAAAACAGTTATTGACTGTACTTTTATGTAAGTTACCATTGTAAGGTTATGGTTAAGGCACCATGAGAGTTACATACATTTGTATTAAAACTCACGGTTTAACTGTGGTCGTATTCTGCACGAAAGTTCAACAGTTGTATAAATGAAGTTTGTATTTGATTTTTATAGTATGATATCTGGCGCCTCAGAATGGGTTGTATGGATCTATTTTGGGTGCGTCACACGTACCAATTCTGGTCACAACAACATTGCTTCTCCCACCTCATCCCAGTATACTAGAAAACGACACTTTCGTACATACAACACCTCTAATGGAGCCATGCCTATACTTGCCTGATAACTGTTATTGTAGGAGAATTCCACCGATGGCAAGTTCTTATCCCAACTTCCTTTGAAATCTAGGACACAGAGTCTTAATAGATCTTCAAGAGTTTGAATAGTCCTTTCTGATTGTCCGTCCTTTTGAGGATGGTATGCCAAACTAAATCGTAAATCCATGCACATAGCTTTCTGCAAACTAACCCAAAAACGTGGAGTGAATCTTGGTCAAGAACCAAAACTATGGATACTGGCATGCCATAAAATCTCATAATCTCATTCACGTACATACAAGCAAGGCGTCCAAGGGAATAAGTATCCCGTATCGGCAAGAAATGAGCAGACTAGGTTAATCTATCAATAATAACGCAAATCGAATCTAACCTTGGGAACACCCATAACAAAATCCATGGTAATGTGTTCCCACTTCTATTTCAGAATCTCAAGTTGTTGCAATGGACCCTTTGGCACTTGATGCTCTGCCTTTACACGTTGATAAGTTAAACAACTTTAGATAAACTCTGTGATCTCTCTCTTCATATTGTTCCACCAAAATGTATGTCGAAGATCATGATACATTTTAGTACTCCCAGGATGGATTGCAAACGGTGTGTTGTGTGCCTCCATCATGATTCTATGCTTAAATTCAGAATCGCTAGGAATGCAAAGTCTGGAGTTGACTCGAAGTATTTCTTCTTCATCGATTCTTTCTTCTGGAATAACACATTCTTGTACTTTCTTCTTCATACGCATCAGCTCTTGGTCTGTGGCTTGAGCAGCTTTAACTTTATCGATTAAAGTCGATTCTACTCGTATATTTGATATCATCATGTGGGTACTTGGAGCCTTTAACTCTATCTCCATCCTTTCTAAGTCGTATGAAATGGGTCTTTGTGTTAACAACATCGCACTCGTACCCGCATATGATCTTATACTTAATACGTCAGCTACCACGTTTGTTTTTCTAAGATGATATTGAATGATATGGTCGTAATCTTTCAACAACTCGAGCCAATGTCGTTGCCGCATGTTAAGTTCCTTTTGTGTGAAGAAATATTTAAGGCTCTTATGATCTGTATAGATCTCCACTTTCTCCCCATAGAGGTAGTGTCTCCAGATCTTCAACGCGAAAACGACTGTTGCCAACTCTAGATCATGAGTAGGATAATTCCTTTCATATTCTTTGAGTTGTCGCGAGGCACAGGCTATGACTTTCCCATGTTGCATGAGAACACATCATAATCATTTGCCTAAAACATCGCTGTAAATAATAAATCCATCTGAACCAGATGGTATTGTCAGAACAGGTGCCAAAATGAGTCTCCTCTTGAGCTCTTGGAAACTCTTCTCGCATTCCTCGCTCCATACGAGTTTTGTATCTTTCCGAGTCTGTTGAGTTAACGGAGTAGCGATTCGAGAAAATCATTCCACGAATCTCTGATAATAACCAGCTAAGCCCAGAAAGCTACATACTTCGGTCATCGACTTCGGTTGCTCCCAACTCGGTTGCTCCAAACTTTGTATTGCTTCAATGTTCGTCGGGTCAACAGATACTCCATGTTTTGACACCACGTGCCCAAGGAATTCTACTTCCTCAAGCCAAAACTCGCATTTCATCATCTTGGCATATAGCTTGTTATCACGAAGCCTTTGAAGTACAAGCTTCAAATGGTGCTCATGATCTTAATGACTTTTTGAATAGATGAGGATGTCATCAATAAAGATAACAACGAAATGATCCAAATATTCCTTAAACACACGGTTCATCATATCCATGACAGCAGCAGGAGCATTAGTCAATCCAAAAGATATGACTAAGAATTCATAATGCCCGTACCGAGTTCTGAAGGCAGTCTTCAGAATATCCTCAGTTTTAATCTTCAGCTGATGATATCCAGAACGAAGATCGATATTTGAAAAGAATTTTACTCCTTGCAACTGGTCGACCAGGTCATTAATGCTAGGTAGCAAATACCTATTCTTGATGGTGACATGGTTCAATTCCCGGTAGTCAATATAAAGTCGCATACTCCCGTCTTTCTTCTTTACGAATAAAATAGGAGCACCCCAAGGAGATGTACTAGGATGAATGAAATCGATGTCCAACAACTCCTATAGTTAGACCTTTAACTTCTGAAGTTCAATAGGAGACATTCGATATGGGATTTTAGAAATGGGTTTTGTACTTAGTTCAAGGTCAATAAAGAATTCAACTTCACGTTCTGGTGGTAGACTGGGAAAATCTTCAGGAAATATGTCAGGAAATTCATTAACAACAGAAATATTATTCAAATCTGACGTATTTTTGTTCAAGTCCATGACATAGGCTAAGAAATCTTGACATCTATTTTTTAATAAATGAATTGCTTTATGGCTTGATATGATAGTGATTGACTTTAATGGTTTGGTTGCCTGAATTCGCATAACAGGTTGGTTAGGAATATGAGAACTAATAACCTTACAAAAACAATCAATTTTAGCATGATGAGTAGTTAATCAATCAATCCCTAAAATCACATTAAATACAAGTATCTTTAAAGAGATAAGATCAATAGGTAATGTGATGGTGCCAACTTGGATAAAGCAAGATTTATAAATAGTGGATGTAATGAAAGTTTCTCCTAATGGAGTCTCAACAGATAAGTCAAAGTCTAATTTCTCTGGAGACAAGTTAAAATGTTGAGCACAAGTAGGAGAGATCAAAGAATGGGTAGAACCGGTAACTAGTATGGTATAAACTTCGGAAGAGTTTATAATTAGCTTAACCATGATCACCTCATTTGGGTTCTTCGCATTTTGGGCAGTCATGATAAACGCTCTTCTAGGAACCGCTAACTTCGACTTGTCAAGAACAGCCTTTGGAGTCACCATCCCCGCTGGACTTGGTTTCTCAACAGAATAATCTCGAGCTATATGACCTTCCTTTCCACATTTATAACATACCTTAAATTATTGTGGGCAATTTGGGCTAATATGTCCCTCTTTCCCATATTTATAACATACGACCGGTGGTCGTTCTCCTCCCCTAGAAATAGTTGATTTTGGTGCTGACGTCTTCACGTTGTCATTGTTGTACCTTCTCTTTTTGAAATCTCCCCCCGACTAGCTTCTTCTACTATAATGGCCACGATTACCACCAAAGTGGTTATTGCTTTTGTCTGTATTTTTTCCTCCCCACTGGTTATCATTGCTCCGATAACTTCTACCACCAGTATGACCCTAATTGTGGTCCCTCGGTTGAACATACTCATTATCTCGCTCTAATAATTAAGCCATGTTGACAACATCTTAATATAGAGAAAATTTGTGAGAAATAAGATACTGATGAATTTTGGGTTTTAGACCTCTCAAAAACATTCGCGTCATACGTTCCTCATTTTCTACCAAATGAGGTGGAAACCTGGATAACTCCGCAAACTTAGCCTCGTACTGGGACACAGTCATGTTGTTCTGTTCCAGTCTAATAAACTCTACCTCCTTCATATGATGAATACTTTTAGGAAAGTACTTGTCACTGAACATTTTTTGAAACGTTTCCTAAGACATATTGAGTGCGGCTAGCTGGGTACGCTTCACAGATTCCCACCAATAATCTGCCTCACCGTGGAACATAAAGGTGACGAATGGAACCTTTTGTTCCTCTGTGCATCCCAAGACATCAAATATCTTCGTAATTTGCTTAACCCATGTTTCTGCCTTAATCGGATTCGGCTTTCCCAATAACTCTGGTGGTCCCAACTCTTTGAACTTCTTGGTTGTGACAAGTCGCGTGTTGCTATCATTTCTACCCTATTTTGTACACGAGTCTCCCTCGTCTGATTTTGCATGAACTGCAAAAAGCTTCTAAACATTCCACCATCTATCGTTTGTTCGGTAGTGTTATTTAAAGGAGGAACATTGTCATCCTGTTGGACGTTCTCCTGGTTGGTGATTAAAGGTGTCTCCACGGTCTCATTCACTCCATTGTTAACATTTCCAGCTGCCATTCTCAAATACTGCCACAAAACAAGGGTTAATTAAAGAAATTGACATACCACATAATACCCTTACATTCTGACCAACCAACACATAAGCTTAGGTAGGACACACTAGCGAAGGATTTACTCGCTCTCCCCTCCTAGTTTTATTCCCCGATCTCCGACAAAGACCATATCCCTAAGCTCTGATACCAACTGTGACACCCCAAAATAGGTATACACAACCCATTCTGAGTTGCCAAATACATGGTACAGAAAACAACTACAACTTCATTATTATAATTGTCGTGCAAAATACGACAACACATATACTGTAAGACCTCGACATTTTATTAATAAAATTGAATTTTCTCTAATTATTATTTTGAATAATAAGGTGTTAATTTGAGATAATGCTATTGTTATGGGTGAAATGTGCAAATTTTGCAAAAGAAGCAAGTGGTTATAAAATATTCATTGTTTTTGGGAATATTCGTTTGGTCGTGGAATATTCTTCTTTGTGGGGAATATTAAATATTGACGACGCGACCATTTATTGGGCCCCATAATGAGAAAATGATCGGATGAAGAAAATGATAAGTTTGAGTTTTTATAAATAACGTCGTAATTGTTACCGTTAAGACTGTCGGAATACCTGGTGATTAAAATATAGTAATATGCGTGGCTGCACAATAGCACACAGTATTACACAGTATTATTGGATTATTAATTCTTACGTAAGAAGGCACTACTCAATAATTGTTACAGTAATTACTGTTTAATATTTTATTTTATTGATTCAATAATTGTTGCATTGATATTTTATATTATTGTTGTTTCTATAATTGTCACTGCACAATATTTCTATTATAAGATCAATAATTCATATTATTTGAATAATATTATTAGATAGCATTATTGGCAATATCTAAAGAAGTTCTGTCTAAGAAAAGAGGTTTGGTCATTTAATTGTGCGCCAGTAAGGAGAAATCCTTATCGAAACCCCCCCCCCCCTTTCTTGGTAACGACCTGGTTGTCAAAATTGTGATTCTGTAATATTATTTGTCAATAATTAATTATTAATTTATATGATAAGAAGATATTTATTTTAATGTGGATATAAATGGAGGAATTTTTAGAAAAGTGACAATCGTTGAAAATTGATATTTTATCTTTTACGATAAAATAAGTCATTCAAATATATTTTTATATTACATTATAAATGTATAAGGTGATAATATAATAATTGTGATATTTTTACACTAAATTCACGGTATATGAATAAAATGAGGTAGTAAGAGAGAAAATGGAATTATAAATTATTTTTAATAATTAAAAATGTTTTAATATATATATATATATATATATATATATATATATATATATATATATATAAACATGTGGTGGGTGGAGTTGTCCTTTTTTGGTTGGCTTTGAAGTTTCAAAGAAGGAATGCTGCAGAGAAGAAAAAAAGCCTCCGTATGTATTTTGTTGAAATGAAAATGTGGAAAAATCATCCGTATATGGATTTCGGTCATTTTCTGTTTGAAATTTGGAAAAACTTTTTTTTACAAAGTTGTAGAGAATTTAATTTCCTATGGAAAATAAATGTTTTTTAATTAAAACATGGGCGGGTCCCACTTTTGTATTTTTTGGAAAATTGCTGAATTGGTAGGCCCCACTTGTGGTGGATGATTATTATTCTAAGAAGTGTGTGTAGAAAAAAATAATAATATTATTTTATTAATTTAGTCTCCTTTGGCGTTCTAGCATTTTTCTATAAATAGGGTGTTTAGTTAGAATTGAAAATCACACCAGAATCATAAGTTTTTTCTCTCTATATTATCGAGCGTATTTTGTGAGTATTTAAATACTTTGAGAGTTGATATTCAGTGCAAGTTTCCTACAGCCTTATATCCGATATTCCAGTCAGAAGTGTTGTTCTTTTGAGGTAAGGGATGTTATTTTCTTCGTAAATGATATTATTTCTTTTAATATCATTATGCCAAAATATTGGTATGAATATTATTGTGGAATTTATACCTTTTCATGTCGGGATTACTATTCACGTATACGACACTATTCACTAAAAAATGAAATTTTCTCTTCTTTGTCCAAGATGTCTATTATGGTTACTACCTTTAATTGTATCGATGTTTTGATCTTCATTCTGGAATTTTACTCCATTATGGTTTATTATGGAGTGTTTTGAACTTGGATTATCTAAACTACGAATCCCTAATCTTTGTTCTTTTGTCTCACTGGATTCGTTTCTTAAAAATATGTTTCATCATCCTCAATCCTAAATGATGATATAACTGAATATCTTTGGTCTGTAGTGCAAACATGAATGATTACCTGATGAATATCTTTGGCCCGTAGTGCAAAGATGAACATGTGTTGAGATGAACTTGACCAACTGGTGATACAAATGAATTTCTTTGGCCTATAGTGCAAAGATGAATATTTGATTCAAGATGTATATTGATTGATGTTACAGGGATAAAATATTGATGATGGAATTTTAAATTCATAGATGATAGTATATTTCATTCTCTACTTAACTCTTCTAATAAATTGTTGTTTTCGCTGCAGTTGTTGATCTAAAACTTGTTTTCTATAATATTCTATCAGATTTTCCCTGTTGAGGACTAAGGATAATTTATTGTACATTATCTTAGTCATAATATTCTTACTGGACTAGTTGAGCTCACCCTATTCCTTTTTGTTCCATTTTTCTTCTCAGGAGGTGAGAATTTAGCAAGAACTACCCGGGGTATGGAGTGATGATTCAAGATAGTTGTTTTAGTAGTCATCACTATTTTGTAAAATAGTGTATGAATAATTGTAATAAGGACTTATTTGAGTGTGGATATTGTCTAGAAGATAATATTTGTATTTAAACTCAGAGTTTATGCGTTCTGATTCCCACCGAAGAATGTCCTCGTCATAACATGAAGGTGGCAAAGGGAACCTTTTGCTCCTCGGAGCATCCCAAGACATCAATTATCTTGGTGATCTGCTTTATCCACGTCTCCGTCTTAAGTGGTTTTGGCTCTCCAAAAAACTTCGGTGGTCCCAGCTCCTTGAACTATTTAGCGGTTACCGTCCGACAGTTGCCAGTGTTTCCACCTGCATTTTAAACAGGAGCCGCTCTCGCCTGATGTTGCATGAATTGCATAAAGCCTCTGAGCATCCCATCGTTCACCATTTCATTGGTGTTATTGTTTACCCGAGGATTATTGTCTTCCTATTGCACATTATCCTGAGTATTGATCGTTGGTGACTCAACGATCTCATGTACTTCATTGCTTATCTCAACATTTTCGGATGCCATTTTCAAATACTGCCACAAAACAAGGGTTATTAGACATGTCACATATTATCCCTATACTCTGACCGACCAATTAAATACCAAATAAACTTAGGTAGGTTATACTAGCAAAGGAATTCCCCGTCTCTCCCCTCCTAGTTCTTGTCTCACATCTCAGCCAGGGATTCATATCCCTAAGCTTTGATACCAACTATGACGCCCCCAAAATAGGTATACATCACCCATCTTGAGTCGCCAATTACATGGTACAGAATACAAATACAAACTTAATTATACAACTGTCGTGTAAAATACGACAAAACATAGTTGAGAGTTTTAACAGAAATATTGTCTTCTAGGCAGTATTCAAACTCAAATGGAATCCTCAATATATTTATTATCACACTATTTCATAGAATAGTGAGGACTACTATAACACCATCTCGGACCGGCTACGTTCTCATTTCCTGAAGAGAATAATGAAAGCAAAAGGGTGAGCTCAACTAGCCTAGTAAGAAATATTATGACTAAGATAATGCAGAATATGTTATCGTTAGCCTTCAACAATGTTAAACTGATAGAATATAATAGACAACAAGTTTAACTGCAGTGGAACAAGCAATCCATTAGAAGAGTCAAGTAGAGCATGACATCTACTATCTTCTATGATTTAAAAAATAATTCATCAACTTTATCGTAAACAGTCAACATAATAAATAAACCACATCAACGAATCATCCCTGCACCACGGCCAAGGATATTCATGTAATCATCAATGGTCATGATTATACCGAATAATCCCTGGTGATAATCATACCAACAACTGTCCATCAATGAACTACAGGCCAATGAGGAGTTTTACCACATCATTTGTAACATTACGGGTCATGATTATATCGAATGATCCCTGGTCATAATCACACCAATCAACAGTCCATCTATGCACGTAAGCCAAAGATGACTTTCCTCATAATATAAGCATGAGGATGATGACAATGATATAAGAATTCAATTAAAAGAAACAAAGGATAAATTTTTAAAGATTTATAATTTAATTTATCCAAAATTCAATAATATTCAAATTGCCAACATGATACTGCTTTGTGAAGTAAAATTCAAGAATAATATTGTATCCAAAATGATTTGGACCGAAAAGAAATCAATTTTTGTCATGAATAGTACTCAGGGTGAATAGTACCCAGTGAATAGTACTTCGGGAATAGTATCCCGTGAATAGTACTCATGAATAGTACCTGTGAATAGTACTTTTGTGAATAGTATCGTATAAATAAATAGTACTCATGGATAGTACTCCGACATGAAAAGCTTAAAATTTAACAAGAATGTGCAGAAAATATCCTTGTAAAACGATACTAGATGAAGCGCAAATTTCAAGGATATTCTACTAATTTCACGGAGTATAGAAGTAATACTTTAACAAGTTGAGGGTATAATCAGGAATACGAGATGAAATAATATTACTCACATACTATAGAGTATGGAAGAAAATATTATTCCTATGAATACTAAACAAAATAATATCCCTTACCTCAGAAGAAGATTGGATACTGGAATAGTGAGGTAGCAGACTTCTCTTCTTCTTTCTCTCTATAGCTTCTCTCTCTATAATTGCTCTTATGAGTCTTAGTGAATTGGTGAGAATGAAGGAAGAATGAACTTCTATTTATAGGAAAATACAGTTTTGATAATTGCACGTTTTGGGGCTCAAAATATTACAGTATAATACCTTCATCTTTTCCTTCATTTTTAATTTAGTCCTGCAAGTATTATCAAACTTGCACCACCTCCCCTAATAGTATATCATGTGAATTAATAGTACATTCATGTGAATCAATAGTTTAATCATGTGAAAAAAAAAAATTACAGTATAGTACCTTCATCTATACCTCCATTTTTAATTTAGTCATGTGAGTATTATCAATCTTGCACCACCTCCCCTAATAGTACATGCATGTGAATCAATAGTACACACATGTGAACAAATAGTTATAAGCATGTGAATTAATAGTAATTAATTGCTCATTTATCTGATTAATTACCCGATTGGTCAATATAACTTCCACACATCAATTATTATCGAAATAAATGTCGATTTCCACTAACACTAATAATCCTAACACAATGGAACTATCAATTTCATCTTTAATCAACACGAACTTATTCATCATTAATATTATAACTCACAATATTTAACAATCAGGTCATTCCCAGGAAAGAGGTGGCTTTCCGATAAGGATTTCTCCTTATTGGCGTGCAATTACGTGACCAAACCTCTCCTTGCCAGAACTTTTAGACATTGTCAATATTGCAAATAATAATATGAATAACTTTGTCATCTCAATTATTGATTTAATAATATAAAATATTATGCAGATGATAGTGTGACAATAATTGAATCAATAATATGAGAGATATGATGCAGCAATTACTGTAACAATAATTGAGTATAACTGAGTGACTTCTCACGTAAACATCAATAATCAATACCATGTGCTACTATACAACCACATGTATTACTGTACTTTTACTACCGGGTAGTTCAACAGTTTAACGGTAAAACTTTCGCCATTATTTTTATAAAAAGATAATTTTGTCATTTTCTAACTACGACAATACTTCCGTTGTGGGGTCCACCAATGATTGTGCCATCGTATGAATATTCCCTGTTAAAACGAATATTCCCCGACCAATCGAATATTTTATAACAACTTGCTTACTTTGCAAAATTTGTAAATATTACCCACAACTATAACATTATATCATATCCACACCATAATATTCAAAAATATATGTCGAGAAAATTTAATCTTTATTCATAAAAGTTAGGGTCTTACAACCTCCCCTTCTTATGAAATTTTATCCTCAAAATTAGGGTGCATACCTTGTATGTCGAAGAGGTGAGGATACCTTGACTTCATTTTAAATTCTAACTCCCAGATCATTTCCTCAACATCGTGGTTTCTCCACAAAACTTTGACTTGAGGTATAACCTTGGAGCGTAGAATATGATCATTCTTATCCAAGATTTTAACAGGTACCTCTTCATCCGTTAAATCTTCTGTTATCTCGTCCGGTTCTAATTCAATAATGTGGTTCGGGTCTTTCACATATTTACGCAACATAGATATGTGAAAAACGTTATGAACACGAGACATACTTGGTGGTAAGGCGAGTTTATAGGCCACAATTCCTACTCGTTTGAGGATTATAAACGGGCCAATGAATCGAGGATTGAGCTTTCCTCTCTTTCCAAATCTCGTAACTTCTTTCCATAGAGCAACATATAACAACACATGATCTCCAATATTGAATTCCACGTCCTTTCGATGAAGATCAACATAACTCTTTTTTCGATCTTGTGAGGTTTTTATATGTTGTCGGATCGTTTGAATCTTTTTCGTAGTCATACATACCAACTCCGGTCCCAACAACGTTGCTTCACCCACCTCATCCCAGCATATTGGAGAACGACACTTTCTTCCATATAACGCCTCAAATGGAGCCATGCCAATACTTGCTTGATAACTGTTATTGTAGGAAAACTCCACCAATGGTAAGAACATGTCACAACTTCCCTTGAAGTCAAGGACACAGAGTCTTAATAAATCTTCAAGAGTTTGAATAGTCCTTTCCGACTGCCCGTCCGTTTGAGGATGATATGCCGAACTAAATCCTAAATTCGTGCCCATAGCTTTTTGCAAACTAACCCAAAATCTTGAAGTGAATCTTGGGTCTCGATCAGAAACTATGGATACTGGCATACCATGCAATCTTACAATCTCGTTTATGTACATAATAGCAAGACGTTCAAGTGTATAAGTTTCTCGTATCGGTAAGAAATGAGCAGACTTGGTCAATCTATCAACAATGACTCAAATCGCATCTATGCCTTGAGAAACCTTGGGAAGACCAGTAGCAAAATCCATGGTAACGTGCTCCCACAACCATTCTGGAATTTCATGTAGTTGCAATGGACCTGTTGGCACCTGATGTTCCACCTTGACTCGTTGACAAGTTAGACACCTTGAGATAAACCCCGCTATCTCTCTCTTAATATGTAACAACCCGATATTTTTTATACAAATAAATCAGAAATTTTGCATATAAATATTTTTTTTAATTAAAATAAATATGGGGAATATGTGCCAAGATAATGTGTATATTTATTTATGTGATAAATAAAAATATATTTATTACATGAATATTTACAAATAATTTTATTTTAGAATTATTGATTATTATAAAATTATATTTTATAATAATTAATTTTATAGTAGAAATATTTTTATTAATTATTTTCCATGAAAATATAATTATATATTATTTAAATAATATATTAAATGATTTTTGGAATAATTAAAATAATTATTTTATTATATGAATTTTAGTACAGATTATTAAGTTAATTATTTTAACTTAATTAATAATGTTATTTATGCAAGATAAATCAGATATGGAGTCCAAACCCTAATTTTGGATTTTGATCAAGGAATATGAATAATAAAATATTAATTATATTTTGATTTTTCAGTGCTATAAATATGTACTGTGTGTACGTATTGATAATGGTTGGTCAAACCCTAGTATTACTGTTAAACCCTAATTCCGAAGTCAAATGAAACTTTAAAAATCTATTAAGACACTGTATTATGTGTTATACGATTTGTATTTTAGGTAAAGTCTTATTATTATGGAAAACTATAATTGTAAATTAAAACCCTAATTTCTGAAATTAGGAACCCAAATTTGAAACTTAAACTAGAGTTTGTGATCTGCCAGAAATTGTGTTAATGTGATTAATATCATGTATAGTAGATTTTATTGCTAATTATGGAAAACCTAATTAGTAATTTAAAACCCTAATTTAGTAATTAGAAACCCTAATTGTGATTTGATAACCCTAATTATCAAAATGGCAAACCCTAATTGTTAAATTAGCAAGGTTAATTATAATTAGTGGACTTTAAAACCAAAATATTCAAGTAATGTAATTAGAAAACTAATTATAATTAGTAATCTCTAAATTTCATTTTTAGGAAACTAAAATGTTGTATTTTCAAACCATAAATTAGATATCATACAAGTTCAATGTGCTAAACCTTAGGGTTAAACCCTAAGGGTTTAACAAGTTACCATAATGCCATTAAATTTCTAAGTCAAATGACCTATATGCCCTTATTGTATTATTGAGGATAACTTGTAAATCAAGCAAAATTTGAGTTGGTGAACCACTTTTGACTTTCCTAAAGACCAAATTCTAAGCACACAATGTATACATATCAGCCACTACATTTTAACATGTTATATATATAGGTTGGGAGAGAGAGAAAGTCCATTATTTTGCTCATTTGTTCACCTAGCACTGAACTAAACTCTCTCAACCCTAGAACCACTAAATTGTTTAGTAGACTAGTCCCAAATCAGTTCCATCACTACAAAAAAATGGGGTTTCAGCAACAACCGATTTTCGTTGCTAAATGTGCCAAATTTCATTGTAAAAGGGTTTTGGCAACGACTTTACTGTCGTTGTGTCTTTCATTGCGTAATGAGCGTTGCTAATTGTTCTGCAACGAACTTATTTTTTTCGTTGCCAAAAGTAATACATTTTGCAATGAAATTTGGTTTTCGTACAGACACATCTATCCTTTAGCAACAAAATATATTGTTGAAGAATAATTAAACTTTCATTGCTAAAAAGCCCATTCCGTTGCAAAAGCCTTCTAATTGGCAACGAAATAATTTTTTTGCAACGACCATGCATTTTCATTGCAATTGACACCATTTTGCAACGACATTTTTCGTTGCAGTAAATTATAAAAATTGTTGCCTAAGCTTGCTTTCGTTGCGGAATGTAAACTTTTTAGCAACGATTTTTGTTGCTGATTATATTATTTGACAACGACATTATGCTAAATCAACAACGAAAATATTTGTTGCTGGTTATTTTTCAATAGCAACGAAAGTCGTCGATTAGCAACGACATTATATGTTGTCGTTTCTTTATATGTGCAACGAAAGTTAATATAATTTGCAACGATAAAAAATATTGCCTTTTATTTTAGTATTAGCAGCAATATCCTCTCCGTTGTTATTAGGTTAATTTTTCGTTGCCAAATATTATATTTTTAATGTCATTAGAAACAAAAATTTATTGCTAAATGTATAGAAAATCGTTGCTATATTAAAACTTGTTCAATGTTTTGATAACGAATTATATTATTGCCAAATCAAAATTTGACATTCTTTTTGTGTACCTGACTGGCTCAATGTCCCCATAACAAATAATGACTAAAATACAAAAAACTAAAATATTATTAACTTATCGATGTCTTCTGACTTCCATCTCAAGCATGTATGTTGCCTCTTTTTCAATTCTGATAAAAGAGCTCTAACTCATGCAAGCATACATGTGTCAACAAGTAATATAGAGTAAGTAGAGTATCGATCCCACAGAGAAAGTTGTCAAATTTAAACTACTATGCATCAATTAAATCACTATACTTATATGCTTAAACTAATGACTATAATTGGTGAATTAATCTAATTGCAAACAACAACTAAAACAAGAATAATAACGAAGTAAACCAAGTTTGAAAATAATGGGATCCTAACTTCATTTAACACTTCATCTAATTACCACTATCATGCAATAATTGCTCACATATCACAGGAAAGTAGCCAAGAGCACTAATAGAGTCATAGTCATTTTTCAATGTACTAAGACCTACGTACACAACATCCACAAATGATAGACTATATGTAATCATCAATATAACCAAAATCACTATATGTCTATGTGAAATTGCAATCATACTGAATTTAAGCACAAGCCCTTATTTTAACTCATACGGTGAAACAGTATATGTCTATCTAGTTCACGAAATACACAAGCCATATAAAACAGCCCCATATACGTATGCTATCATGATTACAATCCATACTTGCATGTTCATTGTCAATTCCATACAAGTACTAAAACGAATGGTGATCAAGCATTCATACATGCAAAACAATCATGATAGAAATTCCATATGATATGTAAAACAGCCCTAGCAATCAAGCATGCAACTAAACTACATATTAAAATCCGATAGAATCCCATAATGGAGTTTAGTTCATGACTAAACCAAAAGCCAGTATGGGATCAAAGCTAAAAATGGTTAATAAGCAAACAATTGAAAGATGAAGGATAGAAACGATCAAACCCAATTGCTGATTATAGACCAAAGTTAACGTTCAATTCGTCATATAAATCCAGCAAAATAATAATGATAATCCACAATTATAGAAAATCCCAAGAAGAATTGGAGAAATAGGCGTTTAAGCTTCGTTCTACGTTGGAATCTCCTTCAAGGTGTAAACCCTAGTTTCTACTATAAAAAATACGTAAAAAGTAATCAAAGATATGCCTGACACCAGTCAGATGTCGTTTTAATCAAATTACACCCCTTTTAATTAAAAATTAAAATAAAACAAATCGACTTGACTTGAGGCACCCTCAAGTGCAGCAGCAGCGTATACCACATGCTCCCCGATATAATCCTCGGCGCATGGTAGCAGACTTGCGATATGTAGAGTTGTCGGCGGTGGTGCTCAGCGGCGAGCGATATCGTTTTAATCCTCAAGCATTTTAAAAATTCGCAAATGGCTTGCAATCTGTTTATTCTGGTTCTGCTGCTGCAACTGATCTGTTCTACTGCGCCTTCCTTTGTCCATCCATGCTTAGTCTTCTGCTCCACTTGATCCTCATGCCATGCATATCCTAGCTTGTGCCTCGCTTAATGCGTCCATTAGCCTCGTGCCCTCTAATACCACCAAATTAGGCCATTTTCTGCACTTTCTCACCAAAAGGAGTTTTAATTAAATGCAATGCAAAATAACATAAAATGCAACTAAAAACACACTAAAATGTACTTGAGATTGGCATAGTTCGCGTGAATTGGTATTCAATAAGTAGGTATAAATCCACTTATCAAATACCCCAAACTTGAAGCTACATTGCTTGCCTTCAAGCAATGCATGCTAAATAACAATGAAAATGCAGCTACAATACTATGCAACTAAGCTATGATGCAAACTAGTCTCACATAGTTCCAGCTCTAACAGAATTTCAGTCCAAACTACCTCAGTGAAGTATCCAGATTCAAGAATACCATTTCAAACCAAACTATAAGCATAATATCATACTCAGATAATTCATATATGCTATAGAGATGTTGTGTGTGTGTGTGGTGTTCACCAAAACTTGACTTGAGCAAAGAATACACATGCTACATTGCTCAAAACAGAAAATTATAGTCTAAATCAAGACTCGTGTATACTCATGCAACACAAACTATTTCAACATATCAACACAAACTAAGGTTCAACAATGGGTTTAACTATTTTATTTCTACTCACGAGGGCGATTTTTTTGCTCTTTCCCGCGGTGTTTATTACTATTTTCTTTTCTTTTTCTCTTTTTCTCTTTTTTTCACATGACTGTGCAATGTCTTATTCCATTAGGCAACACTGCTACCCCTTAGCGAGCTTTCAACCAACGACTCCCAGACCATGAAAGACCTTAGGGCGCTAGGTGTAGAGACAATCCCCTCGGGCGTACTTACTCAAGTAGCCAGGGCCCCGAAATAAGACTAGCCACGTTACTGCTATTTGATTTTTTTTTTTTTATACATAGCATACCCATGTTTTCCACAAAGTTTGAATATTAATGTTTCATACAGTCTAAGATCACTTTCCACATATTTCTCTTTTTAAAACTACATTGTATATCGAACAATGCAACACATACTTCTTATACCTACAAGTGATTGTGAACACATTATGTATGCAAGAAAGCATTTAAAGCAACAATATGGATTTCATTGTGTGAAACATTATATCTCAGCTCATGTTATCCACAATACTCAAGAATATATCTTTCAAAATTCACTATCATCATTGGCTAGACAAAATTTCCATGAAGCTAAACATTGTTAGACATGCAAACTAAAACATACTAGCACAAGCAATAATAGCTAAAAATTAAAAAATTTCTGCAAAATTTTATCTAACACATAAACATGCTAAATTAAAACCAAATGAAACTATATGCAACTATACTACTACCCCAATACCCCCAAACTTATAATATTCAATGCCCCATTGAATGAAGGTAAAGGGTACAGAAAACTCCCCTAATGATCGGCTGTACCACCCTCCTCGGGTGGTGAATCACAGTGGTGGATATGGCCTTTGTTGTCCCCGGCCCGAGGCCACTCGAGCATTTTTCCCTGTTGTGCAAAAGCCTCAGCCAAGGCCCTCATGAGACCCGTAACAAACACTCTAAGATTATCACATATGGCATCAACCCTTTGCTCCAACCTTCGAAGCTGGCGATCACCATAAGGAGTATGTGGTCGTGTCGTGGATGGGCCTCATCATCTGTCGAGAGAAATTGCTTTGGATGGCTCTAGGAATGTAAATTTGGATAAAAAAACCTAGTCCTCATGGATGCGGTTCACCACCCATCCAATCCTTGAATTTGGCAATAGTAGCATGTGTGGTATCATGGCTCGGGTTCTGCAGCTGCTCGTTATTCCACGGGACTCCTTGTTGTGTACACAACATGGCTGCCACAGACGCGTGTGGAATACTCCCAGTCGTGCTCCCCCGCAAATAACGCAGCATGTTCTGATGAATTAGGTGGCCAACGTCAATGTACTTGCCTTTGATAATGCCCCATAAAATGATACCCCGCTCAGTGGTTATTTCATGCTGGTGAGCTGATGGAATTAATTTGGCATAGATAAACAGATTCCATGCCTTGGCATATCGATTCAAGGCGGACACTGGAAAAGATTTTGGCTCGGTCGTCCCTGCCTTATAATTCCATTTGGTGCCCGGAATGCATAATTCAGAAATCATTAAGTCCAAGTCTGTCATCAAATGTACACCTGTGACCCAATTAGAAGACCCCGTTGGTGGTGTGTCGATCATCCCAAACACTGCTATGATGGCTGGGGGGCAAAAATCCACTTGTACTCCTCGAACCAGCGTTATCCCTCCTGTCATTTCCTTAGCATTCGCGTAGAACTCTCGAACAACCCCCATGGGAATAGGCATAGGAGTTGCAGCTAGACAAACCCAATCTCTTTCTCGTATCATATTCTATAGTTGGCTGTCTTTCTTCTCAGGTTTAAATCCCTATTCCTTTACAAACGATTTAGCCACGATGCAATAATATTCCTGCTGAACTTCCAAACTGATAAATTTCCTGTGGTCCATGACATCCTCATCTTGGTTACTGGAGGATGATTCTGATGACGAAGAGATGGAGATTGAACGTACTCTTTTTGGACCCATGTGTAGATGATAGGTAGATAATACAGATGCTCTGGTGCATATGAGAGTACCCCCAAACTCTCTTATGCACTACCCACGCAGAAACCCTAGATTTATGCCAGTGGAGAGAGTTGTGGGTATGAACTTTGATGAGAGCTGAGGAGTCTTATGATTATGGGAAAACAGAAGAATACTCTTCTATTATGTCACGTGAGGGGACAAATAGATCACAACTCGGTATTTTAAACTTTAAAAATTTTTAGCTCTTTGGTGTATGTGGCTTGCGCGTCCTATAATGGTTTTTGGTAGTGTGGGGTATGAGTGGCATTCTGATGCGAGATGTGTGGTGTGTGTGCGTGGTTTTGATTTTGTAGTCATTCTTGTGGCCGCGACCCTTCTTCTTCTGCCTTCTGCTCTTGAGTTGACTCCCAAACTACTTATCAGTGAGATTTATCATTAAGATACCTACATCACACCAAGTGCCCATATCAATGTGTGAACTCTAGAATAAGCATGGATAAACCAATAGAATCTCTACAATACTAAAGCAATGTCCAATGCAGACTCTAATACACACTCACTTATGCTCCACATAGTCATCTATTAAGAATGAAATAAAGATGAACTAGCTAAATACCCTACTGAATAAATAAAAAGAAAATAGAGATAGAAATAATGGGTTGCCTCCCATCAAGCGCTAAGTTATAGTCAATTAGCTTGACTATCCCTGAAGCTCATGCGGACGAAAGAATGGAGGTGACTTTTTGTCTGTCCACCTCACCACCAAAGTAATGCTTCAAGCGTTGTCCATTCACCTTAAAAGGCTTGTCCAAAAACTGATCGTATACTTCAATGGCACCATGCGGAAAGACAGTTTTCACTGTAAATGGTCCTGACCATCTCGATTTTAGCTTTCCTGGAAAAAGTATAAGTCTAGAGTTATACAGCAAAACCCTTTGTCCCGGTTAAAATCTCATATCAATGATCTTGCGGTCATTCCATTTCTTCACCTTCTCTTTGTACAACTTCGAGTTCTCATATGCCTGTAATCTAAATTCATCCAACTCATTGAGTTGGAGTAGACGTTTCTCCCCTGTAGCTTTCAAATCAAAATTGAGCTTTTGTATTGCCCAATAGGCCTTATTCTCTAGCTCCATAGGAAGGTGACATGCTTTTCCATACACGAGTTGAAAAGGTGACATGCCCAATGGGGTTTTGTATGCAATTCTATACGCCCATATTTCATTATCCAACTTTAACGACCAGTCTTTCCGTGTGGGATTCACAACTTTTTCCAGGATTCTCTTAACTTCCCGATTCGACACTTTAGCCTGGCCATTCGTTTGTGGGTGATAAGGTGTAGCAATGCGATGGTGCACCCCATACTTGGCCAACAAAGTATAAACACATTGTAGAAATATGCGCCTTTGTCATTTGATGATAGCTCTTGGGGTTCCAAACCTCGTGAAGATGCTTACGTGTAAAAATCGAGGGGCGACCTTGGCATCATTTGTCGGAAGATGCCACTTCTACCCATTTCGAGACATAATCCACTGCGAGTAAGATGTAGAGATTTCCGCAGGAAGAAATGAAGGGCCCCATGAAATCAATCCCCCACACATCAAAAATTTCTACTTCGAGGATCGTATTCAAAGACATTTCATTTCTTTTGGAGATGTTCCCCACTCGCTGACATCTATCACACCGCTGGACAAAACTGTATGCATCCTTGAAAATTGTCGGCCAGTAGAATCTTGCTTGTAGTACTCTGGCCACTGTTCTTTCACCACCATAGTGACCTCCATATACTGTAGAATGACACTCCTACAAAATCCCCTCGGTCTCGCTGTATGGAATACACCTTCTTATCACTTGATCAGAACACTGTTTAAACAAGTAAGGCTCATCCCATATATACCATTTGACATCGTGCATAAATTTCTTCTTTTGATAACCCATCAAGTCAGAAGGTACCATCTTACTTACCAGATAATTCGCGTAGTCTGCGAACCATGGCACTTCCCCTTTCACCACAAACAACTGCTCATCTGGAAAGGATTCGTTAATCATGACTTTGTTGTTTACTTCCCTTTCCATATTCTCTAGTCGAGATAAGTAGTCCGCCACTTGGTTTTCAGTCCCCTTTCTGTCCTTGATTTCCAAATCAAATTCCTGCAATAATAAAATCTATCTGATCAACCGAGGTTTTGCATCCTTTTTTGCCACTAAATGTCGAATTGCCGCGTGATCCGTATACACTATCACCTTTGTGCCAATCAGATATGCTCGAAATTTATCAAATGCATATACCACTGCCAATAACTCTTTCTCTGTAGTGGTGTAGTTCAATTGTGCATCCGTGAGGGTCTTGCTGGCATAATAGATCACATAAAATATCTTTTCCTTTCTGCTGCCCCAAAACAGCCCTACGGCGTAATCACTGACATCACACATCAACTCAAATGGCAAAGCCCAATCTGGTGCAGTAATCACTGGTGCTGAAGTTAGTTTTCCCTTTAAGTGCTCAAATGCTGACATGTAAGCTCCATCAAAACTAAACTGTGCATCCTTCTCCAATAGACTGCATAGTGGTTTAGTTATTTTGGAGAAATCCTTGATGAATCTGCGGTAGAAACCTGCATGTCCCAGAAAACTACGAACACCTTTTACTGTAGTAGGTGGTGGCAAGTTCTCAATAGTTTCCAGCTTCGCCCTATCCACCTCAAGTCCCTTCTTCGAAACCTTGTGTCCTAATATGATTCCTTCTTGGACCATGAAATGGCATTTTTCCCAGTTCAGCACTAAATTAGTTTCAACACATCTCTTCAAAACCATAACCAGATTCTCAAGGCATAAGTCAAATGAGTCCCCGAAAATTGAGAAGTCATCCATAAATACCTCCACATTCTGCTACACCATGTCTGAAAATATAGCCATCATGCATCTCTGAAAGGTGGCTGGAGCATTGCACAATCCGAAAGACATTCTCCTGAAAGCAAAAGTGTCATATGGGCATGTGAAGGTAGTCTTTTTCTGGTCTTCTGGAGCTATCATAATTTGATTGTAGACCGAATATCCGTCCAAAAGGCAATAGTATTCATGACGTGTTACTCTGTCCAACATTTGATCAATGAATGGGAGTGGAAAATGATCTTTCCTTGTAGCTTTTTTGAGCCTGCGGTAATCCATGGAGACTCTCCACCCCGTTACGATTCGTGTTGGAATTAACTCATTATTCTCATTAGTCACGACTGTCATGCCACCCTTTTTTGGAACACACTGCACTGGGCTCACCCATGAGCTGTATGAGATCGGGTAAATTATTCCTGCATCTAACCATTTCAGTACCTCTTTCTTGACAACTTCTTTCATTATCGGATTAAGCCTTCTTTGTTGCTCAACTAACGGCTTACTACCATCTTCCATCAGGATCTTATACATGTAATACGAAGGGCTGGTCCCTTTGATATCTGCTATGGTCCATCCAATAGCTGATTTGAACTCTCGAAGCACTCGTAGCAATTTTTCTTCCTGAAAAGATGTTAGTGCAGCAACAATAATCATAGGTAATTTCGAATTTGAACTTAAAAATGCGTACCTGAGATGTTCTGAAAGTGGTTTTAACTCCAGCTCTGGAGGTGTCTCAAGAGATGGCTTTAACTTTACTGAGGCTTCCCCAACTTTTGTCAATGGCTCAGCAGGTGGTCTGAATGTCCTGAATTGTGGAGTGGTATCCAGATATTGCACAAATTCTTCGAATTCCTCGTCCTCCAAATCCGACTTCACATCAATGATATTCCTCAGAGGTTCATAATCCACTAGACTCTATACTTCATCCTTTAGAACCCGATTCACCCAATCAACTAGGAAACAGTCCTCTTCATCTTCTGGGAACTTCATGGCTTTGAAGACATTAAAGGTAACCTCCTGATCATGTAAACGCATAGTGAGTTCCCTTTTTTGCACATCTTATCAAAAGTCCTTCCTGTGGCTAAGAATGGTCTCCCCAATATGATCGGTATACTTTTGTCTTCCTCATAATCCAAGATGATAAAGTCAGCCAGAAAGATAAATTTGTCCACCTTTACCAACACATCTTCAACAATTCCCCATGGATATGTGATGGATCTCATCGACTAGTCATGTAATGAAATGTTTGTCGGCCTTGGGGCCGTGCAATCCCAAATGATTAAACTTCTTGACAAGGGCATCAGTTAATACTGCCCCCAAGATCACATAAACACTTTTGAAGTTTATCTTTCGATTGTGCATGGGCGTGAAAGCGCTTACGGATCTTTCGACTTTGGAGGTAGTTCTGTTGAAACCTTTGCCTTTGCGCATTCCTCTGTCAAGGCCACTGTCTCAAACTCATCTAGTCTTATCTTCCTTGACAATATACCCTTCATAAGCTTTGCATAGCTTGGCATTTGTTTTAATGCCTCGGCGAACGGTATGTTGATCTGCAGCTTTTTGAATACCTCCAAGAACTTACTAAACTATTTATCTTCTTTCTGTTTATTTAATCTCTACGGATACGGTACTTAAGGGTGAATTGGTGGCACTGAACTCTTGAGCTTCTCCTCTGAACCTGCTTTATCTTCCTGGACTGCTTGCTTGAATCGATTTTTCAACTTCTCTTTCTCTTGATCATTTATTTTGTCTCGCATGGCTTGCCATGCAGTATCCTTAGTAGTATAATCGGTAGCGGTAGCGCGACTTGCAGTGTCTACAATATTCTTCCCAGATCTCAATGTGATCGCTTGACACTGTTCCTTCCCGTCTCTTCTTGGATTTGTCTCTGTATTACGTAGCAATGAACCCTGGGGCCTGTTGTTAAGCATGCTCGCCATTTGCCCCATTTGAGTCTCCAGATTCTTGATAGCCACTACTTGGCTTTTGATCATAACTTCAGTGTTTGCCATGTATTTTAACATTATCTCCTCCATTTTTGATTTCTTTTCTAGCTGTGGTGCAGCTAGAGTGTGATGTTGTTGTTGTTGAGATAATCCCGGTGGAAATGGTGGTTTTGATGAAAACTGTAGCTGAGATTATTGTGGCTGAAACTGTTGGTTTGGCTAAAACTGATTCTGTTGATGCCCTTGGTTATTTGACCAACTAAAGTTTGGATGATTTCGGTTGTTGGGGTGGTATGTGTTCTGAAACTGTCCTTGATCTTTCCTGTAATTTCCCGCATACTGTACCGACTCTGAGCTAATAGCACATTGATCCGTCGAGTGTGACCCCGCATAAATCTCACATACGAAAGAAACTGTTTTCACTTTGCTCTCTGCCAGTGTATCTATCTTCTTTGCCATCGCTGCCATCTGTGCCGACAACTGGGTAATAGCATCAACCTCCAACACACCTGCAACCTTGGGTTGTGGCATCCGAGATGTAGGATTCTGGTAATCATTAGCAGTCATAGTCTCGATAAGTGTATAGGCCTCGTCATAGCTCTTTGCCCATAATGTCCCTCCTGCAGCTGCATCCACAATAGGTCTCGACTGCCATCCCAATCCATTATAAAATGAGTTGATCACCATCAATCGGCATACTGGTGATGCGGACACTTCCTCAAACATCTCTTTATATCTCTCACATGCTTCATATAAGGACTCACCCTGTTGTTGCTCAAACTGAGAGATATTCATCCTCATCTGTGCAGTCTTAGCCATTGGGAAGAACTTGGCTAAGAATTTCTGTGCTAAGTCCTCCCATGTAGTGATTGACCCTAACGATAAAGAATGTAGCCAACTTCTAGCCTTATCCCTCAATGAGAATGGGAATAGCCTTAGTCTGATAGCGTCCTCCGTCACATCGTTGTATCTGAATGTATCACAAATCTTAATGAAACTCAACAGGTGTTCATTCGGATCATCCATGTGACACCCCCAAAAATCAGTCTCAATTACGCACCATCTGAATAGTGCGGTTTAATCTCAAAAGTATTGGTCGCGCTATCACCGATTCGACTATCTTTGGACTTTAGTCCGTTTATATTTGACATGGAATAATCCCTTAGAGCCCGGTGCTCTTTTCTTTGCTCAATTCTTTGTTCTTCTGCCATACTAACTATTGTACTTTCTAACTAAGCTTGCAAATTTCTCCGCACGCTTGCTTTCCAACCTTTTCCGTTAATGTTATCCTGCGTTGGTGTTAATTCTGAGTTGGATGATCTCATGTGCATAAAAATCTACAAATACCTGAAACCAAAAATAAAACAAAAATAGAAATGAGAAGCGATCAGAATTGTCTAAGTCATACAATATAGCTTGAAACTGATGATAATTATTTAAATTAACGCCTTTCCCCGGCAACGGCGCCAAAAACTTGTTGCCTCTTTTTCAGTTCTGATAAAAGATCTCTAACTCATGCAAGCATACACGTGTTAACAAGTAATAAAGAGTAAGTAGAGTATCGATCCCACAGAGAAAGT
This sequence comes from Panax ginseng, assembly GCA_020205605.1. Taxonomy (NCBI): domain Eukaryota; kingdom Viridiplantae; phylum Streptophyta; class Magnoliopsida; order Apiales; family Araliaceae; genus Panax; species Panax ginseng. The sequence continues at coordinate 140,690,692 of CM035128.1, forward strand.
TGTCAAATTTAAACTACTATGCATATATTAAATCACTATACTTATATGCTTAAACTAATGACTATAATTGGTGAATTAATCTAATTGCAAACAACAACTAAAACAAGAATAATAACGAAGTAAACCAAGTCTGGAAATAATGGGATCCTAACTTCATTTAACACTTCATCTAATTACCACTATCATACAAGAATTGCTCACATATCACAGGAAAGTAGCCAAGAGTACTAATAGAGTCATAGCCATTTTTCAATGTACGAAGATCTACTTACACAGCATCCACAAATAATAGACTCCATGTAATCATCAATATAACCAAAATCACTATATGTCTATGTGAAATTGCAATCATACTGAATTTAAGCACAAGCCCTTATTTTAACTCATACGGTGAAACAGTATATGTCTATCTGGTTCACGAAATACATAAGCCATATAAAACATCCCCATATACGTATGCTATCATGATTACAATCCATACTTCCATGTTCATTGTCAATTCCATACAAGTACTGAAACGAATGGTGATCAAGCATTCATACATGCAAAACAATCATGATAGAAATTTCATATGATATGTAAAACAACCCTAGCAATCAAGCATGGAACTAAACTACATATTAAAATCCGTTAGAATCCCATAATGGAGTTTAGTTCATGACTAAACCAAAAGTCATTATGGGATCAAAGCTATACATGGTTAATAAACAAACAATTGAAAGATAAAGGATAGAAACGATCAAACCCAATTGCTGATTATAGACCAAAGTTAACGTTCAAATCCTCATATAAATCCAGTAAAATAATAATGATAATCCACAATGATAGAAAATCCCAAGAAGAATTGGAGAAATAGACGTTTAAGCTTTGTTCTACGTTGGAATCTCCTTCAAGGTGTAAACCCTAGTCTCTACTATGAAAAATACGTAAAAAGTAATCAAAGATATGTCTGACACCAGTCAGATATCGTTTTAATCAAATTACACCCTTAATTAAAAATTAAAATAAAACAAATCGTGACTTCAACCATCAGCAGCGTAGTGCATGCGCGCCCCAAGTATAATCCTCGCGCGACGCAGACTTGCGATATGTAGAGTTGTGCTCGGTAAGGGTGCTCTGCGCAGGCGCTTAAGCGTGTTAAAGCGTGTTGCTGCGGCTTGCATTACTGTATTCTCGGTTCTGCCGCTTGCGCCTTCCTTTGTCCATCCATGCTTAGTCTTCTGCTCCTCTTGATCCTCATGTCATGCATATCCCAGCTTGTGCCTCGCTTCATGCATCCATTATCCTCGTGCCCTCTAATACCACCAAATTAGGCCATTTTCTGCACTTTTTCACCAAAAGGAGTTTTAATTAAATGCAATGCAAAATAATATAAAATGCAACTAAAAACACACTAAAATGTACTTGAGATTGGCATAGTTCATGTGAATTGGTATTCAATAAGTAGGTATAAATCCTACTTATCAATGTACTAATTGGAAAATGTACTACGTCAGATTTCTTGTACTAAGCGTGGAAAATCTGACTACAAAAAAATCAGCAACAAACATTTTCGTATGACTAAGGGTGGAAAATCAGCAACAAACATTTTCATATTTCATGTACTACGTCAGATTTCATGTATGACTAAGGGTGGAAAATCTGACTACAAGAAATCTGACTTCCATCTCAAGCATGTACTAAGCGTCACTAAATGAGATGAAATCTGACTTCCATGTATGAGCAGGTCTTTTTGGCATGCAGTAGACTGACTTCCACCCTCTACAATTTATCTTGAACCCTGTTAGAATATCTTCTGTGACCGAACCATAAATCCATCCTATCTGTTACATAAAACAAGTAATCAACTAGTAGCACTAAGTGGAAAATTTGGTAGAAAGCTCTAATATTGAGATTCAACATTTTGGAGTGAAAAAAGAATCAGCAGAAATTAGTCTTTTTTTGGTCCCTAGTACAAATGTGTGCAATTTTGTTGTTGAACTTTTATCAAAATGTAAGAGTTGCATAATAGTATAATGTTACTCACCTCTTTGCCCCATTCAGTCTTCTCTTCATATCCACAACTAATAACATTAATGGCTTCTTTAATCGGTGAAGCACTGTTAGTCCCTTCTGGAAGGCCACCATTTTCCATTAGAGTAGAAGTTATAAAAAATGGCGACTGCCCAAAACGTTTCTCAAAATTCTTCTAAGACATGAGGGAGGACTTTTCCAACTCATCATAGCCTTCCAGCCCTTCTTCTATCCCTTTAAGATCAAAGACAGGTCCAGAAGATTTTCTAGAGTAAGTCTTTCCCATCATTTTCTTCTTGTTGCTATAAATTCCACCAAGGCTAAGCAAAGCTTTGAGTCCCTTTTTCTTGGACTTTGGCTTCCTTGAACCACCACAACAGAAGCAGCACCATGAAGGCCAGCAGTCACATGTCATTTTCTGTCGCTTCTCAAACACCGGTGGATCATAGCCGTACAATGCTCGTTTGTTGAAGACACATCCAGTTCCGACATAAACTGGCCCTTGGATCCCTCAAATCCTCTCATGTTGAACTATAACCAAAACAACATTAGTGTGTTTGGAAATCAGGCTGAAAATTTACAATTCTATATGAAACAATAAAGAATGATATAGAATTGGCTTGAAAGGAGTTACATCAAAGAACACAACATTGCAATTAACATGAACTTTCCTTTATAATGGAGATAGAAATTATAAACTAACACAAAATTCTATTCATTGCAGGATTGATTAATTCAGCATAAACATCAAGAAGAAATGGTTCTCTTGGATACCAAAATATCTAAAACTTAAAACAGATAAAAACTAATTTCTCTACCGCCTTAAAACAACTAAATTAATCTAGTTTAATATATAGGCATGAGGCTTATATCGCCAGAGAGACATAATAAAACAATGGGGATGGAACACAGATGCCTAAGCTGAAGATGTGAACTGATGACCAGTAGAACAGATAATATTGAAGAGAACAAGTCCACTAGATTGGCATTAAATTTACTACTTACGGGAACATGTAACTCTACACCAGATTATCCTCTACAAATTGATGGTACTTACCTTAGATTTTATTATTATTATTATTTGGACAAACATGCTGCTTAATACTAATAAATTCCTACTGAGCAACATCATTTGCATAAAATGCAAAGAACTGTCTTGTTTTGTTTATACTTCAATTTAATTTCCCTACAAAAGAGCTAGCTACACTACACTCACTAATCACACCTAGACACGCCTACTTTGAACTTTTAGTTCTAAAACCTTAAAGAGAAGATCAGGCCCACAATCAAGATTTTGACCTAATCATACATGTATTATACTATGATAATAAAACACAATCTATCTAACAATGAGACAAATCCCACCGTCCATGTAGTGCCGGAGGCACGGGACATCGCTAGTGTTCTAATAATAGACCAAAACCACAACAATATCTACATTTTGATCAAGTCAACCAATCTATTTCTCATGAAATTACTCTGAATTTTAGGTCACTTCAGCTCATGAAAATGTTGAGAATACTATTGTGGAAAATTACCCCTCAAAGTAAATCACACCATGCAGCCATCCAATCAAACACACAAATCAAGTAAATCATATCCCTTTCACCATTAAACAAAAGATATTTAAAAAAAACTGTAGCATTGCAAAAAGGTCCAATAAGATACATCTTAAAACTTCTAAAACCTTAAAGCTTAGAAATTTAATAATTAAACTTCAAACCTAAGCAGTAAGAACAACGTCGCCACCTGATTCTTTGATCTTCTTCTCCGCGGTCTTCGACATGAGCTTGGCCTTCACAACGATCGGCTGAGAACTTGGCAAAACACCCTTACCAAGAACCTTGAAGTATCCGTGCTGAGTGATGTCGATCACGGGGGCATTCTGGGAATCGGCCTTGTCTTTTGCCTCCTGAGGAAGGGAGCGACCAGAGCTTGTCGATGTTAACGATAGGGCACTAGAACTTGTTGCGAAGCTTGTGGAAGTACCTCATTCCCACTTTCCCGAAATACCCCGGATGGTACTTGTCGAATAAGATCCGATGGTGGTGCATTCATCTGGCGTTTCCTCAACCACCGGGATGCTTACGGTGCTTACCGATACGACCGTGGCTGGCGCTCACGTGACCTCTCTTCTTCTAGTTCTTCTTGAACCTTATCGTCATGTTGGACCTACTGACTCTCTCAGACGCACACGGTTACTGTGTGTATTATCTCAGCGACTCAGATGTGAAATGAAAAGGTTTGGTTTTAGGATTCTTATCGGAAGTATGGTGTGTGCATGTTTACGGTATTGTCCTCAATAATTTATCGGGCTGAGAGGGGTATAAGTGGACTGAAGGCTGAATCCGAGAGACCTTAAAGCTTATAATAGGAAGTAAAATGGGCCTTGAGGTCTGGTATTATTGTGGGCATTTGAAAGTTATGTAAAGTAATTTCTAATTTCTCAAGGAGACCTATTTTATACCGAATTACAATTGCGAAATAGCATTTTAGGTTAAATTACAATTACAAAATTTATTAGTTATTAATATTGATATTAATTATAAAAGTTCCCCACTTTTTACACATATCTCTATGTAACCAAACCAATACATATCATTTCCTTTATCAGGTTGGCTACGTAAATACGAATTCTAGTATGAGAGCAGATCTTCTGTCTCTAAATTCTATCTCTCTTGTGTCCTTCCACTTAAATTTTGACACATGTCTTTTGTGAGACCCCGAATTTTATGAAACAAAAGTATTCAATTTTTCTATTTTGGTAAATAGTTAAATTGATAAAAATTTAAAGTTAAGGGTGATATGTGAAATTTTTTCAAAGTAAGCCAGTTGATATAAAATATTCGTTGTGTCGGGGAATATTTGATTAGTTGGAGAATATTCTTTTTATCAGGGAATATTCGTACAACGGCACAATCATTGGTGGACCCCACAACGGAATTATTGTCGGATTGAAAAAATGACAAAATTTTTTTTATGAAAATAACTGCGGAAATTTTACCGTTAACTGTTGAAACACCCGGTGTTAAAAGTACGATGTCTGGCGTGGTTGCATAGTAGTTGCAGTATTGATTATTAATGCTTACATGAGAAGTCACTCAATTTTGTTCAATTATTGCTACGATGAATTGTTGAATAGTATCTCACGTTATTTGATTCAATTATTGTCGATATTTTATATATTATTAAATCAATAATTGAGATAACAAAGTTATTAATATTATTATTTGCAATATTAACGATGTCAGAAGTTACGCGAGGAGAGGTTTGCTCACCTAATCATGCGCTAATAGGGAAAAATCTTTATTGAAAAGCCCCTCTTTCCAGGAACAACCTAATCGATTAATATTGTGAATTATAATAATGGTGATAAGTTTGTTTTATTATTATTATAAATGTAATAAAAGCAGAAAACTTTTTATATATAAAGCAGAATACTTTTTATAAAGTTTTGTTTTATTTAATTATAAATAGAATATATTATATTTTATTATGCATATTGTGCATAGTATTCAGATATAGTGTTTGCGATAGTAAAATCTTTTTATATAAAATGTAATACTTTTATAAATTTATTTGTTTTATTAGATTATAAATAGAATATATTATATTTTATTATGCATAAGATCTCAGATATAGTGTTTCAGATAGTAAAATCTTTTTATATAAAGCAGAATACTTTTATAAAGTTATTTGTTTTATTAGATTATAAATAGAATATATTATATTTTATTATGCATAGTGTTTGTATAGTGCCTGTATAGTGTTTGCATAGTAAAATCTTTTTATATAAAACAGAATACTTTTATAAAGTTATTTGTTTTATTAGATTATAAATAGAATATATGATATTTTATTGCATAGTGCAGCATAGTATCCTTTCCATTCTCCTATAAATAGGATGCTTAGTTAGAATTGAAAATCACACCAGAAGTTCAGAGAATTCTTCTTCTATAATCTTGAGCGTATTTCTTTAGAGTTTAAGAAAGTTTTGAGCGTAGAAATAGTGCAAGTTTTCTTCAAGAATATCATCGCCCTACCAGTCGGAATACTCTTCTTTCTACGGTAAGGGATATTATTTGTTGTACTCGTAAGGGGTATTATTTCTTTTATATTCATGAAGAGAACTATTGTTATTCCATTCCTTATTATTCATTGGAATAACTTTGTATATCACGCGACTCACCGTATACATGGTGAAATTCTTCGTTATTCTTTTCTTTATTATTCTCGAATATATCGTGCGTGCGTGCTTACGCATGACTTAGTTCCATTCTTTATTATTACGAATATCATGTCTCGTATGCTACGCGTTTTTGACACGATTCCATTCTTTATTATTTTGGTTGAATAACCTGTCTGTGCGGTCTATCGCATGCATGGTGAATTTCGTTGTTATTCCATTCTTTACTATTCTGTTGGGAATAACCTGTCTATGCGGTCTATCGCATGCATGGTGAATTCTTCTATTATTCCATGCTTTATTATTCTGTTGGAATAAACTGTCTATGTGGATTAACCTGCTTTATTCCGTGATTTAGAATATTATAAATTCAAAAAATTAATTAATAGCATAAAGTAGTGATTTATTAAATAATAATTAAATTATAAATGATAATATCAAAATAGTTGATATTATCAAAACAGTTTAGATTTGTATTGATTTAGGGGATTATAGATATAAATTTTAGGAAAATGAATTAGGGTTTGTTTTCATCCTCATTTGTTAGGCTAGTTGGACAGTTTTGTTAAAGGTCTTAAGGAACATTAATTAGACATGACACGTGTTGAATTGTTGAATTGTTGAATGAATTCTTTAGATAAAGTCAATATATAGATAGAACCCCAATAAAATAATTCGATGGATCAATTTTTGGTGTGTTAAAAAGATTTTATTTTGAAACGAATAATTTTTAAAAAATAAAAATTTCAACGACTGCCGTTGGGAGTAAAGACTCTCACATCTAATTTGAAAAAAACTACTGAACGCCATTTGAAATAGCTTTGAATTTTTGGATATTTTTTTTAGCTAAAAATCAGAAAGGTAACCAACGACACTTTTAAAAATATTTTTTTTAAAATGAATTTTAAAAAAAACTATCTTAATTTTTTTTAAATGATTTTATTTTTTAAAAGAAATTTGAAAAAATTAAAAATGTGATCCAATGCCAAAACTAACCGGCATTGTAACTTTTTAAAAAAAGATTATAAAGTAAATTTGTAAAAAAGAAGAGTAAGATGTAACATCACTTTAACTGACATTGTAATCTCTCTCTTTTTTTTAAATTTCTTTGATCTCTTATACTTGTTTACAAATATCAATATTTTTTTATGTTTATTCTCTGTCATCGGCGTTGGAAATGAAGGAGTGTATAAGACTTCAACTATAAAAAAATAAAAATAAAAATTCTAACGCCAATTAAAGTGACGTTGCATCTTACTCTTCTTTTTTACAAATTCATTTTTTTTAAAAAAATAAATAAAATAGGGATAAAATTGATATTACATTAATATGGGTCAAACTAACTTATTAAGAATGACTTATAAGTCATTTTAAATAACTTTATTCTATTTTAGTTCATAAAACATAATAATTTTTTCTTCATCTTTTATGTTTTATCTTAGAACTAATAGTATTATA